>CM069606.1:15062865-16562240 GCA_035771175.1 Paratinospora sagittata | reverse complement strand
AGATCAATCACATGTAAAAAAATTGCAAATCAGTTGACATATACATTCTTTAATTAGGTCCCTGTAGGATAAATTGTATGTGTTAACACATAGATATGTGACACGCTTGAGGCATGATTGACTGGTCAAATTAAATCATATCAAAGTACACAAATTCCAAAAAGAAGAAGATATATATAAACAAAATATCCTAAAGAAGAATAAAATATTAGGAATTAAATATCTCATGAAGATTTATGGGCTAAGGATTAAATATTCCTTTGAAAGGAATTTATTAGAAAATATATGTCTAATGAGAAACACAAGTATTTTTTTCAAGAGTTATGTTTTAAGAAATATCATGGTGGGTTTCGAGGCTATCCGTTCACTTAATGATAAAGGCAGGAAAAGTGTTGACCATCTGGCTCTAAAGCTAGACATGAGCAAGGCATATGACAGGGTGGAATGGATTTTTCTCCTGAAAATGATGGAAGTCGTTGGTTTTAATCAGGCATGGATTGATTTAATAATGAGATGTTTCACATCGGTAACATACTCGATTAATGTGAATGGCGAGACTTTTGGGTGTATTACCCCACAACGAGGTTTAAGACAAGGTGATCCCCTTTCTCCTTACCTCTTTATCTTATGTGCGGAGGGCCTATCCTCACTTTTTCATAGAACAGAGCTACACAGACAGATAACTGGTATTCCTTTGGGGTGTGGAGGCCTATACATCTCTCATCACTTTTTTCTATATGATAGTATGATATTCATCAAGACAACCATGCCAAAATGTTTGAAGCAGAAAAGTATGTTGGAAACTTATTCAAGTGCATCAGGCCAATTAATCAATTTTGAAAAATCTGCTTTATGCTTTGGAAAGAGGGTTAATACTGATATCAGAGATCCAATCAGACAAGTGCTTGGTGTACCAGTCGTTGCATGCCACTCCAAATACTTAGGATTGTCGCCTATATTGACAAGGAACCGAACACGTGATTTCGGGGTGCTAACTGAGAGGGTATGGAGGAAATTGAATGGGTGGAATAAAGGCCTTTTTTCTCAGCAGGGAGGAAGGAAATCTTGTTGAAGGTCATCGCTCAAGCCATTCCCACCTACACAATGAGTTGTTTTAAGCTCCCGGCAAGCATATGGAGGCAATTGGAAATGATGATGTCTAAGTATTGGTGGGGTGACTTAGATTCAGGGAGAAAGATATATTGGAAAAGCTAGAAATTTTTAGAGAAATGCAAAGTTTCAATCAGGCAATGTTAGCCAAACAAGGATGGCGACTACTGGCACATGAAGGCATTCTCGTGAAGTGGGTTCTTAAAGCTAAATACTATAGAAACACAAATTTTCTACAAGCTGAAAATGGGTATAAATCATCTTATTTATGGAAGAGCATTCATTGAGGATGGGAATTACTAAAGGTTGGGCTGAAATGGCGCATAGGTAATGGTCGATCGGTGCAAATATACCACGATCTGTGGATATCAAGAATCTCCACTTTCAAAATCCTCCCTCCACCAAGACTGCCGCAAGATGTTGTGTGTCTGCTCTTATTGATGATCAGGGGGAGTGGAACGTTGCACTTTTATGGACGATGATGCATCTTACATTCTATCACTTCCTCTTAGTTCAAGTCAACCAACATATTCTTATATGTGGCATTATGAGACGAAAGGGTTGTATACAGTGAAAAATGGCTATCAACTGGCTACTACTCTCAAGACTTCGCCTCTTCTTCAAACCATAATGACATGACCAGTTGGTGGAAAAAGATCTGAAATTTAAACCTGCCAAAGAAGATCCTTCTATTATATTGGAGAGCTCTCCAACATTGCCTCCCAACTGGGGATGTGTTGGAACATCAAAAAATCTCACAGCCTCAAACATGTTGTGTATGCGGCAAATAGCTAGACATTATGGTGCACGTCTTTTACACATGTGAAGTGGCCAAAAATGCATGGAACCATGGCTTCGAAGGAGGTAGTATCAAAATACTACTAGATGTTGACATTTTTATTGATAATGGGATTATGGAGAAGGCAATAGTTATGCTCTGGACTTTATGGAACAATAGAAACAAAATATGGCATGGTGAACGTGGAAGGAAAGGATCTGAACTTGCCTCATGGGCTACAAAATATTACAACTTTATATTGATGACTACAAGGCTAGAAAACTCAGTACAATGTACACTTCAACCCCATGCAGTGTTGGGAGGCTCTAACTGGCATCCCCCCACTCCGGGGGAGTTTACGCTTAATGTCGATGCAGCAGTGGATACGAAACTGAAGAGAACAAGATTAGGGGTGATCATCAGAGATGCAAATGGTGAAGTGATGCTGGTTGCTGCCAAAAAATTGAGTCATTCATTGGCGGTGGAGATCGCAGAAGGCATCGCTATGAGGTTGGGGTTGAATATCAATGTGGATTCAGGTCGCTTCCCATTATGGGTGGAATTAGATGCTCAAAATGTATCAAGTTAGTGATGAACCAGGCTTTAGCTCGCTCTGAGATTGATCTGATAGTCAGAGATGTGTTGGACATCAAGGAGAAAACAAAGATCAGAGATTTCAAATTCATGTTGGCCCAGATATGTCCAAGAGGGGGGTGAATTGGACACTTAACAGGTTTATGCCATTCTCTTAAAATAAATATTACAATAAATGTAGCAGGTTTCGACAAAGTTTACAAAACAATAAATAATGAAGTACACAGGATTTATAATGTTTTGGTCGTGCCTACGTCTACTACCTAACCTCCTCAGTTAGGATTTTGTCCAAAATCCACTAAATGACCGTCTTCACAAGGTGAAGATCAAACCTTCTACAGTTTCTCAACTTTGCATGCTTGAGAACAACCTTAACAATTTCTTAACTTTACAGGCTTGAGAACAATCTTTACAGTTTGAATAGCACTTGCTCTATTCCAATGACAACGATCACTAATATTAATGAATATAAGATTGAGATATGATTTTCTTTACTCAGAATAAAAAAGATACTTATAACGTTTTGGATTGAACCTGGGGTATCACAATATTCAACAAATGATGGATAATTAAGTGCAGCTGAAAAATCAGAGGTTCACAATCCTCCTTTTCGTTTATGGAAAACTTTTGCAAATATGAAATGAAGTGCAACAATTCCAGACGTGCTTTGAAGTATTTAAAACAAATTAGAGGTATTTGCGCAGTGATGAAGACAAGTATAACTTTCAATAGTGATAGCACAAGTGAAAACTATTAGATATATTCGAAAATGAATTCTTAGTTTTTTGGTTTGAGTGTTTTTTTTTTCTAAGGCAACACACACACATATATAAACGTAAATGGAGCTTGAACTTGTTTTTCACGAATGCTTTTGGCGCACAAAGTAATTTTAAATCAAACGGATAAATTCTTTCTCAAAGTGGAATGATTCAGTTTGTGCAATCACAACAACAACACCTGAATCATCTGTGCGTACATGAAAATATAATGTTCTAAAAAAGGTTCTTAAGATGTTCTAAAAAGTTTCGAAAATTTCTGAATTTTTTTTTTCTGAAAAGGTGCACAATTATCAGCTTTATGACAGTGTTGAATTAGCGCCCTAACGCATAATACCAACTTTTATCGTTTTGTTCCTTTAGGGAGCTCATATTCAATAAGCGTCCTGTTGAATTGTGAAGTGAGGGCGTTACTGAAACATAAATGTCTTGAATTAATTTAAAACTTTTAAATCTGAAAGCCGTGAGGGCGCTACTATTTAGTTAGCGCCCTAATGTGTTCAAAAGCATTTAAGTTCAAAAAACGATTAGCGTGCTAATATTCAATCACCGTCCTGACATGTTCATACGGTTGATTAGATTAGGGAACTAATGCATGAATAACGTCTTGATAGACATGGATAGTTCTCAACCTAGAACATTGTCAACATCCTAATGTATCATCAGTGTCCTAACATGATAAGTACAGGAGGGCGCTGCTGAGACATCAACATCATGATAGACACTTAAAACTGTTTTTGACATTTTACCATAATCTTAACACCTGATTAAACAAGATTAAAACTCGGTATTATGGATCAAATCAATCATTAAAAATCCATCATGAGTGATCGAAAAAATCAATGAAATTTTTTCAAAAACAAATCGATTAAAACATGCAATTATGCAAAGGCACGAGCACTTGCTGAATCATGGTCTTCAACTTGATCTTGATAGCTCTTCCACCATGCATCATCAAACCTTCATGCAATAAGGTATGCAATGTGTATGAAATATATATAATATAGGAATGTGGTTTGTAATCATCAAAATATCTTTTCTCACATATGCGGGTTGTGAGGGTAATTTGATTAACAATTCATTCCTAGGAGCCACAACATTGTGACTCACTCCATTTCCCGTTTTGCTTTAACAATTGAGGACTTCCAGGTTTGGGTGGAAGATGTCCCTGCTTGGATGCTAAATGTTTTGGCCAATGATCTCTCAAATTTGCTGTATGAATAATATTGAGCCATCTTAATTTCAGAAAGAAAAAAAAAATTCCATGAAGAGGGATAAATTGTGAAACACTAAAGAGGCATGAATGTCTCTTAAAGAGATATGAATGAATTGAAAAATAAATATTTTCTAAAAAGAATAAATTGATATAAATGTCTAATAAAGGGACATAAGTATGTCTTGAAAAGATATGAATTGGAGAAGTAATATTCCTTAAAGAGGAATAAAAATTATGTAAGGAAATCTCATAAAATTTTATACATATAAGATAGACATAGGATGAAAATAATATTGCTCATAATATTTCAATCGATATTTTCAATAATGGAGATCTCGCACTACAGATTGTGAAAAAGCGTTGACAATGAAAGCAAAAGTAGAAATAAACAATTTATATAAGAGCCAAACTCATTGATGAACGAGAGCTATTTGGAATTGAATTCAAATGCATGAAGCTTAAATAATTTTGGATATAAATGATTATTTATATGAAAATATTTGAGGATATGAATAGATTCATGGATGATGATACGCATTTATGAAAATCCTTTAAGGATTTAAAATGCTGGAAGCAAATGCTTCAAAATATGATTTTATTGGAAGGTTCAAAATTATTTGTATCAAAATTATGTAGCACGTACTACATTGATATTTATATGATCATTAGGCATGCATATTCTATAATAGCTTTAGTAAGTATTAGTGATTATATTTTCACATATATATATATATATTATGAAAGAAAAAAATTATTGATTTGTATTTACTAGGAAATATGTTGATCTTGACGAGTTTATTAGTATGTCTTTCAGAAAGGAAAGTATGCAATTAATATTAGAGAAAAACAAGAAATATGTTTTAATCTGCATATCAAATATTTTTCTACTGAAAATTTTTCCCCCTTAAGCAATTTAGTGAAATGAGGGATAAAAAGAAATTATACATTGTTGAAGCCAATTTTGGCCTGCCCCACACGTTGCAAGATATTGTCCCTCCTACGGGCCTCCAAGTTGGTAGACCCTTAAGTTGGACCATTGGGCCCTTGGGTGCCTACGTAGAGCGTGCCATGAAGACTAGAGGGTTTTGTTTTTCTCCTTAGGACAATGCCTCTTGCTAATGTGAGGGGGGTAAAACTTATTATGTGTCTTAGCTTGGAAGAACACATGGTCGATGTGAAACTAATATCTGGAGTTGAACCCACCAACATACATGGATAAAACATATTCATTGAGCTCTTTAATGGTTGATCACTTGAAATCATTAAAAATCTTTTTCATTATAATAAATATTATTGAAATTATTTGGTCCTGAATTACCATATCTTTATGTAATTGATATACTTATGTATCTTACAAATTATAAGTAATTTGTTAATTAGCTAGCAAGGTATAACTTTACATCAACTTGAAGTAGTAGAATGCACTACAAGAAAAAACACTTTCAACGGCTTGTCAAACAAGCCGTGAAATGGTTTTAATGGCTTGGGTACCTAAGTCGTCGTTCAAGAAGTCGTGGTAAAGCTCCCATTATTAACGACACAAATTTTACTTTTAACGGCTTGTCGAATGCGCTGTTAAATTTGCTTTTAACAACTTGTTTAACTTGCCGTAAATATACATGTCACAATGAATCAATAGCGATACACATTGAGGAATCGATTGCATCTGAGTTATTGTTTCCAACGTACCTCAACGCCTTCAGATTTGGCAACAGAAGCGAGGAACGGAGAGCTCTGGTCAAGACCAAGGCCGAGGAGAAGGAAAATAGCGAGAAAGAAGAAGGCGATGACCAATAAGAGGAGAAGAACGATGAACCAGGTTTGTTGTCAGATTAGAAGATCAGGCTCAGAAACTTTAATCCATCCTCTCTAGCTTACATGAGTAGATCCTATCGCTAGGGTTTGTGGTGTTGAAGAAGAAGAAGATGATGTTGAAGAGGTGTTTTCTTCAAGAGAGGCCTCGTGGAGCTGTAGATGCCACGATTCAAATCTTCAAAATCTCCGCGAGATGGCACACCCTCTATTTTAACGGGGTTTTGGAGAAACTGTGGCACAGTTTGGAGGTTTTGGAGGAAAAACATTAATCGCGATGCTTAGTTCGTGTGCGCCCTTTCAATTAAATAAAGCAACGGCTTAGCTGAAAAGCTGTTATTTCATACAATTCATGGCATATAGCACATGCCGTAATAAGCTATGCCCCTTTCACTTAAACTAATCAATGGCTTATTAAACAAGTTATGCCCTAAACAAGTCGTTATTTCATATACAATTCACGACATATAAGACATGTCGTAATAAGCTATTTTTAACGGCATGTTTAAAATATCAACCGTAAAACTAATTTTAATTTACTTTTTAACGGCTTGTATATTAGCAAGTCGTCTTAAATATGTTTTTAAGACTTAAATAATTACATGTTGTTAAAACTAAGTCATCTTAAGTGATTTTTCTTGTAGTGATGGTATATTTTCATGTACAAGTAACATAGATCTATTTTATTCAAGATGATTAAAATCATAATTATTTGGATATGTAATAAGATTAGAGAGATTTATTAAACAAGTATACTTGATTGAAGTCTCTTTTCATCCATGAGCTACAAAAGAGTGGTAAAATTAATATTTAGCATATGATCATTCTAGCCAATTTCTTTGAACTTTGCCGATTATTGTATTTGTAGAGCTAATGTTTAACATTCGAATGCAAAGATTGAAAGATATTTGCGGCCAATCTACTACAGAAAATTTTGACCAATATCAACATGAGAGGGAAAATCCACCAATATCAATATGAGGGGGAAAGTTTTTATGAAGAGGAATTATTGATTAGTATACTGTACTCTTTTTTCCTTAGCTAAGGTTTTGTCCCACTGAGTTTTTCTTTGCAAGGTTTTTAATGAGACAACCCTAACAATATAAGACTCCATGAGAATATTGTACTCTTTTTCCTTCTAGACTTTTTTTTACGGGGTATTCTCTAGTAAGGTTTTAATGAGGCATATTCTGTACTTATGATGAGTATTCAAGAAGGGAGTGTTAAAAATGAATTGACTACCACCACTTAATATTCTATAACCCCCAAGTGATGGAAGTAACTTTGTAACCTCTTCATATTCCATTAAGTTCATAACCTACAATTCGTTATATTAACTTTGTAACCAACATTTTATTTATATGTTGTAAATGTAATTTAACACCCTCATTATGGCCATGAGACTATATAAAGGGGTATGATTGAGTTGTAAACAATGTACACAAGTATTACACATAAATCTTGCACATGTCTAGATTAATAAGAAAATAAAATCTCTGCCCTCATTTCTCTATTTCTTCTCTCAAGCATATCTTCTTTTATTTATTTATTTGTAATGGTTTTCTATTTATTTTACAATAACTATTAGATAATTATGAATTATTTTCATGAATCATAGAAATCGAAGTTTCTAATTCCATTAAATGTGTTCAAGTAACATGTTTCTATAATTGAACATCTTTTAATTTACAAAGAAATATATTTGGCTTAAAGTAATACAACCATCTATCTTCAATTACTTTGGTGGAAAAGTCATCTATCCTCAACCATGAGATTCAGAGTTTGATTCTCCTCAAGAAAGTTGTTCTGTTATGAATTTAGGGTAAAAACACATGATTTGTTTTACACTATATGTGAAGTACTCTATATTGAATGCATGTTGATGAGCCTCCTACTAGGTCCTCAAGCCTTCTAAGCCTTTTGAGTGTTGCTACATGGAGGGTTCGGTCTTCCTCCAACCATGAAGTTAGCATAAAAAATGGTAACAGAACCGTCATCTGTCTATCAGTTGGGAAATAAAGAAAAAAACCTTAAATGACAAACTTTCCATGTTTAATTAGCCAATTTATCAAACATTTTGATATGTTTTGATAGATCCATATAATTAGTTTAGCAACTATGAAATATTGCAAATGTTTGACCAGAAAATACACATAAATCTAAGAAATTATCAAATTTCACAACTTAAAAACTAGTAATACAACCATCATCAATTGATCCATCTCTCAGTTGTGTTCAATTGCAGCACCTCTCCACTTCAATTTCTTCCGAAAGGAAAACATCTGTTAATGTTATTTCAGATTGCAAACCCATCCTTAGCAATTTCATACCCTAAAACATTCAATAACAAATCAATCAAGCGAAAAAGATAAAAACTAGTAATTAACCCACTTACACGAGTGAAAAAGTTAAATATATTAGAAAAGGCATCAACAAAGCTGCTATAAAACCCAAATAATTAATAGTTTGGAAATGTTTTTTAGCATTCAGTCTCATCAGGACGCTCAATCTAATGCATACAAAGCACAAAAGTGTCTTACGAGAAAATGATAAACACTGTTATTTGTGCACGGTTCTTGTACGTTGGGTGTTGGTCCTAAAATAGTGTAGCAATGCATGTGATTCAAGGGCATTCAAGTTACATGGGGTGGCCAAAAAAAAGTTACATGGGGGGCTACACACCAAAAATGGGCAGGTGCGCTCCGTGTATAAATATATAAAAACTTATTTTCCTTTAAAGATGAGATTAATTAAAACAATTAATTCTCTTTTCCCATGACTTACCTCCTTTATGCCGAAATCAACCTCCATCTCTTGGATGGAGCTCAAATCCAAAATGTTGAACTCCTTGAAAAAATATAGGCTGGATATGGTCGTCATGAACGATACTTGAAAGTTATCAGTCACCATATATGTTGTAATTTCCTTTGCAAAACTTTCCTCAGAAGTTTTAGGAGCAACATAGGTAACCTCGGTTGTCATGTAGCATGAATTGCATTGAGGGCACTTAGTTTTTGAATTACAAGCTATATTATAATTATGATAATAATAATTTCGTTGTGAACATCGGTTACATGTGAAGTACACTGGAGTGGATACTGCATCCTTTGGGATTAAAGGAATATAAGAAGCAGAAATAGGTGATATTAATGGCTTCAGGATCATTTCCTTGTCTTGGTTGGGCTGGATATAACCATCATTCATCTTATCTACGCTGTCGTAAAGGTTTCCTAAGCAACCCGCCATTATCTCCTTATTCTTTGTAAGGAGTTTGAGAACAGAACCCATTGGGAGGATTAAGAGACCTATCAAGAAATCAACAAAATCTTTTTTTGCTTCAGCAAAAACAACTTTGTTGGACTTTTTGTCTACAAAGAGTTTTATGGTTATTGGCTTGTGAGTGGATGATGATGATGACATATTTGTGTTAATTTCAATGTGCAAATGTGGGTGGGGGTGGGTTGCTACTTATTAGTTTATTATATTTATATATAGATGAGATCAAGGGGAAAGGGAGAGAGGTAGAGGGAAGAGAAAGTACTTACAGATGATCATTTGATCTCTTCCGTAGTGTTAATTTAATTCTTTGCTTCATCAAAGAGAAATTAATATTCTAAACCATGTTACAGGTAATGTTCCAAGAGTAACCTCTTAATTAAGTTTTATAGGTTAATTAGCATAATTTCCTGTTACGTAACTACCAAAGAATATTCAATTCGTATGATGATATAAGGATTATTTACTAAGAAGAAAAGAATGAGAGCTAAAATCAAAGATTCAAGACTTTCTGTTGAAGTTTAAGGGCTAACCACTTGCCCAAGTTACCTAGAAGTGGTTTTAAGGTAGTTCAAAGTGTCATGTATTAAACAGCCCCCTCCTCCCCCTCTCTTCTTTTTTTTTTGGTTATCCAAGAGAAACCATTAATTATTTACTTAATTATTATTTTTAAATGCTTACTGCCTTCTAATAAACGAAGTTTAATATAACGTGGTTCCTTTCCGTTTGCATTGCAATATGAACCAAGTGAAGTAAGTTCTTTTTTATTAGGTAAAATAAATTCATAAAGAGAGATGTGGGTTTTAGAAAAAGGCAACATCATTTCAATTTGGAATAAGAATTTTGGATGGTAAAGATTTGTGGCTTATGCGTTATTTTTATGTTTATTTAATTAATGTTTAATTTAATTCATTAATTAATTTAATGCATGGTTTTTGTTTTCACCAACTTAGTTTCACATTTTGGTTGAATATGTATGAATTTTAGATTTCATTTATGATTTAATTAATTTATCTCGGACTTGAAATTTTGCAACAATTTATTTATTTATTATTCTTTTTTCTGCAAAATATGTGGAAAAACAGTTACAATATTTTTTAGGGATGAGATTTAGCATGAAAGACATAATCATTTATATATATATATAATGTTGATGATAACTTGATATGTATTGTTGGACCCTTATTTGATAGTTATACCTTTTGGGCTAAGTGGTTTCTAACATGGTATCAAAGTTTTGGTTTTATAAAAGGTCTTGGGTTCAAGTCTCGTTATTGAAATTTGCATGTTCTCCATTTATATAATTAGTATTTCTTTTCTTTAGCTCTCCACATATAGGATGTGTCTGCACGTAAAGGGAAGTGTTGATAATAACTTGATATGCATTATTGGGCCTTTAGAAGATAGCTATAGTTTTTAGGTTGAGTGATTTCTAACATATATAACTTTTAGGACGTAATTCATACTCAGATGCAAATTGTCTAATTTGAAATTTTTCTGTGTTCAATAATATTTTAATTATTTACATGTATCTATTAGTGGTCTTACCAAGAAATTATGAATGTGATGGACTAAAACAAGATGTCAATAATCCACTCAAGTACATCTTACTCCAATAGTAAATTATTTAGTTTAACATGTAAAGTTGAACATGATACGAATATAAATAAATAAATTTTGTTGGACCATAAGCTTGACCATTCGAGTTGGACAACCAAAAGATGAGCTGGATGGGGTTGAGTTGAGGCGGTGCTAATTCGAAAAAGATGTTTGCTCAGGCATAGTAAACTAGATGGCCTGAAATTGTGCAAGACGACTACTCGACATGGACAAGGTACCCAACTATGGGATGAGCTAGAGCTCTCGGTTTTATAAGACAACGATTGCCTAGCCTACCGAGCAATAATCTAGGAATGCTAGCTCAGTCAAGATGAGCTAGCAGAAGGCACCAACTCAACCCGAATGACCTGGTGCGGACAAAGCTAGGGTGTCACCTCAACTACAAAGGTTCAATATTAGAAGAAGCGATTGTTAAACACTCAAGAAGGGGGTGAATTGGGAGTGATGGCCATTTTTTATCTTTTCTAATTTCTTATGAGATTTCTTGACTTAATTGGATTTAATACATAAGTAAATCTAATGAACATAAAGTAAAATGCATAAAGTAAAGCACATTAGCATTTATAATGGTTTGATCGCACCTACATCTACTACCTAATCTCCCGATTAGGATTTCCAAACTTTACTAATGAACCCTCTTACGAGTGAGGACCAAACTATTACAAATGCCCTTTTATAGGTTCAATGCAAACCTATCCTTTTACGGGCTAAGGATGAACCGCATATCTTTTTTACCGACTAAGGAAGAACCACATATCCTTTTTCTGAGCTAAGAAAGAACCGCTTGATCCTTTTAAAGATAAACTATGAAACTAGCCTTGATTCCAACATTGGAATCACAAGTGATATTAAATCACTTTACTTGGTTTGTTTCAAACCATGAAACAATCCAAAAGACTAAAAACAGTGAATATAATGTTTGTTCTAAGTGATTAGAACAATTACAATGAAACTTATAAATTCAAATACCAAATACAAGATATGAAAATTTTAGCTTAAGGTAAAGAGAGACCTTGCAATGATTTATACCTTTCTTGCAACCATATTTGCTCAAGAGAATGATTTTGAAGATGCTTTGAATGATGCACAATGAAAAAGCTTGGAATCCAATCTTCAAATCAACATCTCTAAGTTCTAGGTTTTTGAAATGAGAAAAATGATTTGATCTCTAAGTTTTAGGTTTATAATGATATGATTCCAATATCGGTATGAATGATTTTGGAATTGGCAATGTGGATTACGTTGAATGATAATGAGATTCAGATGGTGTCTTGTGAGTAATGGGTAGATATGATGCCATTTGGATGACCGTTAATAGACTGATAAGTCTGTATTTTCTTCCAATAAGCACCAAAACTCTGTAATAGACTGAGTAAATACTATATGTATGAGATAGGGAGATTTTATAGGGGTACCCGAATACTTATTATATCGGATTGAGATCTGAAGATTTTGTCGAGATCTGATAGTTGATGCAGACTCGATGTGGGACCCATCTCCATCTCAATGTGGCATTTTACTCTCAGATAGGTTGACAGACTGAGAGAGTGATATTTATGCTTGAGAGCATGCTCAGGTCTGGTATATGAGTGTTTTGGTGGGAATTAGAGTTAATATTTTATGTGTATGAACTTGTGTATATAAATAGCATTTAGATGGCACCCTTAAGGCTCTATATAGTAGGCCTTATAAATCTCAAACTTGTTATTAGTGCCAGAGGTTATTATTAAATACACAAAGTTTGTTTGAAATCATCATAGGCCTTGAAATGTGTTGTGGCTAACCCAGGGTTGTTAGGGGTCTCACCACATAAAGGCCAAATGAGATCTGGGGAAAAAGGGAAGTTTGCATCGCGATTTGTTGGACCATTCAAGATCCTTGAGAGAATAGGTCCATTGGCTTACCAACTCTACCGTCACAGTTGGCAGGTGCCCGTGATATTTCCCACGTATCGATGTTGAGCAAATATCATCCATATTCCTTATATGTCTTGGATATAACTCAACTATACGTTGAGGAGGACACCATGTATTTAGAAGAGTCAATTCATATCGTAACCAGAAGAGTTGTGAAACTCGGGAGTAAGTAATCTCACTGGTTAGGATTAAAAAGAAACCTCATGACAAAGAGAGCAAATTTGGGAGCGAAATGATTAAATGCAGGAGCAGTTTCTGGATTTGTGTGCTACTTGAGGAATATTCCTTGATTTTAGATTTTGAGGACGAAATTTGTTAAGACCCACTCTGTACTAGTGACGTCACGACCGACACATAATACTATACACCCCACACCGATGTATACAATACTATGTCAGCCTTCTTTCTACATCAAATTCCATAAAAAAAATGACATAGCCTTTCTAAAATATTGACTAACACAAGTCCACGCTACCTGATCAAATCAAATTCCAGATCCATAAAACATAATTCACATAAATCCTAAATCCATATTTCTCACATCATATACATCATCACTTCGCTCAACTAGTGATAATATATATATACATACGATTTTACATATAGATAAACCAAAATAACATTTTTCCAAATCCTCAAACCATACATACATAGGAAAAAAAACCAAAGAGCTGCCTGCTACTCTTCTATCGCCTTTCCTTTCCCTTTGTCTCTACCTGAAATATTTGAGGAAAATGGGGTGAGCTACAACGAGCTCAGTGAATATTTCTAACAATGACACTATATATACATTAATAAATAAAATATGCATGTTGAGCAATTCCATTTATAAATAACATGAAACATGGAAAGAAATACATATATGATCATCATAATTTCCATTACAAGATATACAATAATAGATTAAAACATTTCTATTCTATCTTCTTCCTTCTAAGTAATAGAGTGGGTCTAACCTCTCATTGGGCCGCAACAAGAGTAGCCACAGTTCTCTCATTACCCATTTTCATATAATCATCAATTTTAGGTTTTTACTCATACTAGGACAATCCTCTAGTATGTGAGTACAAATCCAGTTATTCACATGAGACTAGTTCCTAAGGCTTACCCAAGAATCGACCTCATGCAATTAGTATGTTCGTGCAAATCTAACGCATGCTTCATTTTATGAATTCAACTCAGGCACAATAATCATAACATGTTTATCGAATCAAAAGCATTTTATATCTATAATTTCATATATAGAATAATCAGAGCAGAGTAATACTCACAGTGGTATCACGTAGACCTACTCTCTACGACCACTCTACTATTCGTGTCTGATCAACAATATAATCTTGTCATATATTCATTCCGAGATAATCCATAATTAATTATCAAATCATTATATTTATTTTTTTTATCAATTAATCATTTAATTCTAACTCTCCAATGCATACAATTAATTATCATAATTTCATTTCGGTCTAAAAATCACGTGAGGGCGTCCCAAATATTCTACACAACCCTCATGATTATTTCTAAGGCAATGGACAATATAAATAGGCCTTTCAACCACATTTCCACTAATAACCAAGTTTGTTGTATTTATCGACCGAATTCAGTCAGGCATATATTAAAAATATTAATCAATGCCCAAAAATCATAATTTTGGTATTGAAATGTCCGTAATTCAGTTCTCTTTTCTATTGTTTCAAACCAGAATTTCAACGGAGTTTGACATGGTTCTAAAGCCCTTTAGTGTCAAATTTGGCTTCCGACGACTATATCGGCACCAATAATACACGTGGACACAAACCAATCACATATCTAGTATCTACATATCTATAATAGTCATAATATATCATGTTTACGTGTTTCCACTCAAAGTGAGTCCAAACCCAATTTTTGGAACACGATAAAACACCTTCTATTGCAAAAATTATACCGGTAAAAACGTAATACACTAGTTAAAGATCAATTTTACAACGAAAATGGAGAAAAATGGCTTACCGGTGTGACGAATCGGCCGCGAATACGTTGCCATTTTCCCTTGTCTCTTTCGTTCTTCGTTCTCAGCTCGTGCTCTTCTTTTCTTAACTTTTTATGTTTTATTTTTTTATTTTAAAAACACCAACACGTTGGCATTAAAACAAACAAGATGAGCATCATTTTCATCTTGACACCATGCTTATCATGCTAAATAACAAAGCCACTCCATCTTTATTTATTTGCTTAATTCTTACCCA
The DNA here is from genome assembly GCA_035771175.1 of Paratinospora sagittata. Classification (NCBI taxonomy): domain Eukaryota; kingdom Viridiplantae; phylum Streptophyta; class Magnoliopsida; order Ranunculales; family Menispermaceae; genus Paratinospora; species Paratinospora sagittata. The sequence continues at coordinate 16,546,914 of CM069606.1, read as the reverse complement.
TCATTCATTTGACCAACCCACCACATGATATTTCATATATTTTTGCTTTATACTTTACTTTATGACATTTAAGCATTTACTTATCAACTTCATTTAATAAACAATTCTCATATTTAATTTATTATTTTGATGTATTTAGCATGTATTCTCATACATGCATATATTGACTCTTATGTACAAAATATGTGTATTATACATCTCGGTACTCGTATAAGTCAATGTAGGTATTTGATTAAAACTACTGGGTGTTATGAAATGCCTTAAGTTGGGGAGATTGTAACACTCCGTACTTCTGAGTCAAACATATACGTTGACTTATACGTATTGTTAGTTGTATTTATATGCATATTTTTGTGTATTGTTGGTCCTACCCAAGAGGGGGCGAATTGGGTGCGATGGTCAATATTAAAATTATCTTCCAATAACTTAAGTGATTTACATAAGTTAATTGGAACATGATGCAAATTAGAATACAGACTAAAATGCAAACGTTTGACACACAGATTTATAGTGGTTCGGCCAAGCCTACGTCCACTACCTAATCTTTCGATTAAGATTTTCTCAATCCACTAACTGATTCTCTTACGGGTGAGAACCAAACCATTACAACTGCCCTTTTTTAGGTTAAAGGCAAACTTATCCTTTCACGGGCTAAGGATGAACCATTTTCCTTTTTTCGGGATTAGGAAAAACTCATGTTCCTTTTAATGGCTAAGGAAAAACCAATTTCATTTTTTCGGGATGAGGAGAAACCCATGTTCCTTTTACTAGCTAAGGGATCCTTTTGCCAGATAAGGAACAACCGGTTTCTCTTTTAAGGCTGAGAGATAACCTATCATTTTTAAGGTTAAGGACACACCTACCCTTTTACTGGATGAGGATGGACCGATTTCTCTTTTAAAGGCTCAGAGAAAACCTATATGATTTCAATCCTAAAATCATCAAGTGAACTACTTTCACTTATCCTGCTTGTTTCAATCCAGAAACACACCAGCATTACAACACTAAGATGTTGGGTGGTTCTAACGCAGTAGAACACTTTACATTAAGCACAGTACATAGCATTACAAAGATATGAAATGTGAAGTAGGTAATGCTAAGTTGAAATACACCTTCAGTCCTTTACCTTTTAATGTTCGGTATTGCTTAAGTGCAGTTTCGAAATGCATGAATGATATGATATGAAAATCAGTGCTTTTATCGAAAGATAAAATATACCAAACAAATATTGACGTTAAAAACAGAGGGCTGGTGTAAATTTAAGACACGGACAATTTTCAAAATATATATAGAATATATGTATGAAAAGTTTTGGTTCAACGATCAGTAGTTTAATGCAACTACTGATATAGTTTAATACAGTACTTAATATATGAAATCAAGTACGACTGTATATCTTGAACTATTTCTCAAATTCTATCATCAGCATGAATGATACCAGATATGAATCAGTGCTGAGAATTTGAGTTGATACCAATATAAAAACATATTTTCAAAGATAGAAATATATTTGAAACTCAATATGAATCGTATAGGTATTAGTGAAAATACTTTGAAATATTAGAAAATGAAATTCATTTTGACTCAGACTAACTTTTAAAAGTATTGGCACAACACAAAGTGATTGGCAAGTTGTTTGATCCTAAGTGCTGGTATTTATAGACTTAATGGGACATAGCCGTTAGACATTTGAAGTTCAAATAATGTGAACGTTTTCATACAATGGCTAAATTGTTATATGAAATAGCAACTGCGATTTTCACTAACATTCTGGTTCTTTTCAGATTTCATGAAAGAGGAAAGCTTTAGAAGAACTTCTTTCATGTATTAGAGAAGGTCTCTGATAGGTCTAAAAAGGACTCTGTGCAAATGTCTGTTCTGAAAAAGTAAACTGACGTAGTGTACTTATTCAAACAGTAACGATTGTTGAATTAGCATCCTGATTCCATAATCAGTGTCCTAACACATAATATCAACTTTGTCGTTTTGTTCCTTGAGGGCGCTTACTACGTATAAGCGTCCTGCTGAACACTTAAGTGAAGACGCTATTAACTTGTAAGCATCCTGACTTACTTATGACTTTAGACGACTTAAACCTTGAGGGCGCTAATGCACAGTTAGCGTCCTACTATGTTTTAAAACTATTAAGTGCATGAGGGCGCTACTATACGAGTAAGCGTCCTGTGTTTAAAACATAAAACAAAACATGAGGGCTCTACATTACGTGAGCATATTACTAGATAAAAACATAACATGAGGGCGCTACTACTATGTAAGCGTCCTATAAGTTAAGACATTTAAAAACATGCTGAAGGACAGTCAGCGTCCGGAAAGCTATTCAGTTGATTTCCAAAGGTGAGGGCGCTCCTATCCAGAAAGCGTCCTGATAGTTTAATCAACTTATAACCATCAGCGTCCTCAAAGAAACATTCTTTGAAGGACTTTTAAGAGATCTTTTAGTAAGCCGATGCTGAGTCAGCTTCCTGACAACTGCAAAGGTTAACTAATATAGAAGACCGCTACTATACAAGTAAGCGTTCTGATTAATCAATTCATTTCAACCTTGAGCATTATCAGCGTCCTAATGACCTATTAGCGTCCTGACTTAACAAGTTCAGGAGAGCGCTGCTATTTCATTAGCGTCCTAAAAGATTCTTTGAAAACAATTTTTCCTCGCGATAAAATATTCGATAAATGCGAATAAAAACTCGGTATATTTCAAATTAAATATATAACATTAAATCATTTGAAATATAGTTAAAGAACATATGAAAATGATATATGCATGGTTTTGAAAAACATTTTGAGCAATAACGATTAGAGAAAGATATACCTTAGATACTTTGTGTACTCTTATTTTTCATAACGGTTAGATGCAACTCTTCATTATGAGATCTTCAATGAGACCAATTCGGAGTTGAATGACTTCAACGTTGATCGAGAGATGTATTCTTGAAGCTTAATCGAAACGTCCGAGAGAAGTGATCTGGAAATCATGATGTGATCGTTGAAGTCCATTAGTTGAAACGAGCTTGATCGTTGGATGTAAGCTTTGAGTTCCTTGATCAAGTCATTCCTTGGCTTTTTGCTTTTCCTTTGGTGCAGAAATAAGTTCTTGAAAAACGTTTGTTAGCACCGAAAAATACTTTGTTTGTGATCATCAAAATATACTTCATCAAGTATACTTTAGCTATGTGCTAAGGATGAACCATATAGGTTAACATGTATATGGTCCCAGAATAATGTCATTGTCGGTATTATAGAGCTATTAATACCCTAATACCATAGTTGTAACTATTGGAATGACACTTAGTATATTTTTCAACTGGAAAGATCGAGAAGCGCACTTTTATGGTGAAGACCCGAGAGCATGTTTCTGGAAAAGTTCAGGGAAGCGCGCTTCATAAGGGGAAACGTGCGCTCCTCATAAAATTTGGGGAAACCTTATTTTCTGGGCAGCGCAAAAGCACGTTCCTCCTCTTCTCGCTGTACAATTATTTTTTTTAATAGGTCGGTGAGGCGGTTTGTCTAAAATAAAACCAAATCACTCAATCATTCCAACAGTTTTGAGCTGGAGAAAGATAGGAGAACGAAAAGAGAAGGAAGAAGAAGGGTAGGGCTTGTGGAATCAAGGTAAGAATTGTTCCTTTCTCGATAAAAAGTTCGTATTTTAGTTCCTCTTGTTGACTTGTATAACATATGTGATTTTTGTAAGTTTTCAACAGTTGAACTAAGAGATTGGAGAACCGTGGTTTGAGTTGGAAATTGGAGAATTTCGTATGGATGTGATAGGCAAGTGAATTCTTGATATTATTTAAGTGATTTGCGTATGAAATTGAGTTAAAATATAGTGTTTTTATGGTGGAAAGTTCCACCCCAGCTGTTGAAGCAGCTAAGGGTTTTGGAGCTCCATTAATGGTAGTTTTGTTTGATTTTTGTTTGTTTTAGTTAGGATTATGAATGAACTATGTTCAATTGTTATGTGTACAAAAATTGATTAAGAAAGTGGTTGGATCCTTGTGTGATTGGCGGGAATTGATGAACACAGCGAGTGTAGTGACTGTAAGAGTGTTGCATTTTGGGTGATTGAAAAAGATATAACTTGTACACACTGTGAGTACTCTTATTTTGGTTTTATGTATGGCATTATATGTATAAACTTGATTTGTGAAATGTAAGTATGATGATGTTTCTGCATAAGTGTTTAAAATGCATGAAATGAGTTTTGAAAATGGGAAATGTCTGTGGATCTATGGAGTAGATCGATGATATGGAAAGCCTCCTATGCTAATAGGATGTGGCTATGGTCCATGGAAAGATGAGGACGATGCACTCTTCATGAGTAATGAGGAGAAGACGTGCTCATTTTCTTGGAACTTATGAAATTGAGGATGGTGCTCTCCTCATCGATGCATAATGAGGAGAAGTCGCGTATAACTACCTAGTAAGAGGTAGAAAAATATCAGAGCATGTCATCTAGAGGGAAAATTCGGTATCATGATCAGGGAATATCCTGACACGACCACATGGCTTGCCACTAGTGTGGTTGGTTGACTCGAGAGGTTCAGCGTAAAACATATTGTGAAACATATTGATAGTTGCATGATATTATGTATTGTTTTGGATATGCATGGAGGTGGTGGAATATATATTGATAATGTATTTATGTTTGATTAACTTGTTTACATCAAGATGTTGATACTGTTTTAAATGTCATATTTTCTTATTGATGCATATATAATGTCATAGATAGAATATTTACTGAGCTAGTTGTTGCTCACCCCAACTCCTAATCTTTTCAGGATAAGACATCAAGGGTAAGGCGCAAAGGAGTGATTGTTGCGTTTGCTTGATGTAGGTATATTGAAGTTTGGAAATGTATTTGTATTTTGGTATATGTACATGTATAACACTATCTATTGTATTTATAATTTAAATAGGTGTGAACATGTATATGGAAATAAATGATGAAGTGTGAATGATTAAGTTGTGACTACATAGAATGAGAAATATGATTGAATTGTGAATGTAGATGTTTTGTGGATTATTAAGTGTATGTGGAACCTCATATTTGCAGGGAGGTTCTGCGAAAAAAAATTTAGTGGATTTTGTATAGTTCTATGTGTGAGAAGGCTGATATGGTATTATATATGTCAAGGTATGGCGTATGTAGTATTCTGTGTCGGTTGTGACGTCACTTTACGTAGGGAGTCGCGACATAGTCACACTTTAGTATTGGTGAAATCTTGCACCAATAATTTTTATTGAAGTTCTAGTTAAAATTCAACCTATATATAATTAATTGATTTAGTGCAATTAGAATATGTATATATAAGTTAATGTTTAAGTAGTTCACAAAAATCCAATCTAAATTAAGGATTTCTAATAATAAAAGAATAGAATACTATACGGCATTTATATCACACTTTAAAGTGTTATTATGTGTTATATTAATACTGTAAAAAATATTTATTTCTCAATCAATTATATCGTTGATTATTTGTTAATTAGGGTGTTTAAGAAATAAAAGGATTATGTTTTGCATGGTATTGTATTCTTTTAGTTGATTGACAAAAAAATATTGGTTATAAAGATTCTTTTACATCTTATACAATAATAATTATACTAAACAAAATGCATAATTAAAATTTAAGAAACTGTGGTAAAATATTAGAAAATATTATTGTTTTTTTAAAATTTGTTTATGTAAAGTTTGTGAATTATTTCATAACATGTCCATGCATTGCACAGATTTATAAGCTTGTTATGCTATAAATCAAACTAATATGATTAAAGTTTTGGCCTATTTCAAGTTATCTACTCCAATCTAATAATTTAATATATAATAGCGTAATTAAATTAACGACATGTTATCTTTGCTTCAAGGCAGATTGATAAGCTCATGAATAGGATTTTAGTGATGGTTGCCTTTCCTGTTGGGCCCCAGGAAACTCAATATATACGCCAAAATGCTTTTATTCAAGGCAGATTAATAACATACAATATCTTAATTGCTTATGAGATTTTCCATTCACTGCAAAGGAAAAATAGGAAATCAACAGATGCAACCATTAAGCTGGATATTTCAAAGCGAATGATAAAGTAGAGTGGAAGTTCATTGATTGAATTCCAGACAAAATGGGTTTCTCATGTAAGTAGCGAAAGTGGATACAAATTTGTACCTCCTCTGTAACTTATCAAGTAAAGATTAATGGCAATCTCTCTCAAATCATTATTTATATAAGGGGACTTCGCCAAGGAAATCCACTTTCCCCATCTTTTTATTTTTTGTGTAGATGCTTTTTCTCATCTTCTTACCCATCAATAGAATCCAAAGCTTTGAAAGGCTTTTCTTTTTCTCTGAATTCTATTGTCTTATCACATTTATTTTTCGCCGATGATGCATCGCTCTTTTGCAAGGTGTATAATGGTGTGTCTGGTCAAATGCTCAACACTAACAAGTGCTATATTATTTCTCCAGCAAATTCCAGGCCAAGAATAGGTGGTATTAGTGAATATACTAGGGTTAGACCCAACAAGGAGCTTGGTAAATACCTTGGGGCAAACACCAACTTTGGAGCTTGCAAAAAGCCAACATCATATGATCTGCTCTTAAAAATGGATAAAAAAATCTTGGGTTGGGAAGAAAGGCTCCTATCAACAGCTGGGAAGGAAATTATGATCAAATCTATAGGTCAGGCTATTCCGGTGTATCTCATGTCTTGTTTTTTAATCCCTTCCACGATTATTGAGGAGCTTTAATCTAAATTAGCTAATTTTTGGGAAGAAACGCTCCTATCAACAGTTGGGAAGGAAATTATGATCAAATTTATAGGTCAGGCTATTCCGGTATATCTCATGTCTTGTTTTTTAATCCCCTCCACGATTATTAAGGAGCTTCAATCTAAATTAGCTAATTTTTGGTGGAGTTCTAATAAATCAAAGGGTGGAGTTCATTGGTGCTCTTGGAACAAGCTTGAAAGGGAGAAATCATGGGGCGGTTTGGGTTTTGGGAATTTTGAATATTTCAATCTTGCCTTGATTGTTAAGCAAGGTTGGAGGTGTAGAAATCATTCGAATACAAATCATGTAAATCGAAATAAATTAAATAAAAATGCGGAAACATTACCAAGATCATCTTGGGGGTGCTCCACACGATTACTGTTGTCACGGTGATTGGCACCACAATGTCACGGTTCCTAATGTATTCCACAGTCCAAAAGCCCCACACTTTATTCAATGAAAATTCTCTGCAATTTTCTCGTGTGTTTTACCATGTTCAATCCTCTTAATTTATTGGCATTCTAGAGTCCTTGATTCTCTCCAATTTGGGATGTGGTGGAGATATGATAACTATCAAATAGTAGTTATCTTAAGGTGATTATTAAGGGGTTATCCCATTAGATAACTATCAAATCTCCTTAATAATAATCTGATCAAAATCTAAGATCTCCAACTATATGATCAAATTCCAACATCTCCCACTCGCACATGATGTGTACAAAGGAGTATATGGGTCGAACTCATCATGGGTGCCCCGAATTTGATCCATACATTGTTATCTCCGTCTCGCACATGGTGTGAATGATAAATACTAATCTTCAATGAGGAAGTGATAAGCTAATGGACCGTGTGACCGTGAGAGCATCTGCATTCAAGAGCTCTATACTAGTAACTCATGACGAGCCATCATAGAGACATCTACCCGTTTAAAAAAATGTTAGTGCCTCAAAATGCCCTAGATTCATTTAGTCACATCTGTTCAAATATTCCCTATCCTCCAGGGCAATACTTAAACCTCAGAAAAATCTAATAGCATATTCTTACTTATATTGCCATCTTAAATGATGCAACATGAGTATCGCGCGATTAAGAATATACTACAGAGATGTGATTCTAAAGAATCTTCCTTTCGCCCTTACACCACTAGGTTTAGAATTAATCGTTTTCCTAGTAATGTCCCATAAAGGTCAAATCACTCATGACCTTGGGTGACTTACCAAAGTAGCGAACATTAAGACTTCACTTCGTTGTGTAGTCAAAAATAACAAAGGGCATCTCATTAGTCTCATATAGAAATGGACATATCTGAACTCACACAGTGAGGAAGCAGAGATCTTTCACTCACTTTCTAAGTGGTCGACTTACACATGTAATGTAAAATTACATGTTGCAGTGGAGTAACTCTTATTTAGAAGAGGTATGTTCAACTCAAAACACTATACGAATTTTTAGTCTAGTTGCAGCTATGTGCCTAACTCGAGTTTGTAAGAGCTCGCATATGCAGTTTAATGCGCCAATAAAAGGATCTCTTATCCGGTTCCAAACAATAGGCTTAATGGATAGTGAGTTAATCCATTATCGGTCTTCAAAAATAGACCTCATCTTAACTCCAATCAAGGTGACATATTATCATAAAATGACCTATTGCTATTCAAAGCAACATTAGTCAAATGTCTCATCTCTGCTCGCTTTACATGAATCACCAGAGGCGATTGCTCGTGTGAGTAAGCCAATCATGCCTGTGAACATACTGTTATGTGTGTTGGTGCTAGTAATAATAGATTAAATACAAACAACCATAATAAACAATGAAGAATTTATTAAATGGTCTAATAAAATAAGTCTGTTACATAAAAAAAAAAATGATTATATCCTACGCAAACCCAAAGATTTAACATGTGCAAGGAAAACATCTCTAGCGATTGGCTTAGTCAATAAATCAACCATCATCGTATGCATAGAAATATGTTGTATGCAAACTTCTCCTTGTGTTATTATGTCTCGAACAAAATTATACTTAATGTCTATATGCTTGGTCTTGCCATGGTATTTGGGATCTCTGGTGTAGGCAATCGCAGCTTGGCTATCACTATAGATAGTGACCGATTTTGATGCGTTATGAACTACTTGTAAATGTTGCAGAAACCATCGAAGCCAAATAGCCTCTTGTACCGCTGTAGGGTAGGCTACAAACTCAGCTTCCATGGTAGATAGAGCAATGCACGTTTGCTTCTTGCTACTCCATGATATTGCACCATTGTTAAGCAAGAAAGCATATCCTGAGGTAGATTTGCGTTCATCTGGGTCACCGCCCCAATCAGCATCGGAGTAGCCCAATAAACCCATGTCGGTATTATGATAACCTAAGCACAAGTCCATCGTGCATTTCAAATATCTCAGAATTCTCTTCACTACCTTCCAATGTGCTTCTCCGAGATTTGCTTGATAACGACTGGCTAGACTGACTGAATAACAGATATCTGGTCGACTACACATCATTGCGTACATCAAACTTCCAATAGCATTGGGGTAATGAACTTTTGACATCTTTTGTTTTTTAGAAGGAGTATTAGGGCACATCTCATGACTAAGGGGAATTCATTTTGTGATTGGTGTATCTATGGACTTGCAATTTTGCATGTTGAATCGTTCAAGGATTGTTTTAATATAATGTTCTTGAAACAGAGCCAAGATTCTTTTTGAACAATTTCTATGAATTTTCACACCCAGTGTGAAGTTTGCCTCACCATGTCTTTCATGTCGAATGTGGAAGACAACCAATCTTTAATCATGATTATGAATGTCATATCATTCCCAGCAAGGAGAATATCATCACATATAAGGACAAGAAGACAAAATGTGTTCCTGAACGTTTAATATAGACATAATGGTCTTCATCAGGTTGTGTCTCATCAGTCATTGTGAATCCATAGGATGACACAACCTGATGAAATCTCAAATTTCATTGTATGGATGATTGCTTAAGACTATTTGATCGTTTGAGCTTGCATACATTGCATTCTTGGTCTTTAGCTAGAAACCCCGTAGGTTGTTGCATATAAATTTTTTCATCCAGTTCACCGTTAAAAAATGTTGTTTTTACATCCATTTGATGTAATTCTAAGTCCAAATATGCAACGATAGCTAAAAGAAGTTGAATAGATACAAATCTCACAACTGGTGAGAATGTTTCTTCATAATCTATTCCTTCTTGTTGGGAATAACCCTTAGTGACTAATCGTGTCTTATACCTCTCAATAGATCCATCTGCTTTGCGTTTGATTTTGAGATCCCATTTGTTCCCTATTGCTTTTCGTCCAGATGGAAGATCAACTAAGTCCCAGACATGATTAATCTGCATTGACTCCATTTCTTCTGTCGTTTCTTTCATCCACTGATCACTAGCATCAGATGAAAGAGCTTCTTTGATTGTTCTTGGCTCACTTTCATCATGTAGAGCTATCATGAAAGCTTTGCCTTCGATCTCAAAATGACGGCTAGGTATGCTTTTACGAATACTCATTCGCAACTGATCCTCAGAAACAATATGGGATGATCTGACACTCCCACTTGGATGAAGCTCATCATGAGCATCATCATTGATCGCCTTCGTTGGCGCATTAGAATTATTATTTTCTGGATCTATTTCGTACAAAGGAAGATCCTCAGTTGCTTCACATTTGCTAGGATAGTTGTTCTCTACAAAGGTGGAATCTCTAGATTCGTACTCTGTGAAAACTTGTTCTTTGTTTTCACCTATGAACACATACCCTTTTGAGTGTTCAGAGTATCTGATAAATATGAATTTCTTGCCTCGCGGTCCCAATTTTTCATATCGTTGGGATGGTGAGTGTACATACGCTGCTGATCCCCAGAATCTTAAATTGCTCAAATCTAGTTTTCTACCCGTCCAGAGCTCATAAGGAGTTGAGGGTACTGATTCAGAAGGAACATGATGAAGAATGTATACCATAGTCATCAAAGCATCTCCCTAATAAGAAATTGGAAGGTTTGCTTGAGACAACATTGATCGAACCATGTCTAACAAAGTTTTATTTCTTCGTTCTGCAACACCATTTTGTTGCGGGGTGCTTGGGATTGTTAGTTGTCTAGCTATCCCTTTTTCATCACAAAATTCTTTGAATTGATCAGAAAGGTATTCAAGACCTCGATCAGTTCGTAATGCTTTAATGTGCCTATCAAGTTGGTTTTCAACTAGAGATACATATTTCTTGAAGCAGTCCAATGCTTCAGATTTGTGGGATATCAAGTAAATGATTCCAAAGTGAAAAGTCATCAATGAAGGTGATGAAATATAGAGCACCATGTCGTGCTCGTACACTCATGGGTCCACAAATATCAGAATGAATCAGCTGCAAAGGTTGTTCGACTCCTAAAGCTTGACCAAATGGTTTTCTAGTAGTTTTACCAGCCAAACAATGGGTACATATGGGCAAGTCAATTTTGACAGAGAGCCTAAAAGGCCATCTCTTGCAAGTCTATTCATTTTATCATGCCCAGCATTGTTCATTTTACGAATCATGTTTGACATTTCACATAAATGTTGTTTCATCGTATGATGTTGTCATTTAACATACGTTTCAAACTTGATTGTAAGCTGCCCCAGCTTAGTAGCAGAGGTCATCCCAAACTTCTCTTTAAGGGCAGTCCACATCTCTTGGGCAGTCTCATACTGCGCAAATTGGCACATCAAGACATCTGTCATACTACTTAGTAGAGTGATGCGTGCAAGGTTGTTCTTGCGTTTTCACTTTTGAAACGCTTCCAAATATCGCCTATGTTGAGCAGTGTTCCCACGTTCAGGTTCAGTCATGGTATGGGTTAAAGCTTCAAGAGCCTCTTGCTCCTCTAGTATGAACTGGACTCTTCGATGCCAAATGTTGAAGTTGTCCCCGTTCAACTTTTCTCCCTTATTCAAGTTAGCAATAATACTCTTAGTAGCAGAAGTCATAGCTCTAAAATATAGACATTTTAATAGCACATATTAATACTAGCACCCATTAATACACACATTTATGTTTGCCGCAAAATTCTAGTTAAGTCAATGATAAATAATTTTAGAGAATAGGTTCCAAAGGTCACTTTTGTTCACAATCATCACCTATTTCTCTAAATTAAATAACCATTACTTAAACAATTCGCGCAAAACATGTTATTCAATAATATCCAAATAATCATCCGTTTAGATGGAAAGAGAATGAAAAACTAAATAAGTTCACTGTTCACAACAGTGTCTAATTCATGTTGAAATTCCATCATTTTAATCATGGAAAAACCAATAGTTAAGATCATGTCATGCATACAATTACAGATTTATCAACATGTTGAAGTCATATCAAGAATGTAACCGTACAGATGTAAAGATCTTTGTAAAAAACTATATGTCACAGTTCATGTGTTTTTGAGAAAACATGATCTAATGATTCATATATAATAATTAAAATTCAACTGTTCAAGTTACATCACAACACATATTTCAGATTTGCATATTACAACATGAATCTGATAAATGTAACCATACGGATGTAAATATCATGCAAAAATATGTCAAGATCTAGTTCATGACTTTTGCCAAACATCACCAGAAAGCTTTCATCTTCAGCCATCAAAATATTGAACGACCCAGATTAACCCTTATTTTTTTTGAAATACAAGTGCAGCGGACTGGATCGATTCTCTTGGACCGTCCGGTAGGGCCGGTCCATATCGGTATGGGCGGGGCCTGGATCTGGGTCTTGGTCTAGGCGGTCTGGGCCTGGTCCAGGCCTGGACCAACACCCTTTTTTTTTTAATTCGGGCCGGACCGGGTGGGTGATGACCCATGTGGGTCATCTTCCCGACCCAGCAGACTAGCGTGGTGGTGGTTACGGCGCCACCACAGCGCTGCCCCGCCGGCACCGAAAAGAGGTCCGGACAGACCTCCTTCAACAGGCGATCACGACAGTCGGGTAATTCGCCGAAGAACCCACCAAATTCTGGTGATCTACCGGATTGTTTTTTTTTTCATGGTTTTCAATCGACTGATTTTGTGAGAGTGTTGCAATCACTGTGGCACACCTATGGACTTGCAAATAGGTCCGTTTCGGAGACCTCTCTTCAGAGATCGCGTGGGTATGTTCATCGGTCGGTGAGTCTGTCGGATTCTGATGAAAAAACCGATCAGAACAGCGTGCGAAAAAAATAGTGTGCATCCAACCTCTTTTTTTTTTAATAAAAAAATAACACCGAAACATCAATCAACATGAGAACACCCATATATGATTTGATACCAATGTAGAAATCATACGAAAACAAATCACGAAAATCGAAATAAATTAAATAGAAATGCGAAAACATTACCAAGATCGTCTCGGGGGTGCTCCATCGATTACTGATGTCACAGTGATTGGGACCACAATGTCACGGTTCCCAATGTATTCCACAGTCCAAAATCCTTACTCTCTACTCAATGAAAATTCTCTACAATTTTCTTGTGTGTTTTACCATGTTCAATCCCCTTAATCTATTGGCATTCTAGAGAATCAAATCTCCTTTATTCTCTCCAATTTGGGATGTGGTGGAGATATGATAGCTATCAAATAGTAATTATCTTAAGGTGATTATTAAGGGGTTATCCCAGTAGATAACTATCAAATCTCCTTAATAATAATCTGATCAAAATCTAAGATCTCCAACTATATGATCAAATTCCAACAGGAGGATTGCCACGGTGGGCAATTCTCGATCTGCTTCCAAAGTGCTTTTTTTTAGAAGAAACAAATATGTTGTATATGCATTAGTATGATGGAAATAATTACAAAGTTACAAAGTACTAAATGTATTCCAACAAAGTTACAGAGTTACAAAGTACTAAATGTACTCCAACAATAAGTGTTTCAAAATATATCACCTTGCTCCTCTAGTAGGAGCTCTAAAATAATGACTCACGACAGACATCAAAGAACTACCCCAAATACAAACAAGACTCTCAATTCCTCCACCAATGCTTGTAAAGTGCTTGAAAGCAAAGTACTATGCAAACTCAAATGTAATACCCCAGGTTTGCACAAAAAAGAAAAAAAATTGAACTTCGGGCAAGGTGCCCGAACCTTCAGGCGTGTGCCCGAACCTTCGAGCACCCTTTTTTTCCTATTTAAGGAACCCTCCCTCTTCATTTCTCGAAAGAGTTTTTATCTGAAGGTGGGGAACGAAACATAGGTTTGCGTGTCTTATAACTTTTATTTAAGTTTACATTCATTTATCATTTTGTCTGCTATTCATTTACACTGCATTATTGCGTATAATGTTTATACTTGTCATACTTATGTTTGTATATTTGGAGTTCATGTATTATACTATTGCTATGCCAGATTAGTGGTCAATCTGGCTCAACCAGACTCAGTCTTGTCCTCAGTAACTTTAAATAGTGAACGAGAGGCAGTGTGGTGCTCTAAACGATTGTTATTTAAGTAGATCTCGTGTCACACCTCTCAACTGGAGACTGATCTGGTTGGTCTTATTTGAAAGCTATCAGCTTATACAAGTAATACTGAATGTCCTAACCTTGCACGTGGTGATACCGACCCTGATAAGGATCACTAAACGTTGCCAAATCCTGTCTAATGTTAAGTCAAGACCGGACTAGTTCATGCATTAGCATCATACATAAGCACCACCTAGGGACGTACGTGGTTTATGATTCATAGAATAGTTAGAAGCAATGCTCACTATTTATTATATTTCTCTGGAGAGGGACGTACAATGAGAACCCGACTACTCCTGGGGAGGGACATCTGTACGTGAACTCAGGCGACGTACAATCATGAAACCAATATGAGACGGTGTCATGCATACATACATGTTGGATTGATTATGATGCTCTGATGTGTATTTATGATATTTGATTATGAAGTTTGCTTTATTAATTTTTATATTCACGAACTATTTTATCCACTGAGTGTGTAGCTCACCCGGTTGTTATCCAATTTTTTGCAAGAGATTAAGGTGGACTAGGTGCAGGTTTTTGGGCCTATATTTTTGTACCCTTTGCATTATTCATTGGGAATTTTGGGAGGATATTCCCTTAACTATTTCATGTGCAAATATATTTTAAAATTAATGAAATCAGACTTGTACTTAATCGTGTCTCCGCGTACTCAATTATTCTTATAATGCATCCGCGCCCCATCCGGGCGGGGTGTGACACAAGTTTCTTTCAAGTTACTATTGCCAGACGTCCATCTTGGGGCTGGCACAGTTTGTTAAAGGGTTGTGACGTGCTTAAGCATGGATTAAGATGGATGGTAGGAGATGGGAAAACCATTAATATCTAAACGGATCCATGGATTCCAAGACCTTTTACTTTTAAGGTTTTGGGCCCCCTAAAATCAAATCTAAATATGGTTGAAGATCTCATATCACCTTTGAGGAAAGCATGGATTTTAAACCTGATTTTCTCCTTTCCCAAAGGAGGAAGCATATATTATTTGTTTCCTGCCTATTAGTAAGACGGGTTGTCCAGATAAGCTAGTATGGCACTATACTCAATTAGGACATTACATTGTAAAATTTGGATATCATTTGATTCAATCCTTAAAAGTTAATGGGCTTATTGGGAAGAAAACATAAGGTACAGGGAGTGTCATAAGTATAGATAAGTTCCTTTCCCTATGTTGGAAGATTGATTTTGCACCAAAAGTCAGGTTCTTTTTATGGTGATGCTATCAAAATCTGCTTCTATAAGGTGCAACCTTAGAAAAAAGAAAATGATCATTTCAGAGATTTGCCTAGTATGTAATGTTGTTAATGAAGACGAGCTTCATCTTTTTCTCAAGTGCCAATTTGCTAAAGCATTTTGGTTCGGTTTCCCGTTGGGTTTGGATAGCTCGGTCATTCCTGGTTCTTCTCTCAATAAGGCCTTGGACATATGCTCAACACATTTGTGAATCAATCTGATGGTCATGCTCTTTTTTCATGGTGGACATTGGGGCTTTGGATGATTTGAAAGAACCGAAATAATATTGTTTTCAACGAGGTAGGTGATCCTCCTAGTCTGATCATTAATAAAACTCAGCAATATTATGAGGAATATGCCTGAGCATCCATTGATAGGCACAATAGTAAGTCTGTCTTTGTTCCAAATTTTGTTGGATATTTATCTAATATCTGGGCTTACATACATACATATATATATATCATTAATTAGGTATTATAGGCTATTTAAAGAATTAGCCCATTTAAAGTTATCTAATAAGATTTAAGTTATTGGGCTTAATGACATCTCATATGATATGAACTTCATAATGTATAGATACCAAAATTCTTATTTCTAATTTTATGATGGGCCAAAATAGAAATAAGGAAACTTAGGGTTTTATAAATGGTTATGGTCCCTAAATTGTATGTACGATTTTTTTCTGATATCCCATCATCAAGAAAAGTGAGAGCCCCTTCTCTAGAAAATCCATACGTATCAATTTGGAAGATCAAGGACCGTAGGAACCACAATCAAGATCATTTCATGGATTCAAGTATGCTTCCGCATTTAGTTTATTTTTCTTGATGATTGAATGTGAAGGATTTAGGTTTAATAATAGTTTTCATAAAGTTTAAAGTTTCCCAACAAGTGGTATAAGAGCCTCTTCATATTGAATCATTGAGAAGCAAATTTCTCAATTTGATTTGGGATGTGATTGAGAATGGTTCTTGAATTCAACAATTTATGGATTTGATTTGTTATATTTAAGAAAAAATATGGTTGACATATATATATATATATATATGTTGGTGTTGTTTTGCGATTATGAGAATGAATAAATGTTGACGTTGTTTTTGGCAAGAAAATTTGTAGTTTCTTGATTAAAGTTTCAATTTAGTTACCTTTTCTCATGTTGTTTTCAACATTAATCTCAAACTAGTTACAACATGGGTAGAAACTACTTTATAGTTAATTATGCATGTTTAATTTAGTTACCTTTGGTACAATTATTTCTTATTTCTTAAGTCATTTTATTTCGGAATATCAACATGGTTGTGTGTATGTAATTCATCCGGATATTGATCGGCCTAAAGGAAGGTTAATATTTGGCCGAATTGCATGCACACCTGTAGTGATAAATATGCGACAAATATTAAGTATTCCAAGTGAGCAATAAGTCAGTCCAAAGAAAGGTTAATTGTTTGACAAGATTTATTGCCAATATTTGATTATTAAACCAAGAGTACCGCTTACAAGTTAATGTTTTTGTCAAAAGACTAAATATATATGTTGATTGTGAACTAGTGTTTTATTTTGTTATCTGTTCAGTTAATTCTTCTGCTTCTACAATATTTGCAAACATCAATTTTATCCCTTAGCTGAATGGCACAAACTTCAAGAACTAGAATAGAATGTTATGATTTCTCAGTTGCATGAATTTGGACCTTGCACTTCGGATAGAACAACCCCATACTCTTTCGGCTGAAAGTTCCAATGAGGATAAAAGGAACTTTGAGAAGTAGGATCATTCTAATTGCATAAGTCTCATGATGATGAAGCGTGCAATTCTGGAAACCTTCAGGAGCACTATATTCGAAGAGACTAACGCCAAGTTGATCCTTGAGGAAATTGAAAAGCGTTTTGCCAAAAACGAAAAGGCAAAAACATGCACGCTCTTGGCTAGTCTTGTTCCAATGAGGTATAAGATAAAAGGGAACATAAAAAAGTACATCATGGAGATGTCTCATCTTGTTTCGAAACTAATGGCACTAAAGTTAAAGATGTTTAAGGACTTGCTCGTGCATTTGATTTTGATATCTCTTCTGCACAATTCAATCAGTTCAAGGTCAGTTACAACTGCCAAAAGGACAAATGGACTCTTAATGAGCTCATTTCACATTGTGTGCAAAAAGAGGAAAGGCTGAAGCAAGAAAAAATTAAAAGTGCTCACTCAGCATCAACCTCTAAGGACAAGAGCAAGAAAAGGAATAAGAGTAAGGAAGCTGCAGGTGCTCACCTCAAAAGAAGCAACAAAAGCAACGTGATGAGGACTCTGCCTATTTCTTTTGTAAGAAAGGTGGAGACAAGAAGAAAGATTGTACCAAGTATCAGGCTTGGCGTGCAAAGAACGATACGCTTCTCACTTTTGTTTGTTCTGAGGTTAATTTAACTTTTGTGCCCAGACACACTTGGTGGATAAATTTTGGTACTACTACTCACATAAGTGTGTCTATACAGGGTTGCTTGAGTTGTCGAACGCCAAGTGATGCTGAAAGATACACCTATTTAAGCGATGGCAAAGCAGTTGAAGTTGAGGCCATAGGGACTTTTAGGTTATTATTAAAGACTGGTTGTTAATTGGATTTGAAAGAGACATGTTGTACCGTCTTTTAGATGGAATTTGGTTTCTATTTCTGTACTGGACAAATTTGGTTTTTCTTGTTCATTTGGAAATAATAAGTTTAGTCTATTTCAAGATTCCAATCTTATTGGTATTGGTTCTTTATCTTTTCGTGATAACCTATATTTACTTGTTATTGTTGCCTCATTTAATCAAACCTTGCATTCAAGTTCACATGGTACAAAGCGCAAATTAGCCAATGAGAATTCCGCTATATTATGGCACAAACGTTTAGGTGATATATCTAAATGAAGAATCGAGAGACTTGTGTTAGATGGAATACTTGATCCCCTTGATTTAAAAGACTTTCAAGGTTGTGTTGAGTGTATAAAAGGGAAACAAACAAACATTAGGAGATTGGGTGCCAACAGCAGTTCAGATGTCTTAGAACTCATCCATACTGATATTTGTGGACCATTCCCTACAACTTCATGGAATGGTCAACAATATTTCATTTCGTTCATAGACAACTACTCACGTTTTGGTTACTTATATCTAATTTATGACAAATCTGAGTCACGGGATGTGTTTAAGACTTTCAAAGCTGAAGTTGAGACTCAACTCAGCAAGAGGATTAAAGTCGTTAAATTTGACCGTGGTGGTGAATATGACGGAATATATGACGGATCAGGTGAACAACGTCCATGACCTTTTGCTAAATTCCTAAAGGAATGCGGTATAGTCCCACAATACACCATTTTGGGTAGTTCTAGCATGAATGGTGTTGCTGAGAGACGAAACATGATGCTTAAGGATATGGTAAGGAGTATGATTACTCATTCTACCTTACCAGAATCCCTCTAGGGAGAGGCACTAAAGACTGCAACTTACATACTTAACAAAGTACCAACTAAAACAGTAGCCAAAACCCCTTATGATTTATGGATAGGCTAGAAGCCTAATATAAAACACTTGCACATTTGGGGTTGTCCAGCTGAGGCAAAGCCATATATGCAAAATGAAAAGAAACTAGGCTCAAGAACGATTTGCTGCTACTTTGTTGGTTATTATGAAAGGTCAAGGGGTTCCAAGTTTTATGATCCCACAACTAAGTCATTTTTTAAGATGGGGAATGTCTGGTTCTTTGAGGATGTTGAGTTTGGGGGGGAGGGGGAGGGGGGAGATAAGGTTAGAGACTTTGTCCTTGAAAAGCTTCCTACAGTTGTTATTGGCAATGATCTGGCTCCCATTCAAAATCAAGAGATTGCTCTTGAAGAGCAAACTCAAGAACCTCAACAACAAATTGTTGGTCCACCCAAGAGGAGGGAATTAGGTGAAATGGTCAATTTTAAATTTTTCTTCCAATAACTTAGTGATATACATGAGTGTATTGGAATTGAACACAAAAACAAAACTTAGACTAAATTGCAAACATGAGACGCACAAGATTTATAGTGGTTCGGCCAAGCCTACGTCCAATCCTAACTGATTTTTTTACGGGTGAGAACCAAACTGTTACATCTGCCCTTTTACAAGTTAAAGGAAAACCTATCCTTTCACAGGCTAAGGATGAACCGTTTTTCTTTTTCCGGGATTAGAAAAAACCCATGTTCATTTTACTGGATAAGGAAGAACCATTTTCTTTTTGCAGGATAAGGAAGAACCGTTTTCCTTTTACGGGATAAGGAAGAACCATATTTTCTTTTTCCCGGATTAGGAAAAGCCATCTTCTTTTTACGAGATAAGGAAGAACTGGTTTCCTTTTACAGGATAAGGAAGAACCATTTCTCTTTTATAAGTTAAGAGATAACCTATCCTTTTACAAGTTAAGGACTCACCTATCCTTTTATGGGATTAGGATGAACCAGTTTCCTACTTACAGGTGAGGATGAACCTTTTTCTCTTTTACAGGTTCAAAGATAACCTTAACATGATTTCAATCATGAAATTATTAAGTGAATTACATTCACTTGTCCTGGTTGTTTCAATCCAGAAACACACCAGCATTACAACACAAGAATGTTGGTTTTAACTAAGTAGAACACTTTACAATTAAGATCATAGCATTACAAAGATTTATAAATTGAAATATGTAATGCTAAGATGAAATATAATTCAGTCATTTACCTTTCAATGTTCGATATTGCTCAAGTGCAGTTTTGAAAAGCATGAATGATGTGATATGAAAATCAGTGCTTCTTCGACAATAATATGATACCAATAAACATTGACGTAGAACATGAAGGACTAGTGTAAATCAAAGACACGGACAGTTTTCAAAATAGATATTAAATATGAGCATGAAAACTTCTGGTTCAGTATTCAGTAGTTGACTCAACTACTGATATAGTTCGATACAGTACTTAAGATATGAAATCAAGTACAACTGTATATCTCGAACTACTTCTCAAATTATTTCTTCAACAAGATTAATATCAAGTATAGATCAATGCTGAGAATTTGAGTAGATACCAGATCAAATAGATTTTAAAAGATAAAATATAATTGAAGCTCAATATGAAAATCTTTTGAATATGTAAAGGTATTAGTGAAAAATACTTTGAGAGTTTAGATATTTGAAAAATATTTTGACAGACTAACTTTCAAAAAGTGTTGGCACAATAATAATTATCGGCGCGTTGTTCGATCCTAAGTGCTGATATTTATAGACTTAGTAGGATATAATCGTTAAACATTTAAAATTCAAATACACTGTGAGCGTTTACACACAACGGCTAGAATGTTAAATGAAAATGACAACTGCAATTTTCACTAACATCCTGGTTCTTTTCAGATTTCATGAAAGAGGAAAGTTTTAGAAAAACATAATTCATGTATCAAAAAAGATCTCTGATAAATCTGAAAAGGACACTGTGCAAAGATTCGTTATGAAAAAGTAGACTTATATAGTGTACTTATTAGAACAGTGATGGTTATTGAATTAGCGTCCTGTCCTGACGCATAATATCAACTTTGTCGTTTTGTTCCTTGATGGCGCTCATTACATATAAGCGTCCTGCTGAACAATGAAGTGAGGGCACTACTGAAACGTGAGCGTCCTGACTTTCTTCAACACTTAAACGACTTAACCCTGAGGGCGCTAATGCACAGTTAGCTTCCTGCTATGTTTTAAAACAATTAAGCGCATGAGGGCGCTACTTTTCGAGTAAGCATCCTACCAGTTAAAATATAAAACACAATATGAGGGCGCTACAACAATGTAAGCGTCCTACCACATATATTATAAATATTTGAACAATAATACAAAGCGCGTTGAAGGACAATCAACGTTCTGAAAGTTATTAAGTTGATTCCCAAAGGTGAGGGCGCTCCTATTCATGTAGCGTCCTGATAGTTTATTCAACTTATAACTATCAGCGTCCTCAAAGATAAATTCTTTGAAGAACTTCAGAAATCTTTCAGTAAGCTGATACTGAATCAGCGTCCTGACAACTTCAGAGGTTGACTAACAGGAGGTCGCTACTATACAAGTAAGCGTCCTTATGAATCAGTTCAATTCAACCTTGAATGTTATCAGCGACCTAATGAACTATCAACGTCCCGACTTATCAAGTTTAGGAGAGCGCTGCTAACTCATTAGCATCCTAAAAGACTCTTGAAAGAAAATAGTTTTGACTCACGATTAAATATACGATAAATGGGAATAAAAACTCAGTAAATTTCAAATTAAATATAGAAAATAAAATCATTTGAAATATCGCAAAACGTAAGATCAAAACATGCAAATATGCAAGTGGTTTGTGCATGGTTTTGGAAAACTTTTGAGCAATGTCGATTAGAGAAAGATATACCTTAAATACTGTGTATTTCTCATTTTCTCATAATCTTTAAATCCAACTCTTTATTATAAGATCTTCGATATTGACTGCTCGCTAGAGTTGAATGTCTTGAACGTTGATCGAAAGATGAAAACTTGAAGCTTGATCGAATCGTTCGAGTGGTGTGATCTTGAAATCATGATGTAAACATTGTAGTCCTTTTGATTGAAACAATCTTGAACGACTGATATGACTTTGAGTTCTTTGATCAAATTGTTCCTTAGCTTTTAGCTTTTCCTAAGATGCGGGGATGATATCTTGATTAAGGCTCGTTAACACCAAAAGTACTTTATTTGTGATCATCAAAATATACTTCATCACAGTATATTTAGGGACGTGCTAAGTAATGAACCACTTAGATTAACACAAATGTCATTAAGGAGATCCACTAGAGAGAGGAAAAGTGCGATTCTGAATGATTACGTCATATTTCTCCAAGAACATGAGGTTGACATTAGAGTGATGGAAGATGATCCAATCAACTTCCATCAAGCCATGCAAAGTTCTAACTCTCAAAAGTGGATTGAGGCCATGAATGAAGAGATTAAGTCCATAAAAGACAATGATGTTTGGGATCTTGTCCCATTGTCTGAAGGTGCGAAGCCCATTGGTTGGAAAAGGATATTTAAAACCAAGAGGGATTCAAAGGATGATGTGGAATAAGGCTTGTCTTGTTGCAAAGGGTTTTACTCAAAAGGAAGACATTGACTACAAAGAGACTTTCTCTCCGATTTCTTCGAAAGATTCTTTTAGGACTATAATGACATTTGTGGCTCATTTTGATCTTCAGCTACATCAGATGGATGTAAAGACTACGTTTCTCAATGGTGACATTGATGAGACAATATATATATATGATGCAGCCAGAAAACTTTGTGTCGGGAGATGCAAAGAAGATGGTTTGCAAATTGAAGAAATCCATCTTTGGGCTTAAGCAAGCTTCCCGTCAATGGTATCATAAATTTCATCAAGTTGTCATCTCGCTTGGTTTTGAGATGAATGCAGTTGATGAATGTATATATCATAAGTTCAGTGGGAGTAAACACATCTTCCTGGTTTTATATGTCGATTATATATTGTGTGCAAGTAAAGATATAAGCTTATTACACAAAGCCAAGAAATTTATGTCAAAGAAATTTGAAATGAAAGATTTTGGGGACACCTCTTTTGTATTAGGGATTTAGATACATCGGGATAACTCTCGGGGTATTCTTGGATTATCACAAAAGAGTTATATTTTAAAGGTTCTTAAGATATATGTAGGGGTGGCAATTCGGGCCATTTGGCCCAGCCTGGTCCTACCAGGCCTAGGAGGCCTTATACAAATTTGGGTCGGGCCGAGTTGGGCCAACATTAAAAAGTCTTGGCCCAAATCCAACCCAAAAAATATATGGATCGGGCCTTTGGGTCGAGCCTTAAAATCGGACCTTTGGATCGGGCTTTTGGACTACTAATGTAACCAAATACATATTTTAAAGTTAGATTAGTTATAATAAAATATAAATTTTAATTAAATAATTAAATAAAACATACAAATTAAAAATATTATATATTAATTTTGAAATAAACAAAAAATAATTTCTAAACCTACTACATACTTTTAGAGAGTATACTTAGCTAAACCCTTTATAATTTAGTTAAATTCATTATATATTTATATCTAGCCCTACTACATACTTTTAGAGAGTATACTTAATAAAGTATATTTGATAAATAAAATTTTAGAGAGTATACTTACCAAAGTTGAAATGCATACATGTATTTTTAATTAATTATATGTACTCTTTTTTCGTATTATATACTTAATTGAACATATTCTTAATTATGTATGTACAATACAAATATAAACACTTAATTATATATAAGTATATAACACTCTTAACTATTGTGTTTTTCTTATTACACACATTTTAAATACTCTTAATTAAGTTTTTTTTCTTTCATTTCATAGACTCTTAATTATATATATAGTTTATACATATAAGTTTGTGTCTGTGTATATGTATGTTTAATATATTCTTTATATATATAATACTCTTGAATCTTAATTATGTTTTGTTTTTACCATTTTATACTATAATTATATACTATATATACTCTTATTAAGAAATAGAGTAGGTATGTGAATTATTTATTTTATTAAGAAATTAATAGACTAGGTATGTGGATTATTCATATTATATACCTAATTGAACATACTCTTCATAATGTATATATAATACAAATATAAACCTTCAATTAAATAACACTATTGACTTAATTAAATATATATTATACACACTTTATACACTCTTAATTGTAATAGTACACTTGATTATGTTTTTTATCATTATACATACATACATATAAATATATATATATACATATATACATATATTTTACAGTAAATCTAAAATATATAAAATACATACAAAATAATATATATATATATATATATATATATATATATATATATATATGTATGTATGTATGTATGTATAATCGGGCCCAATCTTCGGGCCTTTGGACAGGGTTAGCGGGTCGGGCTGGGCCTAACTATGTGATCCCAAATTCTTCCAATAAGTTTTGGGACCGGGCCGGGCCGGCCCATGTAACAGTCGGGACAAGGTTTGGACCTGGCCATTTATAGCGGGTCAGGTCAAGCCAATGGGCTTCGGGCCAAATTACCACCTCTAGAGATTCGACATGAAAGATTGTAAACCAGGTGACACCCCTGTTGCTAAATGAGACAAGTTCAGTCTCAATCAATGCCTCAAGAATGAGATTGAAGTGAAAGAGATGCAAAAGATTCCCTATGTGTCAGCTGTAGGGAGTCTAATGTATGCTCAAGTGTGTATTCGTCTGGACATTGCATACATTGTTGGAATGTTAGGCAGATACTTAAGTAATTTGAGGATAGATCATTGGAAAACAACCAAACGAGTTTTGTGGTACTTACAGAGAACAAATGACTACATGCTTACATACAAAATATCGGATCAGTTGGAGATCATTGGGTATTCTGATTCTGATTTTGCTGGATGTCAAGACAGTAGGTGATCCACATCAGTATATATCTACCTGCTAGCTAGAGGAGAACTTTCCTAGAAGAGTGCTAAGCATACACTCATAGCTTCTTCCACTATAGCAGCAAAATTCACAGCTTGTTATGAGACATCCAACCATAGAATATGGTTGCAGAATTTTGTCACTAGGCTGCGAATTGTGGATGGAATTGAAAGACCACTTAAGTTATTTTGTGACAATAAATCAACAATACTATATTCCAACAATAACAGGAGTTCGTCGAATCGAAGCACATAGACATCAAGTTCCTTGTTGTTAAAGAAAGAGTTCAGAGTAGTCAGGTGTCTACAGAGCATATTATAAGGACTAACTCCATGGTTGCAGATCCGCTTACTAAGGGATTACCGCCCAAGGTCTTTCATGAGCACACTGCTAATATGGGTGTTGTATCATTTGATGATATGTTGGTTTAGTGGGAGTTTGTATTTTGGATGTGTTTCAGTTTGTAGACACATTTTATGGTTATGGATAATTTATGGTTATTTTCTGCAGAAATAAAGTTTATGGATTATTTTCACTTTGAATATGTTGGTTTGATCTCACTAAAGAATAAGGTTGGACTAATGGAAATAGACATGTTAAGATCACATTGCATGAAATTTTCATGCTACATATCCATGTTTGATCTATGTCATTGGTTATATTGATATACGTGACCATTGATGGGTCCAGTTACAATACGCTTT
This sequence comes from Paratinospora sagittata, assembly GCA_035771175.1. Lineage (NCBI taxonomy): Eukaryota > Viridiplantae > Streptophyta > Magnoliopsida > Ranunculales > Menispermaceae > Paratinospora > Paratinospora sagittata. Next base: position 16,521,222 of record CM069606.1, on the reverse strand, counting down.
GATCCTATGTTGATATCATTGGTTAGAGATGATATTTAGTAAAGATAGCGATGAGCTCAAAAGGTTATTTTATAATGCATGATTGTATAATGATATCCCATCATCAAGAAAAGTGAGAGCCCCTTCTCTAGAAAATTCATACGTATCAATTTGGAAGATCAAGAACCACAATCAATATCCTTCCCATAGATTAAAGTATGCTTCCGCATTTAGTTTATTTTTCTTGATGATTGAACGTGAAGGATCTAGGTTTGATGATAATTTTCATAAAGTTTAAAGTTTCCAACAAATTCTTCTTTTGGGAACTTTCCCAAGCAAATGGGATGATGTTCCAACAACCGGGTTGGAAGTTTTTTACAGATGTAGCCCAGGAGTTAAACGCATTCCGTTATGGTATAAGGTGAGTTTTGTTTAATCCTGAAAATTGAATTCACTTGGTTGGAGCTAAGGTTTTTGGTCGAACTCTTTCCGTGGAGCAAGTGGAAACAGTGGCGATTGACATTGGTCTAGAGGCCAGTTTACCATTGGTGGATGGTCCTACTGTATTCTCCAATTCCAAATCAGTAATTCAGAAACTAAACAATCCTTGCAGTGAGCTGGTTTCAATAGCAGCTATTTTAAAGGATATCAAGTTCAAGTGTCCTCCAATATTAATGTAGATTTCCATTTTGCTCTCTGAATAAGAGAGCTCATTCATTAGCTAGAAAGACAATTAAATCAGGTGTTTCTTGGTTTTGGGGCAATGCTGACTCTGCCCATATATCTCCAGACTCCTTTGATGTTCTAATATAATTCTCGTTTTGACCAAAAAAAAAAATGAATAAATTGATGCAACTTAGAATGCTTACACATAGCTGCTATGTGTTACAACCAACAAATGAAAGTTAACAAGTACTTCGATCTTTTATGTATTTCCTTTGTCTTTGTAGTGGGATTCTCGTGCATTAGCAAACATCAACACTCGATATCAATCTGAAAGAGTGAAAACAATAATGTAAATAGAAAAACTCCATTAGAATGACACAACAATTAAAAATAAAGAGGGAGTGTGTGTTTATATGATTAAAAAATGTGGAATAAGCATATAAATAAATTTCTTTCAATATTAAAAGGAAAATATATATATATATACTTACACATAGCTGCTATGTGTTACAACCAACAAATGAAAGTTAACAAGTACTTCGATCTTTTATGTATTTCCTTTGTCTTTGTAGTGGGATTCTCGTGCATTAGCAAACATCAACACTCGATATCAATCTGAAAGAGTGAAAACAATAATGTAAATAGAAAAACTCCATTAGAATGACACAACAATTAAAAATAAAGAGGGAGTGTGTGTTTATATGATTAAAAAATGTGGAATAAGCATATAAATAAATTTCTTTCAATATTAAAAGGAAAAAAAAAAAATATATATATATATATATATATATATATATATATATATATATATATATATATATATATATTAATAAATATTAATTAGGTGCCCCAATTGTGTTAGTATACCATTTCAATGTATCTTCTCTTAGTTCCAATTCTTTCCAAAGAAAAACATCTGACAGTGCTGTCTTTGATTGCAAGGATGCTCTGAGCAGTTGCACAGCCTGAATCATAATCAATAAATCTGTTAATAAGGAAAATAGATACACACGCACATACCAATTTTTATTTAATATTAAGATTTCAAATTAAAAGAATAACTACTATTATATTATTGTTATGTTAAACTAGTAAAAATATAGTTTTTATTTATAAATAAAAAGAAGGTAAAAAATAACAAAATGTAAGAATTGAAAATGAAAAATACAAATTAAATGTAAAATGACCTAAAAATAAGAGAAGTGAGGTTTTGTAAATTACTATATATATATATATATATATATATATATATATATATATATATATATATATATATATATATATATATATATTTTTAAAGGCTTGTAAATTACTGTCTTAACTCATAACTAATTTTGAATTAAAATTAAAAATTTTGGCAAAAAGTGGCCCGGGATTGAATCAAGTAGATTTATTAAAAGTTGTAGTAGTAGTATATATATACACACAAACATAAATATGATGCCATGCATGCATGATTAGATCTTCCTCATGTTACTTACCTCGTCCACACCAATATCAACCACCATCTCTTGAAGGGAACTAAAATCCAGAATGTTGAGCTCTCTTAAAAGAGATATAATGGATATAATAGACAAGGGACCAACTTCCAAGTTATCCTTTACCATGTAAGTGATCACCTCTCCCTTCACAAAATCTCCTCCTCCTCCCATCCATTCCTCTGCATTACTAGTACTACTGGCTAATTTAGGGTCCCCAACATAATTTGCTTGTTTTGACATTGGGAGCTTACACTTCGGACATGGCGTGTGTGGATCTTCGGTTATGTAATCATGACTAGATTGATCTGTGCTTGTACAAGTGTAGTAGTTTGTAGGAGGTGCAATTAGGTTTGGGATCATGACTTCTATCTTTTCCATGCTCTTGTTCAGGTTTAACCAGAACTTACCTTTGGCTTTTTCCTTTGGGACGAGGAGCATCATGGCAGAACTGAAAGGGAGCTTAAAGAAACCTAAAAGGATATCGACGAACTTCTTATCTGCTTCTGCAAACACAACTTTGTTGGCCTTCTCGTCTACCATGAGCTTTAGGGTTGTTATTACCTTCTTGGTTGATGACATGGTAATTGGTTAACTTCTTCTGCTTGATTAATGATTAATATATGTTTATATGACATTGGAATTAATTTATATAGATATGCAGTTGGAATAATAATATTGGGAGAGAAGAGAAACTTACTTTTATTGACGTGTACATATCAATATGTCCTTGTGTTCTGAGAGTTGATTCAAAACTTTACTTCAAAGATTTGTTTTTTTTTTTTTTTTTAAGAAAAGAATCTTTCCGAAAAAAATATAAAGAATCAAATAATAAGATTACTTGCAAGTAGATTAGCCCAAAGTATAAATTCTTTCCCTACACCCCAAAACCCCTAGCATTTATATTATTTTACTTTGAAGATAAAAATTTTATGAGTAGACAAAATAATGATTTTACAGGTAACTTAAAAATTAAACTTAATCACTATTCTTTTACTTAATATAATAACATTAATTAAGGTGAAAAAATTCTCTAAGTTTTCTAAAAATTAAACTTAATAATTTAATTCTTACTTGGAATAATGCTAAAGCTAAATAGAATGTCATATTGTAATACAAATTGCAACGCTCATCTCTTTTGGATTACATTGAATCATGATTTATATGGTTCATTGAAAATTCAAAGATGATGGAGTAATACAGTTTTCATTATGCTCATGAAATTATTATTTTTTATGAATATATTTATTTCGATTTAATTTAATTAATTATTATTATCTTTTTCTTAATATTCTGAACAAGCAGAGAACCACCAACATGAATGCAGTCACTCCCCCATTTGACATAAAGCATAAAAATTGAGAAAGATATAATTATTTTCTAGGTTAGCAATAATATCACCTATATTGTTTTCCTCAATTCAATGATCAATAGTATATTCATTTTACTATTATACATATATGTGTGTAAGTGTTCAAGAAAAAAACAAGCATTGTCATGGTAAAATAAGGTCATGATAAAAGATAGTAGATATATAAATTAGAAGAGTTTCTGCTTAAAAATCAAAGAAGGTCAAACCATTAGATCATAAATCAAGAAGCAAATATTAATACAATATAATGACAAATTCAACATTAATTAACATGAAAATATAATCATTGACATGACACAAATGCATGAAATTAATGTTGAGAAGCAAGATAGTAACCCATCGACCTCACCGTCAACACCAGAGGTGACTAGAATATGATCATGCTCAAATGGCTAGAATGATATATATGAGAGGCAAAATCCCAAAAATAAGGTTCCTGTCACAAGAGACAAATACAAGAACGTCTCCCAGAAGAATTGAAATGCAATGTAGTCATAGGACCCTCACGACCATACTTAGAAAATGAAGATCAAATAGAACAAATACAAGTAAAAATAACTTTTAACTTATTTAGGTATAGAATTAACTAAATTACTATATTACCCTCCTAATAATATAAACACTCACTCTTCAACTTTAAAAAAAAATGCTTTTTTTTTTAATTAAAAAGAATTAATTCTTTGATTTTTCAAAACTATGAAATGTTGAGTAAACAATAAAAATAAATACAAAGAAGGAAAGAAAAAATGAATCAAAAATATCACTCATTCCCTTTCTTGAGTACCTTCTAAACTTGAAATCCAACCACAATTTCTTCTAATTCTTAATTACATCTTTGTATTCGCAACGGTAAACTTAGCATTTGATCAAATTCACTTAATTATTATCTTATTACTCTAAGAACATCACTTTCAAATGATTTAAAGTCCTTCTAAATCAATTCAAACTTAACTTATAAAAATTAAAATAAATAAATCTAACCACAATATATATTCTTCATTTTTGAGTTTTCACCAAGCACCCCCTAAAATACTTGAGTCATATCCACTTTGTGGAGAACCATTTAACTAGGCATCCTGACTGACTTAGAACCCAATTACCCTTAATCAAAGAGTAATTAAGATCCTAATATGCCTTTTTCTGGCCAAAATCTTTCAGCATCTATACCCTTGTATTATACTACTCACATATCTATAAACATGTTCACCATATACTATACACATGCACTATATGATCATAAATCTATAATAACCTTATCATCACCATATCTATGTCATCATGTTCAATTTCCAACTCAAATCATAACATCATAAAAAAATCAAAACTCCTAAACCAACCCAACCATCTGTCGTGATAATTTATACATGTACTAATGATATATACATACATTACAAAAAATAAAGAGTTTATAGTCCCAACGACTTTACATGAGTCAACTCCTAGGACTGTACAATCAATTCACTCGGCTTTTCTATCTTAGACCTAAAAAATATGGAACAGTCTAAACTTACTTATGCTCAGTAAAAATAATTTACAAATAACATCATATATGTATTTAAATAAAAACACTGTAAATCCTCGAATCCGAAAGAATTAGTTTCGCCCTAAAGGAAATGATGAAACTTACCGGGTGCCAAAAAATCGGTACCAAAATATATATATATAAAAACATGACAAAAACAATTGAACAAGTTAGTGAACATTTGCAACATAATAATACGTGTATGCACAAATCTTAGTCATTTATAAATAATGCACAAGTGTTATTATCAAAACATATAACATCACCTTCTCCTTCCTTCTATATAATTCTGGCGAGATTCACCTTTATGGTAATTTGGATTAACCAAATTATTTTCTCAATAAGGATTGCGAAACTATCTAGATTATTTATAACTCATCAACTCGTTCTCCAAATAGGATATTAGAGCTAGAATTATGATTTGTAGTCCTTACCATCTAAAATAGAGTTTACTGGACTATTTCCAAACCTCTACGGTAAATCAAACCTCTTTTCAGAGAATGCAGACACCCCCGAATATAAGTCAAAACATTCCGGTGAGACTCTTCTTAGCAGGTCACAACGGCTTGTAGTGGTTGAAAGCCTATAGACATCACTCCTGTAATGTCAAAGACTTCTTCAGTTTGAAATCCATTTTTCATACTTTAAAACCCACGCACATATATAATTAACACATGCTTTTGATTTCATAATGTACATAGAAATATAATACTATATATATGTGTGTGTGTGTGTAGAAATCATTCGAATACAAATCATGTAAATCGAATTAAATTAAATAGGAAAGCAGAAACTTTACCAAGATCGTTTCTAGGGTGCACGTTTAGTGTTGTCACAGTGATTGGGACCACAATGTCATGGGTTCCCAACGCGTTCCACAGTCCAAAAGCCCCACTCTCTACTCAATGAAAATTTTCTATAATTTTTCGTGTGTTTTACCATATTCACATCCTCTTAATTTATTGGCATTCTAGATAATCAAATCTATTTGATTCTCTCCAACTTTTAATTTATCTGAGATGTAGTAGAGATAGGATAACTATCCAATAGTAGTTGTCTTAAAGTGATTATTAAGGGGTTATCCAATTAGATAACTCAAGATAATAATAATCTGATTATGATAAACATTATCAAAATCTAAGTTCTCTAACTACATGATCAAATTTCAACATCTCCCACTCGTACATGATGTGTAAGTAGGAGTATATGGGTCAAACATATCATGGGCGCCCCGAATTTGATTCATGCAGTGTTATCTCCCACTCGCACATGGCGTGAACGACAAGTACTAATTTTCAATGAGGAAGTGATAAGCTAATAGACCGTGCGAGCATTTTCATTCAGGACCTCTATACTAGAAACTCATGACGAGCCAGCATAGAGACATCTACCCTTTAAAAAGAATGTTAGTACCTCAAAATGCCCTAGATTCATCTATTCACATCTGCTCAAATATTCCCTATCCCTTCAGGGCAATACTTAAACCTCAAAGTCTAATAGCATATTCTTACTTATATTGTCATCTTAAATGATGCAACATGAGTATCGCACAATTAAGAATATACTACAGAGATGTGATTGTAACTTTCACCCTCACACCACTAGGTTTAGAATTAATTGTTTTCCCAGTAATGTCCCGCAAAGGTCGAATCACTCCTGACCTTGGGTTTCTTACCAAAGTAGCGGACATTAAGAGTACACTTCGTGGTGTAGTCAAAAGTAACGAAGGGCATCCCATTAGTCTCGTATAGAAATGGACATATCTGAACTCACACAGTGAGGAAGCAGGGATCTTTCATTCACTTTCAAAGTAGTCGACTTACACATGTAATGTAAAATTACATGCTACAGTGGAGTAACTCTTATTCAGAAGAGTTACGTTCAACTCAAAACACTATACGGATTTCTAGTCTAGTTACATCTATGCGCCTAACTCGAGTTCCTTAAGAGCTCGCATATCCAATTTAATGTGCCAATTAAAGGATCTCGTATCCGGCTCCAAACAACAGGCTTAATGTATAGTGGGTTAATCCATTATCAATTCTCAAAAATAGACCTCATCTTGATTCTAATCAAGGTGACATATCATCATAAAATGACCTATTGCTATTCAAAGCAACATTAGCCAAATGTCTCATTTATGTTCGCTCTGCATGAAGGCCTGACGTGATTGCTCGTGTGAGTAAGCCAATCATGCCTGTGAACATATTGTTATGTGTGTTGGTGCTAGTAATAATAGATCAAATACAAACAACCATAATAAACAATGAGAAATTTATTAAATGGTCTAATGAAATAAGTCAGTTACATACAAAAAAAATTGATTATATCCTACGCAAACCCAAGGATTTAACATGTGTAAGGAAAACATCTCTAACGATTGGCTAAGTCAATGGATCAGCCATCATCCTATGTGTAGAAATATGTTGTATGCAGAATTCTCCTTGTGCTATTATGTCTCGAACAAAATTATACTTAATGTCTATATGCTTGGTCTTGCCATGGTATTTGGGATCTCTAGTGTAGGCAATCGCAGCTTGGCTATCATTATAGATAGTGACCGGTTTCAATGCTCCGTGAACTACCTGTAAATGTTGCAGAAACCGCCGAAGCCAAATAGCCTCTTGTACAACTGCAAAAAAAGCTACAAACTCAACTTCCATGGTAGATAGAGCAATGCACCTCTGCTTCTTACTACTCCATGATATTGCACCATTGTTCAGCAAGAAAGCATATCCTGAGGTAGATTTGCGTTCATCTGGGTCATCGCCCCAATTAACATCGGAGTAGACCAATAAATGCATGTCGTTACTATTATAACATAAGCACAAGTCCATTGTGTCTTTCAAACATCTCAGAATTCTCTTCACTGCCTTCCAATGAGCTTCTCCAGGATTTGCTTGATATCGACTAACTAGACTGACTGAATAACAGATATCTGGTCGAGTACACATCATTGCGTACATCAAATTTCCAATAGCACTGACGTAAGGAACTTTTGACATCTTTTGTTTTTCAGAAGGAGTATTAGGGCACATATCACGACTAAGGGGTATTCCTTTTGTGATTGGTGTATATATGGGCTTGCAATTTTGCATGTTGAATCGTTCAAGGATTGTTTTAATATATTGTTCTTGAGATAGTACCAAGATTCTTTTTGAACGATTTCTATGAAGTTTGCCTCACCCATGTCTTTTATGTCAAATGTAAAAGACAACCAATCGTTAATCATGATTATGAATGTCATATCATTCCCAGCAAAGAGAATATCATCCACGTATAAGGACAAGAAGACAAAATGTGTTCCTGGACGTTTAATATAGACACAATGGTCTTCATCAGTCATTGTGAATCCATAGAATGACAAAGCCTGATGAAATGTCATATATCATTGTCTGGATGATTGCTTAAGACCATATATAGATCGTTTAAGCTTGCAAACGTTGCGTTCTTAGTCTTTAGCTACAAACTCCATAGGTTGTTGCATATAAATTTCTTCATCCAGTTCACCGTTCAAAAAAGTTGTTTTTACATCCATTTGATGTAATTCTAAGTCCAAATATGCAACGATAGCTAAAAGAAGTAGAATAGATACAAATCTCACAACTGGTGAGAATGTTTCTTTATAATTTATTCCTTCTTGCTTGGTATAACCCTTAGCAACTACTCGTGCCTTATATCTCTCAATGGATCCATCTGCTTTGTGTTTGATTTTTAGAAACCATTTGTTCCCTATTGTTTTTCGCCCAAATGGAAGATCAACCAAGTCTCAGACATGCTTAATCCGCATTGACTCCATTTCTTCTGTCATGGCTTTCATCCACTGATCACTAGCATAAGATGAAAGAGCTTCTTGGATTGTTCTTGGCTTACTTTCATCATGTGGAGCTATCATAAAAGCTTCGCCCTCGATCTCAAAACAATGGCGAGGTATGCTTTTACGAGTACTCCTTCGCAATTGGTCCTCAGAAACAATAGGGGGTGATCTGACACTCCCACTCAGATGAAGCTCATCATGTGCATCATCATTAATCGCCTTCGTTGGCACATTAGGATCATTATTTTCTAGATCTAATTCGTACAATGGAAGATACTCAGTTGTTTCATGTTTGCTAGGAAAGGCGTTCCTTACAAAAGTGGCATATCTAGATTCAATCTCTGTGAAAACTTGTTCTTTGTTTTCACCTATGAACACGTACCCTTTTGAGTGTTCAGAGTATCTGATAAATATGGATTTCTTGCCTTGTGGCCCGAATTTTTCATATCATTGGGATGGTAAGTGTACATACGTTGCGGATCCCCAAGATCTCAAATTGCTCAAATTAGGTTTTCTATCCGTCCAGAGCTCATAAGGAGTTGAGGGTACTAATTTAGAAGGAACACGGTTAAGAATGTACACCGCAGTCATCAAAACATCTCCCCAATAAGAAATTGGAAGATTCACTTGAGACATCATTGATCGAACCATATGTAACAAAGTTTTGTTCCTTCGTTCTGTAACACCATTTTGTTGCGGGGTGCCTGGGATAGTTAGTTGTCTAGCTATTCCTTTTTCATCACAGAATTCTTTGAATTGATTGAAAAAGTATTCACAACCTCGATCAGTTCATAACGCTTTAATACGTCAATCAAGCTGGTTTTCTACTAGCGATACATATTTCTTGAAGCAGTCCAATGCTTCAGATTTTATGGGATATCAAGTAAATGTATCCAAAGCAGGGAAAATTCATCAATGAAGGTGATGAAATATAGAGCGCCATGTCGTGGTCGTACACTCATGAGTCCACAAATATCAGAATGAATTAGCTGCAAAGGTTGTTAGGCTCTAAAGACTTTTCCAAATGGCTTGCATGTCATCTATGTTAGGCTTACGAACACTAAAACCTGATCCATGTATTTTGTTAGAGATTTCCATGGTGAAATCATAGGGTTTAGTACAAATGGTCCTTGCTTGGTTCATTGACCTAGGGTTGAGAATAAGCCTTGCATGTCAACTATGTTGACCTAGTATGGATTATTGATGAACTCATGATGCTAGATCAGTATTTTGCATGGCTGAACATGGTGACTTAGTGTAATTTTGGCCTAGGCCATGTGATTTGGAAAATTTCAATGAATTTGGGGATGTCCCCAAATTTGGGGATTTTGACCTAGACTTGGTCAATTGATGAAATTGACTTGGCAAATAGTCTAATTAACCCTATTTATGATTGAATGTCTTGTATTATAGTGGTTGGATCAACCTATTGCATTCAATTGAGTTAAATATGGGTTCATTTGGTATTAAATGGTTGAATTGAGCAATATGGGATTAGCTCATGGGTATGACCATTTTAGAATCTTATTTGGCTATGTAGTTGGGTTTAAACATGGTTGTTTGGCACACTTTGGACTGATTTTCAGTATTGTGTAAACCATATCGTTTGCAGGGATTTGTGAATGATCTAAGTAACCCAAATAGGCCAATTGGGGATTGAGGTGCATTGGGGTGATTGTGGCATTTTAGTGTTTTCTTGTGGTTGGAATTGGATTGGAAAAGTCTGACCAATCAAGTTGTGAGTGTTTCTTTACTTGTGATTTCTATATGTGGCATTGTAGTATAAATGAGTCTTTAAATGTTTATCTAATGTAGTATGCATGATTTAATGGTTCATGAAATGTATTTAAGCATAGTCAGTTGGGAAAGCAATGTGGGTTGGATCTCCTAGCATGGGATTCTCTTTTAGGGAATTCCATTATGGCTGGATGGTGATCCCCAGTTGTGAACCTTGCAGAGGGTTTTATGGCTTGTATAGTTAAGATCGCCTAAACATAGTATATGTCTCGTTGGTATGATCTTATTAGCTACACAACCCTAGAAATCCTATTAGATTACATGTAAGAGGTCGATCGGGCAAGGAGTCTCACACACTCCGGCCTTTGGATTGACATTTACTCAGGACGTGTCTAAGATTGCATGTGCATGTTTATAAAACGATATACATTGTCTTGGTTATGACATGATGCATTATATTTGGCATGTATGTAATCTTGTGTATCACCATGTTATTTAAACTGTTTTTAATGATCTTGCAATGTTTTATTTAAATGCGTATATATGTTGTCACTTGTAGAGGGCATTTACTGAGCTTGTTTTACCTCACTCCTCATCTTTATCTTTTCAGGATCAGATAGGAAGGGGACAGGGAAAGCTTAGCAGCGGAGCATTTCCCGTACCTTTGTGATGTAGGTGTTAGTACGTTTATTTGTATTTTGATAAATTGTACGAAATAACACCTAATGTTTATACTTAACATTTAGATGAGTTTGTATTTGTAGTTAGGTATAATTTTGTACTTTTGAACATTATAGACTTTGAGGAATTTTCTGGTTGTCATTTTGGGTATGTATTATATTGATGATCTTATGTATGTCCATGTGTTTGATGTTATTTTTGGGATTGTGGTATGTGGTTAGAAGGCTTATCGGGACGTCGTGTATATTGAGGGAGGATATACAGGAGATCCCATGCCGGTCATGACGTCACAGATAGTGGGTCATGACAGGAAGAGAGTGGACGACTGCATGAATCTGTTGTTCATTCGTCAGAACATGCCCAACACTGTTCAGTTCATGAATCATGCTTGACATTTCACATAGATGTTATTTCATCGTATAACGTTGTCGTTTTACATACGTTTCAAACTTAATTATTAGTTGTCGCAACTTAGTAGCAGAGGTCATCCCGAACTTCTCTTTAATGGCAGTTCACGTCTCTTGGGCAGTCTCATACTGCTCAAATTGGCACATTAAGGCATCTGTCATACTACTTAGTAAAGTGATGCATGTCAGGTTGTTCTTGCATTTTCACTATTGAAACGCTTCCATATTTCACCTATGTTGAGCAGTGTTCCCACGTTCAGGTTCAGAGATGGTATGGGTTAAGGATTCAAGAGCTTTTTGCTCCTCTAGTATGAATTGGACTCTTCGATACCAAATGTCGAAGTTGTCCCCATTCAACTTTTCTCCCTTATTCAAGTCAGCAATAATACTCTTGTAGCAGTGGCCATAGCCATAAAATATAGACATTATAATAGCACATATTAATACTAGCACCCATTAATACACGCATTTATGTTTGCCGCAAAAATTCTAGTTAAGTCAATGATAAATAATTTTAGAGAATAGGTTCGAAAGGTCACTTTTGTTCACAATCATCACCTATTTCTCTAAATCAAATAACCATTACTTAAACAATTCACACAAAACATGTTATTCAATAATATCCAAATAATCATCTGTACAGATGGAAAGAGAATGAAAAACTAAATAAGTTTACTGTTCACAACAGTGTCTAATTCATGTTGCAATTCCATCATTTTAATTATGGAAAAATCAATGGTTAAGATCATGTCATGCATACAATTACAGATTTATCAACATGTTGAAGTCATATCAAGAATGTAACCCTACAGATGTAAAGATCTTTGTAAAAAACTATATGTCACAGTTCATGTGTTTTTGAGAAAACATGATCTAATGATTTGAATTTAACAATCAAAATTGAACGGTTCATGTTACATCACAACACATATTGCATATTTGCACATTACAACATGAATCTGATAAATGTAACCGTATAGATGTAAATATCATGTAAAAATATGTCAAAGTCCAGTTCATGACTTTTGCCTAAAAATACTAGAAGGCCTTCATTTTAAGCCATCAAAATTTGAAAGGCCCAGATTTAACCAATTTTTTTTTTTTGAAATACCGGTTCAATCGAACCGGGCCGACTCGGTTGGACCAGTAGGTTGACCCGGTCCAGACCGGTCTGTCTCCGTTAGGGTCGGATGGGCCTGGCTTGGGTTTGGGTCTGGGTCTAGGCGGGTTTGGGCTTGGACTCGGCCCGTTGGGTCCAGGCCTGGGCCGCGTTTAGTGTTGTTACGATAATTGGGACCACAATGTCATGGGTCCCCAACGTGTTCCACAGTCCAAAAGCCTCACTCTCTACTCAATGAAAATTCTCTACAAATTTTCATGTGTTTTACCATGTTCACATCCCCTTAATTTATTGGCATTCTAGATAATCAAGCTCTAACTTTTAATTTATCTGAGATGTGGTGGAGATAGGATAACTACCAAATAGTAGTTATCTTAAGGTGATTATTAAAGGGTTATCTAATTAGATAACTCAAAATAATAATAATCTGCTTATGATAAATATTATCAAAATCTAAGATCTCTAACTACATGATCAAATTCCAACAATATGTGAAGTCTATAAGTGAGAAATACTCGCAACAATACCAATTACCATCTTCCACACTATCACCATAGTCAATCAAACCAATTAAATTCCTTTAATCACCTGTCTCACACAATAATAGTGATTTCATTACCAATACATTGCTATTTATTATTCTCAATTGATTCTAAGTCAAAAAGAATCAAACCTCCATTTTGGGAATGCTGGAATAGCAACTCATAACAAAGATTAATCTATAGAAATGGTTTCTCTTAATTTCAATAGTAATTTCACAACAAAATTCACCAAACACCACTTACCTAGGGTAAAGATTTGGCCCAGAATTGGATCTCCTAGCTTCTCCCCTTTCTCCCCTTTGTTCTCCCTGAGAAAACGGCTCAAAATAAGCTACAAACTAGCAACTCTCAACATTTTAATAAATTTCCCTGTCTAGTGACTTTTGCCCCTTTTTTCTTTATTTTCTTTACTTCATTGGCCATACTATCAAATATATATTATATCTACATGTATTATACCTTAAAATGTAAGTAAAGACACATTTTCCACTCATTAATAACATAATCAAACGTATTAGATACACCTTTTTCAACTTTGGTACACATGTCAACCTCTTATGCTCGTAAAATATGTCACTAACACATATATAAATAACACGTACATAAACACGTCATTATAACAAATCAAGGCATAAATTATGAGATTTGGACTTTAAAACTATGGGAAATTATACTTACAGTGGAGTGTGAACTGACTAAGGTACTAGATGGCAGCATGTAAGTATGCCCAAGGAAATATGTGGGGATTGTTACGAGAACTATCAATTATAAAAGTAACAAAAAGGTAAAGTAATTAACCTCAAAAAGACTTGTATTATTTCAATTTGATTGGCTTTTCTCTTAGTCTATTATTGCTCTTTTGTTCAAATTCTACTTTGTTGATGGCTTTTGCATGAACCCCAAGAGATTAAACCAAAATGGTACTGAGAGTAGCCTTTGATTGGTAGTGAACGAGGTTAATTGTGTGGCAAAGGTACATATATTGTCGAATTGGAATTTGGCTCATTGAGCATTAACTTATATTTATCTATAGTACTTATAATGAAAAAAAAAATTCTTACCAACACCAACTTAGTGTAGTTGATAAGATGGTTTGGAACCCAAAGGTTCCAAGTTCAACTTTTGTTATTGCTCACTCAAGGAAATGAGGAGATTAATGAGTCAAGAACGGGCCTCATAGCTCCCCGAAAGTGCGATCTGGTAATGAAACTAGTTATACGACTAAAAACTAACATTGTATCTTCTCAAAAAAAAAATTGAAAAAGGTTTTCTTGACACACAATGTGATCAATTTGTTATAAATCTCAAGACAATGCGCGTCAATAATCTTAAACTGATTAATAAATTAAATTTTAACTTTTGAAGGGTATGAAAGTAATTGAAAAAGTTTTGTATAAACCTCAAGAGCTAACTAAAGCTGTAAATACAAAAGCATACCTCGCACATGTAAACAAGTTGCATTTTCACATTAAAACTTTGTATAAAGTACATAGGGGTGGACGTGAAACGTATTTACCATTCTACCGTCCATTTTGTGTCTCTTCAAAACTACTCATTTTGCAAAGCCGCGGGCATGCCTACTAATGCGGTCCTTCACGATTACAGCTTCCACCACTTAGTAATTAGTTGTATAACTAGCTCCATCACTATTTATCACCATAGCACACTCTCAAGGAGGTATCAGGCTCATTCTTGACCCATTAATCCTCGTCACTTCCTAGAGTGAGACAAGTCACCTCTTTATCAACTGCCCCAACTCTATGTTGGCGAGGAATATGGGGGCTTTTGAGAATGAAACGTTACTTTATTTCTCTAGTGCCTTCTAAATCTGTTCTAAAAGTAAGTAGTGTTTTTAATATTAATTTGTTTGTTGGGTCACAAGTGTTCTAGGACTGAGGATTTTCAACATCCAGGACCGAAAGTAGCCGAAAATCGCCTGTGCTCCAGTGACGGCCAGCAAAACTAGTTTTAATATTGTTGTGAAGGAAGTACAGACCTTTGACGGTCTCCCAATCCCAATGACGGCGATGACTGACATGCAAAGAATGGAGGTACATAAAGATCTTCAAAAATAAGATTTGGCTGAAATTGGGCTGCAATGGAAGGTGTCCCAAGCTACATGCAGTGCTACAAGATTGCGTGGAAGCAAGAAAATTGCTCATATAGAGACAACCACTAAACAAAAAATTGAGAATGGGTCGGTCTTGCAGACTCTGACTAGGCCCAGTACTGTACTTGCCCATGAGTGGGCCAGGCTTCTAAATCAGTACTTGATGTTGTTGTTGATAATGGGCTAGCCCAAAGACCTTTTAAAAACAAAAGGGTTTCATCATTACCATTGTTTTATAAGGCATTTAGTGGGCCCACTGTGCACATCAATAACGCATTGCCTCTCAATTCTGCCCAGTCCACTTCTGACCCCACCGATAGAGTAGTTTTATCCTTCAACAATAGATCAGAAGAAAGCAGCTCTGAGGATTGTGTTGAGCTTATTCAAAATGATAACATCGTAGTGGTAGCATGCTCTGATGATGATTTTCACAACAAGATAGAGGTAGGCATTGATGCGGGTACGAAAGCTAGAGATGACTTGACTGAGGTTGAGGACAACTCATCCGATCACTCGATCGACGTGGAGATTGAACCAACTGCTGACAACATTGCCATGGAGAGCATGATGAACAATTTATTTGGGGAAGATCTTTCCCATGTCAACGATGAATGCAAGGTCAGTAATGTTGTTGATTATAATAATAATCTTCTTAAATCTCCTCCTAACCTTTCTCCCTCTCCACCCTCTTTTATCCCCTATGTTGTCAATTCCTCTATTATTCCGGAGACCCAAAACACACAGCCAGTCATTGCCCCAGCTATGATCGACAATCACGACCATGGGCCAGAAGTGGTTAAGATCATGGTAGAAGGCAAAACCTGGAATATGGAGGAAATGGGTGCATTCATACGCAAATTGGAATTGAATTTTATTCGACTGTAGGAGAAGGTTGATGATACAATTAGTAGCATTGGGCCTGAAAACCACAGCAGTGGGGAAAAGGATAACACGGTCTTCTCTTGATCTTGTGTTGTTCTGCAGACGATGTGGATTTTCTGGTTTCCATGTTAATTTTATCTTGGAACATACGCGAATGCGAGTCCGTGAACAAATGTAGAATTATTAAGAGAGCCATTGGCAAGTCTAATCCGGACATCATCATTTTGCAAGAAGTGAAAAATATGGAAATTACCTGAGAGTCTATGGGCTTTTGTGGCAAGGTCAATTCAAATATTGGGTGTATTTACCAGCTACTGGTTTAGCTGGTGGTTTGCCTGTTGCTTAGGACATTCGTACTATAACTGTCACCTATCAAATGATTAGCAATTTTTTGATATCTATCAAAATTGTTGCAAATGATCTTGAGTGGTGGTTGACTGGCATTTATGGGTCGAATCATCCGAGGGAGAGATCTCTATTCTAAGACGAGCTTGCTGGCCTTAGCAGTCTGTGTGGTGACTTGTGGTGTATAGGTGGTAATTTTAACCTAGTTGCATGTTTGGAGGAGAAACTCAACAACATTAGAATTACAAGGAGCATGAAAGATTTTGATTCCATTATCAATGAGCTTGACTTGATTTATCCTCCTCTTAGGAACACAAAATTTATGTGGTCCAACTTTAAAAGAAATCCAATATGTTGCAGACTTGATAGGTTTTTACTTGGTAAATGGTGGTCAGATTTGTTTCCTTCTTTTTGTCAAGAGGCTGAAACTAGAGTCATTTCCAATCAATGGCCCATCACTCTCAATACTAAACCTGTTAAATGGGGACCCAGACCGTTTCGTTTTGAGAATTTTTGGCTGGACTATCCGAACTTTGAGACTCTTGTGGCTGGTTGGTGGCAACAGTCCAATCCTACAGGTTTTAAGGGTTTCAAATTCATGTAGAAACTCAAGGCTCTTAAGTTTCAGTTAAAATCATGGAATAATGACGCTTTTGGTGATATCAACCTCAAGTTGAGACCTAGATAGTATAATTAGAGAGTTAGACTCTTGGGAAGGCGGCCAACGTTGGAACCCCACTTTGGAGTTGGAATGCCTTGAGGCTAAGAAGGAGCTAGGTAAGCTTAAAATCAAAGCTGAGAGAATGAACCTTCAAAAGCTCAAAGTTAAGTGGTTAAGAGAGGGAGACTGTAACTCAAGTTTCTTTCATAGAATGCTAAACAGTAGAAAATCAAAGAATAGCATCACAAAATTGGAAAGGGAGAATGGGGACATTGCTGAAGGTGTAGAGAAGGTCATTGATGAGGTCAATGGTTTCTATGCAAATTTACTTTCCAAAGTGAATAATGAGTCTTGGGGTATTGATGGGATATGCTGGAGTCGCTTATCAGTGGACGACGTGGCAAGTTTTGAACGTCCTTCTGAGGAAGAGGAAATTCATAACGCAGTCTTCTCTTGTGATGGTTCAAAAGCTTTGGGCCCTGATAGCTTCACCCTCCTATTTTTTCAAAAGTGTTGGGTTGTAGTAAAAGATGACTTATTAATGGCTGCACAAACGAGACCTTTGTGGTCCTGCTTCAGAAGAAACGATGTTGTAGAAAACTCTCTAATTTTAGACCAATTAGCCTAGTGACTAGCCTGTAAAAATTATCTCAAAAGTGCTTGCTAACAGGTTAAGATATGTCCTTCACCTCACCATTGCTAATAACCAGATGGCTTTTATGGATGGGTGTCAAATTTTGGGCACGGTTCTTATTGCAAACGAAGTTGTGGAAGATTATAGGAGTAAGAAGAATGAAGGTGTGGTGTTTAAAATTGACTTTGTCAAGGCTTATGACAGTGTTAGTTGGGACTTCCTCAACTATGTTCTTGATGAAAAGGGTTTTCGGCCCAAGTGTAGAAGATGGATTTGTTGATGCCTTCGCTTATATTCTTTTTCTTTCTTCATTAACCGCAAACCATGTGGCAAAGTAAAGGGTGGCCAGGCCTTAGGCAAGGGGACCCACTATCTCCATTTTCATTCACCATTGTGGCTGATGTGCTGAGTAGAATGATGGCGAAGGCTAGTGAAATGGGTATCATCCGTGGCTTCAAGGTTGGCTATCAACATATGGAAATTTCCACCCTTCAATTCGCAGATGACACTATTTACTTTCTCCAAAATGACAAGGAAAGCTTCTCAAATACGATTAAGGTGTTACAATGGTTTTTCCATGCTTCGGGTCTTACAATTAATTTGGTCAAAAGACAAGTGCTCAGTATTAATTTGAAACCTGAAGAGGTGCAGCAAATTTCTGAGGAAAACAGGTGCCATGGTGGTGTGTGGCCCATGTCTTACCTTGATATGCCTCTTGGTGGTAATCCAAGATTGACAGTATTTTGGGAACCTATTATAGCAAGAATCTCTAAAAGACTCGAGGGGTAGAAGCGAAGTTTCTTATCCAAGGGCAGTCGGTTAACTCTCATCAAATCAGTCTTAAGCGCAATACCAACCTATTATCTCTCCATTTTTAAAGCTCCAAAGCTGGTAGCACGTCAGATCGAATCCTTGATGCGTAACTTTTGGTGGAAAGGTGATCTTGACAATAAAGGGTTTCATCTCATTGGGTGGAACAACATACAGAAGAAAAAGGAGCAGGGTGGGCTTGGTATTGGCAATATCTTACAAAGGAACAAGGCACTTGTCGCCAAATGGTTGTGGAGATTTCTTGAAGAACGTCAATCTTTGTGGGCTAAAATCATTGTGAGTAGACATGGTCTGTCCAATAATAATTAGAACTCTAGACTGGCTCCCAAATTTACTTTAAATCCCCTTGGAAATTCATTCACTCTCTTTCTCCCGTTTATTTACCACACATTAGACTTAAGATCAGTAATGGCCAAAAAATCAGGTTTTGGGATGACACATCGTACGATACTGATTCCTTTGCTTCTCTTTTTCTATCAATTAGACAACTTTCTACTCACCCAAATTAGACTGTTTGATACTTCGTTAACCATGGGGCCCATAATCCATCCCATCCTTGGTTTTTTTCTTTTACTAAAAACCTTAATGTTGATGAATCTGAGGAGTTTTCATCCTTAAGGTCTATCCTTATGGGGACTCGGCTGTCCACCTTTGAGGATGGTAGAAGATGAGCCTTAGATCCATTAAGTAAATTCTTTTCTAAGTCCTTTTTCTCCCACTTGATTCATTGCCCAGACAGCCATGTTTTTCCCATCACCTTACCATTTGGAAAGCTTTTGTTCCTAACAAAGTCAAAATATTAGGGTGGCTTATTGCTCATCAAAGAATTAATACGGCCGACGTCTTACAAAGATGTCTTCCACTAATGTTTTTGTCTCCCAATTGGTACCATTTGTGTAAATGTGCAGGTGAGTCCATATATCACATCTTGTCCATTTACAAGATTTGTGTGGGCCGGAGAAATGGCTAGCAACGGTGCATTGGGGACCCACTGTTCCAACTGATATTGATAAGCTCTTTTCGGCTCCTCCGGACTGGAGTGCACTGCTGGTCATAAAACTCAGTATTGGAGAATTATCTGCTTCTCTGTGTTGTGGTGCGTTTGGAAGGAACATAACAAAAAGATTTTTGATTATTCAACCTTTTCAACATGTAGAGTTTGGGAGTCTGCCTATTTCCAAGCATCCTCATGGGCATTGGCATGTAAACTGTCAAAAGGGTAAAGGCTTAATGAATGGCTTAGGGGTTAGGGGCTGGGATTTTATCCCAATCAGTTCATTTGTTTTCTTGTAATGTTGCACTTCTTTGTTTTTTTTTTTTTCACTTATGTATTCTTACCCTTCAGGTGCTTATGTTGCTGTATTTTTCTTTTCATCAATGAAAATGCCGTCTTATCAAAAAAAAAAAAAGTGTTCTAGAACTGAGTCTATGGGAGGACCGTGGACCACACCTTGAAAAAGGCAAGAATGTCCCTTAGATCGATGTTAAAATATCTACTAAGACCACGTCCATGCAATGATTGAGCAAGCATTTGCCATGAAAAATAACTTTGTTACGAGTTTTATATGTTTAGTATACAAAGTATTCGCCAAAAAAAAAAAGTATATAAAGTATAATTGTTGTTAACTATTTTAAATGTCGCAAAGACATTACAAAGACACTTTTGATATTCTTCTTATTTTCATCTACCTTGTTCTTGTTTTGATCTACAAAAATTGTTATAAAGGTTGTAAAAGTTAACATGGCGAAACAATTATATTCAACTACTTTTTACTCTTTTCATACTTTTTTTTTTGTCTATTTTTTCACTCTTTTAAGTAATTGTATTTTCCATTTCATCCTTTCTATATATACATTATAATTTACCTTTCTCTATCATTATTTGTAAAAAAAAAAAAAAAAAAAAAAAAAAAATTGACACAGCTACAAGTATGACATACTAAATACCCACATACTAAATACCCGACCCTTAAGGACAACTAATCCCCACTCAAATAATTAAACATCACCTTATTTGCAATTTTGGGTATAAAGACATTTCATCTATTTTATTTTCATTAACAAATATATATATATATATTTTTTTTATAGAAAAAAATAAATTCATGCTCAACAAAAAAACAATGATAACATTGCACATCTTTGTTTTATCTACATTTCAATGTTGAGATTTTTTTTTTAATATTTTTTAATATTATTCGTTACCTTAGGCCATTTTAAATATTAATTCATTTGTGTTTTTAGCTATCTTCAAATTATGGGTTAATATCTAGCTAGGATGAGGTATGAGATCTTTGCCATTTTTATCTGAATTTAGATATATCGGATTGGAATATTTTCTTGGTGGGTAATGTAAGAAGTTTCATTTTGTGCGTTAAGCTTTTCGTCAATGAAATTTCATTGGACGCTAATCCTTCGATTAAGTTGATTTAATTAAAAATATATGAAAATCCAAACAAATAATGGGGAGATGTATAGTTGTACGTGAGATGGGTTTTTGGATATGAGAAATTCGTATACCAATTCATACATCTACTAAGGGAAAGAGAGAGTGGAAATACGGGTGATCTTCTGAACATACTTCTTGTTTTATAAGAGGATAGATTATGTTTTAAAATTTTAGAATTAATAACAATAATTTAATAATTTTCTGAAACAATAGTAAAAATAACCATGCCATGAGTTATTGGCATTTTTTTTTATCTCGTGATTTTTTCCGACAAAAAGATCTAATTTTAATATTTTAAGGTAAGTAAAACTAATTTATTTTCTCTGTTATAATGTTAATCGGATCAAAACTCATGCTTACCTTAGTCGCGCCTACTTGAGAAGAGCCGTCTTATGCTCTTACAATACTTAAATACAAATTAATCTTGCTTAAAAAGCGGGGACACCGCATGAAAAATCAAAATAAAAAAATAATTAAATATATTATGCATATATTTTTTAAGCCCTTTTTCTTCTTTGGGGGAAGGGAGTCCCCCGTTTTTATTATGAAAAAGAAATATATATACACACACACAACGTAATTTTTTTTATTTGTTTATAACAGAAATAGAAATAAATGAGGTCAAATTATATAACAAAATATGACAAGAAAAAATGTTAGATCATTATATTCTTATATTACCCTTTGGACTTGTAATAGAGTTGTTATAGAATCAGGAATCAATCTTGTGCTAGAAGAATATATTTGATTCCTAGTAGAATTAGGAAGATTTAGTGTGATCTTTATGGGATTAGGATGACGTTCCTCCTAGTCGAACTAGTAGAGCTTCAGACTTTATCACAGTCGAATAAGGAGTAAATTTTGAACTTATCGCAGTGGATTACGCCTTATCCCTATCTAAACCTATGTTCAATCGTCATCCGTTTCAGAGTCGTAGACCTCTTCAAATTGGTATGTCAATCTAGAGTCTTTTATTCTGTCCACTTATAAGCAAAAATATAGTTGAAAAAGATGTCAGTAGCTTTAGGTCGACAGGATGCATCATGTCCTACTGGGCTGATGTTGTCATTTTATCATAGCTAACCTGTCATCTAGGTCGGTATTCGAATTCGTCGACCTAGAGCTATCTCATGTTCATCTGGTCATTATGGCGAATAATATGTCGTACAGGTCGGTAGGACCGACCATGTCTCGGGTTGTGCGCATGACTGAGTAGATCTATATTCTTTATTCAGAACAAGTCGATATATCTTCATGGTCTGTATTACATCCTACTTGGTGAAACTGGCGTAGCTGACATATTTTATGTTCGATATATGGTCCAACAGTTAGGAAGAGTGGTCTTTTAACAATCAACAATAATGGTAGAGGTAGAGGCTAACCTAAAATAGCATGGACAAAAATAATTAAAAATTATTTAACTATTTGTAATTCGAATATCGACTTAGCCCTTAATAAAGCAAAGTGGAGGAAGCGAATTTGTGTAGCTGACTCCATATAGTTGGAAAAAGGCTCATATGAGTTGAGTTTGATTTTGAAGTCCTTATGATGTCATAAGATTTCGATATCAGATTTCTAATAATGTACGAAGGGGAGCCTTAGCTCAACGGTAAGAGTTGCTGCCGAGTGACTATGTGGTCATAGGTTCAAGTTGGAGAAAGAGTCTCTTGCTAAGCAATGTGAGGAATCTTAATATATCTCATCTATTGTTTAATATTTCTGTAAAATGTCGACTTTTATCATAAATGTTTTTTTTCTTTACAAAAGATATAAATTTGGATCCTCTTACTTGAGCAATGCATTATTTGGTTGAAATAAATAACAGTTGCTATGCAATTTAGTACTTTTATTCTTTTCTAATCTAGTGGCCCAAATAACAACTCAATCACGCATTTTATAAGTGATGTTTTCATAAATAGTTGACCTTTTTGTTTCTATATCAGTAATTTTGGATTTTTTTCTTCAATATTCGTCATTATCTTTATGTTGTATCCGAGTAATTTAAAAAATTACTATAAACAATCAATAATTAATATATAATTTGGCTTGAGCATATGTATTATATTTTTCCCATCAGTCTTCTAATCTGTTTTTTGCCACTTTAATCAATACCATATTGGTAACTTTAAATGTATATTGAACCTCTCTTTCCTCTTATTAGCTCCTTATCAATAAAAATCTCCTTTTAGCAACCAGAGTTTTAAATACTTGTATGGCCATTTCATGGGATACTCTTTTGTTTTGGGTAGGAAACATAGGTTGAATTGGTTATCAGAAACACACCTCACATTTTCCCTTCATATTTATACTAATCTCTAGAAAGAATTTTCTTTTTGTTTTTCCGCAGAAACATCCATTTGCTTACAATCAGAAAATGTTAAAGTACGTTCAGTCTGATTTTCTGTGGTGTGTTTTATTATTTGATTGAGACTGAAAAAGTTTAGCACATTTTGTTTTCTGAAACTGAAAAAGTTGTGCTTTCAGTGCTTTCAGTTTCAGATTTTCTTTTTTTATTTTTTCCTGTGGAGGGGCGGATTTGGAAACTTTCGATTGCAGATTTTTCAAAATGTTTAGTTGGTTGGAAGTTCTCACTCAGATATTCACATAAGATAACAGTAAAACAGTAATTTTTTCAATGTCACTCTTTATAATGTTTTTTCAGTAGCTTTATGATAAAACTCCTGTTATTCAGAAGTACTTTTAGAGTACAAAATGAGCAAAGCCCCTGGCATATGATTCAGTAGTATGTGTATTACAATATTATTGGGGTATTTTAGGAAATACAGGGTATTTTGTAATATATAGACTTGATGGTTGTGAATGAAGGAGAGGGGGAAAATGGGTAGAGAATTTGACAGGGCATCAGAGCCTGAGAGATCAGCGAACCTGACATGAGTTTCCATCACAAGATTGCAATCGCAGGCGCCATCTTCCGCTCAAACCGTGCAATCGCTGGAGCAGAACTCCTTTGATCCGCCGCCGTCAAATCCACGCCTGAGTAGATACCCCGAAACCTCAGGTCTAGTGTTGATGTGGCCGACATCGGCGGCGACACCAGGAGTTTCGGCGATATCGTAGAGAGCGAGCTTGGAAACAAGAGGGTTCAGCTTCATGAGAAGAGCCAGAGGCTGCCCGATCCCGCCGGCGGCTCCGAGAATCGCAACTTTTCGGTCCGAACTCGATTGGAAAGAGAAGGATCGACGGAGCAGATGAGACGATGATAAAGATCCAGACGAAGAAGAAGAAGAACTTCTTAGGGCTGATTCGACGGATCTGAGCATCGAACCAGGGTTTTTCAGATCCGAGAGGCTGATCAGCAACAGGGACTGTGAACAGTGATTTCAAATCTGTGAACAGTAATTTCAGATCTGTGAACAGTGAAGACGAGATTTTCAGATCTGTGAACAGTGATTTCAGATCGGTGAACCGTGGCGGTGAACGGCGACCGACGACCGGCATGCAGCGTGCAACATTGGGCAGCGTGCAACGTGCAGCATTGGGCAGCGTGCAACGTGCAACATTGGGCAGTGTGCAGCATTGGGCAGTGTGCAGCGTGCAGCATTGGGCAGTGTGCAGAATGCAGCATTGGGCAGTGTGCAGCGTGAACAATGCAGCGTGAACAGTGTTTTCGTCACCGTGAACCGCGATTTCGGTTGGTTTATCGTCACCGTCGCGATTTCGTTCGGTTTGCGAGCCACTTGGATTAGTACTTTAACCTCCACATGAGCTCATGGCCGGCGGAGGGCATGGTGCACCGCTTGTCCGTGCACATAAAACTGGCGGGGATGGAACTTCATCTGGGCAGCACGCAGGAAACTCGCAGGGGCTGGCGGGTGCAACCGACGTTGCGGCTCTTGCAGGGGTTTCTATAACGCAATTGCAGCAACTTCTTGCATTTTTGAACTTCGACAAAACAAAAGATCGACTACATGGTAAGAACAGTCATTTTAGTTGGATTATCGATACATGAGCGTCGAACCATGTGACGTGCGACTTGTCTATTTTGAAGAATGTGAGAAAGGTGCAATACTGCCCGGTGGGTTTGCCGGATGGAAACACGGCAGAAGCAAACCAAGAGGGGAGTGTCGTGCTGCCAGGAGGATTGAAGCTTGACAATGTGCTTTATGTCCCACAATTGACATGCAATTTAATTTATGTTACTCAATTAATCGATGAATCAAATTGTGTTGTACAATTCACTAATAATATTTGTGTTATACAGGACCAACCAACGTGGAAGGTGATTGGAGCGGGTGAAAGATTGGATGGACTTTATTTTTTTCGTGGTGTTCCTCAAGTGAAGGTCTTGACAGTGGATGGTGATTCGTCGTTCGAGTTATGGCATCAACGAATGGGGCATCCGTCGGAGAAAATATTGAAGATGATTCCGGCTGTAAGTCATTCTTGTAGGACAAATAATAAAGCTTGTGATGTGTGTCCGCATGCAAAGCAACCTAGATCTAGTTTTCCAATTAGTACGAATAAAGCTGGTAGGATTTTTGAACTTGTTCATTTGGATTTGTGGGGGCCTTACAAGGCTCGTTCTTCGTGTGGGGCTACCTATTTTTTTACAATAGTAGATGATTTTTCAAGAGGAGTTTGGGTCTATTTACTTTGCAATAAAATGGAAGTTGAATCTATGTTTCTTAATTTTGTTGCTATGGTTAAACGTCAATTTGAACAAGTGATAAAACGTGTGAGAAGTGACAATGGGACCGAATTTAATTGTTTGCATGATTATTTTCAAAATAATGGGATTATTTTTGAGACTTCTTGTGTTGGGACTCCTCAAAAAAATGGGAGAGTTGAGAGAAAACATCAACACATTTTAAATGTGGCTAGAGCCCTAAGATTTCAAGGGAACTTACCAATCAAATTTTGGGGTGAATGTGTGTTGGCAGCGTGTCACTTGATTAATAGGACACCCTCTACTTTACTTAAGACTAAATCGCCATATGAAATGTTGTTTGGGAAAGTGCCTTCTTATGATGCTATTCGTGTATTTGGTTATCTTTGCTATGCTCATAATAAACGACACAAAGGTGATAAATTTGCAAGTAGGAGCCGTAAATGTATCTTTGTTGGCTATCCTTTTGGGAAGAAAGGTTGGAAATTGTATGATTTAGAAACACATGAGTACTTTGTATCGAGGGATGTGAAGTTCTTTGAGAAAGAATTTCCTTTTGCGCCAAACCAACCAAGGAATGTGGTGACTCCTATGCTAGCGAACAATGAGGATGGGGCATGGAGTGAGGATGAGGGTGCCGATGAGTGTGCTGCGTGCGTTGAGGGGGGGTTGGAACCAGCGTCCACCCTCGAGGGGGGTCTGGTGTTGCGGTGCAGCCCGAGCATCAGACCGCACATGAGGATGTGCGTGGTGAGGGGCTGGAGAATACGGTGGGGGAGCAAGGTGTGGAAGTTGACGGTGAGCTAGGGCGAGGAAAACGAACCAAAACTCTTTCAACACGGTATCGTGATTTTGTTACTCATACTATACGGAAAATAAGTCCATCTGAGAATTCATCAGCTACTTCCTCTTCCTCAGGTACACCCTATCCTACAACACATTTTGTGAATTGTGAACGTTTTCTGTGAGACATAGGAATTTTCTTGCAGCTGTGACAGCGGGACATGAGCCAAAGCATTTTAAAGAAGCGATGAAAGACTCAGGATGGCGAGATGCGATGGGTAAGGAAATACGAGCCCTTGAAGACAATGAGACTTGGGTAATGGAGACTCTTCCACCTGGAAAGAAAGCACTAGGGAGCCAGTGGATATATAAAATTAAGTATAAGTCCGCTGGCAGCATAGAGCGACTCAAAGCAAGACTTGTGATCTATGGCAATCATCAGGTAGAAGGAATTGACTATAACGAGACATTTGCTCCTGTGGCAAAAATGGTGACTGTCGTATTTTTCTTGCAATTGCTGCTGTTAAAAATTGGGAGGTACATCAAATGGATGTGCATAATGCTTTCCTTCACGGTGACTTAAGTGAGAAGGTTTATATGAAGGTTCCTCCAGGTTTCAAAAATACAAATCCTAACATGGTTTGCAGGTTGAAAAAGTCGTTGTATGGTCTGAAACAAGCTCCCTGATGTTGGTTTGCAAAACTGTCAACAACGTTGAAGAATTATGGTTTTGTGCAATCCTATTCAGATTATTACTTATTTGGGTTGTGCAGGGGAAGAACTCAGATCAACGTGTTAGTTTATGTTGATGACTTGATTATTGCAGGTAATGATAAGGTTGCATTGACAACTTTTAAAGATTACCTTGGCAAGTGCTTTCATATGAAGGATTTGGGAGTTTTGAAATATTTCCTAGGGCTAGAGGTAGCCCGTAATCCAAAAGGAATTTTTCATTGTCAAGAAAATACACACTCGAGATAATTTCCGAAACGGGTTTATTGGGAGCAAAGCCTGCGGCATTTCCTATGGAACAAAATCACAATTTGGCCCTTGCTAAGGGCGAATTCCTTGCGGATCTGGCGCCTTATAGGCGACTTGTAGGGAGATTGATTTACTTGTCTGTGACGAGACCTGATCTTGCATATTTGGTTCATATTTTGTCCCAATTTATGCAACAACCTCGTGAGGATCATTGGGAGGCAGCTCTCAGGGTCGTGAGATATTTGAAGAAGAGTCCGGGGCAAGGGATTTTGCTTCGTGCTGATAGTGACCTACGTCTAGAAGGGTGGTGTGATTCGGATTGGGCTAGTTGTCCACTTACACGGCGTTCCTTGACAGGTTGGTTCGTGTTACTTGGTTGTTCTCTTGTGTCATGGAAGACCAAAAAGCAACAAACAGTGTCTAGATCGTCTGCGGAGGCTGAGTATAGATCAATGGCGGCAACAGTGTGTGAGTTAAAGTGGCTTAACCAACTTTTAAGCGACTTGGGTGTGCGACATCCGAAGGGTATGAAGTTGTTTTGTGATAGTCAGTCGGCCTTGTACATTGCTCAAAATCTGGTTTTTCACGAAAGAACAAAGCATATAGAGGCTGACTGCCATTTTGTTCGAGATGCGGTGACTGAAGGGATGATTTGTCCGTCATATGATTCTACTAGTGTTCAATTGGCAGACATCTTTACAAAAGTGTTGGGGAAAGCGAACTTTGAGTTTCTACTCTGCAAGTTGGGCGTTCGAGATCTTCACGCTCCAACTTGAGGGGGGGTATTACGATATTATTGGGGTATTTTAGGAAATACAGGGTATTTTGTAATATATAGACTTGATGGTTGTGAATGAAGGAGAAGGGGAAAATGGGTAGAGAATTTGACAATGTGCAATATTCTAATGAGAATATATCACTATAATTAAAATCAAATGCTAATATCAATTCATGCTTTTCGTTTAGCAATGTAATAAATTAGCATATGGAGGGGGGATTGCACCTATCTGCTTTTGTTAGTTGTGTTTTATTGAATAGATTAAAGGAAATGCGATGGTAAGATGTGTTTTGAGATTTTGATATAATTGTGACATATGGGTATTTTGATATTGATATGGTGAGAGTCAGTGCCCTGTAGTATAAGCCATCCTCTATTGACTTACTCCCATATTAGTAGTTGTTTCTTCTTCGTAGTTTATCTGAATAAGATTCATAAATGCAGGGTTTTTGTGTTTCTATTACGCATGCACTGAAATTTACTTGTTAGATTCACAAACATGGGAGGCCTATTTTACCTTTTTATATAACTCTATATACAAGTTTGCACCTTACTGGTGTGGTGGCCCATATTTTCTTGTACAAGTGACAAAAGTGATTTTCTGCTGTGCAGTTTATGGATTCAGCTGTGAACCTCGTGAACGCATCATTTCAAGATCGGTAGCGCCATCAGTTCATGCATCCATCGGCCCATGTTCATTCATTACCTATATATATATATATATATATAGGAATTATAGAGAATCTGTTTCTTCAGTTCAACAATCTGGATCCTGAAGGCCATATGTACGATGTACTATGTTGGCTTGAACTAATGAGATGTTTTGTACAGCTTTGTTGGACCGTATTTTAATAAATAATTCACAAGAAATAAAATATGGGGTGCTCACATGCAAATTGGAAAAGCTAACATGAGATGTCAAGTTAAATTGTCATTATCCAACCAGAAATAGGAGAGTTAAACGCGACGACCCGACTTGATGCGAAGCGAGCCGACTTAAAGCAGGTGACCTCAGATGGTGATAATCCCAAGTCTAGAGGTAAGCTTGGATGAAATGAGGTCGGCCAAAATGCAGAACTAAATTAAGTGAAGTTATCGACATTGCGCCGACCTCAGCTAATAATGATGAAGAAGACCTCAACTGGGGAGATGAGCTCGGATGAAATGAGGTCGGTATATGTGCCGACCTAACATCACCTTGGAAAGACCTGACCCAGGATTATACTAAGAAGTAGGGGGACCTCTTCTATAAGAGAGTACCACTCCCTAAGGGGGACCACTCCTTGAAGAACACTAAGGTGTCATGTGCCCCACTATACCCTCCATTATAAATAGTCATACATTTCACCCAAAAAAGGTAAGTACCATCGACTGGCTACAGTAACTTCCTACCCCAGTTTACTATTTTAGTCAACTTAGCTCTAACTTAGGCATCGGAGGGTCATTGGTCGGCATCATTCTAGTGTTCCTCACGATAGCCCTTTTAGCTCTCCCTTAACAGGTCAGAAGTTCTTAGCTCAGCTGGGAGATCTACCTTTAGCCTGTTCGATTCATCGTCAGCTTTTTCGGGTCAAGTTTGGCTCTTCCAACTTTTCCGGAAACATCGTCTACATCGTATTCTTGGTGTTGGTTAATTTTTGCACCAACATTTGGCACCGTTTGTGGGGACCCGAACGAGAAGTCATTGTTATCTCGTTTATTATGAATCAAGATGCGGATCCCCAAAATATGATGGATCTCCCAACCTCACAAAGTCATCCAGTCTCACCACCTCTGCCACAGCCAAAACGTGGCCGACCTCCACGGAGCACCATCTGAGGCTCAGCTCAAAAGGGGCGAACCCAACGAGCTAGGTTAAGCAACCTGGAGAAGACGGTTGAAGGAATAGCTCAAATGCTTAAGGAGCAACAACAACGAAAAAGGTCTAGAACTCCTTTGCCTCAGCTCGAGAGGTCATCACCACCTCATCGGAAGAGGGCCAACAGAGATGATGCTAGCATTACTCTAAGCATCGGCTCACAACCGAGGTCAGCTCGGCTTGAGAATGAGTCAACTAGGTCACCTCGGCGTCGATCAGAACATGAGTAGCAAGGTGAGTCCCAACATAAATCACTGCCAGCAGATGATCTTCGTTACTACCTCGATGCTAGGAAGAAGCATTCAGGCCACACTTTAGGGTCTCGTGAATAGTCACCCAAGCCGAATAGAAGCCTAGGGTAGCCAGTGGGAGGTCAGCAAAGCTAGAAGGAAGAAGCTCGCACAGATTGGCAGCTCGGAAGCGCTCGTGAAGGTCAAGAACTCCTGACAGCTATTCGGAAGAAGAAATAAAAATGCTCGAATCGTCGTTTGTTGACGAGATTCTGGAAGCTCATTTTCCTAAGAAGGTGAAGACTTTAGAGATTCGCAAGTATGATGGCACCAAAGATCCAACCAACCATGTCGAGAACTACAAAGCATGGATGGAATCCAAAGGCTACTCTCATGATTCTATGTGTTTGGGGTTTAGATTCACCTTGTGTGAAGGACCAGCTATGAAATGGTATAGATCCATCCGAGCTGGATCTATTTACTCTTTTGGCCTGCTATGCAAGAAATTCATCATCCATTTTGTTGGATACAAGGAAAAGAAGAAGCCTGTGGAGTTCCTCCTATCCATAAGGCAACAAGAAGGGGAGAGCTTGAGGAACTACGTAGCTAGGTTCAACGCTCAAGTTGTGGACGTCGATGATTACTCGAAGAGTGCGGCCCGTTCAACTTTTCTTGTTGAGCTTAGGATGGGAAAGTTTTACTTCTCTTTATCCAAAAAACCAGCTCGGACATTTAAAAAGCTCTTTGCCATAGCAAACAATATATTATGGCCGAGGATATGCAAGAAGCCAAGAAGAGTCAGCAGCAGATTGACAAGAAACAGGCCAAAGAGAATAAGGTAAAGAGGGAGAAAGATAACAAGCCTAAGGGCGATGGCCAACCTCAGAAGCAAGATGCTAACTTAAAAGGTCGAAGAGATACTCGAAGCAAATATGGGGAGTACACTCCTTTAAAAGTTTCACGGGAAGAGGTGTTGCTAGAAATTCAAGATAAGGACTTTGTCCGATGGCCCAGGAAGATTCAAGCACCAGCAGAGCAACGAGATAGAAGGAAGTATTGTCGCTTCAACAAAGATCATGGTCATGACACAACTCAGTGTTTTGACCTAAAGGAAGAAATTGAAGCTTTGATCCAAAAAGGCCACCATCGAGAATTTGTCAAAGGAGCTGAGGCTAGGCGAAATGAGAGAAATGATAGAAATGATCCACCTCGAAGAAACTGTGCTGAGCCGATTGGAGAGATTTGAACCATTTTTGGCAGAGATGATAAGCTAAACTCAAATAGTGCGAGGAAGGCCCATGCTAGGTTAGCCCGATATGACGTGTACAATGTTGATTCCCATCCAGAGAAGATAAGGAGAAGAGCTGACTTTTCCCTCACTTTTACTGAAGCAGAGGCCTGGAACGTTCACCATCCACACTCAAATTCCCTGGTGGTATCCATAAATGTGGCAAACTTCAAAGTCCATCGGATGCTCGTAGATAATGGGAGCTCAGTCGATATTCTCTACTGGTTAGCGTATGAGAAGCTCAGCCTGGACAAAATCCAGCTCACTCCGGTGGATTCACCTCTTATAGGCTTCACAGGCGAGGGAATTATGCCAGAAGGTCAGATTACCTTACCAGTCACAGGTGGTGACAACGAGCACAAGGAAAAAATGATGACAAACTTCCTAGTGGTGAAATGTCCATCTCCATACAATGGGATTATAAGCCGACCTCTCTTGAACGAGCTCAGAGCTATCGTCTCCACTTACCACTTGGCCATGAAATATCTAACAGAGAAGGGGGTTGGAGAGGCAATAGGAAGCCAAGGTGAATCAAGGGAGTGTTACATTGCTGCCATGAAGAAAAAGACAAGTAATGGAGAAACATTCCAAGTTCAAGAAGAGCATGCACTCGAGGTCATAACTGAAACCGATGATGCTGATCTGCCAGCCCCGATAGAACATGACCTTGACCCCAGGCAAGCTAGCCTCAATCTTGAGGCACAAGAAGAGTGGAGGGAAGTCCAAGTCTCGGAGGACCCGAAAAAGAGGGTTAGAATCGGAACGGAGCTAAGCTCGGGACTAGCTGAGCAAATGACAAAGTTGTTGGCATAGCATGGGGATGTCTTTGTTTGGTCGCACGAGGACATGCCAGGCATTAGTAAAGAGGTGATAGTTCATCGCCTCAATGTTGATCCACATGCCAAGCCTATTAGGCAGAAGAGAATAGCTCTCGGACCTGAAAGAGCTCAAGCCCTAAAGGAAGAGGTGGACAAGCTCATCCGAGCAGGATTCATCAAGGAAGTTTTATACCCAAATTGGCTCGCCAATGTGGTCATGGTGAAGAAATCCAATGAAAAATGGCAAACCTATGTTTATTTCACCGATCTCAACAAAGCTTGTCCAAAAGATAGTTTTCCTTTACCAAGGATTGATTAGCTCGTTGACGCTACTGTTGGCCATGAGCTCCTCAGTTTCATGGATGCTTATTCAGGGTACAATCAAATCATGATGTGCCGAGAAGATCAGGAAAAGACAGCATTAATCACAGACCGAGGTCTGTATTGCTATCGAGTTATGCCATTTGGGTTGAAGAACACGGGAGCAACATATCAGAGGTTGGTCAATTGAGTGTTCGCTGATGAGATTGGACACACGATGGAGGATTATGTTGATGACATGCTTGCTAAGAGTGTTAAATCAGAAGACCACGTAGCTGACCTGAGGGAGGTTTTCAACACTTTGCGCAAATACCGCATGAAGCTTAATCTGAGTAAGTGCGTCTTCGGCGTGACCTCAGGAAAGTTCTTGGGATTCCTGGTCAGCCAGAGAGGCATAGAAGCCAACCCAGATAAGATCAGAGCTTTGTTAGAAATGAAGGCATTGACCTCAGTAAAAGAGTTGCAAAGGTTGAATGGTTATGTCGCCGCCCTTAGCAAGTTCATCTCTCATTCTACTGATAAATGCTTACCTTTCCTTAAAAATTTGAGAGCTCAAAAACTGGAATGGACCTTGGAATGTGATGAGGCTTTCAAAGCTCTAAAGGACTACCTTGGTAGTGTGCCCCTCTTGTCCAAGCCAATTTCGGGGAAAAAGTTATTTTTGTACTTGTCCGTTTTGGGGGTAGTAGTGAGCTCGGCTCTTGTCAGGGAAGAGCTCAAAATTCAGAAGTCGGTTTACTACATCAGCAAGTCCTTGCTTGATGTTGAGACTAGATATCCAAAAATCAAGAATATAGCTTTTGCTTTGATCACCTCTGCTCAGAAGTTGAGACGGTACTTCCAAGCTCATACCATCACAGTGCTTACCCAGCACCCATTGAAACAAGTCTTGCAAAACCAGAGACATCAAGACGATTGACAAAGTGGGCGATCAAGCACAGAGAATTCAACATCAAGTACCGACCTCGAAATGCAATCAAATCCCAATACCTCCCAGCTCGTGACAGGGCATATCTCTTTTGAGTATGCAGCCAAAGATGCTAAAATGCAAGCCTACTTGAAAGAAGTGCAAGACCTACTTGGGGAGTTTAGCAAGTATGAGATAGCTCGAATTCCCCGAGCCGAGAACTCCCTAGCTGATGTTTTATCCAACCTCGCCTTTTCCTCCGAGGCTGAGCTAATGTATCAAGTGTGGATCGAGTTTCTCTAGGCACGAAACATCTCGGAGGTACCTCAGATCAGATTCATTCAGCTCAGCACCTCATGGATGGATGACCTCATTAGCTTTTTGAAAGATGGCAAGTTGCCCGCAGACAGGATCTTTACAAAAGTGTTGGGGAAAGCGAACTTTGAGTTTCTACTCTGCAAGTTGGGCGTTCGAGATCTTCACGCTCCAACTTGAGGGGGGGTATTACGATATTATTGGGGTATTTTAGGAAATACAGGGTATTTTGTAATATATAGACTTGATGGTTGTGAATGAAGGAGAAGGGGAAAATGGGTAGAGAATTTGACAATGTGCAATATTCTAATGAGAATATATCACTATAATTAAAATCAAATGCTAATATCAATTCATGCTTTTCGTTTAGCAATGTAATAAATTAGCATATGGAGGGGGGATTGCACCTATCTGCTTTTGTTAGTTGTGTTTTATTGAATAGATTAAAGGAAATGCGATGGTAAGATGTGTTTTGAGATTTTGATATAATTGTGACATATGGGTATTTTGATATTGATATGGTGAGAGTCAGTGCCCTGTAGTATAAGCCATCCTCTATTGACTTACTCCCATAT
This sequence comes from Paratinospora sagittata, assembly GCA_035771175.1. Lineage (NCBI taxonomy): Eukaryota > Viridiplantae > Streptophyta > Magnoliopsida > Ranunculales > Menispermaceae > Paratinospora > Paratinospora sagittata. Next base: position 16,486,508 of record CM069606.1, on the reverse strand, counting down.
TAGTAGTTGTTTCTTCTTCGTAGTTTATCTGAATAAGATTCATAAATGCAGGGTTTTTGTGTTTCTATTACGCATGCACTGAAATTTACTTGTTAGATTCACAAACATGGGAGGCCTATTTTACCTTTTTATATAACTCTATATACAAGTTTGCACCTTACTGGTGTGGTGGCCCATATTTTCTTGTACAAGTGACAAAAGTGATTTTCTGCTGTGCAGTTTATGGATTCAGCTGTGAACCTCGTGAACGCATCATTTCAAGATCGGTAGCGCCATCAGTTCATGCATCCATCGGCCCATGTTCATTCATTACCTATATATATATATATATATAGGAATTATAGAGAATCTGTTTCTTCAGTTCAACAATCTGGATCCTGAAGGCCATATGTACGATGTACTATGTTGGCTTGAACTAATGAGATGTTTTGTACAGCTTTGTTGGACCGTATTTTAATAAATAATTCACAAGAAATAAAATATGGGGTGCTCACATGCAAATTGGAAAAGCTAACATGAGATGTCAAGTTAAATTGTCATTATCCAACCAGAAATAGGAGAGTTAAACGCGACGACCCGACTTGATGCGAAGCGAGCCGACTTAAAGCAGGTGACCTCAGATGGTGATAATCCCAAGTCTAGAGGTAAGCTTGGATGAAATGAGGTCGGCCAAAATGCAGAACTAAATTAAGTGAAGTTATCGACATTGCGCCGACCTCAGCTAATAATGATGAAGAAGACCTCAACTGGGGAGATGAGCTCGGATGAAATGAGGTCGGTATATGTGCCGACCTAACATCACCTTGGAAAGACCTGACCCAGGATTATACTAAGAAGTAGGGGGACCTCTTCTATAAGAGAGTACCACTCCCTAAGGGGGACCACTCCTTGAAGAACACTAAGGTGTCATGTGCCCCACTATACCCTCCATTATAAATAGTCATACATTTCACCCAAAAAAGGTAAGTACCATCGACTGGCTACAGTAACTTCCTACCCCAGTTTACTATTTTAGTCAACTTAGCTCTAACTTAGGCATCGGAGGGTCATTGGTCGGCATCATTCTAGTGTTCCTCACGATAGCCCTTTTAGCTCTCCCTTAACAGGTCAGAAGTTCTTAGCTCAGCTGGGAGATCTACCTTTAGCCTGTTCGATTCATCGTCAGCTTTTTCGGGTCAAGTTTGGCTCTTCCAACTTTTCCGGAAACATCGTCTACATCGTATTCTTGGTGTTGGTTAATTTTTGCACCAACATTTGGCACCGTTTGTGGGGACCCGAACGAGAAGTCATTGTTATCTCGTTTATTATGAATCAAGATGCGGATCCCCAAAATATGATGGATCTCCCAACCTCACAAAGTCATCCAGTCTCACCACCTCTGCCACAGCCAAAACGTGGCCGACCTCCACGGAGCACCATCTGAGGCTCAGCTCAAAAGGGGCGAACCCAACGAGCTAGGTTAAGCAACCTGGAGAAGACGGTTGAAGGAATAGCTCAAATGCTTAAGGAGCAACAACAACGAAAAAGGTCTAGAACTCCTTTGCCTCAGCTCGAGAGGTCATCACCACCTCATCGGAAGAGGGCCAACAGAGATGATGCTAGCATTACTCTAAGCATCGGCTCACAACCGAGGTCAGCTCGGCTTGAGAATGAGTCAACTAGGTCACCTCGGCGTCGATCAGAACATGAGTAGCAAGGTGAGTCCCAACATAAATCACTGCCAGCAGATGATCTTCGTTACTACCTCGATGCTAGGAAGAAGCATTCAGGCCACACTTTAGGGTCTCGTGAATAGTCACCCAAGCCGAATAGAAGCCTAGGGTAGCCAGTGGGAGGTCAGCAAAGCTAGAAGGAAGAAGCTCGCACAGATTGGCAGCTCGGAAGCGCTCGTGAAGGTCAAGAACTCCTGACAGCTATTCGGAAGAAGAAATAAAAATGCTCGAATCGTCGTTTGTTGACGAGATTCTGGAAGCTCATTTTCCTAAGAAGGTGAAGACTTTAGAGATTCGCAAGTATGATGGCACCAAAGATCCAACCAACCATGTCGAGAACTACAAAGCATGGATGGAATCCAAAGGCTACTCTCATGATTCTATGTGTTTGGGGTTTAGATTCACCTTGTGTGAAGGACCAGCTATGAAATGGTATAGATCCATCCGAGCTGGATCTATTTACTCTTTTGGCCTGCTATGCAAGAAATTCATCATCCATTTTGTTGGATACAAGGAAAAGAAGAAGCCTGTGGAGTTCCTCCTATCCATAAGGCAACAAGAAGGGGAGAGCTTGAGGAACTACGTAGCTAGGTTCAACGCTCAAGTTGTGGACGTCGATGATTACTCGAAGAGTGCGGCCCGTTCAACTTTTCTTGTTGAGCTTAGGATGGGAAAGTTTTACTTCTCTTTATCCAAAAAACCAGCTCGGACATTTAAAAAGCTCTTTGCCATAGCAAACAATATATTATGGCCGAGGATATGCAAGAAGCCAAGAAGAGTCAGCAGCAGATTGACAAGAAACAGGCCAAAGAGAATAAGGTAAAGAGGGAGAAAGATAACAAGCCTAAGGGCGATGGCCAACCTCAGAAGCAAGATGCTAACTTAAAAGGTCGAAGAGATACTCGAAGCAAATATGGGGAGTACACTCCTTTAAAAGTTTCACGGGAAGAGGTGTTGCTAGAAATTCAAGATAAGGACTTTGTCCGATGGCCCAGGAAGATTCAAGCACCAGCAGAGCAACGAGATAGAAGGAAGTATTGTCGCTTCAACAAAGATCATGGTCATGACACAACTCAGTGTTTTGACCTAAAGGAAGAAATTGAAGCTTTGATCCAAAAAGGCCACCATCGAGAATTTGTCAAAGGAGCTGAGGCTAGGCGAAATGAGAGAAATGATAGAAATGATCCACCTCGAAGAAACTGTGCTGAGCCGATTGGAGAGATTTGAACCATTTTTGGCAGAGATGATAAGCTAAACTCAAATAGTGCGAGGAAGGCCCATGCTAGGTTAGCCCGATATGACGTGTACAATGTTGATTCCCATCCAGAGAAGATAAGGAGAAGAGCTGACTTTTCCCTCACTTTTACTGAAGCAGAGGCCTGGAACGTTCACCATCCACACTCAAATTCCCTGGTGGTATCCATAAATGTGGCAAACTTCAAAGTCCATCGGATGCTCGTAGATAATGGGAGCTCAGTCGATATTCTCTACTGGTTAGCGTATGAGAAGCTCAGCCTGGACAAAATCCAGCTCACTCCGGTGGATTCACCTCTTATAGGCTTCACAGGCGAGGGAATTATGCCAGAAGGTCAGATTACCTTACCAGTCACAGGTGGTGACAACGAGCACAAGGAAAAAATGATGACAAACTTCCTAGTGGTGAAATGTCCATCTCCATACAATGGGATTATAAGCCGACCTCTCTTGAACGAGCTCAGAGCTATCGTCTCCACTTACCACTTGGCCATGAAATATCTAACAGAGAAGGGGGTTGGAGAGGCAATAGGAAGCCAAGGTGAATCAAGGGAGTGTTACATTGCTGCCATGAAGAAAAAGACAAGTAATGGAGAAACATTCCAAGTTCAAGAAGAGCATGCACTCGAGGTCATAACTGAAACCGATGATGCTGATCTGCCAGCCCCGATAGAACATGACCTTGACCCCAGGCAAGCTAGCCTCAATCTTGAGGCACAAGAAGAGTGGAGGGAAGTCCAAGTCTCGGAGGACCCGAAAAAGAGGGTTAGAATCGGAACGGAGCTAAGCTCGGGACTAGCTGAGCAAATGACAAAGTTGTTGGCATAGCATGGGGATGTCTTTGTTTGGTCGCACGAGGACATGCCAGGCATTAGTAAAGAGGTGATAGTTCATCGCCTCAATGTTGATCCACATGCCAAGCCTATTAGGCAGAAGAGAATAGCTCTCGGACCTGAAAGAGCTCAAGCCCTAAAGGAAGAGGTGGACAAGCTCATCCGAGCAGGATTCATCAAGGAAGTTTTATACCCAAATTGGCTCGCCAATGTGGTCATGGTGAAGAAATCCAATGAAAAATGGCAAACCTATGTTTATTTCACCGATCTCAACAAAGCTTGTCCAAAAGATAGTTTTCCTTTACCAAGGATTGATTAGCTCGTTGACGCTACTGTTGGCCATGAGCTCCTCAGTTTCATGGATGCTTATTCAGGGTACAATCAAATCATGATGTGCCGAGAAGATCAGGAAAAGACAGCATTAATCACAGACCGAGGTCTGTATTGCTATCGAGTTATGCCATTTGGGTTGAAGAACACGGGAGCAACATATCAGAGGTTGGTCAATTGAGTGTTCGCTGATGAGATTGGACACACGATGGAGGATTATGTTGATGACATGCTTGCTAAGAGTGTTAAATCAGAAGACCACGTAGCTGACCTGAGGGAGGTTTTCAACACTTTGCGCAAATACCGCATGAAGCTTAATCTGAGTAAGTGCGTCTTCGGCGTGACCTCAGGAAAGTTCTTGGGATTCCTGGTCAGCCAGAGAGGCATAGAAGCCAACCCAGATAAGATCAGAGCTTTGTTAGAAATGAAGGCATTGACCTCAGTAAAAGAGTTGCAAAGGTTGAATGGTTATGTCGCCGCCCTTAGCAAGTTCATCTCTCATTCTACTGATAAATGCTTACCTTTCCTTAAAAATTTGAGAGCTCAAAAACTGGAATGGACCTTGGAATGTGATGAGGCTTTCAAAGCTCTAAAGGACTACCTTGGTAGTGTGCCCCTCTTGTCCAAGCCAATTTCGGGGAAAAAGTTATTTTTGTACTTGTCCGTTTTGGGGGTAGTAGTGAGCTCGGCTCTTGTCAGGGAAGAGCTCAAAATTCAGAAGTCGGTTTACTACATCAGCAAGTCCTTGCTTGATGTTGAGACTAGATATCCAAAAATCAAGAATATAGCTTTTGCTTTGATCACCTCTGCTCAGAAGTTGAGACGGTACTTCCAAGCTCATACCATCACAGTGCTTACCCAGCACCCATTGAAACAAGTCTTGCAAAACCAGAGACATCAAGACGATTGACAAAGTGGGCGATCAAGCACAGAGAATTCAACATCAAGTACCGACCTCGAAATGCAATCAAATCCCAATACCTCCCAGCTCGTGACAGGGCATATCTCTTTTGAGTATGCAGCCAAAGATGCTAAAATGCAAGCCTACTTGAAAGAAGTGCAAGACCTACTTGGGGAGTTTAGCAAGTATGAGATAGCTCGAATTCCCCGAGCCGAGAACTCCCTAGCTGATGTTTTATCCAACCTCGCCTTTTCCTCCGAGGCTGAGCTAATGTATCAAGTGTGGATCGAGTTTCTCTAGGCACGAAACATCTCGGAGGTACCTCAGATCAGATTCATTCAGCTCAGCACCTCATGGATGGATGACCTCATTAGCTTTTTGAAAGATGGCAAGTTGCCCGCAGACAGGATCTTAGCCCGGAAGATCCAGCGACAATCAACTCGGTACTCATTGATTGAAGATCAGCTCTACCATCGAAGCTTTTCACTTCCCTACCAAAAATGTTTAAGGGAAGACCAAGGTCAACAAGTTTTGGAGAAGATTCACGACGACGTGTATGGCAATCATTCAGGTGGAAGGGCTTTCGCCTACAAAGTTTTGCGCCAAGGATATTATTGGCCAACCATTCACCGAGATTCTGTCCAACTAGCTCAGAGGTGTGACAGTTTTCAAAGACACGCGACGACCATACATGCTCCGCCGAAAAATCTATCTTCCATTCAGAGCCCGTGGCCTTTCGCCCAGTGGGGAGTAGACTTGATTGGGCCAATGCCAACCTGCCGAGGTCAGGTGAAGTTTGCGATCGTGGTTGTAGACTACTTTAGCAAATGGGTGGAAGTGGAGCCACTAGCCCAAATCACTGAGCAAAAGACCACGAAGTTTATGTGGCAGTCAATTGTTTGTCATTTTGGTGTGCCTTATGAAATTGTTACTGACAACGGCAAGCAGTTCAACAATTCGAGATTTAGGTCATTCTGTTCTGACCTTGGCATCCACCACCTTTTCTCGACACCAGCTCATCCTCAAGCGAATGGTCAAGTTGAGGCCATCAACAAGATCATTAAGCATACTCTCAAGGCCAGGATAGAAGAAAAGAGAGGCACTTGGGCAGACAACTTGCCTCAAGTGTTATGGTCCTATAGAACTACAGCGAGAACAGCTACAGGAGAAACTCCTTACTCCTTAGTTTTTGGCATGGAGGCTGTAATACCTGTTGAGGTCAGAATTCAAACATTCAGGAATGAACACTTCGAAACAAAGCAGAATTCAGAGGCCTTGATGTCCGAGCTGGACTTGCTGGAGGAGAAAAGAGAACGAGCTCGAATCAAAGCAGCAGCATACCAGTAGAGAGTCGCAAGGTACTACAATGCTAAGGTCCGACCTCGCAGCTTTAAGATCGGCGACCTTGTTTTGAGAAAGGTCATGTTCAACACTCGGGAAGTAGGAGCTGGAGTTTTGGGTCCTAACTAGGAAGGGCCATATAAGATTACCTTAGTGCTGAGATCAGGAGTCTACGAACTGGAAGACCTCGACGGAAGGAGAATACCTAAGCCGTGGAATGCCGAACATTTGAAATTGTATTAAGCATGATGTTATCGATGAAAGGGGTTTTCCCCAAATTTTCTGCATCAAGTATAATGAATTTTCTACATCAATTGTTGGATGTTCTACACCAATCGTTCAACTTATTTCTACTAAGCCTTGGGACATGAGCTTAGCTCGTATACCCGAGAAAGAAGCGTACCGATGAGTACCCCTCATAGTACCTTGGGACCTTGAGGCTAGCTCGGTCACCGGGAATGAGGCATAGAAGCCTTACAGTACCCGAGGTAAGCTCGGATTCGACTCGACACAACTCAAACCTACATAACATAAGCACCTGAGCTTAACTCGAAGTCATGCAACATTGACCTAATGCTAAACAACCATACCAAAATTGAAACTAAAAGTAAAGGTACACGTGCCAAAAAGAAATTAAGTATTCATTCGATGTGTGATAAACAAAAAGAGTTTCGTCAAGGTCTGCTCAAAAGCCAAGGTGAGCAAAAAGAGAAAGTGAAACACAAACGAGTCGACTGCTACGCCGAGCTAAGTCAAAACAACCGCATCTAAAGAAAAACAAATACAAGTCCCACACAAAAGACGACACAAAGCAGAATTAGACCAAAAAGAGGGACATAAAAAGATAAAGTCTTAAAATGCTAGAGAAGTTTCATCATCAACATCGACCACCTGACGACCTTGATCTAAGTCAAGCTGAGGTGGTGCGTCAGGAACGTCTGCATCTAAACCGGCTTCTATCTCCGCATTAAGCTCATCTTGGTCTGCTCGACCTGTCTCAATACCCTCTGCGAAGAACTCCGAGAAATCCATGCGATCTTTGTAATACTCTTTGAGCTCAACCTTAAGTTGGTAGGCTCCCGACTCAAACTCATCATGAAGCATCTCCTCGAATTCAGCAGACTTTCTGAAATCCTCCATACCTCGGTCTTTAGCCGAGACGACTTCTTCCTTAAGAGTCTTGACAAGAGATTTTTGAAGGTCTACCTCGGCTCTTGCGACATTTAAGTTACTCTCCAATTGAAGGAGCTTAGTGTTCTTCGCTAAAAGTTGAGCTTCGAGATCATTCAGTCAAGCTAAAAGTCTAGCCTCGACCCTATCAACTTCAGCGCAAGAAGACCCCATCAGCTCATCAGTTTTTTTGTGAGCAGAGATGTTATGCATAACAACCTGTAAGATCAAAAAAGAGGAATCATGAGAATAGTATATATATGCCTCAGCTAATGAAAAGTTGATTCAATTATGTTCATACCAAAATGGAATACTTGTGAGCCAGAATTATGTTCTCCAACACCTCCTCATCTCTAACTAGCTCAACCATGCCTTGAGGAGCAGAAATCTGGAAACTTTCGAAGGATAAGCTTAGCCCCTCAATTTCAGACACCATCGGATCGTTAACCCTTAGCCTTTTGCCAGGACTCTGATCGTGCCTGGATGAGTGGGGCGTTGTTTGATCTAGCCCGGACAAGGGAGGTGCTGATCTCTCTCGATCTACGGTCAGGCTATTGCCCCTATTAGCGGGCTGGGGAGTCGATGAGGATGGTCAAGCAGAGGTCGGAGGATTGGATCGGGATGAGCTCGGCACACGCGCCGACTTGGAGGCAGCTCCAGCAGAAGCTTTCCTAGATTGTCCAACTGGCCAAGCTGCAGCTCGCTCAGCCGCACCACTCCGATTCCTCAGATTAAACCTAAAAGACATGTGCGTCATCTTCGAAAAAACTGTAAAATTCACGAAATTCATAAGCAAAAAGGCTATTTATAAGGAAAGTTATAATAGAAACGAAACTTCGAACTTAGGGCGTTACGACCTCTTGGGAAAAGAACGGGGGAGTTAATAAGCCCAACTAAGAGAAGTCTACTTGGAGTCAATATAAGATCTGGTTTCCTCTCTTCCGTGGGCAACCCTAAAATCTGATCAACCAGAGAAAATTCATGATGCCTGTCTCGTCGAGATGACCTCTCCCGCTGAACTGCAAAAGCTAAGCTAAATCAATCAGCACTAAGAAATGAACTGTAAGTAATTAAACAAAGAAGGAAAGGTGAGATCGGCACTTGGAGAGCTAAAATTAGTTGGCACCGTCCCTACCTCATCTTTATCCTCCCACCTACCAGAAACAAAAAACCAAGTCCCTGTCCAAGTTTTGTTTGAGCTGGGAGGATCTACAATCAAGGCCACCTCACGTGAACGCCAACCAATGGCATAATACCAATCGACGCTATGTGGGAGGGACTTAAGGTAATAAGTGAGGTCGAACTGTTGAATACTAAACTCTGACCACTTTTTCTCTCTCCAAAGTAACATACAACTCAAGAGTACACGCCAAAAATTCGAGCTTAGCTGACCTGAAGCTAGGTTCATCTTATGCAACAATCGACACAATGGAGCTATCAAGGGCAACCTAAGGCCGTATTTGAAAAAATCAGCATAGAAAGCAACCTTACCCTCGGGAGGCCTGCTCAGACTCTCGTTGTGACTCGGGACCCTAAGTACGACTGAGTCTGGTATGCTAAGAAGGTTCCTCAAGTAATTGAGGTTAGCTTCTGTAATCTTGGATTGTATGGAGTCAACGATAAAACACACATCTAAGTTCTCTACCCCGTCATCATGCCAACCTGACAAGCTAAATAGCGAAGCATTGAGGTATGTACCCGACTTATCTATTTGAAAAAGGGTAGTATTGAGAACAGTCTGATCTTCATCAAGACCATCAACATCAATATCCTCAGATACTTCCACTTCAGAAGAAGATGAGGGTACCTTAGCTTCAGACAAAACAGAAGAATATGAGGTTCTAAAAGAATAGGAGTGGGTACTAGAAGAGTTAGAGGAATTGCTAAAGGAAGAAGACATGAAAATAAAAATAGAAGGCGTACCAGTGAAATGAGTAGCCAAATTATGCCACTAGTGCTGATCCGAAGGCCCAGCCGACCAAGCAGACCTAGTAGGAGACTTAGACCATGTAACGCCCCGAAAATTATTTCATCTATCCCATAACCCAATTGCACTTTGCCCAAACTCTATGCGTTGCCTTGATATGTTTCGTGTTTGTTTGATGGTTGTTTAATGTTTGTATAGTTGATGCTTGATAATGTATATAAATATGTGTATCATAAATTGTATATGGGTCATGTTAAATTAGATTATAATGCATATGTTATTATTTATGCATGGACCCATTAAACCATGAATTGATATGAGTTAGGATTGATTGAATAAAAGGATAAATGAGAATAAAAATTTGGTGTATTAAATGGATTGGACATCTAAAATACATGGAAGCATGAAATTGGTTAAAGTACATGTGGTTGGTATGGGTAGTATGAGACCAACACATGTGAAGGTTGGTGCATCAAAGTGGACAAGTGTCTCATGCCCTCAAGGAAGTGCTAGAATGAGTGGAGGGAATCAAGGAGAGAATCAAGGAGAAAATCAAGGAGAGAATCAATGAGAGAATCAAGGAGGGAATCAAGGAAGTGCTAGAAAGAGGTGAGTGGAGAGAAAGGAAAAAAGAAGAGAAAGAAAAGAAGAGAAAGGAAAGAAGAAGAGAAATAAGGAGGGAGTTGCAGGAGGAAGATCTCTGCGACATTTTCATCAAAGGGCTGGATCTTTGAGATAATGGTCAGATTGAGCTCAAAATTTGTCAGAAAGTTTGTAGCTTATGGTTATTCATTCTGGTCGGCGGAGATCTTGATCAGAGGTTTCGTCTAAGAGATCTAACCTCTCAAACAAAGCTGGTCGGAAAGTCTGGATTTCTCGCGCCATTTCGCTCAAACTTCTATAACTCTTTAATCTACCGTTGGATGGATATCAAATTTGGGTACGTAGTGTAAAACTGATATTTCTGAATTCAGAACGGTGGAGATCGTTATTAGAAGTTTTGTCTGAGAGATCTAACCTCTGAAACAAAGCTGGTCGGAAAGTCTGGATTTCTCGTGCCGTTTCGCTCAAACTTATAGATCTCCTCAATCTACCGTGGATGGATATCAAATTTGGGTATGTAGTTTATAACTGATACTTATGTATTCTGAACGGTGGAGATGTTTATGCGTTTAGTATTTTGTGTGATATAGTCATCTGAGTTTGAGTATTTGCAGCAAGAAAGGAGAAATTGCCTGATCTAGACTTGTTCATCAAATATACTTATCTTTTCGGTCCACCGTTGGATTTGGCTGATATTTGGACAAAAGGTTTGTTTCTTCATATACTTCAATCTGTACGGTTGATTTTGTGATTACATATTTCTGTTGGTATATTGATACATTTGAACAGAATAGTAAATGAAGAATTGGTAGGGTTGCTTGTATTAGACCTAAATTTAGAATATGAACTTAGACCTTTCCAAATAGCTTGCATGTCAACTATGTTGACCTAGTTGTCATTGTTGATGAACCCATGATGCAAAATCAGTGATATACATGGCTGAACATGGTGACCTAGTGTAAATCGACAATATGGCCTAAGTATGGAAAATTTCATATTTTAGGGCTTTTGATGTTTTTGGCCTAGAATCATTGAATTGATGCAACTTATGTTTAATTAAGCATGATTAGGGTTGATTATGCTACTGATTTGGTGGTTGTGACCATATCATGGGTTAGGCCTACTTGTGATCAAGTCACCCAATTTGGGCATGTTTATGCCTAAAGGAATTGAAAATCAGTATTTTTTATTAATAGAATGGTTTATGTATGAGAACTATGCATTAGAGGCCTAAGTCATGTGATTTGAGTTGAATGATGGGATTAGATGGGATTTAGGCCTATTGTTTATATGTGGGCTGATTTAGGGTTGATGTGTAATGTCTATGTGATTGAGCATAGAAATTGATGTATGGTAGGATATTGCTGTATGTTTCAGGATCTTGATTGGGTTGATTCGGTTTGGTGGTCGTGTGTGGTTAAATACTCTCGCGAGGCTTGGTTGTGAGTAGACTTCATTTATGATTATATCTTTTATGTCATCATATCACTTATATATTGTATGTTGAAAGCATGAATGTGTTTTAATGTTTTGAATGATGCATTGATTTGAGAAAACCTTATGACTTTGGTTGGGTCCATCTATCTGGCTAATAGGGGGACTTAACCTTGTCATAGGAGGGTTTTAGGAAAGGAAGAGATTGGGGTCAACGGTACGGTGAAATAAACGTGCACTAGTAACCCAAAATAAACATGATTGGGATCAACGGTACGGTGAAATAGACGTGCACTAGTAACCCAATGCATGTGGAATGTGGATCCAAATTGATAAGCTTTTACTTGCATCGAACTTATTATAAATGCTTGATATCTATATGTTATGAGCTTTTAATCATGCTACACATTGACATGCATACATGATATTTATTGATGAGTATTGATAGCATATTTGAATTCTATTCACTGGGCACCGTTGGCTCACCCTCATTTTCTTCTTTCAGGTCCTTTTGTCCTGAATAAGGGCAAAGGAGTAGTTATATCTTGAGGGTCTTGCCTGCGAGAGAATCCAAAGCCTCGATGTGAGTTGAGAGACATTTTGATTGAATTGTGTTTTAAATTATGAAGTATTATATTTTGGATTATGTAATTATAACACTTACCACATTGTAGTATGGGTGAGTTGGGACTTGTTAGATAGACCATGTGGGCATATGACAATTTTTATTTGTACCCACAATTTTGGACTTTATGTGTATGTCAATTTTAATGGACTGTAGGGATTATGATTTTATTTATGGTTCATTTTTATGGATTATCTCTTGTCTTGGATGATTAATACGGTGGGTAGTTTTGTTTAGTACCTTTTGATATTATGTCGTTGTTTGAGATAAGGCTCGTAGGGTCTCAACCACCTCATGGGAGCTGAGGAGTGGTCGGAGATGCCTACGCCGGGGGTCCCGCCCCGGCATTCCGCATGCCACTCCCTGCCGGGTTGGTGGTCCGGGGGCGCAGGGTCGCCACAGACTAACCCGATGGAAATGAGGTCAAGCTTGGAGGAACCAGAACTAAGCTGAAATTTTGAACGAGTAAGATCGACGCAAAACTAAATCTTAATCACGGCCTGCATGCGTAAACAAAAAAAAAGTGAACATGAATGATGTGATGGATCATTAAATGAGTGATGTAAGCATAAAGATATTAAATGCATGAGGTAGACATTAGATAAAAAATATATATATAAGTTTATAAATAAAGTGAGACGCGTCATGTGGGCAAAGCAAATAATGGGGGCAAACTTGAAATAGGTGATGTGCGTGCATGAGAAGTAATGTTGCAGATGAGTAAAGTGAACATTTAATTCACACGTATCTTCACCGACCTGCCGAGGTTGGAATTCCAAGTTTGCAGCCCAAATCCACCAAGCTGGAGGTTGCTAGTTGTCAAACTGAAAAATGGGAAGGGCTACTTGTTTGCTGAGCTGGCCACAACCTAAACACCAGACTAATTATTGTCTGCAAGACTGCAGCCCGATTCACGAAGCTGATAAAGTCACAGTTAGGCTGAATGTTAGCAACCCAGTTTCTTGATCATGCCAACTTCACGAGTAATGACGACAGGGAAACAACTAAAGATCAAGATGCTGTAATTCCAAACCAAGCCGAGCTGGTAGAAGAAAATGACCACCTAAGCTTGTCATTGCCAATCGAACCTGCAAGAGAATGTGCTAGGTTGAATGATTTTAAGCCCGAGCCAGTGCCAAAGAAAAATAGTTGACAACTAGCGGTACTGTTAACCGAGCCACTACTTCTGATCGAAGAACAGTCACCATACCATCAACAACTCGGGAGTTCACATTCTTCAGGCCAGGCGAAAGAGAAGACCTAATGATGCAGAGCTGAAGAAAAGAAATAAAGAACTCAATCCTAGCTTAGCTGACCAGAGAGATGAAAGCATAATCTTGGGTAAATGGCTAAGTGCCCTTTAAATAGTTGACAACTAACGGTACTGTTAATCGAGCCACTACATCTGATCTAAGAACGGTCACCATACCTTCAACAACTCGGGAGTTCACATTCTTCAAGCTAGGCGAAAGAGAAGACCTAATGATGCAGAGCTGAAGAAAAGAAATAAAGAACTCAATCCTAGTTGAGCTGACCAGATAGATGAAAACATAATCTTGGGTAAATGGCTAAGTGCCCTTTTTATAATGAGACCCCCCCCCCCCCCGCTCAAAACCACTGGATCTAAATCTGGCGTATCTCGAGTTTTCTTACACTTACACAAAAAAGGAAACTACCCACCTTACCACTTAGAGCCATTGCTTCACTACTTGATATGGGTGTGCGGATCTCGAAGTAACCAAGGATCAACTTAAAGGTACTTAGTGCTGACTTAGTGATATGCAATACCAACATATTCGACTAGATTTTTTAGGTTTACTAAAATGCCGACCTAGAATAATCGGGCTCCAACCTTTTAACTTCCTTGGCATATCACACCGCGGAAGTTGGGGAGTAGATGTTGGACCGTATTTTAATAAATAATTCACAAGAAATAAAATATGGGGTGCCCACGTGCAAATTGGAAGAGCTAGCATGAGATGCCAAGCTAAATTGTCATTATCCGACCCGAAATAGGAGAGCTAAATGCGACAACTCGACTTGATGCGAAGCGAGCCGACCTAAAGCTGGTGACCTCAGATGGTGATAATCCCAAGTCTAGATGTAAGCTTGGATGAAATGAGGTCGGCCAAAATGTCGACCTGAATTAGGTGAAGCTATCAACATTGCGCCGACCTCAACTGGGGAGATGAGCTCAGATGAAACGAGGTCGGTATATGTGCCGACCTAACGTCACCTTGGAAAGACCTGACCCAGGATTATACTAAGAAGTGGGGAGACCACTTCTATAAGAGAGTACCACTCCCCAAGGGGGACCACTCCTTGAAGAACACTAAGGTGCCATGTGCCCCACTATACCCTCCATTATAAATAGTCCTACATTTCATCCAAAAAAGGTAAGTACTATTGACTGGCTACAGTAACTTCCTATCTCAGTTTACTATTTTAGTCAACCCAGCTCTGACTTAGGCATCGGAGGGTCATTGGCCGGCACCATACCAGTGTTCCTCACGATAGCTTTTTTAGCTCTTCCTTGACAAGTCAGAAGTTCTTAGCTCAACTGGGAGATCTACCTTTAGTCTGTTCGGTTCAAGTTCAGCTCTTCCGGATCAAGTTCAGCTCTTCCAACTCTTCTGGAAGCATCGTCTTCATCATATTTTTGGTGTTGTTTAATTTTTGCACCAACAAGCTCCTTGAAGGGCATTTAAACCTAAAAATCTTTTAACATTTCCCAATGAGTTATTGCTTTGAGAATTTTGGGTTGGGTTTTGGTGTGGTAAGTGAAATTGCGGTAGCAACGGTTGCAACCGCGTCTATCTATGACATTTAATGCATATAAAACATTACCAAAATGCCCTTTATTAGTAAGAATGTTTTTTAACTTTTATTTTTTAGTTTTCTCCTTGTTGCCCTATACTCTTTTATTATTATTTTTATATTTCACTTTTTATTTTTTATTTTATGGGGCAACTTGAGATTAAAGCAATATTATTTATTATTTCTATATATTTTTTTCAAATATGTACCTTTTTCTCATTATTTAGTTATATCAATAAAAAATTATTGTGATTTTATCTATTTCGTTTCAAACAAGTATTAGAGTAATTATCTAATTCTTATAAATACAAAATTGAAATTTAATACAAAGTATTAAAAATAGAAAAAAAATATAAGAAAAATACAAAAATAATAGAAAATATTTTCGAACTATTACA
The DNA here is from genome assembly GCA_035771175.1 of Paratinospora sagittata. Classification (NCBI taxonomy): domain Eukaryota; kingdom Viridiplantae; phylum Streptophyta; class Magnoliopsida; order Ranunculales; family Menispermaceae; genus Paratinospora; species Paratinospora sagittata. Next base: position 16,471,163 of record CM069606.1, on the reverse strand, counting down.
TCCCGGTTAACCGAACCATTACGTCCCGGTTCGGTAACTTACTTCTGAACTATTCATTTTTATTTTATTTTTGTGTTTTAAATACATCAATATATATATATATATTTGTCATTGAGGTTGTTTTTATATCGTTTCCATTGCAATTAGGTTCATTATGACTAATTTGAATTTCTTGGTTACTTTCAGGATGAAGATCCAAGTGAGTCATTGAAGATTGTTATTGACTATACAGAACATTTTACCCCTCACATTCCATTCACGACCAAAGAAGAGCTTGTTTCATGGGTACAAGACGTTGGGAGGAGGAATGGTTTGGTCATTATAACTAGGAATTTTGATACAGGGGGTAACGGTAGGAGACCTAGAATTATTTTTGTTTGTAAGAGATTTGGTCACTACAAATTTGTCGCTCATAAAGATTCAGATAACAAGAATAAGAGGAGGAGTGACACAGGGACGAAGAAATGCGGATGTCCTTTTCTGTTAAAGGCGAAGATGCCTAGGGATAATGAATGGGTTTTGGACGTAGCATGCGGCACTCATAATCATCCAGCATCAAATTACTTTGAAGGGCATTTCTATGCTGAGAGGTTAACTAAGGAAGAGATGGATATTATGATTCAAATGTCCAAAAGCAATGTCAGGCCGAAAGACATCCTTATGACATTGAAAGAAAGTGATGCCACTAATGCATCTACTTTGAAGACGATCTACAAAAGCACAGGATAATGGAGTATGGAGGTATATCTCAAATACAACAATTGTTGCATAAGCTAGAAGAAGAAGCATATGTTGAGTGGCACAGATGTGATGAGGGAACTGATATTGTGAAAGACTTGTTTTGGGCTCATCTCGTTGTTGTTGATCTTGTGAGATGTTTTCCTCATATTTTGTTAATGGATTGTACGTACAAGACAAACAAGTATAGCTTTCCATTGTTACAAATTGTTGGCGTTACATCAACGGATATGACATTCTCAGTGGAAATCGCATATTTGGAGTCTGAAAGTGAAGACAATTACACTTGGGCACTTGATAAATTGAGGCAATTGTTGGATGGTTGGTCCCTACCCAAAGTAATTGTGACAGACAGAGAGTTGGCTTTGCTTAATGTAGTTGCCAAAGTGTTCCCTGATACCACTCACTTACTCTGTACGTGGCACATCAACAAAAATGTGTTGGCTAAATCAAAAGGTTACTTTGAGAATAAAAATGACTTTGAAGCTTTTTTGAGCTCATGGAATGAGTTGGTTGCTAGTGAAACAATGGAGGAATACCACCAACATGAGGGAGTATTGTCTCAAAAGTACAATGAGTATCATGGTTTGGTGCAATATCTAAAATCTACGTGGTTGGATCTCTATAAGGAAAGGTTTGTGAAGACACGGACAAATCAATATAGGCACCTTGGCAACACCACTACCAACAGGGCAGAGAGTGTTCGTACAAAGTTGAAAAGATGTTTAGGCTCATCTCAAGGTAATTTGGAGACTTCTTGGGTGGTTATCAATTCAATGCTCGAGTTGCAACACACTAAGATCAAAGGTTCATTTGAAAAGAGCATGAACATTGAACAACATAACTATCAGGCTTCAACTTACAGAAATTTGCATGGATTTGTCTCTAAAGTCGCATTGGATAAGATATCCAAGGAGCTAAAACGAAGTGAATACATTGGAATGGACCGAAATGCTTGTGGGTGTGTCTTACAAAGAACACATGGGTTACCTTGTGCCCATGAGCTTGTTTTGTGTAAACAAGCGAATATGCCAAGTCCCCTCTCTTCAGTAGATGCCCATTGGAGGAAATTAAACTTTATTCCTTGCAAGAATAACAATGAGCCAGATTTAGATTTTGTCGCAGAGATTGAACAGTTAACCAGAAAATATGAGAGTTGTGATGGGAGTACCAAGGGTAGAATGATTCAAAAGATCAAAGAGATAAATACCCCTTCATCCACTGTTATCACTGTGTCTGAGGAAACAAAGAAAACAAGAGGGAGACCAAGTAAGAAGATTGACAAACCAACAAAAAGAAGTCCCTCACTGTTTGAGCATGTCTTGTCTGCCCATGCTACTTTTTCTACCCATGCTTTTTCTTCTGTATCGTTAACAAAAGAGAACTACAAGACTCGCTCAAAGAAATTTGAGTTTTATGTGGATCAGTTCCCTAGTGGTTGGCGCCAGTACATTCATCAAGTGAAAGATGTCAAACCCGATGGACATTGTGGGTATCGGATAGTTGTCAAGGCATTGGGTTTAAGAGCGGATGCTTCGCACCAAGTGAAGGAAGACTTATTGAGAGAGGTGCAAAGATATGAAGACCATTATACATTAATTTTGGGAAGTTCAGAGAGGGTGCACGAGATAATCAAGTCATTGGATTGTTATGACACTCCAGCACCTTATCATGCATGGATGACATTGTCAGATATGGGTTTGTTGTTAGCCTCATGTTACAATGCAGTGGTGGTGCTTTTGTCAATGTCATAGTGTCTGACATTTCTTCCCTTACGAACCAAGGCTCCTCCATTTAGTGCAAGGCGCATGATTGGCATTGGTTATGTGAACAATAACCATTTTGTGCAGGTATGAATAACTTCTTTATTTTTATTATCTTGGAAGACATTTTTGTGGGCATATGAAATGCGAATTTTGACATTAACATACTCATTTGTAGGTTTTGCTCGATTCTACATGCCCAATACTTCCAATATCAACTGATTGGCACAGATTTCGTGTTCCACATGCAAAAGGATGGGAGATATCATATATCGTATATAACATGAACGAAGAATTGGCCAACCAAGACATAGTAGACCTGGACACTCCTTAGGGATAGTACACTTATCGAATAGCTTTTTTGTAAATGTTGGAATGTTTACATACAGTTGTCATTTTGATATACAGACAACTTGTATAGCCAAATTCAATCGAATAGAAATGTGATTTTGTTGACTATTTTGCACATGTTTACTGTAATTTTTTTGTAAATGACTTAAAAGGGTTTAATCCTATATCAAAATGTTTTTTGAATCAATGGAAAGGTTCTTGTATGTTGAAAGAGTGATTTTTCAAAAACATTAACCAATAACGCACTATAGGACCTTATAGCCCGCTATCCGGCAATTTGCCAACCTTTTTCAGAAGGCTATAGCGCGCTATCAGTGTTGATAGCACACTATTGGGTTGAAAATCAAAAATTATTTTTCTGAAAAATTGGCTATAGCGCACTATCCCCTTTGATAGCCCGTTATATAGTTGTTGCCGTGATCTATCGATTTTCAGTAAAAGGGGCAATAGCGTGTTGTAGGCCTTGATAGCGAGCTATTGGAAAAACTAAAAGTTGAGCTCTCGAATTTGTGTATATCGACGAAACTATAGCCCGCTATCCGTCAATAGAAGGCATGATACACAACCTGATAGCCCGCTATAGGCCTTGATAGCGCGCTATCGATGTCTAAGACAGAAATGTGACATTTCTGACGAACCACTATTAATACCACAAGAACATCTTATGTATACCACATTGAATTCTAGCCATAAAATACACAGTTCGGTTCATCTAAACCGTATCATATGTAGGAGGTTCGATCGTTGTGACGGAACATGATGAAGATAATAGCAGTTCGATGGCCTTAGACCGAATAGTACATTTCACACATGGGGTATTTTGGATTAACACTGTTCAGTTACAATTAACCGAATTGTTTTGCATAAGTTCGGTCACTCAGTGACCGAACCACTATTAATACCACAAGAACATGCTATGTATACCGCATTGAATTCTAGCCATAAAATACACAGTTCGGTTTCCATGAACCGTATCTTATGTAGGAGGTTTGATTTTCAATGATCAAACATGATGAAGATAGTACCAGTTCGGTGGAATCGTATCGAACAGTACATTTGACACACGGGGTATGTTGGATTGACATTGTTCGATTTGTTATTACCGAACAATGTGTATTGGTTCGGGGTCGCACAGTGACCGAATCGAATGAAAGAGGTTCAATTTACTGTAACCGAACAGTTCTTAAATTATTTTTTCTCATTTTTCCAATTCATATTGTTCGGTCTAATGGCACCGAACCATACGTTTTGTATTTTTTTTTAATTTTTAGTGGGTTGTATATAAGTCCAATCACTTGTTCTACTTACAACAACCATTCCATACACTTTAACAATGAAAAAATCAGATAATACTGATCCATTTCATACATTTTAACAACCATTCCTTGCACAAAAATGTCATAAAAGTCATGTCCAAAAACTTAAATTACAATTCAAAGTTAAGTTAACACAAAAAACATGAACCCCTCCAAAAATTACTAGTTGCCTCTACGTTTGCGGTGGTAGGTTTTTTGTACAAGTTCTGTTGATGATGACCCTGCTTCCCCAGTCCTAGTAGAAGGAATCCCAGATTCAGTCCTAGTAGAGGGAGTCCCAGATTCAGCTCGTCCAGTCATTGATGGCCCAGCTTCTTCGCTCGTACCAGTGCCCTATGTGTTCATTTCAGAGAGGACATCAATAATAGAGTCCATGGCGACAATGGCACTTTGAAGTGTCCGCTCCTCTTCCTGTCTGGACCTCCACTGAAGTGCAATATCCAATGCACGTCTATTTTACTATCACATTGAAAATTTAAATTTAAACCAAAAACATGAGAACAAATAAACAAATATTGAAGTAGTCATGTAATTAAAAACGAAACGAAATGCAATGTCAATTACCGTAATTGGATTGTTCTCTGTATTCTTTTCTTGGGAGTCACCAATGCCTCTACGTTCTGGGTTCTAAATGATTGGATGAAAGATAATTAGGGATTGCATCCCATGGGCATGCTACACGCTAACTGCGTGCTCTAGAGGACAACACATGACTATCCCATCTCTTTCAGGTCTGATCATACAAGGTGTACGTCACTAGGTATTATTTTGCTCTTGGACCCCTGTTTGCTTATAATGGGCGAAGAGGCCTTGGTCGAATTGTTTGGACGTAACCAAGTTGACGGAGAATCCTATCTGGATGGTAAAGTTCCACAACATCTATACACTTGATGCACCAAGTATAAAAAGCAACCTCGGAGACGGGATGATCTGATCTCAGACTTAAATAAGGATCCCAAACAACCTAAAACATGTAATACATTATCGTTAGGTACATCAACTAATCTAAAGTTTATAAAATCATAATAACTAATAGATACATAACCTCCTCGACAGTCAAGTCATCAAGTGCCTCGCGCAAAGCGTGGACATATTTGTCTCCTAATCCCATTTCTTTTCTTGGGATCCATCTTTGAGCTCGTGGGAGGTTGTTCGCATATGAAGGGTTGGCGTGTGGACGAAATAATTTGAAATGCTCATAGCACCAACCCTGGAAAAAATAAGGAAAAGTATACTAAATTTTTTGCTCAAAGTAGTATAAACCAAATGGAAAAATGATGAAAAATATACCTCAAGCAAGGTGAGATACCCTGCAATTCAAGAAACTTCATGCCTCGTAGCGAATCCCAGCTGTCGGTACAACAATGCTAAACATGCAACCCCCCATGAGTATGAACTAATCGCGTTCAGGTCAATCAACAAATATAGATAGGCAACAAAGACCCGCATTCCAGATTTTTCCACAAACAGCGTGCATCCCAACAAATATAGCAAATATGTCGTCGCTGTGCAATCCACTGATGGGTAAGGTATGTTTTCTCCCTTAGCTTTGCCAAAAAGGTGCTTAAGCCTGTGTAGGTGCACAGATTGACCTTTTGAGGTTTGTATTTTCTCATATGCGTCAGCGTACGAGACTCCCAACCCTCGAATGAGCAACGCGATTGCATCCTCGCTATCCATAGGAGGCGATGAGACTGTTTTGCCTGTGACTGGGATACCGAGCAGTACATCAACATCATCGAGCGTAATAATCATTTCACCAAATGGAAGGTAAAATGTATTCGTCTCCGGTTGCCATCGCTCCACAAACGAACATATCAAAATTTTGTTCACAGAAAGCTATGTGCAATGCATGAGTGGCCTCAAACCATAATTTCTTTCAATCTTTCTTTCTCGGGATGACATTCTAAGTCCCATTCGTGCAATTTGGTGTCGTGGTTTATACATCGAAGTAAATCTCGACGTTGTCAACACAACAAAAAATATTCAACAAAATTTGTAATGTCAACACACACATTCTCAAAAATATATACTATTCAATTAAAACGGCCAAATACTTACTTCATTTCTCCAGATGAATGCGGCAATGTGTTTCTTAAAGCTAACGAGGATTGAGGTATCAGTAGGGCCTCCGGGACAAGGCACACCGTCATCCTCCATCGCAACATCTTCAATGTTGGTGGTACTACTTTGATGTACATTTGTGGTAGTTTCATCAACTTCTTCTTCTTGTTCAGAGGCCTCTTGCTCGACATCCGCTCGGGTACTAGGAAAATTTGATTCAAGTAGGCGTCGTCTTCTGGCGGATGTCGTAGGTCGGGTCCTAGTGGTGCTTAGCTCACTTGATGGTGCACTCCGACCTCTACCTCTTGCCATTTCTACATGTAAAAAATGATAAATAGTTAATTCAGTGAATAAAATGCCAAAAAAAAAATCAATATTGTTCGGTCTAATAGACCGAACCTAAACAAACGGTTCAGTCATCTCTAACCGAACTAAAGCGATCAGTTCGGTATCACAGGTCCGAACTGATCACAATGTCCCTACACACCAAAATAACACATTCGTGCTTGATTTTCAAGCATCAAAACACCAAAACATTCAATTTCAAAACATTTAAACACTAAATATGTTAAAAAAACTAAAAAACTCTTACCGATTTTGTGATTTTAGAGTTCGAAACTTTAAATCTGAAATGAAGAATGCTGCCGCGTTCAACGCAAAACCACTATTTTTCTTCGCCACAAATGAAATTAAATCAGTGAAGTAAAGAGAATTTGGGGTGATTAAGGGTTTTTAGTAGGGTGTTGAGTGTTGAAAACACAAAAAAAAAAAAAAAAAATGGAGTGGTGTGGAGGAACTATTGAGGAATCGTTAGGGTTTAGGGTTTAGGATGTTTGAAAAGTTTAAGAAATGAGAAAGGTGTTTAAGGAACTTGAATGTGGTAGGAATAGCGGTTTTTCAAAATATTATGGTAAAAATAGAATGTGGTTCAATGAGTCTTTTTTTTTTAATATTTATTTAATTGCTCTCAAAAAATAAAATAAAAGAGTGTTGAGCAAGCAACAAGAAAAGAAGAAAACTAAAAAGAGTAAAAGTGAAAAAAAAAACCACTCTTACTAATAAAGGGCACTTTTGGTAATGTTTTATGTGCATTAAATGTCAGAGATTGAATTGAAGCCATTTTTTGACAAAAAAAAAAAAAAAAATTGAAGCCATGTACTTGGTGGCTCCATGGTAGAAAATGATTAACACGGTTGCTATCGCAATTTCACTTACCACCAAAACCCAACCCTTGAATTTCGTAAACATGGCAGTGGAAGCTCTATACAAATTTTTGCAAAATTTTTATTTAGACAAAGTCGTATATACATTTTATTGACTTCACCCTGAACCGTATATTATAATAGGATGGGCTTTAAAGATTTGGCTGTACGATGTTTTATTAATTTTGGTACATTTCCAATTGAAAATTAGTTTTTTTTTCTTTTTTACTCGGAATTGAAAAATAGTTGAAAATGTTAAAAGATTTAGCCGACGAATCTCCTGATATCTTTTTACTTGAGTAGTCAGATTCTAATCAGTTTAGGAAACTAAATAGAAAATAGAAACTGCATTCTAAGCGTAAGTACGCAACTTCAGAGTTTCTTTCAAGAACAGAGCCTTACCCATCTTTACCTGCGGTAAGAATCTGATCGATCGTTCGTTTGTTCTTCATTACTAGTTTTAAGAGATTGAGAGTTTGCCGATGATAATGGATCAATACGAAGTCATGGAAAAACTTGGTGAAGGTTCGTTTGGTAGTGTTTGGAGAGCTTTGGACGTAAAAAGTGGGGAGATTGTAGCCATTAAAGTACTGAAACAAATGTATAAATCATGGGAAGAGTGTTTGAAACTCAGAGAAGTCAAGTCTCTTCAGAAACTGAAACATCCAAACATCGTGAAGCTGAAGGAACTGATCATGGAACACGACGAACTGTTCTTCGTGTTTGAAAACATGGATTGCAACTTGAAGGAACTGCTCCTTTCCAAAGTAAAGAAGTTCTCCGAAGCCGAAGTTCGCCACTACTGCTTCCAAATATTTCAGGGTCTTGCTTACATGCACCAACAAGGTTACTTCCATCGAGATCTTAAGCTCGAGAACTTGCTGGTTTCCGGGAGATGCGTTAAAATTGCAGATTTTGGTATGGCTCGCGAGGTTTCATCTTACTCGAATTACACAGATTACATTACGACTCGGTGGTATCGGGCACCGGAGGTTCTGTTTCTATCTTGGGATTACACTCCTGCGATTGATATGTGGGCAATGGGTGCTATCATGGCCGAGCTTTTCACTTCCAAGCCTCTTTTTCCTGGTTCGAGTCAAATAGATCAGATGAACAAGATTTGCAGTGTGATTGGAAGCCCAAATCAAGAGACGTGGAAAGAAGGAATTGGACTTGCACATGACCTGAACTTTCAATTTCCTCAACTTGCTGGTGTTGATTTGTCTACGTTGATACCATCTGCTAGTAAGGAAGCCATTAGTCTCATCAAATCACTTTGTTCTTGGGATGCAAGTAAAAGGCCAACAGCAGTGGAAGCACTTCAACATCCATTCTTTGCACCATGCTTTGATGCATTGAAGCAAAATGGCAATTCCAAACGGCAGCGGATTTTGTAGTGAAAATTGTGGAAGAAGTTGGAGCTAGAAGGGCGGTTAATGGTTATATAATTACATGATCGATCGTATGTTCTTGTATTGTTTAAAAGTACATGCATGCTTTTTCAGACTTTGCGACTTGGTCAGTGTATAATTTTTGAATTGTAAAATTATTTTTATTTTATAAATGATTGTATATGCGTTGGTTTTTCTAATTTTTTTATTCATCAAGAGATTGAATGATAAGACAAGTTGAGATCTTCTAGGGAATCTTATAATTTTCTTTCCTTTGAAGTCCCAATTAATTAATTAATTTTTTTATTTTATTTTTTTGGTGGTAGCTCAATAAGTTATATTTTTATTCACATTTTTATTTTTTTGTCAATTTATAGTATTTATCATACTAAATTATAACGCACATATATACAAATTATTTAAAATCAATGAATTAAAAGACATTGGTAATCCATATACTAATACGAGGAACAAAGGTGACTTCCCTCGTTGAAGCCATTTCTAGGCTTTCTGCTTTTTCTTTCTTTTTTTTTTTATTATATTTTTACTTTTTATTTTAATTTCATTAAAAAAAAGAGAAATATTAATTATTTTAAAATTAAAAGAAAAAAAAGTTTGAATTGGAAAAAATATTACCCTATAGTTTTTTTTTCTTTGTTTGAATTTAAAAAATAAAATAGGTTAAAATATTAAAATTAAAATAATTAAAGCCTCCAATCAACAATTATTTTTTATTTTATTTCAATTTACAACATTTATTTTATTTTTTAAAATAGAATAAATATTTTAGAAGTTAAAGGATTGAAAAAAGTCTTTAATGGACAAATCTTTACCCCCTGTTTTAATTTTTAAATGAAAAAATATTTTATAACTAAATAAAATAACAAAACCTTGAATTAGACAATTTTCTATGCCTTTAATTTCTAAATAAAATAATTGTTTAAGCCTTTATTACAATTTTTCAAATAAAATCCTTGTATCCAAACACTTAAAAAGGTGTTAAAAACTCAAATTGACAAATTTTTATTTATTTTTTTATTTTACTCTTTAGTTTAATTTTTTCAAAAAGAGAAGAAAATAAACATTTTAAAATTTGTTACCCTCTGTTTAATTTTGAAAAAATTAATAGGATTTTTTAAAAAATAAAAAGAATAGCAAAACCCTGTATTGACCAATTTTTTACCCTTTATTTTAATCTTTAAAAAAAAAATGTCGAGAAACAGAAAAATGGGATTGGTAAAAGATAAGCACAAATAGCATATTAATTTGTATTTCACCTCAAGGTTTAACATTGCTTAAACAACGCTGTCCTTTTCCGTATCAAATACAAAATTATAACATAAACTTTCTAATTACAATCACAAGTAACCCATGCAAATTCAGGGGACGTTGCAAACTTGGTTCCTATTACAACAATGAGTTCTTGATTATTTAAAATCATTTCTCTTCTGTTTTTCTTTGTCACTTGGTTTGTTGATTTCAAGTGGTGGGTTCTTTTCTTAATTTCTATTGCTTAGTGCAAGCATTCAAATGTTTGTGCTAGTTAGACGTGAAAGTATGGAATTAGTAACAATGAGTGACATACTGGATTACTTAAGACATTGAAAGTATGGAATTAGTAACAATGAGTGACATACTGGATTACTTAAGACATTATTGAAGAACTTGGTGAAGGGTCCGATGGCATTTCTAACATGTTGGTATTTAAAGATCAAACATTTATAATGAGAAAAATAAATGTTATTTACAACATAATGTGGGCCTATATGCCCTTCCACGCAAACATACTCTTATTGTATATGCTGTGGGAGATCGATTTTCTCATAGATTGATATTTGTATCCATGGGTTTCTACCATTAGTGCACTCAAGTGGGCCTTACGGCATAATAGAAAGCACCAGGCAATAAAATTCATTTCAAGCATGACAAGATGATGGAACTTAATCCCATATTTTCCAGAACCAACCCTATAAATTTCAACAAGTTCTTAAACATCTTCAGCCACAAGATAGAAATGAGGAAAAACAGAGGGCTTTGTTTTTTTGCCAAGAGAAAAACAGAGTAATTAAAGATTTAAATAATTGGCGAGACTTCAACATGCTGTGACGCTTACAAAACTCCAAAACCAACTTTTCTCTTCAAGTTTTCTCTCAAATCATTTAGTTAAAAAACAACTTGTGACGTCTGATAGTGGAGAATGAGAAAAGCAGTACTTGCATATGAATAACAAGAGTTTGTAGCAGAAGAGAAAGTCAGCCTCTGCTGAATACAAAACATGGTGATGCAATGTTGGGTGCTACTCTATCTCTGTTCATGGAAATATATCAATAAAAGCAACAGATCATGATGACCTAATTAAATCCTCATGTCTCATAGATGTGATTCAAATAACCCTATGGTGGAGTTCCCACCAATGAGTGTTGTACAACTATGCCCCCGCCACGTAATGGGGTTTAAGATCATCCTCCTTTTTCACCTTCTATATATCCTTTTTTTTTCTCCTATATAAAGAGATACAAGAGACTCTCCAAATGTGTCAAGATTGTAAAGTAGAACAATTTGGCTTTGGTTCTCTATAGCTCGGTCTTCGTCTTATCATATTTCTCCATAAAATTAAGAGCAACTTGTTCTACATCAGATTGATAATGGCGTACCAAGCAGATATGCAAGAAGGTAGTATGCGAAAAGGCCCTTGGCTCGAAGAGGAAGATGAGAGGTTCGCTAACCTTAATGGGGGAGCAGCGATGGGATTCCATAGCAAGAGTATCAGATATGCTAATGCCAACAGGACTGAAAAGTTTGTTTTGGTTTATAATTTAATGTTTCTTAGTATGTGACAAAATTTATAAGGCTGCGAATTCGTGTGCAGGTCTTCGGAGGAGTGGCCAAAGCTGCAGGTTGCGATGGTTGAACTACTTGGGTCCTGATCTTAAGCATGGCCAAATGAGCGCTGAAGAGGAGTTCTTGATCCTTGAACTTCATAAGCAATGGGGTAACAAGTAAGCAAAAATCAGTTTCTCCATTCCAGTTCATGAACTAATTAAGCAAGTTCTTTGATTGTTCTATAACTAAAATTAGCTTGTTGCTATAAATACGATGCATGCACGTTATTAGGTGGGCGAAAATTGTGCGAAGTTTGCCTGGAAGAACTGACAAAGAGATTAAGAACTACTGGAGAACTCATCTGAGAAAGAAAGTGCAAGCTCAAGAACAAGGTACTGATCAGTAACCATCTTCTTTGTTCATCTGATCTAAATTAACACCAATTATATATGACATCTTCTTAATATAACCATCTTTCATTAATGTAATCAATAGAAAAGCTTCAAAAAGAAATAAAGGATGCAATGAGTAAAGTGCAAGATTTCTTGATGCAAGAAGGTGATCAGCTAAGCTTTCAAATGGACAGCCACGATTATATTGGATCGAGCAAGGAGAATACACTGACAGCACACTCAGTAGATGGTTTTGGATCATCATCAGACTACTCATTTTCTACTGTTTCACCTTACGAAGCGCGTTTACATGATTGCTTATTAGAGTCATCTCATCATCAAGTTGAGTTCAAAAAAATGAAGAGAGCAACACCTTAAACACTTGGATTTGTAATCCAGCATGGACTTGGGGAGATAATAATGATAGCATATGGAATTCCCATTATAAGCTAGAGGGAAGCTTCTTTTAATAATCTCAAGGCATGATATGAGTTTCTTCTAAGTTGTAAAACAAGCAGGATGGTGAGAACCTAGATTGACCATTATAAAATAGAATTGTGCCAATTTGTAACTTATCCTTTAATCGAAACTTAACATTACTTGACTTCATTTGTTTAATCTTACTTAAATCATCTGCAATACAGCATAAGCAGTTTTGTTATGGTAAATTATAATGTACCTTAGGATTTGATGAAGACAAAGGTGATCATCGACTAGCCAAAAGTGGAAACAGTTTGCTTTTGGTGGTAGATTCTAATAGATATATTTGTTTAACCAATCTCACCTTCTCTAAGAAAATTTAAAAATTGAATCTTTTTCAAAAAGAAATCAAATTCATACCTTTAAATTATATGAGGATCGGAGTTTGCTTTGTTGGTTTATAAAATTTTGTAAGCCATCAGTTTGTCCTATTATGAGCAAAGCAGAGGAAGTATACGACACTTCAATTACTAAAGGAAGATGCATCAACCGATGATTCCCACCTCAATATATTCTACTCCATAGTTGCCTTTTTTAAAATGATCGGTCATGATTTCAGACAGATCATGATTTCAGACAGACTTTATGTAATCCCCTGAAAATTTTGAAAATCTACTTTTCAATTTCAAATGTAATCCCTGAAAGTTTTGAAAATCTACTTTTCAATTTCAAATGTAATCCCTGAAAATTCTGAAAATCTTCCTTGCATACAAGATAAAATTTGGAAACCAAATCACCACCACAAAACCCTAACCCTAGTACATAAATACAAAAGCTCTTCCAAACACCACACCCATCACCACTTTCATCTCTTTACACTCTCTAATTGATCACATTTGTTGCGTTTGTATCGTTCGCTTTCCAGTTGCTTTCACTCTCTCTCTCTAGGTCTGCCCTTAGATTGATATCTCTTCTCGCAGAAGCACAGGGGTTGGATTCTTCGAATCCATATCTTGAGTTGTTAGAATCCATCAGCATGCCTTGGACTTCTTCTTTCGTTAACAGCAACAGGAAGTGTGTTTGCTTGGTTGTGTTTTTCCGTGTGATACTGTGAAATTTATTGACTTGCAGAGGTTTCTTTTAGTACATTTTGCACATTCATTGTTTTACGTCCTTGAGAATGCACATTTCAATACACCCAAAGAGATACCAAAAAGTGAAGGAAATTGAGTATATTACCATGAATGTCAGGGTCATTGCTTACTCCCAACTGATGCAAATTTGTCAGGCTGAGTATTTCAGGCAATTGCATAAACTTGTTACGTAGTATTAGCATTCTCTGTATATCACAGAAATGGATGGTGCTTGCTTTCCTATTCTTGAGAAGGCTGTAATAGATGAATTAATTGTCTATAGTTGTTGTTAGTTAGGCTAGATATCTTGATTCCCTTGCGGTGATAGCAAAGCTCCCTCATAGACCTCTGAAGACTTACAGAATTGCATTCAGTTGAACCAAATTCAGTTTCCTGATTGCCACCAAATTACTTCCATACAACCACTTATTTATCCCAAAGAACCACATAGTATTGAATGTCGCTAGGACCATCCACACAGAGTGACCAAGAACTTTACCATTCTTCTCAAAGGATGGTATCTCCTCTTCCATACCAAGTAGGTGGTGGTTATATGTATAGTACCCTTATTTCACCTACCGTAGGCATTACTCTACCACAGAGCTTAGAGTACAATAGGCCAGTACATGGTGTTGAACTCCAACCATCTGAAGCATGCCCGAAAAACTTTGTTATATTTGATCAGACTGATGAGAGAAACAGGGTCATGTTCCACCCTGCGTTGACCCAGAAGTTCAATTGCCCCTCTGTTGATATACATGCAATGGTTTTCCAAGATAATGCTGGAGAGAAGAATAATGATGCGGAAGACACAGAATCTACCTCTTCTATGAAAGAGGATACAGAAGATATAGATGTTCTGTTGAGCTTAGAAGAGGAATATGATGATGATGATGATGATGAAGTCAGCACGGCACGGACCCTTGGCAGCTTTGGAAGCTGTTGTTCCCCTGATTCCTGTTCCAGTTATGGTTCAAAACCCCAGAAGATAAAATTGTCTTCTGCACAGAAGTCATCCTCTGGTTGCAACAGCTTTAGAAGTAGTGGCTCCAGCAATGAACATAAACGGCAGAGAATGAAGAAAATGGTGAAGGTACTGAGGGGCATTGTGCCTGGTGCTGACGAGATGAATACTGTTGTTCTTGATGAGGCTGTTAGGTACCTCAAGTCATTGAAGGTTGAAGTCAAGAAGCATGGAATTGGGAATTTTAACGACTGAATCAAAGCCTCAACCATGGTTGAGGACGTACGTTACGCACCAAGGAATTCGGATAAGAACAAATTGCGTGCGTTACAGGTGGGGAAGATTCTAGGCCTTCATAATATTTTATTTTGATATATAGATAAGAATGTTAAATTAATTAGGTCTATAGTATTATTAGATTGCTTATGCATGCCTATTGTACATGATTTTATATATACCATGTTGTGATTGTTAGCGATGATGATATGTGTGTCAACATGACTTATTGTTTTGATTAGATGATAATTAGATCCATGCAATTCATGTGATATTTGAGACTTATTTATAAATTATAATGCCTGATAATGAAACGTATGACTTGAAATATTGGCATAGTAAAGCTCATGCGTGAATACTATTATAATTGACTTTGTGACATGATACTATGTGTAGTGGAGTTTTAATATGTCTTATAAATGCACTTAATATCGTACTTATATCGCATGTATGGCGTGACATCACTATGGAACACGATTAAGATATGAATCACACATATGGGGCAGTTATTCTAAGGAATATCGTCAATGTTTATTATGGGGCAGTTATTCATGATGAATATCGCCAACGAGTTTCTAATTTTTGGGTAGTGTCACCCTGGGTTTGATTTCCTAAAGGTACGTGATTTAGAATGTGATAAAATTCTCGACTCAAACAATCTAATGTTGTAACGATTAATGTGTGAAACTTGTTTGTAATGTTCTTGTGTATGTATCATGATAAAATGTTGTGAATTGTTTAGATGACTCACTAGGCTTTCAAGCTTACCCCTATTTTTCATATGCAGGTACTTAAGAGAATAAAATCGCGAGTTCGTGACGTAGTTCAGAGTAGTAGGGGTGGGTTAATTAATTTGTTAGTATTGTAGTAATAGGGCTTAATATCTTTATTTGATTTTTAAAAGTTTTTTATTTAAACGGGTTGTATTGACAATCGAAATTTAATGAATATTATTACGGTTAGTAAAGACCCTGTGGTTTATTTCACGTGTGAATGCCTTGGACTTGAGTTCATTAATTCTATTTGATGAATGTATTTAAATGTTGTGTCCATAATGGATGGACAAGGGCAAGTACCCTCACAATTCAATATAGAAATTTGTATAGTGGAATTATGTGGTCCTTGGTATGAAGATAAAAGGGTATTCGTTTATCTTAACCAGTAAGTTGGTTAGAAGAATAAAAATTCATAGTTTTGCAAATTTTACTATCTATATAATGGTTATGGGTTAAGATAGACGGATACGATTAGCATCTCGATTTTTAGTGATCTTTCTCGATAAAATTAAAATATTCATTATTTTACTTGAAATTTAAGTTTTGAAAATCGGGGTGTTACACTTTAGCACAACAGTTGATCCACTATGATATAAAGGTCATAGATTCAAATCCAGAAATTAACAGTTTTATTGAGCCTTGGTGCGACAATATATGATGTGTGTGTGTGTGTGTTGCTTACAGAAAAAGGCTTCTAGCTAGGCTTTAAATGTAACAACATGGAATAATGGTTAAGTGTAGTACTTTTGACAAAAGATTAGAATGGGCAGATATGGCTTAGCAGATTTGATTAGTTTGAGCACAGGAAGAAGATAATGTTTCCAATTGCAACTAGGGGTTTGTGGGAGCCCTTAGGAACCATGAACAAGATAGACCCAAGAAGATATCATAATGCTTAATTGCCTTAATCCCTTTTAAAAAAGTTCAACAGGATATGTATTTTATTATTCAAAAAGAATACCTAGCAATGAAATGCAATGCACCACCTTATCTATCTAAACATATTATGTCTGCGCGCTTGCAGTCTGTGGCCTATATAGGATCTAAAGATTTGAACTCAAAATAGAGTGGGTTGTTTCAGTTAGCTAGGGTTGTCGTCAGCCACAAAGAACCAACTATTATAATTTTAAAACACACATGTTGTTTCTCTAAACAATGTGAGAATGATCAGAATATATATTATTAGTAATTGAAGTGGTGTATGTTTTTAATCATTTTTTTGCTTTTGGGGTCTATAAGCAACAAAATAGATGATAAATTTTGATTATCTTATTTGAAGAAGAGGGTGATTCAAGAACTGATGTATGATTGTTTGGTAACCTGTCATCCAGGTCGGTATCCCAACTCGTCGACCTGGAGCTCTCTCATGTTAATTTGGTCATTATGGCGAATAATATGTCGTATAGGTCGGTAGAACCGACCATGTCTCGGGTTGTGCGCATGGCTGAGTAGATCTGTATTATTTGTTCAAAACATGTCGATATATCTGTCTGGTCTGTATTACATCCTACTTGGTGAAACTGGCGTGGCTGACATGTCTTATGCTCGATATATGGCCTAACAGTTAACCCCCAAGCTACCAGCAAGACTGATTGCTTGGAGGTTAGATGAAGCGTTAGATACCGAGCTATTTAATGCTCATGACAGTTGTGCTTCGAAAACCGCTCGGACGTGCGCCGCCTGACAGCCCGACCACTCTTGCACGTCTTTTGAATACTCGTCGTTGATTTTACCTCGAGATTTGTACTCATCATTATGCCATGTAGGTCGTTCTCCTATAAATAGAGAACTTGTCACTTGCTCTTCATTCATCAATTGCGCACCAAAGAGATCGGTAGTCATTTGCTTGGCATTTTTGGTCTTCCATACTTGCGCGGTAACTTCTTACTTACAGCTTTTCATTTTATCTTTCTGTTAGGCAGTTTGTCAGTATAATCCATAGGTTATTTAGATGGCTTCTTCTAGCGTAGATCTACCCACCGACCAGAACGTTTCTTCTCATCTTTCCTCTAAGGATGTTTCCTATGAGGACCTCTTTCCTGAAGGAGAAAATGAAGTTAGGGCTGACCCTCAGGTTTGAGGGGATGCCGTAGTTCTGTCCTCCGAGAAAGAAGGTTCTGAGGATGACTCTGAGGCTACCCAACAGGATGAAGAGGTGTTTGAAGTGTTGCCCCTCTTAGTCGATAGGTCACAGAGTGTGCTCGGTAGTACCAAGCCAAGTACCTCGGGTCGTCCTCCCGCATCCAGTATAGGTGAGTATTCTACTCGGTCAACGGTGTTCCCTCTAAGATAAAAGAGCACCATCTTGCTCAGTTGAGGAAGGAGGTTGGCATACCTAACTATGTTGGGTTGAGGGCACCTGTTCCGGGGGACCGACCTTGCAACCCTAGGAAATTGGAGGTTGTTCTGTACACCAACCTCTTCGAGGATGGGTTGACCCTGCCCATCCAATTGCCCCTTTGTCACCTGCTCAGCTTAACCCGAATGTATGGAGGGCAATTCTAAGCTGTCTGGCGCTCTGTAAGAAGAAAGGGTGGTCGGAGTTCAATTTTGGCGACTTCAGCCTAGTATACTGACTAAAGTCCCACCCGAGATGTAGCGGGTGGTACTATGCATCAACCCATCAGGTTGTTGAGGAAGGCCACCCTTGATTACAGAGAACTCCACTTCTAACAAGTCGTGGAAAGACAAGTGGTTTTTTGCCTCTGGGAAGTGGGCGGAGGAAGCCGGAGTACCGACCACATTCAGGAAACCAAGTACCGAGCTTCCTTCCATCCCTTATCTTTATTGCTAATCTTATTCCTGCCCAGTGGCGACTCATGTTTTTCATCTTACTTGATAGGTACTTGGTACAAACCGATCAGCGAATAAGGGTTTGACTTCTCTCGAGTAGACGAAATCTACCAGCTCCCCTTCATAGAGCGGCGATACAAGTTCATTCTAACGCCCGAGAGACTATACATTTTGGGCATTATCACAGAGAAGAATGTCTTCTCAGGCCGTAAGTTCTTCTTGGAATGTCTTGATTTTCTTATATCGACCTGTGTGGAAATTTCGAGCTGATGTTGTGTTTGTGGGGTAGATTTTGCTGCTCTCGGTTCTACCGACCAAATGGGAAAGAGGAAGAAGAAGGATAAACCATAAGAAATGGCCCCTAAGAGAGTTGTTGCCGGGAAGTATGTTGCCGACCCAGCCAAACTGAAGAACATCGTTGCTGAACGAGCAACTGCCACCCAGGGGTCGACAGCAAGATCTTCGAGCAAGCGAGCTCACCTGCAAGGGAAGCTAGGTCAATTGGGGCCAAGATGAAGTCCCCTGCTTCTACCGAAGAAAGACCTAGCAAGAAGGCAAGGTTTGGGGAGGCCGAGCACCTTATAAAAAAGATTGAGGACATCAGCCTGAACCTCGATTCCTATCAGGTCAGCATCCCCAATTGTGTCTCATCCTTGATGAAGGACGGGAATATGTTTGAAGGCTTGGATGATGCCTTCATGAAATCAGTAGAGATGAGTCTCTTTACCAATTTCCTTTGTTGTTCATGTAATCTTCTCTCGTTGTTTCTGACTTTGCTCTTTCTGGCTTCATAGGCTGCTGCTCAGACTGTCTATATCCTCTACCGCCTCCAAAGAGATTAATGCAGATTCCAGGAGGCAATGAAAGCGGCCCAGACCAACTCGGTAATCTGGGAGTCTAAGGTTGTAGCTCGGGACACCGAGATGAGCAAGGCTCAGGAGCAGCTGAAACTGAAGGAGGTTGAGGTGGAATCTATCCAGAACGAGCTGACCAGGTTCCGAGCACAGTTCAAGGCCACTGTTGATGCCAAGGTCGAAGAAGTCTGCCAAGCCCAAGTGGAAGAGGCTTGTGTCGATGTAGTGACCTTATACCGAGCAGACTTGGAAGAATTTTTTGGCGACTTGGTAGACTAAAAGGGCTTCGAAGAGTGGGCCAGGTTAGCCAACGCTGGAGAAAGGGGAACAAAAGAGGAAGTCGAGACCGAGGACTCTCCTGCCGATCAGGGTACTACTTCTGCGATTCAAGGGACTTCGTCCGATCTGCCGCAGACCATAAACTCTGAGGAGGAGACGCGTGGAGCAAGCAACGAGGAGGAGTCGGTCAGCTTTACTGAGATCCTGCATCGTTCTACTGCTTCGGGTTGTAGAGGATCTCATCGGTGTCGGCTGTATTTCTTTTTTGCTATGGGCCTGCGTGCCTTGATAATTTCTTATTTTTTGTTCTTCCTTGTATTCTGCTCCAATCTCAATGAAACATTTTTTTTGTTCAGATTTGTCTTTCATGCACTTCGAGCTTTTTACTTGATGTAATTATTTACCTTTGTTGTTTTCTCATTTTTTGTTGTATCCGAGCTTTTTACTTGGCTTTTTTCAAGTGTCTGTCAAAAAATAAGGTCGATAGGTAGTAGATACTTGCCGCGCTCCTTACCTGGTTTTCTCCAAGGATTTGTCAAGACATGAGGTCTGTGGGTAGTAGATACCTGTCAAGCTCTTTACTTGGTTTTTTCCAAGGATTTGTCGAGACATGAAGTCGGTGGGTAGTAAATACCTGTCGAGCTCCTTACTTGGTTTTCTCCAAGGATTTGTCGCGACATGAGGTCGGTGGGTAATAGATACCTGCCGAGCTCTTTATTTGCTTTTTTTCAAGTATTTGTCGAAAAACGAGGTCAGTGGATACCTCGTCTCGGTAGAGACTAGTCGACCCCCCAAGGCGTTCTGAACCCGAAGGTTATCTTCTCGGTAGAGGCTTGTTCGCCACTCCAAGGCACTACAAGGGTAGATCACCCCGTCTTCTTGGTGGTATTTTTCCTTCTCGATCAGCACCCCTAGGCACTTTTGACTGTAGTCTTCTCGGTTGGTACATAGCTAAAGCTCAGTACCTCCAAGGCATTCTAGGGCTCGGGGCCCTTCTTCTCGGTGGCTTCCGATATGGTTTGTAGTCCCAAGGCACTTTAACTGTAGATCATAGACGTAGATTTGTAAAACTAAACTTCATGCTGATTGTAGAAAAAATCGTGAGTAAACACTTGTCGTAAAAACAAGGCATTAACACTAGAGGCAATCGATATCTCTATAGATACTAGAAACTAACTAATAAGTTACTACTACTACTACCTACTGGTAGTACTTCTTGAGGTGCTCTGCATTCCAGAGCTTGGGTATTCTTCTTCTTGATAGATCTTCAAGCTCGTACACGCCCATGCGAAGTACTACAGTGATCTTGTAAAGCCCTTCCTAGTTGGGACCGAGGGCACATACTCCAAGTTCACGTGTGTTAAGCATGACCTTCCTTAGTACTAAGTCACCAACCTTGAAGCTTATGTTTTTCACCTTAGCGTTGTAATATTTAGAAACCTTTTGCCGGTATGTTGCTAGTTGGCGGTATGTTGCTAGTTGGAGTTGTGTCTATTCTCTTTTTCCTTCGAGTAGATCCAGGTTGGTACCTTGAGCCTTCATATTCCTAGATTTGTCGAAGTAAAAGGTCCTCAATGTCGGTATCCCAAGCTCTACTGGTATGACAGCCTCCATCTCGAAAGCTAAGGAGCATGGTGTTTCTCTTGTCGTTGTTCGGGAGGTGGTGCGGTATGACCAGTGGACTTGCGACATATCTTCAGCCCACATTCCTTTCTTTTCTTCGAGCCTGGCCTTCAATGTATGTTTGATAAAAAGAAGTGTAGAATACCGAGGTCTTCACAAAATGACCGGAGAATCGTAACTTGCCCCGTGACTAGCTGAGAATCGCAGTGGATGACCAATTTACTCACCCCCCAGCTGAGAGAGAGTCGTAATCCAGCCAAAAGTGCTTCGTACTCTACTTCTTTATTTGATGCTAGGAACAGAAGCGAAAAGCACACAGATGTTGCTCACCTTTAGGGGAGATGAGTACTACTCTCGTTCCACATCTCTGTTTGTAGGAAGAGTCGTCGATGAACAGCTTCCAGCCTTTCTGAGGGCCAAGCTCAGTAGGTCGATCTATCTGAGATAGCTTGGACAGAAAATCTGCCAGTGCTTGACCTTTCATAGTTGTACTAGGTCGGTACTCAATGTCGAATTCGCTCAATTCAATAGCCCACTTAGTCAATCGTCCAGATGTCTCTGGCCTCAAGAGCACCTGTTTCAACGAGTGCTTGGTAAGGACGATTATGGTGTGAACCTGGAAATAGGGTCTCAATTTTTGAGCTGAAGTGACTTGTGCGAGGGCAAGCTTTTCAATATCTGAAGATCTTGTCTCTACATTGAGTAAAGACTTGCTGATGGAGTATATCGCCTTCTAGTTTCCTAGCTCTTCCCTAACCAAGGCAGAACTGACTACTGCTTCTGAAACTACTAGGTACAGGAAGAGTTGTTCTCTATGAAGGGGTTTTTAGAGCAAAGGAGCCTGGCCTAAGTAAGCTTTTAGCTCCAGAAAGGTCTTCTCACACTCGGGGGTCCATTCCACTGCCTTCTTCTTGATCAGCTTGAAGAACGAAATGCATCTATCTATAGACCTAGAGATGAACCTGCTCAGTGCGGCTACGTGCTAAATGAGCCTCTAGACTTCTTTCATGGTTCGGGGTGGCCTCATGTCGACCAGAGCCTAAATCTTGTCGGGGTTAGCCTCGATTCCTCTTTGATTAATAACGAATCCCAAAAATTTACCAGAACTCACTCCAAAAGTACATTTGGCCGAGTTGAGCTTCATGTGATACTTTCCCAAAAATTAATAACGTCCACCAGTTGATCAATGCAGGGCAATGGGAAATTGTCTTTTGGGCAGGCTTTGTTCAAATCGCTGAAATCAACACATGTTTTCCATTTTCCATTGGGTTTTTTTACCATCACTACACTGGCCAACCACTCTGGATAGAGCACTTCCCTGATGAAGCCTGTTGTCAGTAGTTTGTCTACCTCTTCCAGTAGACCTTAAGCTCTGTAAGAACTAAGAGCTCTTCTCTTCTGTCGAACTGGCCTGGCCTCTAGGTGTACATTGAGACGATGCACCATGACGTTGGTCGATATGTCAGGCATGTCTTCATGGGACCAAACAAAAATATCCTTATGCTCCCGTAGGAAGCCGACCAGCTAGTCGTTGAGGGAGGGGGTCATTCCTGTACCAACCTTAACAGTCCTCGTTGAATCTTCGTCGATCTGCATCTTAGCCCATTCATCTTGGGGTTTAATCCCCGGCACCTCTTATCTGGGGTCGAGGTCAAGGCTAGCTGGGTGTTCTAACATCATTAATTGCTCCTCTGTGATCTTAAGACTTTCGTCATGCCCCGTGTTTCTCTTTACGGCTGTGACATAACAGTCCCGAGATTCTTTTTGGCTGCCCTGTATCACTTCGACACCTCGCTCTGTTGGGAACTTCAAAGCTAGGTGATAGGTTGATACAACAGCCCCAGACTATTGAGAAGTGGTCTTCCTATAATGGCGTTGTAGACAGTAGGGCACCTTACCACCAAAAAGTTGGTCATGATCGTGACCTTGTGCTCTAAGTCCCCTACTGTCATTGGTAAGGTTATTTTTTCTTCTGGCATGATGTTATTTTTAGTAAAGCCGATCAAAGAGACATCTACTGAGCTAAGTTGATCCTTGGTCAGTCCCGATTTCTCGAATGCTGACCAGTAAAGGATATCTGTCGAGCTTCCGTTGTCGACCAACATCCGATGGATTTTGTAGTTAGCCACAGTCATTGTAACCACTAATGAAACTTTTCGGGCCTTAATCCTGCGAGAAAGGTAGTTATCATCGTCTTGTCGTCGCAATCGTCTACCTCAACTCGTACATCATCGAAACGACCGAGGTACTCCTTCAGAGTTTCACCTTTCTTTTGCCTGATAGCAAGCAAGTTATTCACAGGTTTTTCTTTCTCTTTTTTCCCAGCAAAGTGATCATAAACTTGTGAGCTAAGTGCCCAAAAAAACATATAGAATCAGTTCTGAGCTTCTGGTATCACTTCTGAGTTGGTCCGCCAAGGGTGATCTAGAAACCCTTGTACACGGTGGCGTCGTCATAGCCCTTGAATTCCATCTAGGACTTGTAATTCTCGATGTGCTCTCTCAGGTCCACCTTCCCTTTGTAGGTCCTGACTTTTGCGATCTTCACGTTCTTCGATAGTGTTGTCTGAAGTATATCTTTGATGAAGGGAGAAGGGAGTTCCTTATACTCGTGGTAGTGCCGAGGTGCGAATCAAGTAGTCTCAGAACGCTCTGATCCGTACGGCTTTCGTGACACTGACCTGACAGGGCCAAGCTTTTTTGCCCAGCTTTTTTTGACGATACCGACCTGTATGAGGTAGATTTTGTTGAGCTCGGCTTTTCCGGAAGAAACGACCTGATCCGGGAGAACACCAAGCTGTGACTTTTCTTGGCGTCTAACGAGTGACGCAAGTCTTTAGCAGATAAAGACTTACGATTTGCATTCGAAGGTTGTTTCCCCGATACCAACCTCTTCTTCGAAGTTACACTTCGGCATCTACTCTCTCCCCCCTTCTAAGGTCGAAGGCTAGGATGTGGTAGGTGGCTATGAAGTGGCCATAGGGGGAGTGCCTCCCTTAACACCCGTTGCTGCTCCAAGAAGTTTTTGAGACATTTTCTCCAAGTTCCTCTCTATGGCAGTCAACCTTGATTTCTAAGCAGAGTTCTTTGACTGTTTTTTGGTGGTCTTCCCCTTTGTTTTTTGGGTGCCACCGGTTTGGCAATGGGCTCCACCTCAACTAGTATTTATGCCTACTGACTCATAACGACAGAGTTGTTTCTGACTTACAATGTCGATCCCCACTGACGACACCAAATGTTGGTGCAAGATTTGGCCAACACCAGTAAACGATGAGGTAGAGGGAAGATCTTGATTTGGAACTCGTAGAAGTGCTAGAGAAATCGTTGAAGGTTGATTATCTGGGAGAGAGAATATAAGAGAAAATAGGTTATCGTGAGGAACACTGATGTGGTGTCAACCAAAGACCCTCTGATGCCTAAGTTAGTTCAGAGCTCCGTAGAGTTAATAATATTGAACTGGGTCAAGAATTGCTTACCTCCCTTTTAGGGATTATGGTTTTTTTATAAAGAGGGTTGGAGGCTTTTGGCCTTGTAGTAGAGTTGTTGTAGAATCAAGAATCAATCTTGTGTTGGAAGAACACGTTTGATTCACAATCGAATAAGAAGTAAATCTTGTGTTAGTGGCCTCCTAGTCGAACTAGTAGAGCTCCAGACCTTATCACAATCGAATAAGAAGTAAATCTCGAACTTATCGCAGTGGATCACGCCTTATCCCTATCTGAACCTGCAGTCAGTTGTCATCCGTTTCGGAGTCGTAGACCTCTTCAGATCGGTATGTCGATCTGTAGTTTTCCATTTTGTTTGCTTGCAAGCAAAGATATAGTTGGAAAAGAGGTTGGTAGCTTTAGGTCGGCATGACGCATCATGTCCTACCGGGCTGATGTTGTCATTTTATCGTAGCTAACTTGTCATCCAGGTCGGTATCCCAACACGCCGACCTAGAGCTCTCTCATGTTGATTTAGTCATTATGGCGAATAATACGTCATACAATCACATAGACTTACCACTCAACCCAAACCCTTTACATCCAAGACCCTCTCTAATCTCTTCAGTTATTACACAAAGATAAGAAAATCAAGAAGAAGCAAAAATATAAAGCTTCTCTTGGGTTACTAAGAGTAGCTCACATGGGTTACTTGAATGAAATATAAAATATAGTATTTATAGGTGAAATAGTATTCTTTGAGATGAACTAAGTTAATTACTCCAAAACAAAAGTTTACAATCACCCAATAACTTTTACTCCTATTTGTCTACAATAATTAAACCCAAATTAATATCCACCACCAACTCTCTCACTTACTTCACCTAACACTACCACTAATTTTATAAAATAATTTTAATTTGGTCAATAATTCAACACAAGAAACATACAATATATATATCAGTTTAATTTGAAACAATTATATCCAAAACAACCATGCATGTTATCTAGTTTCAAGTAGCTAGTTCGAACTACTTCCACATAAAATCATGTGGTTTGTTTCGATCCCGGGCACTTCTATCAACAGACGAAGGCCTAATTATTATATAATATTATTCCAAGACACATAAACCATACAAGAAGGGACGCACACCACCTGCTAATCCAACGCACACGACAAAGTACGGAATTAGGAAGGATATGCACAATTGGCTATTTATATATGAATATATATGTTTCTACTTAATTAAGATTACTTAATAGCCCAACCGTCGGTAGATAATGCTTCAAATGAATCAGTCATGGACGGTGGAATGTTATAAAACTAACTAATAAAATTATAAATATAAATTAAATAAATAACAAACTTGATAAGAGAATTTCATTTCTCATCATTTTCTCTCATTTCTCATTTTTATTTTCTTGTAACTTCTTTACGATTTTCTCTCATATTTATAGGGAGAGAATACCTAAATAATACCACCAACCCACATGAGTTATGTGGGTTACTCTCCTACATGATTCATGTGGGTTACTTTCCCACATGATTCATGTAGGGGAGTATTTATACAAACAATATATATATATATATATATAAATATGTATATCACTAGATACATGTACAACTTGAATACATACATTATTTGGATACATACATCACTTGGATATTATGTTTCTCGATATATGTGTATAATATATATATCTACTATTTAGATATTCAACATATTTACAACACTTTCCCTTTGAATATCCTAAAATATGTCTCGTTAAAACCTTATTAGAGAAAACCCAGTGGAAAAAATTTAGTAAGGAAAAAAAAGTACAATATTCTATTGGAGTCTGATATTGTTAGGGCTGCCTCATTAAAAACCTTGCCAGAAAAACTCAGTGGGACAAAACCATAGCATAGGAAAAAAAAAAGTACAATACACTAAACAATAACTCCTTTTTAATTCTCCCCCTCAAGATGACATCGGAGAATTCAGTTTTATTTCTTTGCCTGGAATATCTTTGAGTTGATACATCTCAATATTGTTTATAATATTTTTTGTAATTGGCAAAGCTTTGATAAATAAGTTGTTCGATCTTATTTGTCAGCCTTCTGTAGCTCATGTGTGACGCCCCAAAAATTATTTCATCTAGCCCATAACCCAATTGCATTTTGCCCAAACTCTATGTGTTGCCTTGATATGTTTGGTGTTTGTTTGATGGTTGTTTAATGTTTGTATAGTTGATGTTTGATAATGTATATAAATATGTGTATCATAAATTGTATATGGGTCATGTTAAATTAAAGTATAATGCATATGTTATTATTTATGCATGGGCCCATTAAACCATGAATTGATATGGGTTAGGATTGATTGAATAAAAGGATAAATGAGAATGAAAATTTGGTGTATTAAATGGATTGAACATTTAAAATACATGGAAGCATGAGATTGGTTAAAGTACATGTGGTTGGTATGGGTAGTATGAGACCAACACATGTGAAGGTTGGTGCATGAAAGTGGACAAGTGTCCCATGCCCACTTCTCTAATCCAAGAATGTGCTAGAAAGTGAGGTGAGTGGAGGAGAGAATCCAAGAATGTGCTTGAAAATGAGGTGAGTGGAGGAGGGAATCCAAGAATGTGCTAGAAAATGAGGTGAGTGGAGGAGAGAATCCAAGAATGTGCTAGAAAATAAGGTGAGTGGAGGAGAGAATCCAAGAATGTGCTAGAAAGTGAGGTGAGTGGAGGAGGGAATCAAGGAAGTACTAGAAAGAGGTGAGTGGAGAGAAAGGAAAAAAGAAGAGAAAGAAAAGAAGAGAAAGGAAAGAAGAAGAGAAAGAAGGAGGGAGTTGCAGGAGGAAGATCTCTGCGGCATTTTCATCAAAGAGCTGGATCTTTGGGATAAATGGTCAGATTGAGCTCAAATTTGTCAGCAAGTTCGTAGCTTATGGTTATTCATTCTGGTCGGTGGAGATCTTGATCAGAGGTTTTGTCTAAGAGATCTAACCTCTCAAACAAAGCTGGTCGGAAAGTCTGGATTTCTCACGCCGTTTCGCTCAAACTTCTAGATCTCTTTAATCTACCGTTGGATGGATATAAAATTTGGGTACGTAGTGTACAACTGATATTTCTGCATTCTGAACGGTAGAGATCTTGATTAGCGATTTTTCTGAGAGATCTAACCTCTGAAACCAAGCTGGTCGGAAAGTCTGGATTTCTCGTGCCGTTTCGCTCAAACTTATAGATCTCCTCAATCTACCGTTGGATGGATATCAAATTTGGGTATGTAGTTTATAACCGATACTTATATATTCTGAACGGTGGAGATGTTTATTCATTTAGTATTTTGTGTGATATAGTCATCTGAGTTTGAGTATTTGCAGCAGGAAAGGAGAAATTGTCTGATTAGAGACTTGTTCATCAAAGATACTTATCTTTTTGGTCCACCGTTGGATTGGGCTGATATTTGGACAGAAGGTTTGTTTCTTCACATACTTCAATCTGTACGGTTGATTTTGTGATTACCTATTTCTGTTGGTAGATTGATACATCTGAACAGAATACTAAATGAAGAATTGGTAAGGTTGCTTGTATTAGACCTAAATTGAGAATATGAACTTAGACCTTTCCAAATAGCTTGCATATCAACTATGTTGACCTAGTTGTCATTGTTGATGAAACCATGATGCAAAATCAGTGATATACATGGCTGAACATGGTGACCTAGTGTAAATCGACAATATGGCCTAAGTATGGAAAATTTCATATTTTAGGGATTTTGATGCTCTTGGCCTAAAATCATTGAATTGATGCAACTTATGTTTAATTAAGCATGATTAGAGTTGATTATGCTACTGATTTGGTGGTTGTGACCATATCATAGGTTAGGCCTACTTGTGATCAAGTGATCCAATTTGGGCATGTTTATGCCTAAGAAATTGAAAATCAGTATTTTTGATTAATAGAATGGTTTATGTATGAGAACTATGCATTAGAGGCCTAAGTCATGTGATTTGAGTTGAATGATGGGATTAGATGGGATTTAGGCCTATTGTTTATATGTTGGCTGATTTAGGGTTGATGTGTAATGTCTATGTGATTGAACATAGAAATTGATGTATGGTAGGATATTGATGTATGTTTCAGGATCTTGATTGGGTTGATTCGGTTTGGTGGTCGTGTGTGGTTAAATACTCTCGCGAGGCTTGGTTTTGAGTAGACTTCATTTATGATTATATCTTTTATGTCATCATATCACTTATATATTGTATGTTGAAAGCATGAATGTGTTCTAATGTTTTGAATGATGCATTGATTTGAGAAAACCTTATGACTTTGGTTGGGCCCATCTATCTGGCTAATAGGGGGACTTAACCTTGTCATAGGAGGGTTTTAGGAAAGGAAGAGATTGGGGTCAACGGTACGGTGAAATAGACGTGCACTAGTAACCCAAAATAAACATGATTGGGATCAACGGTACGGTGAAATAGACGTGCACTAGTAACCCAATGCATGTGGAATGTGGATCCAAATTGATAAGCTTTTACTTGCATCGAACTTATTATAAATGCTTGATATCTATATGTTATGAGCTTTTAATCATGCTACACATTGACATGCATACATGATATTTATTGATAAGTATTGATAGCATATTTGAATTCTATTCACTGGGCACCGTTGGCTCACCCTCATTTTCCTCTTTCAGGTCCTTCTGTCCCGAATAAGGGCAAAGGAGTAGTTATATCTTGAGGACCTTGCCTGCGAGAGAATCCAAAGCCTCGATGTGAGTTGAGAGGCATTTTGATTGAATTGTGTTTTAAATTATGAAGTATTATATTTTGGATTATGTAATTATAATACTTACCACATTGTAGTATGGGTGAGTTGGGATTTGTTGGATAGACCATGTGGGCATATGACGGTTTTTATTTGTACCCACAATTTTGGACTTTATGTGTATGTCAATTTTAATGGACTGTAGGGATTATGATTTTATTAATGAATCATTTTTATGGACTATCTCTTGTCTTGGATGATTAATACGGTGGGTAATTTTGTTTAGTACCTTTTGATATTATGTCGTTGTTTGAGATAAGGCTCGTAGGGTCTCAACCACCTCACGGGAGTTGAGGAGTGGTCGGAGATGCCTACGCCGGGCGTCTCGTCCCGGCATTCCGCACGCCATTCCCTGAGGGGTTGGTGGTCTGGGGTGCGGGGTCACCACATCATGTGTGAAGAAGACCTTTTGTAAAATATATTTGGCTCTATTGGCTTCAATATAAGCTTTTCATTATTGTGCAATACATGTTGCATTATCTTCTTATAACATTGTAAGAGAACCTCTGATTTAAGATCATTCATGTGATTCATACACATTTTTCAACTTGCTTCAAGAGTCGCGATACTTTTCTGGATGATTTGAAGATGTAACAACTATTGTCTGCTTCATAGATCTTTATGATATGACAATATCACTATAAGTGTAATTTTGCATGAGATCGAGCATGGTAGGGGTCTGACAAATATTCAACATTTGCATATTCAACCAGTTTTATCTTTATCTTTCTTGAATAAGATAGACTTATATCTCTTGCTTTCTTGGAAATAACATAATGCATGCTTAGCACCATTTTAATCTGGTGTAGAGCTATATTCTGCAAGCATGTTAACAGAGAAAACAATTTCTAGTTTTGTATATAAGAGCATCTATCGCATCTAGGCATGATACTTCAGGACCTGCTAACTCTTCATTATTTAATAAATGGGAATATCATCTTTATTCACTTTTCAGTTATCTCACAATATTGGGGAGTCTAATGGATATTCTTGTCCAGATGAAATTTCTTAATATATTTGATAAATGGACAAGAATCCCACTTGAAAAATTCTCGATCTGCAGGCGGAGACAAAAATTCAATTTTTCAAGATCTTTCATCTAAAATTTCCCTTTGATAAATATGTTCTAATAAACTCTTCAAAAGTCTTAACATATGTAACAACGAAATGAATAAAGTACATATGCAAACATGATTGTTAAAATGCTCACTTATACAATTATGAAAATGTATATGCATATTAATCAATATGAATATTAATGTAGTACGTACTTCAGGCCTTTCAGATCCTTCAGGGGTCATCATTTTGAATCTTCAAGTATAACTCATAAATCCTTCAAAGATTTTCACATATAACATAATTATTTATGGATTAATATATTTTCTCGTGTATATCTAACATGATTTACCTCTTTAGGTATTAAAACTTATGGTTCAGATAGCTCTCAATTTTTTAACAAGTTTAGTTATATTTGGTCTTGCTCCTTCCTACTTTTTCAATGTCGACATTCTTATATGGTTTGGGATCTCATAATATCAAAAGTACACTTTAAAATATTATCAAGAGCAATATTATTTTCATTCCATAGTTTTCAAATATGAATTGATTTAAATATAAACAGATTGAGAATTTATTCTTCAATTCATATCTCTTCAGGAGATTCTCATACCTCTTCAGGGTGTGTTTATTTCTCAATCTATATCTCTTCAGAGATACTTGTATACCTTTTATGGTATATTTACTTGTCAATCTATTCTTGTTTCGGAATGCTTATATATTTATCAATCATTTGCATATACCTTCCTCTTTTAAAAAGTTGTGTACTTTGATTTGACCGATCAACCACACTTCAGGTGTATTATTTGTAAATTGTCCTTCAGGGACTAAAGATGAATAGATCAGTTAACTGATTTGCAAATTCTTTTGCATGTGAATTTATCATTCACTTTAACTTATGTTGTCTGTCAAGCAATTTTACATATCATTCTTTTGACATTTTTCTTTTCTCCCCCTGATAGTAGGAGAATTGTTTTACACTAGCTTGTATTGCATTCTAGCAATTTTGCGCACCATTCTTCTGGAATTAGCTATTTCTCCCCCTAATGGTGAGAAAATTGCTCTATATTGAGCAAAAATATTGATGATCAACATAATTTAGTTTATATAGTATATCATTTCGTACAGTAATCATTGTTATTTACTTTGTACAACATACCATAATTGTTATACTTTTAATGACTTGTGACATGTCGTTGTGTCACCAATATTATATTTGTTGCTGACGGATTTTTCAAAAAGAATATACATCAATTGTCGTATCGGCATAACTTTCATCATTGTCGATGTCATCAATCTTGACGTATTACTTGTGCAATCACACTTGTGTCTTTATAATTTATTTATTTAAACTGAACAGTGAAAGAGTGCATCTCTAAGGTACGGCTAGTGAGAGACAAAGTAAGATGGATCTGTTAACTGGCATCAGGGGTGAAGAGGGGACTAATTCTAATCTCAATACCGACATGTCTGCAACCACTACTTTACCATGTTCTTTAAAGCAAGCTAAGAAAGGGAAATCGATTCTGCAACCTCCCAGAGCAAAACGTCCTCGTAAGGGGTCCTAAAGTTAGTTCTTTCTCTGCTGCGGTTGGATCTTTTTGTCAGACCGATGTAGTCAAATCTTCCAATAAGGAAGATGACATGAAATCTTCGTCTGGTTTCACTGTGCTAAACTATGATTTTCATATTATTGGCATTCATGAAGTTAAGGTGGAAAAATATTTGTCTCTGTCTCCTGAGGAACGCTCATTTAAAGCTTTGTCCCAGCTTTCCAAGGTAATTATCATAGTCTTTACATTTTTCCCTTTTTTTTCAATTTAAGGTTTATTTATTTATATTTTTTTCCTTTTCAGGGGACCTTTATATACTATACCCTTTCCTTGGAATTACAATATTTATCACAGTTGAGGCAGAGAGTTATCTATCTTGAAAAAGAGGTAGAGACTTTAACCGAACAAGCTCATGGTAAGGACAATAAAATATCATTTATGGAATATTTAATGAAGTCTGTAACTGAGGAGAATGAGAGATTACAACAAGAGATTGTCATTCTTCAACAGAAGACTAGTGATTTGCAGAGAAAGACTGCAGAGTTACGACAGGAAACTCTGTGCTACAACAAGAAAGTATTGGTCTAGGAGATTCATTTGGTAGTGTGTTGGAGGAGAACACAAAGTTCCGTGATGAGCGAGATCAACTTTTGATCCAACTAGCTTCAAGTTCTGGAGGTAAGTCAGATCACTAAAACTCAATGTATTCTTATTATTTATCAATAATATATTTATTTATGTTTATATAGATTTACATAGTTGTGATTCACACTTAGTTACGACTATATACAACTGTTACGGGTAAATCAGACTCCCACAATTCATGCCAAAAATTGTCAAATACATACTCTGGGAAATGTTGCCTGGATGCATAATATACTATGGCCTTAATAATCGGGCTACCAATCATGACCCAAAGCATCATTAATGTGTTTGTTATTGTGTCCAACGCCACGCATATATATCACGGATTTCCAAAAATGATCTTCCTCCTTTATTTAAGATTTGTCGTTCCACCCCATGATTATACAGATTATCTATTAGAGTATTTATTAGAGAATCCGTCACCATTGGATCCATTACTCTTCTGGCGAACACGTCTTTTAGATGTGGTGGGTGGTCACCTTCCGTTCCTCGGGTATAAGATCAATTTTGCGTCATTGCCTACACGAACTTCCCTCTTTTGCTTTGAGATGCAAAATGATGAGGGCTAAAGTTGTTTATAAAGTTATTAACCTAATGTACTATTTGTAATTAAATGATTAGAGTTTCCCTAGTTGTCCGCCATCTGTCGGCAGCTTTCAATTTCATTTGATAGTCATTCCAATAATTTAATTTTCAATATTGTTACAAATATATTTAATATTGTGATCTTCTAACTTTATACGAATACTTTTCTAAAAGTATCTCAAAAATTTGAGCAATTATATGATATTTCAACTAGTCATAAAGTAGGCATATAAACAAATGAAACTTGGCCAAATTATGTCATTATTTAAAATATCATTGAGGTCCCAAAGACTTGGCAAGTTGTGCCAAAATATAAATATATTGTGTCAAAGAACTTTCAGTTCTTGATCACAATATCCTTTTAATTGACCTCATAATTGTTGGCCCAGATATGTCCAAGAGGGTGGTGAATTGGACACTTAGCAGATTTTAACCTTTCTTAATAATGTGTGGATTAATGAAAGCAAATTAAACAAAGTATAGCAAGTAGATATGATAAATGTAAATGAGACAATGCAATCAGGATTTATAGTGGTTCGGTCTCTCCTACATCCACTACCCAACCTCCTCAGTTAGGATTTGTTCAAACTCCACTATGGATCTTCTTATAGGTAAAGATCAAACCGGTACACTTTCTCAACTTACGGGTGTGAGAACTATCGTTTCTCAACTTACGGGTGTAAGAAGACCGTTTCTCAACTTACGAGTATGAGACGACCTTTTCTCAACTTACAGGTGTGAAAAGACCTTTTCTCAACTTTGAGCAACACTTGCTCTAGTCTAGTGACTAACCAGTCACTACAAATTGTATACAAGATGAGATATGATTCCCTTTACTCATAATCAAAGTGATACTTACAAAGCTTTGGATTAAACCTTCTGTTACCACATATTCAGCAAAATATGTAGATGAAGTTTGGTTGAAAACAGGTTCAACGAGCTTTTATCTTCTTCAATGGATTTTAAAAATGATGAAGATGAAGATTAATCAATCTAGAAGACTTGATGTTTTTCTTTCAAAAATGATCGTAAGTTTAAGCACAAAGAGTAGACGACTAACTTTCAAAAGTTTCTCGCACAAGTGAAAATTGTTAAAACATTTTTGAATGAATATCAGCTTCGTATTGATTCGTTTTCTCTCTGCACTAAGGTAGCACATATATATATAGAAATAACAGAAGCACAATGGACTTGGTGAATTTTGGCGCTCAAGGTTATTTCAAATACAACATCTACATTCTTTCCCAAAATGGATCGATTTAGGTCTGTGCATATTACGACGTTAGCACCTGAATCATCTGATCATTCACGAAAAGGAATGTTCTGACAAAGTATTAGAACGTTCAAAAAGTTTTGAAAAGTTTTTGTACGGTTCTGAAATGTTCTGAAAAGTTTTCGTACGGTTCTGAAAAAGTTAACAAAAATAGTGTCTGTGACAGAATAGTAACATTGTTGAATTAACGTCCTGAAGCTTAATATCAACATTGTCGTTTTTGTTCCTTGAGGGGGCTCATGAAGCATAAGCGTCCTACTGAACAGTGAAGTGAAGGACGCTACTAAATCGTAAGCGTCCTGACTTACTTTGACGATTAAACGACTTAAATCACGAGGGCGCTACTTCGACAATTAGTATCCAGCTTTGTTTTAAAAACACATATACGCACAAGGGCGCTACTCACAAGTAAGCGACTTGCTTTGTTTTAAAACAAATTTAAACAGTATTAAGTGTGCTGAAGAACAGTACATGTCCTGAAAGTTAATCAGTTGATTCTAAAGGTGAGGGCGCTTCTATACAAGTAGCGTCTTGATAGTTTATTCAACTTATAACTATCAACGTCCTTAAAAAAGAAATCAATTAAAAGCTAAAAAAACTTTCAGCGAGCTGAAACTGAGTCAGCGTCCTGACACTTTCATAGGTTTACTAAAGGGAGGTCGCTACTTACAAGTAAACGTCTTAATGAGTCAATTCAATTCAACCTTGAGCGTCCTAATACTTTATCAGCGTCCTGACTTGTCAAGTCCAGGAGGGAGCTGCTAAAACATTAGCGTCCTGAAAGACTTTATAAAAATGTTTTTTGATTTCTCGATTATAGCTCGATAAAACACGATTATAAAACAAATATGCAAATGATTGAAAATCAATTCCACTAAAACATGTAATCATGCATATTGCTGAATCAACTGGCAGAGAAGGTTCTACAACCTAAACATAATCTAATCATACACTAAAGTCTTCAAATGACCATGGTCTTCAAATAGATCTTTTAATACGTTCGTCATGCATCATTGATTCTTTGAAACTTTCAAGTAAGATTAGATACGTCATGTATGCAGTATTATCATAAACAGAATGTGGTTTGTAATCATCAAAATATCTTTCATATTATGGATATATTCTCGTAAGGGACATGAGGATAATTGGTTCAACAATAATTTCATAATAAGCCAAAAATTCAAGTAATAAGCCACTCTAAATATTTCCAAGCAATATAAACATATTATTTGAATATATGATATCTATCATTTTAGATATTTTTATAACCAACCAAGATCTTTTGGATCTGATATATTATAAGGCATTACAAATATGAAGATTTTGTTTCATTTGGCAACATAATATTCACTCTTCTGGAGCCATAAATATATTTTTTTAAGTTAACATTTTTTTTTTATTAAGGCATGATAGATTAATCATATGTTTGATATATAACTGGTACATCACAAATTCTTTTTATTTCACTCCTAAAACAAACACATAGATAAACATTTATCTTGTGCTACAATAGGATTACTTCACTTCTGGTGCAACGAAATAGATTTATTTCAAATATATAATTGTAACTATATTCCAAATTGTAACCATCATGGTTCTTATAATAATTTTAATTATAGCCTTTGTCATATTCATTTTCTCGTCCATAATCATGGTCTTTGTTACAGGTCATATTCATGATCATTAAAGTAGCATTCACTTCGGGGAATGATATAAAATCTAAGTGGATGAGCATAGTGATTTTCATTACAAATTTTCTTGAAAAAATTTTAACAGTCTTTGTATTGCTAATTCAAGGGCACACGCAAGATAATTTATCTTCTCAAATATATCTTCTTCAAATATATAACTTATCTCATGAAACTTTAACATTGCAATATTAGGTGCAATTAATCATTTAGTCATAATGAACTTCGATTTCGTATGATTGTAATATTGTAACTTCAAGCGCAATTAATTGTGATAAACCTTTAAATAAAAGGTTATGAGTTTTTGTCATGATCGTCCATAAACTTCAGGTTATGTCTTCTTGTCCATAGTTCAAAATGTTAAATCTTCAAAAGTAATTAAATAACTGAAATAACTAATTAATCATAAATAATTATTCAACAATAAAAGGAAATGTAAAAGAAAAGTTAGTATAATAATGCGTCATAATAAAAGAAAAAGTTAGTGTTAGTGTCAATGTTAGTATAATAATGCATCACAATAAAATAAAATGTTAGTGTCAACGTTAATGTTAGTAATACATCATAATAAAATAAAATATTAGTGTTAATGCATTATATTAGCTTTAGGCTAATTTACAAATCTACAAATATATGGGTCCCATAGACAAAACTCGTGTGATTTCACATGAAAATTTATAATGATGTTAGAGTATATAAATTATATGTTACGTTAAATGTTAGAGAAATAAATAAGTAAATAAAATTATTAACATAACTTCTGGTTACGAAAAATAAAGTTCTTAGCTAGAAAATTATTTCTTAATATATAGCTTCAAGCTATAAATTCTTCTACATAACTTCAGGTTACGTAAACAAAATATCAATATAGTTTCATGCTATATGAATTTGTCTGCATAGCTTCAGGCTATGAAATCAAAATCAAAATAAAAAATGCGGTGTAACTGAAAATACATTAAATAAATGAACATGATAAAAATTTATGAAATTTTACCTCAATATACCTTTTATGATTGAACTCCTTGATTGAGCAAAGTCTTCGTGTTGATAACGTGTAATAAAACTAATTGATGGAATTACAAATACAAATTAAATAAAGCACAAACTTAATAAGGGAATGAAATTCATTTCATTTCTCATCATTTTCTCTCATTTCTCATTTTTATTTTCTTGCAACTTCATCATGATTTTCTCCCATATTTATAGGGAGAGAATACCTAAATAATACCACCAATCCATATGAGTTATGTGGGTTGGCTTCCTACATGATTCATGTGGGGGAGTATTTATATAAATAATATACGTATAAATACGTATACTATTGGATATATGTACAACTTGAATACTTACATTATTTGAATACATACAGATCTTGAATATTATATTTCTCGATATATATATATATAATAAATATATTTACTATTTGAATATTCAACATATTTATAATAAGTTTATTTTTTTATGTGTTTATGTTTTGCAGTGCCACTCTGTTTCTGTTTCCTAGATCATGCCTTTAGTTTTTGTTTAATTATTTGAAAGACTAAAACAATAGTACAGCTCTTTTAATAGTAAGTACTTATTTGTTGATACACTTTCTAAATCTTTTTTCTTTTATGATACAAGATGGAAGCTCCATGCAAAGCAAGCTTTCAGCATTTCTTCTTTTTTTTTTTAACAGGAGAATACACTTGTGAATCGCTAGTGGAGATGCTGCCTATCCAGCATGCAGTGTTTGGGAAGGTCTTGCTTTGTGTTTTCTAAAGCTTGGTCTTGCTTTGTGTTTTCTAAAGCTTTCTCGATGTGAAGATGATGTGAACGAGAATGTGAATGAAGTTGCAGAGAAAGGGTATATTGTTGTTGGGTATTTGTTGATTGAAATAATAGTCTCATATTGGATATGAGCAAGTTTAGCACATAAAATATATGTTGGAATCTCACTCTTATTAATACCGAGGCCTTTTCAGAGTAAAACCCTACACTTGGGCCCAAAGGTGGTTAAGTTTGAGACAATATCAGTACTAGTAGAGATCCAAACCCGTCCAATAAGTAGTATCAGAGTTGACGGTTTAATTGGGACATATGTATGCAGTGGCGGATCCCTGGGGGGCGGTCTTCCCCCGCCCCCAACATTTTAGAAAAACCCTTTATAAATTATGCTATGTTATATGTTTTTGTTTCACCCTCTCGAGATCAAAGGTCTAGATCTGCCACTGTATGTATGTCAACTTGGAGCATATGGGTGTGCTCATGGTCGCAGATGCTTCCTCGAGTTCCTCCTCCTCTAGATTATGGTGACAGTTGATCAAACATGGATCATGAGGTGCGATCATGATAAAGTTGGATTTCGGTCCAAGGTATAAATTTGTTGGGTATTTGTAGACCAAAATAATAGTCTCACATCGGATATGGGCAAGTTCATCACATGAAATATAAGTTGGGATCTCACCCTCATTAACACCGAGGTTTTTTGAAGTAAAACTTCACATTTTCGCCCAAAGGTGGTTAAGTTGAGGACAATATCAGTACTAGTAGAGATCCAAGCTCACCCAATAGTTGTTTCGTCAATGTGATTTTCAGGGCATTTGTACAAGAAAAGTTTAGAAGAGGATGCATAGCCGACTTTATGTAGTAGGAAAAATGCTTAGTTGAATTAAGTTAAAAGTAAAGCTTACAAGTAATATTTTGGATTAAACATGTAGTTTCACCAATGATCATTGAGTTAAGAGGCTATTATGTAATAAATGTTACAAATTTAAAGTGGCAAATGCAAATTAGATTTGTGGCATTTAGTGTGACAATTTTTAGTTGTATTACTTGTATAACATTGCTCTTAATTATTTGAACTCTTTCCCAAAAGTTGATTCTTTTATACATGGCCGTGAATTCATCAAGAAAGAATTAATGGGTCATTTGGTGGAATTCCCAAAGTATCCGAATGAGAGGCCCCTTAAGCTTCTAATCGAACCAACTTAATTAATTTAATTCCCTTTCTATATTAATTCATTTAGAAAGCACAAGGCTATGGATCAAGGTGTTCCTCGTCCATTACACAATTTTTTTCCACTATATTATTACTGTGACTCAAAAACATTAAAAATAAAAAAGAACCTGAAGTGATTTAGTGATTGAGACACAAGCCAAAATCTAAAAAACTTTAAAACTATTTTTTTTAGGATTATATACATTACTTTTAGAGTTAACATTTTTTTTTTCAATCTTACAATAAAAAAAATTGTATGTGAATCATTAACCCAACAGGACCGACAACTTTTCAACGAAAACGATGATGGAGCTCTTTTATCAAAAAATATTAAAAAATGGTGAAGTTGATCCATTAAGAATAAAGGGAGGTGGCACTAACTAATGTGTGGACAGACTTATTGCTTTCTTTTTCTTTTTCTTTTTTTAAATATATATATTGAGAGGAAATAAGTATATTTTATTATGTAGAAAATTGTACCTGAAAATAAAAGCAACCTTTGAGCTCACAATAAAATGGAAGCATGATCGGATCATACAAGCATTTCAATTCCTCACCCAATTATTTATAAAAAAATTCAAAGAAATTTTTGACGCAGCAGCCCAATATGCAGCACCGAAAACAATATCATCTTCTAATCTGTAAACATTCCTCTCGTTGTTTTGAAATACTCTCAAGTTTCTTTTTCCCGGCCAGTTTACTTGCACTATAAATATTATTTCACATAAAACAAGTACCACTAACAAGATACAACATGATCCCACTCATGACATGTAGCATCTCCATATGTGGGCACGAGAGAAGGGCTTTGTCCTGGACAAAGTTTATGTTACCTCACCCATAGAAAATAATAGAAAAAAAGTGCCTACACGAACATATTAGAATTATAAAAATATTTTAAAAACATATCTTTTGACATGGCCTTAAAAAATTGTTAAATCACCTCGAGTCAATCATCAACAAGTAATACGAAGCGATATAATAATTTTTAAGAATAATATCAAAAAATATATTAGTAACTCTAGAATTATAACAAAAACATTTATATTTTTTGATATTTATAATTCATCCGGATTTTGGCTTAGTGGTCGGGGAAGCGAGCGAGCAAATATAACTCTATTAGTTGGAAGTTTAAATTTCTTTAGCGCTTCTATTTTAAAATTTATTCTTAGATAGGAGAGCGAGCCTTACGCGCTAGATGTCCCGATGTCAAGCCCAATGAACTAATCAAAAGATACACTGGCTAAAAAAAAAAAAGTATTAATTATAGTCATAAATAGAGCAACGCCTCGAACATGTTTCGTGCAGGAAGCCGCGTTGTCGAACCTTCGACGTAACTTCCACCTTCCTGTCAAACTTCAAAGAAAATAACAAATTTACAGAACCCAATAAGAAAGCACCACGTTGCTGACCGTTATCATTTCGCGTGGCGTAGTACTTTACAGCTGTGCCAGCTTCGCATTATTTTTTCTTGACATGCGTGATTCGAACGTGGCGTTATCATCACTAATGCAACAGGTTTTGGTTCAACGATAACGAAACAGAGGATTCCATTGTCGAGAATAAAGGCTTATTGCTCTAATAAAACCCTAGTATACAAAGTAGGAATCGTACGTTATATGTATATATACATACCAGTCTGTGAGTGTCGAACCGTGTAATTAAGCGAAATTTATTGATTAATTTCTTCTAGATCTTCGATCGGTTCGATCAAGAGAGAAATATAGAATTATAGAACCGAAGTAGCGATCAAAAGAAAAAATGCCGAAGGATCGAAAGATCGGAGTGGCTCTGGATTTCTCGAAGAGCAGCAAAAGCGCACTTCAATGGGCAATCGATAATCTGGTGGACATGGGCGATACTCTGTTCGTCATTCACGTCAAAACGCACAAAGGCGATGACGCCAAGAACACTACTCTTTGGTCTACCAACGGTTCGCGTAAGCATTTTCCGATCCATCTCTTTCTTTTTAAAAACGATGAAAAAAAAATTAACACGAAAATCAATAATATAAATAATATATAGTGTGCGATATTAATTAATTAGACGATCGATTAACAATGTTTAATTTAATTTACAGCTCTGATTCCGCTATCGGAGTTTAGAGAGTCGGAGGTGTTGCGGAAGTACGGGATCGAGTCGGATCCGGAGGTTCTGGACACACTTGACACTGCTAGCAGACAGAAAGAGGTAACAATCAATCGAACGATCGATCATCGATCTACTTCGCTTATGAAATGAAGTTTTATGGTACTTACTGTTGGCGGGATTGCGATTTCAGGCGAAAATTGTGGCGAAACTATACGGTGGGGATGCGAGGGAGAAAATCTGCGAAGCAGTTGAGAATCTGAAGCTGGACTGTGTGGTTATGGGGAGCAGAGGGCTCGGAACCATCCGAAGGTAATATTAATTTAAATTATATTACTAATTACTTCAAGAGATCAAGGGGAGTCTTTTTTTTATTTTTTTAGTTATCGGGATTCTGGGGTCGCTTCGCGGTTAGACTAATCCACACCAAAATCGAGACCTCTTGCTTAACGATCAGGCCCTTTCACCTAAACCAGCCTTCATTGGTAATCAAGAGTAGTGTTAAAACAAACCAAAATATATTTCCCCTATACCCATCACTCATCGTATACTATATTATCTTACATTACATCGGTACGGTTTTTAGTACAATTTTTAGGTCAAGTATATATTTAGTGCTAAATTTTTTTTTAAAATAATAATGCATTGATATCTAAAATGTACATTACCTTTATACATTATTAAATTGTCTTTGATCATCTATTACAAATTTTAATTAAGAAGATTCGTTTGATGGATGATGCAATGGAATAATAATAATAATAATAATAATAGATTAATGGTGTGGTTGGTTGTTAATTTGAAACTTTGTATGTAGGATATTGCTGGGGAGTGTGACTAATTTTGTGACGACGCACGCTGCTTGCCCGGTCACAGTTGTGAAGGATCCTCTCATCCACAACAAGCATTAACACAGAGGTGGAAGCCTCAGATATAATCGAGTTGTTATTATATTTAATATCTTAAATTATGTAAGCAATTGTTATTTGGTGTTTGGAGTTTTTATTGGAGGAGATGAGAGCATTTATCGCTCATTAGGGTTCCACGGTTCCCCCTTATTTGTATTTGGGATCTATTTATGCTTCTGGGTAATTCAAAACGGCTTGACCTACATTTTTTTATTTTTCTTTTTCTTTTTCTTGTTCTTGAAGTCTTATGGCAATTGTTCCTTCTTTAATGTTTTGCTGACATCCTCTCCGTTTTATTTAATTATTTTGAAGGAAAATGTTAATTTAACTGTAAAATAATGTAACGACATATTCATATTTATTGAATTATTTATTATATATATATATAAATTATATAAATTTAATAAATATGAATGTATAGTTGAATTGTAATCTATCATAAGATTATAAAAATAATGATATATATTTATAGGAATCATGAGAAAAAAATATTAAATAGAATGGTAAAAAGATATATGGTAGGAGGATAAATAGAATATTAATAAATCATTTTATAGTAGACCACACGGGTTTGCAAGCTTCCTAGGAATAGTGATTATAATTCACATCATTAGCATATATATTGAGTTTTTGTTGGATCTTTCACTATATACACGAGTCACTAACTATGTAAATATGCACCCAATGAAACTACAAATAGGCTCAAAACCTAAGAAGAAAAAATATATATATTGATCCCCCATTTTGTGTAGCTAACCAAAAATTTTGAAATCTTGAAATAAATCAGATAATGAGTTAAGATTGTCATCATTTTATATAGATATAAAGTTGAATTAATATTTCAACTCGATAAGTATTATATTGGTAATATTGACATTAATGATGTACTAATATATACTGCACATTTCATATGCTTATCTTATCATTTCTTAACTTCATAATTCAAACCTTTTTGTACCTTTTTGAACCCTCGCTTGGAAAGTAGTATTCTTGTAATTAATCAACCATTATGTTATTGGCTGGTGATCATATGTCTGCATGACATTGCTTGAAAATGAAACCTTTTGTTCCTTGAGCTTCTAGTTTAAAAGCTAGCAAAGATACATTCATGAACTTTTACCTAAACTATAAGAATCACTAGAACTAGTTGTTTTTTATGTTTTTTTGTTGTTTTGCTTTTTTCTGTATGGATAAAGACATCTATATTAATTTCCCTTTATGGCATTTTGGAAACTAGTGAAGTCCCCCAGTTTTTTCTCAAGCTAATCAAGACCACATGAATATTTATATGGAAAGTTCAATCTCTTGTTTGGATTGGCTTCTTCTGTGGTGCTGTGTGGTTCTAATGGTATAAACATAGCGTCAGTTTGGATAACATGGCAAGACGTGGCTGTGCTTTTTTTCTTTCTTTCTTTTGACAAATAATCTGATTTTGAAAGCAAAAGCACTCTGAAGAAATCAAGAAAAGCTGAACTTTGAAATCCCATGGAATGCCTTTTGCTTCAACATCCCTTGTTTCATCACGTATACATCAGCTCCAAGTAAGTCATATGCCTCCATAAATTCATCATCTTTTTCTTAATCTTTTGTATCAATTCCAGTTATTATCTTACTATACTTTTGTTTCAGCTATGGTCCATTAGCCACTCCACAGTGTCTAATATTTCGACCGAACAGAAACAATCGAGTTAATTATGGTTGCCGAGCAGTTGGCGTAGCTGATCATGGAGACTTCATGGAGGAGGGATGTTCTGTGAAAGGAAATCAAAATGGGTCTCTCTTTGGTTCTTTAGATGCATCAACTAAGGCACCTTTTGAGACTTTAAAAGCAGAAATCACACAGGAAACGATTGATTTCTTCGTCAGCGATGCCAAGGGCGATCCTGACTGCCCAACCGAGGGGTTTGCTTCAATTGATCAGGCTCTCAATTCATTAAGACAAGGAAAGGTCAGCAATCATATACTTGTATATGTATATATAAATTCATATAATTTTTATCCTGTGTATATGTTGGTGAATATGAAATTGGATCAATCTCATACTAACACATA
This sequence comes from Paratinospora sagittata, assembly GCA_035771175.1. Taxonomy (NCBI): domain Eukaryota; kingdom Viridiplantae; phylum Streptophyta; class Magnoliopsida; order Ranunculales; family Menispermaceae; genus Paratinospora; species Paratinospora sagittata. The sequence goes on along the minus strand of CM069606.1, from coordinate 16,426,923 downwards.
TAGTGTTTTATTACTCTAGTTTGTGATTGTTGTAGATGATGAGAATGAGGGTGTTGAAGGGAACCTTATCATGGCAGCATCTCTCACAAGTGCTCAGGCAATTGCATTTTTGGTGAAACATGGTTCAGGAATTGTGTCTGTAGGCATGAAAGAACAGGATCTGGATAGGCTTAGTCTTCCCCTGATGGCACCGGTTGACGAAGACGAAGACAAGTTAGCTCCAACTTTCACTATCACAGTGGTATGTTTGTTCGCATTCAAGGATACTCACTCTACATTTTACATAGAATTAGTAGTACAAATTTGATGTTTGAAGTAGTAGAGATAACAATGGAGGAATCAAAGTAAAACTTAAAATAAACGTAAACATTCACATCCTCCCTAAGATTATAACTTGCATGATTTCAAATATACAACAGATCATATATTAATTGGTCATATGGGAATTTCTAATAATCAATTTTTCTTGTTCAATTCTCAGGATGCCAATGCTGGTGTGACTACTGGAGTTTCAGCTTCAGACAGGGCGAAGACTGTACTCGCCCTTTCATCGCCGAATTCTAAACCAGAAGATTTCAGAAGGCCTGGCCATGTATTTCCACTTAAGTACAGAAATGGAGGAGTCTTAAGGAGAGCTGGTCATACTGAGGCTTCAGTGGATTTGGTTAGTCTAGCTGGTTTGCCTTTGATATCTGTTCTTTCGACTATTGTTGATTCAGAAGACGGCTCTATTGCTCGCTTGCTATACTTAAGGAAATTGGCCCTGGAATATGGCCTCCCAATTGTCTCCATCACTGATCTAATTCGGTAAGTTTTCTATTGATTCAGTACTTGAACCCTATTCCAAAACATTCTTTCGATTCGGCTATATGAAGATTGTGCCAAATGATCTCAAAAAATACACATTCTAATAATCCTCAAACTGAACTATATTAATCATTGTCTATCGTACTAAAAAAAGCAAGCATTTCTAATTCTAGAAACTTCATTAGAGTAGATTAGAATGTACTCAACTACATTTAGGACTTCCTAGAGAACTTAAATCTAATGCAAAAGTATACATGCTAGCAGTTATAGAAGAAAAAGGGAGAAACTGGTGGAGAGAACGGCCATTTCGCGTTTGCCAACTAAATGGGGCCTATTCCAAGCTTATTGTTACAGATCAAAGTTAGATGGAACAGAACATGTGGCTCTTGTCAAGGTAAGCATTCCACATTTTGTTTCATTTATTTGTTTCTAATTATGCATTTGAAATGTGTTCTCATTGCATCTAACACAAACATAGGGAAGCATTGGAAATGGGCAAGATATCCTAGTAAGGGTGCACTCAGAGTGCTTAACTGGTGACATATTTGGATCAGCCCGGTGTGACTGTGGAAACCAGTTAGCTCTGGCGATGCAATTGATCAAGCAAGCAGGTCGTGGTGTCATGGTTTATCTCAGGGGCCATGAAGGAAGAGGAATTGGCTTGGGTCACAAACTTCTAGCCTACAACTTGCAAGACCAAGGCCATGACACAGTTGAGGCCAATCTTGAACTAGGATTTGCCGCCGATGCTCGAGAATATGGCATTGGAGCACAGGTCGGGCAAGCTTTACGCCACCCTTATTATCATTAATCAGTTTGATGAGTTAGCTTTTTATTTTATTTTATTATTATTATTATGACTTAATGTTTATGATATTGCCACTTCCAGATTCTAAGGGACATTGGCGTTCAAACTATGCAATTGATGACGAATAATCCAGCCAAATTCACTGGTCTAAAGGGCTATGGCTTGGCTGTGGTTGGGCGAGTTCCAGTCATTTCCCCTGTAACAGAAGAAAACAAGAGATACTTAGAGACTAAACGTACAAAAATGGGACATGTTTATGGTTCTGATCTTCCTAGATCCTTAGCTGAATTTCCAAAAACTTATGTAAATAATACAGAAACAACAAAGGAAGAGCAACAAACAGAATGATGCTTGCAGATGTTACATAGATAATTATATGTTTTATTCATTTGTTTGAATCGTCTGATGAGACTATATATACTTACAGATTTTTTATTAATGAAATGAAGAAATACATGTAAGGAGTGCTTGGAGAAACATGGAACACTTAGCATGGCTTTCTTAGAATGTTTGGTAATTTAAAGAGTATTAGGAGTTTGATAGATATGGGAATCTCTTATACTATTAAATCAAACTCTTAAAAATAAAATAAAAAGTAATGGATCAAAGAATCATTTTTATAAGAAAAAACAAAAAAGTAAAATTAAGTTTTCAAAAAGTACAAGAAATTTCTTTTTTTCATATGTTAAACATAAATCAAAACAGCAAATAAGCAGGCATGCTAAAAGGAAAAATGATCCAATGAGACTGATCAAATGAATAAAAAAAAAAGCATAGCTAGTGAATTACTTTGCAAAAAAACATCTTACAATGTAAAAGAAATTCAAAAGTAAAATACATATTATAGCTTCTGATGATTGAAAATTTATATATTTTTGTGGAAAATAGTCAAAATAAGCTCCAATGATGTTTAAATGGCTTTGAGCAGTAACATAGGTTTACTCTTCCACTTGCATGTTTATATTTATTAGAATTCATGCTCTTACCATTATTTTGGAATTCCAACTTCAATCAAAAGGGAAATGGTTTATAATCAATATTTCAAGTTTATCATGAAACATTTTTACACTTATAGTGAAAAAAAGAAAAATGTTATTCTAACTGTAAAAAGCTGCAACTATTACACATGTATATCCATTTGATTATATTATTACACACCTTGAAATATGTAAAACACTAATATCTAATGTATATGCATATGTAGTTGCACTTTTAATTGTAACTTTTGCAGTTAGATTAGCATTTTCCTAAAGAAAACTATTGTTGAGAAAAGTTTATCTTGAGCATTTGAGATTAGCATAATATCATTGCATCAAATTAAAAAATGATTCAAGATTTTATATTATATCGGTAGGTAAGTGTAGACCAAAATAATAGCATCATATCATTGAATTAATAGTGCAACATTGGATATGGCATGGACAAGTTCATCAAATGAATATAAGTTAGGATCTTACCTCGATAGTACTAGTACTGAAGCGTTTTAAAAATATAATCCCATGTACAGGCCTTAATGAGAGATCATGCAAAATCTCATAGATTATAATTGCTCTAGTGCCCTTATAATATAAATGTTGGTATTGAAATCCAATAGTTATCGGATTTGAGTGTTGAACCAGCATCCGACCCGGCCCAAATCGCCGGAGCGGAAGGAAGCCTAATTTAACCAATGCAAGGCCGAATGAAGAGATGCTAGTTAGGGGCATAACAGTAATTACGCGATCGTCGATGTATAAATTATCTCGCTCCTCCTATGTTTTTATTCTCCGAAACCCTAGAGGGGCAGCAGCCGTTTCGCTCCAAAACCCTAATTAGTGTGAGTGAAGAGACGTCTCTGATTGTGATTATAATTGCTTTCTTCGCTCGTTCTATATCTTGTATTTGAGATCTGTCGTTGATATTTTTCGCAGGTTTAGGTCTACGTAAGCTTGGACTCGGAATCAATGGCTCCTCCGGCTAAAGGTACAGCTAGATTTGTTTTGAACTCGTTTGATTTTCTTTCTTTCTTTTTTATGGATTTATTTTGTGCTTATATATAGTGTTCTTTTACGTTCTTGAATCCTTCTGGAATGGTTATTTTAGAGGCATAGATGTTGTTGTTGTTTTTGTTGTTGTTGTTGTTGTTGATTAGGTGTGCAAACACACTGCTCTATTGATTGTGCTGAGTAAGGATTGTGTTGTCTGTCGTTACTATGGTTTTCTCCTTTAGTCTTCCCACGGGAACGATGTTTAATGTCGTAACAGTTGGATTTGTTCTTTGGATCTCAGAAACGTAGGGTTTTTTGTGTTTTTTTTTTCTTTTTGTTTGAAATGATCTTTAAATTAAATCCACTGGTGTTACTGCTCACACACACAAGTATTGCCAGTTACATTTGTATTGTAGATTTTCGCATGATTCCGAAAGTTATCCACATTCTACCTGAAGCTGCATTGCCTCTGTTGTCTAAGGGTCTCAATAATGGCCCATGGATTTGAACTTCGAGTTATATTGGTAAACCTTTGTTTATAAAACTTACTTTTTGGTGAGGCTACTTGTAATAAACATGTGAAGTCTCAAACATGGTGTGATTTTACTCCGTAATTGGCTTAGAAGATAGCAGTTTGGCTTAAAAAAAATTCTTGGAATTATGGATTAAGTATGGAAGTTGTTTTCTATTATGTGCTCATTCGTCTCAAAGTTAGTTGCAACCCTCATGCGTAGAAAGTCTTAAACATTGATTTAGGTTCTGTTTGTTAATTATGTGTAGCCAATGTTATATCAAAAAGTCATCAAAGAATGTATAATAGAGTAGAGCATTTTAGATTTGACCTTTGTGGAAAAGCGGAAACCTTACTGCGTGTTTAGAAATTAATATTCACAAAAAGGGGTTGGGAGAGGTGATAGGAACCAAAATCTTGGATAAGTAATGGCTAGAAAACTTCCAATAGTCGGAATCTAGTAGTATTCCATTTTCCAAATCCTCATAGATTGCAAATGATAGAAGCAACTTTACATCCTCTAATTCAGGGACAACCTTGGAGACATGAAACTTACAGAGCCAATTCCTTCAAAGAATTTCAAACTGAATAAATAGAGGAGCAGGCTTTCCAAGCACCAGGGGTTTGCTCTTTGCTACAAAAGTAGTGTCTTCCATGTGTACTATGGCTTGGGATGGGATTCTTTTCTGTGAACCATTCATAGAGATATCCTGAGGATAAGTTTTACTAAAATGAATGATACAGAAATGCATGTGTTATTTATATGGAAAGTGGGGAACAAAAGATGTGCACGGTGGTGTGGTGTGATAAAATCTCTAGTAAGCAAGGTTTTGTGGATCCTTGGTACTCCCTGAAAATATATCCTTAAATCTCTAACTAAATATCTAGTGTTCTCCTCCCAGTGGTTAGATATGTTTTCAGTGTCTAACAGCCTCTTTTGTATAAAAATAAGTTTGTTAAAAGATTGTTTTTAGAGTGTACTTTTGAAAACAATGAATTTTTTCTTGTTTTCTTGCCTCCTTCACAAATCTTGAATTTCAATTTGAAGTCGGTTTTTTAAAATGTTTGCTAATTGTATACCAAAAGGGCTCTAATTTTCATTGCTTATCTCAAGGTTGCCCTCAATTAGACATCTTTGTTTCATGAAAAAAAAAAATTGGTTAGTTTTTGCAAAATTAATTTCTATTTTTTTTTAATCATTGAAAATCTTTTACCTGTCAGGTTAATTATTGTGAAACCAACTCACAAATTTTCCTTTTCTTGATGTCATAGTCGTTCTTGTTGGTAATCCTTTCTAATGACCAACACATCCCAAACTTAATTAATTCATGTAATTTGCAGTTGCAACCACAAAGAAGGGAGATTCTAAGGCACAGGCCCTGAAGGCTGCCAAGGCAGTGAAATCAGGTTCATCAACATTGAAGAAGAAGAACAAGAAGATCCGGACATCTGTCACTTTTCACCGTCCAAAGACATTGAAGAAGGAAAGGAACCCAAAATACCCTCGCATCAGCGCTCCACCCAGGGACAAGCTTGACCATTATCAAATACTGAAGTATCCACTTGCAACTGAGTCGGCCATGAAAAAGATTGAAGACAACAATACACTGGTTTTCATAGTTGATTTACGTGCAGACAAGAAAAAGATTAAGGCTGCTGTTAAGAAGATGTATGACATTCAGGCAAAGAAAGTGAATACTTTGATCAGGTGAGGCTCTCAGTTTCTTTTATTTCTGTATCTTAGTTCCTTTTTTTCTTTAAAAATATTTTGAAATTATCAGAGTTAAAATGAAGTCTTTTTGCTTTTCATGTTCAAATGATGATTTTACAATCTAAAGGAAGAAATGGTTTTAGCGTCTGTTATATTTACACATTCAGAATATGTATATTCATAGTTTAATATAATTAATGCTTTTTAATCTAGTTCTAAATTGGAGATGCTTTGACTAGTGAAAAAATATCAGTTCTTGGACATTTGTATTTCAGGTCTGACTGTTGTTGTCAGAAACTTTCAATGCCTTGAGAAACTTTTTTAAGGATATTGCTGTCAGAAACTTTCAAGTTCTTGTGATTAAATGTTGGAAAGAATTTGAAGTTGTGTTTGGCTACTGATTAACTGGAAGAGGCTATTTTGGTTTGCTTTAGTTGAAAAGATTGCCATTTGAGATTAGGGCATTTTGTTTGATTTACCAACTCCTGTCAGTTAGTCTCTCGCTGAAATTTGGTGATTTTTGTTGCATCAATTTCTCTTGCTTGAATATTTTATGGTGTGATTTTAGGCCTGATGGAACCAAGAAGGCGTATGTGCGGTTGACTCCAGATTATGATGCTTTGGATGTTGCAAACAAAATTGGCATTATTTAGATGGTAAATGTTGAATCCATTTCGCTGTTAAAGGAATTTGTAGCCAATCTAGAGCAGTTTTGTTTAGATAACTAATATTGGGGAGAATATTTTGTTGCTGGAAACTTGAAGGACCAGTTTGATTTATTTGCAGTAGTGTCTTGTGAATTTTGTTTTCTTTACGAATCTTATGAAGTACATGTCATATCCATCCTGTTTTCTCACCATTTTCATTCTTGCTTTAATTTTACGTTGCATTTTTCCTGTACTTTTGGATTATCATTTGCCCCAGGATCTTTGCCTATGTGTTTTTTTTATTTATGTCAATCTATATACTTGCACTATCATTTAGGATCAATGAATCAAAGATAAGGCAGTTCAAGCCACCACATTAAGGCCTGGTAGAATCACAAGATGCCTTTAGTAAGGTACAACTCTTCACTTCACACTATGACGTTGAGCTCCAAACACTTCACGTAGGGGTGGTGATTTGGTTTGAGGCTTATGGCTCTAACCTGGCTTGTTATATTTAAATTTTAGCCCGACTATTAGATGGGCGGGGTTGGGTCGGTTTTAAAATTTATTGGACTGATTTTGGATTACATAGCAAGACTTGGCCGGCCCAAAGGCCTAAAAATTGAGTTTGATTTAATGTATATATATAATATAATAATGTGCACGTAATTAAGAATATAAAATAAAAAAAATAAATTATAATTAAAATTGTGTTATATAAATATATAATTAAAGTATGTATAGTATATATAAATATAATACGTATTACATATATAATATAGTGTTAAAAAAAAATAATATATATATATAATAATAATAATAAATATAATTAAGTGTATTTTTATAATTAAGAGTGTATAAAATGTGTATAATATATATTTAATTAAGTTAATAGTATTATTTAATTAAGGGTTTATATTTGTATTATATATATATATTAATAAGAGTATGTTTAATTAAATATATAATACAAATAATTCACATACTTAACTTATTTTTTAATAAACAAATAATTTACATACTTATTATATTTTTTAATAAGAATATATATAGTATACAATTATAATATAAAATGGTAAAAATAAAACATAACTAAGATTCAAGAGTATTATATAATTAAATAATATATTATACATATATATATACATATGTATATACATGCATAAACTTATATATATATATATATATATATATATACCAAATATATTTTATTAAGTACATAAGACTAGATATAAATATATAATGAATTTAATTAAATTATAATAAGGGTTGAGCTAAAATTATAAAAAATATATATATATTATTCAACTACATACATAAGTTAATTCATTTAGAATAAATTAACACATATTTAAGATAAATTAAATAAATAATATTTTTAATTTGTATGTTTTATTTAATTATTTAACTAAAACTTATATTTTATTGTAAGTAATCTAACCTTAAAATACATATTTGGTTATATTAGTAGTCCAAAAGTCTGATCCAAATGTTCGACCTAAAGGCCCGGTCTATATATTTTTTGGGTTAGGTCTAAGTTAAGGTTTTTTAATATTGGCCCGGCCCGGCTTAAAATTTTATTCCTAGGCCGCCAAATGGCCTGAATTGCCATCCCTATCTCTGGGTTGTTTGGTAGGAAAGATATGATGGGATAAGATTATTTTTAATCTTATCCCAGCGTTTGGAGGTGGGTGGGATAAGATTACAAATAATCTCACCCACCATTTTATCCCGTATAAAATGTCAGGATTGTTTTATCCATTCGGTAAAAAAAAAATTCTTCTTTTTTATTTGTCATTCTTCATCGTCTTCTTCTTTCATTTTCTTCTTCTTCTTTCTTTGTACAAAAAAAAAAAAAGACTGGTTTTGCGATTTGCAAAAGCAGTGACCTTGTTTTTTTTTTTTTAATGTAATTAAAAAAAAAATTATTTATATTTTAATTTCATGGGCTACCCTAAACACAACATTATTTTATTTTTAATCTCATCTCATCTAATTTTAATTTCATAAAAATAATCTTATTATATCCCGAGGTAAATGCCAGGTGAGCTGCTGGTCATCTGCGGTGTTTACATCTGTCAATACCGTGCATAAGTAAAAGCATTATAAGAAAATCCATGAAAGGTCGACTGCGCAAAGTAAATGCTCACATGAAAGGCGTACTGCGCAATGCAAGTTCTTTTTCCCCACAAGTAGGGTTGTTGGTTTCAGTTTCAGTTTTTTCCTTGAAGAGCCTCATTTATTTCTTGCGATTAAATAGGTGCTCGGTGGAAATGTGAAATTGTATACGTGGAATTCTGATACTAAGAAGGACAATAATCAATAAACAACCAAAGGATTTTTTTTTTTTTTCTATTGGTTTTCGATGAAGTACCCAGCAACCGAGATGTATTGAGGGCCTAATGGTACGTAAGGCAAATATAATAACAAGGGATTGAAAGAGTTCCTAGGTTAGAGCATTCAGGCACGACCCCCCCCCCCCCGCCCCCCCCCCCCCCCCCCCCCCCCCCGCCCCTTAAAAGGAAGTGGCAGGTTTAAGTTTCTCCTATCAATCTGATGTGTTTACACTAATACAATCTAAACATGGATTTAGGTATGAAAAACACTAAAGTAAAAAATTTAACGGAAGAGCCAACAAAAAAAGAAAATTGCTAGGATTGTGATTCCAATTAAGCCCCTTACAATACCAAAAGAAACAGCTGTTAAGAACAACAATGGCTACAATGTGAAGGAAATGAACTCGCACATCAAACATTGAAGATCTTGAAGGAATCTACAACAGTTCGTAGTTTATCCTTCATCTTCTCCCACCTCCTCTCATTGGCTCCTGTTGTCAAAGTGTAAAATTTTCCTGCCACGGAAGTCACCGCCAAAATGAGAATAATAATAGCAATTCCTCCTGAACGGCTATTTGAAGGCAGGATCATCATAAGTTCTGCTTGATATCTACTAATTGTTTGAGCACATTAAACTGGGTTGCATGAAGTGTAGAAATCAAAGTCACCTAATTTCTGATGCCGAGGCTGTATCCGTACTGGGGCGTGGTAGTGTGCATGTTTCCTTCTATTGGCACCATATAGCATACCGCAGAAATGAAGGTACACACAATTACCATATGTTATCCACATACAGAGAGGATATACAAACAATTCTAAGGTCAATAACTGAGCAACTCTTGGCCAAGGAGTATTCATTAACTTTTTCCTTGATCCTGTCCCTCTCAGTTGACAACTTGGCATTATAGAGAATCATCAAATTCTGATTCAATAAGCAATATAACAAGGCAGGTGTAGAAATATTTATCTAATCATATATGATGGATCAAGCGCAGAAGTTAATCAAATAGAGTGTAATTTATTTCCATACCATTTCCAATGCAGATTGCACCAAGAGCATGGCGGGTATAGTTCGGAGCCTGAGCAACGAACTCAAAAGTGTAATAAGCTCTCCCATCCACTTCATGCTGCACCATAACAAAACAAACCACAATGATGAAAAATCTACTTCTTCAAATGAAAAGCCACATTCTTGACCACACATCTAGGGCCTGGGTCAGACTACTCTTTGTCAAGCTGGTCCTTACTCTAGGAAGTAAATATTGGGGCAAGACCTTGTTCTCTTGGTTTGAAAAATCAAGGTCCAGCCCTAACTCACATTATGCAAGTGAATCAGGCCAGGACATGGTAAATTGAAAACTCCTCAGGTCATCCTCAAAGCCCTGCCCTAAATGAGAAGAGTACTTCACAAATAGACGAAAAGAATGCTTCACAGCCTCTTGTGATAGCCTTCTCAATTTGCTTTCTTGAGTGAAGAATGTCATCATAAAAGGTCTTTTGAATTTATAGAGGTATAGATCAGATCCAATTTTTCATACAAGTGAGAAAGTTCTGTCATGACATCCTTGCCAGTGTTCTTGGGTGTATTCCTAGCAGGCCATTTCAGGATAAAGTCAAGGGCTTATCCTCAATCCTTTTGGATTGGTTAAAATATAAAATAAGGTAGTTAAAAGATTTTACACCAGCTTTAATCTTTACGGTAAGAGTTAGATATGTACTTATGTAAGAATAAATATAAATATATATGTATTTATATATGAATATATGTATGTTTATTCTAAATTGTGTCAGTTGTGTTACCATGTACCTACATAAAAAATAAGGAGTTTATCTGAAATATAAACAAAAATTATGATCATAACGGTACATGCAATGCCTGAGATAATTAGCAATAACTTTAAATTTGCTCCATGCATTTAAAATGAGAATGAATTAAAATTTTCAAAATGAGAATTTTTTATTGATTTTTAAAAAATTTAAAATAATGATTTAATAGAAGGCATTACTTTACATGTGTAAAGATATTCTTGCACATGCTTTGAGGGCCAACCCTTATAACTTGGCCCCCATGTCAAAGGGGGTTTCCAAACTTGGCTTAACCAGCCTGTGAGCACCTTTAAACTTCTCAAGCTCTCATTTCAAAGGATTTAGAGGCTCAGGTTGGGTTGGGCCACTTCATTTGGGCCTAATCTTGCATCCATATTTTCACTACTGAATAACAATGGTCTCTGTCACTATAATAACCTTTCTTTTGTGAGAGGTACTTTTTTTAGTTGACTTTAACCATCATCAATTTATCATAATTTGAGAATCCAACAAGAACTAGAGGTACATAGTACTTTAGATCAGAAAATATATAAACTTTGATATATCAGGTAGACAAAATAAAAGGAGGATTCTTTTGTAGAAGAGTGAATATATTCCTATTGCTTAATAGCCAACTGATAGGAACAAAATATCCAACTTTTATGATTGTATCATGTAAAATTTTCCTTGCAAATTTATTTGACCCCCATTGTGGATACCGAAAGGCAGGGTGGCAGATTCTTTGAAGTTCACAACAAGATTAAGCTGGTTTAATTCTAAGTTCAATGACTCAATCAACTTCAAGACATCAGTAATATAATGATAAGTAGAAAGCCTTTACCTCTGCTGCCTCAACTAGCTTGGTTTTCTGTGTGGAAGGAGCCAAGACCTTCTTTATTAAAATTTCAGCAACCTGAGCTCATTGAATAATACCATATTTGTCAGATACCAGAGTGAAAACTCACAGGACTAACAAAAATGAATACTGAAAATCATGGGGATCTTCAATAGCAAATCTTGTAGCTCCAAAAAAACTTTAGTAAGTCAAACCTCTTGTGGGGACCCCAGGTTTCGAATATCCTGCTTGCTGGTTGGGATCAAGTTCACACTGACATTTTCTAATGGTTCGATGACATCTTTATATACCTTATCTTGACCTTCAATAACTACTTCCTGATAGAAAAAAACTGAAAGTATTTTAGAAAGCAAATATTCCCATATACTTGTACTTCAAAATAGCAAGACACAAAAGGCGTAAAGCATGTGGCAAGTCAAATAGTTGAGTTTTGAACACAATTATACACAAATATAAAGCTAAGAAAATGTCACAATGCACACCTGCCACCCAAATGGGTAGAGAAATTCATATCCATCCTTGTTGTCTGAGACTGGCAAGAATCCTTTCTTAGCTTCTGCAGCAACTGAGCCATAAGGGTGTTCTCTTAGGACATCATCGATCATTATTCAAAGGAACCAACGCACTGCACAACCAGCAGGCGTGCTTTCAGTGCTACTAACAGAAAAAAAATCCATAGGTCTTTTCATCAAAAGAAAAATACAACTTTTCATGATTTACATGTAATGGCTCTTACATGATGCTTTAGTTGGATTTATTAGGGAAAGCCAGGTGGAAACTGCTCCCAATGCAATAGCATGGCGTCTCCCAAGTCTATCTGTCAACAAAGAAATATAATGAAAATAATGTGGCATGTTTAATCCGCCTTTTATCAATAGCATATTCTACTGGGGATGTTTGTAACTCTTCGATACAAATGAATAACCAGCCGCTTCAAAAATCAATTTGGGATTCGTATAAACGAATGTTCAATTCACGGCTATATGAGTGAACTGTATCAATGTCTACATATAACTAGGTTAGGCTCAATAAGCTCAGAATCTTACTCCTGGAAAGGTTTTAAAAATCAGCCAATTTTTTGTGAGACTGATCTCCATTGGTTTTTGGTGACAATAACCTTTCCGACAAGATCTTCCTACTAAAACTCAGTTCATTATAACACTAATAATCTAATCAAATTGGTGTCCATGAGAATCCAAATATTATCAAGGTTTTTCTACCAAAAAATATATCAAGGATAAAGTTCTTAAATTTAACAGCCGGCTGCACTTGAATATCTAGAAAGTGCAAAATAAACTTTTTCTGTTCCACAGAGATACACTACTTGAGTTATATGCTCCAAATGTGAATCAAGGATTCTATTAGAATTTTAGATTCACTATGGTCACTATGGGATTTTGAATCATTTTCTAGTAGTTAAATGATGAATGCATTATGATACATATTGAATAAAATATGGTTATTTTAATAGTTTCTCAACTAGGATTCATGTTCATAGTTGATCTTACAAAGTTTTACGTTGGTTGTCAGCTACCTAACGCAATACTAGTTTCTCCACTAGGATTCATGGTTTTATTAATAGTTTCTAAAAATATAAAACATTGCAATTCTAAGGTAGATGAATTGGAAAAGAGCTAAGTAGATATGGTAAGATTCAGCCCAATATTTTGTGCAAGCAGAAGGCAAAGGATGCAGATAGCAAAGAAAATAATGGTTGAGACATACTGATTTCTTACATCATTAAGTGTACAAACATGCATATCAAATGAAATGACATAGAATCATCATACCACTAACTTCACATGAAGATGCATACCTCTCGTTGCTTTTGATCTTGCTTGAATATAGATCTCACTGTAATCAGGATAATAATACAAGTATTCACTTTGGGGATCTACAACAAGACCTCTTTAGTATGCTTCTTAAAACAATCGGGCTGAGTGAAACAGATGCAAGAAATAGGATAGGTCCATGTGAAGTACATCAAGCTCTTAATTTCCCAGCTTATGGAGAAAACTAACCAGGGATATCAGTATTTCTGCCCACAACATTAACAATTTCCTTAATGACTTGAATGCTAGCTCGTAATGTAACCACACTTATCAAAGTGGGGCCTAACTCATGGTAGGAGGATCCAAGCACAGATATTGCAACTCTGCACCTATTGAGATTTTGAGAAAAAAGGGGGAATGGGAACAGAATGTTTAATCATAAACCTGGATGATGCAAAGTTAGAGTATAGCACAAAAATTTTCTAACTCTACTGTTCAATAACTATGAGAAATTTTTTTCAGAAATGCAGTTCCTTGTAACATACTTCAATTAGGATATCCTTAACCACTAAAGGAAACCGTCTCGACTGATTGTGAATGATTGACTAGTGTTTGCAAACTTTTAACAACTAAAGCATGCCAAAACCCAAAAGCATTCAAGAAACTGAATTACATTATTTGACCCCATTCCCAATAACAACAGGAGAACCAACTAATCAATATCGATGTTGAAAGAATCAAAATAACACAAGCCATTGGTCTGGTCATTCGTAGGATCAACCTCTAACATGCATCTAGTTATCATAAAGAAATTTTTATTCATGATCTCGCTTTACCTTAACTGTTCCTTGAATAAAAGTATCACAAAGAACTATCCAGGTGTAGATAGCAGTGGCACTATCTTTCGTATGCATATGGGGTTTAAAAATACCAAACATTTAAGAAAAATATAGGTAGGAATTTTATCAAAAGAACCACACTACTTTATAAACACTATTGGCCCATTGATGTGAAAGAAAATGGGCATGATAACCTTGGTTGGGGTCCTCAACTAAAAAACCTTAAAACTAGCAATTAATGTGTGCTGAAGACTTCTTAGATTCAAAACACTAGATAGGTATAAGGAGTTTTTTCTCTCAATGTAACAAATAATCTTTCATTTACTACCTTTCAAACTTACATCATAATGTAAGACTAAAAATCATTTTCAACCTCTCCACAACAGAAGTAAAAAGAAGATAAATTCAGCTATAATATCCATGGTAGGGGCACCTCAATAGCAGTCCTTGAATACTTGAACTTATAGCTGATCTTAAGATACAGCTTCAATCTTTCAATTATTTCAAAGAAATCTAGCATAATCAACAATGAACTAATTATAAGAAGTTTTGCAGGATTCTCATAGTCTTATACAAAAGCATTAAGCAGGTTCTTATAGATACACAACTCTGCTTGTGACACATTATAGAATAAGCTCATGCCAGTGGAGGACTCTTCTGTTGCAACAGATAAGCAGACTCTACCATGCATTCTATCAATCAAGAACAATAAATAACATAATGGGAAATCCTGTTATAGAAACGCATAACACTGTTAAACACATCCTTAGGTTTCCCCCCAGCGACAACCATTTCTTAATCCCAGTGAGATCAAATTTTCTCTCTGACTGGTGTGCTCTAGGTTAGTTAGAATGATTTTCTGTCATGCATGTCAAATGTATTCTTAATATGCACCTTAAAGCTTTTGGCTTGGAACATAGCAGAACTAGAAGCAAATGACCTTCTACAATACTCTAGCTAGGTATATAAACAGATAAAAATCAAGACCCTCTGTGTCAATATATCAGATTAGTATAATCACACCATCAAAATCCTTTCTAAACCAATCAATATAAGAGAAAGACAATACACTGCAATATCAAGGCAATCAAGCACCAGAACTGCCTCAAACATTCATTTACCTTGGAGTAATCCACAGGCAAATGAAGCTGGCCTAAGAAAGCAAAACCAGTAGTTCGATCTAAATACACAACCATTTCCTGACGCATTTGTACCAAGGTTTTTTTCCTCTTAATTTCCAACTACATGATCAGGACGTTATCATGTAAGGTTGCACAAAAAAGAAGAAAACACAGCTGCTTTCTCCACATTTTTACAATTGAATAAAACTATCCGAAAATAAAGCATTATAAATCTTTGCTGCTAATTATTTGAAAACACAATATGAATGTATCTACTGTTAGTTAAAAATTTAACGCGCGAATCACAGAAGAGATGGAGACGATAAAATAAAACTGTACCTTGACGAGAAGACGTGGATTGCTCTGCTCTAACGAGAAAAGAAACACCTCTTCTACAGTAAGGAACGTAACCTAGCTTCTGTAATCCCAGCTGAAACCAGCAAAATATAGATCGAATCCATTTAATTTGTATGGGAATACAAAAGAAAATGTATATAATATGTGAAGAAGAAGAAGAAGAAGAAGAAGAAGAAGAGAACCTGAGAAGAGGAGGAGTTGAGGAAGAATGTGCGATGGATGGAAGATGAATTTTGCAGAGACGCCATTGTTATTTGTTGCTGAGAAGAAGTGGAATCTCAGTTATAGGCTAAGCAGCAGTGTGTTTGTGTGTTTTGTGGAAGACCAAGAGGCAGCGCCACCTCACCTTATCTTCCTTCTCATAGGTAGGTTCCACTTATCTATTGGTGGCTCCGCGGTTTATTGGAGCGTTCGTGAGATGGATTGGGTTAGATTTATGTCAATAAATTTAAAATTCAACTTAATCTAATTTATTTTCTGACTCAATTCAACTCAAACAGGTCGAATTTGATTTGGGTGGTGGGTTTGATCGAGTTAGGCTTAAGCCTCACATTTGACATATAAGTTATTGATATAAGAACTTTAATTATTCATTGATCGTTTAAATTTACTAGTAATTTTTTTTATTATTATTTTGCAATAAATAGTCTGTTAATATTACATATTACTAAATAGTAATAATAATTTGTAAAATAGCAAAGCATAGATTGAAATTTTATACACTAATAATATAGTAACCCTATCATATATATATATATATTATGGTATAAACTAAATTAAATAGTATTAGATAAGAATCATAAAATATATATAAATCTTAAAAAGATAATACCTAGGAAAATATTTTAAAATTTCAACACTTACCTCGATTTGAGTTGGTTTAATCAGATTTTTAAGGGCTCAACCCATGACCCAACTTAAACTGATCGGATTAGATATTTTAGAACTTATTTAACCCAACCCAAACCAATCCAAAAGGTTCGATTCGGTCAATTCGATCGGGTTGATGAACACCATTAACTTAGACAACGTACACCAACTAATCCCAAGTGTCAGTCCCTGTGAGAAGAGAGAGTAGTGGTCCCTCAGTGGGTGTATTAAGTGCCTCCATACACATAGTATAGGCGCACGAGATTTTTTTCTAGATAAAGGTTGTCAAGGGTGGCAATTTGGCTCATTTAAACTGGTCCGACCCGGTCCAATCGAACCTAAAGATATATGAGCCGAGTTAAGTCAAGCTTTATTTTATTAATGGACCGAGCCGAATCGAATTTATATTTGAAATCAAGGTTCAAATATGACCCTAATTAATATACGAATGGAGTCTTTGGATCAGGCCCGTAAATCGAACCTACGAGCTAAATCTCTAGGGCCGATTTATGGGTTAAATTGAACATATTAAAATAAACATTTTGGTACTTTAAAATTTATATTATAACAAATTAAAATACATAAATAAAAAATTAAAAGGAATATAATTTACAATATTAAAAAATTCTAACTGAACAATTTATGATTACAATATTGAATACACTCATACTCATGTGTACTTATATAAGAGATTGCTAACTAGTGCTTTCTAAGTTTAATGTAGGGGTGGGAAAAAATTAAGTATGGAGGGGTCCAAGTAACCCATGTTAACAAACATATATCATATTCATATCTAGCTTAGTTTGAGAAACGGACAACAACTATTCATCCATACTTGTGTTTTAAAAATCCAATGGCACGGTTTTGTTCTTTTTTTCACACTTTTTCGTTTTTTTTACCATGGTTATTAAATTTGATTTATTGTTACTATTGAATATTAGTGAAATGAAGGTTGTGTATATGAAGCAAAGAGGAAAATTGAAAGGTTGAAAGCTTCAACCAAGCTAGGGAATGAGTATCTTAAAATTAAAATTATATAAAATATTAATTTTACACCTTGTAGTAAGTAAAAACGAAGAACCCGATTTTTTAAGTTTTCATCTAGACTTGGCCTAGTTTTACAAACAAACATAGATCTTATGTCCTTACCCAACTCAAATTTTAAAAGATTTTATTTGTGCCTATTTTAAAACGAGTTAGACTAAAGTCGATAAATGGGTCCAAAGCCCATTTTGCCACCACTAATTTGTTAACACCCATCCCTCTAAGAGTTCAAATTTTTTACGAGTCTAGTTATTTTCACCCACCCTTTCATATCTCTTCACCCATTTTCTCTCTTCACCCATATGAAAATTTAAAATCAATTATTTTATCTCTCTTCACCCACTTATATTCTCATTTTACCCTTCTCACCTTAACGCCCTAAATCTTTTCTCTCTCTCACTCGTTTCTTCTCTTCTCTACATCATTTCTTCAAGTTTTTCAATCATTCAAAGGGTTATAACACCGTTAGAAAGATTTGTGAGCAACAATGTCGCGAAATCTTGCAAAAAAATCGGGTTATTTCAGGTTTTGGAGGCCTCGAACCAAAGTGATTTAAGTGCAATCTTTGATCACAAATCGATAAGTAAATCATGATTTTTGCATGTTCTAAGTTAATACCTAATAATCATTACATGCTAGGTAAATTAGGTATGTTCTATGCAAAATATGAACTTATTTTTTGTTGTAAGGCCCAAAATCCAAATAATGCAAAGAGGGTTTCTATCTTTGCATGATAGTGTAGATTGTAAGTGATCGATCGATTCTTCTTAATGTCATGGTTATACAAAGAAAATCCAAAGTGCAAGCCTAGGAATAGAAAAAATTGTATTTATCCAATCCTTTCTTATAAACTTGGGAATAAAAAAATATCTTATAGTTTTGATTATATGAAATCTTATCTTAGACCGAGATATCATAGCTAGCTCAGAGCTGAAGGCTATTTTAAATGAATGACAATCTTATTTTCGTAATTAGAGGGCGATGTCAGTTTTTAATTATGCTTTAGTTGTTTATTAATGATGAGGGTCACTTAGTAAATATTTTAATTATTTAAAATATATTAGGATTTTAGTTTTCAAGTTATAAAGAGAATCAAGTTTTATTTTAGTAAAAAAATATATTATCTGACCTTGTATTAATACTCAAGAAAAAAAAAATTCTTATTTTAGTAAGACTTTGATTTAGTAAAATTTTAATAAGAGTCAAATTAGGTAATATTTTTAAATATTTATAAATAAAGGTTTATAATAGAATTAAAATAATTTGATTGAATAAAAAAATATTTATTATTAATGTCTCTTCTCCTTTCTTTTTCTTCTTCTTCTTTTTTTTTTCTATGTCTATTTCTTGTTCTCGTCCAATTTCTTTCTATTTCTTATTTTCCTCCTCCAAACACTGCATTACACATAGATGGACAAATCATTTACCATTACATAACTATAGTTCACATCAATAGAAATAATTTTGATAAGTTGGCAACTATTTACATAATCATTGAAGAATTGAGTCATAGTAATGCTTTTTGTTTCTCAAAGAGCAGCAAACAATTAGTAAAATATTGGATGCATGGGTACTGACATTTAGAACTTTTTTTGGTGTTGGTGGTGTCATTTTTCTCTTTACAGCGAGATTAATCTATTTATCCGAATTGAACCATAAAAGTGTAAAAATCTCTCAGCAAATAATAGTTTCAAATACGATGAAAGTTTTGAACTATGATAGGTGACCTCATCGGAAGTCCTCGTATTGCAACCTTCTTTGACATTTAGACCATTAATATTAACAAATAATACTCAGTAAAATATATATTCCATTTTAAGTATATTTTATTTAAATTGCCTCTAAAAATTTCCATTACTCTTTTCAATTTCTAGACATTTTGCTTGTTTAAGCATTACAAAACGTTGTAGGGTACTTATAAAACTTCTATTCAGATTTGAGAAAAAAATAAATCCGAATATATTAATTTTTAAAAATTTTCTAGGAGCTGGTTTCTTTAAATAATAGTAAAAACAAAACAAAAATTAACAAATATGAGATTAGTAAAGATATTTTAGGTCGATTCCTTGTAATGGGACCATATAGGAATGATTAAACTTTTTAGAAGACAAAAATCATGAATGGCAGCGCAGCTCAGCTCAGCTGTAGCAATAATTAATGGGGGGAGGTCTCTAAATATGAAAATGGTGTTGTGGGGGAGATGAAGTGCACAGCCCAACTCCCACACATGTGCCCCGTTGCTGTCACCCCTTCTTCTTGCTCATTAATGAATTTGAATCTCTCTCTCTCTCTAAAAATTTAGTTGTAAGGGCATAGCCAATGACTACTTGGTGCCATGATCAACGAGTGTCAATAGTTTGATTTGGATCGGTTTTCACTCAACCTAATTCAAACTTACCTAACTACGAAACTGGTCAACAAGGGCAAATCAATCTGAACTAAGCCAAACATAATTAGTTTGATTAGATCTGAGTTGATCAGTTTAAAATTTTAACTATAAATTTATTAATTAATTAAAATAATTATAATTAATATAATGAACTAAATATATAAGATGATAATGCAGATATTTATTGTACTTCATGCAACACAAATACTTGGAAAAGGTCACACTATTTTTGCCAAACTTTTGACACTACCCCTTTAAGCTTATAATTATATATCTTATATTTTTAAAATCATTTGTTGGGTTGAAGTTATAATCTAAGTAGTTAAATAACTTCGACTCTTTTGTATCTTCTATTTTTATGCCTACTTTAGTCATAGTTTCTCCATTTTTACCCTTTTCAAACATAATTTTTTTACTTTTTTCTACTATTTTTCTATTTTCAAATATAATTTATTTAAAATAAAATTTAAAATTTAAAAGTTATGTGCAATGTAAATGCCTCGCATACTGGCCAAATGACATGATTACCCCTAAGAAAAAAAATAATTTCACAAATGCCATCGAAATACAAATAATGACTTATTTGTCATATTTTACTGTTCATTGCACAGTCAGCACGCCAAACAAGCGCCACGTTGGCGCCCAAGTGGCATTTTAAGGAAGGCGTTCTTTCATATCTTTTTTAAAGGTGAAGGGAAAGCGTCTTTTGAAAAGACGCCTTCCCTTCACAAATTTATTTTTTTACAAGTGCAAGGGAAGGCGTCTTTTCAAAAGACGCCTTCCCTTAAATTTTTTTTTTTTTTTTTTGGTATTAAGGAACATGTTCATTCCCATTGCATCACCAGTGCTGCAGCAGAATCTGATGTACAGGTTCTTCCCTGCAATTGCGCATTGGATGCCTTGAAGTTTCGCAAATCTACTGGATCTGCATACAGTTTTTTAGTAGCAACAGATTTAGACCCACCATTAATGAATAAATTGTTGAGATTCATTCAGCTACGTTTCCCAGAATAAATCCCCCGTTACCCACATACATACAGGAACAAAACAAATGATCATTAAAAGCCCTAAGAAAATTAAAACTAATAACTCCTGTACATGCTAATCGTCAACCAGGATATCATAAAATAATGTCCAGATAATTTAGCCATTGGAAACGGTAAAAAAAAAAAAGGGATAAATTGTAACACCGAGCTCAAACAATCGAAGTTTCCAAGACGAAATGAAACAAACCTGTTGAAAACGACGGACAAGGTTTCAAAATTCTCAGGATCCTCCACGAAGAACTTGAGCTCAGCCGCCCTCTTGGCCGTCCCGAACTTTGAAAAAAAAACAGGAAAGGGAAGGCGTCTTCCTTACACTTGCAAAAAAAAAAATTGTGAAGTTCCCTTTAACTAAAAAAAAAATTTGAAGGGAAGGCGTCTTTTTAAAAGACGCATTCCCTTCACCTTAAAAAAAAATATGAAAGGAAGGTCTTCCTTAAAATGTCACCTGGGCGGCAACGTGGCGCTTGTTTGGCGTGCTGACTGTACAATGAACAGTAAAATATGGCAAATAGGTCATTATTTATATTTCGATGGCATTTGTGAAATTATATTTTTTTGTAAGGGTAATCATGTCATTTGGCCCTCACATACTAGTATACAAAATAAAATAATCTTAAATATTAAAAGTCAAAATATTAATATTTTCAATTTCTTCAATTTAGATCAAGTTTTAAAGTCTCAAAAAATGGACCAAACTAAATCCATCACATTATATAATTTCTAAATCTAACTCAAATCAAACTCACTAAAAAACAAACCAAACACATTAGTTTGGTTTGGAACCAAATTTGGATGTAACTAAAGGAGGGAATGGGTTTCGTAGTTTGAACCAATTTATTGACACCTCTAATAAAATTTTATCGTATAGTACTCAAATCTTCATATATGAAAAATAATTAATATCATTTGCGGTGTGGTGATAGGTCTATGAGCCATCTTCTTGCAAGCATACTCTAGGTTGTATGATTCTAGAGACCTATTTGTTGTCTAAGGGTCCATTTGATCCTGCAGAGAGAAAGAAAGAAGATAGACCAGGAGGAGACAAATGCCAAACATATGCAAGTATATGCATACAAATGACAAAAAAAAAATATTTGATATTAGAAAAATGTCTTAGGTTGTCTATGACCTTGCCTTGCCAAAAAAAAAAAAAAAAAAATGAATTTTTTTAGGTACTAACACAAAGTCAAAAGAAATCGAAATTCTTCAATAAGGCCAATGAGACAAGCACAACAACAAATAACATGTAAGGCTTAAAATAAGGACCATGTGATCAGTAATAAGCTCTCATTTATTTTATAAGAGAAGAAAATTGAACTTTCAATATATATATATATATATTTATTTATTTATTTGTAGGTGTTCCCAATGGTTAGCTTGTCCTTTCTCATTTGTATTGCATAACTTTTTATTATTTTTGTATGGGTGGATCATGTATCCTGAGAATTAATTTATTTGGAAAAAGAAAGAAAGAATTGTTTATTATTTTTATAACTGAAAATACCTAAAAGTTGTAGAAATAAAAATAGATTTTCTATAAGCGCGTAAAGGTCAACTCTTAGATGACCAAGTGGCCTCGTTTAATACATTTGATAGTGATACGAAGCAATTAAGTGGTAAAAAATAACTAATTACTTTACCAGCAGTAAGAAAAAACTAATGGTAGCTCTTATTTCTATAATATTAGTGACATCTATTTTGATGAAAATGTAACCATATAAACATATAGTAAACTAAATTGGATTAATGGAATGACTAACTAATTAATGGAATGACTAACTAATAAGAAAATATTAAGCTAACAAAATCAATAATAATCACATAATTAATGATCAAAAGATATTGGTAAAGGACTCGAGCATATGGGCATCAATGATTTGGTTCAAACTGTGAAACAAAATTGAACTGGTTGTCCGATTTTGAATTAGTTTGTTTAGGTTAGGCTTGAAAAGCATATAAATTAATTAGTTCGGTTTGATTTATGGCTTGAAATTTCAAAAACTAATCTAAACTAAATAGAAACAATTTCTGTAATACCCTGTATTTCACAAAAAAAAAAAAAAAAAATTACTATTTGGGCAACGCCCGAACGTTCTAGAACGTTCTGTCATGCGTCTGAACGTTCTGTCATGCGCCTGAACGTTTTGGCATGCGCCTAAACGTTCGGATGTTGCCCAAATAGTAATTATTATATTTTTTTTTGTGAAATACAGGGTATTACAATTTTAATGTTAAATAAGTTAATATTTTAATTCTTAATGTTTAAGATTCTTTTATGATACATATTATCTTAAACATTTGCATTATAATTATTTATATTATTTATAAAGTCAAAAGTACCTCTTAATTTAAGACGCGTTACTTTTATCATAAATTCATAAATTATTCATTACTTTTTAATATAAAACTATTAAATAAATTCATATAAGAAAATACATTTTTAGGTAATTTGGTAATAAGGTGCTAAAAGATTTTTTTTATAATATTAGTAAATAAAAGATTTATTTAAGAATTATTCTTTTAACCATTTTCAACCCTCTAATATATATTCTTTCTTTTTTTTTCTGTTAACTTTTCAGCTTTGCTTTATTCACGTGCAATTCATGTGCCCGTAGACTAGTCTTATATAATAAATTTTTATAGTTTATTAAATATGCATTGTTTAACATGAAAATATATATGCACGTATAGCTATTAATTTCATAATTTAATAACTATATATTAAAATTTTCAAACCAATCAACTCAAACTAAACCAAACTTATTATGATCGGTTCGATTCGAGTTGATATAATTGATTGGTTAAATTTGATTTAACAAAATACATAACCATTTATCTTCGGTTTAAATTCGATTTGGACATGAAAATTACCTAAACCAAATTGTTGACACGATGACATCCCTCTTCTGGCATAACATTAGGAGAACCTAATTTTGTTGAGGTAGCTTAAAGAGTTCGTAATGATCCCTAACAATTTCATATTTCTTGGTTCCTAATGCTGGTAATTTAGCCTACGGTCTATGAGCTCGACTTAAGTTGACTCACTTGGATCAATTCAAACTCGAGCTCGACTAATTCATGAGTCAACTCAATTCAATCAAATATTTTTATTGAGTAAGTCTGAGCGAACCAATCAAAATCTAGCTCACATGAAAGCTCGACTCAAAGGCACCGTCTACAAATTTATTTTATAATTTAAAATTTATTTAATTGTATATATTTAATTTTTTTCTCTCTACTTTGCTCTATATTTTTTTACCTCAACGGTATCTTTATTTAATTTATTATAATGTATTCGGCCTAATAATCATGAATTGTATGGTTAAATTTTTTAACATTGTAAATGATATTATTTTTAATTTATGATTTATATATTTTAATTTATTATACATGAAAATTTTAAATTGCCAAAGCATTTCTTTCAAAAATAAAACGAATTTCCAAAGCATCTATTTTAAGATGTTGATTTCAACCACAATCCTGACCTATAAAGTTGGCTCTTATATTAAATTGATTCGTAGGTATGATAGAAAGGCTTGACTCATATACTAATTTGAGCAAAGTTTGGACCTTGATTTTAATAAATATAAACTCGATTAAGCTTGGTTTATTAAAAAAATAAAGTTTGGCACGATTCCACTCAAATATCCTTCAAACTTGATTGGACCTGGCTTGACTAGCTTACATATAAAGATCTAATTGCCACCCCTCTCGAAATCTTAGAAAGAGAACGTAAGGATTCGGAAAAGGGGTTACACAGCTAAGTGAGACTTTTGACCTGTTTGTCATAAATTTTAAAAAAAATTTTATAAATGTTATTAAAATTAAAATATTAAACTCTTTGTCATAGTTTGACCAGGCAACGTCCAGTCAACAGATAAGGTAGTCACAATTGAATATTAGAGTTGTTGATCGGGTGTCATTAAAGTGTCACCAAGAATTTAAAAATATAATAAAAATTTAAAGACATCTTTTTATTATAAGAAGTCTATTTATTAAAAAGACATTTTTAAATTTTTATTTTTTTTAAATTATCGGTAGTGCCTAATCAATAACTCTAACATCTAAATGTGGTCATGTAATCTTCGGACTGTCAAACTATAATAAATAGTTTATTATTTTAATTTTAATGACATTTGTAAAATTTTTGTAAAATATAGTGAGAATGAGGTCAAAAATTCCGGCTAAGTGGCCGTCACAATGTACAGATGGTCCTACCTGCCACTTCCACCCCCACCCTTTAAAAACCCTTAAAAAAGCAATAATAATAAATAGATATTATATTATTGTATAATATATACTTTTTTATTTAAGTTGGAAGGGTCATAATTGTAAATAGTATGGAAGAATCTAATGCATGCATATGAAATCGGGTCAAGAATGAAGGCTTTCTTTGGTTGTCTTGGCGATAGACGTCAAATTAATTAATCTTTATATATTCAAAAAAGCCAAGGAATCAGGTTAATTAATATTATATAAATATTAACAAGGTTAATATCGTAAGCTTTGCAACATAAATAATAATATTTCTTCTGACGAAACAATCACTTACTTTAGAATTATCTTTCATTCTTCTAAAATTTGAACATTGTTCATAACTTTAGACAATTTTAGTATTATATTGGGGTGTTCAACACTTGGTTCAAGGGTTTGATACGATACTTATATAATCAATCACTATTTTATATTTTTTATGAGTAAGAATATAGTTTAACCTTTTATTACCTTTCAAAAAAAGAAAAAAATAAAAGAAAAAATTAGTAAACAATAAATATAATGTGGCTGCTATTGACGAATTGTTGACTCAATGCAAGCAGGTTAAATTTCAATATCATCTCTGTATAAAAGTTTCAATGTTCAATTTTTGAAAGCGCCTTCATTGGGAGATATCTACCATTCCACTCTTGTCTCGAATGAGGATTAATTTTATACCCAAAAAGTATAGGATACCCCGTGAAAAATTTAAAAAAATTAAAAATACAATGTGGCTGCCTCCTTATACAAGTAAGGAATTTAATTAAGCAGTTGCATAAAGCTGCCCTAAAATTAAGACATCCTTTTATTTAAAAAAAAAAAGAAAAAGAAAAATTTATGCATTCCCTCACTTTATTAACTTGTTGCCTCATTTTTTCACTTTTTTCTTTTAATTTTATGGATCATATCAAATTTCTAAACGTTGACTTACTAACATTAGTGCATGTATTGAGATTTCTACTGTTTATGAACAAAAGTTTAAATTTTGTAAAGTTTTTTTTTTCTTTAATTAGGGTAAAACATTATAACTAAGAAGCATAAAAAAAAAAATCAATTTAAACCTTATAAAGTGAATGAATTCTGTGATTTTGTCCTTCACATGACATAAATTATATTTTTGAATCTAAAAATAAGAAAAAAAAAAGATTTTTTAAGGTAATTTTGAAACAAGATAAAAATGATCACATTGTAAATATGTGTGTGTATGTATATAACAATATTGTAAAATAAATTTTAGAAAGTTGAAAAGAGTGAGGTAGTTGCAATAAAGTTTAATTTTAATTATTAATTTGTAATGACTAAAAAACATATTATACAAATTTTAATTAACTTTACCTTTCAATGTCAAAAACCAACCTTAGGATTTCCATTGAAAAAAAATAATAAAATAAAAATAGATTAGGATTTCTTAGGAGCATCTCCAATGCTCTTATAGATTGTATTTTTAAAAAAAGTGTTATGTCATCAATGTCAAGGGACTTATATCTTACATGACTTAAAATATTACTTGATAGACAATTAAGTTAAAAAATGGTCTCTAATGCTGTCATTTAAAATACACATTTTGATGAGTCAATAATAGATAATTGACAATAAATTTAAAATACTTGATAGAGGTTCCTATTTGAGTTTTAAATAATTGTTGAGTCAGCAATAAATGATTTTCCAACAGACCCTCTAAAAGTAAACGGTCATATTAATAGCCTATCTTTTTTTTTTTGCCACCTCAGTTTGACAGTGAATAATGATAATTGCATTGGAGACGTCTATTTTAACTTAATATCTATTTATCCTATGTGACATTTGATTTTTTCACAATCAATAAAAATATTAGAGATGTTCTAAGGCCTCTCGTATTGTCATATAGGACGTCATGACCGGAGCATGGCTCACTTGGTTGTCACCTTCTCCCGCATAATCTAAGGTGGGGGTTAAACCTTTCTCCCCTGATCTATAAATGGAATAAGTGGAGTTTTCTCGGATTGTTGTTGTACTCATCTCTTGGCCTTGGGGATCCTAATCAATTCTAACTTTGTGTTAGTAAATTTGATAAGGATATGAACAATGAGCAAAGTCATGTCAGCTCTCGTTCAGTTCATTCT
Organism: Paratinospora sagittata; assembly: GCA_035771175.1. Taxonomy (NCBI): domain Eukaryota; kingdom Viridiplantae; phylum Streptophyta; class Magnoliopsida; order Ranunculales; family Menispermaceae; genus Paratinospora; species Paratinospora sagittata. The sequence continues at coordinate 16,399,680 of CM069606.1, read as the reverse complement.
ACCAGCTTAAGTCAAGTAGTTAAAGTGGTTAAGCTTATTGTTATGATTAGTTAGGATATTTGTTAAAGACAGTTTTATCTTGACCAATGAAATATTACCAAGTGTACAAGATAGTAAGATGTAACAAACTGCAACTAAGTGCTCTGTTCTCTATAAATAGATAATGAAACAGCTCTCGGATCATCTTCTCAACTGATTGAGAAGCTTTCTTGATTTTCTCTATGTTATGATGTTTGTGTGTAAACATCTATAGTTTCTTAAAATTGAACCACCTTTGTATATAATTTTTCTTTTTTTCTTTTTTTTTTTTGGTGACTTGAGATATTTGAGCCATTTTTAGTACAAAGAATTTTTTCTAGACAAATGTTGCATCCACCCACATAGTGATGAGACTCAAACTCATGTTCTTATAAATCATAAGTAAAAGCTCTAATCACTTTGTCATCTTGTTCGATATTATTGTACGTAATGTTTCTATGCTAGCAGCCAATGTGCTTTTCATGAATAAGATTATAGATTGACTTTTATTAATAAGATTTTCATACTATGAATAAATTACATCCAATTAAAAAGCCAAATTTAAGGTATTACAGGTATGGTTATAGCCAAAAAAAAGTAGTTTTATTATTATTATTATTTATTTTTGCCTTCAAAGGTAGACTTAGCTAGTAAAATGACTGCAAGGCCCTAGATAAAACCAAGGTTTGAGTCACACCATTGGCCTTTGACAAAGTGGCAAGGTAGGTAACTGTCACACCCCCACCGAGCCCGAAAATAATTCAACCGCGTGAACATACATTATAACATTTCTGCCTGGGGTATGACGATTAGAGAATCGCACATAAGCGTGAGCCCATATATATAACACATCATTTGAAAATAAAGATATTTCATTAAAAGTAAAAGAGATTGATCAAAAGTATCATATTTAAGGTTTACATGCGGGGTCTCTCGAAAAGACAAAACAAAAGGGTCAAGAAAAGTGGCTACAACCACCAAAGAAGAAGAAGCTACACCGTCAGCCTCTTGACACAAAATGATAAGTTTCGACATGAGTTGGAATTGACAACCGCCCCTGTACATATATCGACCCTAGCCCATCTCAAATCCTTAAAATGTGAAGCAATGAGGTGAGCTCAACAGCTCAGTGGATCAAGCAAGTTAAACATAGTATTTACATAAGGATAATAATAACAGTACACAAATCAAATGCATTTTAATCCACAATAATCGTTACAATCATGAAATGTTATATAAATCAATAAAATGTATATATATGTCCTAGTTTATCAAAATAACTAATTTTAATACAAAAAAATATCCGCTACAAGCCGCACATATCAAATAATTAAAGTGATTCTATTTAAGATCTCTGACTTTTCACTAAAATTACCAAATTACTTGAAATAGAAGTGTTCATAAATTTTGTAAAATCTATGACCAATTGAAAGGACGATGTCACGTGATCATGCCAACAAATTTATGAGTATGATTTTTTTTATATAAAATTAAATAACATTAGTAGGAAATTTTGTTTCCTCATTTTCTTTAGAATCAAATATTAAAACGACCTCAATCATGAATGATAGCTTAGACAATAATTTTCGCCCCATCATATAATTTTGATCACTGGAGGAGCTCAGATTTTGCTATATAAGCATCCCGAAATGTAAATTATTGGCCACTCGATTAATCTAGAGATGCTCCCTTTGGATCCTCGAATGGCGTGTTAAGCAGCGGCTTCAATGAAAGTTTCGAAAGTTGACCGAACCTCTGACATTCCCTTTCGTTTGAAAATTCCAAGCTAACGCGTCAATCGCTTTTCGCTGCCGCGTCTGAATTTTAAGCATTTGGGCAACTACGCAGCCGCTCTTCTAGAGTTCTACAGAACCCCTGAAAACTCATGAAGTGCGTCTGACACACGTGATTAATTTTATTTACTTATTAAAATTTTTTGCACATTTCAATTCTGATTTTTTTTTTTTGAAATTAATTTTGATTATTTACTCTCTCTTTTTTGGCATCTTTGTTTTCCTTCTCTTATTTATGATTTGTTCCCTTAATTGCTTATATTTACCCAAAGTCAGATTTAGATAGCTTTGTTGGTTACGGAACCAGATATGAATTATGATTGAAGGACGAAGTCTTATTTTTGAGTTCGAGTTTATGCTACGTTTATGTGTCACTCTAAAAAAAGATTGCCTAATATTGAGTACTATTTCTAACTTTAAAATAGTCTTACTCCCTGCAAAAGGGTTTGTGAGAATACTAAAAGCCAAAGACCAAAAGAAAAATACATATAATTTTATAGAGATAAAATAATGTTGTTCTTTTTAATGTTAGTATAAAAGCAACATATTTGTAAATATTTGGAAGTATAATATCATAAATGGTAGGGCACGATTTCTTACCAAGGGAACCTTGAAGTAATAATGAGTGATGTGGACCCAAGACATGAATGAATGAAGTTTGGGTCTCATGGGATAGAATTAAAGAGTAAATGAAATACATGTGATATTATCAACCAAATTAATTTGGTCAATCAATTGTCTGTATCCGACCTCACCTTTTGATTATGAATTAATTAATTAGCAAACTCTTGGGACCCAATATACATCAACCCAACTTTCAAAAGTTAAGTCCTCCGATATATATATATATAAAGTGTTTTTACAAGTATGTTGCACGTGTATTTTATTATAAACTAATTAAAATAAAATGTTTTTATAAAAAAATTTGTATATTTTTATCTTTAAATATAACTAAAATCTGCGAAGTTATAAAAAAAATAAGGACAAAGGTAGGTAAGAATATAAAATTAAAGGTGGTTAAAAAGGTCAAATAGAAAAAAATAAAAATTAGAAAAAGCTTGAAATGTAGGAGTTGTCCTGTAAGTTGTTAAAATAAAAATATACTATTTTATCTGTATTGACAATAAAAGTATTTTTTTTCAAAATCAAGATAAACTTTTTAAGAATATTTTAAGTAGCAAGAAGGTTTTACCGATCAACTAACCAGATATTCTCATTATAATAGCATAGATATACATGTGTCCATGCTAATTAATATACTGAGTGGAGTTTATTATGTAAATTTTAATTTAGTTAATGAAACTTTTAATAATATCACTATATATTTTTATTTTCTTTTATAGAAGAGATAAATGTCAAGTCTTTCAAAACAACTAGAGTTTAAGGTGAGAATGTCTATTGTTGGTATAAGATTTGACCAACATCAGTAAACAATGAGGTCAAAGGAAGATGTTGATATGAAATTCAACAGGGTGCTAGGAAAATCGCCGGAGGTTGGTGATCTTAGAAAAAGAGAAAACAAGAGAGAATAGGCTATCGTGAGGAATACCGGTGTGGTATCGGCCAAAGACCCTCTAATGCCTAAGTTAGTTCAAAACTGCGTAATACTAAACTTAGTCGAGAATGACTTAGAGTTGCTTAACTTCCCCTTAGGGGTTCAGGTCTTTTTATAGAAAAGGCTTGAGGTCTTTGGCATCATCGTGGTGTTGTTGTAGAATTAGGAATCTAACTCGTGCTAGGAAAACATATCTGATTCCTAATAAGATTTGGTATGATCCTCATGAGATCCGGATGACTTATCAGTCTCTTAGTCGAACTGGTAGAGTGTCTGGCTTTATCAAAGTCGGACTACGAGTAAATCCCGAATTTGTCGCAGTGGATCACACCCCATTCCTATCCGACTAGGGATTCCGTCATCATCCGTCCCGAAGTCGGAGATCACTAGTGGTCGGTATGCCGATCTGTAGTCTTTCATTGTGGCTCCTTGATACTAAAGATTCAGTCTATCGTGAGGTCGGTATATAGTACTCAGTGAACCCCGATAATTGATATTGTTCAGGGAACTCAGATGTTCCTTGGCCGACCTCCCATAGTGGCTGTGATCTTCAACTGTGCCAGGCTAGGCAGATCTGTCACGCTTGTCCGGAATAGAACAGGTCGGTATAACTACCTGATATGTGTTATGTCTTACTAGACCAGACTAATATGGCTGACGTGTCTTATGCTCGGTATATGGTCCAACAGTTACCCCCTAAGCTCCGAGCAAGACTAATTGCTTGGAGGTTAGACGAAATGACAAATACCAAGCCATTTAATGCAGGTGACAGTTGTGCTTCGAAAACTGCGGGGACGTGCGCCGTCTGACAGCACGACCGCAGATGCACGTCCTCTGACCATGAGCCGTTGATTTTCTTAGGGATTTGTGCTCATAATTACGTTTTACAGGTCGTTTGCTTATAAATAGAGAACTGCTCATTTGCTCTCCATTCATCAACTGCGCTTTGAGAGATCGGTAATCGCTTGCTCAACTATTTTGGTTTTCCACTCTTGCGCAGTAACTCCTTACTCCGAGCTTTTCCTTTGTTTTTCTGCTAGGTAGTTTGTAGTCCGTAGGCATATCCCCTAGGTCGTTTAGATGGCCAGTTCTAGTGTAGGTCATCCTGCTGACCAGAGGGCTTCCTCTTCTACTTCTATGGAGGTCTCCTACGAGGACCTCTTCCCAGAAAAAAGAGGCAGGGCCGACCCTTAGGTAGGAGGGAGTACAGTAGTCCTATCCTCCTTCGAGGAGACCGAAGAGGTCTTGATGTCACACCACTTTTAGTTGATAGATCCCAGAGTAGGCTCGATACTGCCGAGCCTAGTACATCAGGTCGGGTACAAGTATCCCCTGAGCCTAAAGACGCTGGGGTGGGTGAGATCTTTTATTCAGTAAATTGTGTCCCGTCCAAAATCAAGGAGCATCACCTTGCTCAGTTGAGAAAGGAAATCGGTATACCGAATCATATTGGGTTGAGGGCACCTGCTCCCAGGTACCGAGCTTCTCGCCATAACTTGTTTTTATTTGTTGTCTTTGTTATGCTCGGTAGGGCTGACATGTTTTTCTTCTCTTGTCAGGTACTTGGGAGAGACCGAGAAAAGACAAAACATTCGACTTCTTTGGCATCGACGAAATCTACCAGCTTCCCTTTTGCAAATTGACAGTACAAGGTTATACTCACTCCAGAGAGATTGTACTGATCCGGTATAATTAAAGAGAAGAAAGTTTTCTCAGAACGTATGTTTAGCCTATCGCGTTTTGTTCTTGTACCGACCAATTTTGTTGTTTCCGAGCTGATACATTGTGTCTATAATATAAGTTTTTCTGCTCTTGGTTATTCCACCAAAACCCTGGCAAGGAAGAAAAAAAGACAAATAGGTCTGAGGAGATGGCACCGAAGAGGGGTGTCGCTGGTCGGTATACAATCGACCCTTCCAAGTTGAAGGACATATCTGCTGAGCGAGCAGCTGCCGCTCAAGGGCCTGTAGGTAGATAGCCGAGCAACGCCCCCTTCGAAAGGTTTGAAGGCTGCTGCTCAACACGTATACAACCTTCATCGGATCAAGAACCACTTCGTCAAGTTTCAAGATGCAGTGAAGGAGGCCCAGACTACCTCGGTGATCTGGAAGTCCAAGGTTGTAGCTTGGGATGTTGAGATCAAAAAGTTGAAGGAGCAGCTGAAGCTCAAGGAAGTGAAAGTGGAATCAGTTCAAGAAGAGCTAACCAGGTACCGAGCTCAATTCCGGGCTACAGTGGAAATCGAGGCTGAAGAACTCTGTCAGGCCTGGGTGGATCGATCATACATAAAGACAATAACAATATACCTAGCTGATTTAGAGGAGTTTTTTGGCGACTCGGTAGACTGGAGTGGCTTCGACAGGTGGGCCAGCTCGGCAATTGGAGAGGTTTTAGAAGAGGAGGCCAAGGTTGAAGACCAGGGTGCTACACCCGTGGTTCCAAGGGCATCATCTGAGCCGTCACCGGCTGGGGCTACCTCCTCGGTTCTGGGTACATCGTCTGAGTAGCCTCAGACTGTCGACTCCGAGAAAAAGACACGTCGAGCCGATGATGACGATGAGTCGGTCAGTCTGATTTAGATCCTGCACCGTTCCACTGGTCTGGAGTCGTAGTTGATCTCTCTTAGCCTCTGCCGTGTTTTTTGTGAGGGGCCTGCGTGCCCCAGTAGTCCTCTATTCCTCTTTGTACTCTGCTTCATTATTAATGAAATGTCCATTTTTTCTTAGACCTGATCTTGCTCTCGTTTGTTTTATGCCGATATCTTTACTTAATTTTTCTAAGTATTTGCTAGGTCGTGTGGTCGGTAGGAAACTTTTAACTTCTTTTTCTGCTCTGAACAATTAAGTTCTCCTCTAGGTAGCGGTTTGATCGTCGCTCTAAGGCAGTTCAAGGGTCATTGACCCTTCTTCTCGGTAGTATATGCCCTTATGGGTCAATACCCCAAGGCACTTTTGACCATGGTCATCTTCTCGGTAGGTATGTAGCTAGAGCTTGGTACCCCCAAAGCATTCTAGGGTCGGGGCCCTTCTTCTCGGTGGCTTTCGATATGGTCGGTAGAACCAAGACACTTTTGTTTGTAGATCGTAGAAGCAGATTTGTAGAAAGGCAACTCTTGGTTATTGTAGAAATATCTCGAACAAACACTTGTAGGAATCTAAAAATAAAACTAGAGGTAACCAACACCTCGACAAATACTATAACACAGCTACTGAGTTGCTACTACTATTGCTAATGCCTACTGGTAATACTTCTTCAGGTGCTCCGCATTCCAAGGCTTAGAAATTTTTCTGCCAGTCAGATATTCGAGCTCGTACACCCCTGTGCGAAGTATCGCAGTGATCTTGTAAGGCCCTTCCCAGTTGGGACCGAGGGCGCCTGCTCCAGGCTCTCGCATGTTCAGCATGACCTTTCTTAATAATAGGTCCCCGACCTTGAAGCTTCTGTGCTTCACTTTGGCATTGTAGTACTTCAAGATCCACTACTGGTATGCAATTAACTTGAGTTGTGCTTGTTTTATTCTTTCTTCAAGTAGATCCAAGTCGGTGCATTGAGCTTCCATGTTCCTGGCTTCGTGGAAGTAGGATGTCCTCAAGGTCGGTATCCTGACTTCAATTGGTATGACGGCTTCCATTCCGAAGGCTAGGGAGAATGGTGTTTCGTCTATGGCTGTTCTGGAGGTGGTGCGGTATGACCAGAGGACTTGAGGTATGTCATCAGCTCACATTCCTATCTTTTCCTCGAGCCTAGCCTTTAGTGTGTGCTTGATAATCTTGTTCACGGCTTTCACTTGACCATTAACTTGAGGATGGGCTGGAGTAAAAAAGAAATGTCGAATACCGAGGTTTTCGTAGAATAATCGGAACCTTGTATTGTCAAATTGTTTGTCGTTATCAGATATGATGGCATACGAGACACCAAAATGGCACACAATCGATTGCTAGAAGAAGCGCGTGGTCTTCTGCTTAATAATTTATTGCTCACGGTTCACCTTTACCCACTTGGTAAAGTAGTCAACAGCTACAATTGCAAACTTGACCTGATCCTTACAGGTCGGTAGAGGTCCTATCAAGTCCACCCCCCACTGAGCAAAAGGCTATGGGCCCTGCATTGGAGAAAGATTTTTCGCTGGAGCTCGGATGTTTATTCCATGCCTTTGGCAGCTATTGCACTTCCGAGCTATTCTTATGGCGTCTTTGTGGATTGTCGGCCAATAATAGCCTTGGCGAAGTACCTTGTATGCGAGAGTCCTTCCACCTGAATGGTTACCACATACGCCCGCATGGATCTTCTCCAAAACTCGTCGTGCTTGCTCATCCCGTAGGCATCTTAATTAAGGCATAGAGAAGCTACACCTATACAGCTGATCGTCTAGTAAGGAATATCTGGCAGCTTGTCTTTGTACTTTCCTTGCTTTGATATTGTCCTCGGGGAGGTTGTCATCCCGTAGGAAGCTTTCGATCGGGTCCATCCAGGATGGATTCTGGCTGAGTGTGTCAAGCTGTTGGTTGGTACTAACTTTTTCGATTGGGACCTGGATCATGAGCTCAGCCTCTGAGGAGGAGGCCAACTTAGAGAGTGCATCGGCCAAGGTATTTTCTGCCCTTGACACCTGTGTTCGTTCATATTCCTTGAACTTTCTTAGCAGGGCCAGTGCTTCATTCAGATGTGATTGCATTCTATCATCTTTGGCCTGGTACTCTGAAGTGACCTGCCTGCGACGAGCTGGGAGTCGCAATAGACAAGGAACTTCTTCACCCCCAGCTAAGGGCGAGTCGCAAGCCAGCCAGAAGTGCTTCATACTCTGTTTCGTTATTGGATGCTGAAAAACCGAAGCGAAGAACAGATAAATGTTTCTCACCTCTGGAAGAGATGAGGACTATTCCAGCCCCACATCCTTGCTTGCAGGAAGAACTGTCGATGAACGGCTTCCAAGCTTCTTCAGGGTCCTGGTCGTTGGTCGGACATATTTGAGGTAACTTAGACAAAAAATCCGCCAATACTTGGCCCTTCATAGTTGTTCGAGGTTGGTACTCAATGTTGAATTCACTTAACTTGATGGGTCATTTAGTCAACCGTCCGGATGTTTTTGGCCTCAGGAGCACTTGCCTGAGCGGGTGTTTGGTGATAACGACTATGGTATGGACCTGGAAGTAAGGTCTCAGCTTTCAGGCTGAAGTAATGAGTGTCTGTGTCATCTTTTCAATCTCTAGATACCTTGTTTCTGCGTCGAGCAAAGACTTGCTGGTGTAGTAGACCACTTTCTAGCTTCCTAGCCCTTCTCTGACCAGGGCCGAGCTAACAGCTGCTTCCGAAACTGCTAATGGTTTTCGAGAGTAGAGGAGCCTGACTTAGATAAGCCTTTAGCTCTTGAAAGGCCTTCTCGCACATCGGGGTCCACTCCACTGCCTTCTTCTTGATGAGCTTGAAGAACGGAAGACATCTGTCTGTGGACTTTGAGATGAACCTGCTCAGTGCGGCTACGCACCCAGTGAGCCTTTGGACTTCCTTCACTATGCGAGGTGCTCGCATGTCGACTAGAGCTTGGATCTTGTCAGGGTTGGCTTCGATTCCCCTCTGATTAATAAGGAATCCCAAGAATTTGCCAGAACTTACTCCAAATGTGCACTTTTCCGGGTTGAGCTTCATGTGATACTTCTTCAATATCGTGAATACCTCTGACAGATCGGTAACATGAGCTGTCGATTCCATGCTTTTAACCAACATGTCGTCGACGTAGACTTCTATGTTCACTCTAATTTTTTCTGCAAACATACTGTTGATCAGCCTCAAATAAGTAGCCCTGACATTTTTTAGGCCAAGGGCATCACCTTATAACAATACAGACCTTGGTTTGTAATGAAGGTTGTCCTCTCTTCATCTCTGTGACTCAGCACAATCTGGTTGTACCCTGAATACGCGTCCATGAAGCTCAACAGCTCGTGACCTGCAGTTGCATCTACTAGTTGGTCGATGTGAGGCAATGGGAAACTATCCTTTGGGCAGGCTTTGTTTAGGTCAGTAAAGTCGACGCATGTTCTGTAACACCCCGTAATTTTAATTAAATACATACGTTAAAATACACGTATATCGAGATATATCCTACATGTATTTTATACGTAGGAGCTATATATACGCTTGAGAATACACGTATTTTATACGTAGGAGACAAATATACGTGTGTATGATGAGTAGAATATGATACCTATGAGATCATCTTATATGGGTGCTTACAAGTTAAACATTGGAGTTGATTTAAATTGATTAATTTATGGGGTTGGTTAATTCAATATGTGAATTGAGTGTATAGAAGAAGAAAAAGAGAAAATAAAATAACAATGAATTACTGTTCATTTGCGGGCACTGTTCACGGAACAGTACTCGTATGTCATAATAAAAAAAAATAAAAAAATGAAAAAATGAAGGAAGTTGCTGGAAAGAGAGAAACATAAGAGGAAGGACCGAGAAGAAGGAAGAGAGGAAAAAGGAAAGAACGCGGGATTTGCGTTCAATCGGGCCTCGCGGTAAGTGATTTTCACTCTATTTTTTTGTGAAATTACTATCTAAGCTAGATGTAACGATTCTAGCGGACTAATTTTAACTATAGGAGCCGTTTTACGGCGTTTTGACAAATTGGGATTTTGATCCAACGTGAATGAAAATCCGCTAGGAAGGTAGAAAAACACTCCCTGGACTGTCGGGACCCCGAATATGTGGTTAGATTCCATTTAAGAATGTCTATTGGGGACCTTTTGACTCATACCCGATGAAACGCCAGTTTAAGGCTATAGAATGGTAGAATGCATTGTCACGAGTGCATCGATACTAATTTCATGATTTTTGGAGACCGTTTGGCAATTTTAGTACAATTTACATCTTTCGAACATGGATATAAATAGTATTATGAACAGTGATGTAAATAGTATTATGAACAGTGATGTAAATAGCATTATGAACAGTGATGTCAATAGTGATGTAAATAGTACTATGAACAGTGATGTGAACAGTAATGTGAACAGTAATGTGAATCCAATGAAACTCCGATTTGAGATCATAGAATCGTAGAGAACTGAATTTCGGACGTTTCGATATTAAGATCGTGATTTTTGGATATGATTTGATATTTTTAGTAGCTAAAGATATGATAGATGGTGATTCTCATGATAGTCTATGGTTCATTTCAGTGTTTAAATTGAGAGCTCAAGTGCATGGAAAAATACTCTTGCGAAAGCAATGACGTTTATTGTTGCTCGGATATATTGGCTTAGAAACCCCGTGTAACCACTGTGAGTATAGTTTTCTTGATTTGGTTCTTGTATGGCATTGTACGCATATAAAATGTTTGATTGTATGCATGTTATATGTATATATAATGCATTGCGTTTTATGGATCATGCAAACTGATTTTAGTAATTAGAGTTTGTAATGATGTCATTTCGTTAGGAATTAGACCCAGATGAGGTTTTGCGAGTCCTCATTGTCAGTAGGCCTGTCCTAACAAGGGTTGCGATCCTTGAAATGACTGTGAATTGGGTAATGAGAGGTTGTGGCTACCTTGTGACGGTCATACAAGGGTTAGACTCGCTCTCTTGCCTTGTGGAGGAGGGAGATCGTGCATTGTGTTATTGAAAACTCATGCAATTTATGTTGTTGACATGTATAATATATTCGTTGAATGATGCATGTGTTGAATAAGTGTTTGAAATGATTTTCAATGTCATATTTCTCTAAATGTATATAATTGTCATCTCAAGAACTATATTCACTGAGCTGTTGTTTGCTCACCCCCATTTCCTCCAATATTTCAGGTATTGAGTCGAAGGGAAAAGGAAACTCCGTGAGTGATAATCACGTGAGCCTTCGTTTGGTATGTGTATGTATGCTTGGAGGAAATAGCTTATATTGTTAGTTTGATATGTATACTTATCACACATTATATATATATATATATGTATTATCATCTAGATGGGATGTGTGGGCATATATATAGCTTAATATATTGGATGATGAAATGAAAATGTGATGTGTGAATGAATGGAATGATTATAGAGATCTATATTGGATTTGATTTGTGCTATTACTAGAAAATTTTTTTTTATAAATTTTGGGAAGGATTGTGAGACTACGTGAAGGATGACAGTGTATTATATACTGTATATGAGTATGTACAGTGTATAGTACACTGTGCCGGTCATGACGTCAGACTACGTCAGGGGCGTCGTGACATGTTCTCTACTTCCCGTTGGATTTCTTGACCATCACTACTTTGGCAAACCAATCGGGGTATAGTACTTCTCTGATGAAGCCGACCGTCAATAACTTGTTTACCTCCTCTCGTAGACCTTGAGCTCGGTCGGAGCTGAGAACTCTTCTTTTCTGTCAGACCGGCCTGGCCTCCGGGTCAACGTTTAGTCGGTGCACTATCACACTAGTCAATATTCTGGGCATATCTTCATGTGACCAGGAAAAAACGTCTATGTGTTCTCGTAAGATGCCAACCAGGTGATCGGTGAGGGAGGGACTCATCCCCTGTACCGACCTTGACAGTCCTGGCTGGATCGTCCCCGATCTGCACCTCAGCCTATTCATCCTAAGGTTCGAGCCTGACACCTCTTCCCGGGGGCCGAGGTTGGAATTGGTTGGATGCTCTAGGTGCATTAGTTGTTCCTCTGTAGACTTCAGACTTTTCTCATGTCCCGTCTTTTTCTTCACAGCCGTCACATAGTAGTCCAGTGACTCCTTCTGGCTACCCCGTAATACTCCGACGCCTCACTCTGCTGGGAACTTCAGAGCCAGATGATAGGTTGATACGACCGCTCTTAGGTCATTAAGAAGGGGTTGTCCTATTATCACGTTATAGACGGTAGGACACTTTACCACCAAAAAACTAGTCAGAATCGTGATTTTGTTCTCAGAGTCACCGGTCGTTACTGGTAGAGTTATCCGTCATTCGGGCATGATGTTGTTTCTGGTGAAGCCGATCAAAAGGACATCTACCGAGGTCAGCTGAGCCTTGGTCAGTCCTAGTTTATCAAACGCTGACCAGTAGAGGATATTTGCTGAGCTACCGTTATTGACCAGCATCCGACAGATTTTGTACTTGGCCATGGTCATCGTGACTACTAAAGCGTCGGCATGTGGTCAGATTATGTCTTAAGCTTCCTCCTCGGTGTAGGTAATCGCAAAGTCGACCCGCTTCTGTTTCTCAGGTCGGTACCCGAGGTTCATGACTTCTGACCTTGATTCCCAGACGTATGTCTTCATAGTCGAAGTGACCGAGGTACTCCTTCAAGGTTTCACCTTTTTTTTTGCTTGATGCCGAGCAAATTGTTCACGGGTTTTTCCCTTTCCTTTTTTTCTAGCAAAGTGGTTCATGAACTTGTGAGCCAAGTGCCCAAAAGAACATATAGAGGTTGTTTTAAGTTTCAAGTACCACTTATGAGCAGGTTCACCAAGGGTGATTTGGAAGCCCTTGCACATAGTAGCATCGTTATAGCCCTTGAATTCCATCCAGGACTTGTAGTTCTCAATGTGCTTTCTGGGGTCTACCTTCTCTTTGTTCGTCCTGACATCTGTGGTCTTGAAGTTCTTTGGAAGTGACGTCGGGAGTATATCCTCAATAAAATGAGAAGGGAGCTTTTTGTACTCGTGACAATGCCGAGGTGCAGACTTAGAAGTTTTAGAGCATTCCTACCTGTTCGGCCTTCTCGATGCCGATTTCTCTGGATCAGGTATTCCTGGCATAGCTCATTTCTCGGATACCGACTTGTGTGAGACCGGTTTTGTCGATCTCTGAAGAGCTGACCTGATCCTGGAGAAAACCGAGCTGTGGCTTTTCTTGGCGTTCAGTGAATGACGTAAGTCTTTAGCAGACAAGGACTTACGACTAGGAGGGGGTTTTCCCGTCATTGACCTTTTCTTCGAGGTCGCACTTCGGCACTTACTCTCCTCCTCACTCTGAAGCCGAAGGCTAGGACGTGGTAGGTGACTATGAAGTGGTTGTAGGGGGAGTACTTCCCTCAACATTTGTTGCTGCTTCAAGACGTTTTGAGTCATTTTTTCAAGGTTCTTCTCTATAGCAGTCAACTTTGATTTCTGAGTAGAATTCTTTGACTACGTCTTCGGTGGTCTTCCCCTTTATTTTTTGGGTGTCGCCAACGTGGCATCGGGCTTCACCTCAACTGATATTTCTGCCTCTTGATTCATGACGGCAGAGCTATTCTTGACTTGCAATGTCGGTCCCCACAGACGGCGCTAAATGTTGGTGCAAGATTTGACCAACACCAGTAGACAATGAGGTGGAAGGAAGATGTTGATCTCGAACTCGACAGGGTGCAGTGGAAATCGTCGGAGGTTGGTGATCTGAGAGAGAGAAAAAACAAGAGAGAATAGGCTATCGTGAGGAACACCGGTGTGGTGTCGGCCAAAGACCCTCCGATGCCTAAGTTAGTTCAGAACTGCGTAATACTGAACTTAGTCGAGAATGACTTAAAGTTGCTTACTTTTCCCTTAGGGGTTCAGGTCTTTTTATAAAGAAGGCTTGAGGTCTTTGGCCTTGTCGTGGTGTTGTTGTAGAATTAGGAATCTAACTCATGCTAGGAAAACATATCTGATTCCTGATAAGATTTGGTCTGATCCTCATGGGATCCGGATGACTTATCAATCTCATAGTCGAACTGGTAGAGTGTCTGGTTTTATCATAGTCAGACTAGGAGTGAATCTCCAACTTGTCGCAATGGATCACACACTATTCCTATCCGACCAGGGATTTCGTCATCATCGGTCTCGAAATCAGTGATCACTAGTGGTCAGTATGTCGATCTGTGGTCTTTCCTTGTGGCTGTATGGTACTGAAGATTCAGTCTGTCGTGAAGTCAGTATATAGTGGTCGGTGACCCCCGATAATTGATATTGATCAGACAACTTAGATATTCCATGGTTGACCTCCTATAGTGGATGTGACATTTAACTGTGCCTGGTTAGGCAGACCTGTCACGCTTGTCCGAAACAGAACAAGTCGGTATAACTACCTGATATGTGCTATGTCTTACTGGACTAGACTAATATGGTTGACGTGTCTTATACTCGATATATGGTCCAATATCTATTATCTACAAATGGGAACAAATGCAACGAAAGGTAAAATAATACAAGCAAAATAAGTAAAATGAGAAAATTGTAAGTTGTGCAAATAAAGTAAATAAATGAAAAATTTACGAACAAGTAGAATTGAATTAAGTGGGTAAACTATTATACTACTCCTTGTAATATGAAAAAAAAATGAAAAGCAACTCTCAAAACTAATAAAAAAAGAAAGTAAATGTAAGTTTGACAAGGATTTTTTATTTAATTGAGAAGAAACAACCTCATAACCCTAGGGACCCTCTAAGGGGTGTCAAGTCACCTTATGGAACCCACTAAACTGAACACAACGGTCGACAGTAGTACGAGCATTCACATGAATCATGCTTAGAGATTTGTCCTAGGGGTTGAACGCGTTACTTTCTCCCACATCTTGTTGCACACGAAGTAGTGGCGGATCTAGACGTTTGTTCTTGGGGGGCGAAGTGAAAATATATCACATAGCATAGTTTTAAAAAGGTTTTTCTAAAATGTTGCGATCGCCCCCCCTCTCCCTCCCGCTCTTACGGATCCGCCACTGCACACGGGACCTACGTCCTATTTCCCTTTATCCCGGAATGAGCCTTTTAAACGTATTTGTGAAATTGTTGCCTCCACAATTCAAACTTATTAGGTTGCCTCTCGTGCCTTTGACTGTCTGTGCCAACTACTCCTTGGCAGTTTGATAAGGATAACAACATCTCACGTAGTTCTGTTGCATATGGTGTAGATATAGGCACAAGTATATAAACTAATCCTTAAAAAAAGGGAGAAAAATGTATATAAACTAATGCCTTGAGCAAAAATATTGTGATTTTATGGGGACACCTGAGGCATGATACCATTTCTTGGAATAAAACTTCTTTTAGGTTAAGTTTTAATAGAGTGGCCTTATGCAAGAAGCTTCAACATCTAAGACAAGGAAGTGTATAAGCTTGTGTAGAAAGGGACAAGACATAGCTAATCAATCTTTTTTCTTTCCTTATTTTGTTATATTCAATATCCAAGTTGACCGCATCAATTTTTTTTTTTTTTTTTTTTAAGATCATGAGTGTCGGGGACCCTCTCCTCACTAATTTTATAGGGCTGGACACAATCTAATAATATAGGTGACCAATAAATGGTGAAAGACAGACTCAAATCTGAGACCTTGTATGAAATAAATTTTAAGTGTTTTATACCTACCAACTTTCCTAACACCACATCAATCAAGTTAAATAAGTCATTTTTTTTTATGGAAAAAGCGATTAAAACAGGTTTTAAAACCAACTATAATTTGAGCTTGTTAGACAAAAGACAAAAACGAGAACTTTGTTAGATAAGAGAATAAAATTTAGGGCCTTTGACGCTGCTATTGAGTTAATTTTATGGAGCTAAACACACCAAAGTACTCTGATGAATCTATCAGGATATGTATTTGTATATGATAATTTTTTTTCTAATTAATTACATGGTAAGAACTTTATCAAGTACTCTACATAGTTCTTAACACCTTTTTATTAATAAAAATATTAGGATAGAAGGAGTTTGAAACTATCACAAACTCTTGTAAAAAAAAGAAGATAAGAGAGAAACAAAGTTGAGTGGGAGAGAGAGAGCCTAACTTCTTCTTCTTTTTCCTTATATAAAAAGTTTAGGTTATGTTAATTTTGTGATTCAAATATATTTTTCGGTATCTGAAAATTTAAAAATATAAAAAACGCGTTTGATTAGTTGAAACCCGAAAATAATTTTTTCTGTTGTTTTCAAGGAACAATAAAAGATTGTTTTTCAAAAGATCTCATGTTTTAGTTTTCAAATCACGAAACAAACACAATCTTAAAAAATCTATTATATGAAAATACTTCTAATATAAGCCGTGCTACTGAAATATGTGAAAACACCATATGAAAATAAAAACTTTTGCAATCATATAATCACATTGATCAACTTTCTCCAATATAATCATGAATTACATACATGATTTGAAAATTTCCTTTGAATTAACTTACTCCTTCCATAGAGCCAATATCATCAAATCATATGTATTTTCTCATAATAAAGTAACATGATGTGATTAATGCTGATACATATGATCTGTAAAATAACCTTATATAAAAATCTTGACAGCACCACCACATGACACATTGTTCGTACAAGTACTTTGTGTCAACGGTCAGGATCATTTGTCTTGACAACCTTCGGCACGTGCAATGGAACGTGTGCTCTATTTAAGACTCTTTGTTAGAATTCAGTGTAATTCAAATATCCCCATTTATTTATCTATTTATTTTATTATATTACCAAATAAATATATAAATAAATAAAAACTGATTAAAATTAAATACCGTTACAATTGCTATAATTGGTTAATTACTGTTTAGAAACTGAAATGCAATAAAGGCGGTTGTGACTTCAAAAAACTCCTCCGTAAAAATGCCATCAGTGCGCGCCATCATACTCTGCGTGATTATGTTTCTTTTCTCTGTTTCTTTCCCATTTTGCCCTTTTCCTCTCACTCCGCTGACCATTCATTCTCACTGGCCCCACCTTCACTCGCCTTATTTTACATCAATTCTCAAATGTCCTTTGTGTCCGAAAGGTTGCCTAACGTATAATACAACTTAAAAAAAAATTAAAAATTAAGAAAATAATATTTTATCATTCCTTAAAAATATATATATTTTTAATAAATTTTACAAAATTATGTTTAAATCATAAACCAAATCGTAGCCTAAATTCTCTTTAATTTTTTTTAAAATAAAGTAAAATATATTTTTAGCAAACTGTTGAAATTAATTACCTATCTATAGTTTGTAAATTTTAATGCATGAAAAAAAGAGAGTTAATGGCTAATGTTTAAGAGAGATTAGTATATTAGTTTAATTCATGCAAAGTATAGTATAGTGTTTAAATATATTTTAAATGTCAACTAATTGAGTTCAATTATTATAAGTAAAAAAACATAGTGTTAATATGACGCAAGTAATGTTGATCGTTATTATTTTAAAAAAATAATACTAATTTTTTTTTTAACTAATCAAAATGTTTTTCTTTTTTAACTAATCACTACGGAACATGAGAAAAAAAAAAAAAAACGAAACTGCATGAAGAAGGCATTAGAAGGAAGTATTTATTAAACATAATCTTCTACCCATCTTGTTATATTAATTATTTTATGTTAAAAAGAAAGAAAGAAAGATAGCACGGTATAAAACTATTCTCATAATAAAAGTGTTATTCAACGCTCATTTTGCCATTAAATATATTAAATATTATTTAATTGTATATTAATACATAATTCAAGAACATTTAACATATATTTGTTAATATTTTTTATACTTATTATTTTCTTTCTTGCGATATAATTTTTTTTTATATATTGTAAACTTTTTTTTCCAACAGTACAACGCATTCCAAACACAAAATATTCTCATTTATTTTTGGCTAACGGTAACGCAATTGTATTTTTTCGAACAAAAATTGCACAGGATAATTTTCATTTTCGAAAAAACTTAATTTATAACAAAAATTTGAAAAAAAAAAGGAAAAAAAAAAGATAAAAGATAAAAGAAAGAAAGAGAAAGAAACGGCAGGAAAGTGTGGGACTGGCAGTAATGATGTCTCGGGTGGGGGTGATAGCAGGTGGACTCCCAAGAGAAAAAGAAGAACATCAGAAAAAAAACTTCTTCGCTTTTAACGCCGAAGAAAACAGCAAATGACCCGAAAACACACAAAAAAAAAAACAAAACCTTAATCCAAGACTGCTGCTGGAATCCCACCGTTCGGTCTCACTAAAAACGTTCCAGAAGAAATGAAGAAGAAGAAGAACAACTAGAAAAACAAGAATTAGAAGAGAAAGAAGAAGTTGCGTTTGTCTTAAAAAAAGAAAAATCTTGAGGTTTGACTGATTCCTCGGTTCTCGATAGATTCTTCTTCCACCAATCGTACCTTTTTTCTTTCTTCGATCACTTAGGAACAACAGACGAGAAGAAGAAGAAGAAGAAGAAGAAGAAGAAGAAAAGGAGAACACAAAAAACCCTAGCGATAGTTTTCAAGTGTCTCCTCTTTTAGTTTTAGATTTTAGCACAAGATCCGGTGATTTTGTCTCCTTCTTAGAGACTGGCCAAACAGTTCTGATGTTCTAGGGCTTCAATTATTCGGGGTTTAGTAGGGTTTACGGATTATTCACTGTCAAGATGATGATATCAAGAGGTTTGTTCGGTTGGTCACCGCCGCATATACAGCCGTTAACGCCGGTATCGGAGGTGTCGGAGCCGCCGGAGTCGCCGTCGCCGTACTTGGATTCCAGTACCGAGCCGGTGCCGGTCGAGGACGATGGCGGAATTGAGGAGTCGGAGGAGATGGAGCCGCCGCCGGCAGCCGTGCCCTTCTCGAGATTGTTTGCTTGCGCCGATGGCTTCGATTGGGTTCTCATGGTCGTTGGATCTGTGGCTGCCGCTGCTCATGGGGCCGCGCTTGTTGTGTATCTGCATTTTTTTGGGAAAGTTATTCAGTTGTTGAGCTTCCGCGGGCCGTCCGAGCGCCCCGACGAGCTGTTTCGCGAGTTCACTCAGGTGGGTCGTTATTGGAAACCTTATTTATTGTTAGTTTCTTAAAGTTAGCTTCAGATTGAACTATTTTCAGATGCTATGTTTATTACAATCTGCAGTTCCTATTGGAGTGTGCTTAGATGTATCGCGGGTAACAGGTTCGGTCAATATATGTAGTTAATTAGGAAATTGTAAAATTCAAATTGTGACCGGTCCAAACATTTATCATAGAGTCCATGATTAGCTGCTTATCATGAAAGAGATCTATTCTGAATTACTTTTGAATTCAGATGTGATTGTTGCTGATTCTGGTTTTTGAGAAATGTGCATTTGGATGGATATTGATAGTTACATGTAGATATACATTTACTTCCATAATATTTTTGTCGTTTTTATCTTGTGGTCCAATAAATTATAAATTGCACTGATATCTCGATGAATTGCTGGATAACACATTGTAAATTGTCACAGTTGATTCCATTCGCATCTTCTATAATGATTATCCTGGTTGCTAAAGAAGTAGAAATCACAGTTCTGTGTTTGCTTTGGATGAACATATGACTGCAATCTTATTTCACTTAGGGTTGTGGCTGTTATTGGCATGCATCGAAGAATCTTTGTTTGTTTTCTTCTAGTAGGCAATGGGTTTTGTAGCCATAGGTCATGACAAGCATTAATTTGGCATATTACTGGTGTAAGGTCAAAAGAGACGTACTTTGCACTTTATATTCTAGGAAAAACAGTTTGGTGTTTGGGTATAAAGCCAATTTCCACTTTGTTCCAAGTAACGAGGAGTCTAGCTCTAACATGTTATCTTGGAACTTCCATTTTCATTGTAACCTATTTGATGGTGAAGTTGATGACCCTGTAACTTCGTAAGTCTCTTAGGTCAAAGGGGTTACGTTGCAAGAGGGGAATCCAGATAGGTGAATTTGGACTTTAGATAAATCTGGGTCCTTCACTAGGAAGTGCTTTTTATTTATTTATTGTCACATAATTGATCAACCAAAACACTACACTTTTTTCCCCCTTCTCCCTTCTTTGGAAGTCCAAGATTCTGTCAAAGGTTAAAAACTTTGGATGGTTTGTGGTTCTTAACTTCTTAACAAGATCAGTGTCAATGATGTTCTTCAGCATAGAAAGCCATTCATCTCCCTTTCTCCAAATTGGTGTGTTTTTTGCAGAAGTGAAGGAGACTCTGATGATTACATTTTCATGCAATGGGGTGTTTTATTTGGAATCGTTGGTCGAGCTTGTTGCATACTTTAGGGTGGTCTTGGGCGCTTCCAATAAGGTGCAAGGATCTCTTCCAAGAAGAGTTCTTTCTTGATGTTTGTTGGGTCAATGAAACGGTTATTGTGGAAGTACGCAAGTTTTATCTACTTTGAAGTGCGTGGCCCAAGAGAAACTGTAGAATTTTTTGAAGATCAACAAAGTGATAGTTAGTATCCCCTTGGCTTATGTTGGAGAAGTGCCAAGATTTCTCATTAAATAATTTGTTGAGAGATTGGAGTGTGTTACTCTAGTTTCTTGTTGTTCTATGAGAGGAATCTCAACATTTCAGTTTGGGTCACTTCATGTCCCAAATGAAGGCAAATGGTTTGGTACTTTGCCAAACCAAACCAAACCAAACCAAATTGATCAACTATGGCTAATTGAACATAATTGGTTCGGTTCGGTTTGGGTTAATTGGTTTGAAATTTTAAATATATTAATTAATTAATTAAAAAATTAATTATATATTTATATTTTGATGTAAATCTAATGGACATCTAATAAATTCTTAAAAAACCCTTATTATATAAGATGATAATGCAAATGTTTAGGATAATATGCACATCTTAAGGTGCTTGGGAAATGCACCTTAAATTGGATGAAGTACGATAAAATTTGACAAAATTTGATGAAACTCGACAAAGAAGTAAATATGTGTTACTTCATCAATAAAGAACAAAAGAATTACAAGTAGTTATACACTAATTATAACTTCATCAACCAATTATAGCAATATAAATAAAAAAAATCTTACAAGCTAACAAATCATGTAATTTTGTGGGATATGCCTTACGGAAAAGAAGAAAGGAAATAAAAAAACAAAAGTAAAGAAAGAAAGTTAAAATGAGACAAAAATTCAATATACTTTGAAAGAGTTTCTAAGGCTATCTTCTTTTATATAAAATCCCATATAACAAGATGAAAAATAATACATTGAATAATAAACTAATAAATTACACAAGGTGGAATGTCAAACTAGCAAAGTATATGGTCTAGAAGCAAGCTATTGCAAAATTGTAAATCAAAACGTGAAAAAGGGATCAAGAGCACAAAATTGATTTTCTTAGGTCATTAATGGATATTTTTTTTGTTTTAAAAGTGTTTATTTATATTAGTTTTTAGATTAATTACAATTAATCTAGATATTTTAGCATCTATGCGAAAGTTCTTTAAACTTCTCTAATTTAGTGAGGTTTTTTTTTTTTTTTAAATTTCATGTCAAATTAAAGTTTTCCAAATTAATTCCGATTTTCAAGTGATTGAAGTCCAGGGCGAAACAAATTTTCGATCTTTGACCATAAATTGTTCCAAATTTGCAAAGCTTGTGAATCAACAGGGAATTAATTTGAATTGGCAGTCAATTGATTTGAATCAGTCTGCATTTGTATTTAATTAGTTTGAATTGCTAGTTGGATATGACAACATTTTGCTTTTACAATTATATATATACACACACATAATTCAAATTTGTATCTTGAACCTTATGATTGATTAATTCAAATGATTCAATATGGATTTAAAACCTAACAGCTATGATTATAGCACTTCAAAGTGAAAAATTGCGGAGAGAATTCTGAGACTGAAATAGTGATTTTTTTTGGAGGGGCATGTGTGCTGTTAGAGGATTGTTTCTTCCTTATTTAGATATTAACAAAGTACTAGATGGTTTGAATGTTCTAAATGAAGGAGCTCTATGATTCTCAATCCTGAAGAAAGATATGCTTTTGGCACTGCTGGAGTTGGAAGAAAATTTTGCAATCACTTATAAAGAGGAGCAAGATTGAGCAAAAAATTGAAGAAATGGCCATTGGGTCAACCTTTATAGTTGTCTCATTTTATTTTGGAAGAAACCGATGTGTTTAGTCGCAGGGAAGAGGAGGGGATGTTGATTTTTGGATCAGCACAGGATCAGTTAATTCATTTATCTGTGATATAGAGACAATTAGCTTTTAGGTTCTCTTTCTTTCACTGATGTGTTTAGTCGCAGGGAAGAGGAGGGGATGCTGATTTTTGGATCAGCACAGGATCAGTTAATTCATTTATCTGTGATATAGAGACAGTTAGCTTTTAGGTTCTCTCGAACCTCGGTGTATGAACTTCCATTAATGGTAATTGCTTGGAAAAGTATTTTATATGTAAGGGACGGTATTGTTACCCACTAACATGTGAGAAAACCTTTGACAATGGAGGTTATCCAGTAGGATGGCAAAGGAACTAGATATAGGTGCATCATTCTTTAGCATCCATGCAAACCTTAGTTATAGTAATTTTTCTATGACAAAACAATTAGGCCCTGTTTAGTGTTAAATTTAAAAACAGTTTTTTGTTCTTGAGAACAAAGATTCCATGAAAACATGCTTGGGTTAGGTTGTTTTTTAAAACTTCAAAAACTGTTTTCAAATTCAGCTTAAGGTTTGTGAAGGAAATAAGTGTTTACTTTGTTTTCTGAAAAAAAGTATTCTAAAAATAATTTTTTTTAAATTTTGTTTTACAAAACTATTTTTAAATATTGAACCAAATAGGCCCTTGCTCTTCTAGTTCTTTTTTCAAGGATTTTTCTCTAGAAAGCATACAAGGAGGATGAATAATTCTTATTTATGTTACCCGGACTCTTTATTTTAGCCTGACGTACCCGTGTCCGACACTTCAGGATGCGACATGGGTATGGGATATGTGTCCGACACTTTGGATTTTAGAATATTACTATATAGATTCTCCAATGGAAAGAAGAGAAAGTATGAAAGAAGATAATGACTAATAGGTGAAACTTACTTAAGTGAGAGAACAAAATGGACAATAAATGAATGAAAAGAAGAAAACAAGGAAAGAAAGGTATATAAAATAGCTTGAGTCCCCATATCCTAGAATTCAAAAATGAACTAGTCGGACCTTTAGATATGTACCCCTATCCAACACCCACACCTGAGTCTAGGTAACATAGATTCTTATACAAATTGATTTGACCACACTTAGGAGCATTTACCATATCATTGTAGTTTACATATTGATTATTGATGAGGAAACTGATGTGTAAATAATTTGAAATTTAATAAGATTTCTGTTGTTTAAAATTTTAGAATCACAATTATCTAAATATTGTAGATTTCTTGCTTTCTAATTTTATTGGAATTCTAGTTATTTTGTTTGAGGAGGATCTTTATTCCAAAATAGAAGTAGATGTCAAATTCATTGAATATAATTTCCTCAAATATCAATATATTTGGGTTTTGTAAAACACGTGTCGAGCATTGGAATTGTAATTGTGTTGATTATTGCTTCTTTCTTCTTCTATTGCTTGCATTGATATGGAATTGCAAGACCTAATGCATGATGGTAATCAATGACCTTCAATGCCACCAACATCAATCCTTCTAGTAAGAACATTCCAACTTAGACGAATTCCCCACCTGGAGTATGGTAACTAAAGATTAGTTGCTAGAAGTAGTTTTTTTGAAATTTTAGAGGTCCTTAGCCCTCAATCTTGCTAACAAACACAAGGATTTGATGTCAATAAGTCGTATTAGTTCTTGTCTCTTGTTTGCTCTTTTTTCTGTTGTTGATTCACAATTTGCCTATCGGACATGCGTGCACAGCCGAAGGTGTTTGTTCCTAGTAACTACTCTTAAGGAGTGAAAAACCATTAGTGGGCAATAACTACATTTTTTAGATCCTGTAGACCAAGAAAACTCGCGGGGAAAGCCAAAAGAGGTAAGGGGTGGCCATTCAAACACTCTCTCTTGCATGCAACCCTATCTTGCATGTGAAGCGATAAAACAGAGAGATAAGAACATAAAAATGTCAAACATATTGTGATATTAATGGAGAATATGCAAATGATGCCAGTATGCTTCCAGTTACTGATTATTTACTTCCTAATCCTTACCACCTTCAACTTATCAATTGACACTGGGTTGTCTTTTTAGGTATATGTGACATAATTACCGCTATCTACTGTCTAATATATTGCTACAAATAATTGCTAAGTTGGTAAAGTTTTTTATTTTTTGGACATTCAGATTAAATATATCTTCACTTACTCGTTGGCAAGGTAAAAATGTTTCCAGACCTTGAAAGGTCTTACTGATTTGTTGATCATATTATGGAGGAGACATGCCATTTAATCTTTTTTTGTAATTATTATTTTGAATTTATGTATCAGTATTCATTTTCTAAGTTCTTTTTTTTTTTGGCAGCATGCTCTACATATTGTCTATATAGCCGCTGGTGTTTTTGCTGCTGGTTGGATTGGTAAGATCATAGTTTAATCATTATTTGTTCTTTCGGCTTCCTTTTACAACTTGCTTGTAAATTGTGACTCTAAGTTGTTCTGTATAATAGAGGTCTCGTGCTGGATTCTAACTGGAGAGAGGCAGACTGCAGTCATCAGGTCAAAGTATGTCCAAGTATTGCTTAATCAGGATATGAGTTTTTTTGACACTTATGGGAACAATGGGGATATCGTGAGCCAAGTATTGAGTGATGTGCTGCTTATTCAGTCTGCCCTTAGTGAAAAAGTATGGTTTGATACTCAAAACTGATATCTCAAGCAACATAAGTACTTTTTTCAAAATTTGTTTATTTCCTTGGAATTGGTTCATGCAAATGTCTCATCTATATTACCTCTCCTATTACAGGTTGGAAATTATATTCACAATATGGCGACATTTTTCGGTGGTCTTGTGATTGGATTGATTAACTGCTGGCAGATTGCACTCATCACTTTAGCAACTGGCCCTTTTATTGTAGCTGCAGGTGGAATATCCAATATATTTCTGCACAGGCTCGCTGAAAACATTCAAGATGCATATGCGGAAGCAGCAAGTATTGCTGAACAGGTGATTTTCCTTTATATGACATATTGACATCATTTTCATTTTGCAGGAGCTCTTTGGATGTGAAAAATACTAAAATAAAGTGCATTTGTTTGCTTACAGTTTTTTATTTTCATGCCACAGCCTTTGGCTTAGATCCCTCAAGAGTGTGTTTCATTAAATGCGCTTTTTGTGTGTTATGTTTTCTAACAGTATTAATTTGCTATTTGCAGTTCTCCTCTTTACTTTTTGTGAACAAAGATATGTGAGAGACTAGAGATGCCCATATAAGCACTTATTCAGCATTCATAGAGGACTATTCTTTATCGGGAGGCAGGACTCATTCAATTTATATGTTTCTGGATTCATCATGCTTAGGAATAAGATATCCAAGTTAGATGCCAGGTTGTGGAAGTCGTCCAGCTGAATCTTGTTGATTGGATATCTTTTGGGGCTTGATATAAGTAGCATATTTCTTGGCCTTGGTTTAGACTTTCCGGTTATTCCAATCAAAGAGGCTTAATTAGAAATGTTGACTTTAGCAATCGGTAAATATGACTGGACTTTGGTTTGGCTGGTCTAGTTAGATTTTTCTTTTCTTTTTTTTGGGTGAGTGATCTAGTTAGATTTCTCAAATGCCTTATGGTAGAAATGCTGGAGGATGGAAGTCTGAGCAATAGTTGCGAGGGAAGGCTGTCTATTGCTGCACTTTGAGGATTCTGGTAAAATGGAGGTACAGTTTTCTGTGCTGGAATCTTTCATGTATTAGTAAGTGCTTGGGTTGTGGTTGAGCAGCTGGTGGCACCGGTTGCAGTAGGCATATATTCAAGGGAATCAGAGGGGGTAGATCAAGCCCAGTATTATTTTTTTCAATTTGAAGTCCTTGAGGACAAACTGAGCTTGTGGGGATGGGAAGTTGTCAAACATTACTAGTCATTGTGATGTTAGATCAAGGATGTAGGTGGAATGTTGGACTCTGTTATCTCCTTTCCCTTATTCAATTTTTTTTAGGGGATGTTCAATGTTCTTTCTGTCATCAGCAATTTTTTTTCCAAATATTTCCTCAATTACCATGAATTTCTGGCTGCATTCTACTCTTTTATTTTGTTTCAGCTTTTCTAGTTGTTTTGTGCTCAAAATTGTGCGAGATGCATAATTTTAATCTTCCATATGGTTCAGATATTTGCTTGCCTTGAGTTGCATTTTATCTGTAAAGTTATTTAGTAACTGGTTTGCAATTTTTTTCTTTTATGGGGTTTTTGTGTCCTCTTTCCCTCTGTTTCACCTTTATTAATGACTTTTTTATCTGCTGATCCACAGAAATTATGGTTAGAATGTGCTTTCTGAGTGGAATCAGTAGTGGGAATGTGGATTGTGTTCGTCATGTTAAGTATCCTGGTTTCCAGTGTGTGTCCGTCTATATATATGTTCCATATCACCTTTAATTCAGATTGAAGTTCATGTTTCACTTTTCTAATTGTTTTCTATGTTCACAGAATGCATTTGGTTTTTATGTTTGTGTTTCATTAAGTTTTTTTTGGTTTTTTAATTTTTTTATGACCGTTTTGTTGACCATTCGATTAGATGTATCATTTTTATATCCATTCAGTTTGTTTTCTCCTACTCTCCCTTTCTCTCTCTCCTTACCAATATGTTCTCTCCTTGTGCTGCCACCTGGTGCAACTGCCAAACATTGCTGTTGCCCAACTGTTTTGTCTTCTTCTTATTGACAACCTCCTGCCTCTTCTTCTGCTACTGCAAATCCAGCAGCCACAGCAGCTTCTGGTGCCCTAGAGCCCAAAAACCTCCTACGGCTCTTTGCTACCACCAGGGAACTAGGAAGGGTAAGCTTGGGTGGACATCGGATACCTTGAACAAGGGCCATCTTGGTTACTTTTACTGGGTTTTTACCATATCTCCTTATGTCCAATTGGACACTGATAAGACTGCAAAAGGAACTTTCTCTTGAATGTTTGCATCTTGCTTGACCAAACTAATGGAAGCAATCTAGCTGAGAAAAAAAAGAAAAAGAAGAAAAGGTTTTGGTTCTGCTTTGAGTTTTTGATTCACTTGTTTTAGATGTTAATTGCTTGTAAATTAATTTAGCCAGTAAGAATGATTTACTTTTTTATCTCATGGCATTGCTAGTTAATTTGGAGCAATTTCTTGTTAGATATTAGATGTTTTGATACAAGGTGGAAAGAGCAGCTCTGGTTGCCTCCTCTTCTTCCACTTTTACAAAGTTCACTATCCAGGTATCCAACCAATCTAATTCAATCATTAGATCAGTCTAATGACTTCAGCCCTTTGACTGGCATGTTGGCCTCAATCTGTCTGACCATGCTCACCCCTTATATCACTGATCTTACTAGCATAAAGGATGAGAACTCTGATGACATAACCATATTGCTCCTTCCTCGTTTCCTTCTTGATAAAGAAGTAACAAATGGTTGAAAGAGTACAGGGGCTGTACATGATTTCTGATCTTCCCTTCATGACTCAAAAGAGAATAATAGAGTAGGGAAAGTGATGCTACTTCTCTTTGAAATAAATGCTTGATTCTTCAACTCATATACCATTAGATACATATTACGATTGTGGTATGAAATATTAACTTGAAATCTGTCATGTTTCCAGCATTAAGATTTCTAACTATAGGTTTGCAGTGGCCTAGGTAAATATAAACCCATATGTATGCTGGTATCTTCTTCCTCATTGCGTGACAAGCAACTACTTTCTCCATCTTACAAGTCAAGACATCTATTTGCTATCATCCAATGAGGCATGGTGGGTTTTCCTATGAGAGATCCTCTAAAAGAATTACTAACATGAGCTTCAATGGCAAATGCCAGATGTACACAACAAACTTAAGTTCATTTTTCTATTTGTTGTTCCATAGGAGATGATTATTTTTTAGTTAAAGATTACCATTAGCATGCAAGTATCTTAGTAAAAAAAGAAGAGATAAAAGAGTGATGGAAAGCTTATTTTGAAAATTTATTAAATGAAAATCATTTAGCAAAGTTAAATGTAGAAGGGATTGATAACCTAGGGGAAACTAATGAATATAAATTCTTCCGTAGAATTAGCATGCTTGAGGTAAAAAATGCTTTGAGAAAAATGAAAAATGCAAAGGCTTTAGGACCATATGCGATTTCTATTGAGGTTTGGAAGAGATTAGGGGAAATTAGAGTTTTGTGGTTAACCAAATTGTTTAACATGATTGTAGCAACTAGGAGAATGCCCCATGATAACATCTTAGTACCCATGTATAAAAATAAATGAGATATTCAAAGTTGGGCAAATTATAGAGGGATTAAATTAATGAGTCATGCAATGAAATTGTAGGAAAGAGTAACAGAAAATAGAGTATGAGCTGAAACTTTGGTGTCAGGCAATCAATTTGGATTTATGCCTGGGAGATCAACTATGAAAACTATTTATTTATTAAGGAGATTGATGGAGAGGTATGGGGAGAAGAAGAAAGACTTCCATATTGTCTTTATTAATTTAGAGTAAGCCTATGATAGAGTACTTAGAGAAATAATATGGTGGGTATTAGGGAAAAAAGTTACAACTAGGTATATTGAATTGATAAAAGACATGTATGATGGGGCAAGAACTTGTAAAATCAACAGTAGGTGAAACTAACGAATTTCCAATTATAGTAGGATTACACTAAGGATCTGCTTTAAGCCCTTACCTTTTTGCACTAGTTATGGATGAATTGACTAAACATATCCAAGAAGATATTTTATTGTGTATGTTATTTGTTGATGATATGGTATTGATTGATGAAACTGCATTGGACTCTGGAATAAATGCTAAGCTAGAGGTTTGGAGAGAGGCTCTAGAATCTAACTATGTTACCCAAACTCTTTATTTTAGCATGACGTACCCGTGTCCGACACTTTAGGATGCAACATGGGTATGGGATATGTGTCCGACACTTGGGATTTTAGAATATTACTATGTAGATTCTCCAATGGAAAGAAGAGAAAGTATGAAAGAAGATAATGACTAATAGGTAAAACTCACTTAAGTGGGAAAACAAAATGGACAATAAATGAATGAAAAGAAGAAAAAAAGGAAAGAAAGGTATATAAAATAGCTGAGTCCCCATATCCTAGAATTCAAAAATGGACAAGTTGGACCTTTAGATATGTACCCGTATCCGACACCCATACCCGAGTCTAGGTAATATAGGAATCTAAAGGGTTCAAGATTAGTAGGACCAAGATTGAATACATTAAATGTAATTTTAATGGAAGTAGAAATACAAACAAAGAGAGGGTGAAGATTGAAAGTCAAGAGATACCAAAGAGCGAAAAATTTAGATATTTGAGATCCATCATACATAAAGAAGGAGAAATAGGCGAGGATGTGAACCATAGAGTTGAAGCAGGATGGGTCGAGTGGAGGAGTGCTTCTGGAGTTCTATATGATAGACGCATCCCATTGAAGTTAAAGGAAAAAATTTATAGAGTTGCTATTAGGCTAGCCATGCTATATAGTACAAAATGTTGGGCAATAAAAAACATGTCAATAAACCAAGTGTAACAGAAATGTGAATGCTAAGATGGATATGTGGTAAAACATTAAAAGATAAAATTAGAAATGAGCATATTTGGAAAATGGTAGGAGTAGCACCAATTGGAGATAAAATGAGAGAGAACCAACTAATGTGGTTTGGACACACAACATAGGCCTTTAGATGCACTAGTTCGGAAGAGTGACCTATTAATGCTAGATAGTAACAATAGAGGTAGAGGTTGACCTAAAATAACATGGACAAAGATAATTAAGAAAGATTTAACTTTTTGTAATTTGAATGCGGACTTGGCCCCCTGTAGAGCGGAGTGGAGGAAGCGGATTTATGTAGCCACCCCCATGTAGTTGGAAAAAGGATTAGTTGTGTTGAGTAGAGTTGAGTATGCAAGTATAAGACATTGCTTTTCTAGATGGGCTTTAAATTGCCAACTGCAACGTATATTTGGTCCATTTATGCCAGCATTAAAGAAGTTTTTGTTTTCATACTGCAAATGTTCGATTGGTGGCTGTTTTTAACAGCATTTGTTTGATCTTTGTTTGCAGGCAGTGTCTTACATTAGGACGTTATATGCATTCACAAATGAGACTTTGGCCAAATATTCATATGCTACTTCACTTCAAGCAACACTAAGATATGGTATACTGATAAGTCTTGTGCAAGGCCTTGGACTTGGGTTTACATACGGGCTTGCCATTTGTTCATGTGCTTTGCAACTTTGGGTTGGAAGGTTTCTGGTTTCACGTGGAAAAGCCCATGGTGGTGAAATTGTTACTGCTCTGTTTGCTGTTATTTTGAGCGGCCTGTAAGGATCTTTTCTTGTGGTTGTCATTGTAATTTTTCTGTCTTTTTTCATGAATTATCTTGATTGTACTCTTTTACCTTTTGTAGAGGGCTGAACCAAGCTGCAACTAATTTCTATTCCTTTGAGCAAGGGCGCATTGCTGCATATAGACTTTATGAGATGATAAGCCGTTCAACCGCCTCTGTCAATCAAGATGGGAATACCTTGAGTTCTGTACAAGGAAACATTGAGTTTAGGAATGTGTACTTCAGCTATCTTTCTCGTCCTGAGATACCTATCTTAAGTGGGTTTTACCTGACTGTACCTGCTAGAAAAACTGTGGCACTTGTTGGCCGGAACGGCTCAGGAAAAAGCAGTATAATTCCTCTTATGGAGCGATTTTATGACCCCACTTTAGGTATTTTCATGCATGTTTTCCTGTCTCTTCCGTTTTTCTGCAAATCGCCTAAAATTGTCATCATATAATGCATTTTGAATTTGTTTTGCAGGAGAAGTTCTCTTGGATGGTGAGAATATTAAAAGTTTGAAATTAGAATGGTTGAGAAGCCAAATAGGATTGGTCACTCAGGAACCAGCACTGCTAAGCTTGAGCATTAGAGATAACATTGCTTATGGGCGGTCTGCTACTCCTGACCAGATTGAAGAAGCTGCTAAAATTGCGCATGCCCATACATTTATCAGCTCCCTTGAGAAAGGATATGAAACACAGGTAAATAATGGATTGCAACTTGTGGATTTGATATTAAAATAATCATCCTTTTATTGATATTAATAAATAATTTCCCTGTGTTGATATTCATTCTATTTATGCATTTTAGGTTGGAAGAGCTGGATTGGCATTAACAGAGGAACAGAAGATAAAACTCTCTGTTGCCAGGGCAGTGCTTTCAAATCCATCTATTCTTCTTCTTGATGAGGTGACTGGTGGCCTCGACTTTGAAGCAGAAAGGGCTGTCCAGGAGGCTCTAGATATACTTATGTTAGGACGATCAACTATAATAATAGCTCGGCGTCTTAGCCTTATAAGAAATGCTGATTATATAGCTGTGATGGAGGAGGGTCAACTTGTTGAAATGGGAACACATGATGAATTATTATCCCTGGATGGCCTGTATGCAGAACTTCTTAGATGTGAAGAAGCAGCAAAGCTTCCTAAGAGGTTCGTATCAAATGTCAAGTTCAATGTCTTTTTTTTTTTTAATATTCATTTTCTTTTATGAGGAACTACGTTTGGTATTAACACTAGGAAAAAAGAAGAAGAAGTCATTTTACGTACTTAATTTCTAGTTCCAAAAAAGCTCTACAAATATCAATTGTTCAATTCAAATCTAATTTGCATATTTATCTTCTATATGGACCGTTCTTTGGGGACTTGCACATTCTTTGAGGTGATCTTTTTGGCATTTTTTTTGGGAAACTAGGTATAAAAAGGCTTGATCAATAAGTGAGCTGCTCTATCTGACTTCTTTCTCATTTTCTGTAATGTTGACTAGGGCTCATGTTGCGGAGGAATTTTAAAATTAAATGGCCTAGGAGGGTTAGTACGGCAGGTGGGGTGGTAGGGAGTTTGATTTTTCAAAAAAATTGGGAATGTTTGATAAGAATATGTCATGGGCTTGTGCATAATTTAAAAAATGTTTTAGAGGAGGTAAGAAGGTTTGTACCTTTTCTCCCTTCTTTTTTTTTCTCCTCAGTTTCTAAACCCAAAAAGTCTAGAATAAGTTCAAAACAAGACTGATGATTTGCAGCCTTTTTTCCAGTGATTTTTCCTTCTTACATTCTCATTCAGTCGTTCTTTCATTTTTTAAGTCATGTATTATCTTTTATTTAGTGAAAAATCTTATTTAAATTTTATTGTTTGCTATGCAATGAATTATGATTTTATTCAGCCTGGAATGGTTTATTGTACAAATTAATTACTTCACATGCTATCATTTATGTTATTTCCCGCTGATTTCATATTAGACCTCTACAATAATTAATCTGTGATTTTATTTAATATTTTTATACGATTGTTTGATTGGGAAAAAGTTCTCATTAACTTATTGATTAACTGTTTGTGTATTTTACCTTTTTTAAAATATTTCTATTTCAGATTTTTTGAAAGAAATATTTGGGTAAAACGGTTTCTTCACATATGCTTTTATTTTATTATATTAAAAGTTTTAATTTCCATTTTTGAAATAATAAAAAAAATGTGTTGCCTTGCTGTATTTTGGTGGCATTTGCAATGTAATAAAATTGATGATTATGATTTGTGAATAAATAATTAGGATGGCATCAGTAAGTACCAATTAATAGTGGAATCTTGAATTTTTATTCATGGCTTTATTGTTTGTAATCACCGTGTCTATGCACTGTTTATGTATATACATATGTCTGCAAGCATGTGTATGTTTATGTTCATGCAATTTAGTTGGGGGACATATAAGTGATTATTTTCTCATCAAACTAGCACATGCTATCATAGGTAGGTCGAATGACTTAGGTGTTGCTTTGATTTGTTGGCGATAATAAGTTTCTATATTGATTTCTGTGTAGAGCATGCATAACTATTTGAACAACTTTTTCCTTGGTTAAACATCTTCCTGTTTGTAGGAGGCTCAATTCAATACTCAGCAGATCTATATTTTTCAATTTGATGCCTTGATTGAGTGAAATGGCGCAAACGGACTCATGTAGATCTAGTTGAGAAAAGGCTTAGTTCAGTTGAATCAAGAATTAGATTTCTTTACATCATGGGTATGAGTGAATGATTTACAGATTTAGATGTATCCAACCTCATTTAGTTGGGGAAAGGTTTAGTTGAATTGAGTTGAGAATTTGATGGCTTTACATCATGGTCATGAGTACGCTGATTGACAGCTTTTTAGATGTCTGATTTACCATGGGAATATTTTTAGTTTTTTGCCAGTGAACTGGAATGTTGTTTCACTAACACCAACATGTGCTATTTCATCATCCAGGACACCAATAAGAAACTACAAAGAGGCAACAACTTTCCAGATTGAGAAGGATTCATCTGCTAGTCATAGCTTTCAAGAGTCTTCATCTCCTAAGATGGTTAAATCACCATCTCTTCAGAGAGTCCATGGGATCCATGCTTTTCACCCATCAGATAACACCTTCAACTCACAAGAAGCATCAAAAGTTCATAGCCCATCGTCAGAGCAAATGATGGAAAATGGGATGCCATCAGATGCAACTGATAAGGAACCAGCCATGAAAAGACAGGATAGTTTTGAGATGAGATTACCCAAATTACCCAAAATTGATGTTCATTCTGCCAATCGACAAGCATCTAATGCTTCAGACCCTGAATCACCTATTTCACCCCTTTTGACATCTGATCCTAAAAATGAACGCTCCCACTCTAAGACATTTAGTCGACCTTTAAGCCAATTCGATGATTTGCCTATAAAGCAAAAGGATCCAAAGGATGCCCAACGTCAGAAGCCGCCCTCGTTTTGGAGGCTTGCAGAGCTCAGCTTTGCGGAATGGCTTTATGCTCTTTTGGGGAGCATTGGTGCTGCTATTTTTGGTTCTTTCAATCCTCTTCTTGCTTATGTTCTTGCCTTGATAGTTGTGTCATATTATAGAGACCATGGTCATCACCTACGGCATGAAGTGGACAAGTGGTGCTTGATCATTTCCTGCATGGGCATTGTTACGGTTGTATCCAATTTTTTGCAGCATTTCTATTTTGGCATTATGGGGGAGAAAATGACTGAACGAGTTAGGAGAATGATGTTCTCAGGTAAATCACGTCCTTCCTTTGCTATTTCTTTCTCAATATGCTTAAGCTATCATCTTCATGTGCCTGCCTGCAAAGTGAGAATGTGTACAGTCATCATCTTGTACTGATATGAATTCACTGCCATACAGCAATGTTACGCAATGAGGTTGGATGGTTTGATGAAGAGGAAAATAGTGCTGACACGTTGTCCATGCGCTTGGCAAATGACGCTACATTTGTTCGTGCTGCTTTCAGTAACCGACTTTCTATATTTATTCAGGACACTGCAGCTGTTGTTGTAGCTATTCTTATTGGGATGTTGTTGGAATGGCGTTTGGCCCTAGTGGCTTTGGCAACGCTACCTGTTCTCACTGTTTCTGCTATTGCACAGGTTATCTCTCATGCCCATATATTCCATGAAATGCTTTATTTCAATGTGAAATTATTTTCATCCTGCTTGGGGTAGCTAGTCATGAATAGATATACCAGACTAGAGTGCATGAAATTTGTACTATCCTTTATAAATCAGTGGGCTTATGTCTCTGTAATTTTCGCTTTCTTTTGTGTTACTGGGCTTTTCATTTTGACAAGAAGTGGTCTATGAAATGGATGTATGCATATGTCTTGTTAGAGGGTTTTGGATCATGTAAAGAATTACATCTATTGAGTTTAACAGCTTTTTGTGGGAAGACTGGGAAGGTGAAAACGGGGCTCTGGGCAAAATCAGCTTTCCCTTTGCTTTGAGGAAATGTAGTCTCACCCCTTGAACTTAGTGTTACATCTTACACGTATAGTTGACACTGCACAAGTGTAGGCTGTATTTGTAAGAGAGAACATTTGGCAGAAAACTTGCTTTGTGCATGATGCTTGATCTAAGTTTTTTGCTCTTAATATCATTATTATGCTTTATTGTAGAAATAGGGATTGGCAATATAACTTTTTCTCTAATTGATGGATTTTACTCCTTTTGTTAGTCAAGAAAATTTGATTGTCGATAAACCTGACTCAGAGGATTTATTATGTGATTATCTCATCAATCAAGACATGTGAAACTTGATGTATGTTGCCTGATAAGCTGATACAGTATTCCATGCCACCTGAGATTAGGCTGTATGAGCGGATTAAATTTATAATGAGTGGAAAGTCCGGACTTAACGCCATATATAGATATGGTGCTATGGGTGGTCATTGAATGAGAATATGGTTTTAGGAGTTTTGTTGGTGGTGATGCCATTTCTTATTTTTCCAGTGCTACTTGTTCCTATCATTTTTATATACAGCTTTCAACTTTGAATGCCTGGCAGTTTCTGTTTATCTTAGATTTTGAGTGTCCATAAAATCCTATTTTGTAGAAATTATGGCTCGCGGGGTTCTCGAGGGGTATTCAGGAGATGCACAGGAAAGCATCTTTGGTCCTTGAGGATGCAGTTAGGAACATCTATACTGTTGTGGCATTTTGTGCTGGTAACAAGGTGATGGAGCTGTACAGGTTGCAGTTGGTGAAAATATTCAAGCAGAGTTTCTTACACGGAATGGCTATTGGTTTTGCATTTGGTTTTTCACAGTTTTTGCTCTTTGCCTGTAATGCTCTCTTGCTCTGGTATGCTGCCGTATCTGTTAAAAAAGGTTATCTGGATCTGAACACTGCTCTGAAGGAGTACATGGTATTCTCTTTTGCAACTTTTGCACTGGTGGAGCCCTTTGGGCTGGCTCCTTACATACTTAAACGTCGAAAATCCCTCATCTCAGTGTTTGAAATCATAGATCGCGTTCCAAAGATTGACCCTGACGATAACTCTGGATTGAAACCTCCTAATGTATTTGGAAGTATTGAGCTGAAAAATGTTGATTTTTGTTATCCAACTCGACCGGAGGTGATGGTATTAAGCAACTTTAGTCTTAAAGTCAGTGGAGGACAAACTGTAGCTGTTGTGGGAGTTTCAGGATCTGGGAAGAGCACCATAATCTCTTTAATAGAGAGATTTTATGATCCAGTTGCTGGCCAAGTTTCATTGGATGGGAGAGATTTGAAGCTGTTTAATCTTAGATGGTTGAGGAATCACCTGGGTCTTGTTCAACAGGAGCCTATTATCTTCTCAACAACCATTAGAGAAAACATCATTTATGCAAGGCATAATGCAACAGACGCAGAAATCAAAGAAGCGGCAAGAATAGCCAATGCGCATCATTTCATCAGCAGCTTGCCTCATGGTTACGACACACATGTGGGCATGAGGGGCGTAGATCTAACACCAGGACAGAAGCAAAGAATTGCCATTGCACGTGTAGTACTAAAGAATGCACCGATCTTGCTCTTGGACGAGGCCAGTTCCTCCATT
Source organism: Paratinospora sagittata (assembly GCA_035771175.1). Classification (NCBI taxonomy): domain Eukaryota; kingdom Viridiplantae; phylum Streptophyta; class Magnoliopsida; order Ranunculales; family Menispermaceae; genus Paratinospora; species Paratinospora sagittata. Next base: position 16,363,149 of record CM069606.1, on the reverse strand, counting down.
GAGTCTGAGTCAAGCCGGGTTGTGCAGGAGGCTCTTGATACCTTAATCATGGGAAACAAGACAACTATTCTTATTGCCCATAGAGCAGCAATGATGAGACATGTTGACAACATTGTCGTTCTCAATGGGGGGCGAATCGTGGAACAAGGAACTCATGACTCCCTTGTGGCCATGAATGGTTTATATGTACGGTTGATGCAGCCTCACTTTGGTAAGGGTCTTCGACAGCATCGGCTTGTTTAGGCACAGCTATGTGATTGATGTAATTTATTGTTGATTCACTGGTTAAATCTTCTCTTTACACCCCTTCCCTTTTGGGGATTGCCTTGAAATATTGCACCTGCCAGAGCTTTGTAGATGGAACTTGTTGGTGGGAAGCTTGTAGAATGGGGTGAAGAAGAGAATCGAAAGGTTTGTAACAATATTTATTGGGTGAGGGTCAAGGTGGTAGTTTGACACTGCAAAGGTAGGATCTGCAAATGGGGTGTTGGAGTTTTGGCCGGGCGTTGGGGGTTGAGGGGTTGCTCGTGGCTACTCGCTCTGGGCAATTTGTGTGATGCATAATATTCTTTCAGAGACTTGCACTCTCGGTGTGAGATTGTGTTGTCTCTATCATATATTAATTTGTTGATCAATCACAGAGAAGGATAGAGTTTGTCATGTAATCTTTCTTTCTAAGCTTTTTTTTTTGTTTTGTTAGCTTGAGGAATCCAAAGTTTTTCTTCTTTTCTGAATGCATTGATCTCTACTAGTATACTGCCTTCCTAGTAACTCCCTCTTATTTAGTATATAGTGCAAGTAAAATGGCCCTGCAACAGCCCACATCCTTCTTATTACTGTACAATTATCCCAGATTTTTCCACTTCTTTTCTCTCTTCTAGGAGGTATTAATTCGTGAAAGCTTAACATGTTTACTGGTGAACCAGAGGGTAAGAAAGCTCTAATGTATTGTAACTTTAAATAGACTTGTCAGCACCATCTTAATTTAGTGCTGCCTCCATTGTTATCCTCATGCAGGCTTACTAGTACTCTTCATACCTGTTTAGTACTCTGTAACAGGTTTCGCTGCTTAATTCGCTACCAGCAAGGGAAGCAAAAATGAGGCATTGTTATCTGTGGAATTTTAGCTTGGCTTATAATTTTATAGCCTGAATGCCGGGCAAATGCTTGGAGATCATAGTGAGAGAAAATTTTAAGATTTTTGTTTGATTTGTTAATTTTGTTAAGAGTCCTACCTCTACTTGAACCAATAAACTCATTAAAATTGAAATTTTGTTCCCTTCCCTCTACTTATTTTTAGATGTCAAGGCCATAAAAACTGCGTTTGATATTGTTTTCAAATCCTGTTTTCTGTATTGAAAAAAAAAAAACTATTTTTCAAAATAAATGCAGAAAAAGCTTGTTTTTAGAAAATATATAAAAGTTATTTTTTGTGTTTTTCTTTATTAATTTGTAAAAGGTAGAAACTGATAGGACCCACAATAGCTTTTTAATACTTTATATACGTGAAGTGTTGAACAAATCAAACAAGTTCTTGTTCTCAAATTTTGAAAAAACAATTAATATGATGTCAAATATATTTTTAGAAATTATAAACCAACAAAAAACCAGATCATATTCCAATATTTTGAAAATTGTTATTAAATTGCATGTCAAACATAGCCTTAGTGTTTCCAATGGTTTTAATATTTTTTCATATCTAGATAATTTGTCCAGCCCAAGGATAGCTAGTCTTAATTACTTTTTAAGTATTTCTAACTTTGAAATTTCTTGATGGAAATGGGAATTCAGATACAAATTTCTAGAAACTGGGCTATGTTTATAGGACATATCTCTAATGTAAAAGAGGAATTCATCCATTGTTTTTTCCCCCTTTTTCATTCACTTTCTTTTTTTTTGGAATACCTTTTTATTCACTTGTATCACTTTGAGTTCATCTATCTTCTCCTTTTGTTCAAGTGTGTCACTCTAAAGTAGTAGGTTATTTTAGCTTTTTGGGTATGTATTACATAGTAAAAAAACTTTGAGGGTGCTAACCATTTGAAATACATCAATCTTTTCCCCATCTAGAGTCATTTGTGGACCATCTTGAATACAGGTGAGTTGGTCTTGGGTTCCATATCTTAAGCACAAGTTCTCAGTTATATTCCATGTCTCAAGCACAAGTTCTCAGTTATATTCCATGTCTCTCTACCTCACCTATTATTCCTAGTTTGCTTGCAAAGCGCTTCAGAGATATTCTATGTCCATCCATTGCTCTGTTAAACAGTTCTCCATTATATGTATAGTGATGCTTCCAAAACATTCCAAGAAAATATATAACGGATCTGTTTTATATGGAAGTGAAAAGTTCTCACCAAAAAAAAAAAAAAAGATAAGTGAAAGGGATAAAAGAGGATCATTATTTGAAAATGGTAGAGAGGGCTTAGAAAGGGAAAAAGCTAGGAATAAGGCAGGTGAAATGAAGAAATGACAATTAGAGCAAGCCAAACAGTTCAAGCTACATACTATATTATCCCTTCTAATTTTAAGCCAACTTCAAATGAAAAAAAATAATAATAAAAGATAAGGTGTAAAGGGGTTATTATTGCAGATTTGATAAAATTAACTTCGTACACTGGTAGATTCACTGCCTCAAAACAGATCTGAGACCAACAATTTGCATTGGCAGCGCATAGAGTGCATCAGAATAGTGTATTTCTTGATCAATTATACAAAATAAAATGGGAAAGTAGTGAAATTAAATGGAAATAATTGCATACATGTGAAGCTTTCTTCTACCCCCTCGATCCTTTTAGATGTCAAATACCTTAAAAGAGTCGGCTACTACTTTCAGTTTGCTTCGAATTCTTCTCCATCGTCTCTCGTTGGCTCCGACAATCAGTGTGTAATATCTCCCTGTTCAAAATGCAATTTTGAAATTAGCAACCACTTGACGTTATTACCTACTCGGTTACTATAATTCAGCTAGGTTTAAGTCCAAGACATTGGGTGTTAAGTACATTAAACCATCAAATACCAGCACATTTGCTATTTCATGTTCTGTTTTAATCTGAAACTTGGTGGCTTATTTTTCCAGCATCAAAGAAAAAATCAGAATAGGAAATTCATACATATTGTTTGGAATAAGCTTATAAATCATTTTTTTCTGCTATTGTCACAAATATCAAATAGCATCTCTTTTAAAAGGTTAAGTCGACAGTTCCACTTCCTCCACTTTACTTTATCAAGGGTTAAATTGACAGTTTATTAACAGGGACATCCTAACCCTTTCTGTAGCCTGATTAAGTAGATTTATAAAGATAGTGTTTTATGCTCAAAATTTGTGTACATAAGAGCCATGGGATCAAGCATTTATAATTTTATATAAAGAGCATGGGGACCTGTTTACTCGTTCCAATATGTGAAAAAAAAGGTCGAGATGATTTTTAGAGTGTAGTGTCAATTCCCAATGCCATCATGATCCAAGTAGATCTGCTCAATATAGCTACATAAGGAACAATAGAGCAAGAGAGCTCAACTCATATTCATTACAGCGATGTTTACAATAGCAAAGCCTTGTGCTAGGCTCCTAGCTACCTGATATAAGACATGGTAATCTTGTTTAAGATTTATGCAATAACTAGTTTGATTGAGAATGCTATATAAGGCACAACACACCCTTATCTAGGCTTAGAATTACCAGGCAGATAATATAAAGAGTCTAAATTATGCACAGGCAGTATTGTAAAGCCCCCCAACATAGCCAAAGAAGATATGAATTTGTAGTTGGTGCCTATTATTTGTTTTCATCTTGATTAGCATTTTTTTTTTCTTTATTTCAGTTCCAGTTGTTGCACAGTGAATAATGTGACGATAATGAATTTAAGTCCTGAAGTAATGGTTAAATATTTTGAGATCTTACCATTGGCAATAGCTATGGTTGCAAAGGCAGTGCGGGAGAAGTTTGGAGATTTCAATTCATACTCGAAGGAATAGTAGTGTTTTCCATCAACTGTCCTCTGCATTTGAAGAACCATCATTAACCAAAAATATTACTACGTAGAATCAACCATCTGGTAAATATTACAAATTGAATGTAGTTCATAGATATAATAAAAAAAATTTAATCTGCATCCAAATATATATCTATATATATGTGTGTGAGTGTGTGTGTGTGTATCTATATGTGTATATATAGATATATATATATATACTCAGAGGAAACAATGTATCTAATCTTTCAACGCTATTACTACACCACTCTTCTTCATTTGAACTTCAAAATTGAAAGATTATGGTGCCTATTTTATTTTTATTTTTGCAAAAATATATCTTACTCAAACAATCAAATGTATCCTAAAGAACCAACACATTTATTAAGAGGGGCGAGCATTGCAAGAACACAGACCTCCTGCATGTCAAATATGTCAGCCGTTTGGTTCGGCGCAGAGTACACATGCCTCACTAAATCTGGAATAACCTGCTTAGGAAACAAAAGTCTACTCAGGGATCAGAAGGGTAACAGAAAAAAAAAAAAAAATGAAGTCTTTCAATGTAATTTATACTATTTACCTCTGCCATTGGACCCAATTCATGGACATCACTTTTATTGGTAGGTACAAAACTCACTCTAACATTTTGCAACTGCAGATAACGGTCCTTGAATGCAGAATCATGACCCCTAAATTCAAAGTCCTGAGGAAGGGATAAAGAAAATTCATTCTAGGATAAGTTATTGTGCTAAACCCAAAAATTATGTTCATGTTTTAGAATTTTAAAGTAGCAAAAAGGCCCTCATTGAACCTACCCTCCAGTCAGAAGGGTAATAATATGAGTACCCGTCTGCATTATCGACAAAAGCTCGATAATCTTTCGGTATTTCTGCACTAAAATAAGTGATTATCTCATAATTTAGAAGACAATTAAGACAAAAAAAACTAATCAGTGAAATACTTTATATGCAGAACTAAGAATGAACATGTTACTTTCTGCAAGAGCAAGACTAGCAGGTAATAAATTTGCAGCCAATGCTCCAACTCCAAATAATACCAGCTTTCTCTTAGAACAGCCTGAACTCCATCATCAAAAAACCATGAGACTAAGCATAAATAATAATAAAAAAAAATTCAGGTTTACCATGTGACCCAGTAATCTTCTACATTCAAGAGTTTACTGGAGATTGGCATATCACTAAAAATATAGTAATTTGCTAATGAAGGCATTTTCTCAAATGCTTTGAATCCCAAGTTTACTTGAAAGAATACAGTGATTCTATTATTGCATATGCAAAAATTACTCATTTTGCCCAAATGGGTGTTTTTGTTGGTAGTGTGTTACCTTCTTCTTTGGAAGTTTTCTCTCTTGAGCTTGCACTTATGGCAACTGCAGAGCATGCAGTGGAGCAACTACGATTTGTAACGGTCGAATTTTGCTCATTTAACTAAAGAGAACATAAAAGTAAAAATAATTATGGATTAAAGAATGGTGCTATTTTATTTTATTTTTCCCAAAGAAAAAAAGAAAAGAATATATATGCATGAGAGATGATAATACCAAAAAAAAAAAAAGGATTTAAAAATAAATAAATTGAAACCTGCTTTGAAAGAGTTGGAATGAAGCCCAGAGCAACTGCAGCTGCTGCCATTTCTTCCTCTGGGAAGCAACGCTGTTGTTGGGTTCTATGTGGATAGTGTATTTACTCTTTTTAGAGATAAAAAAAACAGGTGTGGGGTCATCTGGTTTGTCTGTTCTTTCGTTTATTTTTTTTCTCATTTTTTCAAGAGATAATGTACAAGTGTGTCTGTGTGCTCTCCAGGAAGTCTGATTTTGTTATACCCAATTTATATGCAACTTAAATTGCATTTCTCAAACTTAGGCTGGTCATTTACCGAGATGTTTTTCTAATATATTTTTATAGCATTTTCAATATTGACTATATTTATAAAACAAATAAAGTTAATAATAAAGAGTTCTTCAAATACCGACTTTGCCTTAGATAGAGTAAAGTAAAAGAAGCAGATTCACGCAACCAACTCATATAGTTGGTAAAAAGCTCATATTGAGTTGAGTTGAGTTAAGTTGAATTTTAGATCTTTGAATATATAAGAAGCCTTATTAATAAATTCTTAAATTACCCGCTCCTTTTTAACATAAAACTCTCAAATGAATTTATGACCCTGTTTGGAAGAACTTTTTCAATAGCGTTTTTTCTATAAGCACTTCTACTAAAAATACTTTTTTGATAAAGCTGATCCCTCCCAGCTTTTTGGAAAAAGCTAGAGCTGAAAATTATATTTTTTACCGTAATTTAGCTAAAAATAGGTATTGTCAAATACCTTCAAAAATATTTTTGTTCCAAATGCACTTTGAAAAAGCTTTCTCAAATAAGATCAATATATATATAATATTTATGGATAATTTGATAATAAAATACTAACAAATTTCACTTGTACGAAGAATTATTATTTTTTGTTATTTTCAACCTCTTTTATTTTTTTAATAATTTTTACTTTTTTATTTTTTTATTTTTTTTATAACTTTTATCCTTATTTTATTTTCGTGCATTACAAGTGTCAGTGGACTAGTAATAATAATAATAAGAAACAATTCTTTAAAATGCATAATATGATTTCTATCACCTTCGTTAAATTTTAAAAAACAAAGAACAAATAAGACAATACAACTACAAATGCAATTATTGTTTATATCCTTTAGAGTGCATGTGTTTATGCATACTAATGTGTACTATATAATGTGATGTAGTTGGATTTATAGTTGTAATTTGGTGTAATTTTCAATAACACTTATCTGTTTTATTAATTTGAATTGATATGACGTGTGAATAACTTTTAACCAGAAACGTTAAGTTCCAATCTCACCCTTAGAATTAGAGACCACTATTTATAATTTATCTAGACTGTGTTTTTAGTTGGTGTGACAGGTAATAACGTAAAAGCAAAAAATATTAGTTGATATTGGGTTTGAGGTAGTGTTTGTTAATTCTATTTGTAACTTTTAAAAAATAAAATAATAATTGGGGTAGCAAAAAATATTATTTAATTTATTAAATATTGTTTTTACTTTCTCAAATTCAAATAGAGTTATAACTTTTATAAGAATAAACTAAAAAACTCGACTTATTATATTAGAACATATACTTCTATGGTAAATAGCAACTCGGTGCACGAAACTCTTGTCTGCGCAAGGTTTCAAAAAAAGGTTGGACCTCTATTGGTTATATAATATTTATATATAAAAAATATTATTTAAGGAATTTTATTAGTGGTTTTAATTTTGAAATTATATATTTTATATTTTTATCACCTATTTATCTAATATTAAAGTTTTTAAAAATGTATTTAAAAATAATAAAAATAAAATTCTATAATTCCGACAAAAATGGATTATTTGTTTTTTAAATCAAACGGATAAAGGAGGGTTAGAGATTGATAACCTTGGTTCGAGAAATGTTGTGCTAGCCTCCAAATGGTTGTGGAGAATGAATCAAGAATTACATCCTCTTTGGGTTCAAGTAATTTTTAGTATTCATGGAAGGGCACACATGGCTAGGGATTTAAGAACCTCACCCAATGTTACCTATAGGAGCCACTGAAAAGATAAATGGTGGTGGGATGATACCTTACAATCTCATTTCTCTCGACTTTACCAACTCTCATCTTGTCACAATATGACTATTTCTTCTTTGGTGATTTCCAATATCCTGAAAATGATCCCACTTCTTTCCATTAGAATTTTCATTTTTTCTGGCAACCTTCTGTCTATGTTACCAAATCCTACTGTCTCTTGAGAATGATAATTATATATGGGTTCTATCATCTGATGGATGCTTTTCCCATAGCTCCTTCTTGGATGCCTTCTTTACAGACTGTCCCCACTTCACATCTCCTATTGTGATCAAAAGTTAAAATTTTTAGGTGGACCACACGGTTCACAAGAAGCTGAATACAGCAAATGTCTTGCAAAAACGGTTTCCTCTTTCATGCCTTTCACGTCAGTGTTGCTCGTAGAGAATCAATAGAGCATCTGTTTATATTGTGTGAAAGGGTAAGGTTCATTTGGCGGAGGTGGCGGGCTTGGTGTGAATCCCCTTCAACTTGCGAGGAATGTTTCTCATTGTCTCATCTAGCTCACTTAAAAAGAAGGGTGGCGGAGATTGGCCACCCTGAGGAAGGGGTGATGCCATTGCCAACCATCGGGCCACCTGTTGGCATATTTACTGTTTTCTTAAACCATCAAATTCAACTTATTAATATCTATGTTTGAAACATATATAAATTTCTTTTAATCATTATATATTAAAAGAATCCTAGGCGTGTTTATTTTTGCAAACCTTAATTTCAACACTCTCCTCTAACTAATATATGATTCTTAATTTTTTTTTTGGATGCTTGGAAATGGTTATTTGCATTAAAAATATTTTTAGAACTTGTAGCTCTTTTATAGTTTAGACTACAATACGGCATCCAAAAAAAAAAAAAAAAACTACAATACTCGTACCATGATATATTATTACCCTTTTTTTTTTTTGAAAAATATATATTATTACCTTACACTTTTATTAGATAAATATTTTGGGGTGACTATGGTGTACATTAGTTGACAGGGATTTTTAGGGATTAAGTCCTTTGGGTACAAGGATCTAGTGCATAGGTTCTATAGTTTTCAAAATTAATATTTGGATCCTTAATCAATCAACTAGTAAAAAGTTAATCAAATTGCAGGCTGTTAAAATGTATATTTGACAATTTTTCCATTCTCATATTTAACCATTATTTTTACTCGGATTAAATTAATTCAAAAGGTGTTGAAATTGATAAGTTCTTGATCGGACAACTCGGTTGAGCGATCGGTCAACTCGGTCAACTAATCGGTGATTGATCGGTATATCGGTGGACCGATCGATAAGTAAACTTTAAATGATCATAACATTTTCGTTTTAACTCCGATTTAAGTGATTCAAGATGCGTTGGAAAGATGAATAACAAATCTACAACACCATGTATTTATAATCATCGGTGACTGGAAAGTCAGTTAAATCACATGATGTTGTAGATCTTTTTTTTTTCTAACATATATTGAATTACTCAAATCGGAGTTAAAACGAAAAAGTTATAACCTTTTAAAATTTACTTATCGATCTATCACCGATCACTTAATCGAGTTTACCGATCGGTCAACCGAGTTGCTTAGTTGGTCAATTAAGTTGCCTGATCGGTCAATCAGGTTGTCCGGTCAAGAATTTATCAATTTTAATACCTTTTGAATTAATTTAATCTAAGTTAAAATAATGGTTAAACATGAAAATGATAAAATAGTTAAATATATATTTTAATAATCTGTAATTTAATTAACTTAGGCCAGATTAATTGATTAAGGACCTAAATGTTAATTTTAAAAATTATGAATCCTTTGCACTATATCTTTATACCCACATCACCTAATCCCTAAAATCCCTGCTTGATAAGAAAGAAGTAATTTTAGAAAACTGACAATTATAAATGCAGAAGAAAGAAAATCATAAAAAGTTGAACGAGTCGCAACAACAACAAAATAAAATCCAAACGGACTCGAGAGGGGCCAATTACATGATTACCCTTCAAAAAAAAAAAAATCTCACAAATGTCATTTACATACAAATAATGACTCATTTGCCATACTTTACTGTTCATTGCACAGTCAGCACGCCAAACAAGCGCCACGTCGACGCGGAGGTGGCATTTTTTTTTAAATGAAGGGAAGGCGTCTTTTGAAAAGACGCCTTCCTTTAAAATTTTTTTTTTTTTACAAGTTGAAGGGAAGGCGTCTTTTGAAAAGACGCCTTCCCTTCAAATTTTTTTTTTTTTATCCTTTCCTTTCTTTTTTCTTTCGTTGAATCGGTATCACCCCCAATTCCCCCAATTCTCAGTTTATGAAGTCACATGCCTATGTAAATCGTCTCCACCAAATCCATCTCCTTCTTCACTGAAGTAATCTGAGGATGAGCCTTTTTCATCATCAAGACTGAGAGAGTATTAAATAACTTCAGACTTCTACCGTTGTAAAGCAACAAATCTGCAGCAAAACTATCCATTTCGTTTGCACCCAACATGGTTTCCACGACATAGTTCATGCCTTCCTTAATTTCGGGCTGCTCATACTTGACCTTCCCGTCATACATCAAAGACGGATTGAGAAACGCTGCAGCTGCATGTATCTTATGAATTATAATTTCATCCCTTTTCAGTGTAAATAATTCTAAAATCTTCGAGTACTTCAATGACGAACGAGATGGATTTGGTGCAGACGATCTCTCAGATTAATATCTAAGTGCCTAGTGGTTCGTTTACAGAGGCTTGTGACTTCAGAAACTTAGAATTGGGGGTGATACCGATTCAACGAAAGAAAAAAGAAAGAAAAGGATAAAAAAAAAAAAAGTGGAAGGGAAGGCGTCTTTTCAAAAGACGCCTTCCCTTCAACTTGTAAAAAAAAAAAATTTTTAAGGGAAGGCGTCTTTTCAAAAGACGCCTTCCCTTCCACTTATAAAAAAAAAAAATTTGAAGGGAAGGCGTCTTTTGAAAAGACGCCTTCCCTTCATTTAAAAAAAATGCCACCTCCGCGTCGACGTGGCGCTTGTTTGGCGTGCTGACTGTGCAATGAACAGTAAAGTATGACAAATTAGTCATTATTTGTATGTAAATGGCATTTGTGAGATTTTTTTTTTTTGAAGGGTAATCATGTCATTAGGCCGACCCGAGAGCATGTTTTACACGTGGAGAGAATCCAAGGAGACAGCCCCATTAACACTAGGGATCGGAGAGCCATACAAATCAGGTACGACGCTGGAGCATCAAAGCTCCAAGCAACGTCAGCAACGACTACTAACGACGCAGCACCACCGCGGCTCGGCCTTGCTCAACCACTGGTCCAACTCTTTCTCTCAAACCCTTACCCTAGATTTTTCCCCCAAAACCCCTTTTATCTTCCAAAACCATCGAAACTGTTCTTAAAATTTAGTAAATTATCAAAATCATCGCTGTTGTCTCCTGCAAATTCCATCTGAAATTCAATGGATTTCGAATCGAATTCGTCCACCGGCCAGAACCCTAATTCGAATAACCCTACCGAATCCTCTGAATTGCACTTGAAATCGCTGTCTCTGGACAAAGAATCAGACAGCGCCCTTGTTGCCGAAGCTTCGTCAGATCAAGCGGATTCTAGCGGGGTCGTCAACGGATCTGTTGATACTGATTGCGATCAAAGGGATGAGATGCAGCTTACGGTGCCGGAGGTGACGGCGCCGGAAGTTCTTGAAGACGCTCGGGAGAGTTTTTCGGCCGGCGAGGATGATTCGAATGAAGAAAGAGGCGTGTTTGAGGTTAATAATGGGTCTCTGAGTACTGATTGTAATGGAAGAGACGAGCCGTTGATCGGAGAGGAGGTTCCGAGTGATTTGACGGCTGGGATTGTCCGGAGGGGAAATTCGGAGATTGAATTGGATGCTTTGTCCAGCCCTAGCAGCAGTGGGTACGCTGGAGAGAGAGGCAGTAGCGGTGCGTCAACTACATCTGAGATTCAGGAGGTTGAAGATGGAAGTACTACTGATGGTGGTGAAGTTTCACAGGGTGATTCTATTAATGCAGTTCCAGATTCTGACACTCACGAGGCTAGTTTTGCATTCTCTTGTCTTGTTTACATGTTATTGTTTATTGATTATTTATGTATTTTGTTCTGTTCGTGTTACATACTTTTGGAAATAAACAGACTTTTGGTTCATAATTGTTTGGGTGGAAGCAATGAAATTAACAGTGTGTACTCTCCAAGAGATTTCTGATGGGGGGCTGTGCTTTGTTAACTGAGTGTTTAAAGGTCATTAAGCATGCCAGTGGAAGTCCTGTAGTAATTGGATAATTCATTTAGGAGTATTTTTAAACTAGGAATTAATATAAAACTTGGTAGTTAGCTAATTCCATTTAGTTGGGAAAAAAGGGTTAATTGAATTGTAAAGATTGGTAGTACAAGAATCTGTTGGGCTTGGGTGGACCAAGATAATAGTCTTATATTGGAAATGGGTAAGTTCATCACATAAATTATAAAATAGGATATCACTCTCATTAGGGTGGAGGTCGTTTATAGTAAACCCCACAACTAAGCCCAAAGTGGTTAAGTTGGGGACCATATCGGCCCTAGTTGAGATTCAAGCCTCCCAGGAGAATATTATCGAACAAGTTGTGCTTTTTTGCTTTCTTTCATTTGGTTGCATTGCTTGTTTTCAAATATATTGATGAAGGACAAAAAATCAGTCAACTTAACTCAATAAGCCTTTTCCCAAGTATATAGGGTCAACTAAGTGAATTAGCTTCCTCCACTTTGCTTCATCAGTTGCCAAATCTTCAGTTATATTGTAAGAGGTATATCTTTCATAAGTATCTCCATTCATATTAATTTAGGCCTCTGTCTTCCTTTATCATTATCATTAATAGTTAATATAATTATGAAACTAGTGCTTCATTAAATTGTAGGTATTGTTTCATCAGGGTGGAAAGTCATTTGAGCTTGTATGGCCCTTTGTTGGGAAATTACTAGAAAAGACAAAAGAGAAAGAGGGACTAGAACATTCAGTTTTATTTTGGGGCTTTCGTTAAATTGTTCCAAGCATTAAAAATTAATGTTTTTGCATACAAATTAAAACCAATGCTTAGGAACAATGCATGTTTGATAATCTTCATTTTTGGGCTGGGGGCAATTGATTTGCTTAGATGTATTGTATGTCTTGTGTAATATTTTACTACTAGTATTTGGTCATGGAGGAAGCAAAATGATATGCCCAGGTTAATAGGCAAAGGTGAGTTGAAGGCTCTAAGCAATTTGTGAATTTTGAAAATGATGGGGATTGTTGTGAAAAATTAATATTGAGACAACTTAACCAACAAAATATATAACATTATCAAGAGGAGGTAAAATATTTGGAAGCATTTAAGCCACAAGATTTTGTGATGTTGACGGTGCTCATATTCATCTTTTGAATTAGTCATAGTAGTTTTGACTTTTTGGTCAAAGAAAATCTTTAAAGGATGTCATCCTATGACGGGGGCACTATCATATACCAGGGGAATAAAATGTTGTTAGAAACCACTTGACTTAAAAGCCATAGCTAATAGGTGGAGGCTTAACCTATGTATATAAAGAGAATATAGATATTAACACTCCACCTCACATGCATAATGACACATGGACTATATTAATAATAATAGGGAGGAAAGACAAGAAAAATAAATTAGCAAGCAAACGACTGTAAGAAGGTTTGAACATAAGACATCCACAATAACAAAGGCTTTGATACCATGTTAGAAACCATTTGACCTTAAAGCTATAGTTGATATGTGGGAGGCCCAACTTATATGTATATCAAGAGAATACAAATGCTAACAAATGGTTCCTAATTTTTTTTTTTTTTTCTGGTGTTATTCTCTATACCACTTGTGTTGAATTATTTATTAAGGAAGGAAACGTCTTGAATTATTATGAGGGAGTTCTCGCTTTATTTTTCTGTTATTCCTTTGTCTTTGTTATTTGGTTTTCATCTTTTGCTTGATTTGGGAATGATTGGGTGGATTAGCACTGTTTGTCTTGGGAGAAGGCATGCCTTCTTGTTTGGGGGTGAGCATATTTGGGATATATAACCATCAGTATTTTGTGGGATTATGGAGGATAAACAAAGTGCAATAGAATAGATAATTCTTCCAGTGAAGGTCTTCTTTAAAATGGGAAGGTTTTGAGGAGCATTAGCCTTTTTCTTTTTAGATTTCTGGTATGTAGGTGAGAATAGACCATGCTTGAAGAGAGAGAAGGATGGTGCTTTGAATAACTGGATGCATATTAGTTTTGTGTTTCTTGTCATCCTTTGTTAGGTCTAGTATCTGCGGCAATTGGCCCGTTGTCTATTCCTTTATAATTTACATCTTGATTAATGATCACATCGGTCTTCTTGCCATCCTTATGAAAGAAAAGGAAAAAAGGGACAATCTGGCCAATTCTTCTTCTCTTTTTTGGTTAGGCAATTCTTCTTCTTCTTTTTTTTTTTGGGGTGTCATGGCAATTCTTCTTCTTTATGTGTTTGTCTAAGTGTCTTCCACGAAGAAATTTTCTTTTAAAAGCTCTTTCTTTTTAAATTCCTCTACTTTCACTACCTCCTATGAAGGGGGAAAAAGAAAAGAAAAATCTATTCTTCTTATTTGAGTTTTCATATATGGCATCTCTAAAGGAATTTATTTTTAAAAGCTTTTCCTAGATAAATTTCTCCTGTTTTTTTGCCAGTTTCACTACATCAAGGTGACACTCTTCCTCTTAAGTTATATCCCTTCCCTGCCTCCATCGAGAAATAGAACTAACTTAACCTAAGGCAAAGTGTCAAGAAACTTTTTTGCTTTCTTTGTGTCCTTGAAAGATTTGGAGCATTACACTAGCTTCATCAAACCCTTTGACTCATGAACATGCTTAATGCTCCATGAGATTTTCTGTTCTAAAAATTTTCAATGTATGCAATATTTCTGTTATATTTTGGTTGAGTATCAACACATTTATGTGACAGTCTATTAAGGCATGGTTGCTGTGACTATCATGTCTCTAGAGGTTTCACACTCCTTCGTATTTAAATGGACTACCACCTTTTAAATCTGGATCATTATGTACATGGACCACCACCTGTCTCATTATGTTCTGGATGAGATGACTCAAAATAGACTAGCAGATGGATCTATCTTTCTCGTGGCGCTAAACTTGTATGGATAAAACAGAAATGAGGCTAATGAGATAGAAGCTCATATATTTAGTGAGCTTGGCTTTTTCCCGGACCATGTCTGTGCAGGAGCTGGATAATTGATTGAACTGTTTTAATCTAGTAATTGGTGTACAAATATATTTAATACCATCTTGTCTAGATGCTCTGAGTAACTCATCCATTAGTTATTTCCTTGAATTTGAGTAATGTAATTGACCAATTTTCCTGAAAATGAAGTGCAGGACGAGGCTTCAATTTCTTGGAGGAAAAGGAAGAAGCACTTTTTTGTGTTGAGTCACTCTGGAAAGCCAATATACTCGAGGTCCATTTCATATGCTGATAAATTTAAATGCGATGTCATAGTTATTAGTTACCAATAGTTATACATATATCTGTAGGTGCGTGTGTGTTTTTTTGAGAACATTGATACATATTATGGCTGTTATCTGACTGTTATGTATAACATATTTGATCAATTTCAAGGTATGGAGATGAATATAGATTAGCAGGATTTTCAGCAACCTTGCAAGCAATTATTTCCTTTGTAGAGAATGGGTATATCTCTACCATGAGCTTTTTTTTTTTGGTTCTACTCATTCATATAGTTGATATACTAAGAAGGAACTTTGTTGTATTTGGTCATTGATTATTTATTAATTAATTTAGGGGAGATCGTGTCAAATTTGTAAGGGCTGGAAAACATCAGGTCAGCTGGCATTTCTTTTATCTATACTTGAAATCATCATAGTTTTCATGTTCTCTTGGAGGTATTATCTCACTCATCTTCAAGTGTGTTATTGTTACGTTTTCTTATTACAATGTTCACCTTTTAGTCTTACATAGTATTGTCAAGACACCTAGGTGATGCCTAAGTGATTTGCTCAGCTTATGCAAAGCAGCATCTACGTAAGGGTGTGCTTAGTGGCTAGTGCATGAGACTCCCTCCATTGCTTGGTATGGGAAGGGACATTATATGCAGCCTTATCCCTATAATGCAGTGAGGCTAATTTTGGATTCGAGTGCATGACCTCTATGTCACAATAGTGCAACATTTTCCATTGCACCAATGCTTGTCCTTTAAGGCAGTGTCTAGGGGATAATAATATTTATCTATAGATTCTTGGATAATTAAATAATTAATGTTCACCTTTTAGTCTTAAATAATTATTTATTTACTAATTTGGTTTATACCAAGCTCATAAATCTTCCTCCTCTTGTATCAAACATTCCATTATCCTTTTCTTTGTACTTCCTTTCCTTTCTAGCTTTTTTCTTTCTTTAAAAAAAATTGTTATTCCTTTTCTTTCTTTGAAATAAACTTTTGCAACAATGAACTAATATTATTTAGCTCGTTGATACAAGTCTTAACATTATTGCATGTCTTTGCATGATGATGTTTTGTGTTAAAATAGGGCTTTCACAATTAGTTTTTATTATTTGGGTGCAATATAGAGCCATGCTCCCAAGTTTTGTCTATCTTTTTATTGATTCTCATTTCTCAAAGATATGCATAATAATGAAAAACTACTCAAAATATTAAATAACACAAACCAAAAAAAGCCTTATAATTGAAAGAAACACAGTAAAGATAGAAACTACCAAGTACATAGAAGCTTTTACCTTTTGAAAACTAAGCAACAAATGGTTTTTCTTTTGATGAAACAATAAGTAACTTATCAAAGGAAAAAGAGGGACCAAAAGACATTTCCGTTGTTATGTGCAATTGAGGAAAAAACCTAAGCTCTTAAAAAGCTTAAGGTTGTCTCATTAGGTTATAATGTAGTTAAAAAAGAGTTAAAGTTGAAAAAATTAACAAAAAGTTCTAAGTTATTGATTGAGTTAAATTGATTTTGTAATAAATCTTACTATTTGATTTGAATCCTATGATTTAATTCGAATCTTACGATTCAACCAAAAATCTTATGATTTTTGGGATTTTGCAAATTATTCACAAAGTTGAATTGCAATAGGTGCCATTCAACTTGAATCGTACGATTCAAGTAAAAAATCGCATTGATTTAATAACTGACTCAAACTTCTATTTGGTGTCTTACAACTGGAATTTCCTTCTTATACCCCCAAAAGGGGCTTTTCTGACTCAAAGATCTTCTAGAAGATAATGTGGTTCCTAGTTATTCAACAGGTCAATAGCATTGATTTCTTTGTATGATCTTGGGGCCTTGGGTTAGGAACCAATCCCATATTGATCTCCAGATCATTTTTGGACTATCGGAATTTTCCTCTTCAAAGATGCTCTTATCATGTTTTGGTGAATATATGATTCTCAGAATAGAGTTTAGCAATTCATCACATATTAACTGACTTGAAATTGTTGTATATCAGGTAGTTTTTCTTGTGAAGGGTCCAATTTATTTGGTCTGTATAAGTTGCACTGAAGAGCCATACGAGGCACTAAGGGGACAGTTAGAGCTTGTTTATGGTCAGGTGGCATTCTTTTCTTCTATGTTTTGGATACTTATCAATATAACATTGTGAAGCTAGATACCATGTGACTTATGCCATTGTCATAGGTATTGTGATAGCCGATGAATCTTTTTTTGCAAGTGAATTTTTTTTTTTAACTTTTATATTTCTGAAATTCTTTTTGCAATTCTCTCTCTCTCTCTCTCTCTCTCTCTCTCTCTCTTTTAGAGTTTCTAACGTGTATAATAATATGGATGCAGATGGTGCTTATCTTGACAAAGTCTGTAAATAGATGTTTTGAGAGAAACTCAAAGTTTGATATGACGTCCTTGCTTGGGGGAACAGATGTGGTCTTCTCATCTTTAATTCATGCCTTTAGTTGGTATTTCCCTTATCCCATGATGTGCTAATTGCTTTTTTATGAAGCTAACTTTTATTGAATCATCTCTAACTAGTATTTAACTCTTAAGACTGGGAAGCCCATTACATATTTCTGCTTTCATATACTCTGTTAAATAATTTCTCCACCAAATTCGTTGAAAAGCCTTTAACGTCTTCTTTTTAACATTTTCCTCATTAGTTTTTCTGTTGGCAGGAGCGCTAACCTAAAAAATTGTATGGGAAATCTGATGGAAGTCATTTAGACATAGAGCCTTGTCTATAATTAGCTCTAAGATAGAGTGCTAAATATCCATAGAGCCTTGCCCATCATTAGCTCTAAGATAGAGTGTTAAATATCCTTCTAATGAAACCTTCCGTGACTAGATAAATTTCTGGGAATAGAATTGTAATCATTACCATAAGAATTCAAGTGCTGCCCTGCTGTAAAATTGGGAGACTAAAGGAGCTTACTAGTTTTCATGCAATGAAATGGGGATCCATATTTTTTTCTTTACTTTAGGCTGTTGTCAACACAATTCCCCCCTCTCAAATCCTTTGCCAAGTAAATCTTCTTCTGTTGAAATTATTCGTCATTTTTCATGTTTTTTTCTTGAACTCTAATAGGTTACCCTTACAAATCCAACTTTCCACGATTTTGAGCATTGAAAAAGGAGCAGTCACTATAGTTCTCTTACTTAGACCCCAGTTTAGAACAAGTTTAGTTGTAGATGATATGAGGACTACACAGGCTTCATTGTTTCTAAGTATCTTGAACTCTAATATGTTACCCCAGCAAACCCGACTTTCCATGATTTTGAGCATTGAAAAAGAAGCAGTCACTATAGTTCTCTTACTTGGACCCCTGTTTGGAACAAGTTTGGTTGTAGATGATATGAGGACTACACAGGCTTCATTGTCTCTTAGCATCTGGATATCTATTCTCTCATATTAATATTCTCTGTTGTATTAATGAAGATATGGAAGAATATCTGTTTATGAACCGACGAAACTCAACTGACTATGAATTACTGTTGTGATTTTTCGAAGTTCGATGGCTCTGATCAGATCCTTTTCTATTGCATATTTTGTTCTTTAGGAACCCTGCAACATTTCTCCATGCCTATACCTGCCTCCCTCTTGCTTACCCAACAAGACAAGCTGCTGGTGCCATATTGCAAGACGTAGCTGATTCAGGTGTTCTGTTTGCAATATTGATGTGTAAGCACAAGGTTTGTCTTTGTACTTTGTCGTATGATATATCTAAGAGACAACCATGCTATGAAAATCCCCTCTCCAGGTCCTATTTCTGCAAATATGAAAAAGAAGAGAAAGGAAAGCCTAAAATCTTATTTTATTGAAGCATGGAAATGAGAACTATTAGATTCACCAGTTTGGAAAGTGAATTATTAACAATTCATGGAAATGATAGAGATAGAAAAAGACCTAAACTAACATGGATAGAATAATTAATAAAGTAGTACTACTTGTAACATAAATGTCGACTTTGCCTTTGATAGAGTGAAGTGGAGGAAGGTGATTCATGTAGCTGAACACTATGTAGTTTGGAAAAGGTTTTGTTGAGGTGAGTTGAGTTAAATATGCAAATGAATATCTGGTCCTTTTGTTTGTGAAAAGTTCAAGCTTTAGGATGCAACTTGTACGACCCTAATGTTATTAGTTATTACACGCAGCGGAATTGTATATTATTCAATAGATTCAAGAGAAATTGAAAAAAAAAAAAAAAACAAAGAAATATGAAGTTGATTTTTTGCTTTCAAAGAGGATGATAGTTGATGCTTGAATGATAATTCTCGCAATTAGAACTCTGTATATAGATAAATCTATTGAAAACCCTTGAAAACTTACTAAAATAATCAACATAATTTTCCTAAGCTAACGAGAATTCTATAGCAACATTCTAATGCTATTAGAATTTAGAACTCTATTTAGACACTTCTAGATACTTTCTAATACACTTTGAATGAAAAATAGAAACTTTTTCAAAATAGTAACGAACAAGATCTAAATAGAAAAAGATTAAAAAAATAGGTAGAATAAATTGGAAAAGATGTGAATGCCTCAAAAATAGAAATTGGACTACGTTGGGCAAATTTGGCATGGGTTGACTCAGTTGAAGTAAGTTGACTCAGATTTTCTACTTCTTGTCATATTACTCTGTAAAATGAAGACTTGTTCTACCTCATGTTAGTGATTGCTTGAGTTTTTGGGCTTCCTTCGACCAACAAAAGTGTTTAGTTCCATTAGTTTCTAACATGGTATCAATACTCTACTTTTTTGACTAGTTTGGGTTCAAGTTTCCTTGTTGGCATATGTATGTTTGATATTTGTTTGCTCTTCTATCTCCCATCTATTTTTCAACTTGTAAGATGGAGCTGCTACTGTTGATAATGTAAATGTGTTCCAATTTATACTATAATTCCAACTGCCATGGAATGATTGTTCTCCAAACTTATCAAATTTTTTTTTTTTCATTTAATCTTCTATGCTCCCACCTCTTTTCTTGGATTTCCTTAATAAGCATGATGCAGGATGGACATGAGTAATTTTAGAATCTAATTAGGATTTTATTTTATTTTATTATTTGGGTTGTTATTTAATTTGGATTTATATTTTGTTTAGGATTTTGGATAAAGTTCGAGTAAGAGTCTTAATTAGTGTCAGTTTAGATGTCATATTAGTCTATAAATATTCTAAGATGTAACTGGAAAAAGACGATTATTGATTGGTGATTATTGAATTACTAATTCCCTCTTGATTTCTTTGTCGTCTCTCTCGGTGTAGTGGAAGCGTGGCAGACTCATAACCCATAGGTCCCAGGATCAAAATGTGGCTCTGATACCAATGGATGGCATAGTGCCGAGAGAGAAATCAAATGGGAATCAATAATCAATAATCATCTTTTTCCAATTACATCCTAGAATATTTATAGATTAATATGACATCTAAACTGACACTAATTAGGACTCTTACTTGAATTCTATCCAAAATCCTAAACAAAATATAAATCCAAATTAAATAACAACCCAAATAATAAAATAAAATAAAATCCTAATTAGATTCTGAAACTACTCATGTCTATCCTGCATCAAAGCATGGTTTGAAAAATTGAAAAAATTCACCGAAATTTGGAAAATCTTTTCATTAATTTTGAACTACCGAAGTGTAGAGTGGATGTAACATAATAAATGCAAAAATTTCCCAAAAAACTTGATAAAATTTGATGAAATTCAATAAACTTCATTAAATGTTTGATTTTTCAACAAAATTTGACAGAGAAGTAAATATGTGTTATTTCATCAATAATAAAAAAATTATCGATAATTATGTGTTATTTTTAACTTCATCAATCAACATGGCAATATAAATAACAACAATAATCTAACAAGCTAACAAATGGGATATACGTTATGGCAAAAAGAAGAAAAGAAGCAAGAAAAACAAAAAAAATAAAAAAAGAGTTAAAATGAGAAAAAAACTTAAAAATAGATTGAAAGAGTTCCCAAAACCATCTTTTAGTTAAATTCCTATAAAAACAAGATAAAAAAGCAACACATTTGAATAATAAACTAATAAACTAGGCAAGGTGGAATGTCAAACTAGCAAAGTATATGGTCGAGAAGCAAGCCACCACAAAATTGAAAATTAAAACATAGAAAAAGGATTAGGATAAAAAACCACTATTTTAAATTTATCAACCCACTTAACAAGATTTGTTTTGTTAGGTCATGTATGGATATTTTTATGTACTAAAAATGTCTATTTATATTAGGTTTTAGCGTATATTACAACAAATCTAGATATTTTAGCATCTATGCAAAAACTTTCTCAACTAATCTAAGCAAATTTTTACAAAAATTCTCCATGTCGAATTAAACTTCTTTGAATTAATTCTAATTTTCATGTGATCAGAATCTAGGGTGAAGTCGAATTTTTGATCCTTGTTAATAGGTCTGTTGATACATTTTGTACCTGATACAACTTGTCCAAACCATGTGTTTAAACAAATACCTTTCTGGAAAAGTCCTAGATGAAAAAAAAAGGTTAGTGGGAGGGGGTGAGTTCACTGAAAGGTTCTGTAATTTTTTTTGAGAATCTTTTAACTTTCAATGATGCTGGATTTTCTTTAGCTGGTGGGATTCTGTCGAGCGAAGAAACCTGTGCAGGCTTTTCTTTAGCATTTAACTGATCCTTCCCTCGTTCAATTCAAGATGTTATTGACTATTAATCATAAAAGTTGTACAATGATAGCACATCTTACTTTTTTATTCTATTTGAGAAGCGAATCTCCTTTATATTTGAAGTGAAGTCAGCATGTTGCATATTTATAGACTTGTATTTATTGTTCTCCCCAGTAATTGTTGTGCTAATATGAAGAATGGAATTTCTTTGAAATGATAGTTTTCCTAATTAAACATCATCCCAGAAGTCCACGTACCAATTGCATTATTCCATCTTGTAATTTATTAGTTATTTTCTAGTTTTAAATGTTTTGACCGTTTAGGACTTGAGATTTGACTTCAGCTTGTGAATGCAGGTTGTCAGTCTTGTTGGTGCGCAAAAGGCATCTCTTCATCCTGATGATATGCTGCTGCTTGCCAATTTTGTTCTGTCTACTGATTCATTTAGGTAAAGAAATAATTATTTTGGTAATTCATTTTCTATATATATATATATATATATGTTTGCTTTTTCAGTCAGAACTGGCTTGAAACTTTTCAAGATGTGGAAAACTTGATTGAGAAATGTACTGAGATTTCTATTTTTATGTTATACACTTTGTAGAATGTGCTGTAACATTCCTCTTCTAAACCTGTTTGAGTAGATGAAAATTAGAACTACTTGAATTGATTCTAATGTTCTATTGATTTGACTGATTGACCTTCTGGGCATAGTAGTTTTATAATGGAGGAATACGAGGAATACTTGAGCATTGCACATTCATGTAATGTTTTCTGTAGAAAAGTTTATTTTTTTTGTCAACATGTAGAAAAGTTAATTTGTTCATTTATTTTTCTTTAGTCATGCTACCAAGTGGGACTTTTTTTCCTGACATGATCCCATTACTAGCAGTAGCTGTATAGACATTGATGATATTGATGCCTGTAGGTGTTTTCTTTCAAGGTGGTAGAAGTTTGTTTGTTGTTCACTGCCCTTAAACTATCCAATTTCACTCGTTAAAACGAGGAAGACAAAATTAGTATCTCCTCTATAATAAAGTAATATCTAATTGATCTGTTTATTCTCCAAGGTCTCAACTTATTCAGTGTGGCGAATATTAACCATTTTCAGTGTTGTTAAGGCATCACCTAGACCATTGTGTGGACATCTTAGGACTAAATTGCCTATGGTAAGTATGGCATTGGGGGAGGTATTTGAAATTTTTAGAGTTTTGGGTTTATTTGAAATTTCTTTAAAAGCTTATTGTAACTTAAAAATAAGTTCTAGAAGAGGTGTAAAACAGAACTTATTTATTCATTACAATTGATTTCTCTATTCTTGTCAAACCTAAATCTATAAGGACCTTGTAATTATTTAACTCTAGTCAACATAGATTACAATTACATATAATCAGCTGCATGAATTTGCTTCTTCCATTCTGTTCTATTAAGGGCTAAGTCGACATTTATATTGCAATTTGCAAGTAGTTATATCTTTCTTAATTATTTTTATCTATGTTAGTTTAGGTTTCTTCTGCTTCTTTCATTACCGTGGATTGTTAATTTGTTCCTCTTTCTAACTGGTGCATCCAACCTTGTAATTACTATAAAACAAAATTGATTAAGGAGAATTAAAGATTTAGAGAGTTTTGACACTTAGAATTATAGTTTTTTTTTATTCTTTCTTTCTCAAGTCATTTTATTCGTTTTATTAGAACTAAAAGGTCTATTTTGATATGACATATACTTGTATTGCTTACCCTTTTAAATTATAAAATGTGTGTAAAGCCTTTTGTATAGTGATTGCATTTGCACCATACACTATGGAGTAATGGGTGGGGACGAGTCATTAATTATAATTGTTTCATGCAAGGATCGAAAATTCGATTTCAACTTGACTTTGGTCACTTGAAAATTGGAATTAATTCGGAGAAGTTTAATTCGACGTAGAGAATTTTTGTAAAAATTCGCTAAATTAGAGAAGTTCAGAGAATTTTTGCATATATGCTTAAATATCTAGATTTATTGTAGTATAAGCTAAAAACTAATATAATACACACTTTTAATACATAAAAATACTAATAAGTGACTTAACAAAATCAATCTTGTTAAGTGGGTTGATGAATTTGAAATAGTGAATTTTGGTCTTAATTTCGTTTCTTTGTTTTGATATTTAATTTTCTGGTGGCTTGCTTCTCGACCATATACTTTGCTAGTTTGAATTCGATCATGCTTAATTTATTAGTTTATTGTTTAAATATATTGTTTTCTAATCTTGTTTTATAAGAGTTAACTAAAAGAAGATGGCTTTGGGAACTCTTTTAATTTATTTTTAAGTTTTTATCTTATTTCAACTTTATTTATTTATTTATTTTTTGCTTCTTTACTTCTCTTTTTGGTAAAACATATCGTACAAACTACATAATTTGTTAGCATGTTAAATTATTTTTGAAAATTTATATTGTTATGTTGCTTGATGAAGTTGAAAATAATACATAATTATTGGTATTTTTTTTGTTTTTTATTGATGAAATAACATTTTTTTACTTCTTTGTCGAATTTCATCGAATTTTGTTGAATTTTATCGAATTTTATCGAATTTCTTGTCGATTTTTTGTATTTTTGAATTGAAAATTAGAAAATTTATCGAATTTTATCGAATTATTTTGGCAAATTTTTGCATTTTTTATTTTACATCCACTTTGCACTTCGATGGTAAAAAAAGGAAAATAATTCGTGGAAGTTCGCCAAATTTCGGAGAATTTTTGAACCATGAATGGAACAACAAAAACTTGATAAAAGATACCTAAGGGGTACTTTAACTAGACAATCCCGAATTGTCCAATCAGGTTGAGAGTCTCAAATCTAGTAACATCACAATGTCTTCTCATTAATAAAATAAAAAATGCAAAAATTCGCCTAAATAATTCGATAAAATTTGACAAAATTCAACAAAATTCAATGAAATTCAACAGAGAAGTAAAAAAATGTTATTTCATCAATAAAAAATAAAAAAATACCAATAATTATGTATTATTTTCAACTTCATCAAGCAACATCGCAATATAAATTTTTAAAAATAATTTAACATGCTAACAAATTATGTAGTTTGTAGGATATGTTTTATCAAAAAGAGAAGAAAAGAAGCAATAAATAAATAAATAAATAAAGTTGAAATAAGATAAAAACTTAAAAATAAATTAAAAGAGTTCCCAAAGTCATCTTCTTTTAGTTAACTCTTATAAAACAAGATTGAAAAATAATATATTCCAACAATAAACTAATAAATTAAGCATGGTCGAATGCAAAGTAGCAAAGTATATGGTCGAGAAGCAAGCCACCACAAAATTAAATGTCAAAACAAAAAAACGAAATTAAGACCAAAAGTCACCATTTCAAATTCATCAATCCACTTAACAAGATTGATTTTGTTAGGTCACTTATTAGTATTTTTATGTATTAAAAGTGTGTATTTATATTAGTTTTTAGCTTATACTACAATAAATCTAGATATTTAAGCATATATAAAAAAATTCTCTGAACCTCTCTAATTTAGTGAATTTTTACAAAAATTCTCCATGTCAAATTAAACTTCTCCAAATTAATTTCAATTTTCAAGTGACCAAAGTCAAGTTGAAATTGAATTTTCGATCCTTGGATGTGCGTTAAACAATGTTAATGTAAAAACAAATGTTTCAAACCATTATATTTATACTTTTATATATGAAAATTATCTATTTATGTTTGTTTTCATCATTTCTAATAGTAATTATGCATATTTTAACATCTATATAGAAATTCTTTAAACTTCTCTAAGTTAGCGAATTTTTACAATAATTCTCCAAGACTTCTCGAACTTTCCCGAATTAATTCCGATTGTTAAAGGTCGAAGTGTCGGAAGAAGTCAAAGTTTCAAACCTTGGTTCCATTATCTGTAGTGGATTATTTACTTATGTCAATGGAAGGACACTGTGCTTTCCTCTCTTAGAGAGATTTTATGATGCTAAAAAATTGTCTTTAGTGCTTTCATATATTTTCTTTTATTTAATTTCTTTGAATGAAAATTGAATCTTTTATAAAGATAACATAGGTGTACAACAAAGTCTGATCAAGCAAGGACGTTTCAGAATCTACAAGGGCCATGTGACCAAGATAACTTCCATGCAGGAATTAATCTTATGGTATTTTTGGTGTAGTTGATAACGAATCCTACTGAAAGAACATGATTTTTAATCCAAAAATATGATGTCTTTTATGTTGTCATTTCCCTAGATTCAAAACAATGATATTTTCACAAAAAAAGAATCATCTTCCTTTGTTTGGTACTGTTATACTCAATGTTTGAAAAAATTACTTGAGTTAGAGAGATTACTGAGGTTTATAAAACCTGCCTTAAGGCTTAACTTTTAAGGTTTTATTGTGAGGTTGAGTGTTTGGCATATTCTTTGTTGGTGCAAGATTTGACCAACACCAGTAAACGATGAGGTGGAGGAAAGATGCTGATCTAGAACTCGTCGGAGTGTTGGAGAAATCAAGGGAGGTTGGTTATTTGAGAGGGGGAAAACAAGAGAATATAGGCTATCGTAAGAAACACCGGTGTGGTGTCGGCCAAAGACTCTCCGATGCCTAAGTTAGTTTAGAGCTTTGTAGAGTTAGTAGTACTGAACTGAGTTGAGAATTGCTTAGAGTTGCTTACCTCCCCCTTAGGGGTTGTGGTCTTTTTATAGAGAGGGCTTGAGGTCTTTGGCTTTATAGTCGTGTTGTTGTAGAATCAGGAATCCAACTCGTGCTGGGAGAGCATATTTGATTTCTCGTAGAATTAGAAAGATTTGGTACGATCCTTATAGGAGTAGGATGACTTATCAGCCTTCAAGTCGAACTAGTAGAGTTTTAGGCCTTATTAGAGTCGAATTAGGAGTAGATCCCGAACTTATTGCAGCGAATCACGCCTTATCCCTATTTGATCTGGCGTTCTGGCGTCATACGTTTCGGAGTCGGAGATCTCTACATGTTGGTATTCTGATCTGTAGTCTCTCGTTCTATCTGCTAGATACCGAACATATGGTCTGTAAGAAGATCGGTAGATAGTGGTCGGTAATCTATGATATGGTATGCCAACTTGGTGCTCTCTAGTGTTGACCTGGCAAACACTGTGATTAATACATTCATCTGGTCGGTAGGACCGACCATGGCTCGGACTTTATGCACGGTTGGGTAGATCCATATTCTCTATCCAGAACAGGTTGGTACATCGACCTGGTACTTGTTACGTCTTACTAGGCAAGAGTAACATAGCTGACGTGTCTTGTGATCGGTATATGGTCCAACAATTACCCCCCAAGCTCCGAGCAAGACTAATTGCTTAGAGGTTAGATGAAACGTCATATATCGATGTATTTAGTGCTCATGACAGTTGTGCTCCGAAAACTGCGCTGACGTGCGTCGCCTGACAGCCCGGCTGCCCTTGCACGTTCTTTGATTGTTGGCCGTTAACTGTTGATTCTGTGTCAAGATTCGTACTCATCATTACACCTTACAGGTCGTTTGCCTATAAATAGAGAACTGGTCATTTGCTCTCCATTCATCAACTGCGCTCCAAGAGATCGGTAATCGCTTGCTCGGCTTTTCTGGTCTTCCATTCTTGCGCGGTAACTCTTTATTCCAAGCTTTTTGCTTTTGTCTTTCTGCTAGGTAGGTCTGTAGGTACGGTCCTTAGGTTATTTAGATGGCTTTCTCTAGTGTAGATCCACCCACCGACCAGAGAGCTTCTTCTTCTTCCTCTATGGAAGTTTCCTACGAGGACCTCTTTCTAGAAGGAGAAGAGGAAGTCAGGGCTGACCCTTAGGTCGGAGGGGATACTATGGTTTTGTGTTCCTCCGAGGACTCTGAGGCTACCGAGCAGGATGAGGAGGTGCTTGACGTGGCGCCCCTCTTAGTTGATATGTCACAGAGTAGGCTTGGTACTACCGAGCCTAGCACATCGGGTCGTGCTCACATATCCTCCGAGCCCGAAGACGCCAGCGTAGGTCAAATATTCTACTCGGTAGACCGTATCCCTTCCAAAATAACGGAGCACCATTTGCTCAGTTGAGGAGGGAGGTCGGTATACCCAACCGTATAGGGTTGAGGGAACCTGCTCCTGGGGACCGAGCTAGCCACCCTAAGAAAGGAGAGATTGCTCTGTACACCAACCTATTTGAAGATGGGTTAACCCTGCCCCTTCACTTTCCCCTATGTCGCCTGCTTAGTCATATTAAGGTTGTCCCTGCTCAGCTCAACCCCAATGTGTGGAGGGCAATTCTGAGTTGCCTTGTGCTCTGGAAGGAGAAAGGGTGGCCGGACTTTGATTTTCAGGACTTCGCCCTCGCATATCGACTAAAGTCCCACCCGAGATGGAGCGGGTGGTACTATGCATCGGCTCATCAGGGTGCCGAGGAAGGCTAACCCTTGATCACTGAAAACCCTACTTCCAATAAATCATGGAAAGACAAGTGGTTTTTTGCTTAGGGGGAGTGGGCAGAGGAAGCTGGCGTACCGACTACTTTCGGGAAACCAGGTATCGAGCTTCCTTCCATCCCTTATCTTTACTTCCCATTTTTATTCTTGCTCGGTGGAGACTCATGTTTTTCGCTTTCTTGACAGATACTTGGGATAAACCGAGCAGGGAAGAAGGATTTGACTTCTCTCGCATCGATGAAATCTACCAGCTCCCCTTTGTGGATCGGCGATACAAAGTAATTCTTACTCCCGAGTTGATATTATCAAACAGAAAAAAGTCTTCTCAAGACGTAAGTTTACCTTGGAACGTTTTGATCTTTTGTACCGATCAATTTTTAAAGTTCCAAGCTGAAATGTTGTGTTTGTGATGTAGGTTTTTCTGCTCCCGGCTCTACCGACCTGAGAGGGAAAAAGAAAAAGAAGGAAGAGCTAGAAGAAATGGTCCCCAAAAGAGCTGCTTCTAGGCAGTATGCTGCCGACCCGACCAGGTTGAGGAACATCGCTGCTGAACGAGTAGCTGTCGCCCAGGGGTCGGCAGTGAGATCTCTGAGTGGCGCCTCGAAAAAAGACTCTGGCTTCCAAGGGAAAAACTTCGGCTGCTTCCTCCGAGCAGGTGGGCTCACCTACCCGGGAAACGAGGTCGGTAGGATCCAAATCGAGGTCCCCAACTTTTACCGACCAGGGGGCTGCTAAGAAGGCGCGATTTGGGGAGGCCGAGCGTTTTTCAACTAAGATTGGGGACATTAGCTTGAACATAGACAACTATCAGGTCGGTGTCCCCAATGCCTTCTCGATCACGATGAAGGACGAGGCCATGTTTGAAAGCATGGCTGATGCCTTCATGAAGTCTGTGGAGGTGAGTTCGTTTAGTAATCCACTTTGTTGCCTATGTAATCTTCCTCTATCGGTTTTGACTTGGTTCTTTTTGGCTTTGCAGGCTTATGCTCAGATTGTGTACAACCTCCGCCGCATCAAAAATCATTATGTCAACTTTTAGGAGGCGGTGAAGGATGCCCAGACAATCTCGGTAATTTGAGAATCCAAGGTTGTGGCTCGGGATGCCGAGCTAAAGAAGCTGAAGGAGCAGCTGAAGCTTAAAAAGATTGAGGTGGAATCAATCCAGGACGAGTTGACCAGGAACCGATCTCAGTTCCGGGCCACTGTTGAGGCCAAGGTTGAAGAAGTCTGCCAAGCCCGAGTGGATGAGGCTTGCGTCGGACCCTATACCGAGCAGACTTGGAAGAGTTCTTTGGCGATTCCGTAGACTGGAAGGACTTTGAAAAGTGGGCCAGGTCAGCTAATACTGGAGAGGGAAAAGTAGAGGAGGAGGCTGGGACTGAAGACATTCCTGCCGACAAGGGTGCTACATCTACGGCTCCAGGGGCATCATCCAAGGAACCACAGACTGGTGCTACACCTGCGGCTCCAGGGACATCATCCGAGCAGCCTTAGACATTCGATTTTGAGGAGGAGACACGCCGAGCAGGCGATGACGGCGAGCCAGTCAGTCTAACTGAGATCCTGCACCGCTCTACTGGTCTAGAATCGTAGGGGATTTCTTTAGTCTCGGCTATGTCTTTCGTAATGGGCCTGCGTGCCTTGATGATTTTACCTTCTCTGTTCTTCCTTGTATTCTGCTTCAATCTTAATGAGATATTTGTTTTTGTTCAGACCTGATTTTCTTGCACTCTGAGTTTGTACTTAGCTTTTTTTCAAAGGATTTGTCGCGTAATGAGGTCGGTGAGTTGTGGTTTCTTGCCGATCTCCTGACTTAGTTTTCTCTAAGTGTTAGTGGGGTCATGAGGTCGGTAATTCGTAGATTCCTGCCGATCTCTCCACTCGATTTCTTCAAGTGTTCGTTGAATCGTGAGGTCGGTAGATAACATTCGAGCCCCCACTGCGTTCTGAACCTTTAGGTTCTCTTCTCGGTAGCGGTTTGATCGCCACTTCAAGGGTCAATAACCCATCTTCTCAGTAGTATCTGCCCTTCTGGAGCAGTACCCCAAGGCACTCTTGACCGTGGTCATCTTCTCGGTAGGTACATAGCTAAAGCTTGGTACCCCTAAGGCATTCTAGGGCTGGGACCTTATTCTCGGTGGCTTTTGATTTGGTCGGTAGTCCCAAGGCACTTTTAATTGTAGATCATAGACGCAAATTTGTAGAACAAAACCTCTTGCTTATTGTAGAAAAATCTCGAACAAACGCTTGTAGAAATCTAAAATATAAAACTAGAGGTAACCAACATCTCGGCAAATACTAGAACATAACTACTGAGCTGCTACTACTATTGTTAATGCCTATTGGTAGTACTTCTTGAGGTGCTCTGCATTCCAGGGCTTAGGAATTCTTCTTCTTGTCAGATCTTCGAGCTCGTATACCCCCCGTGCGAAGTACTGCAGTTATCTTGTAGGGCCCTTCCCAGTTGGAATCGAGGGCGCCTGCTCCAGGCTCACGTGTGTTCAACATGACCTTCCTTAGCACTAGGTCACTAATTTTGAAGCTTCTATGCTTCACCTTGGCGTTGTAGTACTTCGAGATCCTCTGCTGGTATGCCGTTGGCTTGAGTTGTGCTTGTTCTCTTTTATCTTCGAGTAGATCCAGGTCGGTACGCTGAGCCTCCATGTTCTTGGCTTCGTCGAAGTAAGAGGTCCTCAAGGTCGGTATCCTGAGCTCTACCGGTATGACAGCCTCCATCCTTAAAGCTAGGGAGAATGGTGTTTCTCCTGTGGCATTTCGGGAGCTGGTGCGGTATGACCAGAGGACTTGCGGCATATCCTCAGCCCACATTCCTTTCTTTTCCTCGAGCCTGACCTTCAATGGGTGCTTGATAATCTTGTTCACGGCTTCCACCTGACCATTGGCTTGAGGATGGGCTAGAGTAGAGAAGAAATGTCGAATACTGAGGTCTTCACAAAATGAGCGGAACCTAGCATGGTCAAATTGTTTGCCGTTGTCAGAGATAATGGCGTACGAAACACCGAAACTACAGACAATTGACTGCCAGATGAAGCGCGTGGTCTTCTGCTCAGTTATCTATGCTAACGGTTCGACCTCTGCCCACTTGGTGAAGTAGTCAATAACAACAATTGCAAACTTGACCTGTCCCTTATAGGTCGGTAGAGATACTATCAGATCCACCCCCCACTGAGTAAAAGGCCATGGGCTCTAAATCGGAGAAAGATTCTCCGCTTGAGCTCAGATGTGGGTTCCATGTTTCTGACTACTGTCGCACTTCCGAGCTATCCTTATAGCGTTTTTGTGGATTGTTGGCCAATAATAACCCTGGCGAAGAACGTTGTACGCGAGAGTCTTTCCGCCAGAATAGTTGCCACATACGCCCACATGAATTTCCTCCAGAACTAATCGTGCTTGCTCTTCCCGTAGGCATCTTAAATAAGGCATAGTGAAGCTGTGCCTATAGAGCTAATCGTCTATTATGGAATACCTAGCAGCTTGTCTCTGCACTTTTCTTGATTTGACCTTGTCCTCGGGGAGGTTGCCACTTCTTATGAAATCTTCAATCGGGTCCATCCATGATGGGTTCTGGCTGAGGTTGCTGATCTATTGGTTGGTACCCATTTTACCAATACTCCTTTCTGGTAAGAATTCCACCGGGACCTGGATCATGAGCTCGGCCTCTGAGGAGGAGGCCAGCTTGGAAAGGGCATTAGCCAAGGTATTTTCTGTTCTCGGCACCTGCGTCAGTTCATACTCCTTGAACTTTCCTAACAGGGCCAGGGCTTTCTTCAGATATGCTTGCATTCTGTCATCCTTGGCCTGATACTCTGATGTGACCTACTCCGCGATAAGCTGAGAGTCGCAGTGGACGAGCAGTTTGTCCACCCCCCAGCTAAGAGTAAGTCGTAAACCAGCCAGAAGTGCTTCGTACTCTGCTTTGTTATTGGATGTTGGGAAACCGAAGCGAAGAGCACACAAATGTTTCTTACCTCTGGAGGAGATGAGCACTATTCTTGCTCCACATCTCTGCTTGCAGGAAGAGCCGTTGATGAACAACTTCCAGGCTTTTTTAGGGAACAAGTCGGTAAGCGGACATATCCGAGGCAGCTCAGACAAAAATTCTGCCAATGCCTGATCCTTCATAGTTGTACGAAGTCGGTACTCGATGTCGAATTCACTCAACTCAATGGCCCATTTAGTCAATCGTTCAGATGTTTCCGACCTCAAGAGCACCTGCCTCAGCGGGTGCTTAGTGAGAACGACTATGGTGTGGGCCTGGAAGTAGGGTCTCAACTTCCGAGCTGAAGTGACAAGTACCAGTGCCAGCTTTTCAATCTCGGGATATCTCGTCTCTGCGTCGAGCAAAGACTTGCTTGTGTAGTATACCGCCTTCTGGTTTCCTAGCTCTTCTCTGACCAGGGCAGAACTAACGCCCCCTTCTGAAATTGCTAGGTATAGGAAGAGCTGTTCTCCATGAAGGGGTTTTGAGAGCAGAGGAGCCTGACCTAGGAACCTGCTCAGTGCGGCTACGCACCCAGTGAGCCTCTGGACTTCTTTCACGGTCTGGGGTGACCTCATGTCGACCAAGGTAGTTAGGATCGAGATCCTACCTAGGATCGGTGAGGGGTTCTTGAAAATCGGATCGTAGGATCGGATCGTGGATCGTAAGATCCTACAAAGCTATTAAATTATATTTTAAATTAGCTTCTTTTGTGCTAGGGCATAACATATATTTATAAATTTTTGTCTCACTTCTTCGGGCACCTTTGTACATGCCTCCACAATATCTTAGGTTCCAGCCAAATGATGTTTCAACTTATATACACCACCACTGTAAACAATTCCGCAGTGCTTACATAGGACCTTTTTAGCTTTAGGATTTATGTCTATTCTATGTTCCCATCCAAGATCAGTCCTACTCCCAATAGTATTCTTTCTCTTAGTCCTACCTATAATTCTAACCCCATCAACACCATCACCAGAACCAAAGGTAGACATATTATATCTATTATATGTTTAGTTGCAGGCTTGCAATTGATATAATTATATAAAATAAATAAAATTAAACATCATAGATCATTTAAAAAAGAAAATCAATGAATTGTAAAATTTAAAAAAAGAAAAGAAAAACAGGGTATTCACTATTTAGTAGTGTTGCACTCCCACAAACAGATGAAGAAGAAGAAGAGAAGAGGAGAAAAAAGAAGAGAAACCACAAAAAAAAAAAATGAAGAGTCAAATCAAAGAAAAGAAAAAATATAATAAAACAAAATCTTTAGCGCGAGGGTGAGGGACGAGGGTTCGATTTGTATGGGTTTGGGGTGGGTAACGACTAACGAGTAAAAAACCTTATATATATATTTTAAAGATAACATAAAAATAAAATAAAAAAAGACAACTTTTTTTTTTTTTGGGATCGCACCTGAATCACGATCCACGATCCCAATGATCCCACGACCAAGATTGCGATTCAGACGCACAAAAGGTATATTTACGATCCTACTACGATTCGGATCAATTTTTACATTCAAGATTGTAGGATCGTACGATCCGGATCGCGATCCTGACTACCATGATGTCAATTAGAGCCTGAATCTTGTTGGGGTTGACTTCGATTCCTCTTTGATTAATGAGGAATTCAAAAAATTTACCAGAGCTCACTCCAAAAGTGCATTTCGCCTGGTTGAGCTTCACGTGATACTTTCTAAGTATCGTAAACACGTCTAACAGGTCGGTAGGATGAGCTGTCGCTTCCACACTCCAATTTTCTCTGCGAACATGTTGCTGACCAGCCTCTGGTAAGTAGCCCCGACATTTTTTAGGCCGAAGGGCATCACCTTGTAGCAATACAGACCTCGGTCTGCAATGAAGGCTGTCTTTTCTTCATCTCTACGACTTAGCACAATCTGGTTGTACCTTGAATACGCGTCCATGAAGCTCAGCAGCTCGTGACCTGTTGTTGCATCCACCAGTTAGTCGATGCGGGGCAGGGGGAAGCTATCTTTTGGGCAGGAGTTATTCAGATCAGTGAAGTCAACACATGTTCTCCACTTTCCATTGGGTTTTTTGACCATCACTATGTTGGCTAACCAATCTGGGTAGAGCACCTCTCTGATGAAGCCTATCGTTAGTAGCTTGTCTACCTCCTCCCGTAGACCTTGAGCTCGGTTGGAGCTGAGAGCCCTTCTCTTCTGCCGAACTGGTCTGGCCTTTGGGTCGACATTTAGACGATGCACCATCACGCTAGTCTGTATGCCAAACATGTCTTCCTGGGACCAGACAAAAATATCTTCGTGTTCCCGTAGGATACCGACTTGGTGGTCGGTGAGGGATGGACTCATTCTCGTACCAATCTTGATTGTCCTCGCCGGATCTTCTCCGATTTGCACCTCAGCCCATTCATCCTCGGGTTCGAGCCCCGACACCTCTTCCCTGGGGTCGAGGTCGGGGATGGCTGGAGCATTTGTTGCTCCTCTGTAGATTTGAGACTTTCCTCATGTCCGGTCTTCTTCTTCACGGTTGTGACAGCAGTCTCGAGATTCTTTTTGGCTACCTCGTACCACTCCGACGCCTCGCTCTGCGGGGAACTTTAGAGCTAGATGATAGGTAGATACAACCGCCCTCAGGTTATTGAGGATTGGTCGTCCTGTTATGGCGTTGTAGATGGTAGGGACTTTACCACCAAAAAGCTGGTCATGACCTTGATTTTGTGCTCCGAGTCACCGGCTGTCACTGGTAGGGTGATTCGTCCTTCTGGCATGATACTATTTTTAGTGAAGCCGATCAAAGGGACATCTACCAGGCTCAGCTGATCCTTGGTCAGTCTTAGTTTCTCGAACTTTGACCAATAGAGGAAATCTGACGAGCTACCGTTGTCGACTAGCATCCGATGGATTTTGTAGTTGGCCACGGTCGTGACCACTAAAGCGTCGGCATGCGGACGAAGTATGTCTTGGGCCTCCTTTTCCGTGAAGGTAATCGGGAAATCTACTCGCTTCTGTTTTTTAGGTCCGTATCCTAGGTTCATGACATCCGACATGGATTCTCGGACGTAGGCCTTCATATCTCGATTCAAGGTACCGATCTGGTCTCCACTAAAAATCGTTTTGATCTCACCCACTAGCCCAGCCTGGTCCTCTTCTGGAGTCCTCTGTCGGTTGGGATTCTTCACGAACTCCCTCAGATGACCTTTTTGGATTAGCGTTTCGATCTCTTGCTTGAGATCATAGCACTGGTCGGTATTGTGACCGTGGTCTCGATGGTACTGGCAATACTTCTTCTTATCCCGATGCTCTGCAAGCGTTTTCAACTTTCTGGGCCATCGGATGTACTCCCTGTTCTAGATCTCAAGGAGGACTTGCTCACGTGAAGCAGTGAGAGGCGTATAGTTGGAGTACACGTTTTGGGATACTTTGTTACTCCTCTGATCTCGGCGCAAACATCAAATCTTTTTCCGCCTTTGTTGTCCTCCTTTGAATCGTATTCCCTTTTCCTCTTCTTTTCTTTTTTCGAGCTTTTCGGGGACTCATCTACCCCTTGTTTTGTATCGGCCTGCTCGTTGGCATTGATGTATTTTTCTGCTTGGTCCAGGATTTCTTTGTAGGTCTGGCTTTCTTTTTTACAAGGGAGTAGTGGAACTTCCTAGGCCTTAATCCTGTGAAGAAGGCGGTGATCGCCGTCTTATCGTCACAGTCGTCTACCTCGACTCGTACATCATCGAAACGACCGAGGTACTCCTCCAGAGTTTCGCTTTTCTTTTGCTTGATGGCGAGCAAGCTGTTCACAGGCTTTTCCCTTTCCTTTTTTTCCAGCGAAGTGGTTCATGAACTTGTGAGCTAAGTGCCCAAAAGAACATATAGAATAGGTTTTGAATTTTCGGTACTACTTCCGAGCAGGCCTTCCGAGGGTAATTTGGAAACCCTTGCACATGGTAGCGTCGTCGTAGCCCTTGAATTCCATCCAGGAGTTGTAGTTCTCGATGTGCGCTCTAGGGTCTACCTTTCCTTTGTACGTCCTGACATCTGCAATTTTGACGTTCTTTGGCAGCGGTGTCTGGAGTATATCTTCAATGAAAGGAGAAGGGAGTTCCTTACACTCGTGGTAGTGCCCAGGTGCGGATCTAATAGTCTCAGAACGCTCTGATCCGTACGACTTTCGTAGTACCGACCTGGCGAGGCCAGGACTTCCTGCCACAACTCTTTTTGTTGATATCGACCTGAATGAGGTAGGCTTCGTAGATCTCGGCTTTTCCGGATGGGCCGACCTGATCCGGAAGAATACCGAGCTTTGGCTTTTCTTGGCGTCTAACAAGTGACGCAAGTCTTTAGCAGATAAAGACTTACGATTTACGTTAGGAGGTTGTTTCCCAGATACCGACCTCTTCTTCAAGGTCACACTTCGCCACCTCCTCTCTTCCCCCTTCTAAGGTCGAAGGCTAGGAGGTGGTAGGTGGATATGAAGTGGTCGTAGGGGGAGTACCTCTCGTAACATTCGCTACTGCTCCAAGACGTTTTGAGACGTCTTCTTTAGGTTCCTCTCTATAGCAGTCAACCTTGATTTCTGAGCAGAATTTTTGGACTGCTTTTTTGGTGGTCTTCCCTTTTGCTTTTGTGGTGCTACCGGCGTGGTGACGGGCTCCACCTCAACAGGTATTTCTGCCTGTTTTTGACTTGCAATGTCGATCCCCACAGACGACGCCAAATGTTGGTGCAAGATTTGACCAACATCAGTGGACGATGAGGTGGAGGGAAGATGCTAATCTGGAACTCGTTGGAGTGCTGGAGAAATCGCCGGAGGTTGGTTATCTGAGAAAGGGAAAACAAGATAATACAAGCTATCGTAAGGAACACCAGTGTGGTGTCGGTCAAAGACCCTCCGATGCCTAAGTTAGTTCAGAGCTCCGTAGAGTTAGTAGTACTGAACTAAGTCGAGAATTGCTTAGAGTTGCTTACCTCCCCCTTAGGGGTTGTGGTCTTTTTATAGAGAGGGCTTGAGGTCTTTGGCCTTGTAGTCGTGTTGTTGTAGAATCAGGAATCCAACTCGTGCTGGGAGAGCATATTTGATTCCTCGTAGAATTAGGAAGATTTGGTACGATCCTTATAGGAGTAGGATGACTTATTAGCTTTCTAGTTGAACTAGTAGAGTTTTAGGCCTTATCAGAGTCAAATTAGGAGTAGATCCCGAACTTATCGCAGTGGATCACGCCCTATTCCTATCTGATCGGGGGTTTCGTCGTCATACGTTTCTGAGTCGGAGATCTCTACAGGTCAGTATTCTGATCTGTAGTCTCTCATTCTATTTGCTCGATACCAAACATATGGTCTGTAAGAAGATCGGTAGATAGTGGTCAGTAATCTATGATATGGGATGCCGACCTGGTGCTCTCTAGTGTTGACCTGACAAACACTGTGATTAATACATTCATCTGGTCGGTAGGACCGACCATGGCTCTGACTTTGTGCACGGTTGGGTAGATCCGTATTCTCTGTCCAGAACAGGTCGGTACATCGACCTGGTACGTGTTACGTCTTACTGGACAAGACTAACATGGCTGACGTGTCTTGTGATCGGTATATGGTCCAACATTGTTTTTGACAATGACAAAAAACCTGATTTTGTAGCAAGATTTTTCTTTCAAATATATATATATTTTTTTCCAAGACATCTTTACTACTATATTTATCAGATAAGCTAAAAACATTCTATCATTTATGCTTTTAATTGTAGAGCATCTCATTTTGTAGTAGCAAAGACTGAGGTTTTGAGGTTTAGTTTTTCTTACTAGATAAAAATTTTGTGATTACTCAATAGTTATTAGGTCCTGACTCCATTTGTTGCTTAAAAGCTTTATGAAGAACTTACAAAATGTTGGACTCAATCCAACAAAGCTTTTCCCCAATTGCATGAGGTTAACTGCACAAATCTACTTTCACCATTCCATTTTATCAAGGGTTAAATCTTCTATAATGTCAAAAGTGGTTATATCCTCAAATATGAAGGACCTAGTGTAGAAGGCATCTAACGATGTGGCAGTGGTGAAAGCTTAGATGGTCAGATGCCCTTTTTTTTTAATGATTGAATCTTGTTTATTTATGGCTGTTTATGTGTCAAGATTACCTTATCTTCTTATTAGCTGAGACGAATCTTGTTTATTAAGGTTATATATGAGACTGATCTTACAAATTACATTATCATCACTTTATGCAGGACGTCTGAATCGTTCTCCCCAATCTGCTTGCCAAGATATAATCCAATGGCATTTCTTTATGCATATGTGCACTATCTTGATGTGAGTGATTAATTATTAATCACATTATCATTAGCATTGTTTGATTTGATTTATTTTTACTTTTCTATTGGTTTTGTTGCTTATTACTATCCTGGGATCGATTTTGCGGAACATATTCAAAACAAAATCAATCCAACAATATTCAACTCAATCCTCCTTCAAACACATGATTCTACATCAGTTAATCAATCTACTCAACTTGACTCAACTAAGCCTTTTCCTAACTACATGGGGTTTGCTATATGAATCTGCCCCCTTCGCTCTGCACATCACTTAATCAATCTAGCGTCAAATTAATCAATTAAACTTGAACAACTTGTAAACTCACAAACTAAACCTAAAACTAAAAAAATTCAAACACCATTACACTAGACATGTTGGACTGCAAATTATAAAATGCCACGTATCTATCCTACCGGACCCATGCTGTACTGTCCTTTGGAAGATCATTTGCTTCATACTATGTATGACTTAATTTGGCATCCTCTTTGAGTTGGAAAATCAGCAATGTCACTAGTTTCACGAGTCAGGAGAGTATTAGATAACTCCATCTAATGCTAGTTTTCTGCAAATTTCCAGCACCAACCAAGTAATCCCTCACAGAATTATTTATCATCTAGATGTTATCAGTTTTTCCAGCAACAAATAATCACTAGAAATTTACATCACGTAAGGAATAAAATTATCACCATTTGGAAGGCATCTGGACAGGTTTTGGTCTGTGCTACGAAGTTCCCCAAAAACCCATAATAATCTGGAAAAGTGTACAGCATTCACTGCAACAGTTTCTGCCTTCGGGATTGCCTAATCTTTTCATCTATTGTAGTGCTTTCTTTGCAAGGGGTTATTGGTCATGTGTGTTTCTTATTTCTCACTGTGCATTGTTTAGTCATTCATGCAAGGTATGACATTGTATTGTCTTCTTGCAGGTAGACACGTACTTGATGTTGCTTACTACCAGTTCAGATGCCTTCTATCATCTTAAAGACTGCAGGTTTACTTCTTATCTTCCACATGCCTTTTTTATGTTTCCATCTTTGTAATGTCACAGATAGACATCACTTAATGCTACAGGACTCGTATTGAAACGGTTCTTCTGAAGTCCAATGTTCTAAGTGAAGTTCAGAGGTCCATGCTAGAAGGTGGTCTGCACGTTGAGGATCTCCCGACTGATCTTTCAACTCGGCCTGGATCTTTATCTCATCATCTAGGCCATGATAGACTTGTGAATGAGTCACCTGGCAGATCTAAAGAAGGGAATCCTGGAATTGGTGGTCCTTCTGGACTTTGGCATTTTATATATAAAAGTATTAATCTGGATCAGTATGTGTCTTCAGAATTCTCATCACCAATAAGCAATCGTAGCCAACAAAAAAGGTAGTGTTGCTTTTAGCAACTTTGTTTGGCATTAGTTGGTTATATAGCTCATTGAAAGTTTGAAGGTGCTTTCTCTTTACTTTCATTCAGAGTGTGACAGTATACCTTTATTGCAGATTATACAGAGCCTATCAAAAGCTTTATGTTTCCATGCATGATAAAGGAATTGGCTCACATAAAACTCAATTCAGAAGAGATGAAAATTATGGTATGTTGCCTGAATCTTGATGCATATATGGCATGATGGAATGGAAGAATATACTATATTATTACATGTGCACTGGAGAACTGGATATCATCTTTGGTTCTTGTTAGTTGTTCTCAACTGTGAATATATGATGGTCAAAATATTGTTCCTCTCAGTAAACTTTAATATTACTTGCAGCGTTAAGACATAGAAGTGGCAGAATAAAATTTCAAAAGTTATTGTTTGAAAATGTTAGAAATATGTCACTTTTTAAGCCTCTTATCGTGAAAAAAGAAATGTCAGACATGTATCATCTCCCTTCTGCCCTCATGTCCTAGTTCTCTCCATATGACCAGCCACTAGGCCCAGCACAACCACATTTCTTTCCCCCCCTCCTCTGCCAACCTCTATATAGACATATTATATAATAACAGAAAGAATTTAGTGCTCCCATTTTTGCAAATAATGATATTATCCATGATATGTTGGTTTTTATTTTATTTTCTTAATTTAGCATTTGAGTTGGAGGAAAAGTTAATGTAACTTCCTACATGTGATTGCTTGATCACTCACACGCACAAAATGAAAGACAAAAGTACTTTTAACGCTTTGTCAAGTTGAATTTCACGAAAGAAATAAAAAATCTTAGGAGATGCTAAGATTAACCTTGGTTACTGAACTCTAAATATCATTTTTCCAGATTCTCTGCAGTACATGAAGCTTCATCTGTCTAAATGCATTTTCAACTCTAAATTTTTTAGGCATGTCTGTGTTACTTTCCTCCAAATGAACTAGCATTGGAATTTTTTTATTACCGTTCCTTCCTATGAAGCACTTAGCACACAGGATATGCACTTAGTTGTCTGTTTTGAGGTTAAAAGCTATTGCTTGGTGATCATAAGCTCATCAATGAGATGGTTTGTTACCTTTCTGTGAATGGTAGTCAACTAGCTATTATCTGGGTTTGAGTCTTCTCAAGGGCTTTATTGAATTATCTGGGTTGAAGGTGAACCTTGCTAAATGCCAAATTGTCGGGATAAATATGTGCCCACAAATTTGGCTAATGAGATTGGTTGTACAGTTGGTGAATGGCCTATGAAATATCTCGGTTTGCCCCTTGGTGGTAATCCGTTGTCCTGGGATTTTTGGTGCCCAGTATTATCTAAAATCTCGAAACAACTTAATGGTTGGAAACAAGCCTTTTTATCTAGAGGTGGGAGACTTGCTCTTGTCCGGTCGGTCCTCTCGGGTATCTCGGCTTACTTCATGTCTATCTTCGAGATCCCTTCCTCGGTGGCAGTGTGGATTGAGAAGGCTAGCAAGGGTTTCTTTTGTGTGTGTGTGTGTGTGTGGGTCGGGGGGGGGGGGGGGGAAGAAGGATAACGGATTCCCAAATCTGATTAAATGGGATGTGGTTCAAAGGTCAATGGAGAAGGGGGGTTTGGGCATTGGAAACATCTCTCTTCGCAATGTTGCTTTATGTAGCAAATGGGTATGGAGATTCTTTGAGGAACCAAGATCATTGTGGGTGCAAATTATTTCTAGTCGTCATGGTTCGTTGGTACTGGATGGAGTAGGTCGGCGGTTTGGTCTCACGTATAAGAGTCCTTGGAAGTTCATCTCCTCGTTAGTGCCTTAGGTGGTACCACATTTGGAATTTAAAGTTGGTAACGGTCAGACTTTCAAATTTTGGGAGGACAGGTGGTTGGATAACTCAAAACTGGTTGATGTGTTCCCCAACCTTTATCGCTTTTCTAACCTTCACAACCATCCCATAGCCTCCTACATCGATGCACCCTCATCCGATCATCCCATTGATCATCCTTGGAACCTTCATTTTCCTAGGGCTTTAACCGGCCGGGAACTTGAGGCGATTCCTAACCTTCTAGCAAAACTTCAAAACGTCTCTTTATCACCCTTGTCCGGACCGGGTTTTATTTGCGTCTTGTTTCCTCTAAAAAGTTCACAGCTAGGTCATTTTTTTCTTGCCTTATAAAGTCATCGAATACCCCTGTTTTTCCTTGTTCTTCTCATATTTGGCATGCACACATTCCATCCAAAGTTAAGGTATTTGGGTGGTCTCTGGCACACAAGAGACTCAATACTATGGAGATGTTGTAGAGAAGGCTTCCTAATATGTGTCTTTTCCCTCATCGTTGCGTTTTTTGTAAGCTGGATGGTGATTCTATCGATCATGTCTTTTTTCATTGCCCATATGCTAAGGCTCTTTGGGGAAATTGGTATGCTTTTTCTGGTAATAGATTTCTCATCCCTCTTTAGGTTGTTGAAGGTTTGTCCTTGTGTCACATTCCTTCACTATCCAAGGATGAGAATGGCATTGGTCAGATTGTTTTCTTTGCTACCCTTTGGATGTTATGGCTTGAACGCAATAACAGGATCTTTCACAACATTGCCAAATCGGAATTTCAATTGTGGGAAACCATTAAAATTACGGCTAGTACTTGGGTTTATGTCTCACCTCATGCTAAGGGTTACTCTTTGTTGGACTGGATGGTGAATTGGGATAATTGTATGTATGTGGGTAGGGTCCATGTCTTTTTTTTTAGCAGAAACAATATATATATGTATATCTTATTGATTATACAACTAAGATAAAGTAATACAAGCTATGATAAGACCACCCAAATACAACGACCAACACCCGACACAAGACACATATTAACCAGATTGAAACCCACTGAAATGATTATATACAAAATAGACATCTACCCCAATC
Source organism: Paratinospora sagittata (assembly GCA_035771175.1). Lineage (NCBI taxonomy): Eukaryota > Viridiplantae > Streptophyta > Magnoliopsida > Ranunculales > Menispermaceae > Paratinospora > Paratinospora sagittata. Next base: position 16,320,363 of record CM069606.1, on the reverse strand, counting down.
CCCCGCCCAATCTGCTAAGGAAAGCCCGCCATCCATATTTGCTGAGAATGCCCAAGAACTGGCCATGAGCTTAATGGATTCCCACAGTGGTGCAGAATCCCTAGAACGGCTATGGAAAACCCTCTCATTCCTTTCTAACCACACCAACCATAACGTAGCAAAAGAGGCAAACAAAGCTGCCTCCTTCCCAGCAGGAGAAACAAAGCTTGTTTGTGGTAGGCAAAAACAGTCCTCCAATGATTGAGGGGGGAGAAATCTATTCCTGGCGAAGGGTCCCCAACGAGCCCTCAAACTCCAAGAGAACAGGCAGTGCAGGAATATGTGCTCCATCGACTCACCATCCTGAAAGCAAAGCATACAACAATGTGGAGAAAAACAATGAGATGTTAGCTTCCTTTGCAGAACGTCCATTGTGTTTAGACACCTGTGGGCCAGTATCCAGGCAAATACTTTAATGTTAGAGGGTAGCAGTGAATGCCAAATGATAGTAAAGAGTGGGGATTGGGAAATATGGGAATTGGTCGAAAGGGCAGCACGGAAAGATTTACAAGAGAATAAGCCATTCGGTTCTAGATTCCAAATATATCTATCTGGGGTGTGGGACAAGGTAAGGCTCTCTAGAGAGGAGAGTAAGGTAACTACCTCCTCAAGTTCCCTAGTGGTTAGAGCTCGAGACAAATGAAGATTCCAAGAAGGTCGCATGGAAGAAGAGTCATGAGAGTGAAAAATGCTAATAGACTGGTTGTGACTATTGGAGATTCTGTATAAGTTCAGGAATGAATCCGCCAATGAGACCGGACCAAGCCATCAATCCTCCCATAACCGAAAAATTTCCCCATTGCCCACCGACGTACCAATATGAGACGCGACCACCGATTGTAGTGAAGAAATAAACTTCCATGGGCCTCTAAAGGGGTCCATGTCCTTTAAGTTACCTTAGGGTTGTCATTTGTTCTTTTTGGTGTTTCATATCATCACCTCTGGTGATCCGGTCTGATGTATTTTCCTTCTTATGATTAATATATGTTTCATTTGTTTCTTCTCAAAAAAAAAAAAAAAACTAGCCATTATAGCTGGTACGAATTTGTGGTCAGACTGAAAACTCAACTGATATAACTTCTTTACTCTGGTTACTTTTTTCAGGCTTGTTTGTAGTATCATTCTTATTTGGTCTTTTCATCAATATAATCTCGTGGTCAGCTGATAAGGATCATTTGCAAATTATCCTAAAATCTTTCTTATCATGTGGCAGTGCTATTGTGTTGGATCACTCCGGATTTTGAACTTTATGCGGCTTTTGATCCCCTAGCAGACAAGGTTTGCTTACTTTTCTTTTCTTCTTTTTCCCCCTCGTCATGGAACAAGGTTGGCTTTCCTTTCTTTCATGTTCTTGAAGTTACCGGTATCGTGAAATCATGCTACATAAATGAGTGTGCAAAATCTGCCAAATAACAAGTTATATAAACTTGATGTAGTTTTGAAGGTTTTCATTTTCATCCATAACTGATGTTTTTAAGCAAAGAATTGAGCACGTCATGTGTGACCAATATATGGTGGAGCAGGAAATGCAGGATTTCTCCATGTGATCATAATAAATGGGAAGGGGAACATAGAGCAGCTATAGCATCACTAAATCTGTAAAAGTAAAATGTTAATGCTTCCTTTTCAAGATATCAGTGCACATTTCACCTGAATGATTGGTACACTTTGACGAGGCTTTACATGTTTTTTTTTTTTTTTTTTTTTGAGTAAAAAATGAGGGTTTTCATGTTTATCATTTTATCTTTACATGTTTATTTTTACATGAGGCTTTACGTGTTCTTCATTTTAATAGTTTGTCAGTGGATTGGTAGAATGCTGTTCTTTTGCATAATTGATGAAGAAACTGATTTCATGAACATCTTTTTTTTTTCATATGTTCATTTTATTATTCTTACTATAATTAGTTCTGACAAATATACGTGCACCGTATTCTGATTATGATAAAAATGAAAATTGCAGGCGTTGGCCATAAAAACTTGCAACCGTGTGTGTCAATGGGTGAGAGACGTGGAGAATGAGATTTTCTTGTTGGGAGCAAGCCCCTTTTCATGGTGATTTTTTTTTTTTTTTACCACATTAGTGTGTACACGCATGTAACTTGGTTTAAGGTTTTATAATAAAATATTCCTAAAAATTATTTTTTTTTGTCATTTTCTTGTGCATTTTTACATAATCTAGTGGTTGGTTTTTGCATCTTAATTCTCCTTAAGAAGCAAAATAATTGTGGCATTCCTCTTGTTCCCAGTCATCCGCTAAAGATCTGGATTTCCTTGCCAATTATGGAAGCCTGAAAGAGGGTTCTTCTAGATTTTCATCGGCAGGGGTCATATTGCATACCCATCCACTTCTTCTATTCTAATTTTATTTATTTCTTTATTATTATTATTATTTTGGACTTTGATTAGTGAGAAATAGAATAATTAAATAGAAGAATTTGCAGCATAAAGAATCTGTGCAGATTTGCACCTTGAGAATAGTTTCTCAGCTGAGGGCTTATTATCATTTCTTCAGTCCAGGCTCTGGTTATTACTGGGCAATTTCACAGTAAACTAGAATATTGAACTCTCCCTTAAATTCTTCTTTCCTCGTTTTTACTTGTAGTTATTTGCTGAAGCTATGAGAACCAATACGAATGAATTCTTCTTTTTTTCTTTCCTCCTAATACAATCAATGAAACCTTTTGTGAATATAATTGGTATTAGAAGACTACCATTTTCTTTGCGGCCTAGAAGCTCTGATTCTACATGTCACCAAAGAGGGCTTGGCTAATAGGTTAGGTTTTTATTAGATAGTTGGGGGGTTTGTGCTAAAGGTGGTTTGAGGGATAGAGGTTTTAGGATCAAAACTTGCGTTCATTTTAATCGCATCTACTTGGAAAAAGCCTTTCAATGCCCTTACAGTGGGCAGAGACATGGATTAGTATTTTGGGCGTAAAACCCCCTCCCCCCTCCCAAAAATAAAAAAATAAAAAAATAAATAAAAGAAGAATAAGGTACAATTTTTCATTATTCAAAATCATTAACATATTAGGGTTGATGAGATTATGAACCTTGTTCCTATATTCTTTGGTAAGATAGATATAGATCAAAGTCGAATAATGAAATGAGATTCATAAACTTGATTATGATGGGTTTGTCTCAGCCACATAATCTACATGTAGAGTATTATTATGGGTAACAAACAAGAACATCAACATGCACATGCTTTGATTGCTAATAATGTTGATTTACATTTGGGGAGCAATGCCTAAGTGAGTTTTGTCAAGATGTGTTCACATGTGGTGCACTCTCATTCTACCAAAATGCCCAGTACACATGCTTCATGTACGTATGACCACATACGTGTCATCATAGCCTACATAACGATCCACATAATTCACAAAATCTTTGTGATCAAACAAATGCAGGGACGCATCTGAAAATTCATTTTTATTTACTAATGAGTGGTTAGCTGTGAGGATATCCAGTCAAAAACTATAAAAAAAGAAACAAAGAAAAATCATTTCCATTTGTCTAACGTATAATAAAGTAGGCTTTTCGTAGGAAAATGACCCATCATGCTACATCCCATGTGAGGCGTGCGAAATCACCACATTAACATTATTTTGTTCGTTTGACGTGTACGTATTGTGTTTCCTATTATATGTAATGTATATTTCTTGTTTAAATTTTAGTTAGTAGGTTGGCATTGAGAGAAACTAGCTGAAACCAGCCTTGTCGATGATCTCATACCAGCCCAACAATCATTAGATATCACATTCTTAGCAGACTTTTGTGCATTAAAGTAAATACATCCCTTACACATGGCTGACCGACCCTCTGAATCAACCCCACATAACTTCATTACTAACCTCTCTCTCTCTCCCTCTCTCCCTCTCCCTCTCTCTCTCTCTCAAGCACTGAAAACTGAAGCTCAACTGCACAAGTTGTTGTTTTAAAACTTTGAAAATAAAGGCATATTCAAATGTTTTGGATCTCTAAAGCTGATGAAGCTTACAACAGCATGTGATCATATGGGTCTCTTCTTATTATTTAGCTCTCTTCTTGAGAGACGGGCCCTGAAGGAAGGCCTGCTTTTATTTTATTAGTTAAAATAAGTTGGAACTTCCATAACTAACAGTCCTCCTCAATCTCATCTTCCAGTGCAAGTGTGCAACCAACACAAATCTTTCTTTATTTCTCTCTGAAAATCTCAACCATAGGTTGCTTCAATGGAGCCCACTGAGACCTAATAAAGAAAGAAACAATTTAACTGTTTTCCATTATTCCAAGAATTAACTCAAATTTATTCATCACAGATCACCTGACAGTTACTTGACACAAGAGCCGGGTTTTGACTTTCCATTTAATTGAATGACCAAAAAATAAAAAATAAAAAATAATGTTGTTTTAGGTATGGATGTAATGATATTTCTTGACGCTGACACCCAGCCTCCGTTAATATTGAATACTGAACAATACATCCTCAAAAAATTTAAAAAATTAAATGTTAGAAAATAAAAGCTGATCATCTATACCATGGACTTATGCCTATGGAACACCCAGTTGCTTTGCAGATTAGGAGACCAATAATAAAGAGTAAAATCAAGAGCCTAAAGTTTTGGGTAGTAGTTATATATCATATATGCTTCCTTTTCTAAGAGTACCTACCTGCCTTGAATTTAATTCCTTAATTCAACAAAAAAAATTTCAAAGAAAACAGAGGAAAAACATAACATTTTTCCACACCCATCAATTTGAACTTTAAATGCCTCAGTCCTCCTCACTACTCACAAGCCACACCTTGAAAAGAGCACCACCACCTCTCATGCAACTCCAAAACGCCTTTTTTATTTCTCTCTTTTAACAGTGGGGACTCTTATTTCCTCTAACATACCCATCTCTTCTTACTTTCCCAACGATACTACTCTTCACTTCTTCTTCTTTCTTCATTCTCATTAGCTCCTCAAGAAGATAGCTACTGGTAAGCATCTAACCAGCTTTCCTCCCTTACCCTTCTTATTTTTGTGTGCATATTTGTTGTTTTGTTTGTGAATAATGCAATGGGTAGTTTGTATTGGTCACTGCTTGTGTTCTGTCTTCAGTTTATGATCTTCTGGGTTCCATCAGTTCTCCCTTCATTTATTCCAGTTGACAATGTCTTAATTGATTGTGGAGGCAACAAAACCTTGAAACTCAAAGATGGCCGTAGTTTCCAACCTGATTCACCCAACTCTTTTCTTGATTTTTCTCCCAAATCCAGCATTGTTGTCTCAAATGCTGAAATGGGTGGTTTCTCAAATCTGTACCAAACAGCTAGAGTTTTCAAAGAAACTTCCACTTACACCATTAGAACAAAGCAACTGGGTCGCCATTGGGTAAGGCTACATTTCCACCCTGTTGTGAATCCTCAATTTAATTTGAAATCTGCAAAGTTTTCTGTAACGGGCAATGGAATTATGCTGATTCATGAGTTTTCCTTTGCAAAACTGGCTCAAGGCCAATCTCATTTGCTGAAAGAATATGTAATTGAAGTTGCGAATTCAAGCTCCAAGTCATTGATCTTGACGTTATCTCCTTTGAACAATTCAGTTGCATTCATCAACGGAATAGAAGTGATATATGTGCCTAATGCTGAGTTTCCTTCTTCTGTTGTTCCTGTTCCTTTGGGTCCTGAGGTCAAAATTGCTAGCGACTTAGCTTTCGAGACAGTTTATAGGATCAACGTGGGAGGCCCTCTTCTAACTCCTGAGAATGATACACTTTGGAGAACCTGGGTATCTGATAAACCCTTCTTAGTTAATTCCGCTTCTGCCCGAAATGTCTCTGTTGATCCTAGTTCTGTGAAGTATCTGGCTGGTGAGTCAACTGAGATTGCGCCAAATTGGGTTTATGCGACGGCACAGGAAATGGCTGATGCAAATGTTGGAGATCAAAATTTTAACATATCTTGGGTGTTCAAAGTTGATCGAGGTTTTTCGTACTTTATCAGGTTGCATTTCTGTGACATTGTAAGTGAAGCTCTGAATAATCTGGCCTTCAATGTCTACGTCAATAACCAATCTGCCATGAATGCTTTTGACCTCTCGAGCGAGACGAATGAGTTAGCAGCTGCCTATTTTGCAGACTTTGTCACAAATGTTTCGACAAGCTCGGACAGAATTCTAATCCAAGTAGGCCCTCCCAATCTGAGGAATTTTTTCCCTGTGAATGCAATTCTCAATGGCTTGGAGATAATGAAAATTGGGAATCATGATTATGGTCTTGATGGACTTCAGCATACAGATTATAACGATTCAACAGCTAAAACAAATAAAAAGTTGCCAGTACTGGCTATTGTGATTTCTCTTGCAGTGGTATCCACACTGTTAATTCTCATTGCAGGGGCTATTTGTTTGTATTTCCACCTTCCAAAGAGGCCAAAGAACCAACCTATAACCTGGCTGCCACTTCCAACTCATGTGGGCAATTCGGAAACCAAAGTTTCAGCAGGTAGTTTGGCATCACCGGCGCCTTCTCTAGCATTAGGTCGTGTTCTAGCATTTGCAGAGATATGTGAAGCGACGAAGAACTTTGATGAAAGCTTGGCCATAGGTGTTGGGGGCTTTGGAAAGGTTTACAAAGGGGTTTTAGAGAATGGAGAGGTGGTTGCTGTAAAACGAGGGAATCCACGATCTCAGCAGGGCCTTGTCGAGTTCAGGACAGAAATTGAGATGCTATCCAAGCTTCGGCACCGGCATTTAGTCTCTCTTATCGGACACTGCGAAGAACTCAATGAGATGATCCTTGTGTATGAGTTCATGGCTGGTGGGCCTCTTCGAAAACATTTGTACGGTTCAGACCTTCCACCACTTACTTGGAAACAAAGGCTCGAGATTTGCATTGGAGCTGCAAAAGGGTTGCATTACCTTCATACCGGAGCCGCTGAGAGTATTATCCATTGAGACGTCAAGACAACTAACATTCTTCTCGAGAAGAACCTCACGGCAAAAGTGGCAGATTTTGGGTTATCTAAGTTTGGACCGACGCTGGATCAGACCCATGTGAGTACTGCAGTGAAAGGGAGCTTCGGGTATCTCGATCCGGAATATTTCCGAAGGCAGCAACTTACAGAGAAATCTGATGTGTATTCCTTTGGGGTTGTGCTCATGGAGGTATTGTGTGCTAGGCCAGCCATTAACCCTGCTCTCCCTAGAGAGCAAGTTAACTTAGCAGAATGGGCCATGAATTGGCAAAAGAAAGGCCATCTAGAGCATATAATTGATCCCAATCTTGCAGGTTCTATGAATTTAGATTCGTTGCATAAGTTCGGTGAGACCGCAGAGAAGTGTTTGGCAGAACATGGAAGTGAGAGGCCAACAATGGGAGATGTTCTATGGAACTTGGAATATGCACTTCAGCTTCAAGAGGCTTCAGCACAATCAGTTGCAGATGAAAATAGTATGAACTACATTCCTGATCTACCGGATTGCATTCCTCAGGCTAAGACTGTTGATGATGATAGTGCGGGCATTGTCAGTGACCAGTGCTCTGAGGCAGAAACAACAAGCGCGGTATTCTCACAACTGATGAATCCAAAGGGAAGATAGTCACGTCATGTTTTATGTCAAGATCTCCAGATTTTTTTTTCTTTTTCTGAGCATTGATTATATCAGTTTCAGTTAGAAATTTCCTTTTCATACACCGTTGTATGTTATGATGAAGTCAAAAGATGATTCAAAATCAATAACATTTATGAAACATAGCAAGCATTTCACACAAAGGGATCTAGTATATGTGAATTGCATTATATGTTGTCTTTATTGATTCTGTTATTAAGATCAAGCCTTTCAGATTTCACCACATGAAAAGTTTTTGAGAAAAGCCAAGGCTCATCTTTCTTGTTCTTTTTGGCCCAACACCACAGAGGCAGAAATGAGATGCAGTGAAGAAGGATGAATGTAAAAAATAATATGATCTAATTAAGAAGACCGCATTCTCATTCAGCTTCAAATGACAAGATAATTCAATTTATACTGTCAAAAAAGTTTACATTTTGTGTTTGTACAAAACATTAGAAAATGGAGAAAAAACAAAAGTTTCATTGTTTCATTGGCACCTTTGTCGCTTCGCCATCATGAATGTATCATGCATAAAACTCCTTACCCCAGAAGTGTCTTTTGTTAGGCATGTTGTTCCAGAGCCATACATTTGAGAGGAGGAATGATATATCATCTCATCAGGTAACGAAGAGCTCAATAATGACTTTTGATTCGGGTAATTAACAACTTGAGGGTCAGAACCGTTAATGGACAATGGTGGCATCTGTAACGGTTGCACGGGAGGAGGGTTGCGCCAACGAGGCAGAGGTCCCGAGACAAGAAGTGTTTGAAGAAGCGGTCCGGATTCCATGACTGCCTGCAACAATTTCCCTTGCTGAGGAAGAGGTTTTCCTGCAACAAGATTGTCAATTACTAAAGAACCCTGATCAGTCACAGCTTTCGGGACATTGTAATCTTGCTTCCCGACTTGACATGAAATTCCCATGTTACTTGAATCAGAAATGTTGATATTTGATAGTTCAGGCGACGATACCGCGTCTAGGAATGAATCTATAGGGGATGATGAACCATGAGAATGGTGATTGTATGTTTCAGAAAGGCTATTATTATCAGAATCAGTGATGCTAGAACTTCCTTTCTTGGAGCATACAGGTGGAGTTTGAGGTTGGAGAGCTGGAAAAGAAGGGGAAATCTCTAATGGGCTGGATGGAACTAATTTGTTTAGTAGCATCTGAAGCTGATCTCTTGCTTCATCTCTTTCTTGGCGCACGACGTTCAAAAGATGAAGCAATTGCTTAACGTTCTCCTCGTTTCTTCGCATCTCTTCTTTTGCATCATTTTTTACTGATTCCAGCTCCACATTTGTGTAAAACAACATGTTCTTCAATTCATCAACACTCTGTCAAAGTAAATCACATTAGCAAGAGCATTTGAATTGGGAAACACATGAAAAATTCAATGTATTCAAAGCCCATAACATGGTTGAACAGCTAGATAATTCTCAAATTTCAACAAGATTGGAATCTAGTCTGAGTTAGGAAGAATAAAGTGCACCTATAAAACCAACTGAAAAAAGAGTTCCACCTATAAGGGCCCACTAAGATGAAAGGTCTCCTCAAGTCCACACACATACATGTATATATATACATTTATGCTATAAATGCTCTGTCTTCAACTGAAACAAAAGGTCAAACAATAGCTTTTTAGAAACCAGAATTTAAGTGAGCATCTGCCCAAGTTTTTGAAACATTGCATCACCATCTCACAATTCACATTGAGCATGACTTGTTCATCGTCAACCCGGAAAAGAAATAGCACCCATGTAAGTCACCATCAATTAAAACAAAACACCCATTAAATTTCTTTTTTTTTTTTTTTTGGCTGAAAGAAATACAAATGAAGGTATCAAGGTTGAAGCCATGGCTCAATTAATGATTCAAATTTGAGTTTACCCTAATGAAAAAAAAACAAGATAATCTAACTTCAAACACACAACACATTTGAAACCGAAACCTGAAAGAAAGAGCAAAATATTTGAATCAAATTTCAAATTTACAGCAATATCAGAGAACCACACAATCTTCTGCCATGAAACTCAAACTAAATCACACATTTCGCAGATACAGAGATCAAATACTCATCTGAAGTATGTTAATGTAGAAAGGCCAATTCATTGAAGAACTGAAATTTAGTTCATATATACATGAAATCCAACTAGCATGAACTTTTTCAGACTAACCCAGCATCCCCAAGTCCACCAGAGAAGAAGAAGCCATCACAGGTTCCTAAATTTTATCAACAAAACAAGCATTTATTCAAACAGACAAATTCTCAAGACAATTAATACACCTAAGTCCACCCCCAAACGCCAACAATGCTAGAAATAGAAACATTTATCAGAGACACTAGTACAATATTAGTCATTAGCTATACATAAAGCATTCCCATGAAAATTCGTAGACGACCCACAAAAGGAAACAAAAGAAAACTAGAAGAAAACGAACGGAAATGACAATGGAATCACCATGAAATAGCATAAGAAAGACTTCATTTTAAGTATCAGACCCAAAATGAAAAACCCAACAAATTAATCAAACCCACAAAACTTAAACGAAGGAATGAAATGAAAGGGAATTGAGGATTCCACCTGCTGACAACTCCATACAGAAGCCATTGAATCCATATGATCTCTCACTCTCACTTCTCTTAAAAATAAACAAAACAAACCCAAATCAAAACCAAAAGGTATATTAATAATTAGTCACTTGTAATGGTGTTGGAGTTCTAATTCATTTGGCGGAGAAGGGGATTATATAAAGAAGAAGGAAAGCTGAAGAAAGATGAGTTGGGTCCTACCCAATCACTACCAGCCAAAATAACCCCAAGAAAATTTAAGGAATGTAAATTTGAAAATGTTTCTTAAAATAAATAATAAACAATAAAAATAAAAAATCTTCTCTTCACATTAGAAATTTTAAAAAAAGAATTTAAAATATTTAACGAATTAAAAAAAGAAAAAAGAAAAAAAAAAGTAAAACTTCCCCGGCTTTGCAGGGGTTGTGTCCCCATGAGAACCGCTGGTAAGAGAGGGTGTTAAGGTCAATCCAGTTACTCTGTCTTCGAGAAAACCGTTGTTTCCATTTGTGGTCAATTCTGTGGATTCTTCGAATGCCACTCAAATCAGAGTCAACAACAGCGGCCTTGATTACTTGATTTCAGCCCTTCGATCCTTTCTACTTCCATACGTGCTGTTGTATTCTAACATTTCCTTACCCTTCTCATCCTTTCTTTCTTCTTTTCTTTCTTTCTTTTCAGTAGTGAAAAGCTGGAACCCAACACTTTAACATTTTCACGCGGTTTTGAGCTGGGAAAGAGTTCTTTTTCCATTCTTGATTTGCCCTTTTGCTACATTTTGGAAAGAAAATTTCAAAATTTTCAAAATAATAATTGGAATTATAATGGAAAGAAGGGTAAGAATAGATAAAGTGGGGCATGGGGTTATATTTGATAATTATATCCATGTTGATGAGATTGTCTACAATGGCTAGGATTAATGATTTATTCGTGGGAGATCATATCTTATATATATTTCAATTTAACTCGTGATCTAATTAATTAAAATCAACTTTTGTGTATATTTCTATTGAATTTACTAAATAGGAAGATCCACTCTAATTATGGCATGTTTGGATGAATTATCTTTTTTATTAAATAGCTACTAAAGGTTACTTTTTTTTTGTAATTATGACACATGTTTTACATTTGGTAATACCCAATTAATCATATGATGCCATGTACTAAATTCTTTTAATTCAACATTTGACCATTTTGGAATGAATAACAATTACAATTAAGGATTTTCGTTAGCATCCCTTAAGTTAGCTTACTTACACCGCAAAGACTATTCTACTTGAAATAAGCATCATTGAGATAATACGATGACATTTTATTCAATGATGATGTGTGAGCATCTCAATATGTGACCACAACATAACGTCTTTACCTGAAACAAAAGTTGTGCCTCCCCACCCGAGTAGTGAAACTGAAAGTTTACCCTAAGGTTCATACTCAAGACCTCGTGAAAAGAAATTCGTCTTCTTATTACCTTAGTCAAATTGTTTGCGATTTTAAATAGTTAAGTTTCAAAAAATTTGAGAATAATTTATATCTTTAGTGGTTCAATGGTTAGTTTAAGGATTTTGAGGAATTAGAATAATAACTTTAGAACTTAAACTTTAATCAATAATATAAAATGTAAACTTATTTGTCAATTGAGTTAACTCGCAAAGCTAATATTTTATATTTGTTAGCCTTGGTGCACTCATTTTTTTATATATCTCTTTTTAACGTAAGTTAGATCATTTGTTATAAACACACGGAGCACATCATGGCCATTGGAAGAGGGCTGTTTGCATCATTAATTTGATCACAAATATTGGAGCCATTTAATTAATTATTAATATATTAGATTATCCTTTTTGGGAGAAGTAGTAGATTTTGTGGTGGACTGCTCGTCTGCTCGTCTGCTCGTCTGCTCGATGAAGAAACTGAAATAAATTACTCTTTTTGTCTTTTATTGCAACCATTGGTTCAGAGCAGACGAGCAAGAACATGGGTGAGGCGAAAAACCTGAATATTTCTTAGTTAATTCCCGACAAGCCGCTTGCGTACTCTTTCATTATTATTATTTTTTTATATACTTATAAAATGTTGTTTAAGTTATTGTACTAGGGTTGTATTTATTTATTTTTAATTACTGAAGTTCTATTTTGGAGGAGAAACAGACAAGATCGTGGGAAATTAAGATAAGGTTGGATTCTCTTGGTACATTGGATCTCGCCGTTCTCTTGCACCCTGAACTCCTCTTATTCTCATTTGTTTATTTGTTGTTATTTTTATTTTTATTTTTTTTTGTGGGTTTGATTCCTTTGTACACGCTTCCTTGTTTTTTTTTTTTTTATTAATTTTGATTGGTCAATTATCATCAAGGAAATGATATATAAATATAGGAAGAAAAAAATAGAATAATGTAGATATATATGACTTAACCCTTGATAAACTTATTATGGGTATTTAATATAGATATATATGACTAACTTTAAGTTTTTAAACTTAGTACTATTGGTACTATTTAATGTATTAGGTGTTGAATATATGTAGATCAAAAGAATGTTGGATATGTGTAGATCAAAATAATAGTTTAAAATTAGATATGGCCAAGTTCGTCATTATATGAAATATAAGTTCAGATCTCATTTTCATTAGTAACGATGTCTTTTAGAATGAAACCCCACACTAGATCTAAAGGTGGTTAAGTTGAAAATAATATCGGTACTAGTAAAGATTCAGACTCACCCAACAAATGGTATTAGAGCCAATAGTTTGGCTGGAACACACATATGTTAAGTTGGAGCACACAGATATGCTCATGGTTGCGAGGATGGTTCATCAAGTTTTTTCTCTTTGAAATAATGACCACTGTTAATCTGACATAATTGTGCGGTGTGATCTCGATGAAGTTAGATTTTGAGACTTTTTAGAGTAAAACCTACATCTGGACCCAAAGGCGATTAAGTTGAAGATAATATTGATATTAGTAGAAATTCAGGCCCACCCAACAAAGATTAATCTCAAATCAAAGAGAAAAATGTTTATAATATAAATATAACTGTAGATCTCTCTTTCCTCCCTCATTAGATCAATGTCTTTAATTTAGAGTAAAACTTTTTAACTTCACACCTATAGTGAGTGTAGAAGTGGTAAAATAGGGATAATATCAATATTAGCTAAGATCCAAGGTTACTAATAGTGGTATCAGAATTGAGTTGAGGTATAAATCTTGTGTACATGCAAACTTTTGAGGTGTCTTTTAAGGATAAAAACGTGAGCTAGTGAAACCTATAGACTATGGGTGTGCATGAATCGATTTGGTTCGATTTTCACTAAAAAACTGAAATCGAACTAAACTTTAATCAGTTTTATATTTCAAAAATCGAAATTGAATCAATCAATCACCCAAGCCCAACCGAATTTAGTTTGGTTAGATTTGGGTTGATAGGTTTACATTAGTAAGTTTAAAAATCATGAAACATATAATCAATATTAATCTACCTACAAAAACATATCTCATTTCAAAAATAGTATATACATATATTCACTTTCATTGAAGTTAAAATTTTAAATATGATGCATATTTAACATCAAGAATGTTAAAAAAAATCAATATTCATAAGCAAAATTCTACAAATTCTTTATGCAAGAATGTTATAAATATATACATTCGGTTTGATTCGATTTAAATAAGTCTTGAAATGTGTAAGCTGTAAATTGAATTGAACCGATCGGTTTTCTAAAAATAAGAACCAAAAATTGAACCGAACCGATTCAGTTCAATTTTTTGGCAACGGTCTCCATGAACACTCTTATTATAGACAATACCAGAACACAAGGGAGAATATATATCTTGACAACATGTAAGAGGGTGATCTATATATATAACACAAGTTAGTTATACAACTAATTAATAATATTGTACCTGATATAAATATATATATATATATATTACATTTTCTACACCGTCCTTAGAGGAACAGCAATACCCAAAAATAAAATAAAAATAAACACAACTTTTCAGCTAAAAAGCAAAAGAGTGAGAGGACAGTTAGAGCTGTTTCCCAACTTCATCAACAAATCAACGACTTTACCCGTCACCCTCCCCCACCTATACCAGTGCTCCCCTTTTATTGATCGGCGCCACGTGCTCACACGGCACGTCGCCAAATTAAAAAGCCATCCCATCGCCTATCCATTTGTCGCTTCCCGTGATCTGGCAGCCTATGATTTGATGACTTGACTAAGGTGTTGGGTAGGTTAAAGAGCAGCAAGCGTACGAAATCGGAGAATAATAATATCCACTCTCCAGCGAGAGCCAAGAGGAGACCAGAGAGTTTTTGCCTTGTTGTGCGGACGGACGCACATGGGGGAGTTTCGGTGCGAAGTCATGTGGAAGTGGAACTTTCTAGCAGTGAGACACGTGTCCTCTAATTTTTTTTTTTTAGTCTTACAAGTCGTGCACGTGAGATGCACGACCGGCATTACAAGTCACCACGTGTCAGTCTTACCGCGTTGCGAGGCACATGCAATCGCCCCGCCACGTCGCTTTCTTAAGTCGCACGTGCCTAAGGGTGTGCGAGTCATTTTCTATAAAAAAAAAAAAGAAGAAAAAAAAACATTTTAATTACCAAAAACAAAAAAAAGAAAAAAGAAAAAGAAAATCTTTGACAACGTAGTTGACTGAAACTTCTACATCAGTAGTATACGGCAGACGATCGTGACCTTTTGTGGCACACATAAATCGAGTTTCATCTGACGGTGGTGCTGTCATGTAAAAAAAGAAAAAAAGTTAAAGTCAAGGTTAATTAATTGGATTATTAGCTGGACGCACTTGAATTGGTAGGTTGGAGATGTACCGGAATAATGCCAAACAAGGGCTACCATTTTTCAAACAGAATCTATCTCTGCGGTGATACGAAAGGGAATAAGTGAGGTGGGTCCAACAGGTTGATTAATTTATAATTAAACAAAATCTTCAATTTTAGCTCCCAAAAAACAGGAGAATAATAAAGAAATTTAATTATTTTTGTTTAATAATATAAGAATCAATGACTCATTTTCATAAAAATCTAATTCAATCCGGATGTTTACATGGTTTTAATTAATTATAAGTTAGTATAACCTTAAATTTTAAATCCTAAATCTTAAATCATAATTTTTAATTTAATTTATAATAGAATATAATTAAACAAATAAAAAATATAAAAAAATGGACTTTTACTAAGAGAATCTAAAAATATCTTTTCAAGATTTTTACTAAGAAAAATAGGTTTTTTTTTTAAATAAAAAAATGATAAAAAAATATGTTATACATCGGCTTTAATTTTGATTTTATTTTTTTAAGGTATTGAAAATTTAATAACCTTTATAATCATATATATCTCTTATGGTTGCATGGAACATTTGTAAGGTATAGAGCTCTAACAAAAGAACAATGGCAAGGTCATTAGAGCTTTACTCATGACTCAAAAAGAAAAGTTCGAATCCCTTTACTAGGTAGTGCGGGTTTGGTCTTTGCCTGAGGAGAAATTTTTAGCGTCGTAAACTATACCATCGAAGGGAAGCGACTGTCTCCCTATATTTGAGCTTATGTATAATTAGTGGATGCCGTTAAATTGGCCCAAATATGTACTTTGATGACAACAATATTAAATGTATTATTTTTTTTATCAAATTATTTTATTTGATGATGATTGCAGAGTAAGGGAAAAAGAAAAATATAAAGGAATTTATTCATTAATGGTGTTGTACTTTGCCGTGATATTTATCATTTGATGCAAAACGACTACTGAACCAATTAATTACAATAAGGATAGGTGAGAGTTTGAAAGTGGTTTGGAAGAGTTTGATTTGTATATGTATAAATGGAATTTGCATGTCACGCGTTAATTATTAGAAAGACAAGAAAGCCTCTTCGCTGTTGCAGTGAAGAGCAAGTTGGTAATGACTGACGAGTAAGTGTGAGACGGCAAGAACATGAAGAAAAACATGGACTTGTATTTTCTACGTTCTGGAAAGAACACGACATTGGTGTGAAACTATATTAATATGTACACACACATATATATATTTTTTGTTTTGATCGAATATAAATATATTTGTGGGCAACAGCAAATAAGCATATCTTAATTGTACTCACTGACTGACTGACTGGCTAACTGACTGACTGACTGACTGACTAGCTAGTAATAGATTTCAACGCCAACATCCCGCCATTAATCTCAATTACAGTAGACATTTTTTAAAGAAATCTGCCCTTGTGAACTGATCATCTTCAAAGTCAAAGACAGTTTTAATTAAAGAGATTTACATGAGTGCAGTTAAGAAACAAGAAGCACGCGTGGAGCCCATCAATCGTAAAAATATAGATACCATGAAAGTTACTGATGTGAGGGAAAAGCAAAGACATGATGATGAATGGCGGGGCTTCAAATATCTCAAAAGTGATCAATAATTTAACGCGCTTTGTGTCTAAATCTTGGTGGTAGCCAATATATGTTCTACTCAAATTGCATGTTAGGCTTTGAAATTATATAGCCATTTTGTAGATCTTAAGTGTTTGATTTGGAGTAGTGTCAAAGGAAATGCCTCAGATGCAGATGATCTTAAGTGTTTTACGAACATTTGACCAATATGACACAAGAATGTTCGGCTTTGAAATTATATAGCCATTTCATGCATCAATCATATTTTATATAAATACATATATAATGTCACAGTTAAAGATACTTATTAAGCTTGTACTTCACTCTTTTTTTTCAAATATTTCGAAAAAAGATCTCAAGCGCAAAGGAAAGGCAGGGAAGGGTAGCATATACTTTTGTATCTTGATGTATGTATGGTTTGAGGTAGGGGCGTAGCCAGGATTTTTCTTTTGAGTCGGTCAAAAAAAATTTTTAGACAAATCTTGACGGTACAAAAAAAATTTATTAATTGAAAATAAAAGATATATCTTGATAGAAGGGACGTAATGAACTTTACCCTTTAAAATATATATATTAACTATAATATAACACAAGAACATAAAGAAAAAGAAAAAATTTAAAAACAAAAAATAAAGAAAATTATAACAACTAAAAAGATTTTTATTTTTTTGAGAAGAAACATAATATTTTATATATAAATAAGCCGCAATATACATCAAGAAACATTAATAAAATTGCACTAGAAGTACAACACTCACAAGCCTAACACACGATACACCAAAAAAGATAACCTATGTACATGAATTTCATCGAAACTAGAAACTAGAACTAAGAAGATAATAGAAGAATAAAAAATTAAAAGAAATAAAATGGAGAAAAATATATACCTGTGCATGCTCAGGTATATATTTTATAAATTGTGTAACATATTTTTATTACGTTTATTAATTATTTAAAAAATATATACCTATGCATGTTTAGGTTGCAAACTTGTAATTACATTGTAATCTTCTTAGTTTTTATTCCCACTAAACGTGACCATAAATTGTTGCAAGGGAATTCTTAATTATAACAAGTGTAATATAAGTCATGTCAATCTTAGTAGACAATACAATACCATGATCTTTCAAAAAAAAAAAAAAAGACAATACAACTATGACAAATAGTTTAATCTCATTAAGGGTATTATGAAAAGAATATTTAAAATGTTTACCTGGGCTGTATAGGTTATCATAGGTTATCATGGGTTAGATAGGCTATTAGGAAAATTTATTCAAAAGGGTATTAGTCCAGGCAAGCCCATGAATAGCTACGCCGAGGAGTTAGAGTTTCTTTATATATATTTTGACTATGTATGTATATAAAACAAATTACTGTGTATGGTATCAGATAGACATATAATAATGCATAGACATGGATGTTGTAGAAATAATGATGTGATTTGGTTATGATGAGTGGATGTCATATATATATGTTGGACAGGAATGGTGTTATGTGGTGGTGAGATAAACAGGGAACATATGGCTTTGAAAATATTTGGCGGATATGTGTTATATTAGATGGAATGAACAAGTTATATTGTACATAAATGGCGGACGGAATGTCATATGAGTCTATGTATGTCGTATATAGTATTCTGTACCAGTCGTGACCTCATTCTATGAAGGGGGTTGCAATAGTTTTCCTTGGAAAAGTAACTAATGATTTCATATATAAAAGAAAAAACATCTGTGTTGGATATGTGTGGACTAAAATAATAGCCTCATATCGAATATGAACAAGTTTACCAATTAAAATATAAGTTGAGATCTCACTCTCATTAGTATTGAGACCCTTTGAAGTAAAACCTCAAACTTGAGCCCAAAGGTAGTTAAATTAAGGACAATATCGGTACTAGTAGAAATTCAGGCCAGCCCAACAAATGGTATCAAAGCCGATGGTTGAGCTAGGACGTATGTATGTGACGACGAGGTGTGCTTATGACCCTAGATGGTTTCTCGAGTTCCTCCTCTTTAAGATGATAAAGAAAATTGACTTGAGATGGATTGTGCGGTGTGATCGTGATGAAGTTGAATTTTAGTTTAAGGTAGAGATTTTTTGGGTATGTGTGGATCAAAATAATAGTCTCACATTAGATATGGGCAAGTTCAGTATTACATGAAATATAAGTTAAGATTTGACCCTCATAATTAGTACCGAGGCCTTTTGGAGTAAAACCCAACATATGGCCTAATAATAGTTAAATTGAGAACAATATCGATACTAATAGAGATCCACGTTAACTCAACAATCCATAAATACATATAAACACGTCCAATGCACTTGCTAGGCATTGAATCTTATTTTCCAATTAAATGAAACTTTATTTGAAATAAATAATTTCCTGTGAAGATTAATTTGAAGGAATTGATCACGTATTTCTCTCAATATAAGAATTAAGGGAATTAGCTGCAAAATCTTAGTTACAAGTGAACATATGATTACGAAATTTTAGTTACAAGTAAACAGATACTAATTACTACAAATTTTTTTTTAAAAAAAATACTGCAATATCAATTCATTTTGCTCCCATACTACTAATATTATCTTATTTCACCCCGCTGAACTACTTCAATACGAGATGTTAGAAAATGAAGGAAAAATATTGGAGATATGTTAGACACTAAAACACAATCCAATGCCAACGCTCAGCAGTTGTTACATATAAAGGATCATATATATATATATACATGTATTCATAACTTCCATGGTATGACTGGTATTTACCAGACATTTATAATCAATGTTCGCATTAAATTTTACGTTGGTTACTAATTACTTCCTATCTAACATTAGAAAAGCGTTGCTCCACGATGGAAGATGTGATTGATCAACACATATTAAATTAAATCATTTTATTAAAAGAAATTAATGTGATATGAAATTATCACAATTAATTACCATGGGAGAGAGATGCAAGTGATGACGTGGTGATGAGGTATTGGGCACGTCACATGCTAAGCGATGGATGGAGAGAGATGTGAGAGCTGTTGGGTCGAGTGTGTGAGACACGGCATAGACCAAATTGATTTAAAACTGGACTTATAATTTCTTCGTCTCTTTAGATGTGAAAACCAAACCATAAAAGATTTCCTCATCACCCAATTTTCCTTTCTTGCTTTTTTTCGTAATAGACAGTTTAATATCTCTTATGAAGGTTCGTTATTCTAATTTTCTAGAACATTATGAATGGTTATTGTTATCTTGTTGGCTCAAGATCTCAAACATTGCTTCTGACCCATTATACGTCCTTGAGTCTTTAAAAAAATAAAAAAGTGTCAAAATGATCTAAGATATATATTTATATTTATATTCAAACTGACGTGACAATATATTATTTTACCACATTATTAAAAAAAAAAAAATATATCTTTTATGCATCATATATTATATTAGCATAGATATGATTTTAGGTATAAATTTTTAATCATAAAAGTATTTTTCAAAAAAAAAGAAAAAAACTCTTTCATCTATTGACCTAATTTTGGTTGTTAATAAAAAAGAAAAGGGTTGGTTAAAGATGTTTAGTCAGAGTAATATTGTTGGGTGAGAAGGAACATGATAACTACCAACCCAATGCACTCATAAATACACTGTAAAGCAATGGGAGGCCGATGACTCAGATTTTGTGCACCAAAAGTTAAACAAGAGAGAATGGCATTATATATATATAGTCAATTATTTAGGTTGATCTTGACTATTAATTCGTTTTATGCGCCTATATATATTAATGTTAAATTAAATGAGAAAGTCAACTAATACATAAAATCGATCCTATATTACAACTCAATTAAACTAGTAGTTAATTTGAAGTTTAAATTCAACTTGATTGAACAAGCATACTTAACAAAATAAAACTTCAAGTCAAAATATTCTTAATACTCACTTTAAATTCAAACTCAAAAAACCAACAGGTAAATAAACTTATTAATTAAGTCAAATATTTAACAATTCAATTCTTACCACTGTGATTCATCTCCCACCCAAGAGTCAAACTTACTTCACCCACATATTTATTTATTCTTATAATTTTATTTAAAATTACTTAATTATATATAAAGTTTATAGAGAATTACTAGCATATCCTAATACTTATTTAACCTAATTGTAACAAATTCAAATCTTCAAGTCATTGTTCCTAAAACTTCTCCTAAGATCTTTAACTCTATAAAAACCTTATTTTTAAATATTAAAACCCTTACATTGATGGCATATTGAAAGAGCAAAGAATGGTTTGTGATGATTAATTGTTCACAATGTTGAGAATACTCTTTGCGGCTTTATATGTTTTTTTAACTATTTTTTGAAAATTTGAACCATAAGTTTTTTTGTATTTTCACAAATTGTGTTTTCATGACGATTAGAATGGTTCTGTCAACATCGACTGAACCATTTTATATGAGTTCGGCCAATGTTGGCTGAGCCATTTTATATAAGTTTTGTCAACGTTGGTTGAACATATAACTAAAGGGCGAACCAAATAAATCATGATTGACGAAAACACAGAAAATTATGTTTCAAAACTTCAAAAATAGTAAAAAGCAATCGTTGAATTAAGAATGAATAATTGGAACTAATATTCAGAATGAATAAAAAATACTCAAAAATGGAGTAATAAAACCTAGAGAAGAAGATAAGTTGGTGAATTGAGAGAATTGATAAGGTTATTAGAAAACTAGGTAACTGAGTAAATATAATACTCGGAATTAGACTAAAAAAGATAAAAGTGCATTAAATACCGAGAAAACAGCAAAAAAGAAAAAAAAAATAGGAAAAACGTTTTCAATGGAACGTTCCGTAGAAGGTTTTGCATAACGTTCTTGCCAGAACATTAGTACCCCGAGATTAGACTAAAAGAGACGAAAGTACATAAAATACTGAGAAAAACCACAAAAAAATAGGAAGAACGTTCTCGAAGGAACGTTCACTACGACAAAAAAGGTTTTTTGCTGCGAATTTATTTGTCGCAAATACTAATATTTCATCATAAAACACTATTCGCTATGAAAATAAATCGTCGCTAGGTGGTGACAAAATGTTGTCACAGAAACAATATTAATGCGACGAAAAATGTAATCATGGACGATAAAACATTGTGATTAGTTAGTAACGTTGAAACTATCGGTTACAAAAACAAATTCTACAATTAATTTATTTCTTCCATTTAACTATTTGCCACAAAAACTCGTTGCAATATGTGCAACGAGTTTATTTTTGTTGCAAATAATTAATATTATTTACAAATATAGGTTAGAAATGGCGACAATATATCTTGGTCACAAATATTTTTTGTGACAAAAATTTTAAATTGGATTGATTCATGATATTTATAATCGTTTTTTAGGGAATATTTATAATTCTACACTTTCACACCTTTATATATATTTATATTTATCACATATATCAAACTAAAGTGCACAAACAATTTATGAGAAATCATTTTAATCATATAACTATTAAAGATAAATACTAAACATCTATAACCAGTATTCTACTTCAGCCTCTCAAAAAAAAAAAAGTATTCTACTTCAACAAATCACAAAATGATGATTGTGAAAACCTATTTTTTATAAATAATACATTCCCAATGTAATTATCCACTAAAGGACAAATTGACAACTTCCAAAAATAAAAAAGAGCAGCAAAAGTTTGATTGGCTGTACAGAAGCATCTGTCATCGTCAATCGCCAAATTACCCTTCTCCAAATCTCTGTAAATTTTAGAATAAAAATAAGTAAGATATATGTAGAACAAAAATACTAAAATTATTTTCATACAAGTTACTATTCATGTATCAAACAACAAAACAGAACCTCTTATAATATAACACACATCTTCAAATATCAACTACATTAAAATTAAGTATAACATACAACACTCAATTGAAAACACAATGATAGTGTAATATACAAGTTATCATTTATGGTCTATATAAACTAATAACCATAACTTAAAAGTCATGTACCCAATATGCAATATATAACACCTTTTCACATTGAAAATATTCCTTTACTCTCAAATATTCAAGTATAAAAAAAACATCATCACAAACAAAAAAATTGTCTAATACTTTATTTGTAAAAAAATTGACAGAACCTTCCCAATATTCTAAACATTCCAAAACTAAGAAAACCTGTCATATAACATAAAACACAACTTCACATCTCAACCATATTAAAGTTAGATATATCTATTAATATAAGTAAACTATCACACATGTTGATTAATGGGTGGTTTTGTCCAAAACATAATTGCTTTGCAATGTTAGAAAAATCTTCACTTAATACGAAACTTAATCCTAAAGTTGGCATTCATTGAATTGTTAGCCTAACAACGAACAAAAAACTATTATCATTAAGTAATATGTTGACAAAATCAAGAAACTTACCTTCAAAAGGAGATTAAGAGTTGTAACGTGCCATGAATGATTGCATAAGTTCTTCCATCTGGTCTTGTCTATTTTTCATCTCATTCAGTTGTGACTTTGTCTCGTGCAACTCTGACTTTGTCCCATTCAACTCTAACTTTGTCTTATGCAACTCAATTCTTTGAGTTTGCACTTGTTCAACCAATTCTTCAGCTCGTTTCTCAACATCTGCAACCCTCTTTTAAGTTTCTTCTGATTGTGAAAATGAAGAAGATGATTAGGGGTGTCAATATGGGCCGCCCGTCCTGACTCAGCCCTAACCTAACAAGTCTCACAAATAAATTGAGCTGGGCTAGCCCGACCCATTATTAAATGGCCTGGGCTGGGCTGGCCAGTTTTTTAAATCACTAGCCCAACCCTACCCAGTCAAAAATTTAAAATGGGTTGGGTTGGACTTCACCCATGGGCCAAATAAACGGGCCGAAAGGGCTAGAACTACGGACTAAGTGGACTAAAATTGCGGGCTAAAAGATTAACTAATTAAACTGAACAAAATTTGATATTGCAAAATGGATTGTTATTTATATTTATTTAATTTTAAGTAACATAGAAAAAATTTCGGGGGGATTACAAAAAAAAGATTACAAAGAAACTAAAATAAACAAATTTTCTTCGTTACAACGACTTAAAAGAATTACTAGAAGTGTACAAATGCTAAAAAAATGTAGTTTCTAAAATATATTAGTACAAGTCAATTATTAATTATAAAAAATAAAATATTAAGACAGTTACCCCTCTTCTTCTTCATTAATGTCTTCATTATATGATCTGAAGGTAATAGTATAGAAGTATGAAATTAATTTTCTTTATCTCCCAAATATCAATCTCTCAAACTGTCACACCCCGCCCGGAACGCGCCTAAACCGGCGGGAGACTCACAGACGGGGCGTGGATGCATTATAACAATAACCGAGTGCGCGAAAACACGATTAAGTACAAGTCTGATTTCATTAATTTCAGAATATATTTGTACATGAAATAGTTAAGGGAACATCCCCCAAAATCCCCAATGAATAATACAAAGGGTACAAAAATGTGCGCCCAAAAACCTGCACCCAGTTCACCCTAATCTCCTGTGAAAAACTTGATAACAACGGGGTGAGCTATAGACTCAGTGGGTAAAATAGTTCGTGAATATAATAATTAATAAAACAAACTTCATAATCAAATATCATAAATACACGTCAGAGCATCATAATCAATCCAACGTGTATGTATGCATGACACCGTCTCGTATTGGTTTCATGATTGTACATCGTCTGAGTTCACGTATAGATGTCCCTCCCTAGGAGTAGCCGGGTTCTCATTGTACGTCCCTCCTCAGGAACGATGCTCTGGATTCACGTACAGATGTCCCTTCCCAGGAAATCCCGGGTTCTTATTGTACGTCCCTCTCCAGAGAAATATAATGAATAGTGAGCATTGCTTCTAACTATTCTATGAATCATAAACCACATGCGTCCCTAGGTGGTGCTTATATATGATGTCAATGCATGAACAGATCCGGTCTTTACTTAACATTAGATAGTATTTGACAACATCTAGTGATCCTTATCAGGGTCGATATCACTACGTGCAAGGTTAGGACATTTAATATTATTTGTACAAGCTGATAGCTTTCAAATAAGACCAACCAAATCAGTCTCTAGTTTGAGAGGTGAGATACGAGGTTTACTTAAATACCAATTGTCTAGAGCAACACGCTGCCTCCCGTTCACTATTGAAAGTTACTGAGGACAAGATTGAGTCTGGTTGAACCAGATTGACCACTAATCCGACATAGCAACAGTGTAATACATGAACTCTAAATATACAAGCATAAGTATGACAAGTATAAACATTATACGTAATAATGCAGTGTAAATGAATAGTATACATAATGATAAATGAACGTAAAATTTAATAAAAGTTATAAGACACGCAAACATATGTTTCGTTCCCCACCTTCAGATAAAGACTCCATCGAGAACTGACGTCTTCCCCCGAACAGAACCACGTTGCACCGCGAAGAGAGTCTCGAAAAGAGAGTCTCAAAAAGAGAATAAAAACTCAAGGAGAGTGAGATAAAGAAGAAAAATCACAAGGAGAAGTGATTTGGTGTGAGAAATGTGGGGGGGGGGGGGAGGTTCCTTAAATAAGAAAATAAAGTGCCCGAAGGTTCAAGCACCCTGCCTATAATACCCTAGGTTTGCACACACACACACATAAAAATAAAATAAAAATTGAACTTTGGGCACTTTGTTTTCCTATTTAAGGAACCCCCCTCATTTCTCACACCAAATCACTCCTCTTTGTGAATTTTCTTCTCTCTCTCTCACTCTTATTGAGTTTTTCTTCTCTTTTTGAGACCCTCTTCGCGGTTCAACGCGGTTC
Source organism: Paratinospora sagittata (assembly GCA_035771175.1). Lineage (NCBI taxonomy): Eukaryota > Viridiplantae > Streptophyta > Magnoliopsida > Ranunculales > Menispermaceae > Paratinospora > Paratinospora sagittata. The sequence continues at coordinate 16,294,925 of CM069606.1, read as the reverse complement.
TCCTCAGGAGAAGGCGCCAGTTCTCAAAAAAGAAAAAGAAGAACAAGAAGAAAAAAAAGAAAAAAAAAACGGGTGGGACAAAATAATCTCACCCTTTGAGCCATCACTATTTTATCACACTGTTATGGGATAAAAAAGTTGATGGGATAAAAATTATCCCATCCAAACTAACTACCAAACATGGAATTGAGACTAAAAATATTCTTATCTAATTCCATCCCTTGCACCAAACAGCCCTCAATGAAATCCAAGCTTGAAAGGTTAGATACAAAAAAAAAAAAGAGTTAACAAGTCCAAATAATTGAAATATGTGGAAAAAACTAGACCATAAACATGCACGTAGAGTAGAATGAGCATGCTTGCTGAAAATAAGTAAACGCCTATCTATCAACACATCTGTCAGGAAAGCATACATAGTTGTAGCCAATGAACATGAAGAGTGGCAGAAATTTAGAATATTGTATCACAATTCTTTTGAGCAACTCTGAGATTATATTAACTAGTTTGAAGAAGAAATTAAATAAAACTATGCCAAATCAAATAAAATGAAAATCCAACAATAACCTTGATTTTCGTCCCACTATAAATCACTATACTTCCATATACAATCGCCAAAAAAAGCAAGTAATTCGCCATCTACTGCAACATCTGCGCATTGATCCTTGAATAATCACAATAACCAATTAAAAAACAAAAATGAAAATGAAAAACTAAGCAGCAAATCAATTCTGAAAAAAACAACACAAACATCAAACAAGAAATACTCACATCAACGATAATCATTCCAAAATCAAGTAAACAAGAAGTTAGAAAAAACGAAAAAACTCGGAAAAACAAATCAAAACTTACCTCTTTTGGTGAGTTCCGAAGAAACAAAACCAGTGGACGTGTTCAGAAGTGAAATAAACTGTCCGAGTACAAGAGCCAACCGAGTCTTCTTCGTGGAAAATCCCCTGAAACTCACCATTTTCTATCACTCTGCACTCTAAAGGCCACGCATTATAAATTCTTCAGTATAAGAAGAACAAGAAAAATACTACAGAAACACCAGTGGTTGAGGTAGAGCTGAAGGTTGGTAATGAAGCATTTCGTCTAACGAAATGACAGAGGCGAAATCCAAATTTAACTTCTCCATCTATCTGCTACTTGAAAGGTGGAGCTCGTTAGATCTGAAGCTCAACGAAACGACACAGGCCGAAGTCCAAATTTGACTTCTATCTTGCCTTCGATCTGAATCTAGGATAGGGCGGTTACTTACAAAATAGAATACGAAGTAATTGATCAAAGGCTAGAGTTTGACTCTGTATCCTTAAGATAATTTCGTCTTACACTAGTGCTCACAGTATATTGACGATTGTCTCCCATAATACAATAATCACATTTGATAACAATAACACTTCAAATTATAAGATCAACGAACCAATATGTTTAGTTATCTCTCACACACATTATGAATAAAACGAATTGAATCTAATATAATGACTCCAAGTGGGGGCTATTTAAACTTATCAAAAGGGTGCAGATCAAAGAGACATCATTGGAAAGAGATATTTCCTAAGGACGTGTCTATACATAATAAGGTTGCGTTTAGTACGCGAAAATCTTTAGATGAGAATGAGAATTAAATTCCTGGAAAAGTAATTGATGTGAATCTGAAGATGAGAATATTATATTACTGTATTTGGTTACGCATGAGAATCATATACAAATTTCTTTGAAATATCACATTATTGTGTTTGGTAGCACATTAAAATCTTAGATAATGAAATAATCTTTATTATAAAATATTAATTTTATCAAAACTAATAAAATTATTTTTTATTAATATAATAAATAATGAAAATTCATTATTAAACATATTTAAAAATAATAAAGTATTTTTTTATCAAAATAATAAACTTAATTTTTATTAAAATAGTAAAATTAGTTTTTTATGAAATATAATAAAATTAGTTGTGAAGAAAAATAATAATTAAATTATTTAAAAAAGCAAAATAAATATTTCATAAAATTATAAAAAATATTATTATTAATAGAAAGTTATTATAAAAATAATTTTCAAATAATAAAGTATTTTTTTATTAAAATAATAAGCTTAATTTTAATTAAAAATAGTGAAATTGGTTTTTTGTTAAAAATAACAAAATGAATATTTTATAAAAAAATATAAAAATTATTATTTTCAATATAAAGAGTTAGAAGAAAAAATAATATTAAAATAATAAAGTATTTTTTATTATTTTTTATTAAAATAATAAATTAATAAAAATAATAAAATTAGTTGTGATGAAAAATAATAATAAAATTAATTTTTAAAATTATCAATATAAAGTTAGAATAAAAAATAATTTTTAAATAATAAAATATTTTTTTTAAATAATAAACTTTATTTTAATTAAAAATAATAAAATTAGTTGTGTAAACACGCGATAGTATCTACTGGACATATTTTAAACACATAGGACTGAATACAATATCGATTCTAGAAACTCGATATGTAAATACATAAACAAAGGTGAAAACAAACTTGAAGAAATATAAGAGACTCATAGACGACTTGAAGAAAGCGTAAAACTTAAACTAGACTCTTCATAAAACGGTGCAAGACTCGATGCCTTCAACTGGAGAGGGAGCTTGCTTTTTATAGATGATTGAGCAAGAGGCGGACTTCAAATAGTTTGGAATCCGTGGACAACTGGCGGATGAGCATAGAGTAAAGTGAGGCGTGCTGATAAACAAAAATGATATTTGGCATCTTCTTTGAACAATACTAATTTTTGTCAAAAGGTGAATAGTATCATGTCGGGTACTGTAGATGAATAGTATGTTGTTTGACAAGATGCTCTAACTTTTACTGTTTAGTGATAGACTGATCTGGATGTATCTGCATATTAGCACGAGGAGAAGATAAAGTGGAATCTTCTGTGCTGGCGAAGGAAACAAGGGATGTGACCCTTGTGAAGACAGGAACATGTGGAGCTGAGTCAAAAGGCACTGATGAAGATAAAGATGAATCTTCATTGCTAGGGACGGTGACTGCGAAGGTTAATGCTTTCATGCTGGAAGGCGAAGATACAGTTGATGCAGATGCTGCTAAAGACGCATACTATGTTAAGGGAGGTTAAATACTTTAGTTATACAATGCTTGTGATGATGAAATGAGATGATCGTACATATCTATCATGTGAGAATTTAATTTGTCGAATGAATGGAATGAAAGAGATGATTATCTAAATATCTATATTTGATTTGATTTATGATATATTAGGAAAAAATGTGAAATGTCCATTTTATGGGGAGATGCTGTCAAAATTTCTAAAAAAGTTTGGGAATTATTGTGAATGTCCGTTGCGGCTGACAGTGTATTGTATATTGTATATGGGTATGTACAGTGTATAGTACACTTTGTCGGTCATGACGTCAGCCTACGTCAGGGGTGTCCTGACAAGACATAGATGCAAATGCATGAATTACTGGAGAAGACGTAGCCGAAGGAAGATATTGCGAGACGTGAAACAAATCATGATATACTCGGCAATGCAGACATGGATGAACTGCAGAAAGTTTTGTATGAACTTGCAGAGGAGATGCTTGACGACGAGGATGGCTATATAGACATCTGTACATAGCACTTAGACGGAGACGGGGGTATGAATATCCTCAGAATAGAATAGGACGTCTATCATAGTGACCAGTTGAAGTTGATCGGCTCATGTGAGAGGGAAATATTCTCTTCTTCATCCTCGTTGACGGGAGAAAGAGAATTCCAATAGTCCTGGGAGTCCTGATAATATTCTGGAGGTGGTAGAAATGGACCAGGTTCTGGGGCTAGAACATCACTCTCGGTAACAACCACTAGATCAGTTGCTGCTGCATAATGAAGTTCATACTCAGCAAGAAGTTCTTCTGTGGTGAAGGGAGAATTATCCCTGTGCTGAGTTGGAGGATGAGGACTATACGGAGCCAAAGATTCAATCAGAGATGAGAGATATTCTTCTGGGATGAATTCACGAGGACTTCTGATGAATGGCGGTGGCTGTGTGTCTGGCTGCTCATTGATGTCGTTGAGAAAACTGCAGACACCGGCTATAACAGAGTCAGTAAGACGAACTGAGTAGGACTAGAATCTCTGAGTGTAGTGCTCTAAGATCAGACCATGTTCTGAATTAGAGTATGGCTGATGGCAGATATATATAGCCGTTTTCAGAGAAGGATTCTGTAGGATTTGATTAATCTTTTGAATCCATGTTGACAGTGGAGCAAATAATTGCAAGCAGCCATTGATTTTGAGAAGGTTCAGGGTCTTGAATCCTCTGTAGCAATGAACTTGGGAGGAAGGAAGTGGCGATCTTGTATAAACATGAAACACACCAGATATACCAGTACAAATTCTCAATGAGAATAGTACGTAGATGTATAATGAACAAATACGGATGTGTTTGTGAGAATAGATTGCCATGTTGGATCTGTTCAGAAAAATCCATGATATGCCTATGGGCATAATAAAACATCTTGGACCGTGTCAATTGGTTTACTTCATGGGCCGTTTTGGGTTCTGAACAGTCAGGAGGTATGGTGATTGCACAAATAAGAGGAATAGTCCCAAAAGGATGGTGTAATTGAATTGGTTTGGGCCTTGTGACAATCTTGGGCTGTAACAGTAGAGGTAGAGAGAATAAACCCGTAAGTAAGGATACTTGGGCTTTTGACTTTTGGATTGGTTGGGTTAAGAAATCTGCTAAGACATTCTTCTGGCCTGGAATATGTGTAACAGTAAAGTTGTACTGTGTGAACCATTCTTGTAGGCGTAAGAGTTGAGCAGATGACACCATTTTGTTCTTGAATTCCAGCATCTTGGGAAAAGATGAGTTATCCATTTGGATTTCAAATTGTGCTGGTCTAAGGAAGAATGCGAACTTCTGAATACCAAATTTAACTGCAAGTATCTCTTTGATAGAGATATGGTAATGAAGTTCAGCTGCTGAGAAAGCACCACTCTGATAACCACAAATATTTAAACTTGTTCCCATTTTTTCGAGGAGAACTGCTCCCTAGTAGGAGTCTGAGGCATCAGTCTGGAGAATAAGGGATCCTGTAGTAGGAAGAACCAATGGTGGAGGGTTCTGACAAGCTTCCTTGAGATGCTTCACAGCTTGAGTGTGGATATCTTGCCAATCAGGAGGCTTCTTTTTAAGCAAAGAAGATAACACAGAAGTGTACTGAGATACTCTGAGCAAGAAGGAACGTAAGTAGTTAACAATGCCGAGAAACTGTTGTAACTGTTGTCTGGAAAATGAGAATCGGGAAACTACAACAGTTCAATGGAAATATGAGAACCAGGTTGATAAACTCCATTGTAGAATTTCATACCAAGAAAATCAATCTCGGTGGTATTGAGAGTGCTTTTCTGTTCAGATAGCATAATTCCTGCAGCTTCAGTAATATCAAGAAATTAATGAAGAAGCTGTTGATGATCATCATCATTCTTAGAGAATAAAAGAATATCATCAATATAGATCAATGTTGTTGAAAGTATAGAAACATAGATCTTTGTCATTACTTTATGAAATAACGATGAAGCAACCTTGAGGCCAAAAGACATAACCGTCCATTGATAATGTGCATTGGGAATGCAAAAGGCGGTTTTGGGACGATCATCAGGGTGAATACCAAGTTGCCAAAATCCTGTTTTGAGATCAAACTTGCTGTAGATGATGGATCCGACAAGGAGAGAGAGCTGTGACGATATCTTTGGTAATGAGAATTTATCATCACGTAAGAAAGTGTTCAGAGGCTTATAATTAATCACAAGCATTTTCTTACCACGTCTTTGTTCAGGTATTTTGTTGACGTAAAGTGCCTGGCATGCCTAATCAGAATCTGTAGGTTCAATAAGACCTTGGGCAAGTAATTCTGCACATTCTTGACGAGCAAGAGTCAATTCATCTGGAGGCATTCCTGGATGTATAGCCTTGGTTGGATTGATACCTTCATTCAGTTTAAAAGGCAGATGGACATAAAATTGTGAATTCTTCCAGAGAGGATGAGGATTCGTGAAATCTTTGTATGATTCAGTAAATGATCGTTGAAGCTTAGCTTGCAGATCATTCATATCTTGGATTGTATATAACTTTGGCACACATGTATATGGAAGGAATTGCTGCTTATAGAGAATACCAGTGGGTAGTATTCCGAGCTTTGTTAGGGAGTAAATGTCCATACCAATTAAGATATCTTTATCAGGGAGATCACAACCAATTATATGAGTCCAAACAACGGAATCAGGGAAGAACTTCAAACCTATCTTTTTGGTAGTGATTAGGTTTGTCTGAAAGATTTCATTGTTGGCGGCTTTAAATAACTCTTTATGGAGCTTCCAACATTCTTTGGGTAGAATACGTGGATTCATCATACTCTTATATGCACCTGTGCCAAAATAAGCAATCACCTTGACTGGCTGATCATATTTTGATTGGATGAGAGAAATCTGAGCGTAGGGCATCATATGAGTAGGAGCTGTTGGAAAAGAAGGAGAAACCATTCCCATAAAGTTATCATTATCAGAGAGAATTGCTAAATCAGCATCAGAGAAATCCGAAGAATAATCTTGATAAGCAAAGATAGTTTCGTCATCTGGAGATTCTTGTTCTGAGAAGACATATTCAATATCTTGTTATGGAGCTAATGAATATGACTGTTGAATATGATGAATAAGATGCTGACTTTTCTGTTTATCAGGACATTATTTTGCATAGTGTCATGGTTTCTTGCAGATATAGCAACGAGCTTTTTAGGAGAAGAAGATCTACGTTTGAAATAACGAAGACGACGTTTCTTCTTGGTTGACCAATGAAAACGTTTCTTTGAAAAATTAGAGCATTGTTTAGAAGTAAACAAATGCTTCTGCTTCTTCTTCTTCTTCTTGGAATATGGATCTTTGCACGAACATTTCTTCTTGTGTTTACAGGCAATTTCAAGAAATTTCTTTTGGCAAGCCTCGTTATAGTTAACATCAGGATTGGACATATCTTTGATTGTTTTGCGAACTTCACATAACTTGTCAATAGCTGTAATAAGAAATTGGAATATTTCTGCAAAAGAAATATGATCCATAGGTCTGCCAGTAGCTAGAATAAGTCGATTAATTTCTGCATGAGTTTCTTCTAGCAAAGAGGCAATGAAGGTATACTTGAGATCTGGTTTGTTGATCCCGCCAAGTAAATGCAAATGAAGGATCATACGAGAGAAATGCTTCTGGAGATCTTTTTTATCCAAAAAACAACACTTCATTGTAAAATATTCTTGTTTGTATTGTTTTTCAACAAGAGTAATGTCTCCAAAAAAATTTTTGACCATTAGCCGATAGACTTCAAAGATAGTCATTTGTACCATTTGGAGAATTTTATATTCATCCATACTTAATAACCAATCACGGAGAAGTCCAGTACAACGAGAAAAGAAATCGCGTAGAACATCTTCTGAGGACTTACCAGTGAGCATTTGGTTATCCATCCATGCACACCATGTAGACAACTTGATTCGCCATTTATCAATAGGAACATCATCAAGGGAGAACCAAGGACCATTGGTATTTCTGGTGGCAGATTGAGGAGTGTCACGAGGACCAATAAAAGGAGCATCTTCAGTATCATCCTCAATAATTTATGTAAGTTCAGGTTCATTGCGAGAGGAGTATGCGCCTTGAGTCATATGGATGTTTGTGACATTGGAAATATCCATAAGCTAAGGACCATCAAAAGATTGATCAGAAAGTTGCGAAGAATCGTCAACATAAGAATCTGCAATGGAATTTGAATAAGACGAAACAAGTCCTTCTAGATCAGTAGTTATCACGCCCGGGTTACCGCAGTGCCCCTACCGACGGTGATGAGTACCAATCTACAGGGCGTACTCCAACCATTATGGACCCATAATATTGTCTCCACTGTACAATCTACAGCACAATGTCCTTTACCCCTGCATAATCCACAGCACAGGAAGGGCCTCCCCCAGATTCGAACTCGTAACCTCTCTTAAGGAGTTAGATTTCACAATCTGAGTAACCACTGAGCCATTGGTTCAGTGGCTACCTAGGATGCGAAATCAGACTCCTTAAGGGGAGGTCTCAAGTTCGATTTCGGGGGAGGCCCTGCACTATTCATGAATGAATAGTAGGGACAAATGATCTCGGTGACCGATTGTGTGGCGTGGCTGGCCGAGATGGGACAATATTATGGGTCCATAATGGCTGGAGTACGCCCTGGAGATTGGGACACTCATCACTCTGGGTAGGGGCACTGTGTGCAACCCAAACGTGACAGTAGTAGTAGGAGAATCCATAAAAGGAGTTGAATCAACTGGAAAAGCTGCATCATTTTGGGCGATCTTTTGATCTTGATGGACAAGGTGGTCAAGGAAATGGATAAAAGTTTCAATTGGATGGGATGAAGATGGCTCAGGTTGAGTTGGTTGGGTAGGCTGGGTAGGCTGGAATGGAGGTTTAAACACTAATGGTTTTGGCTCTGGTGGTGGGACAGGACTACGAGATGAATACATAGGTTGAAAAGTAGCAGGAGTATATGATGGGTCATAATACTCAGGTTCATGTTCCATTGGAGCTTTACCATGTGGTCGTCCAAAACTAGGTTTAGGACCTCGAGGTAGAGGTGGAAGTTGAGAGGGTGGTCTCTGAGGTGGTGTAGTTTGGGATTTACGAAAAATACTGGAAAACATGAATTGGTGGTCTGGGTGTAGGCTGTGGGGAAGTGAATATATAAGAATCCAAGATCGTTTGATAAGGATCTGGTGGAGGCTTCTTATACTTCTGAAGATCAGCTGTAATAGAAGACAATTGTTGCTTTAAGTGACGTAATTCAGCTTCATATTGCTGGAATTATGGTTCAGTATACCTTTGATCAAGGTAATACCGTAAAGTGGCTTCTAACTCCTAAATTTTTGATGTAATTTCAGTATAATGTATCTGAGCTACAGCTGCTTGAGCATCAGTCTTATGTGTAAGACTGGTTATTGTAGAAGATAGAGTTGTCAACTGACTATCAATCTTCTGCAAATATTGATTTTGAACAAGAGCATTCTTTGTCTGCCAATTTAATACTTCTTCAGGTTGAGACAAAGGCTTTGGAGATCCATCAGGGCGGATTTCAGTAGGGACTGAAAAAGGTTTCGCCGGTGTATGATCATGTGGATCTGCAACTCTTGTAAGTGGAGGAAAATCCTGGTCATAGGGACCAATAGGAAAACATGGTTGACCAATTGATGCTGCTGGAGGTACAGGAGGTTCATAATAAGTTCTTCGTGCATCAGATCTACAAGAAGACTTCTTTTTCAGCTTCTGTTTCAATTTGTACCTATCTGAATCATATTGACACGATCTATCCAACCAATCTTCTAGATCTTCATCACCATATGCATCTCTGCCAGGACACATTGGATCACACATATCTGGATTACAATCTCATATAAAGTGGCCGTTGACATGGAAATGATAATATGGAAAACCAGACGATTTAAAAGAATGAATCGAATGATCATCTTGGTGATCTTTGTATGCAGGTTGGATCATCATTGAATGGTGCACAGGAAGATGTTCCTATGGTTGATTCGGTAGGTCGAAACTGATCTTGACTGAACCATCAGATTGCTTCTTCATGAGAGAACATGAGTTGGTAGTGACTGGTTCTGAACGTTTCAGGAATTGTTCATAATTGGTGAACCAGGTAGTAGGCATCATCTGATTGAGATCTTTACGAGGGATCTGCTTCGAAATCTGGACAATAGTCGGAACTTCATTGTCGTTGACAAAAGCTATAACAGTACCATGCAGCTTCTGTGTTCTGAGGTGAATAACATGATCCTGAAGACGAAATGCCATTTGATGATGCAAAGTAGCGATGACGCTATCAACACGGTGGTTCACACCTGAAAACTGGACTTGAACTTTGAAACGATTAGGCAAAGTAGGATCACTAAGACAGAGGTTGAAATCTGGGGCTATGGTGAAGACCATGGAGCCATGACTGAGAGTAGTGATGGCAGTGCCTATACATGCATGTTCATAGTCAAGTAAATTTGTATTTAACAAGGCAACGCGGGCAAATAGAGGGACATCACCCCGGGCATGATAAGATAATACAAGCCTGATTGCGCCTAGATGAACATTGGTATAGCCATTAGCTAACCAGTGGCGTATGAAATCAGGGTTGAATTCAAGAGTAACATACTTCTCTTGATGTGTGGATTCAAGTTGGCAGTTTGTTAATGCCGTACTCTGGACATATTCCTTAATTGGAGGAACTTTCCTAGAAATTAAAGTACGTATAGAAGAAGTAACTGACTGACGTTTTTGCTTGAACAAGAAATAAGGATTTAACAACGGAGGAACAGTTTCATTTACTTTACTATCTTCTGATATATGTGTTATCTCTACAAGTTGGTCGATCTTAGAGGTTTTGGTTTTGAGGCAGGATTCAGGTAAGCTAGGAAAATTGAAAGATGAGGACTTTAGTATAGGAGTTGTAGTAGTTACAGAAGAAGAATGTGTATTGTCACTGAAAACATCCATGAGGATAAGGTATGACAAATGTCTCTTACGCTTTGCGGCTCTCCTGGCCTAGCTGGACGGGGCCTCTTATATCCTTTGGACCAAACTGGTGAAAAATAATGAACCTTGTTTTATCTGTAGATATTACTAATAAGATGAAGAGAATAATTAACACAACAAGTAATCATACTGGAAGATGATTGACGATTGATGATGTCATGATGAAAATACTGTTCTGGTCAGACATTTAACTAAACAAACGAAGACATGCAAAAGTTCACACGCAAATGCAACTAGCATTAATATCGCACATAACCCAAGTAGGAAAATAATGCTGGACATAACATAGTACAAACTGAACATACAACGTAAACATACATATACAAATAAAATGAATTTTTCATAAAAATATAAAAATTATTATTCATAATATTAAGTTAATAAAATTAATATATTTTATTAAAATATTATTTTTAATAAAAAATATCATATTATTTAAAAATATTAACATAGGTGAAATAAGGGAGGAAATTTTATTTTTTTGGGTTGTCGTGGGTTTTTTTTTCTTTTTTTGCCTTTTTTTTTAAGAAATAAAAACTTTCAGGAAAGTGAATACCACCTATCTCGGGAATCACTTCCTCATCTTGAGTGAGAATCCTACTTTTTTAGGAATCACTTTCCCATTCCTAAAAAAGTGAACCAACCATGAGAATCTTGAAGATTCTCATTCTCATCCCATAGATTACCTCATACTAAACGCCCCTTGAGAAACACCATTTAAATTGTCACATCCTTTTAAAATGAATAGGTGTTACATGAAGGGACACACTGTAAGACCCCGTACATTTGAGTCAAACACATACGTTGACTTATGCTTATATCGAGATATATAATACGTGTATTTTATATGCAAGAGTCAAATATAAGCATATATAAAAATACATGCTATATCTAAGGGGTATGAACAAATAAATTAAATTATTAAATGAATAATATAAGTTTAATTAGTTGAATGGGTTTGGTTAATTAAATATGTGAATTGAGTTGATGATTAATGAATTAATGAATAATATGAATTAAAGGTAAATGAATGATATGAATTAAGATAAGGAAGTTGGGTTGCTATATTAGTTTGGGAGCATGGGATCATTTTTTTAACAATTATCTTATCTCAGTTTTAATCTCTTCTCTCTCTCCAATGTTTTGAATGAAAAAAGAGAGAGAGAGAGAGAGAGAGAGAGAGAGAGAAAAGAAGAGGAAACGTACAGAAGGAAGAGAAAGAAGAGAGCGATGGTTTCGCGGCCAAATTCGACATGTCGGTGAGCTATTTTTCATCTTGAAATTGATCTTTAACTAGTGTATGACGATTCTAACGGATTAATTTTTGCTATAGGAGGTGTTTTACAGTGTTTCTAAAAATGAAATTTGGACCCACTTTGAGTGGAAACACATAAAAATGATATATTATGATTCTTGTAGATGTGTAGAGACTAGATATGTGATTTGTTTATGTCACACCCTGGGTTGCACAGCATGCCCCATACACAGGTGTGGGCGCACCCCCTCGGGGCGAACGCCAGCCATTATGGATCCATAATATTGTCCCATCCCGGTACAACCACCGCCACACAAGGACATCTCTTGTACACGGGATCATTTGTCCGACACTATTTACCATGAATAGTGCAGGGTCTCCCTAGGAATCAAACTCGAGACCTCCCTTAAGGAGTCTGATTTCGCATTCCTAGCACATTCCTAGTAGCCACTGAACCATTGGCTCAGTGGTTACTAGGAATGTGAAATCAGACTCCTTAAGGGAGGTCTCGAGTTCGATTCCTACGGAGGCCCTGCGCTATTCATCAGTGAATAGTGGGGACAAATGATCTCGTGTACAAGAGACGTCCTTGTGTGGCGGTGGCTGTACCGGGATGAGACAATATTATGTGAATAGTGGGGACAAATGATCCCGTGTACAAGAGGCGTCCTTGCGTGGCGGTGGCTGTACCGGGATGGGACAATATTATAATATTGTCCCATCCCGGTACAGCCACCGCCACGCAAGGACGCCTCTTGTACACGGGATCATTTGTCCCCACTATTCACTGATGAATAGCGCAGGGCCTCCCTAGGAATCGAACTCGAGACCTCCCTTAAGGAGTCTGATTTCGCATTCCTAGTAACCACTGAGCCAATGGTTCAATGACTGCTAGGAATGCGAAATCAGACTCCTTAAGGGAGGTCTCGAGTTCGATACCTAGGGAGGCCCTGTACTATTCATGAATAGTGGGGACAAATGATCCCGTGTACAAGAGACGTCCTTGTGTGGCGGTGGCTGTACCGGGATGGGACAATATTATGGATCCATAATGGCTGGCGTTTGCCCCGAGGGGGTGCGCCCACACTTGGGTAGGGGGCACGCTGTGCAACCCAGGGTGTGACAGTTTATATTCAAATGTGATATTGGTGCCACTACAGCTGTCAGAAGCCAAATTTGACATTGGGGACCTTTCAAACTATGTCAAACTCTAGTGAAATCCCGATTTGAAACCATATAATTATGGAGAACTTAATTCCAGACATTTCGATGTTAAGATCATGATTTTTGGATATGATTTGATATTTTTAGTAGCTAAATATATGGTTTTGGTGAGTAAAATTTACTTTTGTGACCTCCGCGAACGTGTAAAACTTTAGTAAAATACTGTTGAAGGTAGTAGAATAATAGTAGGACTGATTTTACACGTGTCGATACGGACAAAATAATTTTAGGAATGTCCTATATTTTTAATAAAATTGATATATGTTTTCAGTAGAAAAATAAAATTGGAAATTAGTAGAAATATGACTAGAAACCTATTTCTACTATTCTTTCACCTTAAAAATATTATATGAGGTGGTAGAAAATATTTGAGACAACTCATGAAATTTTTAGACCGAAATGAAATTTTAGAAGTTAATTATGAGCATTGGAAAGTTAGAATTAAGTGATTAAATGAGTAATATGAATTAGAAATTGATTATGGTGATATGAAATAATTATTTTCACTGTTCTTTGTCACGAAAATATTTAGATTAATTGTAGAAACAATATTGGAGAGTCATCGTGTATGTATGAGACTCAAATTAGGCTGAAATATCATATATGTAAATTGTAAAGTTAATATTGATTTGCGAAATGAATAAGCATATATGAAGTTGGTATATATTATATGAAATGAATTTGAAGTGAGTCGGAAAATTAAATATGTAAATGGAAACTGAGTATTTACTTGTGAAATAGATATGAATAAATGAAATTGAATTATTGAATGGTTATGACAGGTTGAGTTAGTTGGATTTAAATTGAAACTGGACTCAAAGACAGCGGTGATTGTATTTTAAGTTGGAAAGTCTTGTACTGTGAGTATATTTCTTGATTTTGGCTCTTATATGGCATTGTATTTATGTAAAATGCTTAAATGTACACATGCTATGTATGTAAATGCATTGTATTTTATTGATCATTTTCAAATGATTTTGGCATTGGAGTATGCGAGACGTGCGAAGACAGATCGCATGTAATATCATTTCGTTAGGAATTAGTCCCGGATGAGTGTTATGCGTAACCTCATTGTCAGTAGGGCTGTCCTAATAAGGATTTTAGAATCCTTGAAATAATTGTGAATTGGGTAATAGGAGGTTCGAGCGTAGGCTCCTTATCGATGCATAATAAGGAGTTCATACCCGCTCCATTACTAGAAGGAGGGAGATTGTGAATTTTGTTGAAAATGATGCATTGTTTTATTAAACAAACATAAAATTTATATTGCTGACATGTATGATATCTTTGTTGAATGGTGCATATGTGTTAAATAAATGTTTTGAATGATTTCAAATGTCATATTTCCCTAAATGCATATAATTGTCATGTCAAGAGATATATTCACTGAACTTGTTGTAGCTCACTCTATTTCCTATAATATTTCAGGTCAGGATTCAAAAGGAAAAGGAAAAGCAAGAGAATGATAGATTCTTCTGGATTTCTGTTTGTTTATGTATGTATGGAAGAAACTAGAGCACTTATTTTATTTTGATATGTATAATTATCACATACTATATATATTATCAGTTGAATGAAAATGTAAATTATAGTTGGTCTGATTTTGAGATATCATGATGATGAGGGAATTGAATGATGGATATGGTTGAATAATGGAAATATGATTAAGTAGTGATGGAAGAATAAATGATGTGGATGAATATATATATATATATATATATATATATATATATATATATATATATATATATATATATATATATATATATATATATATTTATTTGATTTGTGGTATATAAGGAAAAATTATAAGATGTCCATTTTATGGGGACATGATGGCGAAATTTTTTGAAAAAACTTGGGTATTTCCTTTGAGGCTGACAGTGTATTGTATACTGTACACATATTATGTACAGTGTATAAATATACTGTGTCAGTCAGGACGTCAACCTACGTCCGAGGCGTCATGACACACACCCATTTAATATACCTTTCTATCTTCCCAATTTTTCATTCATATTAAAATAGGATTTTTGTATCAATATTTTCCAACAATCCCCCACAAGAATAAAAATTGCACTCTTTAGTATATTCCCACATAAATGAATTTTTAATGCAAATACATAATGCAGACATTTGAAAGAGTATTGGTGGAATGAAATTGCATCAAGATAGGTAGCTTGTGGCTTTGAACCTTTCCTAGTGAAATACTATCGGATTTATTGGCTAATCAATGAATACGATGTCTTGAACTGTTTGACCGTTGATGTAAACTAAGACAATAATATTCACACAATTCATTTCCAAACATTATTGGTTCTCACAGTTATGTTCATTTTGGCCTTGAACAACTCCTGGATTCATGAGTGCTTTTAGATAATTGAAGCCTTAAAATCCTCATTGACCCAGCTCATACTCACATAGGTGATTTCCTATTTATAATATCCTGTTATACCCCACATTATTGCAATGTCATAGGAATCATTAAAAACAATGTCATATGAATCATTAAAAACAATGCTTATCCTTACTTTTTTAGCAGGCAACACTATTATATCATAAGAATGGGTAGGAATGTAGTTTCCTTAGTACTATACCATATTTCATAATTTAGTTGTCTCTTTTGAACCTAGTTCTTGAGAGATCTTCAGTCATCTCGGTTGAGTTTCCACTATAAAATATATTTTTGTTTGGCTTTAATCTCATTCCCCTCGATAAATAGTTTACTTTTTTGACAAACCTTTAGTTAGTGGATCCGTAAGGTTGTCTTTTTATTTAATATAATCTATGGAGATTACTCCATTTTCAAGTAACTGTTTAATGGTATTATGTCTTCGACGTATATGTCTTGACTTACCATTATACATCTTATTTTGTACTTTAGCTATAACAGACATACTATCACAATGGATGCATATTGCAAAGACAGGTTTTGACTACCATGGAACATCTTCTAACAAATTATGAAGCCATTATGCTTCTTTTCCAGCTTTGTCTAACGGTATAAGCTTAGATTTCATTGTGAATCTACTTTGTTTTGAGGATTTTCAAGATATTGTGTCTCTTTTTCCAATTGTGAGCACATATTTACTTGTGGATTTAGTGTCATTTGCATTACTATATCCTTTAAGTACTATTGGATATCTTGTATAACATTATCCAAAAACTTGGGATATACTTTAGATATCAAAGTACCCTAATTAAAGCTTTCTATTGATCTTTTTCAAATTAATAGATCCATGAGCCTTTAATTTTCCTTTAAAAATCCATTTACAGATCAGAGAAGAAAATAAATGGTTTTAAGCTCCACTTTCGCCTTTTCAGGTCAGATATTCCTCCACACATTTAAATGTTTTTATAGCAAGATTTCTTAATTACCTTTTTATAACTCATAAGGAGTAATACCTTTTTCTTACGGGGTATTAATTTATCCACTCAAGAAGAAATGCAATTTGCTTAGTCATAAAGCATCAAACCGATTAGGCCCGTTAAACAAATAATCTAATTGATTGGAAAATCAATTAAATTTTTTAGAATTAATCAACACGCCTCATAACAATTAATTCATCACATATAACAATTATTCCTAAATTATATGTATGCTATAACTAATAAATCATAATTCACCAATTGATATGACATTATGAATTATAATTAGTCAATTTTCTCACATGAATCATACATATATCATACATCAATAATCATCATTAAGATTATACCATATGGGCACAAACATGAATTGTATAATCATAACTAAGTAGGCATGTACATATGACAATTTGATGTTCATATACAAAAATAGAGAAATAGTGTCACACCGAATGTGATGGGTACCTCATCGAGCGTACCCCAACCACTATGATCTTATAATATTATCTCATCCCAGTACACAACCCACTCAACAGTGTCTAGTACCTCCGAGATTATTTGTCCACACTGTTCACACATGAGCAGTGCAGGGCCTACCCCGGATTCGAATCTCAAACCTCATATAGATTGATTTCGCAATCCGAGTAGCCAACCTATATGAGGTTTGAGGTTCGAATTCGGGGGAGGCCCTGCACTGTTCATGTGTGAACAGTGTGAAAAAATGATTTTGGGGGTACTAGTGTCACACCCCAGTACACAACACACCGCAGTGTCTAGTACCCCCGGGATGTGATGGGTACCTCATACCGAGCGTACCCCAGCCGTTACATACCACATAATATTGTCACATCCCAGTAGACAGCCCACCGCAATGTCTAGTACCCCCGGGATCATTTGTCCACACTATTCACTCATGAATAGTGCAGGGCCTCCCCAGAGTAGAACTCGAGACCTCTTAAGGTTTAATTCTGAACTCTGAGTAGCCACTGAACCATTGGCTCAGTGGTTACTCAAATTGCGAAATCAAACCTTAAGAGGTTTCGAGAATGAATAGTGTGGACAAATGATCCCGGGGGTACTAGACACTACGGTGAGCTGTGTACTGGGATGTGATAATATTATGTGGTATGTAATGGCTGGGGTACGCTCGGTATGAGGTACCCATCACATCCTGGG
The DNA here is from genome assembly GCA_035771175.1 of Paratinospora sagittata. NCBI lineage: Eukaryota > Viridiplantae > Streptophyta > Magnoliopsida > Ranunculales > Menispermaceae > Paratinospora > Paratinospora sagittata. The sequence goes on along the minus strand of CM069606.1, from coordinate 16,277,280 downwards.
GGTACTAGACATTGCGGTGTGCTGTGTACTGGGGTGTGGCAACTAGACACTGTTGAGTGGGTTGTGTACTGGGATGAGACAATATTATGGGATCATAGTGGCTGGGGTACACTCGATGAGGTACCCATCACATTCGCGGTGTGTGACAAAAAGGCCTTATGTGCCTGCCCGAACGTTCAGGCGCCAAATTCTCTATATAAAGAACCCTCCCCCTCCTCATTTCTCACACCAAATTTACTCCTCTTTGTGATTTTCCTTCTCATTTTCACTCATTTTGAGTTTTTGTTTTCTCTTTTGAGACTTTTTCCGAGACTTTCTGTGCGGTGCAACGCGATTCTGCCCGGGAGAAGGCGCCACTCCTGAAAGGAGTTTTTATCTGAAGGTGGGGAACAAAACATAGGTTTGCGTGTCTTATAACTTTTATTAAAATTTACATTCATTTATCGTTATATCTACTATTCATTTACACTGCATTATTGTGTATAATGTTCATACTGTCATACTTATGCCTGTATGTTTGGAATTCATGTATTACACTGTTGTTATGCCGAATTAGTGGTCAATCTGGCTCAACCAGACTTAGTCTTGTCCTCAGTAACTTTAAATAGTGAACGGGAGGCAGCGTACGATTGATATTTAAGTAGACCTCGTGTCTCACCTCTCAACTGAAGACTGATTTGGTTGGTCTTATTTGAAAGCTTTCAGCTTATACAAGTAATACTGAATATCCTAACCTTGCACGTAGTGATATCGACCCTGATAAAGATCACCAGACGTTGCCAAATCCTGTCTAAATATTAAGTAAAGACCAGACCAGTTCATGCATTGACATTATACATAGCACCACCTAGGGACGTATGTGGTTTATGATTCATAGAATAGTTAGAAACGATGCTCGCTATTCCTTATATTTCTCTGGAGAGGAACGTACAATGAGAACCTGGCTATTTCTCTGGGGAGGGACATTTGTACGTGAATCCAGAGCATCGTTCATGAGGAGGGACGTACAATGAGAACCCGGTTACTCCTAGGGAGGGACATCTGTACGTGAACTCAGGCGATGTACAGTCATCAAACTATTAAGAGACGATGTCATGCATACATATATATATTGAATTGATTATGATGCTCTGATGTGTATTTAAGATATTTGATTATGAAGTTTGCTTTATTAATTGTTATATTCACGAACTATTTTACCCACTGAGCGTGTAGCTCACCCCCTTGTTATCCAATTTTTCACAGGAGATTAGGGTGGACTGGGTGTAGGTTTTTGAGCCCACATTTTGTACCCTTTGTATTATTCATTGAGAATTTTGGGAGAATGTTCCCTTAACTATTTCATGTACCAGTATATTCTGAATTTAATGAAATCAGACTTGTACTTAACTATGCTTCCGCGCACTCTGTTATTATCGTTATAATGCATTCGCGCCCCGTCCGTGAGTGTCCCGCCGGTATATTGACATAAAAAATGGGTTATGTATAGTATGAGACAACAAAACCCGTTTAATGTGTGTGTGTGTGTGTGGGTGCTTGATACATTTAATTAACTGATATAATACATTGATGCATCAAGAGACAAGAACTTTAATTCTCCCCAAGCCAGCATATGTGTATCAATTATTATCATTAACATTATTGCATGTGAGATACATGCAAGAATATTTTAATCTTATATAAAATAAGCATGAGAGTTTGACATCACATAAAATTATTATGTAATTAATGTCAGTTGTGAGAATAATGTATGCTTACTACCACCAATATAACTATTTAATAGTAAGGTTTTATAAAATAAGGCATTAGTGACTGAATTAAACATGCATATACTATTGCATACATACACCAACACCAATACATATGAACAATAACTTTTCGATCCAATTAAGCCCATTCAAAGGTTTCAAATAAACAACTATTTGATAATAGAGATTCTACACAAGTGCTAGCTTATGAAATAATTTAAGCACCTGAAATTTATTCTTAAACTAAGCCATCATTATCATTTTATAGGGAAAAACTTAGGCACACTACTTCTATTCAAATAGTTGACATCTGTTGTTACCATCCCATTGCACAAGTTACCCATATGTACAATTAATAGAATGATGAATGCATACGGTGGCCCTATCGCCTATCGGGGGGTTATTTTACCACATGCTTCCCCATTGTATAAGTCACGAGTCGTGATGTTTCACAATCCCAGAGACGTGTTGACTGTCTACCAGAATTTCCTCTGATCTAAACCTCAGAGCGTCGAAATTTCCTCTGGTCTAAATTTTAGAGCGTCGAATCATCACATAGACGGATAATGATGTTCAGGAGCTAACCGGTAATTGACGAAGATGAAGACGGTTGGAGGTTTCCGAGCCAAACGACGACAAACAACGTCGTATGCCAGAGAATTGGCCGAGAGAAAGAGCACTGTTCTTTTTTTTTTGTTTTTTCCACCAATTTCGTCGTATGATGAAGAACACAAAAAACAAACAGTCTTTTATGGAACATATCCATCCGATGGCCGGTTTTCTCACCCCTCCAAAACCTTCTTTTCCCTCTTGATCCACGGCTTCCAACGCTGGCGAAGAAAAAGCTTGATTTTAATCAAAATTTACCAGCAGCTTTCTCTTTCTACACTGGTTTTCACATCTCAAAATAGATAGTTAAACATACCACCACTCGTAAACAATCATTAATCTTTAAAAACCAATAAAAGTTTTAAACAAATTCAATGGCTGCCATGCAGACCATGTACAAATGGGTGAATCATCTGTATTGTCGTGAATAACACAACCTTTTAATCTTGTAATTTAAAGTGCTATTGTTACAAGACGTGATTGTTATATTTCGGAAGACAATTATCAATAAACAGTAAAATTGTCTTAAGATTGTAGGATAATGCGGTTACTTACAAAATAGAATATGGAGTAATTGATCGGGGTTAGAATTTGATTCTATGTCCTCAAGACAATTTCATCTCGCACTGGTGCTCACGGTCTATTGACGATTGTTTCCTAGGATACAACAATCACATCTTGTAACAATATCACTTCAAATTGCAAGATCAACAAACCAATATGTGTTTAGTTCTCTTTCACACACTATGACTAAAATGAAGAATGCATATTCTAATTGTATCTAATATAATGACTCATAGTGAAAACTATTTATACTTATAAAAAGGGTGCAAATCAAAGAAACACCGTTGAGAAGAGACATTTCTTAAGAATATACATAATAAGAGACCATTTAAATGGTTACATCCCTTTAAAATGAATAGGTGTTATATGAAAGGACACACTCATTTTATACACCTTTCTACCTTTCTAATTTTCTATTCATATTAAATAGGATTTTCGTATCAATATTTTCCAACTCTGAATGCCTCCTCCTTCTCAGTGTTCGAGTTGTAGGCGAGATTAGAATATGCAGAGAGTTCATAGAGAAATAGATAGGGGTGGCAATTTGGGTCATTTGGCCTAGTCCGGCTTGGTCCCGCCGGGCCTAAGAATAATCAGGATTGGTCAGGCTGGGCCAACATTAAAAAACCTTGGCCTAAACTCGACTTAAAAAATATATGGAATCGGATTTTGGACTACTAATATAACCAAATATATATTTTAAGGTTAGATAAGTTACAATAAAATATAAATTTAGTTAAATAATTAAATAAAACATACAAATTAAAAATATTATTTATTTAATTTATCTTAAATATGTGTTAATTTATTTTAAATGAATTAGTTTATGTATGTAGTTGGATAATATCTTTCATAATTTTAGATCAACCCTTATTATAATTTAATTAAATTCATTATATATTTATATCTAACCCACTATATACTTTTAGAGAGTATACTTAATAAAATATGTAACACCCCGTGCTTTTAAACAATATATTTGGTTAATTTATACGTACACTAAAGAGTATAATACACATATAAGTACCTTTAAATCCATGTGTACATGTGTCAAATGAACTTGAACATGTCAAAAGTAAGTTCGAAATGTGATTTTAAATAGAAATGTGATTTTAAATAGAAATCGATTTACAACACGTGTATGTCTTATGTGGATTGAGTGTATAGAAGAAGAAGATGAGGAATGAAGTAAGAAAAAATAAAATAAAAATATATTACTGTTCATTTGCGGGTCCTGTTCACGAAACAGAACCGTCAACAGTAAATTAAGAAAAATGTTACATGATGTTGCTGGAATGAAAAAGAAAGAAAGAAGAAGGGAGAACGCGCGATTCGCGCGAAATCGAGACTCGTGGTAAGTGATTTTCACTCTATTTCTTCGTGGAATTAATATCTAAGCTAGATGTAACGATTCTAGCGGAGTAATTTTTGCTGTGGGAGCCGTTTTACGGCGTTTTGACAAATTGGGGTTTTGACCAAACGTGAATGAAAATCCGCTAGGAAGGTTGGAAAACACTTCCTAGGCTGTAGGAACCTTAAATATATGGTTAGATTGAATGTACGTGTTCATTTGTAATTTTTATAGCCGTTGGAAGTTAGAGTTTCGATTGAAAACCTTTTGAATCATTTGAAACCCAATGAAACTCCAGTTGAAGGCTATAGAATGGTAGACTGCACTGTTGCGAGTCCATCGATGCTAATTTCATGATTTTTGGAGATCGTTTGATAATTTTAGTAAAAATTTACATCTTTCTAATGAATAGTGACAACATGAACAGTGATGTGAATAGTATTATGATCATATCCAGTGAAAAAAATGGAATTAGAATCCAATGAAACTCCGGTTTGAGATCATAGAATCGTAGAGAACTGAATTCCGGACGTTTCGATGTTAAGAACATGATTTGTGGATATGACATATGTTTTCATATGTATTTTCATGGTGAAATAACCCAATCTTAGCTGCTGAACCAGCTAGAAACTTTGAGTGTTAGTAATAGTGTTTTGGTGAGTTGAAATGGTGATTCTCATGATAATCTATGGCTCATTTTAGTGTTTACATTGAGAGCTTAAGTGCATGGATAAATGCTCTTGCGGACGCATTTTGATGGATGTTTATTGTTGCTCGATTTGACTTAGAAACCCCGTGTAACCACTGTGAGTATAGTTTTCTTGATTTGGTTCTTGTATGACATTGTACACATATAAACTGTTTGATTGTATGCATGTTTATGTATTGCATTGAGTTTTAGTGACCATGCAAACTGATTTTAGAAATTGAAGCTTAGAATAATGTCATTTCGTTAGGAATTAGACCCGGCTGAGGTTTTGCGAAACCTCATTGTCAGTAGGCATGTCCTAACAAGGGTTGCGATCTTTGAAATGACTGTAAATTGAGTAATGAGAGGCTGCGGCTACCTTGTAACGGTCATACAAGGGTTAGACCCGCTCTCTTGCCTTGAAGGAGGGAGATAGTAAAATTTTTTTGAATGAGCATAAACTATATATTGTGTGCACGTATATTATTTTGATGAATGGTGCATATGTGCTTTTGAAGTGTTTTAATTTAAACGATTTGATATGTCATGTTTCCTAAAATGCATGCGATTGTCATGTCAATAACTATATTCACTGAGCTATTGTTTGCTCACCCCATTTTCCTTACCATTTCAGGTCCAGAAGCAAAAGGAAAAGGAAAACTTTGAGCGTAATCAACACGTGACTAGGACTTAGCATTGCTAATGTACGTATGTTTTAGAATAAGTGGTTACATGTGTATATATTTTGATATATATATATATATATATATATATATATATATATATATATATATATGTGTGTGTGTATTACTATCTAGAGGGGTTATTTTGGGAGAATAAGATATCAATAGTTATTTTGGATTGTTAATATATATATATACTTGGACAATGGAATGTTTGATTAACGAATGACAATGATGGTATTTTGGATTATGGTATACATGGATGGAATGAGTATATACATATATATATGGAGATGATTTGATTTGTGATATATTAGGTTTTGTGAAATGTCATTTTATGGGGACATGTTGTCAAAATTTCTGCAAATTTTGGGAATGATTGTGAATGTCCGTTGAGGCTGATAGTGTATTGTATACTGTATATGAGTATGTATAGTATATAATACATTGTGTCGGTCATGACGTCAGCCTACGTCAGGGGCGTTATGACAATATTGGTATCAGAGCATTAGGTATAAAATCCTTAAAAAGATAAAAACTTTATGATATTATGATTGTTTGTATGTGTATACATATGGGTAGTACTATTATGTTAAGCCTAATTCAATATGTTATCTTGACTGAGAATCACCTGTGTCGGTGAATTCCAGATATGGAAAAGACCTGTCAAGGTTAACAATGAAAATTGCTGATCACGAAAGGATCAGAAGGCTGAAAGAAAAAGAACTGGATGTAATCCAGTGATAATAAATTACATAGCTTATATATGACTAGTAACTACCCAACAACAACAAAATGCACAGCTTATGAGCTTGTGGCAAAGTTGTAATGTGAGAAAGACAGAGGCTTGAACCATTGATAGCTCCAGATGTGGGTGCCAATGGTGTGGGTACTTCTGTAAAAATATATATAATTGAGACTGAAGTCAAAATAAAATAAATAGAAGGTCTCAATGATAAGCGAGATGGAATGAAAAGATATGTGAAAGTTATGAAAACTTCCAGGAGAAGAGACTCTCCTATTTGAACTGGCAGTCTGATAGTAGACAGAATAAAGACTTTGCGACTCTGAGTGGAGACCATTTTAGAGAATGATTAAGTCTCTGCAAATGATAAAGCAAGTTAGCTAAGTTTAAGCTAACTGATGATAAGAGATAATAGAAAATGGGGTTAAGGACTCCTGAGATGATTAAGGCATGAGATTAATTAAAGAGGCTATTTATGAGGGCTTCTATCATCATGCTGAAATTGAGTTAAAGGCATCAAAAAGTTTATCTTGTTAAAATGTAGTGACATGCCTAACCATAAATACAAATATGAATTAAATAGACTAGTATAGTTTATTTTTGGAATGATTACTATGGATACTCTGAGAATAATAAGGATTTAGAATAAATTTTGGAATCCTATACGGCAGGTTTACTAATTGTTGGGTTGTAAATATATGCGCAAGTTGTTAGCCAGACTATAAATTTTGGGTCAGCCAAAGCAACAGTGAAATTGTTAACCCCAGTAATAGTGAGATAGCTTGCATTGCCGTTAGAAGCTGAGTTATCAACACCAGTATTAGGTAAAAGGAGAACTAAGTAAGGTAAAGAAATGTTGGGGCAATAATATGAAATTCAAGATAAGTGAAACATTGAGTAAGGTTGAGATTTTGGCAGTATTCGTGACTCTCATTTTGTTAGTACCTGACCCAATAATAATGGGAAAAAGGGAAGTGATGTTAACGAATTATGAAAATCAGAAGTGGTTTCCATTACCTGAGCAGGAGTCACAAACTAAGTAAATTGTATCTCAATCTGAAAATTTCTATTATCAATCTGAAAAAAAAAGACACGGGATGTGTTAATCTCCAGTTAGTCGATATGGAATGCCCCAATATTTTTATCAATGTGACTCCACTAGATTTTAGAGAATAAAGTAAAGTAAATGCAAGACCACTCCAGAGATTAGTAAGACGTTGATAACAAGTATGATCAACATTTTGTTATTGTGTATATTCTGATGTATTGTTGGATCTATCTGGTGATATGGTAGACAAATTGTATTATCTTCTGTTATAATAATGCATCATTGATTGTGAGTATGCCTACAGGAGAAAGAATCTACCTTGATATGGTTAGCAAATATTATGTGTAATAAATATGAGGGTCATCAAGTAATTATGAACTTTAGAATATGAAGTTTTTGGAATTAGATGCTTTGTTGGATATGATTGGCTGGCGACCTCTCATGCCAGGTGGAGCGTATCTCCGAAAATAAGTAATATTCTGAATTAGTGAAAAATCCTCATTTTGAATCTCGAGAAATTTATACCTTCAAAATCTTCTATCTAAGATAAGCTAGTTATTGACGAGGAAATGAAGAATATGACTAGTACAAAGCCATTTAGAGTAATGTAATAAGGCATGCAGTTGATTAAAATTCCTGTAGTGAGTTGGTATATTGGAGTATTCTCTGATGAAGTATTAAAATGGCTACCTGGACAGGAGATTGATAGCATATAAAACTGATGCTAGTATAACATGTATCTCCATTCCTTCATATAAAGAGTACCTGAGGAATTGTGAGGATTTAAGGTGTAGGTAAATGTGTTAATGAGCAAAAGATTTATTATCCTTGATATGTCACCTTGGAAAGCATTTGTGATAAGATGGAAAGAAGGTATAGTGAAATATGTTTAGGTATGAATTAAGATCTGTAAACAGTGATTTCAGATCTGTAACCTGTGAAGATGAGATTTTCAGATCTGCAGTGGAGACGAGATTTTCACGAGATTTTCAGATCTGTGAACAGTGATTTCAGATCGGTAACAGCGACGGTGAACAGCGCGGTGGTGTACAGTGGCGTTGGTAAACGGTGAGCCTACCGGCGACCGGCGATAGGTGACAGGTGATAGGCGACCGGCGTACCGCGTTGGTGCGCGTGCTGCGTTGGGCAGTGCGCACTTTGGACAGTGTGCGCGTGATTGGTGCGTGTGCAGCGTTGGTGCGCGTGAGCGTGGTGCGTGAACAGTCTTGACCAACGTGATTTCAATCAAATTCCAAGATATTTCCATTATCTAAAATCAAGGTGATGTGTGGATCATGTGTGAAATTAAAAATATAATAAATTATGGAGGCCGCTGACAAGAATTAGTGGACATTGTTAGTTTTTTTTTTTTTTTTTTTTGTCATGTTTAAGACATTGGCATGTGCATGAAAATGATATACTTTTCACTCGGTCCAAAAGTCACTTCAAATTGCCTGAACACCTGACTAGAGCTGTAATGCTAGGTCCCACTAACTAGATTTCACTAGATTCTTCAATACCTCTCAGAACAGCGGACTGGCGTGAACACCAGACCGGCGTAAACAGTGGGCAGTGCGTGAACAGTAGCATTGGGAAGTGTGCACATTGGGCAGTGTGCGCGTTGGGCAATAAGCGTAAACAGGCGCATTGAGCAGTGCACATAAACAATACACATTGGGAAGTATGCACATTGGGAACAGTGCGGATGAACAGTGCGAGCCACTTGGATTAGTTCTTTAACTTCCACGTGTGCTCATGGCCGGCGGAGGACATAGTGTATCGTCTGTCTGCGCACATAAAACCGGCGGGGCTGGAACTTTATCTGGGCAGCACGAAGGAAACTCGCAGGGGCTGGCGGGTGCAACCGACGTTGGGGCTCTTGCAGGTGTTTCCGCAACGCAACTGCAGCAACTTCTTGCATTTTTGAACTTCGACAAAACAAAAGATCGACTACTTGGTAAAAACAGTCATTTTAGTTGGATTATCGATACAGGAGCGTCGAACCATGTGACGTGCGACTTGTCTATATTGAAGACAATGAGACTTGGGTAATGGAGACTCTTCCGCCCGGCAAGAAAGCACTAGGGAGCCAGTGGATATATAAAATTAAGTATAAATCCGATGGCAGCATAGAGCGACTAAAAGCAAGACTTGTGATTTATGGCAATCATCAGGTGGAAGGAATTGACTATAACGAGACATTTGCTCCTGTGGCAAAAATGGTGACGGTTCGTACTTTTCTTGCAATTGCTGCTGTTAAAAATTGGGAAGTACATCAACTGGATGTGCATAATGCTTTCCTTCACGGTGACTTAAGTGAGGAGGTTTATATGAAGGTTCCTCCAGGTTTCAAAAATACAAATCCTAACATGGTTTGCAGGTTGAAAAAGTCGTTGTATGGTCTGAAACAAGCTCCCCGATGTTGGTTTGCAAAACTGTCAACAGCATTGAAGAATTATGGTTTTGTGCAATCCTATTCAGATTATTCCTTATTTGGGTTGTGCAGGGGAAGAACTCAGATCAACGTGTTAGTTTATGTTGATGACTTGATTATTGCAGGGAATGATAAGGTTGCATTGACAACTTTTAAAGATTACCTTGGCAGGTGCTTTCATATGAAGGATTTGGGAGTTTTGAAGTATTTCTTAGGGCTAGAGGTAGCCCGTAATCCAGAAGGAATTTTTCTTTGCCAAAGAAAATACACACTTGAGATAATTTCTGAAACGGGTTTATTGGGAGCCAAGCCTGCGGCATTTCCTATGGAACAAAATCACAATTTGGCCCTTGCCAAGGGCGAATTCCTTGCGGATCCGGCGCCTTATAGGCGACTTGTAGGGAGATTGATTTACTTGTCTGTGACGAGACCTGATCTTGCATATTCGGTTCATATTTTGTCCCAATTTATGCAACAACCTCGTGAGGATCATTGGGAGGCAGCTCTCAGGGTCGTGCGATATTTGAAGAAGAGTCCGGGGCAAGGGATTTTGCTTCGTGCTGATAGTGACCTACGTCTAGAAGGGTGGTGTGATTCGGATTGGGCTAGTTGTCCACTTACGCGGCGTTCCTTGACAGGATGGTTCGTGTTACTTGGTTGTTCTCCTGTGTCGTGGAAGACCAAGAAGCAACAAACAGTGTCTAGATCGTCTGCGGAGGCTGAGTATAGATCAATGGCGGCAACAGTGTGTGAGCTAAAGTGGCTTCGCCAACTTTTAAGCGACTTGGGTGTGCGACATCCGAAGGGTATGAAGTTATTTTGTGATAGTCAGTCGGCATTATACATTGCTCAAAATCCGGTTTTTCACGAAAGAACAAAGCATATAGAGGCTGACTGTCATTTTGTTCGAGATGCGGTGACTGAAGGAATGATTTGTCCGTCATATGTTTCCACTCGTGTTCAATTGGCAGACATCTTTACAAAAGCGTTGGGGAAAGCGAACTTTGAGTTTCTACTCTGCAAGTTGGGCGTTCGAGATCTTCACGCTCCAACTTGAGGGGGGGTATTACGATATCTTTATTGTTGGGCATATGTTTTTACGGAACATGTTTCCTGATAACATGTTTCCTTATTTTTAGGCTTTGGATTTTGTAAGAGATATATATTTGATGGTTGTGAATGGAAAAACAGAGAAATTGACAGTGATTTTGACAACATGTATTGACTCCTAAATTTCTTTCTTTCATTTTCTCTATTTATTTAATATTGTTTTTCACATGTTTAGATGGATTGTATCAGCTCAAACTACATTCTATAGGTTAATCTTGTGCGGTGTACTCCTCTCTGAGGTCAAACTTGATTCTTTCCTTGATGTAAGCAACTTAAATAAACATTTTTATAATTCATCAATTGCATTTACACTTTCCTTATGAAATTAAAATCTGAAAACTTGATGGATAATGTTTGAGTTTCTAATTTATGTCAAGGACCCCGCTATCATGTTAACAGAAAATTTTCATACATTGTTATCCAATTTATTAGTTCTTATTCTAAAGAGTTTTTTTCAATACTAATTTGATTTTTCTTCTAAACTGTTTTTTTTAATACTAATTTGAGTTCTTATTCTAAAGAGTTTTTCTTTAATACTAATTTGAGTATTATAACTAAGCTTTTGCCATTTTCCCAGGTAAAGGTAGAGCCATTGAGCACTTTGTGCCATTCAGAGTCTTTTAATGCTCAGCATGCCTAGCAGTGAAGTAAGTAGCTAGCTTATTTATCCTATTTAGCATTTTATTTATTATAATATGCAACTTAGAGTTCTTGATTTTCAAAAACTGTCTATTTTTCCCTTTCTCTTCCATTCTTTTGTTTTATTTTGCTTGCTAATCATTTTATTTTCCTTACAAATCGTTGTATTTATCATGTTTTATGTTTTCTTAGTATGAAATATAGATTTTTGGGTTTGGTGCTTGCAACGTAACAGATTTTTGTCTTTTGAATTTTATTAATTTTAATTTTGAAAGTATTGGTTGCGTATTGATGTAATTAAGTTGTTTCAAATTTCAGATTTTGATTTAGAACTTTATGGTTTGAATTTAGTCTCTGGTTTCAAAAATACAGGTTTTAGAGTTTTAGCAGGGTAGCTTTCTAAAGCAGCTTGGTTTTAGGTTTTTAATTTTGTGTGGAAACTTTACTTTTGAATTTCCAAAGTGTATTAAATGTGTTCTAAAACTTATTTTAGTTGTTCTTGGTTGTGTTATATTTGATGGTTAAGGTGGTAGTGTATGAGATATATGTAGTGATTTTACATACATATTAATGGACACATGGTTCTAAGATTTGTAATGTTAGTTACATTTGATAGTTTTGTTGTTGTTGGAAATGATGATGATGCTGCCAACTTTATGTTTGATCAAATGCCCGACTGACTGGTTGATTAGGTTCTTATTTTGGTTTAGAAGATGGGTGGTTTAGTGGGTCCTTTTAATTCTAGCAAGTTAATTAAGGTCAAGGTTGTTTCAAGTCTTAATTTAGAATGGGACAAGTAAAGGGTCTATTTCACTTTATATTTGTGATCTTAGGTTTGTCTTTAGGGCAATGAGTCTCTTTAGATTATTAAGGGCTTTGTCTTTAGATTAGTTAATATGCTATTTTTGGTCAATCTCTACTCTTACAATGAAAAGACCAGTGCCCACAAAGCCTTCCACTGTTTTAATGGACTAGTATAAGCTATGTTATGCTTTTAGGATATAAGACGCATAAATTTTCTTTATGAGCTAGTTCCATTTGTTTGGTTCATCATGCAATGCTAGTTTGCAAGTCTTCAGTTTCTCCAATTTAAGTTCATAATTATATGATATTTTTGTCTAATCTCTATTCTTACAATGAAAAGAGGAGTGCCGATAAAGCCAAAGCCTTCTACTGTTTTCAATTTATTTTCTCAAGTTTGAGTTCATAATTAGATGTTGGTTTCTTGTAGTGAAAACCTTTTTTCTTGTTATAGGTACATGATACAATATTTTGGTAAAGAGGTTATAATAGCATTGGATTTGATAGGAGAGCAAGTGAGTTCACATAAGTAGATGTCTTTCTTCTTTAGATCCTAGAGGAATTGTAGAGAAAAATATAAATGTGATAGTTGGAATTATGATATTGTCCTATCATTCATTATATACTGTCTCCAAATCTAGGCCTTTTGTTTCGATGTTCTTGTTTGCTTGAATAGAAATCTTGATTTTGGTTAATGAAGATCACTTTTTACTAAAAGTTTAACCTCAATTTATTGAAGTCACAAGCTTTAAAAAAATCAGGAGATACAATTTTTTTTTTTTTGTACTTTGAGGTTCTTTTCTCACGTAATTTGTAATTTGTAATTGAAGAGATCCATCCATTAAAGATGAACTCACCACCTTAATCTAGATGTACTCAAGGTGTTTGAAGAAATATATCAAAGAGGAGTAAAGCTTTATTTTTCTATTTACAGGGCTTTGTTTCATGGGTTGTTTACTTTTTCTTAATGGGAAGAAGTTGTGAGATATTTTTATAATGGACTTAGACAGAAAACAAACCTTGTTTGATATTATAACCTTTACATATAAAGATGGCATTATAAGAATTAACTTAGATTGAGGTATAGACTACTACTTAGAATCATGTTGTCTCCTTAGTTTGATAGAATTGCCCTTTCAATTTTTTTTTATGTGCAAATCTTAAAGCTTTAAGTTAAGCTTTTTAATGTTCTGTTTTTTAATAAATTTTGTTTGGAGTGCTTTTAAAACTATAGTTATGTTTGTTTAGTGCTTTTAAATAATTTTGATAAACCCTTTTGAGGTATTGATTGTTAAAGTTTAATATTTGAAAACTAAGAATTGTAGTTTAAGTGTTTCCTTCATGTGCCAAGATTGTTTGATAAAATGCCGCAAAGGGTTTGCCATATGTTGGGTTAAACCTAGAGTGTTCAAATTGAATTTTCAAAAGTATAATTATGTTTATTTGGTTCCTTTAAATGATTTGACATTTCTCTTGTGATTAAATCAAGGGATTGAATGTTGAAGTAAAGAAAACTAATTAATATCTATCAACAGCGTAGCTTATGCACAACTTCTGTTTGGTAAAATGATTAAAATAAAGGTGAATTTAGGGGATTTCTATGCTCATCTAGTTTTAAGGGCAAAGTTTAATGATTTGACTCCCTCAGTGAAAAAGGAAAAGAGGTCTTTGAAAAAAAAAAAAAAAAAAAGAGTTAGTTTCATAATGAATTTATAGGAAAAAATAAAGTTGAGTGAAACATGGGTTATTATAAATTGATTTCTAAGGGTGTTTAGAATATTCCTTGGTTAGATTAATATATTTATAAATTTAAATAAAGTTGAAAGTAGAAAATAGAATTATTGGGGGTGTTTTGTAATATTCTTCAAGGTTTTTATTTTCAAACAAAGAAAAAAAGAGCGTAAAAACATTCTTATGAAATTGAGAATGTACAAATAAAAGTTTTCTTCTTCATTGTATATGATGATTTTTTAAATAAATTTGATTTGTGTTAGTTTAATGTCTATATAGTTTACTAGAGCAAGATAATAGAAGTAGAAGCTTGCTCGAATAACTAGCAACTACAAATTACAAGTAGTTTGGATGAATGAAATATCTTGTTGATGAATGGGGTGTAGTATGAATGGGTGAATGAAATACCTTGAAGTGTTTTAAAGTTTCTCATGGTGTAATTAGTAAAGTACATTGTTCTTTTTACATATTAAGAATGTCTTTCATTTTGTTTGAAGTTGTTTTGAGTGCATTTGTTTCAAAAATGAACATTGTGAAGTTGATTATAATGGAGTATTGGAGTTTTGAAAAAATTACATGTAATGTGTACGCATTAAGAAGTATTGGAGTGAATTACTAATGGTTGATGGTTATATATCTTTCGGAGATCATGGCAGGTGTAAAATTTAATGATGTCCCCAATACAAGGGAAGTTCTGCTGAAGCTTTATTTTGAAATGTTATGTGATTAGTATTTATATTCATGTTTATTTGATGTGAGAGTGTGAAACTAGAAGCTTCAATGTATTATTGTTATATATTTTTTGGGATCATTTTCATTAATATCTAGTTTCATATATATCACTATATGAATGAAAATAAAACATAATCATTGTTATAAATTATAATATTTCTTATTGTTTAATGCATTGTCCATTGACAATGACAAGTTTTTAAATCTCTTGATAGATCTTCGTTAAAGCTTGTGCAGTTGAAGATTTCACTTAGATTTTCAATCTACTTTTAAGGGGCTTGGGGAATTATCAAATTTTGTCTGAAGAATTATATATTTGAAGCATATGTACTTGAAGTAACTTTTAATATTTTTTTGTTTATCTTTTGTGATGAACCAACTCATTTGTATATTAATAATTTGGATTTTGTTATTAGCATTTTGTTCAGTTTGTCTAACTTGTTTCTTTTTTATTATTTGCATTCTTATATTATGTTAGAAGAAAATATTGTAACAGATTAAATATTCTTTTATTATTATAGGTTGCATATATATTTATATAAATATAATACCCATACTTCTTGAGGACGTTTATAAAATGTCCTAAAAAATAGTATAACACAACCTTTATGAAATGTTCTATATATAATTAAGCATAAAGAATACCCTTATTTTTAAGGGCGTTTGTAAAAAATCGTAATACTACTACTAAGGACATTTGCGAAACGTTCTCAATACTCTTAATAAGGACGTTTGTAAAACATCTTTATACATCTATTAAGGACATTTTACAAATGTCCTAATACATGAAGAATTATATAAGATCAAACAATAAGGACTTTTGTAAAACGTCCTCATAAATGTATTAAGGATGTGCTACAAACGTCACAAAAAACGTCTTAAAATTATTTTTACAATTAGGACGTTGAATTCAAGGACGTTTAAAAGAATGTCCTAAAAGGGCTTCGAGGACCTTTTTCAAACATATCCTTGTATAGTGATTTTCTTGTAGTGTTTTCTTTGATTTCTTTGCTTTTTTTTTTTTTTTTAATTGCTTTAGCTATTTTGTCATTTAATTTGTTTGTTTCTGGGTTTTTTCTGTTTGATTGGTTGTTTAGCAAGTTTTCCTCATAGTGAACTCATGGATACGGGTAGATGGTGATGGTGGTGGTTGTTTATGTTGTTCAAGACTTCAGTATACTATTAATCTATATATTTCTGGATTGTAGACCTTTATCTTATACAACGGAGGTTGATTTTGGCATAATGTGTTGAATTATTATATTCTCTTTGATCAATCATCTAAGTAGAACATTTCCTAAGATCAAAATGATGAATAATATAATCATTTTAACAGACTTCTTACTCTTTTTTATTACTTTTTTTTTTTTTTTGCTAGGAATTCGGGTTTTGTTATTTACTTACACTTTTTTTATCTTCTTTTGAAATTAGGTTTATTCTACTCGCATGCTTGTAAATTTTGACAGTAGCGTGCTACTGTCATGAGTGGCAATCGATTATTCCACAAAGTCAAGAAATTATAGACAAATAAATTTGATTTATATTCAAGGTAATGTAGTTCACTTAGACAAATAAATTTTGTCAGTAGCTCACTTAGGTATTCTCCATTTGAGTCTATGGATTGAACAAGCAAATTTAGTTTACAATAATGTTCAAAATGCTCACTTCTTAAAACCTGCTCTCCAGTAACTCTTAAAATTAGCATATAGAACTCCTTCCTGGACAACATGCTTGTGTATAATTAATTGGGTGGAAAGATGTGATGAGGCTTGTCCACTTTTTCTTTAATGCTCTTAGTTTTTCTCTGCATTGCTTTTCTTACTAGTCTTTATCTAATTCTTACATTTCCCTCCCTTGTGATTTTGGTATAAATAATTCATTACATAAGTTTATTTTTTTTTTCAGGAAGGTATAGCTTTGCCCTCAATTTCCTTAGTCTTAGACATCTAATTTAATTCCTTCTTTTTTTCTCTCTACTTATATAGGTTGGAGCGAGGTAAAGTAGCTGCAATTATTTGTTTATTTACTTATTTATTTTTCTTGGTTGGTTGGATTGATATGTGAAGTAACTCACGGGTGACTTTCTTTTGAGGTTGGTTCTATCAATTTGTTGGTTTTTTCTTTTTATTGGCTTGAACTGCAGGTTCTTGGGGGCAAGGACAAAGAATTCAGACTTGGGTGATTTCATGTCTGGTAAATGGTAGGTATTACAAAAGACTCTTTAGCAAGATTAATTTGCTTTGATTGGTCTATATATATATATGTTGCTGTAGAAATATAATATGTTCTGGCTTTCTCAATTTTCGGTCCTGTTTGGTTAGCCAGAAGTGCTGCATCCATTGCCTTCATGATCTATACAAGATCCGCACACCAAGCACTTTGATTTAATTCTAATATTTTATATATCCAGTCTTACAAATAATTCCTTTCTTGATTTCTTAACATTTATCAAAGTTGCCCATCTAAGTAACAGTAATTCGCTGCAATCTTACCATCTCTCTCTTGTGGCTATATTATATTTTGTATTTGTTCTATCTCTGCTTCTACAAGTTTAGTTTTGTTCTATCTCTTAGATCCAACCTACAAAGGTAAAGTCATCCTTAGGTTATGCTAAACCTCCTTGGTTGTTCAAAGGCCCATTTCCCTTTTTGTTTGTATGGTAAAATTAGATATAAGGAGGACTTGATTCCCTAATTTAAAATTTTAAAACCCACTTTGTTTCTCGCCACAAGAAAACTTCCCTTCTTTGCCATTCCTGATCTCAAATTCTTCGCTATTTAATTATGGAAAGCCTTAGTTTCACCATTGGAGTCATCTTGGTAAGAACAAAGTTTGATTTGCTTTTAATTGATTTAGTTCTTGGTTTCTGATCATCATGTATATGGCTTTTGGTTATCTGTTTCAGGCAACATAATCTCAGTTTTAACGTTTTTATCTCCCATGTAAGAGCATCTTTAATGCTCTTGTGGATTGTGAAAAAATTAAGTATTACATAAGATAAATAGATAAGAGTTAAAATAAACTTTTTTAATGTAATTATCATTATTCATTGTCAAGCTTTTAAGTGGCCAAAAAAAATTGACGGAGGATTTATTAAAATTATGGGCTTTATTTACTATATTTTGTGTTATCATTATCATCAAGTGAAAATTGACGGAGGAATTTGATTGTACACTTAGTTGCATTAGGAAAGACATTTTGGAGAAATTTGTTTAATTTCTGTCTATAATATGTTTTAAATGAGTAACGTTTGAACGTGAAAAAATAATCAAACCATTGATCTTGTAAATAACCTTAACAACGGGTGGGGGAGCCCTTGTGCAGTTTTTCTTAGCAGCAACGGTCGCTTTACCTTGTTGATAGTTCTTGGGAAAAGACAGCGAGGCCTAACACAGAGGCTCTCACAACGTTTTTGTAACCCTGTAAAGTTGTTTTGACAACGGTCATTCCCATTGTTAGATGCACTTTTTGTACTAGTATTCGTGGAGGTGGAACGTTTTGCGTTCTTCTTGATATTTTGTATGGAACGTTCCACAAACGCTCCTCTTGGAACATTCCAGTGTATCTCTTTTTCTTATCTTTTGTGTTCTTGGTATTTTGGAATTTGTACTTATTCAGTCTAATCCGGGTTATTACAATTTCTCTATGCAATTGTAGTTAAAAATAGCAAATAAGATTTTATTTGTTTAACAAAAATAAATAAAAATTGATGGCATTCCTACAAACTGTTATTATTTTTCTTAAATAGTAATTATGATACGAACCTATTTTTGACAAACTCAAAGCATAAAAAATAATAATAATAATTGATTCAATTAAGGAACTCAACCTCCCAAATAGATCAAATTATTTATCTTGTAAATTATTATTATTTTTTTAATTTTATTAGTTTACTCTCTTTAAATAGAGAATCACAACGCAACTAATTTTTATAAACTAGTTAATACAACTTATTTTCACTACACATATTCACGTACACCATGTTCTACCATATGCTACAGTCATAAAAAGCTACTCTAACTACTTGTATTTATTCTACTTAGTAAAAGTAACACAAAAACACAAAATGAGTTTGTAATATTTCACCATGCTTTCAAGATAACATCCATGCAATTAATATTTTTGACACCAACACGATGCTAGCCCTTTTCTGGCGGCTTCACTCGACTATCCGTATTTGACATACTTATTGTATCATATTATTACACAATGCAAATATAGCTTAATCTAGCCTTTAAATTGTCAATGGATGATATGGCTTTCGAACTCGTGCAATAGTGTTAATTTGCTTGGCTCCAATTCCAAATTAAACAAACCCATTGTCTACAAACTAAAAAGATAAAATAAAAAGAAAAGAAAAAGATAATTAGTTCAATTGAAGGAACTAATACTTCCAAATAGGTTCTTCGAATGAACCCAACCACCCAAATAAATCAAACTATTGATCTTGTAAATAATCTTGATCTTCCCAATTTCATTCATTCACTCTCTTTGTATAGAGAATTACAGCACAACTATTAGCCAAATTTCATTCATTCCCAATTTCTTATAAACTAGCCAATACAATTCATTTTTTCTACAAATACACTCATGTTTCACAATATGTTACAGTGGTAAGATATTACCACTATAACATAAAAATAACACAAAAAATGAAGTACCCATATGATAAATGACCACGAAGAATAAAATAAAATAAACAAATCATGATAGCCACAAGCTGACTCAAAAGTCACAACGAGCAAGTTAAAATTTTTTTTTAAAAAAAAAAAAAAAAAAAAAGAAGGTGAGTTGCAGTCTGTTAAAAATGAGCTCAAGTTTTTAAGCCAACTCTCAATGATCGTTTGACAGCTTGAAATTAGTATAATTGTTAGGGAAATAATTTAAAAGTTTGGCAAAGCGAAAATGATTCAAGGACGTGGGACCTCATGTGATATTCAGGCTTCGATGCTGCTTGTATTGTATGCATTGCATGTGTATTGCAAAGATGTTGATGCTGGAATAAGAGGAAATTCAGACTCCTCAGTAAAATCAAAAAATTATAACGGCAAAAAATATAAGAAGTCCAAATGAAGATCATGTCTTTGGCTCATGTTCGTGCTTTAACTTAATTTGCTCTTGATAAAAATGAATATGTGGTGAATTAAAGTAATACATTTATTTATCAATCTGCAATCTTGGGCTCATGCGTCTCTTGTCCGTACCAATTATTTTTCAAGCGCAAAAAAATGTTTTTTCTTTTTTTTAGTGTTGTCATAAGGTGAGAGAATGTTGATGCTGGGATCAGAGGAAATTGAGACTCCTCAGTAAGATCAAAAAAGTATAACGGCAAAAAATATAAGAAGTTCAAATGAAGATCACGCTTAAATCTTTGGCTCATGTTTGTGCATTAACTTAATTTGCTCTTGATAAAAATGAATATGTGGTGAATTAAAGTATTACATTCATTCATCAATCCGCAATCTTGGGCTCATGCGTCTCTTGTCCGTACCAAATTTTTCCCAAGCACAAAAAAATATTTTTTCTTTTTTTAGTGTTGTCATAAGGTGAGAGAATGTTGATGCTAGGATCAGAGGAAATTGAGACTCCTCAGTAAGATCAAAAAAGTATAACGGCAAAAAACATAAAAAGTCCAAATGAAGATCATGCTTAAATCTTTGGCTCATGTTTGTGCTTTAACTTAATTTGCTTTTGATAAAAATGAATACGTGGTGAATTAAAGTAATACATTCATTCATCAATCCGCAATCTTGGGCTCATGCGTTTCTTGTCCGTACCAATTTTTTCTGGAGCGTTGGGCTTTTGGGTGTGAATTATAATTTAATTAAATTTGGGCTTGGGCTCCAAGATGCAGTGTTCTATATAGGCTTAATGTTACATATATAACATTTGGCTAGCAATTGGTAATGGAAGCTGCTAAATCCAACCACTTAATCCTTTCAGTCCACCCCCCAACTCACTTCACCCCCTTGAAGTTTAAAATCAACTAAATCCTATCTCTCCACCCACCCTAATTCCAAGATTACCCTTCCCGCCCTCTCTCCATTCTTCAGCGCCCCTCTTCTTCTTTTCTCGTTTCCTCTCCAATGCCCAAATTTTTCTCCTTTCATTATTCATTTCTTGATTGATTTTAACCATTTAAAGAGTTAAATCTATGTTTTAAGACTTCTTAGCAAGAAAAGGAGGAGATCTAACGATAAAATTGAAAGATTTCGTGAAGAAAATGTCAAATCTAAATCGGTGAGCAAATCTTCAATTTTTCAAGTTATAAGTTAGAGTTGTTATCTTATTTTGTGTTATTTGTTCATTTCTACTTAGATCTAGGCTCTAAATCATAAAAAAGTAGTTAAAATGGGCTGAAAAAGGGTTTCAAAAAATCCTTTCTCGTGGCTCGCAATGAGTTGTGCCAGACAACTTTCCTCTGTCCATCCGTGGTTGGACGAACCATTTATTTTTATTTATTTTTGTTTTTTTTATTTACATTAACCTATGGTACTAACATGATTTTTTAATTATTTCTTATTTAGATATGTCGTCGAGACAAAGGAGACCCAATGTCTCTACTACCAAGGGGCAAAGCTCTCAAAGAGATCGGCCAACAGCCTCTGCTAGGAGAAAACGTGCACAATAAGAACAATTACCACCACCAATTATAAATGAAGAGGAAGGAGAAGAGGTGGAGGAAGTGGCCGAGGAACTGGACAATTTCGGTTCACAAGTACTGACTAGTCTTGGCCCTAATGGGCTTACTGATCCATCAGTACTCACACACTTTAAAACACACGTAACATATTTCATTTGGCAGAACAAGATATATAATGTCTTTTTATTCAATTTTTATGATTATGTCTAAATAAATTTATTTAATCGATTTTGATGTTTTGTTTATTCATGCAGATACGCACACTTTTTAAATGCATCAATCATGACACCAAATTGGTGACGTGGGATCTCAGTCAACACCCTGAGAAGCAAAGGGTTATGGAAATTATTAAAGAGTCTGAGCTTCATCCTTTGCTAAAATGCACGTACGAGAGTGCCAATAAAGTTTTAATTTCATCTATCATGGAGAGGTGACACCTAGAGATAAATACATTTCACCTACCTTTCGGTAAAATGAACATCACTCTCGATGATTTCATGGTTTTACTTTGCATACCAACTTTAGGCAAGACAGTAAATTGCGAAGTAATAGATAATGCAGAGGCAGTCCTACTACTCCAAAAAGCATTAGGGGTGTCAATTCAACATGCAGCTAATGAGATCGCCACGCATAGAGGACAACCAGTACGATTGGATTGGTTAAAACAAATATTTGAGTCAAAACTTAAAAAAGATGAACCATATCCTTCAGCTGAGTGTACAGCAAGAACATATTTGTTGTTCATATGAGGCTGTGCGATTTTCACAGGCAAGAGTGTTACAAGGGTGAACATAATTTACTTGCAATTGTTGATGAACCTGGAAGCGGTTAATACATATGCATGGAGTTCCGCTTGTCTGGCTTCTTATATCACCAAATAGGTTGTGCGACAAGATTTGGCGTGTAGCAGATTGCAGAATACACAAGTTTCTTAGAGGTAAAACTACCTTATTTATTTTCTTTCATGTAAATTATGAAAACCATATTTGTTGTTCGAACACTTTCATTTTCTTTCATATATGTTAGGCGTGGCTGTAACACCCTGTAGTTTTAATAAAATACATACGTTAAAATACACGTATCTCGAGATGTATAATACACATATTTTATACGTAGGAGGTCAATTGTATGTGTGTATATGAATACATGTGAAATAAGTGAATTGAGTTATAAATTACATGAAGAAAATGGCGCAGATTGAAATTGAATTATATAAATGAGATGAGTTGAATTCAATGAAATTTGATGGAGGAGTTGGTTATTAAGGGGAGCCTAGGAGCATGGGATCATAGTAAATCTGATTTTGTTTGAAAAAAAAAAGAAAAGAAAAAAAAGAGAAAGAAGTTGCTGAACGAAAAACAAAAAAAAAGAAAAAAGAAGAGAGATAGAAGAACGAGAGAACGAAAGAAGGAAAGGAAAGAACGAAGGGGGAAACGTGGGATTCGCGTCAAATCGGGACCAGCGGTAAGTGATTTTCACTCTATTTCTTCGTGTAATTAATATCTAAGCTAGATGTAACGATTCTAGCGGAGTAATTTTAGCTATGAGAGTTGTTTTACAGTGTTTTCAAAATTGGGGTTTTTACCCAACTTGGATGAAAATTTGCAGAAAAACACTCCCTACACTGTAGGAACCTTGAATATGTGGTTAGATTTCATTTCTTTGTTCATTTGAAATTTTTATGGCTGTTGGAAGTTAGAGTTTAGATTGAAAACCTTTTGAATCATATTAAACCCGATGAAACTTCAGTTGAAGGCTATAAAATGGTAGAATGCACTGTTGCGAGGCCATCGATGCTAATTTCATGATTTTTGGAGACCGTTTGACAATTTTAGTAAAAATTTCCATGTCACGACCCACTATATGTGACGTCATGACCGGCACGGCAACCTCCGAGTATACCCTCCGTCGGTACACCCGACGTCCCGTCAGCCTAAAATACATATACGAATCCCCAAAAAGAAATAAAAGTACATCATTAACAACCAACTATCATGATCATAATGAAATAAAATATTACTTCTCCAAAGTTTTACAAACATAAAATTCCAGAGTCTTCAAAATGATACAAAACCCAACACATCTCAACTATGTGTTAAATATACAATTACTAGGTGTTATCATGTACATAATTATCAAAATACAAAACTAAATGTATAACACCTACATGAAACAAAAACAAGGGACGCTCCGCAGTCAAGCCTTCCCTTTTCCTTTTCTATCAGATCCTGAAAGAAGATGGTGAGGTGTGAGCTACAGCCAGCTCAGTGAATGTTATTTACAAGTGGCATATACGTGAATTTATAAAACATAGTAAGATCATAAAACAGTTGAAATTGTCATGATGACGAAATATATTACATACATGCTAACATAATGCATCAAGTCATACATAAGACGATGCATAACATTTTGTAGTCATGCTTATGCAATCCTAACACCTCCTGAGTATGGGGGTTTCAAGGCCTGGTGCGCGACACACAGCGCCCGAACACACACACAATACTCGTATTCTAATAGGGTTTATGGGGTCGTGCAGCACGTAGGATTAATTTAAACAAACCTACCCATACACAAGGCATAAAACCCTCTGCCAGGTACGCAATTGGGATCGCCGCTAGACTTACGAGAATTCCCAAAAAGAGGAAATTTCAACTAGGGGCCTCAACCCAAATTGTCATCCCAATGAATTATGCTCAAATGAATTTCATAGAATATAAAAACATGCATACCATCATACATAAGTATTTAAAACATTTCTATACTACGATGCCACATATAAATAATCCAAAAGTAAAAGAACACTCACACTTGATTGGCTAAGTCTAGCCAATCCAATTGCCAAAACTCTCCAATTGACTAAACGGGTTCAAGATTAATCACAAGACCTGGAAATAACATGGTTAACACAACTGAAAATCAGTCATAAAGTGTGTCAAAACCCCATGTTCAAACCCAATCTAAAGTCAATTAGATTCTAAATTGATTACCCCCTTGAGCCAATTTCCATATTGCCCAACTTAATCATTTAGACTCAATTAAACTAAGATTGACCTAAATTGAATGTAATAGGGTGATCCCATGATCCAACCACTAATATACATGAAATTCAATTATAATTAGGGTCAATTAGACTATACATCAAGTCAATTTCATCAATTGACTAAGTGTTGGTCAAAATCCCAATTAGGCCAATATAAAATATAAGGTCAAAATAAACTAAGTCATATCAATTTAACATAGGTTCTAACATTTTAAACCCATGATTCTACTTAATTTGGGCCCAATTAAACAATCCCCAAGTCAATTTCACAAATTGACTTGCTTTGGGTGAAAACTCCCAATTTGGGCAAATTACATGCAAAATTACCAAATACTTAGCCTAGATCAAAATTAGTCAACCTTAGGGTGTCCATTATGAGAACCCACTGAATTCAATCATCAAAAAACTCTAATCATGTCCAATTAGACCTACATTGCATAATTTTCCAAATTTTATATCAAGAGCATCAAAAGCCCCAAATCTGGAAATTTTCATACATATGCCCTATTGCCAATTTTACACTAGGCCACCATGTTCAACCATGAATTTTACTAATCTTGCAACATGGAATCATCCACAATGGCCACTAGATCAACATAGTTGACATGCAAACATATTGAAAAAGTCTAAGGCCATAAACTAAGTATAGGTCATTTGAACTAAACCTTCCAATTTCTTGCTAGAAATTGGGGTTTTCACCATTAGTGTACTCCTTGCACTCTCTAATCACACATATGTGATATGCAAGACTCAACTCCAACTTTGGTCTTCCACCCATCCAAGGTTCATCACAATGCATGCATCAAAATGAAACCCTCATGCTCAAAATAAAGCTATCATGCAACTAATAGAGAGATTCAAGGAAGAAATGGAGGAAAAATACAAACCTTAAGGTGTTCTTGAGCAAGAAACCACCAAACCCTAACTTTCCTCTCCTTTTCTCCTCTCCAGCTCCTTTCTCTCTTTTCTGGCTGAGAAATGAGCAAATGAGCCTAAAATCACGTTTTGGTTGCTTAAATAGATAAGCTTAGGCCCACAACTAAAAGTTGTCAAAACTATTAAAAACCCAGTTTTCCTGTTACAATACTTGCATTTAGATAGTCCATTTCTTGCAAACTACGCAAGACTTTAACATCTTGACCGTTCAAACGTTGAATGAGTAAGCTATCAACATTATGGTAAACGTTAGGCTCAATCAAACGGTGGGATTGTGAGATCTATCAGTTTGATCAAAACTGCGTAAGAAAATCTCAGAATCCGTGAAACAGAGTTTGGGGTCTTATAACTCAAAGTAGGTAACCCAATCAAGATCTTCACCGTTCATAATGAAGATCTATCATATAAGAATGAGCTGACAAAATTTCATCCCAATCAGACGATGGATCTAGGAGATCAAACCATTGATGTAAGTTGTGACAGGAATTTCTTCCTCCATGGAGAAAGCTCCACTGGATCCAAAACATCATTTTTGAAATGTTTTGAAGTAGAACGGGCCTCCGATGGTTCCGAAATTTCATGCGCACCCTTTATGATCTAAAATCATGCAAAGACACTCGAACTTACGTACTTCGAGCATCAAAATACATATACACATACGTATACGAATACGTATAGGGTACACTATGGGTCAAAATGACGTCACCTAAAGGCACGGGTGCTACAACTCTCCCCAACTTAGGAATATTTTTGTCCTCAAAAATAAAAGCAAGAGAACTAACCTCAGTCGGCAAAGAGGTCGGGGAATTGCTTTCTCATCTGGTCCTCGCGCTCCCAGGTTTGCTCTTCATTATCGTGGAATTGCCATCTGACGCGCACAAGCGGGATTTCCTTATTTCTCAATTTCTGAACCCTACGAGCCATAATCTGAATAGGAAACTCCTCATAAGTCGTATCCTCCCTAACTTGCAGATGACTCACATCAAGCACATGAGCTGGATCGGGATAAGACTCCTTCAATGGATCTTTATTAAACTTCCTTAGCATCGATACGTGGAATACATCATGAACACCCTCGAGCTGAGAAGGTAGAGCCAACCTGTACGCTACTGGTCCAATCCTCTCAACAATCCGGAATGGCCCAATAAACCTAGGGGCAAGTTTCCCACTGACACCGAACCTCATCTGTCCTTTGAGTGGCGAGACCTTAAGCAAAACTAGATCTCTCACAGCAAACTCTAACGGCCGATGTCGGTTATCATAATAACTTTTTTTCCTGTCCTGAGCTGACTTCAGCCTCTGCCGAATCAGCTTGACTTTCTCAGTCTGCTCAACAACTGCATCAGGGCCCCATAGCTGCGTATCACCCACCTCGTACCAACAAGCTGGAGATCTACAGGGTCTTCCATACAAAGCCTCATACGGTGCCATACCGATGCTAGCCTGATAACTGTTGTTGTAAGCAAATCCACACAAGGGCAAATGCTCACCCCAACCACCACCAAACTCTAAAATGCAAGACCTGAGCATATCCTCCAGCATCTGAATCACTCTCTCGGACTGACCGTCCGTCTGAGGATGAAATGCTGTACTGAGTCGGAGGCGGGTCCCAAATTGAGTCTGCAAGGCCTGCCAAAACCTCGATGTAAATCGTGGATCTCGATCCGACACGATAGACAATGGCACTCCATGCAATCTCACGATCTCTCTCACATATAATCTGCTCAGTCTATCCACAGAGTCCTTGGCACTCATAGGAAGGAAGTGCGCACTCTTGGTCAATCTATCGACCACAACCCAAATGGCATCAAATCTGCCCTGAGACCTCGACAATCCCATGATGAAATCCATTGTGATGTGTTCCCATTTCCACTCGAGTATGGGCAATGGTTGCATCTGACCTCCAGGCTTCCGGTGTTCAGCCTTAACCTGCTGACACACCTCACATCTCTGCACATACTCAACAATACTCTTCTTCATCCCGTGCCACCATACAGATCTCTTCATGTCATGGTACATCTTGGTAGCCCCTAGATGAACAGTATACTGAGACCTGTGAGCCTCTCGAAGTATCTCAGCACGCAACTTAGCATCATATGGGATCCATAGTCTTCCTCTATACCGCAAGACATCATCTGGACCAATCTGCCAATCGGCCTGGTCAACACTGTCTGCGTATCCACGGTACATGTCATAATCTGGACAATGTTCCTGTAAATATCTAACCCTCGGAATATGGGCATCCGCAAGCTGCACGTGCATCTGAGCACATATCTCAGTAAGTGGTGCGTTTGAGAGTATACTCATCATAGTCACTCTCTCAAGTAAATGCCACTGCTGGGCCATCTGAAAAGCAACCACCTGAGTCCCTGCTCGCCTACGGCTCAAAGCATCAACCACAACATTGGCTTTGCTAGGATGATACTGCAAAGAGAAATCATAATCCTTTAGTAACTTGAACCATCTCCTCTGCCGCATATTCAGCTCCTTCTGATCAAAGAGGTACTTCAAACTCTTGTGATCGGAAAACAAAGTGAACCTCTCACCATAAAGGTAATGCCTCCATAGCTTCAGTGCAAATACAATAGCGGCCAGCTCCAAATCATGCATAGGGTAGTTCTGCTCATGCACCTTAAGCTGTCTAGATGCATATGCAACCACTCGACCCTCCTGCATCAGTACACATCCCAGACCTAAGAGTGATGCATCAGTATAAATTACCAACTCTTTCCCAGGCTCTGGAAGAATCAACACTGGAGCTGTAGTCAACCTCTTTTTCAACTCACTGAAAGCTCTCTCACAGGCATCCGACCACGTGAAGGCCACATTCTTCTGAGTCAGCTTAGTTATCGGGGCCGATATCTTGGAAAAGTCTTTCACGAACTTCCTGTAATAACCAGCCAAACCCAGAAAGCTACGAATCTTGGTCACTGTGGTAGGTCTTGGCCAATCAATGATTGCCTCAACCTTAGCAGAATCAACAGAAATACCCTCTGCACTAACCACATGACCCAAGAATTTCACCTCAGTCATCCAGAAATCACACTTGCTCAGCTTGGCATACAACCTATGCTCCAACAATGTCTGCAAAGTAACTCTGAGATGACGTTCATGATCCTCTCTTGTCTTAGAATAGACTAGGATATCATCGATGAAGACTATAATGAACTGGTCAAGGTACGGCCTGAACACTCTCTGCATCAGATCCATGAACATTGCTGGTGCATTAGTCAACCCGAAGGGCATCACCAGAAACTCGTAATGTCCATACCTCGTCCGAAAAGCAGTTTTCGACACATCATCATCTCTTATCCTCAACTGATGGTACCCAGACCTCAAGTCAATCTTCGAAAAGAACTTGGCCCCAATCAATTGGTCAAACAAGTCATCAATACGAGGAAGTGGATATTTGTTCTTCACAGTCACCTTATTCAGTTGACGGTAGTCTATACACAAACGAAGACTCCCATCTTTTTTCTTGACGAACAACACAGGCGCTCCCCAAGGTGACATGCTAGGAGAAATAAATCCCTTGTCCATCAGCTCATCAAGCTGGGCTCTGAGTTCGTCCAACTCTTTCGGTGCCATACGATACGGTGGAATGGAAATGGGTTTAGTGTCGGGCATCAAATCAATGATAAAGTTTACCTCTCGCCTAGGCGGCAAGCCAGGTAACTCATCAGGAAAGACCTTTGGGTACTCGCAGACTATAGGAATGTCTGCTAGCTGAATACCCTGACTCACATCATCCACTGGCGTCAAACTCGCCATCGTAGCAACCTCATCATCAGTGGCTAATCTACCCTGGGTAGGTGGTCTCGATGCAGTCCTGCCTCGCAAGACGAAGACTGGCTCTCCGGGTATTTGAAAGATAACCCTCTTGCCGAAGCAATCAATGTGAGCGTGATACGCTGCCAGCCAATCCATACCCAAAATGGCATCAAACTCTAGGAACTCTAAGACTCTAAGGTCAACAGACATCTCATGGTCCTCGAATGTCACAATGCATCCCACACATACCATATTAGGGTAAATTCTCTCACCGGCCGCCGTACTCAAAATCAACGGCGTACTAGTCCTAACAGTAGACAATCTCAATCTATCTACTACACCACCAGAAATAAATGACAAAGTAGAACCAGCATCGATCAAGACATACATCAAAGAATTGCAAATGCTGATTGTACCTTCTATTAGTTGCTTGCTAGCCTCAGGATCTGCCTGCGTAACAGCTCTGGCTTGTTCTCTGGTAGGTGTAGCTGTAGGACTAAACTGACCAAAAGGCATCCTCTGTGGACACTGGCTCTTCTTATGCCCTGGAGTCCCGCAACCATAACACACAATCGGCCTTGGTACTCTAGGTGCAAAAGATACAGCCTGCGACCCGGTTCCGGCTGTCTGCTGTCTACCAGATCTGACAAAACTTTGTTGCTGCTGCTGGGATCGACTAGAAATCTGAACACTGTGGCCCGCAGCTGGTGGTACCACTGATACTGGAGCGGAGGCTACAGATGCCTCATATCCACTGCCGTTGAATCTTGGCCTCTTATTGCGTCGGCCTCTCCTGCCACTGAAATAATGTGCCTCTGACCCTGCCTGTTGAGTCTGAACTGTAGGGGCTGCGGGTGCCTGGACTGCTGCAGGTAACCTCATCCGAGAATTTGCCTCTGCGGCCTCAAAATCTGCGGCCTGCCCCATAGCCTGCGCATAGGTCTGCACGCCAGCCAGTGCCAAACCCTCACGGATACGGCCTCTGAAACCATCCCGTATCCTCTGCATCCTCAGCTCATCGGTAGAAACCATCTCTGGAGCGAAGAGTGCCAACCTGTTGAACTCTTGCTCGTACTCTCTCACGGACATGTTGCCCTGGGTCAGATGTAGAAACTGGATCCGACGTTGATCCCTCTCGGCCCGTGGATAGAACTCTACAAAGAACAACTCCTTGAATCTAGTCCAAGTCCGGACCTCACCCTCGAGACGCTCCACCCGTTCCCACCATTTGTTAGCCTTGCCAATCAGCTTAAACCTGGCAAGCTTGATCTTATCATGCTCAAGCGCCCTCATATCACTGAATATGGTCTCCATCCGAGTCAACCATCCCTCAGCAAGCTCTAAATCAAGACCTCCCGAAAACTCAGCAGGATCCCGAAACTTGAAGGCTTTCATAACCTTCTCATAGCGGTCATTCTCTGCCCGCTCAGCTTCAGTCTCCCCAGCTACGACATGCTGGACCCCAGCTGGTACTGCCTGCTCTGCCTGATCCCCTACTACTGCTGCCACACTACTGTCCTCTACAGCCGCTGCCACATCATCCTGCAGTGGTGGCCTAACACCCTGTGTACGGCCTAACAACTCGAGAATCTGGGCCTGCTGCTGCTGAGTGGCCTCTAAGACTGCCTCTATACGCCTAAGGCGTTCCTCTGGGTCCATGGCTGATCCTGTTTTTTTTTTCTTTTGTAAATATCTGAAATTCACAATAAGGAATAGTTCAATTAGGATCACAATCCAGGAAAAGTTACCCCTAAGATAACTACCCATAATCATACTCATAAAGGCAATCATAATATCATATAAGTCTTTTATTCTTTTAAGAATTTTAAACCTAAAACACTCTCGACTCTGATACCATAGTTGTCACGACCCACTATACATGGTGCCATGACCGGCACGGGAACCTCCGAGTATACCCTCCGTCGGTACACCCGACGTCCCGTCAGCCTAAAATACATATACGAATCCCCAAAAAGAAATAAAAGTACATCATTAACAACCAACTATCATGATCATAATGAAATAAAATATTACTTATCCAAAGTTTTACAAACATAAAATTCCAGAGTCTTCAAAATGATACAAAACCCAACACATCCCAACTATGTGTTAAATATACAATTACTAGGTGTTATCATGTACATAATTATCAAAATACAAAACTAAATGTACAACACCTACATGAAACAAAAACAAGGGACGCTCCGCAGTCAAGCCTTCCCTTTTCCTTTTCTATCAGATCCTGAAAGAAGATGGTGAGGTGTGAGCTACAGCCAGCTCAGTGAATGTTATTTACAAGTGGCATATACGTGCATTTATAAAACATGGTAAGATCATAAAACAGTTGAAATTGTCATGATGACGAAATATATTACATACATGCTAACATAATGCATCAAGTCATACATAAGACGATGCATAACATTTTGTAGTCATGCTCATGCAATCCTAACACCTCCTGAGTATGGGGGTTTCAAGGCCTGGTGCGCGACACACAGCGCCCGAACACACACACAATACTCGTATTCTAATAGGGTTTATGGGGTCGTGTAGCACGCAGGATTAATTTAAACAAACCTACCCATACACAAGGCATAAAACCCTATGCCAGGTACACAACTGGGATCGCCGCTAGACTTACGAGAATTCCCAAAAAGAGGAAATTCCAACTAGGGGCCTCAACCCAAATTGTCATCCCAATGAATTATGCTCAAATGAATTTCATGGAATATTAAAACATGCATACCATCATACATAAGTATTTAAAACATTTCTATACTACAATGCCACATATAAATAATCCAAAAGTAAAAGAACACTCACACTTGATTGGCTAAGTCTAGCCAATCCAGTTGCCAAAACTCTCCAATTGACTAAACGGGTTCAAGATCAATCACAAGACCTGGAAATAACATGGTTAACACAACTGAAAATCAGTCATAAAGTGTGTCAAAACCCCATGTTCAAACCCAATCTAAAGTCAATTAGATTCTAAATTGATTACCCCCTTGAGCCAATTTCCATATTGCCCAACTTAATCATTTAGACTCAATTAAACTAAGATTGACCTAAATTGAATGTAATAGAGTGATCCCATGATCCAACCACTAATATACATGAAATTCAATTATAATTAGGGTCAATTAGACTATACATCAAGTCAATTTCATCAATTGACTAAGTCTTGGTCAAAATCCCCAATTAGGCCAATATAAAACATAAGGTCAAAATAAACTAAGTCATATCAATTTAACATAGGTTCTAACATTTTAAACCCATGATTCTACTTAATTTGGGCCCAATTAAACAATCCCCAAGCCAATTTCACAAATTGACTTGCTTTGGGTGAAAACTCCAAATTTGGGCAAAATCCCCAAATTACATGCAAAATTACCAAATACTTAGCCTAGATCAAAATTAGTCAACCTTAGGGTGTCCATTATGAGAACCCACTGAATTCAATCATCAAAAAACTCTAATCATGTCCAGTTAGACCTACATTGCATAATTTTCCAAATTTTATATCAAGAGCATCAAAAGCCCCAAATCTGGAAATTTTCATACATATGCCCTATTGCCAATTTTACACTAGGCCACCATGTTCAACCATGAATTTTACTGATCTTGCAACATGGAATCATCCACAATGGCCACTAGATCAACATAGTTGACATGCAAACATATTGAAAAAGTCTAAGGCCATAAACTAAGTATAGGTCATTTGAACTAAACCTTCCAATTTATTGCTAGAAATTGGGGCTTTCACCATTAGTGTACTCCTTGCACTCTCTAATCACACATATGTGATATGCAAGACTCAACTCCAACTTTGGTCTTCCACCCATCCAAGGTTCATCACAATGCATGCATCAAAATGAAACCCTCATGCTCAAAATAAAGCTATCATGCAACTAATAGAGAGATTGAAGGAAGAAATGGAAGAAAAATACAAACCTTAAGGTGTTCTTGAGCAAGAAACCACCAAACCCTAACTTTCCTCTCCTTTTCTCCTCTCCAGCTCCTTTCTCTCTTTTCTGGCTGAGAAATGAGCAAATGAGCCTAAAATCACGTTTTGGTTGCTTAAATAGATAAGCTTAGGCCCACAACTAAAAGTTGTCAAAACTATTAAAAACCCAGTTTTCCTGTTACAATACTTGCATTTAGATAGTCCATTTCTTGCAAACTACGCAAGACTTTAACATCTTGACCGTTCAAACGTTGAATGAGTAAGCTATCAACATTATGGTAAACGTTAGGCTCAATCAAACGGTGGGATTGTGAGATCTATCTGTTTGATCAAAACTGCGTAAGAAAATCCCAAAATCCGTGAAACAGTGTTTGGGGTCTTATAACTCAAAGTAGGTAACCGCAATCAAGATCTTCACCGTTCATAATGAAGATCTATCATATAAGAATGAGCTGACAAAATTTCATCCCAATCAGACGATGGATCTAGGAGATCAAACCATTGATGTAAGTTGTGACAGGAATTTCTTCCTCCATGGAGAAAGCTCCACTGGATCCAAAACATCGTTTTTGAAATGTTTTGACGTCGAACGGGTCTCCGATGGTTCCGAAATTTCATGCGCACCCTTTATGATCTAAAATCATGCAAAGACACTCGAACTTACGTACTTCGAGCATCAAAATACATATACACATACGTATACGAATACGTATAAGGTACACTATGGGTCAAAACGACGTCACCTAAAGGCACGGGTGCTACATTCCATGTTTCCAATGAACAGTGGCGTAAATAGTACTGTGATCA
The DNA here is from genome assembly GCA_035771175.1 of Paratinospora sagittata. Lineage (NCBI taxonomy): Eukaryota > Viridiplantae > Streptophyta > Magnoliopsida > Ranunculales > Menispermaceae > Paratinospora > Paratinospora sagittata. Next base: position 16,243,230 of record CM069606.1, on the reverse strand, counting down.
TATCCAGTGAATAAAATGGAATTAGAATCCAATGAAACTCCGGTTTGAGATCATAGAATCGTAGAAAACTGAATTCCGGACGTTTTGATACTACAATTGTGATTTTTGGATATGATTTGATATTTTTAGTAACTAAATATATGATTTTTGTGAGTAAAATTGACTTTGGATGCCTCTGGGAACGTGTAAAACCTTAGTAAAATACCTGTTGAAGGTAGTAGAATGCAAGTATGACGAATTTCACACGTGTCGATGTGGACAGAATAATTTTAGAAATGTTCTATATTTTTAATAAAATTGATATATGTTCTAGGAAAAAAATAATGAGAACTAGTGAAAATATGAATTGAAAATCTATTTTCACTGTTCTTTATTGTGGAAATATCTAGATTGACCACGGAAACGAGATAGTAGTTTCTTCAACTGCTTATGAGTCCTAAATTGAGTTGGAATTTTAAGTCACAGAATGTGTATAATATTTTTAAGGTTGATCATTATTATTGGTGATTTGAAGTGAGTTGAGAAATTAAATATGTAAATAGATATGAATAAATGAAATTGAATTATGGAGTGATTGTGATAGGTTGAGTTAGTTGGATTTAAATTGGAGCTGAACTCGAAAGCGACGGTGATTGTAATTAAGTTGAAAAGTCTTGTACTGTGAGTATAGTTTTCTTGATTTGGTTCTTGTATGATATTGTATACATATAAAATGTTTGATTTTATGCATGTTATATTTATATGTAATGCATTGAGTGTTTATTGATCATGCAAACTGATTTTTAGCATTTGGAGCTTATAATAATGTCATTTCGTTAGGAATTAAACCCGGATGAGGTTTTGCGAAACCTCATTGTCAGTAAATCTGTCCTAACAAGGGTTGCGATCCTGAAATGACAGTGAATTGGATAATGAGAGGTTGTGGCTACCTTGTAACGACCATACAAGGGTTAGACCTGCTCTCTTGCCTTGAAGGAGGGAGATGGTAAATTTTTTGATGAAACTGTGCACTGATTTATTGAATGAGCATAAACTATATATTGTGTGCATGTATACTATTTTGATGAATGTTGCATGTGCTTTTGAAATATTTTAATTTAAATGATTTGATATGTCATGTTCCCTAAATGCATGCGATGGTCATGTCAAGAGCTATACTCACTGAGCTGTTGTTTGCTCACCCCATTTCCTTCACCATTTCAGGTACCGAGTTGAAGGGAAAAGAAAAAATCCGTTAGTGATAATTACGTGATTGCAGTCATCTGGTATATGTATGTATGCTTAGAGGAAATGAGTTATATTTTTTTTTTATGTTGATATGTATAATTATCACATACTATATATATAATATCACCTAGATGGGTTGTGTGGTAATGTGGATTATAGTTAAATACTTTAGTTATACAATGCTTGTGATGATGGAATGGGATGATCGTACATATTTATCATGTGAGAATCTAATTTGTGGTATATCAAGAAAAATGTGAAATGTCCATTTTATGGGGAGATGCTGTCAAAATTTCTGAAAACTTTGAAAAGTTTTGTGAATGTCCGTTGAGGCTGACAGTGTATTGTATATTGTATATGGGTGTACAGTGTATAACACATTGTGCCGGTCATGACGTCAGGGGCGTCGTGACAGTGGCTGTACGAGCACATACCTTTGCTTCAACTGCACATTAATCGTGCTTATATAAATAACTACCCACGAGCTCAAAAGTTGAAGTTTAGAAAAAATATGGGATTAGGGCAAGATAATTATGAAACATGCGTGAGATTATTGATGATCTTCAACCTAATCAGGTAAATGTTAATCGTTTAAATTAAATGTCATTTATACAAATTTTTAACTTATATTTGAAATCGTTCTCCATTATTTTGTTTAGGTCATATGAGACCCTTATACAGATTGTAGGGATCTATGTTCTCTACATGAAGTTGCATTCTAGACCTCATGCCTTAAGTGTTTTGAAGTGGTTGAGCTATATCACCTTAATCATTTTCTTCGTCAACTTGGATATGTACAATAGATCCCACGTGATCCTATGCGCCCAATTCGAGCCGCGTAACTACGTGGTTCATTACACCATCATTGATCAAATGTGACAAAATTAGGAGTACTATTGTTATCGAACCATCTAAGTGGGCAGCCAGTATGTAATCCATGGGACGCAGTAGAAGGATATTTGGATTAGTTCCACATAATTTCACACCCAATAGTCCAGAATCCTGAATTTCGAGCTACTCAATTACCACCAGGTCGACACACTAACATCGATGATGCGCAGGTAATAAACCAAATTTCATAGAAATTATAAATTTCTATGAATGATATGTGTTTGGTATTAATCGATTTTTTGGTTTTCTTAGGAACGCAACAACGAGCACTGGAAATATTGATGTTATTAAAAGCAAGGAGGGAGGAAGAACAAACACTCGATGATGTGTACACGACGATCAATGACATTATTGTGACACTATCTAGTGCTAGCATCAGTAATGTACACGAAGATTCGGCTTCCATGCAAGTTGCACATTTCGAAAGTGGAGAGCCCTTGAAAACTTAATCAAGAAATGTTCGAATAAGACAAACATAAATTCAATGATGTATGGCATGAAATGGAAGCCATTTCTTGTTTGTCTTTTTTCGTTATGAATGAATGTAATGGAATGTCATGTACAAAATCTTTTTTGACATCAAAATAGATCAGCTATAAACCTTTTTTTGACAATGAAAAATTTATTTTTTAATCAGAAATTGTTTTTATAGTTACTACATTAGGAACAGTTCCTGTAAAACATAGAATACGGTCTAAGTATAGTGTGTCCCAACCCTTAACACATGAGAGATGAAACTTTTTCCAATTGACAACAACAGGCGATAGATGACTAGTTGGGCTCAAAATAACCTGGACAAAATAACATTTACTCACAAAACCCATAACAAACAACCGTCTCTCTGATGTCAGAACAAATACACTCCTAAATGGAAGAAACGTCAAGCATTGTTGATTCGATATAAGAACGTAGACAACATTGTACTTGCTGGCAATCAAGTGATCCATTTTAGGCATTGTCATCCATGCATATGACAGTGCTGGTACATCAAAACAGTCCAAAGCCTTAATCATTTCATCCACTTTACCATTGTATTAGAAAACCACTGTGTAGTGATCTTTGAAATTCTTAAGTTCCTCCAAGAGGTCCTGTCTGACCCTTTTCCAATCATCCTCCTCGAAACCCATAAAAGAGCAATAGCTCGATAACCACAATGCCGATCAACTAATACATCTTTGACTTGCTGAATGTAAGACTTCAGACCTATAGGAAAATGATTAATATATTTTTCAAGGCTCAAATTCCTTGTCCTGTGAACTTTTCCAAATCATTTGATAGTATTCAAGGAAAGAACAAGGGAAGGAAGAGGGGAAGGAGTAAGGAAACAACTGTCTTCTTGTGATAACACATGCTCAAAGAATGATGGATCCCTCTTCGTTGATCTATCAATCTTTAACTTTGGTCTTCCCCTGTTGTTTCTTTTCACGGTAGATTCAGACATCAATGTAGATGACGGGTTATATATTTCCCTAAAATTTTTTAGCATTCTTGACTTCGCATGTGCATCGCTAGCATCAAAATGCCTAAAAAACGCTTCAACCTCAACCGTGCATTGCAATTCTTGCTTCGACTCTTTAAAATGGACAATCATGTTAAGTTTCTTCAAATGGGCATCCACAGAAGAAAGAGGGATAGGTCGACATCCTTGGTGGCATTCGAAGATCTCATGTACACAGGGTAATCCGTGTGTTTTTCTCAACACACATCCACAATGAGCTCTCTCAAAGTAATTCTCCTTGCAACAATCATATTCTGTTTGGATTATGTCAAGTGCACATTTTGATATAACCCCACATAGTTCAATGTAAATCCAATCTCTGTGGGAATGTTTCACAGTGAACAAACTTTGCTGAAATGATGCTCATATCTCTGTATGTTGCAATACCAACAACACATGAATAGTTGTCCATGATGATTCAAAATTACTCTGAGAAGAGCCTAAGTGTCTCTTCAACTTTCCATGCAGACTTTCAACCCTATTGGTTGTGACATTACCAAAATGCATGACTTGATATGTCCAAGTTGCCATAAATCTTTTTTTGTGTTTTGTCAACCACTCATTCGATATATATGCAAGGACTTAGAGGTAGCTTTCATTCTCATTATGCAACACCCTTAAGTGTTCTTCATATTTATCCTCTGACTCAGAATACACCAAGGTGTGCCACGTGCTCATAAATGCATCCCACTTCTTTTTTTGGTTGAACATTCAATTTGTTTTTACCAACACATTTTTGTTTATATGCCAAAAAAATAACAAATTTGTGACCTTTGGAAAAACAACCCCCGCCACATTTATCAAAACCAATTCTCTGTCTGTAATAAAAACCTCTAGTTGTGTCCACCCTTCAAGTAGATCTTTAAACTCTTCAAGTACCCATATATAGTTTTCTTGTTTCTCATTTGACACATATACATGGGCCACCGAGAAAGTCATATTAGTTGATGTAACACCAACTATCTCAAATAACAGATATCGAGAAATATTCGTCTTGTACGTGCAATCCATTATCAAAACTCTTGGAAAGCAACGCAACAGGTCTATCGAAACTAGGTGTGCCCAAAACAAAGCCATCACATGGTCAGTATCTTCATTGGACTTATGCCACTCAATATATTGTTCTTCGACGAGTTTGAGCATCAGTTGTTGCATCTGAGACCTCCCACCATGTTTTGCCAATTTATGCTTATTACGTGCATTGTATATGTTCTTCAGTATTGATGCATTATCCATGTCCCTTTGCTTCAACGTAGTTAATATATCTCTGGGCCTTACGTGGCTCCTACTCATTTGAACAAGGATATTCATCTCATCTTTTGTAAGCCTTCCCGCATGAGAGTGTCTTTCCATATGTGTAGCCACTGGATGATTATGAACCTTGCAATCAACTTTTATAGTACAATCATCACCAGTAGCTAATTTTTGCCCCCTTAACAAGAAAAGACAATCACACTTCTTCGTTCTGCTATCAATAATCACCTTTCTTTTCTTTTCATGACGCTCTTTAATTTTTCTCAGTTTATATACACCATATCTGTCACAGGCAAACTTTATTTTTAGTCGCCTACCATTTTGCCCCCCTAAATCTGAGCTCTTGATGACGATAACAAATCCATTTCTTCGGCCATGTCACAACCAGTGACGTCATGACTGGCACAGAACCCCCGGGTATATCCTCCCTTAATACACCGGCGTCTCGTCAACCTCATAAAAACAAACTAATAAACACAATAATCCCATATCCTAGCATTCAGCTAAACATAAAGATAGACATAATCAACAACAATATAATTACATCTCCAAAATGACAAATATAAAATTCTGTAAGTTCGAAATATACTATCCAAAATACCTAACCATAAATACATCTCATCTGTGTTAAGTATATACATTAGGTATTATCAAGGACATAGTACCCAAATACAAAAATATACAAAAACACCTACATCACCAAAAACAAAGGAAGTGCTCTGCAATCAAGCCTTCCCCTTCCCCTTCTTATCAGAACCTGAAATGATAAGGAGGAGGTGTGAGCTACAACAAGCTCAGTGAATGTTTTCCACAAGTAGCAATATATATGCATTTATACAAATAGGGCATGAGTTCATCGAACAGTTAAATAATTTGAGGAGATACAAATATCATATACATGTTGAAATATAATGCATCCATGAAAATAATCTATCAATGCATTTCCATTTTCATACATGCAACATGACATCCTAATCCACCTCCTGAGTAAGAGCGATCAAAGGCCTGGGTTTGCGACGCTCAACGCCTGATCCGACCTAACATATTCGTATTCTATTAGGATTTATGGGGTTGTGTAACTAATAAGATCAGCCCACCAAGACAAGTATCATGTCTAGGTGATTTTATCTACATAAGCCATAAAACCCTCTGCAAGGTCCGCAACTAAGGATCGCCTCTAGCATCATGAGACTTTCCCAAAGAAAATCTCAACTAGCAAATACACTTATTCCTAACCCAACTAGACTTATGCTCAAACTCATTTCTCATGAATCATTAATACATGCATAATATGATAGTTAAGGTTAATTCCATAATCCAACATTCACAAATACAATGCATTCCATCACAGTTTGGGTTAATAAACAAATCCCATGCCAATTCAAATTAATTTGCTTAAACTAGGTTAAAATCCCCAATTTTGGGCAAAGTCCCAAAATTATGGCCTTGGCCAATTTGCACTACACATAGGGTTTCCAACATGCATAACCATCAAATTAGACCATCATTCACCTAGAATGATCCATTTATTCATCATAGTTGACATACACATTTAAAGGAAAACCCTAAGTCCACAATCTAGTTCTAGCTCAAATATAACCAACCCTACCAATTTCTTGCTGAAAATTAGGGGGTTTCACCATTTATGGGTTCCCAACATCACCTAATCTCACATATCTAACATGCAAGACCTAACTCCAACATGTGTTCTTCCACCACCCCTTCAAATCTTAGATTCAAGTGTGGAAAACACTCCTTGGGTGTAGATTTAGGTCAAGGAAGGCCATTTCTACCATTAACAAGCTCATATGAGCACATGCAAACCAAACCCTAACCTGGTTCTACTCAAAACCGTGGTCCATAGCAAAAGATACACTATTCAAAAGCTTGGAAACATCATTAAAGGCATTTTAATGGAAGAAAATGGAAAAATTATACCTTAGAGCAAGACTATGGATGGAATCCTTTTGGAAATCACCCTCTTCTCCTTCTCCATTTTCTCTCTTCTCTTTCCCTTCAATTTGATGCAAAATGAACGAAAAATGGGTGTTGGTTGCTTAAATATACGAGTTTGGGCCCACATAAAAAATTGCCAAAAAATAGTTTTCCCATAATGGAGCACGCTCCAGCAGGTCCTGAGAAATTTTTTTTCTCGGCCTGGTTTATGGAGCACGCTCCTCCCCCTGCCCAGAATTTCAACAATTTTTGGTGCAAGGGAGCGTGTTTCTTCATGTATGGAGCGAGCTCCACTGCTCCATTTCGTCGTTTTTGACCTTTTTCTACATCGAACGAGTCTCCAATCATTCTGAAAATTTTCATAAACATTAGACAACTTCAAAACATGCGGGAACACTCGAACCAATACGTATTCGTGTACTCTACGGGTCAAAATAACGTCATCCTAAGGTATGGGCGTTACAGGCTAACATTCCTAGCCCATGCAATCATTTCATCCCCACTACAGAATATCAAATTAGTGGCAAATTCTTTAGTATAATCTCGTAGTATCTCATTCCTAACACTACTATATTCGTCAAGAGCCTCATCATCCTGAAAATTTACAAGTCAAAATTAGTATTAAATGTATATATAAATAACAATATAAAAAATGTATAAAATTTAAAAAAGCTCCAAATTGAACTATTCGTCCGAAAAAAAACCAAACAGAAACCCTCTGTCCAGTACTGGCAGGACGGACATAATGGCCAAGACAGGACATACTCCCTCTGTTCGGCCGTGTCGAAAATGAGTTTCTAATGTCGTTTTTGAAACCCATTTTCGACGCCATTTTTCTTTGATTTTTGGGTATTTTTCAACGGAAAAAACTCTAAAGAACAAGTAAACATACCATGAAGTGCGAAGAACTTCTCGATTCATCTGATTTTCTTCTCATTGTGGATCAAATGGTCTTGATTGAAGAAAATCTCTTGTAAATGCTTTCCACACTTTTCAAACCAATGAGAGATTCTTTCCACACTTTTAAATACCTTTCAAGTCAACAAAATCGTGAAAAACTATAATATAACTTTGGAAACACCTAAAAAGTTGTAAGGTTGAAGAAGATTGAAAGAGTTGACAAGCTAGGGCTTTGGTTGAAGAATGGGTGGGTGAAGAGAGAGGGTGGGGGTTTTTGATAGTTTTTAAGTGGTTAGTTTAGTAATTTCACATTTTCTTATTTTTTGTTTTTTGTTTTTAATTTAGGTGGGTGGACAGACATGAATGAGTGGGTGGTTTTAGCAGCATCCTTGGTAATTTGGTATGTTTAAAAATGAGAGCTTCTATTTTAATCCTCTCTTAATTACTTTACCCTCCAATTGTTATGCTTAAAAATACAAGTTTCATTTCTGTATACCCTTTACAATAGCCAAATTGCTCTTCTCACAACACCCACACCAAAAATCGCTCATCTCAAATTTGTGATGCTCAAAACAGTTTTGTTTCTAATCTTTTTCTGATCTTTTCATCTTTAAACTACGTAAGCTGCCTTGGCTTAATCCTCATTAGAGACTTGCGCACATATGTTATTGTTGGATCTAGTGAAACATTGTATTGACGTCGCATCTTTTGGAGGAAACTATTTTTTTTCACCTCTTGGGTATGACCTATGGTTGGATCTTGATTTTATAATTCAAACATGCTTTTTTTTTTTTTCGTGTGTGTGTGTGTGTGTGTGTGTGCAAAATTTACTCATTAAGTGTTTAATCACCTTTGTCATGCATTTTATATAAGAAAAGTCTAAGAAAAAGGGGGTAGATGAATTAACCCCCTCTTCTTTCGTTTTCGCCTATGGTTTAATCATGCATGTACCATTGAGCAAAAGGCTTTTATTCGATGAACATCACTAAACAAAAGTCTTTTGTTCGGTCCTGTCCTATTGAACCAAATTGCGGTAAAAAAAAGGCTATATTTAACTTTTTTAAAGATTTGCTAAATTATATTTGTTTGGTTAATTTTACATATAAATATGTTTAGAAGATGTGCCTAGAGTGGAATTCACATTGAGTCAATTAATAACGACTCAGTGGTTACTCGGATTGCGAAATTAAACCTTATAAGGTTGTGAGTTCGGATTCGGGGGAGACCCTGTACTATTCATGAATAGTGTGGACAAATGATCCCGGGGATGCTAGACACTGTTGAGTGGGCTGTGTAGTAGGATGAGACAATATTATGAGATCATAGTGGCTGGGGTACGCTCGATGAGGTACTCATCACATCCACGGAGTGTGACAAAAAGGCCTTATGTGTGCCAAGATTTTTTATTTTTTGAACACACCTAAGCTTGCTTAATAGGAATCAACTACTAGTTCTACTGGTTGAAAGCATCACATACCGAGATATGGGTTCAAGTCTCCCCCAAGACATTTGGGTGGAGTTGAACGATGTAGTTGGTTGTTCATGGTTCTCCTTGCTCTTGTTTCTTATCGTAGTCCTGTGCTATTGAGGTCATCGTTATGAAAACTCAACTCAACTTAACTGAGTTTTTTTTTCAATTATATGAGGTCGACTATATGACTCAATTTCTTTCACTCTACTCTATTGATGGCTAAGTTTGCATCTAAATTAAAAAAAGTTAATTTTTTTTAATTATCTATGTTCATAGATTTACTTCTACCTTTATTGTTATCATTTAGTGCTAATAGGTCACGTTTTCAAGCTAGTGCATTTTTTAAAAAAAAAGGTTTCCTCGCGGACAAGAAATTGAAGGGGATAGTTCATTAGCTTCTCACATAGTTTGATTCGAGAAAAAGATGCAAGAGAAAGGAGTTTGTGCATGAGGAATAGAATGAACTTGTAGAGAAGTAGTTGCTTTTTTTTTTTTTTTTGTTTAATCTTTTTGATGGATAGTTTGGTAATTTTAAAAAATAAATTAAAGTGGGAAGAGAAGAAATAGAGGGTTAAAATAGATTCACCCTTTAATTGTAATTTATTTTCTTAAAAATAGAAAAGTTGTGTGGGTATTTGGTTGCCAACATTTTTTGAGAAAAAAAATTTCGACCCTTTTATTTTCTCATGTGTGTCATGAATTTTTTTTTAGTATTACTAATTATTCAATAAACTTCTTATTTCTCAAGATGTGAAAAAATATATATTTTGTCATACACAATCAAATACGGCCACGAAAAAAAAAATTGATTGAGAAAAAATTTCTTAAATAAGTCCTTTTTACAAATATTCATGGTTGTTTGATTTTCATGGAAAAATATTTTTCACAACTCATACAAAGCAAAGAATATGAAAAATAAGAAGTTTCATTATATATAAACGTTGACTTATCAATGATATTACGATATTTTCTCATTAGCGAAAACAAAATTTTCCACCTATACAGGAGAGAAAATTTAGGTAACAAAATAAGGATGTTGACAAACTTTTTTTTTTTTTTTTTTGTAAGAAAATATGATAATCAAACACACATCTTTTCTATTATCTCAAGAAAATGATAAATTTTTCACCTACCTAATAGGCATTAATTAGTCTTGATCTACTTTTAGGGAGTGAAGGGTGGTTGATGTGAAAGAAATGGTAGAATGCATATACCAGTAGAGGTTTATGATAATCTTCGTCGTGTTTGGTGTCACCATCCAAGACGATGATCTCACCGATGGAGCAATTGTTGGCCATGAAATTCAGCTTTTTTTTTTTGGTTTGATTATCGATTTTTCGACATCTGAAAAGTCTCGGAAAGTGTCTTTTTTTCCTTAAGGCGAGACTAATCCTTCCGGACTCGGATATTGTAAAGGCGTTTGAACTAGCCCTCCCAACAGTGACGAAAAAATAGGGACACGCTTAGGCTCGAACTCAAAATTTAAACCTCAACCCATGAAATTCAGCTTCTTGTCTATGGAATAGTTGCCCCTAGTGTCTAATTCCACTAGAAAATCTACATATGGATCACAAGTGGAGGCACTTTTCAAGTGCAATATATTAGGGGTGTCAATAACTGCAAAATCGAACCGAATCGATGTGTTTAATTTGGTTTAGGTTTGAGAAATATGTAAACTGATAGATTTAGTTTGGATTATGGTTTGAGACTTTAAAAATCGATCTAAACCGAACCGAACCGAACCGATTTTAAAATTAAAACTATAATATTTATTTTTAATGTCTATGATTCTTTGATAATATAAATATTCTTATTAAAAAATTATATAATCATCTTTATATAGTAAAGATAGTTTTCAAATTTTTTAAATATGCATTAAAAATGTTAAAATTACCTTATATGTATACATATATAATTAATTATTTTAATTTATTTAATGTATGTACATGTAAAACTTCAATCCGAATTAAATCGATTATGTTAGGTTTGATTTAGTTTGATTTGGTAATTCAAAATAAATCGATTAAGCTAAATCGAACCAAAACCGATTATATTTAATTTTATTTAAGTTTTAATATTAAATAGATCCAAACCGAATCGTCAATACCCTACTATATATATATATATATATATATGAATAATTTTATTCAATGCTTTTTTTAATTATTGATTGAAAGATCTTAGGTGACTAAGACTCCAATTATAAATTCCACTATAACAAGGAACTTGTTGGACTTCGACTAAGGATTATGCCCATACACGTGGCAGAAGAGAACCTTATGAGAAGGGACCAAAGATGTTAACTACTTGAGCCAAATGTAGTTGTTGTGTCTTGCAATGGTTAATGAAACACTATAAATTATTAATTTTTAGTTTTCAATATTGTATTTTTAAAAAACTTATTTTTAGAGTTTGATTTCAAAAAACAAGGAAAAATTTGTTTTCTTGTTTTCTTTACAAATTTTAAAATTGAATTAAAAAACTGTTTTTTAAATTTTTTGAAAACACATTTACTAAACAAGCATTAAGGAAAAAGGAAATTAATTTTAAAACTCCTTTTTTCCTTTTTATATAGTATATAATATTTGTCAAGATTAGTTTCTAATCTAAAAGATTACCCTCAACAACTTTAATAACTACTTCACACCATTTTCATACCTTTGCCAACCTTTCTAGTTTAAGAATAATTGGTGTTAGAGAAGTGATGGAAGTACCTTTTGTCACCAACCAAAATGCAAGACTAGTTAAAGAATGTAGCTATATATATAAATCTATCTTATCTTTGCAAGAACCATTAATATAATAATAATCCTCATCGAGTTTAATTAATCTTGTTTCAATAATTAAATTTAACAAAGAGATAATGTTAACAAATCATCCACCATAGGACATGGAGAGCATGTTCTAATAAACTCCAAAAGACAAAAGAATAAGGATTGGAGATGCTGTGAAATATATTGTATTAGTTAAGTTTATATATAACATCTCAATGCATTATAATGCTCTTGCACTCATCGTGGTCGGTGTGTTAATTATGTATATATGTTTGTTTGGTGGGTTTGTGGTGCTGTCACCAAAGTCCATAATCTCAGCCTCTCTGCATCAATATTCATTAGATGATGCTTTCATCTTCCTTTTTTTTTTTTTTTTTTGTTTAGTTTGAGATGGTATTTGCCTTTGATGATCAGTTAAAAAGAAAAAGAAATAAGGCCCAATTTGATAGTCGAGAAATTTTTTTTATGGTTATTTAATTATACCTGAGAAGATATTTTTTTACTCTTATGACGTAAAAAAAATGAATAAGAAGAAGTTTCATAAAATATAAATATGAACATAATTAATAATATTAAAAAAAAAAATTCGAAAAAATATTGACAATTAAACACACAATTTTTTTATTTTCTTAAAAAAATTATTTTTTAAAAAATATAATAATTTTTTCTCAAATCAAACAACGCCTAAAACTAAAATAAAAATGAAGAGTTGGCGGAGCCTTTAATTTGATCATACAAATTAAATTTAAAATTAAAATTAAAATTAAAATATATAGGGTATGGGGTTAGCCAATGGAATCTTGCCGACCATATATGGAATGGAACCCAAAACTTATTTTTCTTAAAAAAATGGAAATATATATATTGGTCAATTTCTAATATATACACTCACTTGATGACATGCCCATCAAGCAAAATCAAAAGCTTAATGATCGTGACATGGTACATTATTTAATTTAGATCAAGCTGTCGTATGGGTCATGTCATATCAAAAGCAACCTAAAAAAAAGTCATCCTCAAAGCTTGCTGCAGACTTTATAGTCACTGTTATGATTATTTATGATACAATATAATTGTTGAAGTGTCACATTTTCATTTATTCTTACGAGGAAAAAAAATGAAATACTACTCTTTTGGACTAATGAATAGTCATTAAGCTAATAAATACACATGAAGAATAGTAAAAGGATTAACTATTTATAAATTAATCTATTCCTTTAACAAAAATACAAAATCATACCTACTCCTATTCACTTTAATTCAAATATATTCATATTATATCCTTTTTATTTTGACTTTTTTTACATTTTTCTACTCTTATTCCCCTGTTAAAATTGAAAATGTAAATTCTTTTTTTTTTTTTGGAAGAAAATTAAAAATCTGTATTCAATTCATATCAATACACATTTATATTTCTTAAATTTTTTTTTTCCCTTGTATTGTTATAAAAATACATACTATAATTATTTTTATTCTATTTAATTAACACAGAATTTATTAAGTAAAACACTACAAATCATTAACATATTCTGAAAAAATATAAACATGTATTTCTAACGCATTCGATTCACACACACATATATAATCTTATGATATAAGCCATCTTGAAGCATATAATTATCTGATAATTGTTAATAATCAGATAATTTTTTATTTTTTTTATTTTTTAAAGTATATTGGCATTTTCAGACTATTCATAATTATTGAGACGTATACAGCTAGAAGCGTAGAAATCGAACTTTGCTCACATGATTTTAGGCCGAGTTATAATTTACAAAAAAAAAAAAAAAAGTCGGCAAATTCGATGGCACGTGGTTATAATGGTGGAAAAAATCGGGTCCACATCGCGTCACAGGGTCGGCGATCCGCAGTTTCTGAACTCTCAAATTGCTACGGACCACACACGTGGCAATCGCAAGAACAATTGGAGGCCCGCCCTTTGGCCGCACAGTAAACCGACACATGTCTTTTTGAAAAAGCCCGCGCTCCTCTATCTTAGACCAAATCGTTACCGGCAAACCGGTTCAACCCGTTACTCAAGCCGTTAACTTCGTTATATAAATACTACTTACTACAAGCGAACCTGTAGAGAAACGAAAGAACAGAGAAATAAGTTGAAGCAGAGGTGCTTTGAAAGCTTGAAGAGCTCAAACAAATTAATTAATACAAAAATGCCGATCAGTAGAATAGCTATTGGGAATCCAGGAGAAGCAAGCAAACCAGATGCTTTGAAAGCTGCTCTTGCTGAGTTCATATCAATGTTGATCTTTGTCTTTGCAGGAGAAGGCTCTGGAATGGCTTTCAGTAAGATCCCAATTCAAATTCCATTTTAATTGATTATTTTGTTTTGTTTTTAATTATTTTGTGATAAATTCAACCTGTTCTTGTGATTTGAAGGGTACCCATTTGTTCTAATATATGTTTTTGGCAGATAAGCTGACTGATAATGGACCATCAACACCAGCTGGGCTAATATCAGCAGCAATAGCTCATGCTTTTGCCCTGTTTGTAGCAGTTTCTGTTGGAGCCAATATTTCTGGAGGGCATGTCAATCCTGCTGTTACCTTTGGTGCTTTTGTTGGTGGCCATATCACATTGTTGAGAGCTATTCTGTATTGGATTGCTCAGCTTTTGGGCTCTGTTGTCGCTTGCTTGCTTCTCAAGTTCGCCACTGGAGGACTGGTATTCAACATCTTTCTTTTAATCAATCAATTCAGTATATAAGTTCTGTAAACTCTTTTTTTTTTCTTTTTTGTAGAGTGGTTTATATATGTTGCTAAATGTATCGCAGGAAACCTCTGCTTTTGCTTTGGCATCTGGTGTGGGTTCATGGAATGCAGTGGTTTTTGAGATTGTGATGACATTTGGGTTGGTTTACACAGTGTATGCAACAGCAGTGGATCCAAAGAAGGGAGATTTGGGGATAATTGCACCACTTGCAATTGGTTTTATAGTGGGTGCTAATATTTTAGTAGGTGGGGCCTTTGATGGAGCCTCAATGAACCCAGCAGTGTCTTTTGGTCCTGCTGTGGTCAGCTGGACATGGACCAACCATTGGGTCTACTGGTTGGGTCCATTCATTGGTGCTGCTCTTGCTGCCGTTATTTATGACACCATCTTCATTGACAACACTCATGAACAACTTCCCACTGCAGATTACTAGACATCTCATTTATATATCTATTATATGTTTTATCTCAAACTTAAAATGTTCTCTTAATTGTGTGGAGATTTTCTCCTGGTTTCAAGTGAAGGGAATAAGGTTGGGGGAAGTGGGAATTAATGTTGTCATGTTCTAGTGATGGGGGTGGGATTTTGACTTTGGTTTTCTTAATTTGTTGTTGTGGACTCTGTGTTTAATGTTTTATTTTTCTAGCTTTAGATCAGTCAGTAAATTAAATGGTTTCTTCATTTGTTTCTTGTTATAGCATGCATATTTGCTGCATCCGCTATGCTAGTTTGGTCAAGGTTGAGATTCCATTAAAGCTAGTGTTCTTCTAATTAAAAACAGTCTTTCAAAAGCATTTTCATGGTGAAAAAAACACTGTTGAATCATGGGTTGTGCAGTTATATATAACAAGGTTAAATAATAAGGCTTTTTGTCTCTTGTTACATCTTCAAATTTACATCTGCATTGCAATTTCAACAAGTTGGTATTGAATTTCAAACCCATGATCCATATACATCATTGAATAAATTTCAACATTTATTAGAGTAGTTTGTGTATATATATACTTGAAATGCACACCTCTGCACGAAAGGTTCTCTAGAAAAATTACACAAAAGAACTTACGTGGGCATGTCTTGGGTGCAAGTCACTTCCATTCTCTACTTCAATAATCCTATAATCATTCTTAGTTTCCACGATTCTCATTGATTTCTTACAACGTCTCCACCACTGTTTCTTCAGCAACCTTGCAGGCCTACCCTCTTGTGATTTTGCTATGATCATTGGTTCCACACCAACTACCTCTTTGAGCAAACAATCGACTAGTAACATTTCATCCTCTTGATTGCTAAGGCCCATGATTTTAATGATTTTGAGATGATTCAATCTCACATCAGAAGCCACTCGTTTTGTGTAGTCTATCCAGAAGGAATTTGCTGCATTATTATCAATGGCAGAGGTGGATGCATTTGGAATTTGGTAGCACATAGGATCTATCTGCACACACATATATAAGAACAAGTTATACTAGTGTGAGACCATGCAATAATAAAACATGGAAATAAGTAGTGTTTAAGACTAGTAAAGAAGCTCACATGTATGAATAGCCTCTCTAAGTAAGGACAGAGCTTTAGGAAGAAAATCAAAGCATCCATCTGTTTTCTCTCCATGGAACTATCAATCCACCACAGTTCCTTTAAATTAAAGAACCAAAAATCCTTTCGCTCGAAAATTACTCCAGCTGAGGGAAGCCACCTTGGGATTGTTACCTGCAAATGAATAATGTGAAAGAAAAATGTTACCAACTTCATCAAATTCTCCATTCAAATTCTGATCCAAAGAGAATTTCTATCATGGATTTAGCATACATTGTTGAGGAAGTTGTAAAGCAACCAAAGGCATACCTGAAATATCCATCCTGTCACAGTAAGGATCTCGACATTCTTGAGAGATAACAGAAGGGATAGGAGGTTCTCCCGGCAAAGAGGACGGTAAGCTGGACCACCCCTAAAATCAAGCATGGCATCAGCCAAATAAGGAGTATAACTGATCGAAAACCAGGGGAGAAGGCCGCGAATTCTAAGGGTTTTGAGCATATAACTAGAAAGATGAACATTATTAAGTTTTGGGCAATTTATAACAGTCAAGCTCTCAAGTTTGCAGTAGGCATCAATATGCAAAGATCGCAATCCATTGCATTCTGCAATGCTCAAGCTTTGAAGACACATAAATTTCGTAAACAATATCGAAACAAGGTCCTTGGTGAGAAAGCAAACTGATCTTATAGAAAGAGTCTTGACAAAGGAGAATTCAGAGGAGTGAAAGTATATTATTGAGAAAGGTAACTCCAAATGCCAGTCGAAATGACTTGACGGGTTGTGTCCTTTGGAAAAGTCTAAATGCAGCTTCCCATCCCTTTTAGTGATAGCTTGGAGGATCTTAGTTTGGCAAAAATGAAATCGAAGGAATCGCATATTACCAAAGTTGTGCCAACCATAAGGCCTTAACATGAAAAGGAAAAAATCCCAGGAAGTACTATTACTCCGAAGAAGGCCACTAATGGCAGAAGGAATCTCTTCTATTGTTCCATGAAGTACTGTGCGTGCCTCGTCAACAATCAGATCAGCCAAACAGTTGTTCAAAAGGCTTCTCCATCTACTTGAAAGGATGCTGGTTCGCACCGCCGAATTAAATGGAAGACACGATAGTATATTGGACAGGATTTCATCAGGTAAATTGCTAATAAAATCACGACTCTTTTCACTCACTGATTCCCTGTTTCATATAAAGAGAAAGAAAAATTTTAAGGAGTTCGTAGATGATGCTTATGAAATTCTTCCTCTTTCATTATAATTCTAATTGAATATATAAATGAGAAAACAAGAAAAAAAAAAAAAAAAAAAGAGTAGAAAATTGTTCCTTGTCAAGAATCTCTTACTTTGCATCTTCAAGAATTGAATTGGAAGTCTGCCTTTTTTGCTTGTGCTTCTGGTTCTTCTTCTTCTTCTTTTGCAATCTCTTTCCCATGGTGTTCTGAATTCAAGTATCTACTGATGAATAATAACAACTATCTTTACCACGACATGAACAAGGTTCTAATATAAAAGATAAAGAAGAAACTTCAAGGAAGTTCCAGGGAAATAGCATGTTAAATTGTTAATGGAAACTGGAAACTGCTCCATTGACTTCAAGAAATAGCTTCTTTGGTCATTGTTAAAATGTATATCATCCAACTTCTGATTGAACGAGGAAGTCTCACAAGAGCATATTAGAATATTGTGTTTTTTTTTTTGAGAAGAAACAAAGTGTGATTTTATTAATAGCAAAAGCATATGTACAACTGTTAGAAAATTTATTCAATGAAAATTAGATTTGTAACAATTTAAATTTATTTGAGTTTTAAATTCGAATTAAATTAGAAAAACCGGTATATGTTTTAAATTGAATTAAAGTTAGTAACGGTTAAATAATTTAATTGAGTTTTAAATTCGAATTAAATTGAAAAATCGTTATATGGTTAAAAATCCGATAAAATGAGCATAAGAAGAAGCATCAAAATATAAAAATTACACAAAATTAAACAATTTTATATGGAAGGCTTTTATACCAAAAAAAATAAATTGTTTTAAGGGAATGCGTCTTTTGAAAAAACACCTTCTATACACAAAAAATTACATGGAAGACGTCTTTTGAAAAAACGTCTTCTATACACAAAAACTACTCCAGCTCCACCGCCCACGTGGCACCTGTATGTCGGCTGACTGGGCGTAGAATAGTAAAACTAGGGAAAAATAGTCATTATTTAGGTTTGGATGACATTTGGAAATTTTTTTTTATTTTTTAAGGGCAATCAAGTCAAAAGCCCCAACAACTAGCCAATCTCTCTGATAGAAACGATAAGCACTCACACAATCTCACTATTTCAAAGTGGAGAAGAGAATTGATAGAGGATGACAAAAATATAAAGAGGAGAAAGAGAATGAGAATTCTACTATCTTTATTCAAAATTTTCTTACTTGCTTAAAAAACAAAGATACAAAGCACTCTTTTATAGGGTACAAGGACCAGCTGAATAGCCTCCCTATTTTAATACAATAAAACAAACAAAGTGGGGAATTCCATCAGTTCACAACTGATGCCCAACGTTCAGCCTTAAAATAGAAGGGAGTGGGTGACCCTTTCTCTTCCAATAACTGATACCCATTATCTTTCTGCAGTTTTGGAATTTGAACGGATGCCAACATCCGCCCCCTCAAATCAAAACTGCTTCATGCCTAGCATGTCTCTTACCTTCATGGAAATTTCACCTGATAATGGTTTAGTGAATATATCTGCTACTTGTTCAGTAGTGTGACAATATTGGAGCTCTACAGTCTTCTGTTTCACATGATCATGAAGAAAATGAAACCGAGTATCAATGTGCTTGCTCCTTCCATGATGGATTGGATTCTTTGCAAGCTGGATAGCTGACTTGTTGTCCATAAATATCACAGTTGGCTCCTCCTGTGGATGATCCAGCTCCTTCAAAATATTTCGTACCCATATTGCTTCACAAACAGTAGATGAAGCTGCTATATACTCTGCTTCACAAGAAGATAGAGCCACTATTTTTGTTTCTTGGTGGTCCAAGAAAATGCAGTTGTGTCAAGATAGAAGACATAGCCAGTGGTGTTTTTTCTCTCATCTTAGTCCCCTCCCCAATCACTATCTGAATAGCCTACTAATTTTGCATTTTCACCATAATTATAAAATAGACCAAGATTAAGTGAGCCTTTGATATACCTTAGTATTCTCTTTGCAGCTAGCCAATGTGACTCTTTTGGTGTCTCCATGTAACGACTCACAAGTCCGACGCCATACATAATATCGGGCTTGTGATTGTCAAGTACCTCAGGCTTCCAACCAGACTCTTGAAAAGAGTTGAGTCCACAAATCCTCCATTTCCTTCTCTTGATAGTTTCATACCTATAGCTACTGGAGTGTTCACAGTGTTGCAATTACTCATCTTGAATTTCTCCAAAATTTCCTTCATGTACTTTGTTTGAGATATAAATATCCCATATTGCTGTTGCTTCACTTCAATCCCAAGGAAATAGGTCATCAGTCCGTTGTCTGTCATCTCAAACTCTTTAAACATTGATAGCTTGAATTCCATAAGCATTTTACTGCTAGCTCTTGTGTACAACAGGTCATCAACATATAGGCAAATAATCAAAAATTCACCTTGATGATTTTTCTTCATGTAGACTACATGCTCATATGGACATTTGGTGAAACCATTATGATGAAGATAGCTATCAATGTGTGCATTCCAAGCTCTTGGCGCCTGCTTTAAACCATATAATGCCTTTTTCATGCGATATACCTTGTTTTCTTCTCCTTCAATTTCAAAACCTTCTGGCTGGTGAATATACACTTCTTCCTCGAGAATGCCATTAAGAAAGGCTGATTTGACATCAAGCTGATATATCTTCAAATTATGATGAGCGGCAAGTGCAATCAATAATCTCACCGTGTCAAGTCTTGCAACTGGTGCAAAAACCTCTTCGTAGTTGATACTGTACTTCTGCTTGTAGCCTTTAGCAACTAGTCTCGCTTTGTAACGAGAAACTTCACCCTCAACAGTACGTTTGATCTTGTACACCCACTTGACGCCAATAGCCTTTTGATTTGTTGGAAGTGTTGTCAACTCCCAAGTGTCATTCTTCTGAATAGCATGAATCTCTTCCTCCATTGCCAATCGCCCACATCATCTTCTACAGCTTCATGGAAGGTCAGGGGCTCGTGATCAGCATATAAACAGAAGAGGTTGGACTCTTCGTCTTCTTCTCTTTGATTATAAATCTCTGCGAAACTTCTCATTTTGATGGGACTTTGGTGTATGGAAGATCTGTTTCTACTACTTTCTGCTGAAGATGGTGAGTTTCTTCTCGAAGAAGGTGTGTCATGTTGAGGAGATGGTGGTATACCTGGTGGAACTTGTGTTGGGGGTTCTTCAAGTTCTTCAAACACTTGCTGCTCTTTGGCCTTCTCATCATCATTCTAGCTCCATGTTTTATCTTCATCAAAGATAACATCTCTACTAACCACTAATTTCTTTGTTAGTGGATTATAGAGCTTGTATGCTTTCGATTCTTCACTATAACCGAGAAAGATACATTTCTCACCACGATCATCCAGCTTCTTTCTGTTGGGCTTGGGAACTTGAGAATATGCAACACACCCAAAGATTCTTAGGTGTGCAACAGTTGGTTTGGAGACGCTCCACGCCTCTTGAGGTGTCATGTGCTATACACTTTTGGTAGGACATCGGTTCAGCACATATGATGAGCACGCCACAGCTTCCGCCCAGAATTGTTTTGGCAATCCATTCTCCTTGAGCATAGTTCTTGTCATGTTAAGAATCGTGCGATTCTTTCTTTCAGCGATCCCATTTTGCTGTGGGGTGTAAGCCCAGTATATTGATGTTTTATGCCTTATTCCCTGCAATACTCATCAAATACTTTTGAGGTGTATTCTCCAACTCGATCAGAGCGGAGAGTTACAATTTTGTGACCACTTTCTTTTTCTACATGGGCTTTATAGTTTTTGAATACAACAAAAGCAGCTAACTTTTCTTTAAGAAAATAAACCCATAATTTTCTGCTAAAGTCGTCAATGAAAGTAATAAAGTATCTATTACCTCCTAACGACTCAGGTTCAATAGGTCCACATATGTCAGTGTGGATCAGTTGAAGTGGTGTCGTTGCTCTCCATGATTTGTCGCTGGGAAAATGAAGCCGTGCTTGTTTGCCAAGTATACAAACATCACAAGTGTTACTTGGCGGCTCGATCATTGGTAACCCATGCACCATGCTTGATGAAGATAGTAGTTTTAGACAGCTAAAGTGGAGATGCCCAAGGCGATGATGCCACTTCCATGACTCACTTTCTTTGATTCCATAGAAGCATTTCTCTGACTTTGTGTTAAGATGAAGTGGGAACATTCGATTTTGGGTCATCGGAACATGTGCGATGATTCTTCCACTTGTATCTCTCAAAATGAGAGAGTTGTTTCTCATTTGTATGTTATATCCCTTTTCTACAAGCTGCCCAATGCTAAGAATATTGCTTTTCATATTATGTACATAATACACATCAGAGATATACCCATTCTTACCATCCTTCTGATAGATTTTTACTTTCCCTTTGCCTTCAACTGATAGTTTGGAGGAATCTCCTAAGTTCACCTTTCCGTGGACTTCTTCCGTGAGTTCTACAAACAATTCTTTCTTGCCACACATATGATTGCTTGCCCCAGAATCAAGATACCAATTTTTATATGAAGTATGTGAATCATCATGTGCAAGAGGTAGGATAGATTCATTACCTACATCATGTGATGTCTCTGCAACATTGGCTTGTTCATCAATTTTGAACCAACAATCAGAGGCGTAGTGTCCAAATTTATTGCAGTTAAAACATTGGACATTCCTATTGGCTTCATGTCCATAGGATCTTCCTCTACCTCGGTTACCTCCTCGTCCTCTAAAGCTTTGATTCTCCTGCTGACTTTGGCTTGATTGTTGAGTTGTACCTTGCCCTCGGCCTCTGCTCGACCACGGTTGGAGGTAGATTTTCCTTGATCATTTAGAGTCAGTTTTGACTCTAATGCTTGTTCCAATACAGCTGGATTAGATTTCTTCTGCATCCTTTGCTCATGTACTTGTAGTGAACCCAATAATTCCTCAATTGTAAGTATCTCCAAGTCCTTAGACTCTTCGATAGCTACAACTACATGCTCAAATTTAGAGGAAAGGGATCGGAGTACCTTCTCGACAACACGGATGTCATCTAGCTTCTCGCCATTTCTCTTCAGGCCATTCACGATTATTAGCAACCGTGAAAAAAAATCGGACACCGATTCGTCATCCTTCATGTGGAGAGCTTCAAACTCGCCTCGTAATGCTTGAAGACGAACCCGCTTCACTCGATCATCTCCTTTGAAGATGGAAACAAGAATATCCCATGCTTCTTTGCTTGTTGTTGCTTCGGCAACCTTTTCGAAGGTAGCTTCGTCCAACCCTTGATAGAGTATAAACAAAGCTTTTTTATCCTTCTTCCTCTGCTCCCTAATAGCCTTCTTCTCATCTACTATACATGCAGCCTCTTGCTCGCTAGTGGGTTCCACAAAACCATCGTTAATGGTTTCCCAAAGATCTTGAGATCCAAACAAGGCTTTCATTTGGATACACCATGAACCATAGTTATCCTTTGATAACTTAGGAACTTGTTGCTGGACAGAATTCATCCTAGCTCTGATACCATTGATAGAAACAATAAGCACTCACACAATCTCACTATTTCAAAGTGGAGAAGAGAATTGATAGAGGATGAACAAGCACTCAAAAATATAAATAGGAGAAAGAGAATGGGAATTCTACTATCTTTATTCAAATTTTTCTTACTTGCTTAAAAAACAAAGATACAAAGCATTCTTTTATAGGGTACAAGGACCAGCTGAATAGCCTCCCTATTTTAATGCAATAAAACAAACAAAGTGGGGAATTCCATCAGTTCACAATTGATGCCCAACGTTCAGCCTTAAAATAGAAGGGAGTGGGTGACCTTTTCTCTTCCAATAACTGATACCCATTATCTTTCTGCAGTTTTGGAATTTGAACGGATGCCAACATTCTCTTCTTCCTTCATCCTAACGGAAACCAGTGCAGCACCAACGCAAGACCCGTGGTAACACATTAATAGGGACCTGCAACCCAATTTCTTTAGTTTTATACAGTTGCAATGCCTTCTTGTAGTACCACCGCGACAATCTTCTTTGAACTAATCAAACGCAGTACTAAGGCACACACATCAACCATCATACAATCTATAGCACTACAATCTTCAATTCCACGGTGTTGCAACTCATGACACCACTATAATCTTGCAACAATACTGAACTTAGCTTTGGTACCACCCACGATCACTCTAAGTTTGATATCAATTTGTTGGATTTTTTAACTTCAATCGTTCAATCCAATACGCAGTGGAAACATTTAAATAATAAAATCAAGCAATCACACGAGCAATTCTATGTGGTTCGACCAATCGATGCCTACGTCCATAGGTAGAGAAATTAATAAATTATGCTGAATAGATTATTACAGTATAAGGTCATCCTTCGACACTTACATTTTGTTACACACTCAATCACTCATAATCTACCACCCTTAACCCATTACTCAACCATTCTACCACGCTTTAATTTCAACTATCCATCCCATATTTGTTATAAATAATTTATACTTTTAATACAACTCAAACATACTAAAATTAAATATCTAATATAATTAGAAACTTATTCAAATTTACACAGTTTTCATTCTACTCATATTCAAATTGGACACTTTCTATTTTGAATTAACCAAAATCCCAACAGTTTTCCCACTGAGTGGCTAAAAATGAAGAATCTCCTAAGTTTTTGGGATAAAATAAAATGGTTATATCATATATTTTATAAAATATATAGGGATAAGGATGGAGAAGTAATTTCACATGCAAATTGAAAATCGCAAAAGCACCTTGGGCTTGTTTTGGACATCCCGAAGGCGAAAGCTCAATGGCTTGCCAAACTGGGTAAGGGGTACATTAATTGACTCAATTTTAAAACGCAAAGCCCTTTCCAACACTTTCCCAAACAGAACAAGAAAGTCTATATAAGCATATTATAATCTTTATCTATACTATTTATAAAAGCTGTCATAATATAAATTTTTAAACTATTCACTACTGTTTAATATAAAAGCTGTCAATACATTTACGCGTAATTTAGTAATAATATGCCAAAAGATTTCTTTTATAATATACATATTTTAAAAATTATTCATTTTTTGTCACTTTCAACCCTCTTCTATTCTTTCCTAGTAACTTTCAGTCTCTTTTTTTTTTTTTTTGTTAACTTTCAACCTTTTTTTCTTTTATCTTTTTAGTAACTTTCAACCCCTTTTGTTAAAACTAATTATTTGCAAAGTCAAAATTTCTTAGCTCACACTATTTATATCATATATTCATAAATTACTCACTACTTTTTAATACAAAACCATAAAATAAGTTTTATTAAAGATATGTTTATAGGTAATTTGATAATAAGGCACCACAAAGTTTCTTTTGTAGTGTTAATAAATATAAAAATTATTTTAAAAATCCCTTTTTTTTTTTACCATTTTCAACCTTTTTTTATTATCTTATTTGATAATTTTCAGCCCCTTATATGCAGGCCCGTGGACTATGTATTATGAATATGAAGTGTACTATTATTATCATAATATGAAGTGGTCAATAAATCAGCAGCCTGAGATGAATGGAGTACACTTATCTCCCATCCACGTGGTTACTTCTGCTGATGGGCCTAAAGGCTTTCAACCTTGAAAGGAAAATCCGGAATTCAAGTTTCAATCTAGAGATGAACAAACTGCAGCTTTGAATCCAGGAGATACAGCACAGATCATAGAAACTTTCTTTTATTTTTATTTTTATTTTTTTTTCATAAAAAGGTCATTGGGCGGTCTCACCAATTACAGTTCATAAATCAGATGGTCTATAATTTCCTGGACTTAACACAATGCACATCAAATGCTTCATCAGGAGATAAATCCCTCTAATTTGAAGATTGTGAAGAATGCACAATAATTTAGGCAGCTTATACACATACATATAGAGCAGCAGGTTACAGTTCCACAAAGTTAAAAGAGTAGCATCTCAGACACAGTATAAATTTTGAGAATGTAGAAGAAGACCGTAGCTGCTTGTGAATTGGTCTAGCATCGCTAAATGGCTTAAAAAAGTAGAATTACAGTAAAAAGCAATAATAAGTTAGCAAATAAAATTACAAAGCTCCCAAATGTGGTATGTGCGCCAACATAAGCGCCATGCCTTGCTTGGGTGTAGTCAAGGCACCTGAGGGCTGAGGTGAGACTCACTTTGCCTTGTGCCTCAGTCAGATGCCCTGACTACCATGGTTCTTCCCTATTGCTCAATTCTCGGAGAATCTATTAAACAGGATGGCATTGACAGTAGAAACAATTCATGGAATCATAAAAATGGAATAATAAAACAGAGCTCTATGCCACAGACAGCAGATGTTAGCTGATACTTGAGAGCTTTAAGCCAACAATACCAAGCAGGTATAGAAAAATAAATAAATAAATAATAAAAATTGTAATATGCATGAATAAGTAACTTGTCTATAGAGCACTGCATAAACTTCCACGAAAAGTCTTCTTGGAGCTCAGAAATATGTAACAGATCAGATAGCATGGCCGCTAATTACAAGAGCATGGTTAGGAAAATCTACCTTAAGGGGGGAAATATTAAAGCAGTTGTACAATTATTTTCAGTATGAATTGATACTAGCCTTGCCCGCCCATCAAAAAGAAATTGAAATTTCCTGATGACTGGCGAATTCTCCTCTCTCCTTCCATCAAGTATTATGTGCTCCTCATCAAACTTCAGATCATCAACAACACTTTGCCAAAGGTTTCTCCACCTAGTCGAAAGGAGACCGGTCTGTACTGCAGTTTTAAATGGAAGGCAGGATATGATATGGCAAAGAACTTCATCAGGTAAATCACTGATTAAATCAGGTCTCTCCTCTGTGATTGATTCCCTGTTTCACATCAAAATGTTTGAGATAATGCACATGCGATACCAACTAAGTACCAAGAATTTTTTATTTTTTTTTTTTTAAGAAAAGATAAAAGCAAACTCAACACGACACTTCAGATCTTCAGTACTCAAAATTCAAGTCTTTCTTTATTTTTCTTCTATTTTTTGGACGGGTAGGGGGATGGGGGAGGCGTGTTGTTCTTGTTTCATCTTCTCACTAATGGGATTTCCATGAACTGAATTTTGACATCCATTGTCAGGGTGAAACTGAATGGAGCTACCAATTTTCGCATTTGCAATCAAGATTCTGCTTTGTAATTGAGGAGGGTATTGTTCAAGGCAGAAAATTTCATTGACAATCTAAACAGAACCTTGTATTATTGGCAAAGCACCACACAGTTCACATGTTTAGAAGAAAGAACAAGCAAGTGAAATGGTTAATTAAATAGTTAAGAAATTACAGACTAAAAATAAAGGAAATTTATTTTTTTTTTTAGCATAAACAAATGTTAATTGTATTAATTCGTGAGGGAAAAAGTCAACAACAATGATCACCAGAGGTGATGCTTTGGTGCCCCGAATGTCAACTAAAATAAAAGAATTCAGTATGTCCTTGCTGATAGAAGAAATAGGTTTCTTTTTTATTATATCTTCTCATTTTAGTCATTAAATTTCTTCATTCTAACCAGAAAGGAGAATCTAAAAATGGTAGGCACATGCATTATAATATTTTGTTCACCATGCTGGATATTAAGGATCTGAAGTAATAATTTATTTTACCATGGTTACTAATCAACTGTAATTTTTTTTTCTAGGGGGAGGAGTTCAAAGGGTAGGATCCTACTACATAGAAAGCTTAAATGGCCAAGAAAGTGCCCTTGAAAATTTGTAGAATCCTTTTTTTTTTTTTTTGTATTTTCTGTTTTCATCGCACTTCAACTTGCAAATTCAATAGCTAAACGTGAAGAACTCCCGCATCAATCCTGTTATAGTGCTAAAGCTATCCATTTCCCTCACAATCTCCCCCAATTAATATGCTTACAAAAATCTTTCTTTAGTCTCACTTGAAGGTGGGTTTTGGATATATATATAATGTACATACATCCTACCATGGTATTAAGTTCCTTATGTGACTGATCACGTTGAAGTTTTGAAGTGATGGAACATATCAGTTCAAATGTTCGGTCAGAAGTTAATCAATCATCAGCTCAAAATCTAAAACAAAATCAAGTAAATTAATCATGCTAGTTAATAGAACTCAAAGTTGATTCCTGTAACTAAAAGAAACAGACAAATCGAAGTCCTCAAAGAAAAGAGCCTTCTCAAGAAATTAAGAGAAGAACATTTGAGACCTAAAAAGGGTAAAAAAAAAAAAAAAATTAACTGAAACAGGTATCTACTTCTTGATACTAATTTGATGATACAGAAAGCTGTTGATTTCAGAAAAAAGGTTGTTCCATTTCTTGTGCTTTTCGATCG
Source organism: Paratinospora sagittata (assembly GCA_035771175.1). Lineage (NCBI taxonomy): Eukaryota > Viridiplantae > Streptophyta > Magnoliopsida > Ranunculales > Menispermaceae > Paratinospora > Paratinospora sagittata. The sequence continues at coordinate 16,215,466 of CM069606.1, read as the reverse complement.
TTTCAATTGAATATGAGGAAAGAACGGGTTCTAGGGTTTCAAAATCGAAACCAGAAATTTGAAAGAATTAACGTGAATTTAAAAGAGAATAATTAAGTACCTAAATTTCGGCTTTCGAATTGGCGATCCGGCATCCATGGCAGGATCAACAGTGAATCCGGTGGATGTAGAACACGTACGGTAGGTCACGGGGACCTCGTGAAGAACCCTAAATCGATCATCTTGTGTGTTCCGCTTGGAGTTATAAAAATGGCGGCAAAAAAAAAAAAAAAAAAAAAGGGAAATTTAACAAAATATTATCTTGGAATTAAAAAAAATGAAAAATAGCTTGTCTCCTAATTCTCTTTTATTCCCGTAGCATCTTTTAATTACGTAAAAAAAACTAAAATACCCTCTTACTAAATAAAAATAACTAATGTTATTCATTTATTCATCTTCCTCTCATTTAGGTGGTTTTAGACAACCTACGACTTTAGGTTATTTGAATAAATAACAAAATCACCTAGAAACATCTTCATTATTTAACTATTATTATCTTTAATAATCTCTTCTTTAATAATCTTTTTTTTCATTTTCAGAGCTTTTCTTTTAAATGCATAAATAGTATATTATCAAAAGATTGCTATTTCGTGCAAAAATAAATATTTTCAGTATTTTTGAGAATTAATAATAAAGTTAAGTGATTAAATTACATGTTACCTCAATAATACGTTATACATTTAATTTATAAAATTGACTAAGTAAATATATGACATTACACTTTATTTTACAGTTATTTTATTTATGCACTTGCTCATGTAGTTGATATATCAACAATATGGTTAATATATCGATTAAATATTTTTGTTAATAGTATATCAAACATATTGGTGAATATTTGGTTGATTATAAATAATAAAATTATTTTTTTATTAAAATGATATTAATAATAATAAAGTTAGTTTTTTATTAAAAATAATAAAATCTACAAAAGTTATCAATTAATTTTTTAATAAATAATATTTTTTATTGAAAATGATAAAATTAGTTTTTTAGTATGAGAATTATTTTTATTTAAAATCATATAATTAATTTCTAATTAGGGATAGACTAATAACCTTATCAAAACAACACAAATGTGTTTCTACTGAAAATATAAAGAAAATATTAACTCAGTTGATATATGTATTGGAGATACATATATCATCTTATACATTTAACAAAAATATGACATTCACCCCACAATTGTACAATAATAATGAAAGACCAATAATATTACAAAAATCACACAAATATATTTTTACACGTAATATAAACAAAATACTCAATCAGTTGATATATTTACTAAGAATGGATATACCATCTCACACAAAACAAATAAACAAAAACATTAATGCATAAGACTCCTCTGGTATACCCCGCAATGCATGTAGTGCACGTTGATAGTATATCAAACATATTGGTGAATATCGGTTGATATTCACTAATATGTTTGCAATATTATCAACGTGATATTTGATTGATATATCAAATAGTCGTTGAGATATTGACTGCACAAATAGTTGCATATCAAAAATAGGGCAAAATAAAATATATTGTCATGTATTTGCGATGTCAATCTCATAGATTAGATATATATCATATCATTGAAGTACTGTGTAATTTTATCACTTTCTTTCATTATTGATTCCAAAAACATTAGAAATATTCGTTTAAACAGATTTAAGATATATTTACTTTTAAATAGACTGTAAATAAAAAGTACTAATTGATATTTACTGATATATTTGATATATTATCAACATGATATTTGATTGATATATCAAACAGTCGTTGAGATATCGATTGCATGAACATATGTATAACATAAAAGGTGTAAAATAAATTATATATATTGTCATATATTTGTTTAGCCAATCTCATATGTAACACCCCGTGATTTTATGAAAATACATACGTTGTAGTACGCGTATATGGAGATGTATAATACACGTATTTTATACGTATGAGCTAAATATACACTTGAGAATACACGTATTTGATACGTATGCGCTAAATATACGCGCGTATGATTAGCAAATAAATAAAATATAAGTTTTGTTAGTGGAATGAGTTGGTTAATTAGATATGTGAATTGGAGTTGAATTAAATTGATTAATAAAATGAGAAGTTGGTTTATTAAATGACATGAGGGGCGTGGGATAAAAAGAATAATAAAAACAAAAAAAAAACAAAATGATGCTCTTGTCTCCACCAAGAGACAAAGAAATGAATAAAAAAATATATATAATAAAACCTTAAGGTAAAGGATGTTGCACGTCCAAACAAAAAAAAAAAAAAATAATAAAAGAAGAGAGAGAAGAAGTGAGTGGCTGAATGAAGGAATAAAAAAAAATAATACAATAAAGAAGGAAGAGAAGGAAACGAACCAGAGAAGGAGAAGACGAACTACAGAGAGAAAGGAAAGGAAGGAAATAAGAAAGAAAGGGAAACAGAGGGAGATCTGAACCTGTGGTAAGCCATTTTTACTATTTTTCGTCGTAAAATTACTATCTGAGCTAGCTGTAACCTTTCTAGCGGAGTAATTTTTGTTATGGGAGCCGTTTTACGGCGTTTTCAAGAATTGGGGTTTTGACCCAACGTGAATGAAACTCCGCTAGAATGGTAGAAAATGCTCCCTGGACTGTTAGAAACCCGAATATGTGGTTAGATTCAATTTTATGCTTTTTGGAGCCCGTTGGACAATTTTAATACAATTTACAACATTCGGGTGAATAGTGAATAGTAATGAATAGTAAATAGTAAAATGGATAGTGAATAGTGAATAGTGAATAGTGAAATGAATAGTGAATAGTGAATGAATAGTGAATAGTATTATGAACAGTGATGTAAACAGTGATTTGAAATCATAGATTCGTAGAGAACAGAATTCCGGACGTTTCGATACTACGATCGTGATTTTTGGATAATTTGATATTTTTAGTAGCTACCAATATGATAAATGATGATTCTCATGATAATCTATGATTAATTTCAGTGTTTAAATTGAGAGCTTAAGGGCATGGATAAACGCTCTTGAGGAAGCCCTATTGTTGCTCGATTTTAGATGTTGACTTAGAAAACCCGTGTAACCACTGTGAGTATAGTTTCCTTGATTTGGTTCTTGTATGACATTATATATACACAAAATGATTGATTGTATGCATGTTATCTTTATATATAATGCATTTGAGTTTTATGGATCATGCAAACTGATTTTAGCAATTGGTGTTTGTAATGATGAGGCTTTGCGATTCCTCATTGTCATTTCGTTAGGAATTAGACCAAAATGAGGTTTTGCGAGTCCTCATTGTCAGTAGGTCTGTCCTAACAAGGGTTGCGATCCTTGAAATGACTGTGAATTGGGTGATAAGAAGCTGTGTCTACCTTGTACGGCCATACAAGGGTTAGACCCGCTCTCTTGCCTTGCGGAGGAGGGAGATTGTGCATTATGTTATTGAAAACTCATGAAATTTATGATGTTGACATGTACAATATATTCATTGAATGATGCATGTATTGAATAAGTGTTTTAAATGATTTTAAATGTCATATTTCTATAAATGTATATAATTGTCATCTCAAGACTATATTCACTGAGCTGTTGATTGCTCACCCCATTTCCTCTAATATTTCAGGTATTAAGTCAAAGGGAAAAGGAAAACTCCGTGAGTAATAATCACGTGAACCTTCGTCTTGTACGTATACGTATGCTTGGAGGACATAGATTATATTTTTGTTATTTTGATATGTATAATTATCACATACTATAAATATACTATCACCTAGATGGGTTGTGTGGTAATAATGCTTGGGATGATGAAATGTATTTATCAGTTGGGAATTTAATTTGTGGAATGATCATCTATATAGTTAGTTGATTGGATTTGATTTGTGGTAAAAAAAAAAAAATTCTTTAAGTTTGGGATGAATTGTGAGAGTACGTGAAGGCTTACAGTGTATTGTATACTGTATACGGGTATGTACAGTGTATAGTACATTGTGCCGGTCATGACGTCAGCCTACGTCAGGGGCGTCGTGACATCATAAATTAGATATATAACATATCTTTGGGATAATATGTAATTTTATCACTTACTTTTATTATTAATTTCAAAAACATCAGAAATATTCGTTTAAACAGATTTAAGATATATTTACTTTTAAAAAGATAGTAAATAAAAAGTATAGGTTGATATTCGTTGATATGTTTGATATACTATCAACGTGATATTTGATTGATATATCAAACAGTCGTTGAGATATCAACTATATGAACAAATGCATAATAAAAAGACTGTAAAATAAAATATATTATCATATATTTGCTTAGCCAATTTCATATATTAGATGTATAACATATCTTTGAGGTAATATATAATTTAACCACTTACCTTCATGATTAATTCTAAAAATATCAAAAATACTCGTTTAGACATATTTAAGATATATTTACTTTTAAAAAGATAGTAAATAAAAAGTATCTGTTGATATGTTTGATATACTATCAATGTAATATTTGATTGATATATCAAACAATCGTTCAGATATCGACGATATGAACAGATGCATAACAAAAAGACGGTAAAATAAAAATATATTATCATATATTTGCTTAGCCAATCTCATAGATTAGATGTATAACATATTTTTGAGGTAACATGTAATTTAATGACTTACCTTCATTATTGATTGCAAAAATATCATAAATATTCATCTTTGTATGAAGTAGCAATCTTAAGACAACATATAATTTTTGCAATTGAAAGAAAAGTTTTAAAAATGAAAGAAAAGAGGATTGAAGATAATAATGGCTAAATAATGGAGATGTTTATGGGTGATTTTGTTGTTTTATTCAAAGAACCTAAGGTTTAGAGTAGTTTAAATGAAAGGAAGATGAATAAATTGAACATCATTAGTTGGTTTACCAACTTGTGGTTGTTTTATTTATAAAAGGGTATTTTAGTCTTCTTACATGCTTAAAGATATTATGGGTACAAAAAATGATGAGACATGTAATTTTTCAATTTTTAAAATTTCAAGATAATATTTTGTCAAATTTCCCAAAAAGAAGAGGAAACTTAGGGGAGAAGAAAAGTGGAAGAAAAGGGAATAAGGGGGTGCCATGTACGTGATTTTCATTTGTTGGAGTTGGGAAACTAGTGATTTTTTATTTTGAGAATATTCTATTTTTCAGTATTTCCATTGATAAAACAAAAGCAGTGAGAAAAAGATTTAAATTTTTTTTCTCGGCCCTTTTTCTTCTCACAAAATCTTTTTAAGTAAGGGGTGAGGAAAAAAAAACTATACAAAAAACAATCTAAAAGATAATTACTATGGAATTCCTTGAAGTTTCTTCTTTATGTTTTGTTGGTGTTCAACATGTTTATTACCCATTTTTATTTCTTACAAGTATGAACATGTTTCTCTTTTTCTCTCGGCGTCTCTATTTTTTAATTATTTTTGTTCTTCGATGCTAAGAAGGATGGATTGGAATCAAATGCATTTATCAATTTTGACATTTATGATAAATAAATAAATTATTGTACTTAGAAATGAAGAAGTTGAGATAAGGAAGAAGCCGAGAATGTTCTCCCAACCACTTTATACCGAGAAGGGATGCATTAGAGTCAAATGCACTTGTCAATTTTTACATTTATGGTAGATAAATAAATTATTGTACTTTTTTTTTACAGCAAAATTATTGTTCTTGAAAATGAAGAAGTTGTGATAAGGAAGGAGAGAATCCCGCCATTGTATATCTACTATTGTACATTCACGCGTATTTTTTGACTAATTTTTATTTTTATTTTTGTTCTATTTTTATTTTTTATTTTCTAACTAAAAGGTTCTAGTCTAGTTGAATAGTAAGACAAATTTGTACATGTATCTAATCGGATACTATTCACAATGGTCAAGTCATTAAGGAAGATTGGTTGGCAATGGATTCATACTTCTACAATAGGCTTAACAAGTTTCGAAGGCCTAAACCACAAACACGAGTTATAACATGGGCACACTAAGATCAATGTAACCAACAGTGAGGCCTATGTTCCCACCAGGAATAACTTCTCCGGTTCAATACCAAGAGAAGAAGTCATCACTGAAAGAGATAATGCAGCAATTGGCTATCAACATTGATAAGTTCATGACTGAGGCGATGACTCAATTTCAAAGCTAAGCAGCTTCTATTTGAAATCTAGGAATGCAGGTTGGTCAATTGGCTAACAATCTCAATAACCGGCCTCAAGGTACTTTGCCCAGTAACACTTAAATCAATCCTAAGAGGGATAATAAGGAGCAGTGTAAAACAATTACTTTGAAGAGTGGTAAGGAGTTGTCTGAGGTGATTCAGAAGCCTAATGACTCAATTGAGCCTACTCTAGAAAAGATAGCAGAAGAAAAGCTAGAGCAGGAAGATAAGCAACAGGACGTCCAGATATGTCTTACAGGCCACCACCACTTTTTCCTTAAGCTCCTACAAAAGCAAAAGTTGGACAAGGATTTCTCCAAATTTCTTGAAGTATTCAAAAAGGTCCATATAAATATTACCTTTGCTGATGTTTTAGAGCAGATGCCGAGCTATGTCAAGTTCATGAAGGAGGGTCTATCCAAAAAGCAAAGGTTGAGGGAATTTGTCGCGACCCATTCTCAAGTGACGTCACGACCGGCACAAAATACCACATACGCCATACACATACGGACATGATACTATGTCAGCCTTCTAATACACCAAGTTTTTTAAAAATTTTAACAGCATATCCCTATAAAATGGACAAAGTCACAAGTCCAAACACCACCTAATTAACCAAAAATTAATTTTCATAAATTATCATTTTATTTTCATATCATATAACACATCCACATAATTTATAGTGGTCCTTAGATCTCATGTAACATCCATGAACATCTCATATCCCATCACATTTTCATATCAAAATTCTCTAATCCAAATCACTCACATAATTATAACCTCTTAATTACACATTCAACCAAATTACTCTTATAGATGATAAAATATAAATAAGATGTTAATAGTATAAATATATTTATCAAAATATAAGGTTTCTAACTTCTCCAAGAACACATACAACCAAAAAATATACAAGTTTGCAACCCCTCACGAGCCTTGCTCTTTTCATTAGAAATTTTACCTGAAATATTGGAGAAAATATAGTAAGCAACCACAAGTTCAATGAATATTTCTTACTATGGCATCATATATGCATTTATAAAGAATTTTTTATTTCAAACAATTAAAACAAACATATGCAATGATCAAATAATATAATACATGCTCAACATATAATGATTCAATGCAATTTCTTTTAAAAAGATGCAATATCATTTGAAAATCATTTCCATTTCTCTCCTTCAAAGTAATTGAGTGAGTTTACTCCTCATATGCACCAATGAGGAGTGCACCGACTTCAAATTACTCATTTATCAATTACATCATTTCTATGTCTTTTATCTCATGTCAGGAATGCACCGACCAAGATTGCTAAAACCGTCAATCATGTGAGTCTGTTCCCTAAGATTTAGACCCATAGAAATGTTTCTTGTGCTAATGACTTACATAGGTACGTCTATTGACATGCTCTTATACATCAAAACCATTTCATGATTTTAATAAATATATCATAACATGCACATCATTTTAAATCAATTTCATATAATACAATGTCATATAAGAAGACCAAAGTAAAGAAATACTCACAGTACAAGACTTTCCAAACCTAAGTCCTATTACTATCGCTATAATCCAGATCCACTTTAATCAATCCGATTCTTATTGTTTCAACCTGTCACATTCATTCAATATATAAATTTCGTATATTCAATTACTAAAAATACTAATACATTTTCAAAAATTATGAATCTTATATCAAAATTTTCAAGATTAATCCTTCTATCTTTCTACAGTTTAAACCATAGTTTCACTGTATTCCAATTCCATTTTATCCACTAGAAATATCATTTCCTTATTCACAGTATTGTTCATAGTACTATTCACATTACTATTCTTCCTCAAAAGGTCTCTCTAATCAAGCCGAATCATGCAAACCAATCGGATTCCAGTGCATCTCCTCAATCTCCTTACAATGAGAGACCTGTGGCAAAAATAGCTTTAAGAAGTAGTTAATGAACTCCTCCTCAATTACCGCCTGAGCCTCCACAATAGAGCCATCATCCTTCTCAACTTTGGAGATAAAGCCTTTAGCCATCCTGAGAACTCTATGGAAATATTTGGAATTGGAATCACCCTCTTTCATTCATTGGATTTTGCCTTCTGGGCAGCCATGCTGTATTCCTTCAAACAACTATCCACCAAGTCCAACTTAGCATGCACTTGAAGAGCTAAATCTTCCAAAGTTAATTCACCATGGCTTTCCAAGAAATCATAGCATTCAATTAATTTTTCCAAATCCTTCTTCTTATTATTAATGGAACCAAATGAAGCTTTGTTCGACTCTTTGATAAGACATTTCAACTTAGCAAGTTTGATCATAAAACAGTGTGTCACACCCCAGTACACAGCACACCGCAGTGTCTAGTACCATCGGGATGTGATGGGTACCTCATACCGAGCGTACCCCAGCCGTTATATACCACATAATATTGTCACATCCCAGTACATAGCACACCGCAGATTGGCTCAGTGGTTACTCAGAGTTCGGAATTAAACCTTATAAGGTCTCGAGTTCGACTCTGGGGGAGGCCCTGCACTATTTATGAGTGAATAGTATAGACAAATGATCCCGGGGGTACTAGACGCTGCGGTGTGTTGTGTACTGGGATGTGAAAATATTATGTGGTATATAACGGTTGGGGTACGCTCGGTATGAGGTACCCATCACATCCCAGGGGTACTAGACACTGTTGTGTGCTGTGTACTGGGGTGTGACAAAAAGACCTTATGTATATTGTCACGACGCCCCTGACGTAGGCTGACGTCATGACCGGCACAGTATACTATACACTTTACATATCCATATACAATATATAATACACTGTCAGCCTCAACAGACATTCACAATAATTCTCAACAGTTTTGGAAATTCTGACAGCATCTCCCTTATAAAATGGACATTTCACATTTTTTTTTCCTGATATATCACAAATCAAATCCAATATAGATATATCTAATCATTCCATTCATGTATACCAGAATCCAAAAGACAACCATTGCCATTCATAAATCAAACATTCCATCATCCAAATATATATATATATATATATATTCGTCAAATATCTTAACAATCCAAAATAACTATTGCTATCTGGATAGTAATACATATATAGGATGCGTGATAATTATATATATATATATCAAAAAATATAAAACATGTAACTACTTCTTCCAAAACATACGTACATCAATAATGTCAGTCCTAATCACGTCCTGATCACTCTCAAATTTTTCCTTTTCCTTTTTCTTTTGTACCTGAAATAGTGAGGAAAAGGGGGTGAGCAAACAACAGCTCAGTGAATATAGTTCTTGACATGACAATCGCATGCATTTTAGGAAACATGGCATATCAAATCGATTTAAAATATTTCAAAAGCACATATGCACCATTCATCAAAATAATATACGTGCACACAATATATAGTTTATGCTCATTCATAAAAATTTTACCATCTCCCTCCTTCAAGGCAAGAGAGCGGGTCTAACCCTTGTATGGTCGTACAAGGTAGCCACACCCTCTCATTACCCAATTCACAGTCATTTCAAGGATCGCAACCCTTGTTAGGACAGACCTACTGACAATGAGGTTTCGCAAAACCTCATCCGGGACTAATTCCTAACGAAATGACATTATTACAAACTCCAATTGCTAAAATCAGTTTGCATGATCCATAAAACTCAATGCATTATATATAAATATATAACATGCATACAATCAAACATTTTATATGTGTACAATGTCATACAAGAACCAAATCAAGAAAACTATACTCACAGTGGTTACACGAGGTTTCTAAGCCAATATACCCTCAAGAGCATTTATCCATGCACTTAATCTCTCAATTCAAACACTGCAATTTGGTAATTCAAACCATAAATCATCATGAGAATTACCATTAAAACTCACCAAAACACCATTACTAACACTCAAATTTCCTAGCTAGTTCAGCAGCTAAGATGGGGTTATTTCATCATGAAAATGTCACATTTAAACTAGATTTCAACACCAACGTACTCACATAAGCATATGAAAACATATGTCAATTTTATTAAAAATCTAGGACATTCCTAAAATTATTTTGTTCACATCGACACGTGTCAAATCAGTCATTCTATCATTCTACTACCTTCAACAGGTATTTTATTAAGGTTTGACACGTTCGCGGAGGCATCTACAGTCAATTTTACTCACAAAAATCATATCTTTAGCTACTAAAAATATCAAAGCATATCCAAAAATCATGTTCTTAACATCGAAACGTCCGGAATTCAGTTCTCTACGATTCTATGATCTCAAATCGGAGTTTCATTGGATTCTAATTCCATTTTATTTACTGGATATGATTACAGTACTATTCACATCACTATTCACTATTCATTAGAAACATGTGAATTTTTACTAAAATTGTCAAACGGTCTCCAAAAATCATGAAATTAGCATCGATGGACTCACAACAGTGCATTCTACCATTCTATAGCCTTGAATCAGAGTTTCATCGGGTTTTAATATGATTTGAAAGGTTTCAAAGATCAAAGCTAAGGGTTCCAAAGGAATCCAATATCAAATCTAACTTCTAATAGCAATAAAAACTACAAACAAACAAATAAATTCAATCTAACCATATATTTAAGGTTCCTACAGCCTAGAAAGTGTTTTCCAACCTTCCTAGCGGATTTTCATTCACGTTGGGTCAAAACTCCAATTTTTGGAAACGCCGTAAAACGGCTCCCACAGTAAAAATTACTCCGAAAGGAAGGTTACATCTATCTTAGATATCAATTTCACGAAGAAATAGAGTGAAAAATAGTTACCGTGGGTCCCAATTCGGCGAAAATTCCGCGTTCCCTTTTTTTTTTTTTTTTCTCTTCCTTCTCGCCTTCTCTGGTTCTTCTTCTCTTTCTTTTTGTTTCTTTTTTTTTTTAACGTGTGAGAGAGAAAGGTGAGAGAATGAGATAAAAGAATGAGATATTATATTATCATCTTATACTAATGTATATCATCTTATACTAATATATATCATCTTATAATCTAATGATAAGATGGCATTTAAGAATGCAAATCTACTTAATTAGGTATGTTTATACACATATACGTTTAACTCATACGTTCGTATACGCGTACGTATACGTATTTCTCAACGTAGGTGTATAATTAAAAGTACGGGGTGTTACACAGTGGCCTTCATGACAGTACAGAGACAAAGAATTCCACCACCTGACCACCAGCTCCGGGAAATCCATATGATCCATCCAAATATTTTCAAAACGGAAAGGGGAAGGGCCCACCGTATAATGGAAGACTTCAGGCTAACAGGGCAATGGTCTGAAACAACATGAGGTAATGCCTCCTGACAGCAGAAGGGAAACAAAACTTCCCAACTCTTAGTGAACAAGAATCGGTCAAACGACATCAAAATGGGGAAGCTCGAAAATTTGACCCGGTAAATCGAGCGTTAAGAAGTGGCGAGTTTTTAAGTTTTAGCTCCCCAATGAGAGTGTTAAACATCTGCATACTTGTAGTCAATCTAGGACTATTAAACTTCTCCCTGATATTTTGAATTGTATTAAAGTCACCCCCCAAGCACCAACATTCTCCATAGATCACGCTAAGCGCAACCAGGTCATCCCAAAAACTTTCACGATCCGAAAGAAATGTTGGCCCGTACACACCTGTCAACCACCAGAGTGCTACCTTCACCCGAGATATGAACATAAACAATATACCTTCCTATCAAACTTTGAGTAACTTTAATCGATTTGGAATCCCACATAATAGCCAAACCCCCTGAATGTCCTTCCGCTGGACAAGCCAACCTAACTCTTGAATCGATGACTCCATAATTGACAAATGAAGGCTCAATCCAAAACAATTTTTTTAGTTTCTTGCAAGGTAACAATATCGGGTTTAACTCTACTAATCATCCGCTTGATAAGACAGTGTTTCCTGCTAGACCTGCTGCCTCTTATGAACAAGATAAAATCTTCATTGGGGAACCTTTGACAACCTCTTCGAAATCATGCAACTATCCACCCTGTTTCTGATAATAACTTCCCCATCAGATTTAACCTCCGCCGCAATCTCAGAGGACATCTGGATCTTTTTCCTAACTGAAAGTTTTTATCTCTTGTAGTATTGAAAAAAGGGTTCATTAGTACCCAGAGAACCGTTTTGGTGAAGGTTGATAAATTCCTTATTCCGGCTAATTTGTTGTTCTAAACATGGAGAAGGATCGAGAGATTCGAATCATACTTATCAGGTCGTTCTTAGCTACTGTGAGGACTCTTATTGACGTGCAAAAAGGAGAACTTACCATGAGAGTTCAAGACCAAGAGGTGACATTCAAAGTTTTTAAGGCGATGAAGTTCCCTAAGGAATCCGCTGAATGCATGAGAGTTGATGTGCTTGATGCTTGTATAGATGACACATTCATTGAGAATGCTTGTCCAACTTGCTATTATAATGTGTTTGTACCCGTTATAGTAATAATAATAATGATAAAATGATAAGATATTAGATTATTTTTGGTATTAAATAAATATAATCTAATTAATAAATAAGAAATAGTAATAGTATATTTATTAATATTATGTGTGTATTTATACCAAAATATGATAATAAATATTAATATTACAATTACTATTATTTTTGTTGTTATTATTGCTACTATTACTATTATTATTGTTGTTATTGCTGTTGTTTTATTAGGAAGTTAGTTACTTAGTTTAGTAAGATTTTAGTTTTTATATTGTAGTAGATACAAATTAGGTATTTTAGATTATAAATAATAGGTTTGTAATTGAAATTGATAGATTAAAATAAAATGAAAGTATGTGGTTATTAATTTCTTCTTCTTCTTCTTTCCTTTCTTATAAGTCTCTCCTGATTTCTTTCTACTTCTTCTCCTCTGTTTTTCTTTGTCTATTTTTTTATTACATAATAGATATAAATACTTGAATATCAATTGGTAGAATCTATATTTTATTTTTGTCAGCCACACTACTCAATCGAAGAACTTCTGTATTTTTTCTACAGGGCTGAGTTACTTTTATTAAATATTAGCTAATCATAATCAATAATAATACAAAACGCAATGAGCACGTTGACGAAAACACTTGTTGCTGATGATTTATCGAAGCATGAAAATATGGATCTTAAGAATAGTGTAAAATCTGGCTTAAATGAGATATTGAGAATAATGGCTCTCGATCTTCCTTGCAATTGCTAATCAAAGTAAAGGTATTTTTCAATTAAGTGTTGATACCATTAATGATTTGGCTAACAGGTCTAGTCATTCATATAACACATTGTGGCTATTTGTCAAGAAGTACTTACTATTGCTAATCAAACTCCTATTGATTCAGAAGACATCCTTGCGGATGGTACTACACTTTTGAATGTTATTGATCATCCCAAGTTAACATTTGAAGAACCTTCCACGAACGTTGATATTATTGTGGATGTGGCTATTGAACATTCCATTGATATACAACAGTCAAATTTCTATTTGGTGGAGACTTTTGCCCATTAAGTCAACCGAGGACATCAGTCCAAGTACAAATTTTTTGTCTCTTATGTTGCCTGTTTTCATTCAACGATATTCCTTCTCGCGTTCCAAAGTCTTTTGTTGGTTGTTTACAATGTTATTTGATTGCATGAAACAATTATTTTGCCTATTCTTTAGCGTGCATTTAACTAATCTCAAGAATGCGAGTTCTGGCCTCAAAGAGGACACCCCTTAAAATTTCTGAAAAAAATTTTGTTTGAGTTCATATATACCTTTAAGGAAGAACAAGTAGATAAAACTCAAATTTGTAACCTTTCGATAACTTGTCCTTCTACCCAATCACTTGACCAACACCTCTTTGGTTGCGTAATTTAACTTATTAAAGTTGAGTTCTTCAAAAGTGGGTGACTAATAAAGAATGCAATAATAATAATAATTTTATTTAAGTAGGATTTTGATTTCTAAATTCTAGTAAGATGCAAATTGGGTATTCGATATATATATAATAGGTTTGTAATTAAAATTAATAAATTGTTGATGAAATAAAATTATTTGGTTTTATATGTCTTCTTCTCTCTTCTTCTCTCTTCTTCTTTCCTTTCTTATGCTTCTCTTCTAATTTCTTTCTAATTCTTCCTTTTCTCCTCCCAGTGCTGCATCACAAGTCCAAGAAAATTCTCTCATTAATGAGAAGTTTTCAGCATCATTTCGTTACTGGGTCAATAGCCCTTCCCTCACAAGCCTAACAAGCTGATAAATGGATCATTTTCTAAACAAACACAAAACAGTGATTGGGGATGGAGAGCCACTAATTTCGAGAACATCAAGAATACAAAACATTTTAAGTAGCTTCCCCGGACTCGATCAGTAGTGCAATTTGCAAAGTACCCCTAACAGAGAATTTTAAAAGTTCAAGAGAGTTGAGTTAGCAAAAGCAGCAGATTGGAGGCTATGTTGCTATGTGAAACAGGGGACGTATCAAACAGTGACAACTCTTACTGTTGCACAAACAAAGGTTCCCCTCAATATCTTGGTTCTCATGGAACTTGAAATTGAAGGTGAGATAGGTTGCACTAGGATTGTTGGATAATCAATTCATGAAACCTTGAGAAACAACATCAGTCAGAAACAAAAATTCAGAAGCTCATGTCCAGTTGATCTAGTTTTATCTGACGTACGTTCCCAAATATCAATTATTTCAAGATTTCATCCCTCAAATTGGTAGAATATGAGAGCAACATATCAAAGAGTGTACTTGTCATTCTTGAATTTCACCTTTTCATAGTGTAAACTCTGGACTAAATGAGAACAAAAGATTAAAGCATTTTCTCACTTCTCATTAATTAAAGAGAGAAAAACCTAGTGCAGAGTCCAACAAAGAATTTTAGTTCAAATGGAGAGATACCTAATGAAGCCTCCGGAAGGAATAGCGGGGAGAAACATCGCTGAGGAAGAAACAAAAGCAACATTTTCCACCAATAAAAAAAAAAATGCAACAATTCTTTCAATGAAAATTTATCAATCATTCAAAGAAGAAACACACAAATAAACAGAAGAGAAAGAATAAAAGAGCTTTTACTTAATTCAAACCCAAGAGCAAATATAAACCTATCTTACAAATTTGAGAAAGGATGAAAAAGGAGAAATAAATGGCCTGTTAACTTTACCTTCTCAGAAAGCAAAAAAGCAGTTTGTCTATGCTTTTGCATCTTTGTCAATAATTAAAAACACCAAGATAAGTCCATCCAGTACAGTTTGGGTCTAATAACACCGAGGGACGCCTTAACATCTTATTAGTCCATAGAAAATCATCTGAACTAACCAGAAATTCATGTAAGATTAAAAGATCAGAAATTAAAGACACACCTCAATTTGCAACAAAAGCAACCCTTTTTAGGAACATCTGATCCAAAGGGACAATAAAAGCTACAACATAAGTACCACCTTTTATGCAAAATGATATTGTTCTGCCCCATGGGTTCTTGAAGTAGCATTATTTTGCTAACGGCCAAGCTCCAAAAGAGCTTCCCCTTTATTAAAAAAACCTATGATCATCTCAATGCACAACAAAACCATAATATATCCAGAAAGTCTAGGTATAAATCACTGGGACACACATGGAGCACGTGAGATTATGGAATGTACAATGTTCTGACTTGTAACACCAAATATCTAGGAGCAGAAAATGAAAATAATGCTTGATTATACTTGGATTGACATCCACAAATTCATTGGTGACATTTTACACATTCCATTTGTATAAATTAAAAAATTAAACAAAACCTTCAATTTTTATTCTTCCCATGGTGGCTCCCCAGTTTTGACTTCTGTTGCCAAAAGAGATGCAGATACAGCTTCAACAACAGAATGGGTAGCAAACAAGCGGAACCTGGTCCAAGAAGCTCAAATTTGATTACAAAAACAATAAACTTGTAGACGGATAGAAACAGAAAAAGATGAGGCGTTATTTTTTCCTTTTTTTATAAGAAAAGAAAATCTTATTAAAGAGTGGCATCATTGAGAAGATGGGAATTCCAATTCCGGCCACTAGCACATGGATTCAGAATGTAAAATCCACAAGACTTAGAATATTCTTAATCTTCTAATTTACTTTCCGCGTCATTAGCAAACAAATGATTGATGCCCAAGACCAAACAATTCAAAACACTGTAAGAAGCAAAATATTCCCAGAAGTTCTTAAGATATGGGCCTAAAAATGCCAAGTCCAATTGACTGTAGTAGGCCCATGCATAGGTAGTGTTTCAGGAAGGAGGTTTCTATCTTTCTAAAAATAGTTGAGGTTTCCACATAATACAAAAGCATTGCGTTGTTTACATACCCTGACTAAAGAAGAAGAACAGATAGGAACTCCACTACAGAGATCTGCATAAAGGTTTTTCAACTTTATAAATCCGTGTTTGGCACATTAGCTACACCACAAGCAAACAAATAATGATTACATTCAGTAATCAAATATTTGCTGAATACATAAATGAGAAATATTAGAAACAGCAAAGGACATTCATCCAAGTAAATAAGAGAAATAAAAAGGGAAGTGAAATTCTATGAGTTTTTGCGTCACACCAACAGGGTAGAACATTATGAATGCAAAATATTTGTAATAGAAAAAAGTATGCATTTGCATGATATCTCACTTCTAAGAGTACCCATGCTCATACACATACACAACTTACACAAGAGAGAGTGAGAATAATAAAAAGAAAAAGATTGCAGTCTTAGTAATACCAAAACTGACCTAAGGTAGGTGTGCCAATAGGGACAAATTCCCAAATAACTTAATGCACATGTGAGTCCCTGATTACCTGCTCAGCAGAATAGAGTTATTGAGTTAGTTATGCACACGTTTTTCAGCCAATGCAATACCATTTAGCATTTGTGAAATTGGATGCTAAGAACATTTTAAAAAGCTAGTTTCACAAGCAGAAAATTAATTACCTGCAAAAAGACCACCATCATTGTCAAAGCCACATTCCAAATTGAAGTGGAATGAATAAAATTTTCCCATTTGAAGTTCATTGATAGGAATGGGACTAGCAGTGGCAATAGCACAATGAATAGCACCTTGTTCCCATAGTCTAACAAAGTGAAGGATCAAGATTCACTTTTGGAAATGATAAAGCATCTAAAATGGCTGCCAATCTGCCTCCTTATTCAGTTTTTGGACCAGCAATGCTGTGTTAAAAGCCCTGGGCAGGCCAAGCATCATACTCTAGCAAAATCCCAAGTGCATAGTTTCAACTAGGATATGTAGCGGGGAACATGAAAAAAGAAAATCAAAGAAAAAAAAGGTAGGATTAGGATCAAAACTTAATTTTCTTTTAATTTGTTGAACTGCTCTCTAAATTCTAATCATCTAATTACAGGCTTATTTATAAATTTCTAAACATGGGATAAACTTCAACTACAATTAGGAAACAAAAGCATATCCAAACTTGATCTCTTCAAATAAAAAGATAAAACTCATAAAGGAATGGACACGGTGATATGAACCAAAGCCTAATTAATCCAAAATTTTGAAATGCCACACATGATGATATTTGGGGAAGGGATTATTTATAATTTCAATTGGTGTAGCTACCGAGTTAAAAAGAGTGTCGGATTTCTGGTAGAAAGGTTTGGACAAAGGCACAACTCTCACCAACTAGCTTCGCAAGTCACTCAGCAACCGCCAGGGAAAGGTGGGTTGGCTATTGGCAACATCTTTAGTAGGAACAAGATCATTTTCACCAAATGGTGGTAAACATTTCTAAAAGGGCATGGCCCACTGTGGAGCAAGGTCATTAGGAGTATTAAAAACCATAGCCAAAAAGATAACAGTTGGGATGTTGGGTCGGAATACATATCAGAATATCACAACCAATGGAAAAACATTTTCTCCACTCTTTAGGTTTTCTCTAACTATATCTCTCATAAATTAGGAAAGTGTCTGGGGATATAACCTTGGTTGCATCATACCCATTCCTTACTTTCTTTCTGATTCCCGTGGAGAAATGATTGCTCGCTTCCCCTCACAAACCAAAGGAAGCTCAACCCTTTCATGGAAACTCCATTTCCATAGAGCCTTGGGAAAAACGGAACTAGGGGAAGTGCAATCCCTTTTGAAACTCTTCGATCAGGTACACTCACTTCACAACATCTAGACCAATGATCGTGCACCCTCAACCATTCTAGACTATCATTTGAATCCCTCTACACCTCCTTCATTGATGCCCACGCCACTCTGCCCCAGAGCCATTCAAGATCAAGATTTTGGGTTGGCTTGTTGCCAATGGGAAGATCAGCACTATAGACATTATCTCAAGAAGGAACCATTCTCTAGGATTGTCTCCTCGGTGATGTGTCCTCTGCCATCAAGACAACAAATTAGGGGAAGACATCTTCATCCATTGCTCTTTTGTTGGAAGAATCTTGGGCGCGATCAATAAAGACATCAATATCCCATCAAAAAAACCAGCAAGCCTAGAGGAGTTATTTTCCTTTGCTATGGTCAACAATCACCCTAGGAGAATCAAGACTAAATGGATGCAATCTAAGCTGCAGTGTGATCAACATGGCTTGATAGTAACAAGATTTTATTGATAGGATAAATACATGAATGTTCATACAGTGCGGGACCTCAATAGAGTTCAGTTTTCATACAACCGAGAAACTTGCAATTGGCTATAGCCTCTCTGATTGATTAAGAAGTTGGTTTAATTCGATGTAACTTTCCTCTCGGTTTGCAGTTTGGAGGACTCCTTGTCCTCCAAGCATATCACTATAGTACTTTTTATATTAATATCAATATATTTGTTTATTCTCCAAAAAAGTTAGTTTTAATGTTAGAAGCGTAAATTACAAAGAAAAAGAATTATATCCCACGACAAAAAAAAGGCCAATACAAGACAATGGAGGAGTCTTCAATAAAAGAAACCTAAACAAACAAAATGAAAACAAGAAGGCCCAACCCCTAACAAAATCTGACTAGGAAAAGTGATTGAAGGATTTATCCAAAGATAACAAATACGGTGCTTGTAACTAAACCATGTCCCAAAATGAATCCATCCGCATGAACATCCTCAAAAATCCCATGATTTTTTTCAATCAAACACCCCAAATCAACCCAAGAACTGCATCCTACCATACCTTTTTGTCGAGGGGGTTTCACACTCAAGAACAATCACAGTCCAAACTATCCACATACTTCCTTGAGATGAATCAACTCTAGCAGAGCTCCTAAAATAACCTAGACCACAATGACAAAGAGAATGGAGAATGAACACTCAATCAATAGAATCTCCACTATTCTTGCATAGCACACACCAACTAGGAGAGAGAGTTCATTGGGAGAGATTGACAATTTGACATGAACAACGTCCTCCTTTTTAGAGCCATAGCAGGATTGACTCTGTCAAGGACCAAAGGCCAAACAAAAATTTTGACTTTTGAAGGGATTTTGGTCATCCAAATGAAGGTAGAGGGAAAAAAAGGGAAATTGTGGGAAGTCAATTAGAAGGAAAAAATTAAAAAAAATTAAGAGAAGTGTCTGAACCAATCATAGGACCACACCCTCCTATTAGAGAAACCATCCCTAAAACAAGTAACAACAACTCTCTCTAACTACCAAGTCGATCAAGCAATGCAATAATGATATTCTACATTTTTGGCTTTTCTAATTCAGATTTATCTGCTTTTGCCTTCTAACTTCCAACCTTGTACTCTCTTTTTTGAAATGAAACTAGAGATTAGTATAATATAAATGTAATAGTGTACAATTGTACAAGAATAGTGTGGCTAGAGACCAATAAGTCCTCTAACTCGTATGGCCAACCACAATGTTACCCCAATACAATGCTATCCCAATTCCTCACCCAATCATTTACAGCAAACGCTTTGACAATTTACAATTAGCAATCCAAAACGCAGCTAATAGATGTGAACTCTCCCACACCAAGCCAGCTGAACGTTCCATGTTGTCAAAAATCCTTCTATTCCTCTCTTTCCAACCTTGTACTCTTCTCTACCCCCATTCTCATTTTCAATTAAAAAGGACATTCACCCTCATCAAAAGAGTTTTTTCTTAAAATTATTTACCCCAACAGTCAGCATAATTGTAATTTTACATATACATAGATATGAGAGAGAAAAAGTTCAAATCCAATTTCAAATGACTTCAATCCTTGGTTCTTCAACTTTGTCCGCGTTAAGCATATTTGCATACATTTAGATACAGTTGGTTTCATCCCAGATAAAGGAAAAAGGTTATGTAGTTAGTTGACATCCAACTTGTAACTTTATCAGATCAACTATGACATGAATCTACTTAAGAGGAAGTAGATTCATGTAGCCAGCCCCATGTAATTGGGAAAAGGCCTAGTTGAGTTGAGTTGAGTTTGCCTTGCTTTACAACTTGAACATAATAAACACATCTATATCAAGCATTAACTCTCTAGCGCTTAGATCAATCAGGTCCAAAGTGTAGTTGTAAAAAATAATTTCTGCTAGATGAAGTGTTTGAAATACTAAATTTAATAGTATTTCATTGAGACAAAATAGAGGTCACTGAAATTTTCCATTCTTCAATGACTTTCAACCAAAATCTAGCCGAAGTTCAATAGATCCTACCTAAATAAATAGATTTGTTCAAATTATTTTTACTCCAAAAGTTACAAAAGAATATTCTATTATAGCAATTCAAAATATAATTTACTTTTAAATATAGACACCCTAATAATTGTTGAATGTCAAAGCATAATTTATTTTAGCATGAAACCCTTTTGTTTAAATAGTTTCCATTAACAGCAATGATCGCATAACAGATAGCATTTTAAATTAAGTATTTTTCATTGATTAATTTAATGATATTATGCTTTTATCTCTTAAAGAAAATATTTTTACACGTACAAGACTTTGATAATTTTCATTTCTATTTACATAACAACAAAATGAATATAACATAAAAAGCTTTGGAGAGAGTTGATTCAAATTCATTTACATCTAAACAATTTACAGCCTTACTTTAAAAACTACCTAAATGTGTCAATCCTTGTTACAGCATACCAGAAATTAGGCCTGTTAGGCAACAAACTTCTTAGTAACACCCGGTTAATCCTTGCCCTAATATTGTGCAAGTCTACCGCTAGATGTAGCTACCAACTCTAGAGTTTGAACCGTTTAATAGTGTTCGAATTAATCTGATTGGAGGGGCTCAGATTAGTACTTTGCTCTGCTTTGGACATGAATATAAATTTTAGATTGATGGTATTGCTGTCAAAAACTGCCCAGTTTCCTGCTTTCTAAATTGGCTACATGACCTAGCATGTTTAGTATCATTATTCAATTCAAATACTATCTCAAAATTATCACCATCACAAAAGCATAGAAATGAGTAAACTACATGCATTTTGCAAGCATAAAAGCTAACACAAGCAGTGAACAAACAATATGATAAGAGTTTTTCAACTGAATCATATAGAACAATGAATGCCAACATCTTCTATTGAGTGGCCAACTTTTGCTATGTTGGGATCACATTCATAGACACCACCATGCAGATCTGATCATTCTAGAAGGAATATCCTTGAGAGATAATAATTTCAGTAGAATTTCAGCTAAGCAAATTGAGTGCAGAAATAAAGGATAAGGCTAGTTACATCCAGCATGGTTCTTGCTCTCTCTGTGCAACTATAAAGATCAAAATAGCAGGTGCTGCAAACCAAAGCCTTCACATATTTGCTGCTGCCATGGCAAGGGATCATCAGGGATGGATCCTATAAAAGACCATCCCTGTGCTTAACATTTGAGGAGAGGTCTAACATCTTCCTTCTGTTAGAAAAGTATCCGGGTTATAGAGAATCACAAAAAAACAATAGATTTTCAAAACAACCAGTGCAATGCACCAAAATTAAAATAAAAAAATAATTCTAGGGTGCTCAACAAACATCAAACCAGTGACAGACATAGTAAATAAAATAAGATTAAAGATTGAGGAATGTTCAATAAGAGATCAAGATGGTTCAAGAGCGTTCACAGGTGATACCAACTAAATATCAAGATAGAAACAACTAGCAAAACATCAACAAGTGTTTCTTATTTGAGATCTTCAATACTCAATTTTCCAGTTTTTCTTTATCATCCTCTTTTTTTTTTGTTGGTTGCAGTGGCACATCTTTCAGTAACACTAATTCGTGGGGTTTTTAATATGAAGCAAAGGAAGATGAACACAAAATCTCTGCTGTTGTTTTATTTACACAAGGATGTACTGAACTTTTGACACCATCATTAGGGAGAAAGTGCGAGGATCTTCCAGGTTACCTACTTGCTGATCAAGATTCATCAACACGATACACCAAAGAGATATTAGTCAAGGCTTAAATACTCAGCCACTAATAATAGAGCTTAAACAGCCACAATAATACCTTCTATTATAGGCAAAAACATGTTT
Organism: Paratinospora sagittata; assembly: GCA_035771175.1. Lineage (NCBI taxonomy): Eukaryota > Viridiplantae > Streptophyta > Magnoliopsida > Ranunculales > Menispermaceae > Paratinospora > Paratinospora sagittata. Next base: position 16,192,806 of record CM069606.1, on the reverse strand, counting down.
ACGAGGGAAACTGCCAATTAAACATAATTAATTGAACAGTTCAAATATTACTGAGTAATTAAATAAAGAGTTAGGCTAATGATAGAAATAGTTTCAGATATTTATTATATTTACATTTTTTCCTTCAAATTTCATTATCCACAACCCATCCAATCATGCATGGAATCACACAGGGCATTTATTTGGCTTTTTCAGATGTGAAATATCACAGAAGTGATTCCAAGTCTATGAAATACCAAGTGGCTGAAAGTGCAGAACAGATGCAAATTTGGAGTTGCAACAATAAACTAGAAGCCTCACTTCATATGGAACAATGCATGATTCAACTCTAGATCTGCTGGAGACTTCAACATGGTTGGGCAAAAAATCATACCTGAGATCAAAATTGAGGACACTTTCTCAATGCAAATGAAACTTGAACACTAAGCTTTCTGACACTCCTAGGCTAGCTTTGGAACGCCAACCTTAACAATGTCCTTGTTCTTCTCAACAACAGAAAACAACCGTTGTTCCAAGTCTTTAATTCCAATCAAAGTTTGCCTAAACATTTCATCAGACATTGAACCAATTTCTGCAATTTTATGGCATTGCATATAAAGGTCATTATAACGTGCAATTGGTCCACAATCAAAGTCATTAACCTCACCAAAAGGATTCTCAGGAGCGTGCAACCTCTTGAAATCCTTTCTCCAACGTGCAACAATGTATCTAGAGGGAAGCTCTGTGACATCATTATAATCTAGCACACACATTGCATGGCTACATAAAATACCTCGAAACTCAAACAACCGACAGATGCATAGCACTTGAACTTCTTCTGCATGGAACCATACTTCAAAATTTTTTACATCTTGCCCGGATACCCCACCATGACTTATTCTATCCTTTACCTCATATTTGGATAATGGTCCATTTTCTGCTAATAGCTTCACTCGGCAATTCATCATATTCCTCACTTCTTCTTGAAACATTGAAAATAGATCATTAGTGTACAATATGCGCAACTGATTCTCATAAGGCAGCCTTGAAACTAATTCTTGTTCTTTGTGAAATGAGTTAAAATCGGCTAATGCTTCCTTTTCATACTTTTTACTCAATGCTACCTCGTATTGAATGAGAAACTGCTTCAAGGAAGTTTTCGAATTAACAAAGCCATCGAAAAAGGTAGCCATACTCTCACAAGGTTGAATAGTAGACATTCCAGCCCAAAAGTTTTCTTTAACATAAGATGGAACCCATTTTTGTCGAATCTCGAGAAGAGTTTTCAACCATTCATTTTCTTGAAGGCCAAACTTCTCAATCACTTCCCCCCAATGTTGTTCAAACTCCTCAAATCTCAAAGAACCATACACTGCATTTTTCAACATCCAAACAATTTGTTCGCAATCCTTGTATGCTTTCAACTTTTCGGGAGCTTTCTTCATTATATGCCATACACAGAAACGATGTCTAGCTGCAGGGAACACTTTAGAAACTGCTTCTTGGATGGAAGGGCATTGATCAGTGATAACGGCGTTGGGTGGCTTTCCAGACATGCAAGTTAGCAAAGTAGTAAAGAGCCATTCATAACTGTCAGGTGTCTCACTTGAAAGCAAGCCACACCCTAGCAACACTAACTGCCCATGGTGGTTAACTCCAATAAACAATACTAATGGCATGCTATATTTGTTTGATATATATGTTGTTTCGAATGAGACCACATCACTAAAATAATGATATGATGCTCTAGACCTTGCATCAGCCCAAAAAACATTCCTTAGACAGCCTTCATCATCAATATCCATTAGATGAAAAAAATTGGAATTTTGTTTTTGACAATGCATAAAGTATAAACAAATTGCTTCGGCATCTCCATCACCAAGCTTCAATCTCTTAGGACCTTCACCATGATTTCTTGCGTCTTTTTTCCTGAATGCCCCTGCGTTTTTAGCAAATGCAACAAATGATTTAGAATTTGAACTCCCAACTTGATCATTCCATTCAAGTTGCTTTTTAACACGACCAATTGATTTTCTGCTATTTCGAAAGAATCTTATCATTGATGGACTAACCAAATGGTTGTGTTCAAGATTCACACTTGTCAAATACCAAAAGCCATCTTCCATCACTCTTGCAGTGATTTGAGCTTTACAGTTACACCTAGAAGTAATCCTTCTTGTATATTTTCTCTCTTTGGTTGGATCACATTTACCTTCCCTAACACATGCCAAAATATGTCTGTTCACTTCACCTCTATCATTTTTCCATGTACCTCTAATTTTAGTACCAAATCCCACCTGTTGGGCATATTTGTTATAAAATTCTTGAACATCCTCCTTTGATTTGAATTTCATTCCTTTCTTGGGTATTGTATCATCATCTTCCTCCTTTTCATCATTTCTTCCTTTGCTACTTTCGCAACCATTTCCTCCATCAGTATTTTTTGGTATGGCAACCAATTCTTTATTTTTTTGTACGGCACTCAATTCCTTATCATTTTTTATTGCTGCTGATTCTTTCGTGATTAGCCATAGCCGCCTTTCACCCACCACTGTTTCTTCCATAACCTGCAATTCATTGGAAGATTCAGTTAAGTACATGGAAAACATAAATAACTATCATAAGAGTCCTTAAAACAATGTAAATTTTTCTTACAATCCTTAACCAATAAATTTTGAGACAATAATAATTATACGCATCAAGGTACAAAAATATTAATTTATTGAATATGAATGAATTATGAATACACATCGGAAATTGGGGATTTGAACAAATACACAAACATCTTGTTAAGAAAAGATGACCCGCTCAAACTACAGAGTATCTGTCCTTCTTGATAAACTTCAAGAGTTTGATGGCTTATCTCAGTAACAAATTCTAGAGAAATCTGGATTTTGTCAAATTCTTTTCATTTTGTATAGCCATCCTCAAATGTCATTTTACTTTTAAAAATAATAATAACAAAACGAATGTTTGGCACCATCTTGGGAGTTAAGACTCAGGGAAAATTCATCCATGGTCTAGAACCAAAAATCTGCATTAAATGGCGAATCCATGACATCATCATCATTATCATACTGTCAAAGTCTCCAATGATGATTTTCCACTGACTAATGGAGGGTAAATAGCTGGCACCACATTGCATATCACTAGTGTATGCTCTTAGATAGAATGGGTTTCCCATAACTACCAATAATCTTGCCTCAAAAAATTCTAATTCAATCACATTCACCTGCTACACAGCTATACAATCAGAACCCAATCATAATTCGGATCTCCACAAAAAAAAAAAAAAAAAAAAAAAAAAAAAAAAGAGCTCGTTGTATTCAGAATAACGCATGAAATGAAAACTAAAACAACAAAAATAAGCAGCAGCAATAAAAATCAATTCGCAATTTTCAAGATTGGCATTTCACGAAACGTGGTGAATCGAAGGCACAGATTTTAAGGGATTGAGAGCGAACCTGAATGGATTATAAGAACAAACTCAAAGTAGTAATTCGTCGTGAAGAGGGTTTTCAAAAATGGTCACAAAAGCGCGCAGATCTGTGTGTGAGAAGAGAAATTGAGAGAGAAAGAAGGCAATGGAAGAGGAATCGGGTGTGAAATGGATGAAAAAAAAGCAAGGTTTTTGGAGGTTCAGGAAAACCAGATGGGGGAAGTCGAAATTAGGGCTTTTTTCATTTATTTTTGGGGTTGGGAGGATCTGGTTCGGTAGCAAAATTGAATGGCATTGGGGTTTTTCGCGGGAGGAAAGAAAGAACTAGCGACTGAAGAGACGATCATATGCATATAATATATATATATATATATATATATGATTTTGACATGTGCACATATATATATATGCACATATATATATGATTTTGTCATGGGCAACCTTAAAAAATTTTAAATATATCTAATATAACATAAGTCATAAGTCATCTTCCATCTCTTTTCAATTTCTAAACGTCTTCAAACCTCTTCTCGATACATGGAAAAAGAAAATCTCCGTGTGGCAAAATTAATAAAAAGTTGATGCAACTGCATTGGAAGTTTAAAATTCTTTTTTTTTTTTTTAATCAACCATTTATGTTAACATTTTGCAAAGAATAATATTTTACTAACACATTTGTTTAAATATATTTTATTGGCATTGTCTCTAAAAGTTGTTAGATCATTTCGAATCACGTTTGATACATAATTAAAGACGATCCAACAACTCTGAAAGACAATACTAACAAAATATATTTTTAAAATATTTTACTTTTGCAAAAAGAAATGGCAAATGTTAATAATTATATCAAAGATATACTTAATTCTTTTTAAAAATTATTTTACTAATATAAAATATGAGTTCCCTTATATAAATCGATTTCTTCCGCTCCATTATATTAAAGAATAAATTGAGGTATAAATTATGAATAGTTATATCTTTTTTAATTATTTTTATAAATATTATGATGAAGCCTCTCTCTCGATTATTACCATGATATGTGATTAAATAGCTCCTCTTAACCAAGGCATCTAATTTAAGTACATATGTTTTTTTTTTGAAAAATGTTCCTGCACAAGCTTGGAATAATTTGCAACCTTGTCAACAGTTCCATAGATATAAATGCACGAATTTTATAATAGGGTCGTCACAATATTTTATTTCATTAAGCAAAAAAAAACAGGTGAGAAAGAAGAACAGAAATAAGACAACAAAGGTAATAACTGAGCAAAGACCTTTTAACTAAAGGTGGCAATTTAGGCCACTTGGCCCGGCCCGACCTGATACCACAGGGCCTAAGAATAATCTGGTCGAACTGAGCTGGGCCTTATAAAATTTTGGACGGGGCCAACATTAAAAAGTCTTAGCTCAGACCCAACTCAAACAATATATAGACCGGGTCTTTAGGTCGTACCTTAAAATCGGACCTTTGAACTAGGCTTTTAGACAACTAATGTAATTAAATACATATTTTAAAGTTAAATTAGTTATAATAGAATATAAATTTTAGTTAAATAATTAAATAAAACATACAAATTAAAAATATTATTTATTAATTTCTAAAAAAATATCAAATTAGTTCCAAATAAAGAAAAAATAATTTCTAAACCTAAAATTTTAAAATTTTATAACAGTTTTTCAAGCACATATTACCATTTACCACTTATTATTACAGATTAAAAAAAAATAATGCAACTTATATAAAAGTTCACTTAAGGTCTTTATCAACATCAAGCAGTTGGTCCATTCCATCTTCAGCCAAGTTGTCACACCTCAGTACACAGCACACCGCAGTGTCTAGTACCCCCGGGATGTGATGGGTACGCATACCCCAGCCATAGTACCACATAATATTGTCATATCGTCATGTAGCAACCCAATGGTTCAGTGGCTACTCAAGTTGCGAATTCTAACTCCTTAAGACCAGCTGCGGTTGGGTTGCTACATGGCGATATGACAATATTATGTGGTACTATGGCTGGGGTATGCGTACCCATCACATCTCGGGGGTACTAGACACTGCGGTGTGCTGTGTACTGGGGTGTGACAAAAAGGCCTTATGTGTATACATAAGGCCTTTTTGTCACACCCCAGTACCCATCACATCCCGGGGGTACTAGACACTGTGGTGTACTGTGTACTGGGGTGTGACACAAGTACCAATCTTTAAGACAAATCAATACTTCAACTATGTCATCTTTTAATCTCGTTCGATGATCATCAATAACACGTCCACTAGAGCTAAATGCAGACTCTGAAGCAACTGTAGAAATAGGTTTACTTAGTAAATCTTTTGTCATTGCAGATAAAATAAGATTGTTTTTTTCTTGTTGTCTCTACCAATCTAAAAAATCAAACTCTTCATCAATGCCTATATCAAGTGGAGGCAAATCTAAATATTTTTGTAATTATGAAACTTTAAATTGTGGACCATTATCATTAGCTTTCCTTTGTGACAAATAAGTTAACATTGGATTTTTTTTCCATTTAAATGAGATAAAGATGTTATATTATCAACCACAAAATTAAGACGAAGTTTTTCCTCATACAATGCAAAAAGCTTAAATAACTCATCCTTAATATTTTGTAAATGATGAAAACAATCATTTTTATAAATTAAACACAAACAATCTTCTAAAAGTACTAATTTATAACGAAGGTCCATACAAATTACTATATCAATAATAATTGGAAACTCATTCCAATATTTATCAAACTTTGCTTTCGTCTCATTCTAAATTAAAACAGTTGAGGGTTCTTTACTAAACTTATCTAAAACAAATATAATATTACCCAAGTGTAAAACAAATTTATTTATTGTAACATATTTTGTAACTGAAAAAATAATAGTGACTCATCACAAGTTCGAACCCCACTCTGGACATATTCTGATTGGGAGAGGAAAACCCGCTAAACGTTTGCCAAACCCCTTAAGTCCGGAAGGATTAGTCTTGCGGCGAAGCGGATGAGGGCAACTCTCGGATGCCCAAAAATCGGTCATCAAAAAAAGAAAAAAGAAGAAAAAGGAAACAATAGTGGCCTCATTAAATACTTCTAAAAATTGTTTAATTACATTGGCATTACATCAATCAATAGAAGATGGAACATGGTGAAAATCATATGTAGTAAAAAATGTATTAAAAACATTTTTAAATGAGATAGCTACACGTAACATTTTATAAGTAGCATTCCATCTATGTTGAACATCAAAAGGAATTTTTCTATACTTCACACCAATACAATTACATACATTTTTTAATTCTTGCAACTTAATAGGCAAATTCTTAATTAGCGTAACACTTTCTCTAATATTTACAATTGAACTACTAATAACACTCAATCTATCTTGAACAATAAGATTAAGAATATGAGCTATACATCTAATACGATATAAAGTATAATTTTTATTTATTCTTAAATAATCACTTAACCTTCTAACAAAAACATCATTACTTGATGCATTATCTAAAGTAATAGAAAATACTTTATTTAATAAATTAAAATTTTGAAGACAATAATTTTTTTTTTCATATAATACTTGTCTAGTATGAGAACTTTCTAATTTATGTAATTTAAGTATTTTTTTATTTAATTTCCAATTATTATCTACAAAATGACGTGTAACACAAATATAAGAATTATTTTTATTTGAAAGAGTCCATACATCAGAGGTAAGACATATTTTACTTTTAATATATAAAAATAAATTTTTTAAATTCTCTTTTTCCTTATGAAAAGATCTAATGATATCACTTCTTATAATATTTCAAGATATTGGTTGAAATTGAGGACTAAATGATCGACTAATCCAACTTTTAAAATTCTCTCCTTCACAAAAACATAAGGGCAATTATCTGATTACAATAAATTTAACAGTCTCACTACGTGCTAAATCAGGACCATATTTAAAAATACCCAAATTACTACTTTGATTCTTTGCTAAAAATTGTTGTTGGATATCTTTATTTTTATTTTTCAAAAACTCACATCTATTCAAAGTAAAATGTTTAAGAATATGACTAGTACTACTAGCAGAATTACAAGAAAACATTTTTTTACAATATTTACATGAAGCTTTCTCAACTTCAACTCCATTTTTTAAAACTTTAATTTTAAAGTAATGTTGCCACACCTTAGATGTAGTTGCTATTTTTCTTTTATTAGAAGAAACCATTACATTTTTTTGTGTTTTCTTGCAAAAAATCTTTATTTGAGTCAATAGACTCATGACCTTCCATAGGAAAATTAGAATCCCCTCTAATAGATTCACTCTTTTCAAAAATTGTATCCATGATAATAATAACTGTTTTAAAAATCTTAATGCAAAAAAAAAATATGCAACCGATAAAAAAAATAACCTACTGCAACCAATAAATGAAATATGCAACCAATAAATATACAAACGTAACAAACCAATATCAATCTTAGTAAAAGAAATGAAAAGATCTCACCAATAGGTCACAAATATCAAAGATGCAACCAATAAATTATATAACCTACTGAAAAGATCTCACTCAAATTCACCAAGTTATTACTCCTGCAAAATATATATATATATACTAAAAAAATTGTTAAATATAAATTACATCAATAATTTAAAAAAAATTAAATAGAAATTGTAAAGACTCAAATATGAGAGAGTCCATTCGCCGGACTCCGGGACTCTCTTAGATATGAGAGATTCATGCGTCCGACAGTTCGGTGCCGGACTCTCTCAAATCAAACGGACTTTCTCAGTCCCATGGCCATACTCTCTTCATTTTTTCATAAAAATATAAAAAATAACCATTAAAACATTATACCTCTTGTTGAAATAGTGAATGAGGGTTCTACAAAGATTGAAAAAGAAGGTTAAAGATTTTTGAAAAGAGGAGGGATGAAGGACATTCAAATATTGCCAAGAATGGGAGAGCAAGAGTGAAACATGAAAGTGAAAGAGAGTAGTAAATGATAATGAGTCGGGGCTTAACTGACTAAGTTAAGCAACTTCAAATAAAAGTCTAACATTTTGTTTCCATATTTATCTTGATAACTAGGGGTGTAAGCAACCCGACCGACCCGACCAAACTCGACTATTTCGGGTCAAGTTTGATTGATATGTCGGGTTAGTCAGGTTAATTTTTTAGCAACCCGACCTCTTAAAATTTATATATATATGAGTTCATTATCATTCACATAAGTCAAGTTTAAGAGTAACTTGACTTATACATATATGAGTTTTCCCAAAAAAAGAGAAATCTCATCTTTTAAAGCTTAAATAGTAATTTAATAAGTTAGATACATGATAGTCTAACATATTTTATTATTAATATAGGCTTAAATAGTAGTTATTAAACTTTTAAAAAATTGGGCTATTTAATGCGGGCCAACGCGACCGACCCGACTCGACCTTAGGTCGAATGGCATCGGGTCCAACTCACTACCACCTGACCTCATCGGGTCGGGTGGGTTAGAGGGCAAAAATCTGACCCGATTTCACCCCTATTGATAACCTTGTTACTAGCCGTTCAGTAAATAATTAGGGGTAAAACGGTAAAAATGAAAAATATTTAAATTTAATTTTTTTTTAGCCAAATTTAACTATTTTTTTAACATCAAATTTAACGATTTCATGGTTTCAAAAATTTAACTATTTAATTATTTATGCTTAGTTTAGGTGTTTTAACTCTTTTTTAACAAATGGTTTGCCACAATTTATTACTATAATTGGTAAATCTATCTAGCAAAATAAAAGTTAAATTGATAGAATTTAAAATTTAAATAGAAACTAAAATAATATAATCAGCAAATTTTATAAAATTTTATTAAGAAATAGACTGGACATGTAAATTATTGTTTTATTTAATTTATCTTAAATATGTGTTAATTTATTCTAAATGAATGAGTTTATGTATATAGTTTGATAATATCTTTCTTTTATTCATAATTTTAGCTCAACCCTTATTATAATTTAATTAAATTCATTATATATTTATATCTAGCCTTACTACATACTTTTAGAGAGTATACTTAATAAAGTATATTTGGTAAACAAAATTTTAGAGAGTATAGCTACCAAAGTTAAAATGCATACATATATTTTTAATTAATTATATGTACTATTTTTTCGTATTTTATACTTAATTGAACATATTCTTAATTATGTATATACAATACAAATATAAACACTTAATCATATATAAGTATATAACACTCTTCACTATTGTGTTTTCTTTATTATACACACTTTAAATACTCTTAATTATATTTTTTTTCTTTCATTTTATAAACTCTTAATTATATATGTAGTGTATATATATATATATTGTTGGACCAATGCTCCTCACGTCGGTATCTCGGTACTTTGATGATTACAAACCACATGATATCATATGTATTGTTTCTCTAAGTGTTACAACTAATCATCAAGAACACATCAAATAATAGCTATCGAAGTCTACAAAGATCAAGCTCGAAGAACAAAGACATCTCATATGAAATGCATTAGTTTGATCTTAGGTATGTAGGGTAACCTCTCGATTAATCACAGCACTAAAACTCTCAAAATTGCAAAGTTTTCAAAATCACTTTGATTTAGTATTTGATTTTAACAAAATGCTTTCCAAAAGGTTTTAGTCATAATTTTAATGAGTTTTAAATGATTTAAAAGTGTTTAATCTTATATCAAAGTATTTTGATTCAATGGTATGATTTTTGAATGTCAAAAGATTGATTTTTCCAAAATCAGGAGCTTATAGCGCGCTATCCAACCAATTGTCAAAGTTTCCAGGAGGCAATAGCTCGCTATTAAGTCAATTGCCAAAATTCTAACTTTCTGAAATACAGGCAATAACGCGCTATCATTGATGATAGCCTCCTATCAAGCTATTGCCAAAATTCTATTTTTCTGTACAAGGGCGATAGCGCGCTATCAATGAGTTCAAAAAAATCAGAAACTCTCGATTTTCAGTATATCAAGCTTCAATAGCCCGCTATAAGCCAATATCGTGCATAATGAACAGGCCGATAGCGCTATAGGACATGATAGCGTACTATCATTGCCGGAGACAAAAATCTAACTATTATGACGAAAAAAACGTGGGCACTTTTACTTGCTCAATTTTTCTATTCCTTGCACAGTCTTGCCATGTTATCTTAAGTGAAATATTCATCCTTATCACCTGGATGATTCTCATTGTCTCGCACGCCCAAAACAACTTTAGATTAAACAATGTTTTGAATTCAAATCATTCTATATTCTCTTGTTCTTGAACCTGCAACTACTCATTTTATACTCTTAATTATGTGTACATATATATTTTGTATTTATTATAATATATATATATATATATAGTGTGTATGTATAACTTTATATTAAGAGTATATTATAATTTACAAATACATATAATTTACAGTAAATCTAAAATATATAAAATATAATATATATGTATAATTGAGCCCAATCTTCAGGCCTTTGGACCAGGTTAGCGGGTTGGGCTAGGCCTAGCTATGTCATCCCAAACCTGTTCAATAAGTTTTAGGACCGGACTGGATTGGCCCATGTAATAGTCAGGTCCAAGTTTGAACTAGGTCATTTATATCGGGTCGGATCAAACCCATGGGCCTCGGGCCAAATTGCCACCCCTACTTCCAACTATTGAAACGTTGAGGACTCTTAGATAATTATTAAGAGCTAGCAGAACAATGAGAATATAAATGCATCAACAAACAACAAAGTTGTTCAATGGTTTGATGCATATAGTACACAAGCTTTGAGATCACGGTTCGAACAGGCCACTTATCAATCCAAAAGAACAAAAACAAATATAAATTTCAAGCTCTCTATCACCTTAGGAAATTCCTGGGTAAATCCATGATATACACAAATTCCTCCATGATTGCCAAGGGAGAAGGGTTGGTGCACCATCAAAGCATTCTAAGCAATTCTCCTAGAGTAAATTAGTGACGAAAATTAAGGTTAGCAGGAGATGGCAACAGTTCTCTGCAAAAATTAAGCATTCTAAGCAGCTCCATATTGAGTTCAAACCTAAATATAACAAAAATCTGGAGAATTTAAAAGAGAAAGAGAGAGAAATTCTAAATAATGTAAAATAAATATAACAATTTTTTTAAAAAAAATTCAAAGAACATTTCAGAAATTTACCACTAATTGACGGAAGCAACATACAGTAAGGAAAAGGAGAGAAATCCAAGAGAACTATCTACCTCTTTCAAGTTGAAGAGGGAAGGAAAAAGAGAAAGAAGTCTTAAGTTCAAACCTAGAAAAAAAATATTCTCCTTATGTAATAATGCAAAAAAATTTCAGCTTTATTCAGAGAAAGAGACAAAGCAAATTGTCAATGGTTGTCCATTTTTACAATTTCACTAATAACATCAGTAAACCAGATGGCTATCCTGATTTTAGCCTGGTGTTCAAGTCTACATTTCATCCTTCCATTATCCTTACCAGGTTACAGTTCAACCAGTTTGACCACCCTGTCCAGTTCAGATCTAATAACATTGATGGAAACCTAAGGCCTAACTTATTTAGATACAGTTTTCTATATCAAAATAAATAAATAAATAAATAAAAATAAAAATTGTTTGGTTTGTCAAATCTAACAACAGTCTTCAAGGTTTTATTTAGAAAACAAGAAGTTAAGTTGTTTTCAACATTTCATTTTTCGAATTGTATTCTAATTTTTTTAATCATGAAGCAAAAGTAGCCTTAACATTTTAGTTCCAAGAGTTGATCAGAAATCCACATAAGATTCTTACAAAAAAAAAAAAAAAAAAACCTGGAACAAAGGACAGAAACTCTAATTTGTAACTATAGCACATTTTTAGGAACATCAGAAATTCGGAACAAAGGGGACAATGAAAGTTATAAGATAATTGTATCACCTATATGCACAATGACATTGCCTATTCATAGAATCTTGAGATAGCTTTAAGAAAACCCATCATCTGAATCCTCAATAGAACTGAAAAAATATCCAGAATGTCTGGGTAATAATAATAATTGGGATATACAATGAGTAGATGGGCTGTTATTGTGCACAAGGTTCTACCCCATATCTTGTGGCTAGGAGCAGAAAATGAACTCAATGCTTCATTGCAAATGGTTTAATCTCCACAAATTAATTGATAAGGTTTTACACTTTCCACACATATAAATTAAAATTCATACAAGACCTTCAGCTTTTCTTCTTTCCATAGTGTCTCCCCAGTTTAGACCTTCTTTGCTTAAAAAGATGCATGTATAGCTTTAACCACAGAAATGGGTAGAAAATAAGCAGAACCTGGTTCAAGAAGCAGAAAATGAACTTGTAGATAGGTTTCTTACCAACAAAAAAAAAAAAAAAAAATTTAAATGGACGAGAACAGAAAACAAATAAGGAATTGGAAATATGATAATTCCATTCTGACAACTAGCATGCGAGATTCAGAACCTTGAATCTATAAGATGAGTTTATTCTTAATCATCTGATTTACCATATCATCACGAGAAAACAAACGGCTGATGCAGAAGTTCAGACAGTTCTGAATTTTGTAACAAGCAGAATGTTCCAGAAGATCACATACACATGAACCCTAACAATGCTAAGTCCAACTTCCTGAACTGTAGTATTGGGTCGGATGGATAGTAGTTTCATCCTTTAAAAAGTAGCTAGGTTTCCAAAAAATACAAATGCAGTTTATCATCTTTACATACCTTGACAAAAGAATGATAGCCGAAAGGGAGTCCACTAAAGAAATCTGCATAGAGGCTTTTCATCTTTATGAAAGGAAGTGCTTGGTACATTAGCCACACTGCAAGCAAACAAATAATCATTACATTTTCCAATCGAATTTTTTGCCAAATACTAAAAAAATATATATAAGAAGAAGCAACAAGAGAGATTCCTCCTAGTAAATTAGAGACACCAAGCTAAGTGGGGTTCAAATGTTCAATGAGGCTCACTTTCTCCAAGGGCCATGCCAACAGGGTACAATATTATGAATGCAGTGTACCTGAGAAGCAAAACAATGTTAGCTTTTGCATGGGTCACATTTTTTAGGTGTAAAAACAGAATTCACACAATTCCCATACTGTTGGTAATAATGAATCAGACCTGACGTAGGTGAGCCAATAGGGGCAAACACCAACACAATTCAAAGCATAATGTGAGTACCTGATCACCTGTTTAGCATAATAGAGTACGTTATACACAATTTTTTCAGCCAATGCAAAACTGATTAATTAAAAAACAGATGTCACACACAGTAAAGTTGAATTACCTGCCAATAGATAATCATCATCATTTTCAAAAGCCTCATTCCAAATTAAATTTGAACGGGTAAACTTGTTCATTTGAGGATCCCCAATTGGTGGGACTAGCACTGATAATAACCCAATGAATAGCAACATATTCTTCCAGTCTAACTGGATGAAGATAAGGATTAGACAATAAAACTTTCATAATGCCTTGCCTGCCAACAAGCCTCATTATTTAGGTTCTATGACCAGAAATGAGCACCTTGTCTATGTCAAGCATCATAGTCCAGATCTCTGGCGGGCCAAAGTACATAGTTTCACCTAGGATATCACTAAGACCGGAGTAAAAAGACTAGCAAATTGACCTTATTTCATTAGGATTTAACAGTTAACACCACTAAACTTGGATATCATGTACTATTCTCAGTTAATATCAGTTGATTTCAGGGAATAAGTGTTTGATTAGAATAGAAAAATCTACAATCAAAGAAGCTCATAAAGGTTTTTTGCCCCTATTTCAATGGGCATTGTATCCTTCAACTACTGGATTATGAAAATTCAAATCGTGTTAGTGTAGAATGATCACACTACTATATTGTTGCGAAATCAGTTCTACCTGAGAAGAAGGGCTGTTTTCGATAAATGTCACTAGTGTGCGTCATCTTTGCTGCCATCACATAAAACCTATTACCTCCACACCCTGAGCTGCTTGACTGTTCTATTCCAAATGTGTACAGCAAACTTTAACAGTGATTTGGTTTCATTAAAGTGAAGTTACCTTCATGAAAATTAAGCTCCATAGAGAAATCACAATCATGTTTCAACCATTCCACCTGATTGAATGCAGGTAATACAAATAAGATGAGGTAAGGAACAAATGCATTGGGATCAGATTTGTTCTTTGGCAGAACTTGAAACTAGTCCAGTATCCCAGATCAGACATAAGATAAATTTATCATTTTCTATGGCTCTGGAAGGTTGAAGAGCAAATCTATTTTTTCAGAAAAAATTCTTTACAAGAGTGGAATGGGGTGGACTGAGATTGCATGTCCTCTTGGTCAGCAGGTTCTTACCCAAATCCAAAATCACGGTTGCGCTTGTTGAACACCCTACACTACCATTGTTACCCATTGAAAGATGGCAGTTACTTTATCACGGCTATGGCAACCCAACACCCTCAAGTGACACAGAAGAAGATTTCAGAACATCACCACCCGAATGCTACCTTCGCTCATTAGTTTGCACATTCAGTTCTTCACCATCAATGGCCATAGTTTCTTATATAAAAACCCAACGATCTGGTTTTTTCACTAAATGAATCGTTGTCCACACCACCAAGTCAAAGTGTCAAAAATAGAAATTTCCATAACTGCAGCATCAACATCGATCTCTTGCACTTACTTCCTCTCTTATATAATCATTTTCAATAATATATTAACATTTTTTTCATTTAAATTAGATATTGGATTTCATTATTCATACAAAACTTTAGATGATTCTTTTTAATGGAGTCCTTTATATCTTTGACAATTCTAGTGGTAGGACTTTTTTTTCATTGTTATATAAAAAAAAGGGCAGCCCGGTAAGATTCAAGGTACCCATGTTAGCTTGATAAGCACTATTTGACATCTACCAGACAACTATGTCTTTTTGATTCAATGGTAACCTAACAATGTCTTTAGTAAAATTAGGACATAGTAATTAGAGTAAGGAACAAATATGTATTGCATATTAATTCTAAAACTAATGACTTAGATTAGACTTGTAGTTTGTCTGAATATCTGAGTTTTGAATGTGAAGGTCTTTCTTTTTTTGAGTCATAGACTCTACTAAAACAATTGGGAATTCATATCCCTTCATGGTTTTTTTTTTTTTACCGTTTAGAATCCATCTAACCCCTATCCTATTGCACACTTAAACTTTAAAGGGAATTATTAGATCTTTGGCAAAAGAGCTTGTCTAACTTTCAAGTATTCTCAATATATATAAGCAAACACAAAAGTTAGAATGAAAAAACTACAGCAGCAAAAATATTAATTAAAGATGATTAATTCTATGGGACAAAAATCGAAACAAAATCAAGCATGGAACTATACACTAACTGGAATTCCACTTCCTTGTTTATAATATAAATCTTAATTTGAGATAATAAACAAAGTATAAACTGTTGCCAGGTAATCTAACATCTCATAAGAAAAGATATTCTGCTAAAACAAGTTCTATCATCCTAGCACAGAGCACTTCAGGCAAAACAATTTATGGAAACAGACATTCTAGAATGTAGATAAACAAAAATCCATATTAAGTTCATGAATGTCATAGAAGTAAGGAACGTTACCAACACACCTCACTCAGACTCCAAGCTAAGAAAGTTATGAACACTGCAGGAAGCTCCTGAACCTTCAAGAAGTTTAAAGAAAAATGCAAAACATGCATCACATCAATGAAGGCATCAATATATATGAGGCAAACATTCGTCAACTTAATTCCAACATAATCAACCAAGCCTTTTTCCAACTACATAGGGGTTAGCTACATGAATCTACTTCCTTCACTCAGCTCTGACAAAGGCTAAGTAAATATTTAAATTACAAGCAATTATATTATTTTTTAATTATCTCTATTATTGTCGGATTTATCTCCTAATTATATGATATGTTTCTATAATTAGGAGATTTGTATATAATTAGCATTATTCTGGAAATTAGCATTCTTTCTATAATTAAGAGATTTGTATATATGGCTTAGCATTATTCTAGGGATTGTAATAGAGAAATATTAGCATTCTTTCTATAATATGTGTAACTAGAATAGCCTATATATGTTAGACATGTAATTAAGCAATTCTCAATATACAGAAAAATTATTCTCCAATATTCATTGGTTCCTCTCTGTATCCTTTTCTTCAACCTTCCTCTCTGTATCTTTTTCTTCATGGTATCAGAGCCAAACCGTGGGTTGAAGAAACTTTACTGCTATTGCAGCGTTTATATCACTGTGCGCGTTGCAGCGTTTATATCACTGTGCGCGTTGCAGCAGAGAAGGTGAAGACCTGTTTTATTTATTTATTTATTTTTTTTTATTTTTTTATTTTTTTTATTTTGCTATGAGTTATCGTAGGTTGCTACGTTACCGTGAGTTGTTGCAGTTACTGTGAGTTTCAGAAGTAGTTCCGTGAAAAAAAAAAAAAAAGTTGTTTATTAAAACAACTCTAAAAAGCATCGGTAGTATTGATTCCAAAGGCATCATATCTTGTCTCATTAAAGGGGTGGTATTGATTTCAACCCCGATTATTTTATTTTATTTATTTATTATTATTATTATTATTTTTTATCAAAAAAAAAAATAATAATAATTAATTCGATTGTTCTTGTTTCTATTCTGTCAAAAATGGCCGAAATAGTTTTATCCAACACGGAAAGTTCTATTGTTCCGTTATCTTCTTCTTCTTCTGATGTCAATTCGAATCAGCGATTATGCTCGGTTCAATTGAATGATTTTAATTATCTCCCTTGGTCGAGGGCAGTGACATTAGCTCTTGGTGGGAGATCACGGATTGATTTTATCGATGGGAGCAATGCCGCTCCGGATGTCCAGTCTGCTCAATACAAGGCTTGGTTTGCTAATGATCAGATGGTCCAATCGTGGTTGCTTAATACGATGGAGCCACATATTGCTGAGATTTTCAGTTATTCCGACTCGGCTGCGGATTTATGGAGTGCCGTAAAAGAGTTTTATGGAAATCATAATAATTCTGCACGGGTGTTCCAACTCAAGAAGGATATTGCCTCTTTCCAACAAAAAAGTTAAACCTTTTGTTCAGTTTCTTGGTCGCATGAAGACCATGTGGAATGAGTTAGCGGTCTATCGACCACATACCACTGACTCGACAATCTTGTTGAAAAGGGCTGAGGAAGACAAGATTTTTCAGTTGTTGGCAAATCTAACCCCAGATTATGAAGATCTTTGTAACCGCATTCTCATGAATTCTGAGTTGCCGACGTTTGCAAGTGTTTGTGCTACTATCCAACGTGAAGAAACACGAAAAAAGGTTATGTCTGTAAAAATTAAATCAGATATATCTGACACATGAGCCTATATTTCCACTCAACGACGTCCAGATGACAGAGGGAACAAGGCTAGAAGGAATGAATTGAAGTGTAGCTATTGTAGCAACATTGGCCATACCGTGGATAGATGTTGGATTCTTCACCCAGACCTCAAACCCAAGTTTGCAAACAAAGGAGGCCCGAAACGTGGTCCATTCTCTGGATATCAAGCCAACCTTGTATCTGCACCACCATCTGATGAGTTATCTAGGTTTACTTCTAGTCCTATAAATCTTATCAATGAGTTTGCTACTTACATTCAGGCCAAACACGATGCTGTTGACAAGAATGAGATTGGTAATTCTTCGGCCTTGCTTGGTCAATTTGCGGGATTTCTTGCTGAAAATAAGAACTTATCTTCTGAAGATATGTCAGGTATATTTAATGCCGTTTCACTCGCTCTTAATATTAGTAATGTGCATGATTATTGGGTTATAGATTCGGGTGCCACTGATCATGTAACTAATATATCTAGAAAATTGACTGACTTTGAGTTTTTCTCTCCTTCATCTACCATAACCATAGCCAATGGTAAGAGTGTGAGTGTTGTTGGCCATGGTAAGACTAAGTTACTTTCAAACTCCATTTCATCATCCGTTCTTTATGTGCCTTCATTTCCATTTCAACTACTTTCAGTTGGCCGATTAATAGCCAGTCTAAATTGTCGTGTCATCTTTTCTCCTAACAAAGTTGTATTTCAGGATCTAATAACCCAGAGGACGATTGGTGAAGGATTCTTCTATCAAGGACTCTATTATCTTCCCAAGAATGCTTATTTGTCCAAAGAACCCCACGCATATGCTTGCTTGTCTTCTATTCAAGAGTTGTGGCATCAACGCTTAGCTCATCCTTCGGCGCCCATTTTATCCAAACTTTTTCCCGTTTTGAATAAACATCCATTAAATTGTGATGTATGTCCTTTATCAAAATCTACTCGATTACCTTTTTCTTCTTCAGATTCACGTTCAAATAAAATTTTTGATTTGGTACATTCTGATGTTTGGGGTCCAGTGCTTGAATCATTTGATGGATACAAATATTTTGTAACATTTGCTGACAATTACTCTCGTTTTACATGACTATATCTCTTAAAATCCAAAAGTGAAGTTGCTCATGTTTTCCAAGACTTTCATAACTTAGTCATCACTCAATTTTCCTCTAAGATTAAGGTTCTACGATCAGATAATGGTACTGAATTTATGACACATATCATGACACAATACTTGAGCATGCATGGCATTATTCACCATACTAGTTGTGTTGGGACTCCACAACAAAATGGTATAGCGGAGAGGAAAAATCGTGATCTACTTGACAAAACTAGAGCACTGATGTTGGGCATGAATGTTCCCAAAATATTTTGGTCACAAGGAGTGTTTACAGCAGCTTATCTAATTAATCGCTTGCCTAGTCGAATTTTGCAGTTTAATTCTCCTATTGAGTTGTTGACAGGAAAAACTCCAAGCTTTTCTCATCTCAGAGTCTTCGGGTGCACCTGCTATGTTCACATTCAGTCTCATCAGCGCGACAAGCTGGAACCACGGGCTGTCAAATGTGTATTTTTGGGTTATTCTCCTACGCAGAAAGGTTATAAATGTTATAATCCTGTTACAAAGAAGCTCATGGTTAGTCGAGATGTTCGGTTCAATGAGGCAGTGCCATATTTCAGCAACTCAGATGATATTCTTAGTCAGGGGGAGCATGACCTGTTTCCACTTCCCATTCCAGCTGCTATACCACCAGTTGTGCCCCAAGCTGTCTCTTCCGAGCATTCTTCAGCAGACACTGCTAATGGTGATGACGTACCTTGCACAGCTCATGCACCCACTACCACCATACATGTGGATCCTGTCCCAGTGCCAGCAGTGATCATGGGTGATGAGTCACCAGCTCCTGCGCCTATTCCTCGCCGTAATCCACCTCGTGAACGACATCCACCTTCAAGGCTTCACGATTACGTGGCTTACTCGGTATGTCATCCCATACATCATGTTTTGAGTTATCAAAACTTATCACCTACCTATACTGCTTATCTCAGTCAGATTTCTAGTGTCACCGAACCAAGAAATTATCCAGAGGCGGTTCAACAGGCAGTCTGGAAGGATGCTATGAATGACGAACTCCAAGCACTAGCTGATAACAATACTTGGAGTGTGGTTTCCCTCCCACACGATAAAAAGGCAGTTGGCAGTAGGTGGGTATACAAGACTAAGTTCAAAGCCGATGGCTCAATTGAACGGTATAAGGCCCGACTTGTTGCTCAAGGGTTCACTCAAACATATGATGTTGATTACAAAGAGACGTTTGCGCCCGTCGCAAAAATGACAACTGTCCGTACCTTGATTTCTGTCGCTATCAATCAAGGCTGGTCTCTTTCACAAATGGATGTTAAAAATGCGTTTTTGCATGGCGAGCTTGAAGAAGAAGTCTATATGAAGCTTCCGCCGGGGCATCCACAAGGTACTGATCCAAGGTTAGTGTGTCGATTGCACAAATCTATTTATGCTTGAAGCAATCTCCACGCGCATGGCATGCCAAATTAAGTATGGTTCTTGAATAACTTGGGTTTAAGAGAAGTAATGCAGATCACTCTTTATTTGTTCACATGCACTCGGGTAAGCGACTGATTGTTTTGATTTATGTTGATGACTTAATTGTTACCGGTGATGATGATGCTGCTATACGTAAGCTTAAGTGTGTTCTCCAAGAAAAGTTTTCCATTAAAGATCTCGGTGTGCTGAAATACTTTCTGGGCATCGAAATGGCTACTTCCTCCAAAGGCTTGTTCTTGAATCAACGCAAGTATGTGACAGATTTATTGCGTGATGCTGATATGTTGGATTGCAAACCTGCACGCACACCATTGGATAGCAAACTACAGCTTGATAGATCTGGTGCACCTCTGGGTTCTGTTCAAGATTATCAAAGATTGGTTGGCAAACTTATCTATTTAACAATCACACGGCCTGATATTAGTTATGCAGTGAGCATTATTAGTCAATTTATGCATTCTCCCACCACGGTTCATATGCATATTGTTCAGAGAATTCTTCGATATCTAAAGAAAACAATTGGCAGTGGCATCCTCATGAAAGCTAACGGGCATTCTCAAATTCTTGGCTATACGGATGCAGATTGGGCTGGAAATCAACTTGATCGAAAGTCCACTACGGGTTATTGTATCTTTATTGGTGGGAATCTGGTTTCTTGGAAAAGTAAGAAACAAACAGTGGTAGCACGGTCAAGTGCCGAAGCAGAGTATCGGGCCATGGCTTCCACAGCTTCTGAACTCATGTGGCTAAAGGCTCTCCTTGCCGATTTGGGTATCTCTCATTCTCAGTCTATAACGCTTTGTTGTGACAATCAAGCGGCTATGCACATTGCCTCTAATCCCGTTTTTCATGAACAAACTAAACACATTGAGGTTGATTGTCATTACATTCGACAACATGTTCAGACTCGGGCCATTGTTACTCATTACACTCGTAGCCATGACCAGCTTGCAGATATCTTCACAAAGGCCTTGTCGTCGGATCATTTTCATCGTATTCTTTCCAAGCTTGGCTCAATTAATCCCCTTGATCCAGCTTGAGGGGGAGTATTGTCGGATTTATCTCCTAATTATATGATATGTTTCTATAATTAGGAGATTTGTATATAATTAGCATTATTCTGGAAATTAGCATTCTTTCTATAATTAAGAGATTTGTATATATGGCTTAGCATTATTCTAGGGATTGTAATAGAGAAATATTAGCATTCTTTCTATAATATGTGTAACTAGAATAGCCTATATATGTTAGACATGTAATCAAGCAATTCTCAATATACAGAAAAATTATTCTCCAATATTCATTGGTTCCTCTCTGTATCCTTTTCTTCAACCTTCCTCTCTGTATCTTTTTCTTCATCTATCTTCCTATGTCCTACCCAACAAAACTGATGAGTAATGATAAACCACCTGAATTAACCTTTTTTTTAACATAATTAGCAAGTAAAAAAAAAAAAAAAAAAGCAAGAACCTCAGCAATTTTGCGGACAATTGCCAACAAGAAATGAGTCCTCCCTCCCCACTGCATCAAAGGAAGCAAAACCCCACTTGGAACAACACCTACAAATCACAAAAAAAAAAAAAAAAAAAAAAAAAAAAAAATAGAATGAAAAATTAAAGCAGATTCTGAGAGTCCAGCCTATACGTACCAATTGCCCCGTGCAGCACTTCCAAGCCCGAGATCGTTTGCAGCAAACCTTCACGGCCACGAAAAAAAAAAAAAAGAAAAAGAAAAAAAAAGGATCAGTTATAGAACAACTGAAGAGCGACAAAGTTAAGAAAGTAATGAATGATTAGATTACATGTGAGGTCTCCAGCATAAGCGTAAGCGTCATTGAAGGAAGCAGTGGAAGCAAAGCTTGCGAGAACATTGTATAGACAGACCAACCTGCAAGAATAAATGCGGGCGAAAGTGTAATTACATGTTGAATAGGAGGAGTTGCAGAGAAACAAGAAGAAGAAAAAGAAGAAGAAGAAGAAGAAGAGACCATCCGAAGGCTTGTAGAGAATTGTAGGCAAAGAGGTAGGCGTTGGATAGTCGAGCCATCCGTGTTGCTTCTGCGACCAAAGATAGGCAGTACTACTGTGCGATCAAGAGCTTCTGGATTCTCTGCTCCAGTTATCAAGTGCGATCATCTCGTAATGCGGCGAAATTTTCACACCTGGCTCCCGTGTCTGGAGCCAACGAAGAAAATGCACATTGCTTCAGAATCGAACGGCTGAAGATTTCCGGGAGTTATGATATGAGGCTTTCAAGTTATGACTTATCACACAATTTTTTGAGAAAATTGACAAAACAATAGCATGTTTTTCTGTCTAATTTTAAAAAGAAAAATGTTAAGTGACGATGATCAAAGTATACATTAGTGTATATTATTATTAATTACTATAAAATTATTTTAAATTATATATTATACATAATTTAAAATAATTTAATGATGTATAAAAATAATGTACATTTTGAATATATATTTCAAGTGTCAATATAGCTTACTCGAAAAGAAAAGTAGAATTGCACATTAACATTAATGTCAATGAAGAGGGTGTTTTGTGGTTCCCCCTCAGTCTTATCGTGAAGAGATGTCTATGTTAGTAGAAATATATATATTAGTTGAATCAGGACACTTTAAATGTTACTTGTGCTAGGTTGTAATTCGTTGCTCCGTTGATGGTTTTCTCACCCCCTTTTGACTTAAAAAAAAATGATTATATATTACAATTTTTTCTTCTATAAATGTTGATTTAAAAATATATATATATATATATTGTTGTTAAATATGTATTATGTTTTGAATGAATGGCAGGTGAATATGCATTATATTTTTGATATTAAATATGTTTTTATAGATGAATTACAATTAACTAAAAGTTTTATGGTTTATGCATTAGCGAATGAAAACCGATAAAACCAAATCGAATTAGTTCAGTTCGATTTCAGTTTATAAGATGTGAAGTCAATTAAGTTCGGTTCGTTTTTGATAAACCAAACTATGCACACCCCTACTTTTATTACTTTATTCGATGTATTACCTCAAGAATTGATATTGGATATTTATCTGATATACCAAGACATTACTGTATACACCGTTGATATACAAAATTTATATTGGATTTTTTTGACAAAAAATATTATATTGAATTTAGAATTTACTAACCAATAAATATCATCATAGAAACAATGATCAACTTATTGAGTTGGACGGTGGTAAATGGGTCAAAGAGGGGTGAATAAATGATATGTTACTAATAAATTTGTAGAAATATGATTGCGCTTATTATATACTAAAGTGGTTTAACTCTTTTTAAGTTGAACTCAGCTGTTCCTCAAAGATTTGAAATTTTTTCTCGAGTTCAACATGGAACCGATTGAGCTACTCCTGTGTGTATAAACATCAATGGTGCACCATATGATTTCTCACCTATTACCTATACATTCAAAACTTAAAAATATTTTACAAGTAGCTGAAACTTGTATTCCATTTTGATGCAAGGCGTGAATAAGGAAGACAAAAGCTCGTTTTACTTAACTCGTTTGATTCACAAGAATATCAAGGAAAGATGAAAAGAAATACTAAAATTATCAATTTTATATTATTTTGTTCTCAAATAACTCACACAATGGCCTTAACTAGGCAAAACTCACGTCCAAACTTCTAAATAGAATTCTAAAAATAGAAAATTTGTCAAAAATAGAAAGTATCCTAAAAACTATTTAAGAAGAAATATCTCGCGACATAGATTGCATGGCAACAAACGAAATTAAAAATGGACTCTTCTAACTCGAGTTATATTCGAAATAATTTTTTTCTAGAATAAAAAAGAACGCTAATTTAAAGGCCTAAACAATGAAATTTGCCTGAAAAAATAGATTAGTCATGTCAATATGGGTGACTATTGATCATCACGCCGTTTTCCATCAAGAAAAAGTACTATTTTGTCAAAATTTCACACATGACGTCGAACTCCACCCACAACTGCACCTTGGCATGTTCATTTTTGTCAAAACATTCTAACTCCTTGTGTAATGCATCATTCCCCCCAGCATATGAAAAATTTGACCTCGAATTGTCAGTGATACATCATCATCGGAAAAATGCCCCAAGTACAATATAAGGTGCTTGACATTAAAAACATCATATGTCTGAATGTTACTAAGTAGTTTCAACCTATATTCATTTAAATTGATCTTCTAAATAATCTCTAATGGGCCAATTTTTTGACCAACAAACTTATTGTACTCATGGATAGGGACACAATCCTTCGTCAATATTGCCTACACATAATCTCCCACATCAAACTCCACATGCCGACGTTTCTTATCTGCAGTTGTTTTATACTTCTATGTTGTGGCTACCAAATGATCATGAGTAGTCTAATGGATTTGTTGAAGTTGTTGAACAAAATCTTCAACCTTGCCATGAATGCGTAATCGATTTGGAATTGGGGTAAGATAAAAAGGAGACCAAGGTATAATGTGGTAAACAACTTCAAAAGGATCGAAGCCTATACCACGATTTCGTGCATAATTGTGAGAAAACTTAGCGTGACAAAGCTTTTGATCTCACCGCTTCACATGATCACCTACCAAATTGGGAAGAAGATCTCCCAATGAACGATTAGTAACCTCTGTCTGGCCGTCAGTCTAGGGATAATAAGCAGTGCTAAAATCAAGCCTAGTATTCACCATATTCCACAAACTCTGCTAGAAATGGCTAAGGAAATGAGTATCGCGATCTGAGACAATAGAAGTAGGGAGCCCATGAAGACAATACATCTCGCGAAAGAATAAGACCGCCATGTTCACAACATTTGCAGTCTTCTTGTGTGGAATAAAATGTGTCATCTTCAAAAAATGATCAACGATGACAAAAATAAAATCATTACCCCATTGAGTCCTCGGGAGGCCAAGCAAAAAATCTATGTCGATATCAGTCCATGGTTGGGTAGGAATGGGCAAAGGTCGATATAAGTTGTTGGATATACCGAAGAGGGGAGTGAATTGGGTATAATGGTAAAATATGAAGCTTTTCAACATGTTAGTGAAATGCTTTATTACAAGGAAGATAGATGAACAATCTTAACATGTACTATGAAGAAAATGTAGGAAATAAGGGATAACAAGTTTATAGTGGTTCGGCACGCCTACATCCACTACCTAATCTCCCGATTAGGATTTTCTTAATCCATTAACTGATTCTCTTACGGGTGAGAACTAAACCGTTACACATGCCTTTTTACAAGTTCAAGGCAAACCTATCATTTTGAGGGCTAAAGATGAACCGCATTTCATTTTTCCAAGCTGAGAAAAAACCCATGTTCTTTTTGCGGGCTAAGGAAGAACCGATGGATCCTACCTCAAGGTGGAGGATAAACCTTCTTAAGATTCCAACCTTGGAATCGTCAAGTGAACAAAATTCACTAGACTTGGTTGTTTCAATCCTGAAACACACCAACTTATGATTATAGAATAATAATGATGGTTCTAACTAAGTAGAACACTTACAATTCAGCTCATTCACAACATTACAAAGATATGTAAAATTAAACACGTAATGCTGAGAGTAGTACACTTACAATCCTTTTACCTTTCAATGTTTCAATATTGCTCAAGTGTAGTCGAAAGACTTGTATGATGCTTCTTGAAAAACAGTTGTCAAATGCTTCTTCAGTGATCAAATATTGAATTTGAAATCAAAAGGGAAACAAGTGTAAAACTTATACAAACACAAAAGGTTTTGCCAATGGATAAAAACATAGGAGAAGTTTTGGTGATCAGGAAAACTTCTAGTTTGATACTCAACAGTTTGTTTAACTACTGTTATAGCTTAATATAGTTTTTAGGATGTGAAATAAGGTATAAATGTATCCTACGAACCATCTCTCAAATTCCTTGATCAGCAAGATTGATGAGATTAAAGCAGGGCTGAGAATTTGAGTGAAAAACAATTCTGTATTATTCAAATAGACTTTTAAAGAAAGATAGATATGAAGCTTAGAGCGAAAATCTTTTGAATAAGTAAAATTTCAAAGAACGCACTTTGAAAAACTAGAACAATTTAAACTTTTGAAGATAAGATTGAAAATTCAACTAATGTTCAAAAGTATTGACTCACTAAAATTATTGGCGGCTTGTTTTGAATCTAAGTGCTAGTATTTATAGACGTAGTAGAATAGAGTTGTTGGTTGTTTGAATTTGAAATTCAAATTGAACATTTACTCACAACAGCTATAGTCTTTCATGAAAATGACAACTACAATTTTCACGAACATTCTCATTTTTCTCAGATTGCATGAATAAGGAATGTTTCAAGAAACTTGATTCATGCATCAAAGAAAATCTCTGACTTATGTGCCTAGAACATTCTGAAAAGTGATATGAAGAAATGTAAGTATCAGAATTGTGACAGTGTTGAATTAATGTCCTGACGCATAATATCAACTTTGTCGTTTTATTCCTTGAGGGTGCTCATGAACCATAAACGTCCTACTGAACTGTGAAGTGAGGGCGCTACTTAATCGTAAGCGTCCTAACTTACTTTGACGATTAAAACGACTAAATTTTGTGAGGGCGCTAATCCACAATTAGCGACCTGCTTACATTCAAAGTTACAAGGACGCTACTACCAAGTAAACGTCCTAGAACAAAACATTTAAAAACAACTGAAAAACATAAGGGTGTTACTTAACCACGTAAGCATCCTGATGTTGAAAACTCGTAAAAGCAATGCGTACGCTAAAGGACGATTAGCGTCTTGAAAGTTATTAAGTTGATCTTTTAAATGAGAGCGCTCCTATTCAAGCAACGTCTTGATAGTTTTCCAACTTATAACTATCAGCGTCCTTAAAGATTAAAACATTAAAATCTCAAAAAATCTTTCAGCAAGCTGATACTAAGTCAGCATCCTGACAAGTTCACAAGTTGACTTAAATGAGGTTGCTACATATGTGGTAAGTGTCCTAGTAAATAAGTGCATTTTAACTTTGAACATTCTCAACGCCCTAATGTTTCATTAGGGTCCTGACTTATCAAGTCTAGGAGGGTGCTGTTGACACATTAGCGTCCTGATGGACACTTAAAAATAGTTTTTGATTTTTCATTAAAGCTTGATAAATACGATTAAAATCTTGGTATTTTTGGATCAAATCAAACACTTTAAAATGATTGAGAAATTAAATCATTTGAAATACCTTTCAAATATATCGATCAAAACATGCAAGAAATGTATGCGTGATTTTGAAAGATGTGTGCAAGTGATTTGTGCGTAGTTTTGGAAAACGTTTGAGCAATAAAGAATAAAGAAAGATACCTTATATTCTTTATGTGTTCTTCTCATGATTTTCAAATTCAACTATTCTTTATGAGATCTTCATTAGTATCTTCGCACTTGAGTTGAATGTCGTGATCGTTGATCATATGATGTGATCGTGAGTCCTTGATCGAATCGTTCTTCTGTATTTTGCTTTCTTGAGGTGTTGAAATATATCCTTGATTGAAACGTTAGCACCAAGTAATATATTGTTTATTGGTTGTAAGCATCAAAACCTTTATGGAACGTGCTAAGTGATGAACTACTTAGGCAAACATAAGCTAGCATTGGTAGCATTTTCGTTTGACAATTGGCACACACGACATTGTTCAACAAATCGACCTACTTCTTTGTGCATAGTTGGCCAAAAGTATGAAGAGGAAACAAGTTGAAAATTTCGATCATGTTTCACGTGTCCTTCATCATGTAATTCCTAAATAATCTTCAAATGGAGACTACTATCAAGGATGCACAATTGGGTATCCTTAAACATAAATCTATCCTGTAAAACAAAATCAGTCTGCTCCCCATCTTGTATCTGGCGTAGAATGCGAGAAAAGTAAGGGTCATCATCATACTAAGCAGTAAGGGAATCAAAGCTTGGAACTTCAGCTTGCATCTGTATTATGAAATTATGTCTATTACTAAGTGCGTCGGCCACATGATTTAGGGTGCCAACCTTATGCTTAATAAAAAAAGTAAATTGCTACAAATATGCAGCCCAAGATCCATGGCTAGCAGATACCTTATCTTAAACACCCAAGTGTTTCAATGCATCATGATCAGTGAAAAGAATGAACTCCCCTTAGAATAAATAATGACGTCAATGTCGAGTAACCTAAACCATTGCATAGAACTCCACATCATAAGTGTTGTAACGTTACTTTGCCCTAGATAGTTTCTCACTGAAATAGGCAATGGGTCGACTGTTCTATTTCAAAACTGCTCCAATGCCAACTTTAGAAGCATCGCAATATAACTCGGAAGACAATGAAAAATCTAGGAGCATCAACATTGGGGTTGTGGTCAACTTTTGCTTGATTAGTTTGAACGCCACTGTAGCTTTATTAGTCCAATTGAATCCCTCATTCTTCATGCAATCGGTAATAGGTGTAGGGATGGAAAAATGGGCACAAACCCATTTGTCCACTTTTGTACGGCTTGTTTCAAAACAGGTATTGTCAAAAACTTTTATTAACAGGGCCATGTATGGACAAAAAATTCTGTCAATTTTAAAAACCTGGTCAGGTCCGGACAGGAGCTTAAAGAACTGGGTACCCGATTCCCGGTTATTACTTAATACAATTATACAAAAGGTAATAAATAAATAATTAGACATTCTATATATCTTTTAATTTTGAAGATGCCCATGCCCTTAGCCACATTTTGAAATTTGCAACCCTTTTAATTTCTCTCCATTCCAAGCTACGTTTGAAAGTTGGAGACATTTAATAGTCACATTAAATGAAAAGTCACTGTAAATAAAACACCCATAACAAAAACAAATGAAGAACATTCTATCTTCTTGCTTCACAAAACCCATAATGTGAGTAGTATTAAGTAGCAACCACAGTACACAACCACACAGGTAATTTTTTATTCTTTTTAAATCTTTGTTCTTAATTTTTTTTTCTTTCTTCTTCTTTAAGTTTGGGTCATGTGGCAATGTTTTGAAAAGCAAACAAAGTAATAAAGAGAAATTGTTTCAACAATGGCGTGCGCATGAAGTAACTGTGCGATTGGCTAGAAGTGACACAACATAGGTTCTTGATTTTTCTTCTTCTTTTTCTTTTTTCTTTCCTTCTTCAACAAAGAACATCCACTATTATTTATTTATTTCAACCATCCTCTATTAATTGTAGAGAATTCTTCTATTTTACAGCAAGTGCGAGCAAGCAACCATGTGCGAGGAAGATGCGACTGGAAGCAACCGGGTTTGATCTTTTATATTTTTTAGTAACAGCCAATAAGCAAATTTCAATTGAATATTATTAATGATTAAAATGATGATGTGTATTGTAACGGGTGAATAATTTATAATTTTGGAAGAATAGTAATCATGTGAAGAAAAGGATACAGAGAGGAACCAATGAATATTGGAGAAAGATTTTTCTGTATATTGAGAATTGTTTGATTACATGTCTAACATATATATGTTATTCTAGTTACAAACGTATCTCCTAATTATAGAAAGAATGCTAATATCTCTCTGTTACAGCCCCTAGAATAATGCTAAGCCATATATACAAATCTCCTAATTATAGAAAGAATGCTAATATCTATCTGTTATAGCCCCTAGAATAATCCTAAGCCATATATACATGATGTATAAGTATGGAAACATATCATATCAGCATATCAGTGCCTTCAATCAGTGCCTGCAATCACACATAGAGACAAATCCGGCAATACTCCCCCTCAAGCTGGATCAAGGAGATTAATTGAGCTAAGCTTGGAAAGAATACGATGAAAATGATCCGACGACAAGGCCTTTGTGAAGATATCTGCAAGCTGGTCATGGCTACGAGTGTAATGAGTAACAATGGCCCGAGTCTGAACATGTTGCCGAATGTAATGACAATCAACCTCAATGTGTTTAGTCCGTTCATGAAAAATGGGATTAGAGGCAATGTGCATAGCCGATTGATTGTCACAACAAAGCGTTATAGACTGAGAATGAGAGATGCCCAAATCGGCAAGGAGAGCCTTTAGCCACATGAGTTCAGAAGCTGTGGAAGCCATGACCCGATACTTTGCTTCGGCACTTGACCGTGCTACCACTCTTTGTTTCTTACTTTTCCAAGAAACCAGATTTCCACCGATAAAGATACAATAACCCGTAGTGGACTTTCGATCAAGTAGATTTCCAGCCCAATCCGCATCTGTATAGCCAAGAATTTGAGAATGCCCGTTAGCTTTCATGAGGATGCCACGGTCAATTGTTTTCTTTAGATATCGAAGAATTCTCTGAACAATATGCATATGAACCATGGTAGGAGAGTGCATAAATTGACTAATAATGCTCACTGCATAACTAATATCAGGCCGTGTGATTGTTAAATAGATAAGTTTGCCAACCAGTCTTTGATAATCTTGAACAGAACCCAGAGGTGCACCAGATCTATCAAGCTGCAGTTTGCTATCCAATGGTGTGCGTGCAGGTTTGCAATCCAACATATCAGCATCACGCAATAAATCTGTCACATACTTGCGTTGATTAAAGAACAAGCCTTTGGAGGAAGTAGCCATTTTGATACCCAGGAAGTATTTCAGCACACCAAGATCTTTAGTGGAAAACTTTTGTTGGAGAACACTCTTAAGCTTACATATAGCAGCATCATCATCACCGGTAACAATTAAGTCATCAACATAAATCAAAACAATCAGTCGCTTACCTGAGTGCATGTGAACAAATAAAGAGTGATCTGCATTACTTCTCTTAAACCCAAGTTCTTCAAGAACCATACTTAATTTGGCATGCCATGCGCGTGGAGATTGCTTCAAGCCGTAAATAGATTTGTGCAATCGACACACTAAATTTGGATCAGTACCTTGCGGATGCCCCGGCGGAAGCTTCATATAGACTTCTTCTTCAAGCTCGCCATGCAAAAACACATTTTTAACATCCATTTATGAAAGAGACCAGCCTTGATTAATAGCGACAGAAATCAAGGTACGGATAGTTGTCATTTTTACGACGTTCGCAAACGTCTCTTTGTAATCAACACCATATGTTTGAGTGAACCCTTGAGCAACAAGTCGGGCCTTATGCCATTCAATTGAGCCATCGGCTTTGAACTTAGTCTTGTACACCCACCTACTGCCAACTGGCTTTTTATCGCGTGGGAGGGAAACCACACTCCAAGTATTGTTATCAGCTAGTGCTTGGAGTTCGTCATTCATAGCATCCTTCCAGACTGCCTGTTGAACTGCCTCTTGATAATTTCTTGGTTCGGTGACACTAGAAATCTGACTGAGATAAGCAGTATAGGTAGGTGATAATTTTTGATAACTCAGAACATGATGCATGGGATGACATACCGAGTAAGCCACGTAATCGTGAAGCCTTGAAGATGGATGTCGTTCACGAGGTGGATTACGGCGAGGAATAGGCGCAGGAGCTGGTGACTCATCACCCATGATCACTGCTAGCACTGGGACAGGACCCACAGGTATGGTGGTAGTGGGTGCATGAGCTGTGCAAGACACGTCATCACCATTAGTAGTGTCTACTGAAGAATGCCCGGTAGAGACAGCTTGGGGCACAACTGGTGGTACAACAGCTGGAATGGGAAGTGGAAACAGGTCATGCTCCCCCTGACTAAGAATATCATCTGAGTTGCTAAAATATGGCACTGCCTCATTGAACCGAACATCTCGACTAACCATGAGCTTGTTTGTAACAGGATTATAACATTTATAACCTTTCTGTGTAGGGGAATAACCCAAAAATACACATTAGACAGCCCGTGGTTCCAGTTTATCGCGCTGATGAGACTGAATGTGAACATAGCAGGTGCACCCGAAGACTCTGAGATGAGAAAAGCTTGGAGTTTTTTCCTGTCAACAACTTAATAGGAGAATTAAACTGCAAAATTCGACTAGGCAAGCGATTAATTAGATAACCTGCCGTAAACACTCCTTGTAACCAAAAAATTTTGGGAACATTCATGCCCAACATCAGTGCTCTAGTTTTGTCAAGTAAATCACGATTTTTCCTCTCCGCTATACCATTTTGTTGTGGAGTCCCAACACAACTAGTATGGTGAATAATGCCATGCATGCTCAAGTATTGTGTCATGATATGTGTCATAAATTCAGTACCATTATCTGATCGTAGAACCTTAATCTTAGAGGAAAATTGAGTGATGACTAAGTTATGAAAGTCTTGGAACACATGAGCAACTTCACTTTTGGATTTTAAGAGATATAGCCATGTAAAACGAGAGTAATCGTCAACAAATGTTACAAAATATTTGTATCTATCAAATGATGCAAGCACTGGACCCCAAACATCCGAACGAGAGATTGAGACACATGTTACACCCACATGCACCTATTTTGCCAAGTGTTGATCATGCTCCAACACCATGCCAAGTGTTAGCTCAAGGGCTCATTTGTTAGCCACATGGCCTGTACCTAATCACGACCTCACATGTGAGTTGTTAACCAATCCACTAATTCCTACAATTCCATCATTTTTTCATTTATTTAATCAATACATGCTCATTTCAAATCATGATCCAATTGGCCCCATTATACAATTAATAACACATAAATTAATATTAATATTTCACTATTTATATATTACTTTAGTGATGTGTATTATTATCACTATCAATGTCATTAGCACATAAATGACAATATTAATAATGATAATTCTCTAAAATAGCGTGCAAAGACACTTGAACTAACACACGTCAAGCATCAAATACGTATACGTACACATATACGGGTACTCCACGGGTCAAAATGGCTTCATTCTAAGGTACGGGCGTTACAGTTATACACTTGAGCAATACTTGCTCAAACATAGTGACATACACAGTCACTTGTACAAACCAAATAAAAGTTTGAGAGCTTGATTCTCTTACCAAAAATCAAAGAAATACTTACAGAGCAATGAATAAACCTTTGACCAACACTGATTCAATAATGAATGTATGATAAAACTCGGCTGAAAGTTTGAGGCATATTGCTCCTATTTCCTTCTATGGATTTGTGAAATGTATGAAGTTGAATCGATAAATCTAGAAGGTAAGTATGTATCAGAATATTTTCAAAGTATTTTTCGTAGCAAAACAACATACTAACTTTCAAAGAGCTTGCGCAAAAGATTTTTTAATCTCATTATTTTTTTTAACGGCTCAAATTAATACATTTATAGAAAATGCGTTTGATTTTGCTTTTCAGAAAGATTTGGCACTTGATTTGAATTTCAAGATCAACGGTCAAAATGTTTCACAAAAGAGTATATGTTCAGGCTATTCAAGAAACTTGAAATATCTATGTAATCACGAAAATAGAAAGATTCATAAACTGCGCAGGTTGAAAACATTTTTCAGAAACTCTGATAATGTCGCATTAGCGTCCTGAAGAAGCATTAGTGTCCTGAAATACACTGTTTTGAAAAATTGACTTTTTGTCAACTTATTCAAGGAGGGCGCTAATCCTATATTAGCGTCTTGATAGACTTATTTTTTCGAAACCCAAAAACTCAAGGAGGACACTAATACCACATTAGAGTCTTGATGGTAGCTGTTGGTTTTTTCAGGTTGATTCAATGATGGCGCTAATACTTGATCAACGTCCTGCTTTGAACGACAAACATTCAAACCCAGAAACCATTAGTGCCTTGATGGTCCATCAACGTCCTGGAGTGTTGGCTCAATATTAAGTGACTAGCCACTGCATTAGCACCGTGATGATCCATCAGCATCCTGAAAGACACTAAAAAATAGTTTTTCTATTAATTTGATTTTTCAATACTCGATTACATAAAATCAACACTTGAGCTTTTTGGATCAATTCAAACATTTAGAAATCATGCAAATAGTCCTAAGATAAGTCGAAAAAATCTCGAATTAAATCGATTAAAATCATTTTCTTCAAGATCAAAAGGCTTTTGAAAACTTATGAAAAATTATGAAAAATTCATGAGGTGAATGATTTGTTGAATCAGACAATGACTAACATTCTACAACCCTATATCAATGTAGTAACATAAAATAGATTCCTGAATAGACACGTTTCATCTTGATCACGAACTTGACTTCCTTTTCACCATGCGTTTGAGTAAATTATCCATGCATCATCATGTATATAATATACATAGGAATGTGGTTTATAATCATCAAAATATCTTTTTTTATATAGGACATGAGGGTAATTGAAATAACATATACTTCTTATCCTTATTAATATTGATTTTTAGTATTTAACATTTACTCATTTTCGCGTAAATTTTACAATGTCTTGGATTGATTATATATATATATATATCAATCTATTAATATTTACTTCTAAGATGTATCATTATTGTTAAAAAATAGAGCTTCTTATTTTTATTTTTATTGTTAAGTGTTTTATTGTTGGGAAGAATTTTGTTGTGAAAAAAAAAAGAGAAAAAAAACTTAAAAGTTCTAATTTTCGTTTTTATTGCTAATTGTTCTTATATATATATAATGTTTGGGCCATATATTTTATATTTTATTGTTGCGAATGTCTAGTCCTAGTGAAGAGCACTCAAGTCTGAGTATATCTATTGTTGGAACAAAACTCCCTAGGAAACATACGTCTAGTGTGTGATAGGATTTTGATGTTGTTGCTCCTAGTAGTATTCTTGGAATTGATGATAAGAGGAAGAGGGAAAATATAAACATTGCAATGCTATATTCTTAGTCGATGGGAATAATGGAACCAATAGCATGAGACATTATCTAACCATATGGGTTGGTCGTGGTAATAGAGATATAGGCCAAATGATAATGAGATCAACAATTATAGAGGGAAATACGATGCTTAGATCTACAAATTTGGACCAAAATCAACATCGTGAAAATATAGCAATGACAAATATTTTACATGAGTATGCGTTCTAAGTTGTTGAGCATGTTGCCTATAGAAATATTCATTTTTATTTGAATCCTAACGAGAAACACATAACTCGGAACACAACAAAAGCTGATGTATTCAATTTTTACAAAAAAGAAAAGAAAAAACTTTTCAATACTTTACAGTCAATCCTGGTAGGGTGTGCTTGACTTCTAATTTATGGACATCTATTACAAGCGATGAGTATATTACTACAATTGTTTATTTCATTGAAGAGTGGGAGCTACAAAAGAGAATTTTGAGTTTTAGTTAGGTGCCCACTCCTCCCACTCCCACTCCTAATATGACTTCTGATTTATAGATATCTATTACAAGTGATGGGTATATTACTACAATTGTTTATTTTATTTATGGAGAGTGGATGCTACAAAAGAGAATTTTGAGTTTTAGTTACATGCCCACTCTTCATATGGGTAGTGCCATTGAGAAAAAAAAAAATTTGTTATTGAAAGAATGGGATTTGGATAAAAAAAAGTTTTATCCATTACCTTGGATAATGCTAGTTTAAATGATGTGTTAGTTGGAGTTCTTAAAAATTAGCTTGAATTAAAGGATGAACTGCTACTTGGTGAAGAACTTTTTCATGTAAGTTGTGCACATTTTTTAAATATCATGGTACAAGATGGTTTGAAAGAAATTGATACCATGAAAGTGTTAAATTTAAGGGATCAAAGTCTTGAAAGAAAAAACTTATTGATTGTGCACAACAATTAGCAATTAACTGCAAAAGGGTATTATGCCATGATGTTTCTACAAGAAGGAATTCCACCTATCTTATGATTGAGTCTGCTTTACATTATCGTCATGCCTTTTGCCCTCTTGCATTGTATGACTCAAATTATAAAAAATGTCCAATTGAGGATGAGTTGGAGCAAGTTGAGAACATGGGCAAGTTTTTAAAATTGTTCTATGATCTTACAAATATTTCTTTCGGGACCAAATATCCAACTACAAATTTGTTTTTTCATGGAATGTGGAATTTCAGTCACAATTGATTAAAGAAGGGGAAAATCCAAATCTTTTTACGAAATCTACAACATTGAAGATGCAAGTAAACTTTGACAAGTATTAGAGGAATTGTACTGTCATATTGAGTATTAGTATGATTTTAGATCCCTGTTACAAAATGAGAGCAGTAAAGTATACTTTTTCAAAAATATATGGTGGGAAAGCAAATACAAGATAGGCATAGTTTGTTAGAAGATGTCGAAGATCGCTCTCTTGTTTCCAACTTTGCATTCTTTGCCTCTTTCGATCCGATTTTTTTTCAACTCGTTCTCCTCTCTATTCTCCTATAGAAACCCTCCATAATGAAGTCTATATAGCCACAAGCCAGTAGGAAGTCAAAATAGGAAGTCCCAACTCGAATAGGAAAACACCCGAAATTATTAGAAAGGTTCTAATTTTAAATTGCAGATCCACTTTCTCCCTCGCTGTTTTTCCCCTTGTTCTCCACTCCACATCCCCCTCAGTCTCATCTTGTAGTATTTTAAGTAAGGAAGAAGTAAAAAAAAATCGCGTCTAATTCCGAGTTAAATTGAGAAAGTTATGGCCAAAACCCTAAAGTCGCGCAAAATTAGAATGTCTTGGCGCCGTGATGCCCAGTTTTGGGTTTTTGCACTATTTTTCACCCCCTTCTTGTGGACTTAGCCAAATTTTCCTGCTTGCTTTCCTTCCATACTTCATGTTAACTTCAATGGATCTTCATGCACCATGTCTTCATCTTCCAAATAAACTTTAAACACATCAAAACACCTATAAAACAAAGCAAACTCAATGAGTAACGTGCTTACATGATCAACTTAATCAACTTATAAAATTAAAAACTGAAATAAAGCATAAAATACCAAAATATGACGAAACTAACAAATAGGTCAAAACTAACATAAACAAACCAAATAGATGAATCAACTAACCTAAAACTCATCTAAAACATACTCTAAAACACATTTAAATGTCAACTTAACAACTTCGTAGAGTCAAAAAATTGTTGCTTACTTTATGTGCACACTTTTAAGTGAATAAAGAGATGCAATAATGCACTCTTTGAATTATAAACTAATGAAATGCAACATAACTATACCCTAAACATAAAGTAGATGATGCAACAAATTATAAGTGTAAACTAGGACAAATGATGTAGTAAATACAACAAGTAATAAACTTGGGGAGTCCCAAGGTCGAACCTCTAGGATTGGGACAAGTGCCTAAAACTATGGTTTGCTTCAAATGATAAAATGAAAAATAAGAAAAAGATGAAAAATGAGTAAGTGAGAATACTTGTGAATGATGAATGATAATGTAAAAAACAACAATAAGTTGGAAAGTTAGGGCATTAGAGTAAGCAAGAATGGTCTTCCCAAAATTACAGGAATTTGGGCACTCAAATTGGTCACGGGTTAGGTGTCCAAAACAACAAAGTCAACTGGGAAGTAGAACTTGTCTACTTGAATGAGTACATCTTTCACTATGCCACGAGGGATTTTAGCAGAGCGGTGAAAAAGTTGCAATGTTACTTAGGTAGGTTTAAGCTCACCTAAGCCTAATTGCTCATATTAAGGGGGAGCATTATGTTGCAAGATAGAACTAACTTGCTCGGTAAGAAAGGTTTTCTTTTGAACATGCAACTTTCTTTTAACAGTGCAAAGGTTTTTAAGAAATTTGGCATATGAGGGCACTTGTTTTATTGCATCAAGCAAAGGGATATTGCTTTTTACTTGCTTAAAGATCTTAAGAATTTCATTATTTTGGACAATTTTCTTTTCTTTTACCAACCTTTGAGGAAATGGAGGTGCTAGTGGGCAAGGCATTGGATTGGGGCTTGAAGGTGGTTCTTCCTCACCTTTGGCATCTTCATTTTCTAAAGGTTCCTTAGGATTAGTCTTGATGGTTTTATCTCTTTTTTTCCCACTCCTAAGGGTTGTAATGGACTTCACTTGCTTATGATTGGTATTGGAAGTATTTGTATCATGATAACTAGAGCTACCTACCTCAAATTGGCCATTGGGATTAGGCACGTTGAGAAGGGAAGGTTTTTTTGTCCCTAACTTGAAGGCTTGTAGTAAGTTGGGTTATTTGGGCTTCTATTCTTTGGATGGTTTGTTTCATGGCTTCGTTCTCTAAAGCTTGGGCTTGAATGAATTGACTCAAGGTTTCCTCCAAGGACTTAACTGGTTGATAGGATTGATATCCTTGCCCACTAGCTTGGGCTTGAATGAATTGACTCAAGGTTTCCTCCAAGGACTTAACTGACCTCACATTTGGATTATAAGTATTGGGATAAGGAGAATTCTCAAAAGGCTTTCCATGTGTGTTTAGAGCATTGACTTGCTCATGGATTACACCTTCTAGAGCGGGAATTGTTAGACAATTCCTAGTCGCATGAGAGTTATTCTCACATATGACACATAACTTCTCAACCTTCTTATCTTTGGTCTTTAGGGCTTCAACTTCCCTAGACAGACTAGCAATTTTGGCATTTAACTCAAAGTTATCATCATGTACATAGTAAATGCTTCCTTTTGAAAGATTAACTTTCTCACTAGGTTTGTTTATCTTACTTTTCTCCCAAAATTGGGCATTCTCTGCTAAGTTTTCCTAAAATTCCCAAGCTTCATTGGGTTCTTTCATGAGAAATTCTCCATTACTCATAGCCTCCACAAGTTGTCTCATGGATGGTATGAGTCCATCTTAGAAGAATCCAAGAGGTTTGGTACACTATAACCATGATGGGGGCATTTTCTAGGTAAGTCTTTATATCGCCCCCAATATTGGAAGAATGCTTCATTCTCCTTTTGAGAGTGAGTCATGATAGCTTCTTTTAATGCATGAGTTCTTTGAGTTGGAAAAAATTTGTTAAGAAATTCTTGGGCCATATTTCCCCATGAAAGAACGGATCTTGGTCTCAAAGAATGAAGCCATGACTTAGCCTTCTCTTTAAGAGAAAAGGAAAAGAGTTTGAGTCTTAAGGTGTCCTTGGTCACATTTTGATAGTGAAATGTAGTACAAATTTCTTCAAACTCTTGGAGATGAAGATAAGGATCCTCTGACTCTAGGCCATGAAAGTTGGAAGTAAATTTAATACACCTGATTTTATTTCGAAATTATGTTTTTGGTTATAAGGAAGAACTAGGCATGAAGGTACACTACTCCTAGTTGGTTGGAGATAGTCTTTGAGAGTTCTAGGTTCATTTCCCTTAGTATTTTGGTCTTCCCTTAAATGTTCCGGATCACCCAAGTTATTTCCATTAATTGGCATGGTTGGTGAATAAGGAAATTCTACACTAGGTGTATTAGTGTAGTCTACAATATGAGCTTCAAGTTGATGTTCAAAGATTTGGTCCAAAACTTCTTCAAGTGTAGGTTGATCCCTTTACAACCTATTTGTATGATCACGTACCCACGTGCTCATTCAACTAGGCTTGCAACATGACAATTGCTTTTGAGGTACTCAAGGGTAAGGTCCTTAGTGTACGCGTTTAACTTTTAAAGCATTCAATGAGGGTGCACATCCCCAACACCATACATCCAAAAGAAATAGAAAATCACACTAACATGAAATCCTAGCAAAATGTAGTTGTGTGCTCATAAAAGTGTACAAAAGTAAATAAACCTAAACTAACAACAAGAGGCCTAAAACATGATTTTCTACAAACAACCTAAGCTAGAAATTTAAAAGATAAGAGTAGATCTTACAGTGGGGTACTAGAAAAAGTCTTCTCGTACAAGTGTGAGTGATTTCCAAAACACCTCCACCCGATCACTCACACTTGAGGAGCTAAATATTACAAATTTGAAATAAATAACAAATGACTCCCTCCCAACTGTCAAGAACCTCACAACACCCAAAATTACAAGGCTTTGGAAGCAAATACAAGTAAATAAAAATAAAAATCCTAACCTAAGGAGGTCTAAAGAGAGGCTATAAACAAGAAAAAAAAAGTGAGGGGGCGAGTGTAGCAACCCTTTGTTCTAGGCACCAATTACCAATCCCCGACAACGACACCAAAAACTTGTTTCTTACTTTATGTGCACACTTTTAAGTGAATAAAGAGATGCAAGAATGCACTCTTTGAATTATAAACCAATGAAATACAACATAAATAAACCCTAGACATAAAGTAAATGACGAAACAAATTATAAGTGTTAACTAAGGTAAATGATGTAGTAAATACAACCAGTAATAAACTTGGGGGTGTCCCAAGGTCGAACCACAAAGATTGGGATGAGGTCCTAAAATTAAGGTTTGCTACAAGTGATAAAACATGAAAAATGAGAAAAAGATAAAATATGGGTTAAGTGAGAATACTTGTGAATGATGAATGATAATGTAAGGAACAATAATAAGATGGAAAGTTAGGGCAATAGAGTAGCCCACTCCTTCTCTCTCTTAGTCTTTTTTGAGTAAAATTATTAGGGGTGGAAATAACTAATGAGTTTTCCCACCCACAAAGATAAATCTTTTAAGCCCAAATATATTAAAAAATAGTGTTCTCCCACAAGAGGTATTTATTATGAAAATACAAAATAGAACTAGTGTTCTAATGAGTGTGAAAGCAAAATGTGAATTCTAAGCTTGTGACATACATGATATGACACATCAAAGAATATTAGAAAAAGTCATACTATAAGATGAAAATGAAATACCTCAATCTTTCATTAGATTTTGCAAAATCAACTACACAAAATACATGATATAATGTATGAAGCTTAATACAATATCCAACAAAAGCATAAGAGAACACATATGCCAAGTAAATCAAAATATAAGTATTACCCAAGAATTCCCAAGAAGAGAGTGGAGAGGGATTCTTCTTAGCCCTAACAAAAGACTTAGCTTTCCATGGATTTGAAGGTCATAAAAGAACGTATCAAAAATAAATAAAAAAGTGAAAAATGAAAATAGGAGTAATGAAAGCTCCTAAGTGATCAAGGAAGAAAATAAAATAAAAGGACACACTTCAAGTGTAGATTTGAGGGGTTTAAATAGATAATCAAGGGATAGGATGAACCAATGGGAGATGGTATAAGGGTGATGTGAATAAATGGTTCAAATGGCTCATGCTCTACTTACCCTTCTTGTATAAGATGGTAGAAAATTCAAATTAAGGGTGATAAATAGCTATGCATGCATAGTAAGGAGCATGGGGAAGGGTGGCCAATGTAAATCAAGGAGAATATGGTGTGTAAGAGAAACTTTTCCTAATGGTGATTATGAGAAAAAAGAGAAATAAGAGGGTTAGGATTAAGCTAAAAAGGCAAATGAGGCGTGTGGGATTCTTGGGATACCACTTAACATGTCATTATCAATCTTAGTTCTCTCATTAATTCAAACTCATCCCTTGAATTTTTCTCGGGATCCATTACAAGATGATGATGTATAATGAAGATGTCTCTATGTGCGTCATGTGTCCTTGACTTGAGATTGTTCCAACTACCATCATAACAAGATTCACAAAATTTTCACTCAAATGATGAATGAATGGGATGATGTCATGTGTCATGAAACTAAGTGGGGTGATGACTGCTTTAAATTGATGATCTTGAGGCCCTTAATGCTCACATGCTCCATCATGATCAATCTCTCATTACATCTACTTTTCCTACAATTAGCACAAATATCGCGTAATGAGAAAAACTATAATGAACTTGTATTATGCATGTGGTTTGAAAATTAATATATTTGCTTATTTGAAAATGTATCAATTTATGTAAAGAAGAAGCCAAATATATTTTATAATTAATTATTAAATCACGTGCCTTAAAATATGATAATGCTCTATTCTAAGATTATAATTTAATGTCAAAATGAGCACTATCACCGGACGTAACTGAAAAAAAACTTAATCCAACAATAATATGCACTTTTGGAGTGCGACATAAAGTTTATGACTTTGTAGAGTCAAAAGTACCTCATGCAGGTGATCAAGATTCATAGTAGGATTAGGGCTAAAAATCAAAATATCATCAAACTAGACCACCACAAACTTACTAACGAATAACTTGAGAATTTGATTCATCACTCGCATGAAGGTGCTAGAGGCATTTAATAAGCCGAAAGACATCACAACCCATTCACATAGTTTTTCCCGTGTCTTGAATGTTGACTTCCACTCATCCTTGGGGCTTATGCGAATTTGGTAATAATTGTTAGAAAAATAGTGAATGAGAAGTTGAGTTTGTAACGACCAAATGTTTAAATTGTGAAACAGTAAAAAATTAATTTAAATTCAAAATGGCCAATTAATTTGAATTTAAACTCAAACGTTATGAACATTTTGAATTTAAATTCAAATTAAATCGGTTTAATTGACCGTTTCGCAATTAAAACATTTGGTCGTTACAAATTCAATTTCATTCATTATTTTTCCAACAATAACCACTCTTCAAATCTAACTTGTTGAATACCATTGCCCCTCCCAATTGGTCGAGTAGATCATTTAGCCTAGTACCTACAAGGGGAACATCGATCATCTGGGGCTTCTTTGAACTCCAAGATCTCCTCAATGGCCGCATACCATAAGGAATTCTTTCAACTTGATGTTCCTATGAAATTTTGGGATATTAACCTTGATCCCCAAGTCCAATCGCCTTTCTTCACCACGTACCACAAGGCCCCTATGTTGCTACAGTGCCTGGGTGAATGGGTTGCCTTCATTGTCTATATCGACATTTGTAGGATTTAGGGTTGGCTCTTCTCACCAGGCCTACAATGCAACAACCTGTTGTGTCAACTGAGCAACTTGTTGATGCAACTATGCAAGATCATCACTCCTATTCACATCTTCGAGCTGGGCTTCATGTTGTCATCTCCTTAGAAGCATGGTGGAAGAACAAATGTAGCTCTGATATCAATTAATGCAGGACGTGAATAGGGAAGACAAAAGCTCACCTTTTCTAACTCATTAATTCACAAGAATACCGAGGAAAAAGGAAAAAAATACTAAAATTTTCAATTCTATATTATTTTATTCTCAAATAACATATACAATAGCCTTAAATAGGCAAAACCCACAACCAAACTTCTAAATAGACTCAAATTTTAAAAATAGAAAATTTTGCCAAAAATAAAAAGTATCTTAAAAACAATCTTAAAAGAAATATTTTGCGACATATATCACGTAGCAACAAATGAAATTGAAAACAAACTCTTCTAACTTGAGTTATACACGAAACAAAACTTTCTTAAAATAGAAAAACACTAATTTGAAGGCCTACACGATGGAATTTGCCCAAAAAAACATGTTACCCACGATGATTGTCACACCAAGCCGACACTCACGGACGGGGAGCGAATGCATTATAATAATAACCGAGTGCGTAGGTACAC
Organism: Paratinospora sagittata; assembly: GCA_035771175.1. Lineage (NCBI taxonomy): Eukaryota > Viridiplantae > Streptophyta > Magnoliopsida > Ranunculales > Menispermaceae > Paratinospora > Paratinospora sagittata. Next base: position 16,149,201 of record CM069606.1, on the reverse strand, counting down.
AATTAAGTACAAATTTGATTTCATTAATTTCAAAATATATTTTTGTACATGAAATAGTAAACGGAACATCCTCCCAAAATCCCCAATGAATAAACAAAGGGTACAAAAATGTGGGCCCAAAAACCTGCACCCAATCCACCCTAATCTCCTGAAAAATTGGTTAACAATGGGGTGAGCTACTGTGTGACGCCCCGAAAATTATTTCATCTAGCCCATTACCCAATTGCATTTTGCCCAAACTCTATGTGTTTGCCTTGATATGTTTTGTGTTTGTTTGATGGTTGTTTAATGTTTATATATTTGATGCTTGATAATGTATATAAATATGTGCATTATAAATTGTACATGGGTCATGTTAATTTAAGTATAATGCATGTGTTATTATTTATGCATGGGCCCATTAAACCATAAATTGATATGGGTTAGGATTGATTGAATAAAAGGATAAATGAGAATGAAAATTTGGTGTATTAGATGGATTGGACATTTAAAATACATGGAAGCATGAGATTGGTTAAAGTACATGTGGTTGGTATGGGTAGTATGAGACCAACAAAATGTCAAGTTGGTACATGAGAATGGACAAGTGTCTCATGCCCCATTTCTCTTCTCCAACACATGTCAAGTTGGTGCATGAGAGTGGACAAGTATCCCATGCCCCACTTCTCTTCTCCAAGGAAGTCCTAGAGAGTGAGATGAGTGGAGGGAAAGGAAAAAAGAAGAGGAAGGAAAGAAGAAGAGAAAGAAAGAGGAAGTTTTTTTGAGAGAAGTCTCAGCAACGTTTTCATCAAAGAGCTGGATCTTGGTGATATATAGTTAGATTGAGCTCAAACTTTGTCAGCGAGTTCACATCTTATGGTTATTCATTCTGGTCGGTGGAGATCTTGATTAGAGTTTTCTTCTGAGAGATATAACCTCCCAAACAAAGCTGGTCCAAAAGTCTGCTAAACCTACCATTGGATGGATATGATATTTCAAAATATGGTTCACAACTAATATTTATGCATTATGAACGGTTGAGATGTTTATGGGTCAAGTATTTTGTGTGATATAGTTATCTGAGTTCAAGTATTTGCAGCAAGAAAGGAGAAATTGTCTGATTAGAGACTTGATACATCTGAACAGAATATTAAATGAAAAATTGGTAGGGTTGTTTGTATTAGACCTAAATTTAGAATATGAACTTAGACCTTTCCAAATAGCTTGCATGTCAACTATGTTAACCTAGCTGCCATTGTTGATGAACCCATGATCCAAAATCAGTGATATACATGGCTGAACATGGTGACCTAGTGTAAATTGGTAATATGGCCTAAGTATGAAAATTTTCATATTTTAGGGCTTTTGATGCTTTTGACACAGAATCATTGAATTGATGCAATTTATGTCTAATTAAGTATGATTATGGTTGATTATGCTACTGATTTGGTGGTTGTGACCATATCATGGGTTAGGCCTACTTGTGATCAATTGACCCAATTTGGACATGTTTATGCCTAAGGAATTGAAAATCAGTATTTTTGATTAATTGAATTGTTTATGAACGAGAACTATGCATTAGAGGCCTAAGTCATGTGATTTGAGTTGAATGATGGGATTAGATGGGATTTAGGCCTATTGTCTATATGTGTGGGCTGATTTAGGGTTAATGTGTAATGTCTACGTGATTGAGCATAGAAGTTGATGTATGGTTGGATATTGATGAATGTTTCAGGACCTTGATTGGGTTGATTCGGTTTGGTGTCCGTGTGTGGTTAGATACTCTCGCGAGGCTTGGTTGTAAGTAGACTTCATTTATGATTATATCTTTTATGTCATCATATCACTTATATATATTGTATGTTGAAAGCATGAATGTGTTCTAATGTTTTGAATGATGCATTGATTTGAGAAAACCTTATGACTTTGGTTGGGCCCATCTATTTGGCTAATAGGGAGACTTCACCTTGTCATAGGAGGGTTTTAGAAAGGAAATATTTGGGGATAAGAATGGTACGGTGAAATAGACGTGCACTAGTAATCCCAAATCAACATGATTGGGGATGAGAACGGTACAGTGAAATAGACATGTACTAGTAACCCTAATGCATGTGGAATGTTGATCCAAATTGATAGGCTTTCACTTGCATCGAACTTATTATAAATGCTTGATATCTATATGTTATGAGTTTTTAATCATGCTACACTTGACACGCATACATGATATTTATTGATGAGTATTGATAGCATATTTGAATTCTATTCTTTGGGCACTGTTGGCTCACCCTCATTTTCCTCTTTCAGGTCCTTCTGTCCCGAATAAGGGCAAATGAGTAGTCATATCTTGAGGGCATTGCCGGCTAGAGAATCCAAGGCCTCGATGTGAGTTGAGAGGCATTTTGATTGAACTGTGTTTTAAATTATGATGTATTATATTTTGGACTATGTAATTATAACACTTACCACATTGTAGTATGGGTGAGTTGAGACTTGTTAGATAGACCATGTGGGCATATGACTATTTTTTTGTACCCATAGTTTTGGACTTTATGTGTATCTCCATCTTGATGGACTGTAGGGATTATGGTTTTATTTGTGGTTCATTTTTATGGATTATCTCTTGTCTTGGATGATTAATACGGTTGGTAGTTTTGTTTAGTACCTTTTTATATTATGTCGTTGTTTGAGATAAGGCTTGTAGGGTTTCAACCACCTCATGGGGGTTGAGGAGTGGTTGGAGATGCCTACGACAGGCTCCAGCCCCGGCATTCCGCACGCCATTCCTTGCGTGGTTGGTGGTCCGGGGTGTGGGGTAGCCACATACTCGCCCAGTGGGTAAAATAGTTCGTGAATAAGACAATTAATAAATAAAAATTCATAATCAAATATCACATAAACACATCATAGCATCATAATTAATACAACATGTATGTATGCATGACACCGTCTCGTAATGGTTCCATGATTGTACGTCGCCTAAGTTCATGTACAGATGTCCATTCCCAGGTCGGCCCGGGTTCTCATTGTACGTCCCTCCTCAGGAACGACGCTCTGGATTCACGTACAGATGTCCATCCCCACGTGGTCGTAGGTTCTCATTGTACGCCCCTCTTCAGAGAAATGTCAATAATAGTGAGCATTGTTTCTAACTATTTCGTGGTTCATAAACCACTTACGTCCTTAGGTGGTGTTTATGTATGATGTCTATGCATGAATAGGTCCTGTCTTTATTAACATTAGACAAGATTTGGCAACGTCTGGTGATTCTTATCAGGTCAGTATCACCACGTGCAAGGTTAGGATGTTCAGTATCACTTATATAAGCTGATAGCTTTCAAATAAGACCAACCAAATCAGTCTCCAGTTGAGATGTGAGACACGAGGTCTACATAAATACCAATCGTCTAGAGTAGCACGCTGCCTCCCGTTTATTATTTAAAGTTATTGAGGACAAGACTAAGTCTGGTTGAGCTAGATTGACCACTAATCCGGCATAATAACAGTGTAATACATGAACTCCAAATATACAGGCACAAGTATGACAAGTATAAATATTATACGCACTAATGCAGTGTAAATAAATAGTAGACATACTGATAAATGAATGTAAACTTTAATAAAAGTCATAAGACATGCAAACCTATGTTTCGTTCCCCACCTTCAGATAATCCTTCCTTCTAGCACTGGCGCCTTCTCCTGAATAGAATCGCGTTGCACTGCGAGAGAGTCTCGGAAAGAGAGTCTCAAAAGAGAAGACAAAAAAACACAAGAAGAGTGTATAGCCAACAATGAGCAAGAGAGAATAGAGGATTTGGTGTGAAAAATACCAAAGGGGGGGTTTTTTATAGCCAAAAAGGTGCTCGAAGTTCAAAAAAATATATTTTTTTGTTTTGTGCAAACCTAGGGTATTACACTCTACCCCCCTTAAAATAATTTTGACCTCGAAATTCAGTCCGTGTAGTGATGATTGATGTCTGTGTGGGATTCACCGCTGCCATCATTACTCGAAAGATCAGGGTAGTGCTTGTAAGGCCCCTAAATAGCACTGTGGTTGGTGGAATCCTCTATATCATCAAACAATGGAAAGACAATGGAGTCGGATTCATCCTTAGAAGGTTCCAACATTTGCCTCACAGATGGTGGCGCAGGGAACTGCAAGTTGCAGCATTTCAGGGGAGGTAAGTTGAGAGACAGAATGTTTTTTTGTGTTGTTGCCCGAATCCGACCCCCTTGCAATTTTGGTAGGAGATCTTGCCAGGATGAGAGCACAAGATTGTTTTGGGCAATATTGTTATGAAAAAGCCATGCACGCTGTCACGACCCACTATACGTGCGTCATGACCGACACGAAAACCTCCGAGTATACCCTCCGTCGGTACACCCGGCGTCCCGTCAACCTAAAACACATATACAAATCCCCAAAATCAAATACAGTACAATCCTAAAAACATCCATCTAACATGATCATAGATGAAATAAAATATTACATTTCCAAGCTACCAATATTAAAACATGCATACCATTATATATAAGCATTTAAAACATTTCTATACTACAATGCCACATATAAATAATCCAAAAGTAAAAGAACATTCACTCTTGATTGGCTAAGTCTAGCCAATCCAATCACCAAAACTCTCCAATTGACTAAACAGGTTCAAGATCAATCACAAGACCTAGAAATAACATGGTTCACACAACTGAAAATCAGTCATAAAGTGTGTCAAAACCCCATGTTCAAACCCAATCTAAAGTTAATTATATTCTAAATTGGTTACCCCCTTGAGCCAATTTCCATATTGCCCAATTAGATCATTTAAACTCAAATAAACCAATATTGATCTAATTGAATGTAATAGGGTGATCCCATGATCCAACCACTAATATACATGACATTCAATTATAATTAGGGTTAATTAGACTATACATCAAGGCAATTTCATCAATTGACTAAGTCTTGGTCAAAATTTCCAATTAGGCCAATATAAAACATAAGGTCAAAATGAACTAAGTCATATCAATTGAACATAGGTTTTAACATTTTTAAACCCATGATTCTACTCAATTTGGGTCAAATTAAACAATCCCCAAGTCAATTTCATAAATTGACTTGATTTGGGTGAAAAGTCCCAATTTGGGCAAAATTCCCAAATTACATGCAAAATTGCCAAAGTACATGAAAAATGTCAAATACTTTGCCTAGGTCAAAATTAGTCAACCCTAGCATGTCCAGTATGAGAACCCACTGAATTCTATCATCAACAACCCTAATCATGCCCCAAAAAACCTACATTGCACAATTTTTCAGATTTTCAATCAAGATCATCAAAAGCCCCAAATCTGGAAATTTTCATACATAAGCAATATTGTCAATTTTACACTAGGCCACCATACATAGCCACGAAATTCACTGAACTTGCACCTTGGGATCATCCACCATGGCTACTAAGTCAACATAGTTGACATACAAAGCTTAACTCTAACCCTAAGTCAATGATCCAAGTGTAGGCCTTTTGAACTAAACTCCAAGATTTCACCATGAAAATCTCTAACCAAAGGCATGGATCAATTCTTGGTGTTCATAGGTCTAACATAGGTGACATGCAAACAACCTGGAAAATTCTAAGGTCATGAACAAGGTATAGGTCCATTTACAAAGAGTTCCACCAAATCCAAAAGAGAAAATGGGGAAAATGGCACCAATGGCCTCCAATCAACACTAGGGTTCATAAAAACATGCATGCAATGGAACCCTAGGTTTGGAACAATCCTCAACTGAGAATCCATGGCATATCTTAGGTCAAAATACAGCTTGGAAGCTTAAACTAGAGAGATCAAAGGAAGAAAAGAGAGAAAACATGCAAACCTCATGGAGTTCTTGAGCAAGAACCTCTAAACCCTAATTTTCCTCTCCTTTTCTCTTCTCTAGCTCTTCTCCCTCTTTCTCAAGTGCAAAATGTGCAAATGAGCTGAAAAAACCGAGTCAATAGCTTATATATAAGTGTTTGGGCCTACAACGAAAAGTTGCCAAAAACTGTTTAAAAATCAGTTTTCCTGTTGCAATACTTTCACTTAGATAGTTAATTTCATGCAAACTACTCAACAAATTAACATCTTAACCGTTTCAAAGTTTCATGAGTCAGTTACCAACATTATGGTAAACTTTCAACTCAATCCAACGGTGGGATTACGAGATCCAACCGTTTGATCAAAACTATGTAAGAAAATCCACAAATCCATGAAACAGTGTTTGGAGTCTTATAACTCACCGTAGGTAACTCCGATCAAGATCTTCATCGTTATAATGAAGATCTATCAGAGAAGAATGAGCTGACAAAATTTTAGCTCAATCGGACCACGGATCTAGGAGATCAAATCATTGATGTAATTTGAGACAGCAATTTCTTCCTCCATGGAGCGAGATCCACTGGATCCAAAACACTGTTTTCGACATGTTTCGAAGTCGAACAGGTCTCCGATGGTTCCGAAACTTCATGTGCACTCTCTATGTCCTAAAATCATGCAAAGACACTCGAACTTACGTGCGTTGAGCATCAAAATTTATGTATACATACGTATACGAATATGTATACTGGGTACACTATGGGTCAAAATGACGTCACCTAAAGGCACCGATGCTACACACGCTCTGGCGATAAGGATTGTTGTCTGTGGGGCGATGGAGTTGGTGATGCAAAGTAGTTGTGACTTGACTCAGATCCTAAACGATTTACCACAGGTTGTTAAAGAGGCCATTGCGTGCGTGCATCATTACCTCCATCGGTATTATTTTCAGACATCTGCATAGTTATTTAAATGAAACAATATATTAAGATATTGTAAACAAAGTTCCATCATTTTATTGATAAGTAAAAAAGTACAATGTATCACATGATCAATTATTACTAGAAAACAATTCAGGGTATTTCTGTTTAATTGTTTTTTCTAGTTCCCAACTCCATAGTGATCCCAGAGCACCTTCACAAGCGGTATAATACGTCACCGTAATTCTTGAGTTTTTCTATCTAAAATTTGTATCGCTCTCTCCTAATACTTATTTCCTTCCTCAACCCGAACCTCGATCAGAGGGATGAGATGCGAAGGATCAGGATGATACGTTCTAAAAAACGTCATGAACCTTAGACATGAACGATGGAAGGGATAGACGAAAGGCTAGTTTGCCAATACGTTCAATGATCTGAAATGGACCGATACACCATGGGGAGAGCTTTCTTTTGATCCCAAAGCATTTGACACCTCTTGTAGGCTAAACTTTCAGAAAAACCAAGTCTCTCTTGTCAAATTCTAGAGACTATTTTCGCTTGTCAGCATAGCTCTTCTAGTCACTTTGTGCAACACGAAGTCGCTCTTTTACTGGTATGATCTTCTAAGAAGTCTCTTAAACTTGTTCAGGCCCCAACTGCGATTGATCTGCCATATCTAACCAGCATAGCAGAGATCTGCAAGGGCGACCATAGAGAGCCTCGTACGGTGCCATGCCAATACTAATTTGGTAGCTGTTGTTGCATGCAAACTCAACCAAATGTAAATGCTTTATCCATCCGTCATGAAAATCCAAAATGCAACAATGTAACATGTTCTTCGAGATCTGGATAAGACGCTCTAACTGCCCATCAATCGAGGGTAAAAGGTTGTGCTCATGGTGATCCTGGAGCCCATTTTACTCTGGAAGCTTTGCCAAAACTTTAATGTGAATCGAGGGTCTTGATCAGAGACGATTGTGAGGTATGCCATGGAGGCATACGATTTCTCTTTCATACAATTCAGTAAGTTTGACGGGGTTATCCGTGAACTTTATTGGTAAAAAGTGTGCAGACTTTGTAAGTCTGTCAATGATAACCAAGATAACATCCTGTCATTTATTATTTCGAGGCAAAGCTGTAACAAAATCCATTGCAATGTTCTCCCACTTTCATTCTCCAATAGGAAAAGGCTGGAGAAGTCCAGAGGGAAGTTTGTGTTTTGCCTTTACTTGTTGGCAAACGAGACATCGAGCAACGAAGTCTGCAATCGCCTTCTTCATTCCAGAAAACCAAAATTTTTGCTTGACATCCTTGTACATCTTGTCTTCCCTAGAATGCATAGCAGACCTCGAATAATGCATTTCAGTGAGCACTTCTTTCAGAACCTCAGGATCGTTCGGTAGACAGAGAAGTTTTTTTTGTAGAAAACGGCCCCATTTTCAGATACCGACCAGTGAGGAAGGTTCTATCCGCTGAATAGAAGTTCTTGTTTCTCCATTAACATAGGGTCATTGGCCTGAGCTGCTGAAATCTTTCGAACCAGCTCAGAGTTGGCTGATAATTGAGAGAGTCGTGATCTTCATCCCTCCTCAATCAATTATAGGTTAAAATTCTCCATCTCCGTAGCCAACTTCCCCATCTCGAAGTTAAGAGTGCAAGCAACATAAGATTTTCTACTCAGGGCATCTGCGACAACATTGGCCTTACCAGGATGGTACTGGAGTTGAAAGTCATAATCTTTCAAGAATTCCAACCATCGTCTTTGGCGGAGGTTTAAGTCTCTCTAAGTGTAAATGTACTAAAGACTCTTGTGATCCGAGAAGATCTCAAACAGTTCACCGTATTGGTAATGACGCCATAACTTCAATGCGAATATGACAGTTGCAAATTCCTAGACATGCGTTGGGTAATTACCCTCATAAATCTTCAGTTACCTCGAAGCATATTCAACAACTTGGCCTTCTTGCATCCGAGAAGACCTCAAACAGTTTACCATATAGGTAATGACGCCATAACTTCAGTGCGAATACGACAGCTGCAAGTTCCAAGTCATGCGTTGGGTAATTACCATCATAAATCTTCAGTTGCCTCGAAGTATATGCAATAACATGGCCTTCTTGCATTAGTACTGCACCTAAGTCTTGGAGAGAGGCGTCGGTGTATAGTGAAAACCCAACTCCATTTCGTGGAGTGATTAGTACCGGTGCTGCTGTGGCGACCCAGGGCCCCGGACCACCAACCCCGCAGGGAATGGCATGCGAAATGCCGGGGCGGGACGCCCGGTGTAGGCATCTCCGACCACTCCTCAACTCCCGTGAGGTGGTTGAGACCCTCCGAGCCTTATCTCAAACAACGACATAATATCAAAAGGTACTAAACAAAACTACCCACCGTATTAATCATCCAAGACAAGAGATAATCCATAAAAATGAACCATAAATAAAATCATAATCCCTACAGTCCATTAAAATTGACATACACATAAAGTCCAAAATTGTGGGTACAAATAAAAACCGTCATATGCCCACATGGTCTATCTAACAAGTCCAAACTCACCCATACTACAATGTGGTAAGTATTATAATTACATAATCCAAAAATATAATACTTTATAATTTAAAACACAGTTCAATCAAAATGCCTCTCAGCTCACATCGAGGCTTTGGATTCTCTCGCAGGCAAGGCCCTCAAGATATGACTACTCCTTTGCCCTTATTCGGGACAGAAGGACCTGAAAGAGGAAAATGAGGGTGAGCCAACGGTGCCCGGTGAATAGAATTCAAATATGCTATCAATACTCATCAATAAATATCATGTATGCATGTCAATGTGTAGCATGATTAAAAGCTCATAACATATAGATATCAAGCATTTATAATAAGTTCAATGCAAGTAAAAGCTTATCAATTTGGATCTACATTTCACATGCATTGGGGTTACTAGTGCACGTTTATTTCACCGTACCGTTGACCCCAATCATTTCCTTTTTAAAACCTTCCTATGACAAGGTTAAGTCCCCCTATTAGCCAGATAGATGGGCCCAACCAAAGTCATAAGGTTTTCTCAAATCAATGCATCATTCAAAACATTAGAACACATTCATGCTTTCAACATACAATATATATAAGTGATATGATGACATAAAAGATATAATCATAAATGAAGTCTACTCACAACCAAGCCTCGCGAGAGTATTTAACCACACACGACCACCAAACCGAATCAACCCAATCAAGATCCTGAAACATTCATCAATATCCTACCATACATCAATTTCTATGCTCAATCACATAGACATTACACATCGACCCTAAATCAGCCCACATATAGACAATAGGCCTAAATCTCATCTAATTCCATCATTCAACTCAAATCACATGACTTAGGCCTCTAATGCATAGTTCTCATTCATAAACCATTCTATTAATCAAAAATATTGATTTTCAATTCCTTAGGCATAAACATGCCCAAATTGGGTCACTTGATCACAAGTAGGCCTAACCCATGATATGGTCACAACCACCAAATCAGCAGCATAATCAACCCTAATCATGCTTAATTGAACATAAGTTGCGTCAATGCAATGATTCTAGGCCAAAAGCATCAAAAGCCCCAAATTATGAAATTTTCCATACTTAGGCCATATTGCCGATTTACACTAGGTCACCATGTTCAGCCATGTATATCACTGATTTTGCATCATGGGTTCATCAACAATGGCAACTAGGTCAACATAGTTGACATGCAAGCTATTTGGAAAGGTCTAAGTTCATATTCTAAATTTAGGTCTAATACAAGCAACCCTACCAATTCTTCATTTAATATTCTGTTCAGATGTATCAATCTACCAACAGAAATATGTAATCACAAAATCAACCGTACAGATTGAAGTATGTGAAGAAACAAACCTTCTGTCAAAATATCAGCCCAATCCAACGGTGGACCGAAAAGATAAGTATCTTTGATGAACAAGTCTCTAATCAGATAATTTCTCCTTTCCTGCTGCAAATACTCAAACTCAGATGACTATATCACACAACATACTCAACATATAAACATCGCAACCGTTCAGAATTCAGAAGTATCAGTTGTAAACTACATACCCAAATTTAATATCCATCCAACGGTAGATTGAGGAGATCTATAAGTTTGAGCGAAATGGCGCGAGAAATCCAGAATTTCCGACTAGCTTTGTTTGAGAGGTTAGATCTCTTAGACAAAACCTCTAATAAAGATCTCCACCGTTCAGAATGCAGAACCATAAGCTACGAAATTGCTAACAAAATTTGAGCTCAATCTGACCATATATCCCGAAGATACATTACTTTGATGAAAATGTTGCAGAGATTTTCCTCAATCAACTCCTCCTTTCTTTCTCTTCTTTTTTCCTTTCTCTTCTTTTCTTTTATTTTTTTTCCTTTCTCTCCACTCACCTCACTTTCTAGCACATTCTTGGATTCCCTCCACTCACCTCACTTTCTAGCACAATCCTAACCCATATCAATTCATGGTTTAATGGGCCCATGCATAAATAATAACATATGCATTATGCTTTAATTTAACATGATCCATATACAATTTATGATACACATATTTATATACATTATCAAGCATCAACTATACAAACATTAAACAACCATCAAACAAACACCAAACATATCAAGGCAACGCATAGAGTTTGGGCAAAGTGCAATTGGGTTATGGGCTAAATGAAATAATTTTCGGGGCGTCACAGCTGTTGTGAGGCGCTTCTTCAATTCTTGAAATGATGATTCGTAGGCGGGATTCCAGATGAATCGAATGCCTTTCCGAGTGAACTTGGTCATAGGTTCGACAATCTTTAAGAAATCCTTGATGAAGCGTCTGTAGTAGCCAGCCAAACCAAGAAAACTCCGAATTTAAATAACAGTGGTAGGCTACTTCTAGTTTAAAACCACTTCAACTTTTGAAGGACCCACCTCAATGTCGTTGCCTGAAACCACATGACCTAGGAATTGAACTCGCTTTGCCCAAAATTCGCACTTACTCAACTTTGCATACAATTGGTGGCTTCTCAAGGTCTGGAGGACAATCCTCAAATGTATCTTATGGTCTTCCTCAGTTGAGGAATATATCAAGATATCATCCACAAAGACCACCACATATCGATCTAAAGATAGCCTGAAGATGCGGTTCATCAAATCCATGAACGCAGTAGGTGCATTTGTTAGACCGAACGACATGACCAAGAACTCGTAATGACCGTACCGAGTTCTGAATGTCGTCTTGGTAATTTTCGACTCTCTGATCCGGAGTTGATGATAACCGGATCGTAAATCAATCTTAGAGAAGTATTTGACATCTCTAAGTTGGTCAAACATGTAGTCGATCCTGGTTAGTGGATATCTGTTCTTGATGGTAATGTTATTCAACTTGGGATAGTCGATGCGAAGTCGTAATGAACCATCTTTTTTGCGAACAAATAGAACTGGAGCTCCCAAGGTGATGAACTTTTCCTAATGAAACCATTACTCTCCAATTCCTTAAGTTGCTTGTCCAACTCAACCAGCTCGACATTAGACATTCTGTATGGTGGAATTGAGATAGGCCCGGTCCCAGGTATGAGTTTGATCTCAAAATCGAATTCCTTAACCGGAGGTAGACCAGGAAGGTCATTTAGAAAAATCGTTGGGAATTTAGATATTACCGGAACATCATGTATTTCGAGAGGGTACAATACTAGTGATTCATTGTCATCACCAAGGGATAGAACTCGAAGCTGTGCCTTAAGAAGTGCAACAGTCGAGTTGTGTATCCATTTCATCGTTCCTTGAATCTTAACAAACTCCCCAGTAAGCAAGTTTAATTGAACCTGCTTCTTCATACAATCGATCTTTGCATTTAGTGGTACGAGCCAGTTTATACCGAGGATGATGTCGAAGTCTTCAATGTTCATCACAAAAAGATTTGTATATATTATCTGTTCTGACATTCGAAGCTCATATCGAGAACACTGCAAATTTACGTCAGTACCAGATCCTAATGGTAATGTGACATGGATTGTGATGTCCGTGGGTTCAGGATGCAACCCCAAATGCCTTACCAATGCAGAAGATATAAAAGAGTGCGTAGCACCCGAATCAAACAAGACATGCACCATTGTATTGAACAAGGAAAATGTAACTTCGACTACATTGTTGTCTGGGAGGGGTTGTTGAGCTATGACAAACGTTCTGCCTTAGTTCCATAGCCCCTGGTTCTACTGGTTTTGTCTGGGTTGGGCATTAGCAGCAGGTGGGGCTTGTTGGACTAGAACAATGAGAACAGGTTGTCGTGGTTGCTGAGGATGGGAGTAGGCATTTCTTACATGGCCCTGTTGGCCGCAGTTGTAACAAGTCAGCCTCTGTTGTTAATGTAACACCCCGTACTTTTAATTAAATACATACGTTAAAATACACGTATATCGAGATGTATAATATACGTATTTATACGTAAGAGACACTTATATGCATGTATGAAAATACATGCTAGATTTAAGGGGTATTAGTAACTAAATAAAATTATGAAATGAAGATGATACATATGAGATCATCCTATATGGGTGCTTACAATTTTAAAAAATAAAGTTGAATTAAATTGATTAATTTATGGGGTTGGTTAATGAAATATGTGGATTGAAGTATGATTTAATGAATTAATGCATAGTAAGATTTAATGAATGAAAGTTAAATATTAAAATGGGGAAGTTGTTTATTAAGTTAGATGAGGAGTATTGGATCATTTTTTATATAAAATAGCACCTCTCTCATTTCTATTTCTAAGCTCTCAACCGTGTAAATAAAAAAAAAAGAAAAGAAAAGAAAAGAAGAATAGAAAAGAAGTTGCAAAGAAGAAAGAAGGACGAACGGTGGAAGAGAGGAAAAAAAAGAGAAACGCGGGATTTGCACAAAAACGGGACCCGCGGTAAGTGATTTTCACTCTATTTCTTCGTAAAATTGATCTCTAAGCTAGATGTAACGATTCTAGCGGAGTAATTTTAGCTATAGAAGCTGTTTTACATTGTTTCTGATATCGGGGTTTTGACCCAACTTGAACGAAAATTTGTCCGAAAGGTAGAAAAACACTCCCTAAGTTGTAGGAGCCCCGAATATGTGATTCAATTTCATTTATGTGTTCATTTGGAATTTTTATAGCCATTGGAAGTTTGTTAAAATTTAGAGTTTAGATTGGAGACCATTTGAATCATTTAAAACCCGATGAAACTCCAGTTTAAGGCTATAGAATCGTAGAATGAACTGTTGCGAGTCCATCGATGCTAATTTCATGATTTTTGGAGACCGTTTGACAATTTTAGTAAAAATTTACATATTTCCAATGAATAGTGATGACATGAACAGTACTATGATCATATCTAGTGAATAAAAGGGAATTAGAATCCAATGAAACTCCGGTTTGAGATCATAGAATCGTAGAGAACTGAATTCCGGACGTTTCGATGTTACGATCATGATTTTTGGATATGCTTTGATATTTTTAGTAGCTAAATATATGATTTTTGTGAGTAAAATTGACTTTGGATGCCTTCGCGAACGTGTAAAATCTCAGTGAAATACCTGTTGAAGGTAGTAGACGGATAGAATGACTGATTTTACACGTCTCGATGTGAACAGAATAATTTTAGGAATGTTCTAGATTTTTAATAAAATTGATATATGTTCCAGTAGAAAAATAAACTGAGAATTAGTAAAAATATGAATTGGAACTCTATTGTCACTGTTCTTTCTTGTGGAAATATCTAGATTGACCACGGAAACGAGATAGTAGTTTCTTCAACTGCTTATAAGTCCTAAATGGAGTTGGAATCTAAATTCACAGATATAATATTTTTCAGGTGGATCTTTATTATTGGTGCTTTGAAGTGAGTTGAGAAATTAAATATATAAATAGATATGAATAAATGAAATTGAATTATGGAGTGGTTGTGACAGGTTGAATTAGTTGGATTTATGGATTTAAATTGGAGCTGGACTCGAAAGCAACGGTGATGGCGTTTAAGTTGAAAAGTCTTGTACTGTGAGTATATTTTCTTGATTTTGGTTCGTGTATGACATTTTATATATATGAAATGTTTGAATGTAAATATGCTATGCATATATTGGTGCATTGTGTTTTAATTTGCATTCATAAATGATTTCTTTTAGCATTGGAGCATATAAGACTTGCAAAGGCAAGTTAGTGTCATTACGTTAGGAATTAGACCCGGATGAGTGTTATGCGTAACCTCATTGTCAGTAGGTCTGTCCTAACAAGGATTGGAGATCCTTGAAATGACTGTGAATTGGGTAATGAGAGGCTGTGGCTACCTTGTAACGACCATACAAGGGTTAGACCCGCTCTCTTGCCTTGAAGGAGGGAGATTGTGGATTTCGTGGAAAAAGAATGCATTGTTTTCTTGAAAACTCATGAAATTTATATTGTTGACATGTATAATATATTCGTTGAATGATGCATGTGTTTAATAAGTGTTTGAAATGATTTTAAATGTCATATTTCTCTAAATGTATATAATTGCCATCTCAAGAAATATATTCATTGAGCTGTTGTTTGCTCACTCCATTTCCTTCAATATTTCAGGTACAAAGTTAAAAGAAAAGGCACGAGAATAGATACGTGAGTTAGATTCTTATTGTGTTAATGTACGTGTATGCGAAGGAAATAGATTATATTTTCTTTATTTTCAAATGAATATATATCACATCCTACATATATAAATTATCACATAGATGGGTTGTAAGGAAACATGAATTATGATTTGATATCTTGTGATGATGAAATGAGGTGATCACTTATATTTATCAGGTGAGAATTTGACGTGTGAATGAATGGAATGGAATGACTATATATATCTATATTGGATTTGATTTGTGATATATCAGGAAAAACAATGTGAATTGTCCATTTTATGGGGAGGTGCTGTCAAAATTTATGAAAATTTTGGGAATTATTGTGAATGTCTGTTGAGGCTGACAGTGTATTGTATACTGTATATGGGTATGTATAGTGTATAATACATTGTGTCGTTCATGACGTCAGCCTACGTCAGGGGCGTCGTGACAGTTGAGGCTCCTGTTGCTGGTTCTGATGGCCATGTTAATTGTGGTGCTGACCACCACCCCTGCCATTTTAGTTTTGATGGCCACCCGTTCCATTACAACCTCCTCGGCCATGATTGCGAAAACCCTGATGGTCGCACCTACGTCCATTATCTAACCTTCCTGTTAGAATTTCCAAACTTTACTAATGAATCTTCTTAAGGGTGAAGGTCAAACCATTACACTTTCTCAACTTACTGGTGTGAGAACTACCGTTATACTTTCTCAACTTACGGGTGTGAGAATTACCGTTTCTCAACTTACAGGTGTGAGAAGAATTGTTTCTCAACTTACGGGTGTGAAAAAACTGTTTTACTTTCTCAACTTATAGGTGTGAGAATTATCGTTTCTCAACTTACGAGTGTGAGAAGAACTGTGTATCTTTTTTTTCGGGCTGAGGAAGAACCCATGAATACAATGAATAAAATGGTTCTAACTAAGTAGAACACTTACAATTTTGCTCATATAACAAATTACAAGATATATAACAATTAAACTCGTAATGGAGAGAGAGGAGTAAAGAGAAACTTACAACTAGTTTACCTTTCTAATATTCAGTATTGCTCAAATGCAGATTTTGAAAGCATGAGTACGATCATTGAAATCTGTAGTGAGATGCACTTCAAAGCATTTTGTTGACTTGATCAAAATAGCAGATTCGAAATCTTTGAGAATGAGTGAATGATTTGAAAAGATTGCAACTTCTTTCAAAAACTGAAAACCCTGGAAATCTAGATAGTATGTTTGAATCTTAGTGTGTGTTCTCTCTCTCACTTGTAAAACAACAACAGTAGATGTATATATAGATGAAAAATAGTTACTAGTCGTTATACTTGAAAATATGACTGTTGCAGTGTTCAGAGATTCAAAAATCTGACCACAAAGAGCGCTCTTCTCCTGGGTAGGAGCGCACTTCTCAAAGAAGCAGAAACCTAGTACGTGTATGAGCGTACTTACTTAAGATTAGCGTTTTGATATGATCATAAGGAGCGTGCTTCTCCAAGAAAGGAGCGCGCTTCTCTGATAGATAGAAACCCAGAACGTCTGAGTATCTTTATGGTTTTATGTCTGCACGCGAGGAGCGCGCTTCTCCAATGAAGGAGCATGCTTCTCTGTGCATAACAGAGAGGCTATTTTGGAAAAATCTTTGCATAAACTAGGTCATAACAAATTGAACACTTTATGCATGAAAATAAGGAATGGAAAACACTTGAAATTATAACATAGGCATGCTTAGATTAAATCCAATATTTTCACTATCAATATGAAGGTTAAAAACATTTTGAAAAACATTATGATCATTTGAAAAACTATCCAAACGACTTATGCATGTATGATTTTGAAAAAGATTGAGCAATAGAGAATAAAGAAAGTACATCCTAATTCTATACTTACAAATCTCTCTCTCTAACACAACTCTTCTTCTCTCGAAGTCTTCAATCCCTTGATCACATCGTTTATTGTTAGAAGAGCTTTCATAATCCTTGATCTTGTAATCTGAGGTTGTAATCCTTCTTATTTTCGCTTCTTCTTACTTAAGGTGCTAAATTATACTTAGTTCAAACATTAGCACCAAATGCATATTGTTTGTTAGTATCAAAACACTTAAAAGAACGTCAAGTGAGAATCCACTTAGAGCAACACTAAGGTCACCATGAGCACGGTCATCCAGATCCTGGAGGATATGCTACGCTATTGTGTCTTACATTTCAAAGAAGGATGAGCAAAATACTTTCACTTGGCAGAGTTTTTATTACCACAACAGTTTCCAAACGAGTATTGGGACGGCACCATATGAAACTTTATATGGCAGGCCGTGTAGATCCCTTGTGTGTTGGTTGGATATGGCAAACCGACCACAACTTGTCCCAGATTTGATCAAGGAAACAATCGATAAGATCACTCTTGTTAAGGAACGTCTTAAAATTGCTCAGAGTCGACACAAGAGCTATGCAGACAGAAGACGGAAACCTCTAGAGTTCAAGGTTGGGGATTCTGTATTCCTCAAGGTACAACCCATTCGAGGCGTGAAACGTTTGGGAATCAAATGCAAGCTTTCTCCAAGGTACATTGGTCTTTTTCCAATCGTGAAAAGAATTGGAGAAACCGCCTATCAATTGTCCCGCTAGCCTCAATGTCTCGCATCCATGATGTCTTTCACATTTCTATGCTCCGCAAATATCACCATGACCCGTCTCATGTGATTTCTCTAGTTGAAGTAGAAATAGAGGAAGGGAACAAGTACACTGAACGACCTATCCAATTCTTGGATATCAAAACTCAGGAGCTTCGCACTAAAAGCATTGAACTTGTCAAGGTCTTGTGGCAGCACCTAGGGGTGGCAATTCGAGCTAATTGGCCCGGCCCAGTCTGGTCCCGCCGAGCCTAAGAATAATCAAGTCGAGCCTGGCCGAGCCTTATAAAATCTTGGGCTGGGCTGACATTAAAAAATCTTGGCCCAACCCGACCCAAAAAAATATATGGACCGGGCCTGCTTGGCCTTTGGACTGGGCTTTTGGACCACCAATGTAATCAAATACCTATTTTAATGTTAGAGTAATTACAATAAAATATAAAATTTTAGCTCAATAATTAAATAAAACATACAAATGATTATTTGATGGAAAATGATTTTTCTACGTATATATCACATTTATTTAATTTATCTAAAATATTTGTTAATTTATTCTAATCATTGAAATGAGTGAGTTTATATATGTGATTGGATAATGTCTTTCTTTCATAATTTTAGCCCAACCCATCTTATCATAATTTAGTTAAATGCATTATATATTTATATATAGCCCTACATACTTTTAGAAAGTATACTTATGAAGTATACTTGGTAAATTTTTTTTTTTTTTTAGAGAGTATACTTAATAAAGTTGAAATACTGCAAAATAAAAAGGATACAATATAATATAAAATGTATACATATATTCTTAATTAATTATATGTACTATTTTTTGTATTATATATTTAATTGAACATACTCTTAATTATGTATATACAATACAAATATATACCCTTAATTATATAAGTATATAACACTCTTAATTATTGTGTTTCCTTACTACACACTTTATATACTCTTAATTGAACTAACGCTCTTGATTATGTTTTTTTCTTTCATTTTCTAAACTCTTAATTATAAATATATGTGTGTATGTATAATATTTTCTCTAATTATATATTCTCTTGAATCTTAATTATATTTTGTTTTTTGTCATTTTATACTCTAATTAAGAAATAGACTATGTATATGAATTATTTGCTTTATTTAATTTATCTTAAAATGTGTTGATTCATTCTAATCATTAAAATGAGTGAGTTTATATATATAGTTGGATAATGTTTTTGTTTCATAATTGTAGCCCAACCCATCTTATTATAATTTAATTAAATTTATTATATAATTTTATCTAGCTCTACATACTTTTAGAGAGTATACTTAACAAAGTTGAAATGTAGCAAAATAAAAATGATATAATATAATATAAATTGTATATATATAATATCTTAGTTAATTATATGTACTCTTTTTCGTATTATATACTTAATTAGATAAAACATACAAATGATTATATACACACAGATTTACATGGTTCGGCAAAGATCCACCTACGTCTATGTAATGGGAGAAAACTAATATAACACTAGTTCTTTCTTTCCTTTTTTCTTCTCAAATTTCTTCTCACCCTCTCTATCGCGAATACGTAGAGAGCCAAGTTTCCAATTTATTATTGGAGACTAATAAAACTTATTAAAGAAGAAACAATAACTTAAGGAAACTTAATAAAGAAGATAAAAACATGTGGGCCCACGTGTGGGCCGAGCCGCATTACACAACATTACTCCCTTGACCCCTTTATAAATTAACAGAAAAAATCCCAGGCTAGCTAAATAGGTATCTCTTGTACAGGCAATCCATCACCATGGCAACGACGAAGCCCATTGAAATAAAACTAGCGATAGACAAGAAGACGAACAGAGTTCTTTATGCTGAAGCTGGAAAGGACTTTGTTGATTTCCTTTTGCACTTCTTTTCCATGCCTCTGGCGAACGTTATGAGAGCCCTCCTCACCAAGGATAAGAATAAGGATAGGATGATGGGTAGTCTTGCAGAACTGTATGAGAGCGTGCAGAACCTGGGTGACATTTACATGATACGCCCAAATCAAAACAAAAACTCCATCTTGAAACCAAAAGCCATTGTCTTCACTTCCGACGCCCCTTTCTCAATCCCAAATGCAGCCATACTTGATCCATCCTACTATTCATGTAGTTCTAAATACTGTTCTAAACCACACGTAACCGTTGATCCGCGGTATCGTTGTCCCCAGTGTTCCTCATTTACGTCAATCCATCCAACTTTCTTCATTCCTAATCCATTGACTGAGCATGATTGTCTTGAAGGTTTTGTGAAGGATGCAGTAACTTACATGGTCATGGATAATTTGGCCATACAGCCTCTTTCTACTTTGTCATGCATGACTCTTCTCTCAAAGTTCAGCATTGAAAACTTCAGTTCTGTTGAGGAAATGGTGGTTCACTTGGGAATGGAAGAGGTTATCTTTAAATATTAGATTTGTCGGTCAATTTAAATTATAGGCATGTACTTGAATCACAAACCAAATGCATGTCTTAGATTTTCCCTCAAATTTTCAAAACTAACTAATAAATTTCATGGTCATCTTTCTTTTTCAAAAGTTAACTATAAGATTAACATAATAAATTAATTAATTCATACTTCTCAGTGTCTCTTACTTTTCTACTTATATAAGTTTTTTTTTTTTTTTTTACCTTTTTCACTCCCCTAATATTATTTTTTAAAATCTTTTCTATCTATAAATAGAAAAAATAATTCTTTTTCTAATCCTAAACAAATTGTAATAATTCTAGTTTTACTTATATATAATTTAATTATTCTTATAAATACTGAATAAATATTGCTTTCCCATTTTAAATAGTTATTTGTTTTTGAGAAGAAACAACTAGGAGCAACAGCGCCCGAAACTAAAATCAAGAGCACAGCAGTTCATGCCTGAATAACATATATAAGTACTGTGTACTATATAATATTAATTAGCTTCTTTGATGCAATTTAGGGTCTGGAGTTGCTCAGGTCTTCCTTGCAGTCTAAGACCGTTCTCTCTGATACATTCCTTTATCAAAAAGGCTCATCCTCGTCGCATCCAACTATAAAAGAGGAAAAGAAGTCGAACGTATGACGATAATTTGCAGCATGCGATAGCCATCTGAAGGGGAGCAATCCTTATTTTAATTTGTCCATCTTTTGCAGTCTTATGTGGTTGTACCCAGTTATCTTCCTTTTTTTTTGTCCTGCTATATTTAAAACAGTTTTAAATATTTATCCTAATTATGTTTAACTTTTTGTTTTTTATTTTTATTTTGTTCAATTTATATTATTTATTACATTAGCTTTACCTACATACAATTCATTTCTGAACAATGGACCAAAGACAAAGGTAATACTAACTATTAATATCGATAACAATTGTTCGCACCAAGCCCCAATAAGGTAAAATAATCTACAATAAAAGCACAACAACTTTTCACACAAGTGAAAGAAAATTTGAACCCCTAGTTGATATTTGATCGGGTGAGCTACTGATCATATGCAGCTTTTTTGTTGTATTATTGTTTGTTTTCATTTTTTTTTTCTCTAAAAGGTGATAGAATTAAGTGGTAATTGATATGATTACTATAATTATGGGATTGATATCCATAATTATAGTATATCACCTATAATATCTCCTAAATCTGGAGAGATATCCATAATTGATATGATTACTATAATTATGGGATTGATATCCATAATTATAGTATATCACCTATAATGTCTCTATTAATCTGGAGAGATATTATTGACTTTCCTTGTAAAGCTCTTTGTGTATCTTATATATTGTAACAACGTACTGTGAATGAAATAACAGAAAAATTATTTCTTCAATTGTGTTCTTGACATGGTATCAGAGCCAGGTTCTTTGTTCACAATTGTTAAATTTCTGTTCATCTTATTTTGCTACGATTCATTCGTATCCGTATCAGTATGTCTGTCCATCAAGAAGGTGAAACTTCATCCAAGAAGATTGATTCTTCTCCTACACCCATGGTTGCGGTTGGTTTCCAGATGCAGGAAACATCCTCCTTGATCACCCCAGAACGACTTGATGGGACCAATTACATAGAATGGTCTCTAAATGCTCAAAACAAGATACGGGGTCGTAAGCGTTGGGGTTTTATCTCGGGCACAAAAACTGCACCCAAAGATGTGAACTCCGAAGAATTTGAAGCGTGGGAGGATGACAATTGCTTAGTCAAATCCTGGTTGCTTGATGCGATGACAAAGGACATTCGCTCTCTTTTTCTTCGATTGCCTACAGCAAAAGAGGTATGGGAGGCAGCAAAACAAACATATTATGTTGATCAAGATGCATCAAGAGTTTATCAACTACACTGTGAGGAAATTTCTGTCCGTCAAAATGGAGGTTCTCTCATTTCTTATTTTGGTCAACTAAAGAAAATTTGGCAGGAACTTGATGATATTGATCCCTGTGTTATGGAGTGTACTGTTGATATTGCCAAATATACTACCAAGGTCAACTGTCAACGTGTGTATACTTTTTTGGCTGGTCTTGATTCTCAGCTTGATGGGGTTCGTGGTCGAGTACTTGCAATTACACCTCTTCCCAATATACAAACAGTTTATGCCATGGTGTGTGGAGAGGCAAATCGTCAAGATGTTATGATGGGTGAGAAGATTGGAGAAGGGGCAGCAATGATCTCTCGAAAATCATCTACCTCAAAGAAGGATAGAAAGTGTACTCATTGCAGTGGTACTGGTCATATTGCTGAGACATGTTTTCGTCTTCATGGCTATCCGGATTGGCATCCCAAGGGAAAGAAAAATTCACAAACGTCCGTTCATGCAAAGGAAGAGGACACCAATTCCAGAGGGAACCTAGTTGCCGCTGTCGGATTCACTGCTAAGTCAGGTATGTCTTTTACTAGAAATAGTGATTGGATTATTGACTCCGGTGCAACGGAGCATATGACTTGTGACCAGAAAAAATTTTCTCACTTATCTCAACAGTGTTCCAAAACTATCATCACCAATGCTAATGGTGTATCATCTCCTGTTCTAGGAGTTGGTACAGTCCCTTTATCTCCTACCTTAACCACCAAAGATGTGTTATTTGTGTCATCCTTGAATTGCAGCCTTCTTTCTATTTATCAATTTACCAAAGCTCATAATTGTGTCGCCATATTTTTTCCTACTCACTGTGTTTTTCAGCACATTCATACCAAGGAGAAGATTGGCAGTGGTAAACAAATTGGCGGATTGTACTATCTGGAGGAAGGGTTCCCGTCTTCCAACAGAGAAGGACAAGTCAACATAGTCAACATAGTGCAGGCCGATTTGGTGAATAAGCGCAAAGAGGAAATCTGGTTATGGCATAAGAGATTGGGACATCCATCGTTTAGCTACCTTAAGAGATTATTTCCATCTTTGTTTAGTAATAGTACTCCTGAGGATTTTATTTGTGAAACTTGCACAATGGCGAAAAGTCATCGCACTACTTTTCATTTGAGTGATAATAAAGCAACTTTCCCTTTTGCATTAGTTCATTCCGATGTTTGGTGACCGGCACCAATTCCAACTCCTAATGGAATGCGGTGGTTTGTTACATTCGTTGATGATTGCACTCGAATGACTTGGGTTTATCAGTTGAAACACAAGAGTGATGTTTGCTCCATTTTTCAATTATTCCATCAAATGGTGACTACACAGTTTGGCATTCCAATCAAAGTTCTGCGTTCAGATAATGGGGGGGAATATTTCAAGCAAAAGTTGTCCACATTCATGCAATCGGTAGGGATTATTCATCAAACGACATGTCCTTATTCTCCTCAACAGAATGGTGTTGCAGAGCGCAAAAATAGACAGTTATTGGAGGTCACTCGGTCACTCTTGATTGGGGGCCATGTTCCCTTTTACTTGTGGGGTGAGGCGTTGTATTCGGCAGTGTACTTGATTAATCGAACACCATCCAGTGTCCTTACTTTCAGACGACCATTGGATGCTTTATCTGATCATTGCACCCTGCCACCCATAGTACATTTAGCTCCAAAAATTTTTGGGAGTGTGGTGTATGTCCACCTACATCCACATCAAAGAACTAAGCTTGAGTCTCGTGCGTCCAGGTGTGTTTTCGTGGGTTATGGAATCAATCAGAAGGGCTACAAATGTTTTGATCTATCTTCACAGAGGTTTTATGTTTCAATGGATGTTGTTTTCCATGAACATGAACTCTTTTATCAATTACCGAATACTGATTCCTCACTTCCGGGGGTGCATCAACACTAAGTGCTGAATCATGAGGAAATCCAATTTTTGTATCGGGCACAGGAGGACAATGAAGTCAATGCTATACCCGAGGAAAATGAATCACTGGAACTACTGGATGATGAAACCAGTGCTATACCCGAGGACAATGAAACCAGTGCTATAGACCCAGATAAGCATGATTCGAACTCTATTCAGGATAGTACAATCTTGCCTCAACATGAAGCACAATCACTGCCTCAATCTTCTTCTACAGAGATAATCTCAAAGGTACCCATAAATCCTCATATAAATACTACTGTTCTTGATAATGCTGTTGTTGAATTCCAAGCTAATCATGAACCTCAACTACCTCAATCCCGCTTTCCAGTCCTATCTAACCGTGGTATACCACCACTTTTGTATGAACCCGATCCTAAATCCAAAGCTAAATATCCCATAAGTAATCATGTGTCTTCCAAAAGATTGTCTGAGTCATATGCCTCTTATGTGCTGCAGTTATCATCTGTCTCTATTCCTAGTAAAATGCAGGAAGCTTTAGCAGATCCTAGATGGACTCAAGCCATGGCGGAAGAAATGGCAGCGCTTAAAAAGAATCTCACTTGGGAACTCGTACCTCTACCTAAAGGGAAAAGAACTGTGGGATGTCGATGGGTGTTTGCAATTAAACATAAGGCAGATGGTACCATTGAAAGGTACAAAGCTCGGTTGGTCGCAAAAGGGTATACGCAATCATATGGGGTTGACTATCAAGACACTTTTGCACCTGTTGCCAAGCTTAATACAGTAAGAGTGCTCTTATCTTTGGCAGCTAACCGAGATTGGCCGCTTCTTCAATTCGATGTAAAAAATGCATTTTTACATGGAGACCTTGTAGAAGAAGTATATATGGATCCTCCCACAGGTGTAGAGGAATACTCAAATACTACTATGGTGTGCAAGCTAAAGAAGGCGTTATATGGGTTAAAGCAATCTCCAAGAGCATGGTTTGGGAGATTCACCAAGTCCATGAAGAGCTTTGGTTATAGACAAAGCAACTCCGATCATACATTATTCCTAAAGCACAGAAAGGGAAAAATTACTGCTTTGATTATCTATGTAGATGATATGGTAGTAACGGGTGATGATCAAGATGAAATTGAGAGTTTGCAACGACGCTTAGCTTCAGAGTTTGAAATGAAACAACTTGGTGACTTGAAGTATTTTCTTGGTATTGAGGTAGCCCGATCAAATAATGGTATCTTCTTATCTCAGCGTAAATACATTCTTGACCTGTTAATTTAGACAGGTACTCTCGGATGTAAGCCTACAAGTACCCCTATGGAACAAAATCATAAATTGTTCTACTGTTCGAATGCACCTCCTATTGATAAGGGAAGATACCAGAGACTTGTGGGAAAATTAATTTATTTGTCTCACACGAGGCCAGATATTGCTTATGCAGTGTCGGTTGTGAGCCAATTTATGCATGATCCTAGTAAACCTCACATGGATGTTGTAGATCGCATATTAAGATATTTGAAATCTGCCCCAGGTAAAGGTTTGCTTTTCACCAAAAATAATCATATGAGAGTAGAAGGTTACACTGATGCAGATTGGGCTGGTTCAGCTGATGACAGAAGATCTACATCAGGATATTTTACTTTTGTGGGAGGAAACCTAGTGACGTGGAGGAGTAAAAAACAACCTGTTGTAGCAAGGTCAAGTGCAGAAGCATAGTATAGAGGCATGGCATATGGAGTGTGTGAGTTACTCTGGTTGAGAAACATGCTAAAGGATTTGAGGGCAGGTTCAAAGGAAGTAATGAAATTGTATTGTGATAACACTTCAGCTATTGCGATTGCTCACAATCCAGTCCAACATGATCGGACAAAACACATTGAGATTGATAGACATTTCATTAAGGAGAAAATTGATGCAGGGATCATTACATTCCCATTTGTGAAGTCTGAAGAACAACTGGCCGATGTTCTTACCAAAGCCGTGGCCAGCCATATGTTTGATAATTCTCTATGCAAGTTAGGCATGTGCGATATCCATGCACCAACTTGAGAAGGGGTGATAGAATTAAGTGGTAATTGATATGATTACTATAATTATGGGATTGATATCCATAATTATAGTATATCACCTATAATATCTCCTAAATCTGGAGAGATATCCATAATTGATATGATTACTATAATTATGGGATTGATATCCATAATTATAGTATATCACCTATAATGTCTCCTATTAATCTGGAGAGATATTATTGACTTTCCTTGTAAAGCTCTTTATGTATCTTATATATTGTAACAACGTACTGTGAATGAAATAATAGAAAAATTATTTCTTCAATTGTGTTCTTGACAAAAGGAAGGTGCGATTTCATTAATCAAAGATGAGTACAATCCTTTTGCATAACATGCCGAACCCACGAGTGTATATCTTCTATCAAAATATCTAGATCTTGTTAACACATACTTTGCTAAATTAAAACATTAGCTACAGAGTTATATATGTTCTCTGGAGGGTGTTTTCTAAATCAATTACCCATCTAAAGCCAAAAAAAGTAAAAATTAAAAAGGAAAAAAAGAATAAGAAAAAACGTACAATATTATAATGCGATAGGCTAAGCATTAGTGGAATTTATCGAGTTATACGAAATATTTTTAATTTTGAGAAATCTTAGGCGAACAACAACTTAAAAGTTAATTAATTAATTAAAATTTTGCTTTCTTTTACGGTTCTTAACGAATTCCCAAAAGGGCCTTATCCAATAAATAAATAAATAGATATATATAAAGATCCAGGGTTTTATTAAACTCAACATCTCATTGGAAATGCACATCTTAGCTGCACATCCACTTACATTTACTATCTTAGATGGTACATAATTTTTGGTGAATAAATTAAAAGGAAAATATTAAAGTGACATTCAAGTTATTATATTTAAACACTATTGAATTATCTCGAATCATGTACTAACACATGATTTGAGATAATCCAATGATATATAAAGGTGATGTATATTTTGAATGTACATTTTCGGCTCAAATTAAAATTGTGCAGGTAAACTTAGTTGTGGTCCTGTGGACTGTTCTTCTTCTCTAGTAATTACTGCTATAAAATGAAAGTTTGTGGTTTCCGAAGGATGTATACTTAAACTTCTCCATCTCCACACCTTCCAGAGTTTCAAATGCAATATTAATGGTGGATGTTGATCAGTGTTGAGTAATTAAATTTGCTTTCTTTTACAGTATAATTATTCAAATAAAATTCAAAGATGGTTTTAAATATTAGTTCCAAC
The DNA here is from genome assembly GCA_035771175.1 of Paratinospora sagittata. NCBI lineage: Eukaryota > Viridiplantae > Streptophyta > Magnoliopsida > Ranunculales > Menispermaceae > Paratinospora > Paratinospora sagittata. Next base: position 16,121,664 of record CM069606.1, on the reverse strand, counting down.
GTCTCATTGGAAATGGACATCTTATTAGTTGCACACAGGTATAAACTCAAATAAATTGTTGTTCAATTTGCCCTTCTCTTCATATTACATATATATAAGAAACTTATGAACAAATAGATGGCAATACGTCAGCCCATTTGTGTGAAATGGCAACTAAGAAGCTTACGATAAAGCTATTGGTAGTAAATAAATAGTAAGTAATGGTTTTTATATCAAAGAAACTGGTAAGTACATGCACTTAAAAAAGATGCTAAATTCAATGAGGTGCTAAACTGCAATGCAAATTACTGGATCCCATCACCTTTACATTGTTTTGAATTGCATCATGTAATGACCAAATCCAAAGATGATTGGAACTTGCAGTTTGTATGTTACCCCAATCCATCTAGCATTAATTACTAAAGAAATGTCATGCTTTCATGGCCACAAGTGACCTTTGTTACTTTTTTTCCCCCCCTTGTTAGCTTTCCGCTAATCGAGCATTTTAGTTTTATTAGGCTTATTTTCTTCGTAAATAAATTAAAATATTGCAAGTAAACCTCATGAGCTATCGACTGTTCTTCTTCCCTAGTAATTACTGCTGTAAAATGAAAGTTGGTGGTTTCCCAAGGATATATACTCTTAACTTTTCGATCTCTACACTTTCAAAGGTTTGTAGTGCAATATTAATGGTGGATGTTGATCAAAGTTTATTAAATTCGCTTTCTTTTACAATATATACGACATAACGAATTTCCAAAAAGGGTCTTCGTCTCAAAAAAAAAAAAATCCAGAAAACCGAGGGTTAATTAATTCCAACGTCTCAATATTGGAAATGCACATATCTTAGCTGCACAGATATAAACTCAATTAATAAATTGTGTTCAATTTGCGCTTCTCTTCATTTTATATATAAGAAATTTATGAACCAGCAGATGAAAATCATAAATAGTGTAAAAGACTTGTATAGAAGGCAGCCCATTTGTGTGAAATGGCAACTACGAAGCTAACAATAAAGCTATTGGTAGACAAGAAAGCAAAACAAAGTTCTTTTTGCTGAAGCTGAAAGGACTTCATTGATTTTGACTTAATTGTCCTTAAAAAATAAAAAAAATTTATAAATATTATCAAAATTTAAATAATGACTGTTTTGCCATAATTTGACAATTCAAAACTCAATCAGTCAACACATTGACGCCACGTGGACTTAAGAATACTGATTAGGCTAAAATTTTTTTTGGTATAAAAGACGTCTTTTTAAAAAATGTCTTCTATAAAATAATTTTTATTTTGTTTTATAGGAAGACGCCTTATATAACTTTATTTTATTTTAAAAAAAAAATTCTGAATGCGTCTTTTTAAACAGACACTCTCCGTACATAATTTTTTTTTCCTTTTTTTTTGTTCTTCTTCTTCAAATCTATTTAAAAAGACGCATAGAATTACAAAAAAATTGCTAAAAATCATGGAATCGGAAACCAGTGATCACAATCATCATCATCATTTTAACTAACTGGTTTAGTAGTATGTATCATTGTTTTTCATTTCTCTTGATTTCATCTGCGGAAGAATAGAATGCCTAAGATGAGCGATGGAGACTCAAATTCAAGCCCTAACATCACCAAACGAGAGAGGCCACCGGTGCTCAAGAAATCTCGAACGATCTCCGAAGACTCGCGATCATCATCATCTCAAGGAGGTGTGTTATCATCATCATCTAGCGGTTCTGCGTTTCAGGCCCTCGCAGTGCGTCGCATCTCCACTTCTCCTCCGTCGGCTCACCGGTTCTCTAAATCGATAGATTACAATAATCCGTTGGAGAATAATCGAAACGGTGGCGGTGGTGGAATTTACGAGCGGGACTAGTATTATCCGTCGTTTCTCAGACCGCACACTGCACGGAACCGAGTTAAGGTTAAAGCTGATGTTGCTAAGCCGCCGAAGTTGGAATTGCCTCCTTTGCCTGCTCGGCGTGGACACGAGTCGACGTCTCCTGATTCGGAGTCGTTGCAAGTTAAGGTGTCGGAAAGAGTGGATCGAATTGTTCTTTCCTCAGTTGTGCCATCTTCTGATAAATCAAAAACGGAGGAAACGAAGAAGACGGTTTTTTCTTCGAGTTCTTCTTCTTCTTCGTTTGATGAATTCCAGTGCTGTTAGACGGACAAGGACAATTTTTTTTTCTTTTTTTTAGGGAAGTCATCTGTTTTTTAAAGACAGCTTTTCATTCAAACAAGAAAAAAAAAATTTTGTATGGAAGGCGAAAAAATGTCTTTCATACAAAAAAAAAATTTTTTTTATGAAAGACGTCTTTTCAAAAAACGTTTTTTTAATTGCTACAGCTCTTCAATTTATGTGGCGTTAATGTGTCGGCTGAGCTTTAAATTGTCAAACTATGGCAAAACAATCATTATTTAAATTTTGATAATATTTATAAAAAAATTTTATTTTTTAAGGACAATGAAGTCAAAAGCCTGTTATTAGTACCTCTAGCTTCAATAGTGACTGCAATCACCAGGGAAAAAATGGTGGGTAGCTTAGGGAATCTCTACGAGAGCGTGGAAAACCTCGGTGAGTTGTTCTTGCTGTCTGATAAAACCAAAACCTCCCTCTTGAAACCCACATCAAGTACACCTACCTACTCAACCAAAATCCCTCTCTTAACTCAAAATATTGAAGCAGTTGCGGCAGATTCAATCTACTATCTATGTCCGAATTCTCTTTTCAATCGCGATCATTGCGTTGTTACAGTTAATTCACTGTTGAAATGTCCAGATTGTCAGATTTCTATGTCACGGAAGGTCACATTCATTGGTCCTCAACCTGGAGATATAATGGCATCAGCAGGAAAGGAAGCTAATTCTGATGGCTTTGTGAAGGGAGTGGTGACTTACATGGTAATGGATGATTTGGTAGGGTGTAGAATTGCTAAGGGCTTGTTTGTATTCAAAGACCGTTCTATCTGATGTATTCCTTCAGAACGGAGTTTCTCGTTCAAGTTTTAGGTAGGCGGAATTACGAAAGTATATGAAGATGATAGTCTTTAGTTTCTTTTGACGTAGCTAAGTTTAATACAATTAGTCATTTTGAATTTTGACTTGGTACTCTTATTATATTCCTAAAATCAGATTGTACGTTGGGTATATTGAAAAAAAAAAAAGGGAATGATATTTGTGAACTCTTGAGTAATTAGTGGATGTGGATTAGCAATGTGCTGTGTATGCATTTTCCATGTGTATACATTTCGAATGCATTTTTAATTTTTCGGGTAACTATTGGATCAAATTAAAATACAATATCATATACATTTGAAGTCGTGATGTGTATATCTTTTTGTTTTTGTTTTTGTTTTTATTTTTATTTTTATTTTTTTCGGTTAGTGGGAAAATTGGCCACTAGGGCCTACAAAAAGGGAAGCGTCTGCAAACAAAAAATTCCAGCAGGGGGGGAAGACAAAATTCGCAAATTGTCGTGTGAGAAAGCTCCCAAGTTAGTGAGAAGATCCGTACACTGGTTTCCTTCACCAAGGGTGTGTTATAGACGGCAGCTCCAGTTCCTGTGAACTAACTCTTTACAATCTCTTATCAATCCAGCTAAAGGGTGATGATCGCCTGGGTGTTCCTTAATGAGATGAAGAGCACTTGTGGAATCTGATTCTATGATCAAATGTTGAACATGCGGATCCCATGCTAATTTTTACCCTTCAAGAATGCTTCAAAGTTCTGCTACCAGGTTTGTAGCATGACCAATGAATCCCAAGTAGCCTTGAATCCATTCTCCATAACAGTTCCTGATGAGACCCCCAAAGCTTGCAAGCCCCGGGTTCCTTTAGAAGCACCATCAGTATTAAGCTTAAACCAGTTAGGAGGGAGAGCTTTCCAAATGACCCATCTCGGAGGTTGATGATTATTTTGTTGCTCTGTAGCAGCTTTGTTTGAACATCAGCTTTGTTTGAACAAACTGCTGCAGCTTTTTTTGAAAATCTTCTTTGTCAATTACATTGACTTATTGGCTCATTTGACACGATTGTAAATGGCTATAAATATAGCTCATTCCTCACTACAAAATCATTCCTGTGAATACAAGTTTGTTGCCTCCCGTGGACGTAGGCAATTTGCCGAACCACGTTAAATATTGTTGTCTTATTTTTTCTTTCATGCTTTATCACGATTTCGCATAACAAATTAGTATCAGAGCCTAGGTGAAGCTTTAGAAAAAAAACGGACCCTCGGATGAATTTTCAAGATTTCGTCGAAATTTTGAGATTTCGTAACAGTAATCGAAACTGTTTTCTGATCAACCATGGATGTAGCTCTCATTTCCAGGAATCCAACGCAATAAACGGCGAGAAAAACGGACAAAAAATGAGTTCCCAGGAGCCGATCAAAGTTTGCAGAAATTTCTCTACAAATTTGTTTTTGCAGACGCAGTGAAGAAGAAGGCGCAGTGAAGAAGAAGGATTTGACCCGGATCCGACCCACAACCCTGACCCGATACTGTTCATACCGGCCAGACACTTTTCATCCCGGCCCGATACTGTTCATCCCGGCCCAACCCGTTTCGGCCCGCAGTTGACCGAATCCATTTTCGGTTGACCAACCATATCCGGCTCGTTTTTCGTCTAATTTCAGCAAAGTCATACACTTTTCCACCATTTTCGACCGTTCCGGACGTAACCGTGCAATCAGTTTTTGCAGATTCAGCTCCTAAGTTATTGATATAGCTTAGTTGAAGTCGTTTATCATTTTTCAAGCATTTTTCAGCGTCATAAATATCTTCGGTCTTAAAGGTGGAGGAAATCTCAAAAGATACTGCAACCACAAGCAGGCCTTGGCAAAGAAGTTCGATGTCCAATGCAAAATTTGAGGTGGAGAAATTCAACGGCACCAACAACTTTGGCATGTGGCAATGCGAAGTTCAAGATCTATTATTCCGGGAAGGATCACATATCGCCTTGGAAACCAAGCCCAAGGATATGTTCGATGATGATTGAAATTTTGTAAATCGTCAAGCTTGTGGAACAATCAGACTCTGTTTGGCAAAAGATCAGAAGTACTTTGTCATGAAAGAGACTATGGCAACAAGTCTCTGGAAGAAACTGGAGGACAAGTACATGACAAAAAGCATAGAGAACCGACTCTACCTAAAGAAGAAGCTCTTTCGTTTTCAGTACAAGAAAGGTACTCCCATTATTGAGCATCTTGATAATTTCAACAAAATTTTCGTTGATCTACATAATCTTGATGTTGAAATTAGTGATAAGGATAAGGCACTATTGTTGTTAAACTCTTTGCCTGAAAGTTATGAACATTTAACAACGACTTTGCTATATGGTAAAGATGATGTTAAATTCAGTGATGTTTCAAATGCTTTGGTGAACAACGAGTATCGACAGAAGGATCGGCTCGATAACAAGGAAGCATCACCAGAAGCCTTGACGGTATCCAGAGGCAGGGCTAACAACAAATCTGATAGATCCAGTAGGCGAGGCCGATCTCGCTCAAAGTCAAAAGAACCTTCATCACGTCGACGTCTTGCAAAGGATGAATGTGCCTATTGTCACCAAAAGGGGCACTGGAAGAAAGATTGTCCAAATAAGGACAAGACAGATGCAAATGTGGCACAGAAGGCTGAAGAAGATTTTGCATTCTCAGTTTCATCTATAGACAATCAGTCTGATAGATGGATATTAGATTCCGGATGTTCCTATCATATGTGTCCGAATCGACATTGGTTCTCAAAATTGGATGAGTTCGATGGAGGAGTCATGCTCATGGGCAACAACAATACCTGCCAAACAAAGGGTATTGGAACTATACGCCTAAAGATGCATGACGCTACAACAAGACGGCTCATGGAAGTCAGATATGTCCCAGATCTGAAGAAAAATCTGATCTCACTAGGAGTCCTTGATTCCAGCGGTTACAAGGTAACCATTGAAGGTGGAGTTCTGAAGGTTGTACGTGGAGCACCCTTGGCCATGAAGGGTACTCAGAAAGGAAATCTTTATTTCTTTGACGGACACACAGTAATCGGAAGTGTATCAGCTTGCACCAGTTCTAATGATGTTTCATCGGACACTTCCAGACTTTGGCACATGCGGCTCGGACATGTTGGAGAGAAGGCTCTTCAAACCTTGATAAAGCAAGGTTCTCTGAAAGGTGCAAAGACTGGAATACTTGACTTCTGCGAGCACTATATCTTAGGCAAGCAAACGAGAGTCAAGTTTGGAACTGCAATCCACCGCACAAAAGGAACATTGGATTATGTTCATACCGACGTTTGGGGACCCTCTCGAAATGCTTCATTGGGAGGTAAACGTTGGTTTGTTACTTTCATTGATGATTTATCTCACTATGTTTGGGTTTATACCATGAAACATAAAGATGAAGTGCTAGATATCTTTCTTATATGGAAGAAAATGGTAGAAACCCAAACGGGAAGGAAGATTAAGAGGCTCAGATCTGATAATGGAGGAGAATACAAGTCAGACTCATTTCAGAAAATTTGTGAGCATGAAGGGATAGTCAAACATTTCACAATACCAGGTACGCCACAACAAAATGGTGTTGCTGAACGCATGAATCGTACTTTGGTAGATAAAGTTCGCTGCATGTTATCTCATTCTGGACTGAGCAAGGCATTTTGGGCTGAAGCTTTGTCATATGCCTCTTATATCATCAATAGACTTCCTGCAACAGCACTAGATGGCAAAACTCCTAAGGAGGTATGGTCTGGACAACCCGTTTCAGATTATAATTCTCTGCGCATTTTTGGATGCACTGCATATTTCCATGTGAAGGAATCCAAACTGGATCCTAGGTCCAAGAAAGCGATTTTCATGGGCTTTAGTGAAGTTGTTAAAGCTTTCCGACTATGGAACCCTGAGTTAAAGAAAACTGTACTAAGTCGAGATGTAACTTTTGACGAATTTGTGATGTTAAAGCATACAGTTTCTGATAAAGAAAATTGAGATCCAGATTTGCATCAGTAGGTGGAGTTAGATATTCCAGTAACTCCTGGCAAGTCAGTAGAGATATCCAACCATCCTGAAGAAGACGAGGAGGAAATCTCAATTGAGGTGGAGGCTCCAGGACCAGACATTAGTCAACAACCAGAATCAATTGCCACCAGTCGACCAAGAAGAGAAATCTGCAAACCTGCTCGGTACACTAACATGGTTGCATATGCATTTCCAATCACCGGAGATGATATTCCATACAATTACAAAGATGTTATTCAGAGTATGGAAAGTGATAAGTGGAAAATGGCAATGCATGAGGAGATGAAATCACTCCATCAGAATCAGACTTAGAAGTTGGTTCCACTTCCGAAAGGAAAGAAACCAATTGGCCACAAATGGGTTTTCGCTAAGAAGGAAGGCTCTCCCAGCACAGATAGTATCTGATACAAAGCCAGACTGGTAGCAAAAAGCTATGCTCAGAAGGAAGGAATTTACTACAATGAGGTATTCTCACCTGTTGTTAAGCATTCGTCAATTCGAATATTATTGGCTTTGGTTGCACAGTTTGATCTCGAGTTAGCCCAACTCGATGTCAAAACTGCTTTTCTGCATGGTAATTTGGAAGATGAGATATATATGTCTCAACCAGATAGATTCAAAGTACCAGGAAGAGAGAATTGGGCTTGCAAGTTGAGCAAGTCATTGTATGGCCAGAAGCAGTCACCGAGACAGTGGTACAAGAGATTTGACAGCTTCATCCAAGGGCAAAAATATACCCTGAGTCAGTTTGATCATTGTGTCTACTATCGCAAACTTCAAGATGGTACATTTATCTATTTGCTTTTATATGTAGATGATATGTTAATCGCATCTAAAAGCAAGGTGGAGATCAACAAGCTGAAGGCTCAATTGAGCTCAGAGTTTGAAATGAAGGATCTTGGAGAGGCCAGACAAATTCTCGGGATGGAGATAACTCGAGATAGGGCCAAAGGCACAATCTGTTTGACTCAGACTCAGTATTTAAAGAAAGTTCTTCAAACTTTTGGCATTGGCAATGACACAAAACCTGTGAGCACACCATTAGCACCACATTTCAAGCTAAGTACATCAATGTCACCAAATTCTGAGGATCAGGAGAAGCAAATGGAGATCATTCCATATGCAAATGCAGTTGGTGCCTTAATGTATGCTATGGTGTGTACCAGACCTGACATTTCACATATTGTAAGTATGGTAAGTCGTTACATGCACAACCCCGGTAAAGGCCACTGGCAAGCAGTGAAGTGGATTCTACGGTATATTCATGGTACTGTGGATATTGGTTTAAAGTTCGAGAGAGATAAGAAAGGTTGTAAGCATCTAGTCGGATATGTGGATTCGGACTATGCTGGAGATCTTGACAAGCGCAGATCTACTACTGGTTATGTTTTCACTTTGACAGGAGGACCAGTGAGTTTGAGATCAACACTACAGTCAACAATTGCTTTGTCTACTACAGAGGCAGAGTACATGGCAGTAACGAAAGCTTTCAAGGAAGCAATCTGGCTTCATGGATTGACTAAAGACTTGAGAATTGTGCAGAAGAATGTTGAAGTTTTCTGCGACGGCCAGAGTGCCATTTGTTTGGCAAAGAACCAAATTCATCACCGTCGAACGAAGCATATTGATGTTCATTTTCATTTTTTCGAGAAATAGTAGAAGAAGGGAGTAGTCTTCTGCAAAAGATCAAGACTGCAGATAACCCCGCAGATATGCTTACAAAGGTGGTTACAGGGATCAAGTTCCAACATTGTTTGGACTTGATCAACATCTCACGAGCTCGGAGTGCCTAAGGGCACTAATGGAGGCAGCAACAATTTTTTGAAGGAAGCTCGCCAAGGTGGAGATTGTTGTTCTGTAGCAGCTTTGTTTGAACAGGAGCTTTGTTTGAACAAACTGCTGCGGCTTTTTTTGAAAATCTTCTTTGTCAATTAAATTGACTTATTGGCTCATTTCACACGGTTGTAAATGGCTATAAATATAGCTCATTCCTCACTACAAAATCATCCTTGTGAATACAAGTTTGCTGCCTCCCGTGGACGTAGGCAATTTGCCGAACCACGTTAAATATTGTTGTCTTGTTTTTCTTTCATATTTTACCACGACTCCGCATAACATATTTGAACTGGGTCATGCTTGGAAAGGTTGATGTGTATATCTTTTTACATATGAAGCAAGAATATCAAGAAATGACACTACAAGAAAAAAGACTTTTGGTCACGAGACCTTTAGTAGCGACTTTAATTTTCGTAAGTAAAACAATGTTTTACTCACGATTTGTCAACATCGTAAACAAAAGTCGTTGTTAAAAGTCATTATTTACTTACGCACTTGATGTCGTAAGTAAAACTATATGTATCGTAAGTAAAGATATTAAATTTTATCCCGCTCTTTTTATTTGCATATGGCCCGCTTAACTTTTTATTACTTACGAATGTGAAAAGTTTTAGTAGCGAAAATTTCGTAAGTAAAAGTAATTGCATCAAAAAAAAATTATAAAAAAAAAAACAAAAAAATCAATATTTTGTATTACTTACGAATAAGGGGAGGCTTGTAAGGAATGAAGTCGCTACTAATGCGCAACCCGCCAAACATTTTTGCGCGCCGCTTCTTTTCCCTATTTCATCTTCTCTTTCGCTTCTTTCCTCTGCGCGTCGTTTGTTTCATCTTCTCTCTTCGCGTCCCCTGTTTCATCTTCTCTTTCGCTTCTTTCCTCTGCACGTCGCTTGTTTCATCTTCTCTCTGCCGTCCCCTGTTTCATCTTCTCTTTCGCTCGTTTCCCCTATTTCATCTTCTCTTTCGCTTCTTTCCGCACCGTTAGCGAAAACTCTTCTTTCCCCTGTTTCATCTCTTTCGCTTCTTTCCCTCTCATTTGCGATAACTCTTGCGAAGAAAACGAGCACGAGCAGGTTTTCCCTTGCGAAGAAGACGAGCACGAGTAGGTTTTCTCTTGCGAAGAAGACGAGCAGGTTTTGTCTTCTTTCCTTCTCAATATTCTCTCGGCTTTCTAAAGAAGACGAGTGGGTTTCATCTCTTCACCCACTCGTCTGTGCGTCGTTTGTGAAGAAGACACGAAGAAGAGATATTGGGAAGAAACTTGCCATTTCTCAAACTTGATAGTTGAAGCGATTGGGAACGGTTGTGGATTCGCTAAGGTATTTTTGATTTGATTGTTAGTGAATTTGCTATTTCTTCCGCGCGCGTGAAATCTCAAATCAAAAATACCTGATGTTCAATCGATTCATTTTGTTTTGGTTGTGAAGCAGTTCGTAACTGATGTTCATTTTGTTTAATAGATCATTTTTTGTTCTTCTTCCTGTGTTTTTTTTTTTTTTCTGTGTAACCCCTCTGTTCTTTTTGCCCATTTTATCCATTGGCCTATTCAGAAGTGAAAAGATCTGCAACATTCAACTCTAATAGAAAAAGCTCACTTTAATACAGAAAACATTCAACTTCTTTTACCAAAAACCTCCTTTTTGATACATTAAAAGTAGCAAACGTATGAATCTTGTGCAAGCTCTTCAAATTAATTCTTTTAGTTATTTATTTAAATCATGCTTACTAGTATGGATGTTTTACAAAACATACAATCCCTCTACCTTTATTTTCTATTCCATTTTCATACTATTAGATGGATGATTAATTACTTGAAACTGGTTTTAGAATAAGAAGTATGTAAATGATGACACAGGGTAACTGGTATAAAAATTGAATGGTTTGTTTACCAAAAATTATTGCCGAGTATATAACATTTTCAGCAAAAATCTCAACCACTTCTATCCTTCTATTATACGGTAAGTAGTTGGGGGTGGTTTCAGAGGCTACTAGGACATGTTGACATGGGATTAAGTGGTTCAAAGGACAATGGCCTGTTGCATAACATGAAAAAAAAAGGTTATCCAATTACTAATGGAAAAAAAATCTTTTGGTTTATATATATATTTTCAGGAGTATTTGTATTCTTGAAGTTGTTGTTTTTCATATCAATGTTGCAGTAGTTCTGACATACCTTTTTTTTTTTTCATTGGTCAGGTAGTTGCAAATTGCTTATCTGCTCTACAAGAGATATGGAGCTTGGAAGCAAGTACATCTGAGGAGGCTTCCAAGGAGAAAGAAGCTTTGCTAAGCAAGCCAGTAATTTATTACCTCTTGAATCGGTGCGTCTCACATTCTAATGGGTAGTTTCTATAGGTAGCAAACTTTTCCATTGTGACTAGTCAAATTACGTGGTAAAGCTAAAGTTGTTTGTGAACTACCAATGCCTTCTGAAAATGACTTGGTTTATTGCAAGTTTGCAACTTATGCCATTGGACACATTTGCAGTCTATTGTCTATATAATTGCACATATAATATACATGCATGCAATAGATGCATGCATATCTTTTTGTATGTTGTTTATAACTTGAGTGTGCTGATTGTTGGTTATCTTTGATAAGCTTATCTTTATTGCTAATGCTCTGATTTTTTTTTCTTCTTTGGGGTGTGAATACCAAGCAAAGAGCCGTGTCATCCACCCTTCATCACTCTACTCACACATCCCAATTTTGTTGTCCCATTTATTTGAGATTTCAGAGCATCTTAGTATAATGGCGCTTTCTCTTTAAGATCCTTTTGGTTATGCTCAAGCATTTATTTTTCATTTTTTATTCAAGTGTATTTGGGGCCTATTAGAGCACCCAACTATCCCTTTGAGGTGTATGCAACGTCCCTATCCTCACACAACAGCTAGTAGTCCACTTGGTATGAGATTTGAATTTAGGATTCCTGCTTTGTGAAGTGGGTTGTTGGTCATCACTTCAACTCCAAGTTAGTTTTGCTCAAGGATTTTATGTCTTTGGAAGGAAATACTTGCTTTTTTTCTCATACATTTTATGGGCTGTAATTATGATTTGTTGGTTGTCACCACTGCATAACATTTTCAATCAATGCTTTTAACTTAACAATTGGTTATGGTATTTGGTGTACATTTCTAGTCACCAAAGTGTTCAATATGGAAGTTATTTTCATGCACCCTATTTTCATATCAATGAAAATTGGGATCTTTTACTCTTCGTAAAAAAGAAAAGGGATCTTTACCATTCCTTCCTAGAAAATGTCTAGAATTTGCATATGGTGGTGTTATTTTAACATTCATTATTGAGATTTTTAGTATAAATTCCTTTCTTTTTGCATATGTGTCTCTCGCCATGGTCTTTGCACCTTCTCGATTCATTTTGTTTTGGTTGTGAAGCAGTTCGTAACTGATGTTCATTTTGTTTAATAGATCATTTTTTGTTCTTCTTCCTGTGTTTTTTTTTTCTGTGTAACCCCTCTGTTCTTTTTGCCCATTTTATCCATTGGCCTATTCAGAAGTGAAAAGATCTGCAACATTCAACTCTAATAGAAAAAGCTCACTTTAATACAGAAAACATTCAACTTCTTTTACCAAAAACCTCCTTTTTGATACATTAAAAGTAGCAAACATATGAATATGGTGCAAGCTCTTCAAATTAATTCTTTTAGTTATTCATTTAAATCATGCTTACTAGTATGGATGTTTTACAAAACATACAATCCCTCTACCTTTATTTTCTATTCCATTTTCATACTATTAGATGGATGATTAATTACTTGAAACTGGTTTTAGAATGAGGAGTTCTTAGAAGAGATAATATTAGATGCGGTTTCAGTTTATATTTGGGATAAAATTGCATTGTTCATGAGTTGTATAATTGTTGAGACATTCTTCATGCAAAACCACTATAGATTTAGGACTAAATTAATTATATCTGAAACAATTGAATGTAAATTTTACCAGTTAGGTAGCTTTTTTTTTGTCTTTGTTATGTCTTTTCTCTTTGTTATGTCTTTTCTCTCTTCTTCTCCAATCAGATTCATTTCTTCTTGTGTATGAGAGATTGAACTTTGATTTCGAAGCTATTTTAATGTTCTGTCTAGGCTTTATTCATGTTCTTCTTGTTCACTCGTGGCTGCTCATGTTGGTATACACTACACGATTTGAATACCCTTTCCTACATTAAATCTTAGGGCTTATTTTTGTTTTTGTTGTTGAATTTTGTTATTTTCTCCTTAGAAACGAAAAGGAAGAATTCTGAATTCAAATTTGATATGGGTTTGGATGGAGTGTACGTCTAGCTACCAAAATGGGCCAGGCAGGCTATTCAATGCATGCATGTCATTTAATTGAAATCTTGCTTAATTTGTTAATAGCATTAATTTACTTTTGCTTTCTAATTTTGAAGGAATATGGGAAACAACTTTTTGTTGTTTTCTTTGTTTTAAAAAATCATTACTCTACAAACACTTTTCAAAAATTGTTTTCAAAACTGTGTAAATCCTAAACCAAACAGGCCATTGGATTCTTACTAACTACACTGATAAATTTGTCTGTGCCATTCTAATTGATCTCTGAAGAAGACATTCATACTACACCTAAACTGCTATTGAGTCATTTATCACTAGTAGACTTTTACTGATGCATATTTTTGATATCAGTAAGCTTTGGTTTAAGCTGCCTGATCTATTGATTTTAGAAGTTTTCAACTTATTGGGCAGAGTTAGATAGCTTATCTTGGAAATACATGTTCTTCAAACAGATTTATGTGAAGTTTGGCATGCTGTTTTTGAGCTTGTTGACACTCTTAACTCTCTTTCAAGTTTGCTCATGCAGCTTTATCTTTATAAACATGGCCTGACTGAAATCTTCTTAGGGATTTATGGCTCTCAGAACTCCTAAGAGCTACTGTTGTATATAGAATCATTATCTTGAGTTAGATTATATTCCCATTTATATATATTTATTCTGATCTTTTGCTTGTATTTAGGCCATTACAAACTTAAAGTTTACTACATGGAATGAATTCTATGGGGGGTTTGGCATTAACATCACAACCTTGCATGTCATGTAATATATATATAAGCTACATCGAATGAATTCTAAAGGTTTTCAAAATTCTTTTTGCTGAAAATACAAAGGAGACTCTACCAATTTTTTTTTGTTGAAAGCCTAGAGATTAATTCATGGATAAAAATATTTATTTGTCTTATTATTTGTGTTATTGATTAATTTGGTGTGATTTGTACTAACAAATTGTGCATTTTGTAGAAAAAATCAGCGACTAATTCAAGAAATCGATCAAAGAGGGAATGGATGCAAACTAATGGGTCAATCTCTACGCCCAACCACCATTTGCGCCAACACGATAATATCTTGTCACCGATTGGAGGAATTGAACTGTTTAAGAGGATGCATTGCGATTCAAACCAACATTGGCTAAATACAGAGGTCGAAAGTGCTTATGTAAGTCTTTAAATGAGTTTTTAGATTGATTAATTTTATTTTTTAAGTTTGTACCTTATATTTATTTATTTATTTGCAGTTACAAATGGTTGATATAAGATTTGAAAATCAATGGCCTCCAACTGAAGATAAAGTGAACATGCTATATATCATAGACTTTCAGATTATGGAACGTGTTCTTAGTTATCGCTCCGGTTATCAAAAGGGATGGGCTAAGAAGGCAAAAGGCTTATCAAAAGAGATGTCACGAGCTTCCTCAAGAACACATGGATCTTCATATGGTGGTCAGAACAACACAGAAATGGAGAGTTTAGTGGCAAAATTAATAGATAGGGTCACAAATATTGAGGATAACGTTCGTCAGATCAAAGAGAATATCTTGCCACCATCATCATCTACTTCTACGGAGACCACATCTTAGTTATCTTTCGCTTGCATGATAGTCATGTTTCTATATTTTGTTACTTTTGTAAATTTTGCCTTGTGCAAATTTTAATTTTTGTATACATACTACTTCAGAACTTTATGGTTGTAGAAATTATAGATTTGATAAATGAAAATCTTCATTCCTTCTAGTGTTAAATTTTATTATTTGTCAAAATTAAAATTCTTAAAATATTACAGAAAAATGTTTTTTTTAGCTATTTTTTTATTTTATAGCTTCGTATAACATTTAGTAACGAATTAATTACATTTACTTACGAATTTCATTGTAAGTAAAGGGTTAGATTTGTTGCAAATTCTGTCAACTTTTAGTCGCGAAAGACACGTTTTACTTACGAAAATGGAGTCGTAAGTAAACATGATACTTTTACTCACGGAACTATGTCGTGACTAAAACCTTTACTTACGGTGTTTTTGTTGCAAATTCTGTCAACTTTTAGTCGCGAAAGACACATTTTACTTACGAAAATGGAGTCGTAAGTAAAAATGATACTTTTACTCACGGAACTATGTCGTGACTAAAACCTTTACTTACGGTGTTTTTTTCACGAAATTGCATTCGTAAGAATAAGCCTAAACATCGTAAGCAATACCTTTACTTACGAATTCGGAACTTTTACTTACGAAAAAAATTCGCTACTAAAGGTCTTTTTTCTTGTAGTGTGAGTCCATGGTGGCCCAAATGAATTGAACCAGCCTCGTCATTTCAAATGCTTTGTTGTATTGCTTCTCTTATAATCTTATCAGCAATTTATTTTTCCATTGAAATAATTGTTGGATGTGTGAGGATCGAACGAACAGTCCAATAATTCATCGGGCACGTTCGCTATGGTTTTCCCAAAGTGTTTATCCAAGTATTGCTCCTTAAAAATACTATTAGAAAAAATTAGTCTCACTCATGTTGTCTGAAAACGTAGAAAAATTGTTTTTCGGCACTACAATTTAACAAAAAGAGTAGATGTTGCCAAATGCTTTTAAAATTATTTTTGATTTAGACAAACTTTGAAAACACTCAGAGCAAACAAGACCATCATATGAGATAATATGAAAATTTAAAAAATATTAAAATGTACACATTTAAAGTATACATCTTTATTAAATATTATTGAATTGTCTCGAATGGCAATATATAATTTGAGACAATTCAATAGTATTTGTGGATGATGTAAACTTCGAATGTATAATTGGATGTTAATGTAACACTACTCAATAAATTTTACCTTTATTAGTATTAAGGTCTTTGCCTAACTTATAGTTAAGTGAAACAGTAATGGTATTAGTTAAAATCTAGGCCCACTAACAAAAACTGCTAACTTCAGTAGTTCGAAAGCCTTCAGTTCTTGTTCTTTCACACTGGTTACCAGCTATTCCATTCTTGCAAGTGATCTTATTAAGTAATTCTTCGCATATAAAGTGAAAATTAATATCCGTGAACTTAATTAAATTATGTATATCTAGGAACATTCAACAAGTAAAATCATGTATGATTTTATTTTTCTTTGAAGCAAAGTTTTAAATCAACGACTCAAATTAAAAGACGGTAAAGATTTTTTATTTTTTTTAAATGTATGCATGTCAAATACTAACAAATGTAATAATATTTTATCTTCCATCTTGCATCACTTCATCTACATACCCATATATTTATATATACAAGCTTATTTCATTGCCATATATAAGTATAATTAACCATCCAAATCCCAAACTCATCCAAGAAGAAGTTAACCAATTACCATGTCTTCAACTAAGAAGGTAATAAGAACCTAACGTTGTTGGTAAACAAGAAGATCATCAACCAAGTTGTGTTTTCAGAAGCAGATGAGAAGTTCGTTGATTTCTTTTTAGGTATCTTAGCACTCCCTTTAGGCATTGCATCAAGCCTCATCGTCCCAAATGAAAAAACACAAGATAATTGCTGGGCAAACCTGTAAGAAGCTCGAAATTAATCATGATCACAAACCTAATTGCACCTCCTACAAAATTCTATTCTTGTAGATTTTTGGAAGATTATGGTGAATCTTTACATAACCGATGATCCAAGCACGCCATGTTCGGAGTCTGGTCGCCCTATGTCAAGCGAAGCAACATATGTTGGGAATTCGAAATTAATTGGTAACACTAGTATTAATGCAGGGAAATGGATGAGAAGAGGAAGAGAATTTGCGAAGGTGAACAAATCCAAGCCTGGAAATCAAGAATCAAAATTCCCTATTCTGCAGTAAAACAAAGCAGAGAAAAGTTAAGAGGAAAAAAGTAAATCTTATTCTTCATCTCTTAACAAAGACTTATGCCTTATATACACCTGTACAAAAGACCAACCAATAACAACTCATAACTGTTACAACTAACTCACAAACTAACCCTGTTATTAGTGAGTTAATTAACTCACTAAATTACAAAATACAACTAATATCTTTACATCTCCCCTTCAAGTTGGAGCTTGATGAAAATCATACAAGCCCAACTTGGACAACAAACCAGACAAAGAAGGAGCTGACAAAGACTTCGTAAAGAGATCAACAAGTCGTAACTTAGAGGAAATATTCTAAGGTAATATGAATCCTTGTTTGTATTGGTCTCAAATAAGGTGGCAATCAATCTTTAGATGTTTGGTTCTCTCATGAAATACTAGATTAGCAACAATATGTAAAGTCGTCTGATTATCACACCAAAGTGAAATAGGTGAAGTAGGAGGAAAACCAAAATCCTTCAAGAGATAACTAATCTATTGTAACTCACACACAGTAGAGGCCATGCAACGATATTCCATTTCAGCAGATGATCGAGAAACAATAGTTTGTTCCTTAGTCTTTCATGAAATGAGAGAATCTCTAAGGAAAATACAAAAACCAGTTAAGGACCTTTGAGTGTCAATGCATGATGCCCAATCAACATCACAATAAGTTTGCACTTGCAAAGAAGGATAGAATAGGCCTTTCGAAGGACACCCTTGTAAGTACCGAAGAACATGTAGAGTCGCTTCCCAACACTACAAGAAAAATAACTTTCAATGGCTTGTCAAACAAGCCGTGAAAACCTTTTAATGGCTTGGGACCCCAAGCCACCGTTCAAGAAGTCGTGGTAAAACTTCCACTATTAACGGCACAATTTTTACTTTTCACGACTTGTTAAATGCGTCGTTGAGTACACTTTTAAAGGCTTGTTTCTAACATGTCGTAAATATGTGATTACAAACGACACAGATATACTTTTAACTACTTGTCTTAATGAGCCGTTAAACTTGTTTTAGCGGCTTGTTTAACATGCCGTAAATATTTGTCTCCCCAATTATTTAACGACTTGCATTGCATGCCGTAGAAAATATATGATATTTTTATAATAATTTAGGTTTTAAATATTATAATGTACTCTGTTAGGCCATACAAGGCCAAAACAACATGCGGTCGGTGGTTTGTCCTCCATTATAATATAATAATAATAATAAAATGAATAAAATATTATTCATAATTTTTTCTTATAAATAGGGACTCAAAATTCAATTCATTTAGATCTACGCGATCATAAGTATATTTGATTTCTCAAGAGAGAGAGAGTCTCATTGTTCTCTTCTTGAAAGAAAAGAGAGAGTTGTAATCTCCGGTCTATAGTAAAGTTTCTACACTCTGCCTGTGGACGTAGGTCTCAGAACCAAACCACGCAAATCTTCTTTCTCTCTACTCTTTATAGTTATTGTTTGTATTTCACCATTTAATAGTGCAATATTGTATACGTTCCCCAAGAAGTAATGTTGGAACTTATGGGAAATTCTTAATATGCTCTATGGTTGCGGCCTTGGCTAATCTTTCACATCATAAAGGTCTTTTTCGATACACGTACTATTCACGTGTACAATATTATTCACGTATACGACACTATTATATCTATGGTATTATTCAAGTATACAACACTATTCATGCATATGATACTATTCACGAGAAATAATGAAAAACAGCGTATATCGACTATTCATTTATATCACTGTTCATTTGTGCACCATGTCCAGGAATCAATGCATTATACTATTACTCTGCTGAACCAGCAATCAATATAGTTCTCTAAATTTAGTCTTGTCCTTAGTAACTTTAAATAGTGAACGGGAGGCAGCTTGCTGCTTCAGAAGACTTGGTATTTAAGCGGGTCTATTGTGATCCCATCTCTCAGCCTGGAGACTAAACTGGTTGACTTTATTGGGAACTGTTCACTCAGTAAAGGTAAATGCTAGATGTCCAAATGAGGCACACAGATTAGCAAACAACTTAACAAGTTCCAGCTCAGCACGTCCCGTCCAATTTTTTACTATTTGGTGTTAGTCAAATCATGCATAAACATTTGGCGTCGTCTGTGGGAATTCGACATTGTAAGCTAAAAACAGCTTTGTCGTCATGAGTTAGGAGGCAGAAATTCCAATTGAGATGGAGCCTATCGCCACATCGATGGTACACCAAAAACAAAGTGGAAGACCACCAAAAAAGCAGTCAAATAACTCTGCTCAGAAATCAAGGTTAACTACCATAGAGAATAACCTGGAAAAAATGTCTCAAAACGTCTTGGAGCAGCAATGGATGTTAAGGGAGGTACTCCCCCTTCAACCACTTCATAGTCACCTTCCACATCCTAGTCTTCAACCTCAGAAGGGAGAAGAAAGTAGGTGTCGAAATGTAACCTCGAAGAAGAGGTCTGTATCTGGGAAACAACCTCTAAACTCAAATCGTAAGTCTTTATCTGTCAAAGATTTGCGTCACTCGTTAAACGCCAAGAAAAGTCATAGCTCGGTATTCTCCCGGATCAAGTCGGCTCTTCCTCACATGCCAAGATCCAGGAAACCTACCACATACAGTTCGGTACCTTCAAAAAGAGGTACGAAAGGAAAGCCTGGCCCTGTCAGGTTGGTGTCAAAAAAGTCGTACAGATCTTAACGTTCTAAGACTACTAGATCGGCACCTCGACACTACTAGGAGTATAAGGAACTCTTTTCTCCCTTCATCGAAGACATACTCCAGACACTGCTACCAAAAAACGTCAAGACTGCAGAAGTCAAGATATACAAAGGGAAGCTGGATCTAAGAGAGCACGTCGAGAACTACAAGTCCTAGATGAAATTCAAGGGCTATGACGACGCCACCACGTGCAAGGGTTTCCATATCACCCATGGTGGACCAGCTCGAAAGTGGTATTGGAAGCTCAAAACCGGTTCTATATGTTCTTTTGGGCACTTAGCTCACAAATTCATGAATCACTTTGCTGAAAAAAAAAATGAGAAAAAAACCTGTGAATAGCTTGCTTGCTATCAAGCAAAAAAAATGTGAATATCTGAAGGAACACCTCTGTCGTTTCGATGATGTACGAGTTGAGGTAGACGATTGTGACGACAAGACGGCGATAACGGTTTCTCGCAGGATTAAGGCCCCGGGAAGTTTCATTATTCCCTTGGAAAAAAGAAAGCCCGAACCTACAAAGAAATCTTGGACCGAGCAGAGAAGTACATCATTGTTGATCAGCAGAACGACGCAAAGCAAAGGGAAGATGGGTTCCCAAAAAGCTCGAAAAACGACAAGAAGCGAAAAAGGGAACATAACTCGAAAGAGGACAACCGGGGGGAAAAGAGATCGGACTCTGGTGTCCGAGAGAAGTGGAGTAACAAAGTACCCCAAAATGTTTATTCCAACTACACGCCTCTTACTGCCTCATGAGAACAAGTTCTCTTAGAGATTTAGAACAGAGACCATATCCGATGGCCTAGAAAGCTGAAAACACCTGCAGAGTGGAGGGATAAGAAAAAATATTGCGGGACCACGGTCACGATACTGACCAGTGCTATGATCTCAAGCAGGAGATCGAGATTTTAATTTGTAAAGGTCATCTGGAGGAGTTCGTGAAGGACTCCAACTGACAAAGGACTCCAGAAATGACCAAGCTGGGCCAGTGGGCAAAATCATAACGATCTTTGGTGGAGACCAGATCGGTACCTCAAATCGGGCTATGAAGGCGTATGTCCGAGAGTCCAGGTCGGAAGTCATGAACCTAGGGTACCGACCTGAGAAGCGGAAGCGATCAAATTTCGCGATTACCTTTATTGAAGAGGAAGCCCAAGACATACTCAGTCCGCACGCCGATGCTTTAGTGGTTACGATAACCGTGGCTAACTATAAAATCCATCAGATGTTGGTCGACAATGGCAGCTCGGCAGATATCTTTTACTGGTCAGCATTCGAGAAATTGTGACTAACCAAGGATCAGCTTTGCCCGGTAGATGTACCTCTGATCGGTTTCACTGAAAATAGCATTATGCCAGAAGGAGGAATAACCCTACCACTGACAACAGGGGACTCGGAGCACAAGGTCACGGTCATGACCAGCTTTTTTTCTGGTAAAGTGCCCTACTTTCTTCAACACCATTATAGGGAGACCACTTCTCAATAATCTAAAGGTTGTGGTATCAACCTATCACCTAGCTCTGAAGTTCCCAGAAGAGCGAGGTGTTGGAGTGCTACAGGGCAGCCAAAAAGAGTCTAAGGACTGTTATGTCACAGCCATGAAAAAAGAGATGGGGCACAAGGAGAGTCTTAAGATCACGGAAGCTTCAAAGTTGGAGACTTAGTACTAAGAAAAGTCATGTTGAACACTCGTGAACCCAGAGATGGTACCTTTGGTCCCAACTCGGAAGGGCCTTACAAAATCACCGCAGTACTTCGCACGGGCGTGTACGAGCTGGAAGATCTATCAGAAAGAAAAACTTCTAAGCTCTGGAATGCAGAGCACCTCAAGAAGTACTACCAGTAAGCAGTAGCAGTAGCAACTCGTTAGTTAGTTTCTAGTATCTATAGAGGTGTTGATTGCCTACTGGTGTTGATTTCTAATTTTTACAATCAATGTTTACTCATGATTTTTCTACAATCAGAATGAAGTTTAGTTCTATAATCTGCATTTATGATCTACAGCCAAAATGCCTTAGGGGGTACTCTACGAGTCCCTGCCAAGAAGAAGGGCTCCGGCCCTAAAGTGCCTTGGGGCAGCAACAATGCCAGCTACCGAGAAGAGGACTTTAAGTCTAGAGTGTATTGGGGGTACTTTGCGTCAGCTTGGTACCTACCGAGAAGAAGGGTATATACCCTAAAGGGCCTTAGGGGGGTTAGGTAATCCCTACCGAGAAGTTTGAAGTGGCTGAAATCATCCACTTGCCCATCGACTCAATAACCACAACTCAACAAACAACCGGGATCAATCGATCAAGTAAGTGCATTAAATTATTAATTTGAAAAAATTACTTATGCACTAAATTGCAGGTACCCTCACAACTCAATAATCCAACGAACGAAAAGCATGCAACAAAATCTACAACTGGTTAACTAAAAGACTATTACAAATTGCTACCGGCGAATTCAATTATAGAAATTAGTTCTACATCAACTATGTGCCCTTCCCAGATAAGACATATAAAAAGATCTCATTATACATCAACTTTAGACATAAGATGTCTTCCACTTCAAAGATTACGAGTCTTATGCGACTTGCCAAAACCATGTGGGGGAAAAATCGATGAAGCACTAGGAGCAGTATCTGAAATACCTCATGCAGAATGACCTTTTTGAGTTTTAAGAACCACTGATACTTTGGCTTTCTTCTGGATTGGTGTTATGGCTATCTTAGGAGCAACCGATGCTCGAGGAGGCTCAGTAACAGGAGCCTTGGCTTTCTCAATAGTTGTGGTATTGGCTCTATCTTCAGCCTGCGACTGAGTCCTGTCGGCAACTAAACTTGTAGCCTCCTCCACAACCGGAGTTTTGTCTTTCCTCGACAATAGCGCCATGAGCCGGTCTGTCTCAGCTTGTTGTTTGGCTCTCATCACCTCCTCTTCCTTAGCCTTTTGTGCAGCTTCATTCTGCCTTTTAGCTTCAAAAAATATTGTCATGTCGATGCGGTCCTTGAAGAATGCACTTACATCATACACAACATCGTAGGCGCCTTGCATATACCGCTCCTGTAGGAGTAAGCCAACTCCGCAGACTCTTTAAATTTGGATAGAATCTTGTTCTCTACCCTATTTGTCTCGTCACGCTCTGCCTCGAGTTCAACACTTTTCACTGTCAAATCGGCTTCAACAAACTCAATTGTTTTCTTTTGCTGATCAAAAAGAGCATGCCACTCCACCTCATTGACAGTCAACTCTCTCTCGTAACCTGCCAACTTGCTCCTCAGCCCGACAATCTCAACGCCCTTTTGAGAACAATTCGCCTCATTGCAAGCTATCGCCTGCTCAACCTGCTTCAGGGCGACCATGGCGTTCACGGCAATCTGTGCAGCGGTGCACTGAAACAGAAAGAGCAAGTGAATGAGACACAAAAAAATAACCCTACTGCATTGGTAGCGCACAGTTTAAGTTTGGTCGCATATGTTTTCTTATGCGTCTTCTCAGCAACATCCTGTGAACGCCTAACTCGACAGCCAGCAAGAGAAAACTCAAGACCACTGAGTTTATCCCGTTTCGACCTCGCCTCTGTGCTAAAGTCCACAAAAGAAGGGAGTTGAGATGGATGCCTCTCAGAAAACTCAATAGAGGTGCCCTGAAGTTTTGACAAAACACCTTCGGGCAAAGCTGGTATAATGGAAAAATCGACAGAGGAAGAAGAACCTGTCACATTCCTCTGATGAGCTCATGTTAAGTCGCGACATCTTTCAGCAAAAATTTCTTTGCAAGATGAACTCTCAACAAAACTCTCCCTGGCAGATTGCTTCTTCACCTCCTTCGTATTCGGCTATAAAGAATGAAATAAACAAGAAGCTCCGACCAACTATTCGTTAGTCAAAGCCTGGGGAGTAGATGTTATACCATAAAAGGCCAAAACAACATGCAGTGGACAAACCACCAAAATGTGGTTTGTCCCCCATTATAATAAAAAAATGAATAAAGTACTATTAAAATAATATTTTATTCACAATCTTCTCCTATAAATAGGGGCTCAGAAATCAATTCAATTCATTCAGATCTAAGTGATCATAAATATATTTGAGTTCTCAAGAGAATGAGAGTCTCATTATTCTCTCCTTGAAAGAAAAGAGAGAGTTGTAATCTTCAATCTATAGTGAAGTTTCTACACTTTGCTTGTGGACGTAGGTCTCAGAACCGAACCACGCAAATCTTCTTTCTCTCTACTCTTTATAGTTATTGTTTGTATTTCACCATTTAGTAGTGCAATATTGTATACGTTCCCCAAGAAGTAGTGTCGGAACCTCTGAAAAATTCTTAGTATGCTCTGTGGTTGCGGCCTTAGCTGATCTTTCACATCATAAAGGTCTTTTTCAATACACACATTATTTACATGTACAAAATTATTCACGTATACGACACTATTCACCTATGTGACACTATTCATATGTATGATATTATTCAAGTATACGACACTACTAATGCATACGACACTATTCACGAGAAATAGCGAGAATCAGCATATATCGATTATTCATGTATATCATTGTTCATTTGTGCACCATGTCAAGGAATCAATGCATTATACCATTACTCTGTTGAACCAGCAATCAATATAGTTCTCCAAATTTAGTCTTGTCCTTAGTAACTTTAAATAGTGAACAGGAAGCAGCTTGCTACTTCAGAAGACTTGGTATTTAAGCGGGTCCATAGTGATCTCACCTCTTAGCCTGGGAACTAGACTTGTTGACTTTATTGGGAACTGTTCACTCAGTAAAGGTAAATGCTAGATGTCCAAATGAGGCACACAGATCAGCAAACAACTTAACGGGTTTCAGCTCAGCACGTCCCTTTCAATTTAATACTATTTGGCGTTGGTCAAATCTTGCATCAACATACTCTAATTAGTACTTAATACTAAATAATGCTTAAATTCTTATAAATTTTCTCAATTCATAAAAAAGCATATATCTCAATGAAAGCAAATACATCAAAGTGTAAAATTATATAATTTTTCATATAAGAAATTGTATATACAACCACATATGTCATTTACACTTAGAAATTAAACTCAAAAAATTTACACTTACCAAAAAATTCCAAAAGCTCGCTTCTAAAAGTATAGTTTTGTGACATTACTTCTAAAAGGTTCAATGTAGCTCTTCTCCATCATATAAATCTCCACACTACATCAAAAAAAAATGCAAAATAAACTCAATTTGACAAATTAAAGAAACTAAAATTTACAAATGACAATATTAATATTATAAAGGTAAAAGTAGAAATTAAGTATTTCATATATCAACATGATTTTCGAGAAATATTAAAAAAAAATTGACAAAATTTCACTTATATATTTTACATCTCAAAATTTAATCAACCTGTAAATAACTAGTTCATACAATTTAGAGAAAAAAAAATAACATCCGTATATCTTAATTTCTTCACCAAATAACCACCATGTCCCAAATCATCAAAAACACCAAATTCACACAACCAGAAAGGCAAGACCCATATGAGAAAAAAGCCAAGAAAATCCAAAAATAGAATACCCACAAACAGCAACAGAACTATGTGGAAGAAGAAATCAATGAACAGCCCAAGATCACATAGTCAATCCATTTAACTTTCTTTCAATATTCTTCTTGTTCTCCAGGACATAACAACTTTTTCTCTTCTTCACTTTTCAAATCAAATAAATCTGAAAACCTTATCGATCCTACTATACTTTACCGTAGCAATTAAATGACTATCCAAAGGTCAAGTGAATTGAACCACCTTGTAGAAAAATGACTTGGAAGTCTCTGGATGTAATTGGTTAAAGATAGTATTTTTCTTATATTTGTTTTGTCTATTTACATATTGTTTTGTTGCTAATTTTCTATTTATTTGAACATCTAGCATTGTTGCCTATTGTAATATGGGGCAAGAAAAAAGATAATTTAGCCAAAGCCAATTAAACAAACTCAACACAAAAACCATCATAAATATCAATCTTTAAGAACAACAAACATACCTCTCCATTTCCAACTGCTAGCTAACAACAAGAATCAAAAACCATGGGAATCAAGAATAATGCAAGGAAATAACAAGATATCATATATGTGTGTATCATCAAGATATCATGACAATTCCATCATTTTCTAGTTTCGCATTCAATCCATAGGTCCAAGGACTAGATTCAAAGGGTGTGCTCAAGATCACAGGAAGAGCACGTGTTGCAGAGAGGCGGTGTCCTAATTGGATCTTGCTACCTCTAAGTCACAATAGAGCATCTAGTTTCAAAATTAAGTTATAGATCATCTACCCCCAAATAATACTATTGTTCTTTGTGCTATTGTTCAATGAATCCATGAATTCAAACAAAATATAGTATCATCACAAGAAGTGCAACAAGGAAGCCCCCCAATCATAAAAATTCTAAATTTCTAATCAAATCAATGCGCAATTTCATCACACACCCACCAATATTACCCCCAGGAATCTATATATATATCCCAACAGAAAACAAACTCCGCAAACCAATTACATATAGACGAAATTGTACGCAAAAGGAACCTAGTCTTTAAACATCAACCATTCAAATGATCCTCAAGAACAAACAACACAACAAAAGTCAACATCCACCATATCACAACACATTAGATGACTTTGATCATCAATATTGCTAGGCATCTGCCCAATAACTTCATGGCAATGTAAAGCATGGTTTGAACTAAAGTCAAACAGTGCATGGACTGGAGGTTAGCAAGGATAAACAACTAACATTTGTGGCATGGATGAATGATACTTCTTTCTTACTGGTTGTATAGTTTAATATTTCAGGAGGTAGAAGGCAACTAACATTCATGGAGCAAGTGAAAAAAGATAAGAGATACATGCATTAGTGACATATCGAAGGATATAATCAACTAGTAAAATTAGAATTCAATGTTGGTGACGGAAGCAAAATTATATAAGATCCTTCCACATTTCCTGTGAAGCTATAATTTGTCACAACCAATCAAAGGTTCTAAAACTTACTTAGCTTGAGTTGGTTGGTGTATAAGCATAACTGGTGAGTCAACTATTCAAGTCGACTGAAGAGACTTGATAATCAATATAAACTCATTAACTCCTTTTTTTTTTCATGTGGAGGGAGAAATTATGCGAACTTTGCAATGATTACCAAATTCCCTAACAACTCATCCAAGCAACAAGTTCAATAAACCACATATGGAGGTAGGCATAAATAAACTAACAAATAATTCAATCAGGATTAAATCAGAATTCTATAAACAATTCTGATGCAATGTTTACATGAATTGAAAAAAGGAAAAAAAAAAAAAAAGCCTACCTACCAATAAAAAAAGAATACACTAAATAAGTCATTAGAAATCTTATCTTTAATCTAATATATGAGCTAGTAATCAATACTACTCCTCAAAAGCCCAAGGATATTGCTTCCTGAGGTCAGCTTCTTCTTCAGGACTAAAATCGTTTTCAATGTTGAAAAGCCTTCGAATCTCTATCACACTCTTCCCCTTTATCAAATATGCAACTCTCTGTGTTGTCAAATCCAATAATCCCTTTATAGCCAAAAAATTAGCAGCCATTATCATATCATACAATCCATCCATATCCACACACCCCACAAACTCTTCATCCCACTTCCTTTTACTCACCATATAATCATCATTATTGTTATTATTATTACACCCTTCTTTTTCTTCTTCTTGATCTTTATTATTATTAATGAAAACAAAATTAAATTATAAAATGAAACAAATCCAATAAAATCTAACAAACGGATCTAGCACTCCCATCTAGAATTGACAGTGTATAATCATGTGCTTGAATGAAGAAGCAAATATTACGACACTAGTCAAGGAAACAAACAATTCTTCATAAGGCTTGTCTAAAATGCTTTCTCATTCAATAGAAGAATTCTCAAGAGTCTAGATATCTCTTATTGATGATTGAAAAAAACTAGCTAGACAAATTTATAAACTACCTAGTACCAAAAAAAAAGACCTTTGAAATCAATGACAACAAAATTAAATTAATTTAATCAACTTACAAAATGAAAAATGTAATTTAATCTACCAACCCATAGAAAGTAAATAAACATGCATTTAACAACTAATTATCTAACAAAAACTAATACATTGAAGAAAATAAACTTACATTAAAGAAATTAGAAAATAAAAGAACTAAGATATATAATAATATACAATTTATAACCATGAATGAAGTTTCAAGCCAAGAGCTTTCGCTTAGGGGGGAAATGAAAAAAATAAAAGACAGGACCAGAGAGAGAGAGTGAAGGCAAACCTAAAAACCTATCCTGCAACATTTTAAATAAATAAATAAAAACCCTTAAAAATTGGAAGAGTCCATACAAAGTAGGAGTCTTCCATTTTTATATGCAATATAAGATAAGATTTGGGGAAGTCCATTTCAACCGATGCGGAAGTTTTTTTTGTAAAAAGAATGACATCTTAGAGAAGTATAAAGAAACTTCATTAAAATGTTGGGAAGATCCATCATTCTTCCAAGAAATGTTAGAGCAAATATGATTATGAGCTTAAACTTACACACTAAATTATAAAAAGATAACAGTTCAAAGTATACAGAAGATTTATAGCCAAAGTAATGCTTGAACTATATTGTGTGAGCAACAAACGTAAAAATTTCTATTCTTAATGCATATAGGAGATTTATGGGAAGATTAAATAGTTTATAGTAACATACTTGAAAGTTGAAACTGTAGTTGTTAGATCATACAGTGTAAGTGCTAGACTTAGTTTGTGAAACAACATTACCCCAAATTAGAAACACAAATCATTTATTAAGTTGAAGGAAAGCAAAGAGATTTGTACCCCAGGGCCACCAGAAATTCCTGTCTTAGATTCGCCCGTTTTAGCATAAAGCCATTGAGTAGAAAGTGGTATACTGTTCTCTGATGTCATTTGATCTGTGTCAATTTCAAAAAGAAACCAGAAAGATTGAATTGCCTATCTATATCAAGATACATGACAATCATAAAAATGAAGAACAAAGGAGTACACCTTTTGACTCTTCGAGAGAATCCAAAAGCACCTTTTCTCCATCATTTACACTTGAAGCCTCCTCTGGAATGAAACAGAACATATATATCAAGCCAAATCACTGGCCATAACTTTTACTTGAACAGTTTGAAGCACAACAATGAACTCTTAAACTAACCTAGTGATTAATGCATTTCACATTTGGGGAAAAAAAATGATAAGAGCAATATTTCTGCCATAGCTTTTAAGATAAAAACATAAGTAGAAGGCAAAGAATACTAGAAATTGCTTAAGATGAACAGAGTTGTAGAAGGCAAAGAACGGGGCATTAATCATGCCACAGGAAATCATATATATAATCATGTAATAAGAATAAAATCTACTCCCCTAAATTAAATCTAACTGCAGCAGCAGTACTGAAAGATGGTCAAACAAATTGCCTTTAAGAGTAGAAACCCTAAACCTAACCATAACCACTAACTCGACAGAAAGTCCCTCATTGTTCAATCCGAGGCACATCATTCCATCAAATCCAATATAAATCCAGAGAACACAATCGAACCCTAGCTAAACACCTCTTAAAATCCTGACTGCGACGTCCAGATAGATGAATCTAGGGGTGGCAATATAGGTCGCGACTCGAAACCGACACGAAATAAATAGGTTTAGGTTTTTGCATAAACAGGTGCGGATCAAAATAGGTTAAACTCGATTAGATATGATTAAATTTCATGTCAAAAGCAGGTCGACCTATTAAACCCGAAATTGACCCGTTTAACACGATTATATTTTGTGTTGAGACTTATATTATGTGTGAAGACTTTTT
Organism: Paratinospora sagittata; assembly: GCA_035771175.1. NCBI lineage: Eukaryota > Viridiplantae > Streptophyta > Magnoliopsida > Ranunculales > Menispermaceae > Paratinospora > Paratinospora sagittata. The sequence continues at coordinate 16,092,161 of CM069606.1, read as the reverse complement.
AATATTTTATGTCATATGTTGAGACTCTAACTTTATAATATTTTATTTGGTCTTTACTATATAGTTGTATAATTATAATTTTGAATTTTTGATTTATATGTTAATTTAGAATTTACATATGATAAATATGTTAGAATGAACTTGTTTAAGTTTTAAGGGTTATAAACATGTTAACCTGTTTAACCTGTTTAACTCGTTTATTAAACGTGTCGTGTTTGGGTTTACAATATATTTCATTATACATGATTACCACACGATAACATGAATTGCCACCCCTAGATGAATCTAACCCCATTAGTTCATCATTCGTCGCATGACCAACCAAAACCCTCCAAAATAATAACATAAGAAAAACAAACGAAAACAACAATGTTTAGATTCATCAAAACAGATTTCAATCAAAATGAAGAATCAAAGAATAACCCAAGAGAATGCAGAGCGAACGAGAGAGAGATTGCAGGCAACGAGAAGCGAGGAGCGAGAAAAAAGTAACCAAATAACGGGATTTTAGAACCAGAGAATAAGAAATTACCAATCAAGGCTTTGATCACTTTTCGCGCGAGAAAAATTTCTTCTTCTGAAGAAATTTTTTTTTATCACTTTCGTCTGAACACACACAAAGAGAGGCGCGATTCAGAGCACATAGAAGTTTTAGAGCGATTGGGTTTCAGCGGGTTTCAGAACAAAATTTTAGCACCCTAAACAATCACGGCTTATGCGACAAGCCGTTATTTCATTTAAAAACTACGGCATATATGTCCATGTCGTCGTATGTAATGTGAGTTCATTTTCAATTGAAACAATCATGGCTGATGCGATGAGCTGATGTTTTCTATACAAACTACGACATATAAGCACATGCCGTCGTATGTAATGTGGGTTTCTTTTGTTGGTGCGATTCGGAGCGAAAGTGGAGCGCATTTTCAATTGAAACAATTACAGCTTATGCGACGAGCCATTGTTTTCTATACAAACTACGACATATAAGCACATGTCGTCATATGTAATGCCCCTATAATTAACCTGATCAACAACTTGCTATACAAGCCGTTATTTTATACACATTCACAGCATGTTAGATATGTCGCGATAAGCTATTTTTAACATGTTATAAATATAAGTCGTAAAACTAATTTTAAAATACTTTTCAGCGGCTTGTATACTAAACATGTCATCTTAAATATGTTTTTATGGCTTAAAAAAGTACATGTCGTTAAAACTAAGTCGTTAAAACTAAGTCGTTAAAAGTGGTTTTTCTTATAGTGCAATGAGCTTGACAAGGAGTGTGAACAAATTCACTTAATTGTTGCACAACATAAGTGATGTTAGGATGAGTGAAACCCAAATAAAGCAATCGTCCAACAAGCCTTCTATATCTGTCAAAATTTGAAAATGGAGGACCCATATCATGTGAAAACTTTTGGCATGGTGGAAAAGGAGTAAAAGCTGGTTTAGTTCCTAACAAACCAGTATCATGAAAGATGTCAAGCACATATTTCCTTTGATTCTCATATAAACCGTCTGAAGACCTAGCAATCTCAAGACCAAGGAAATACTTGGCATATCCAAGATCCTTAATAGTAAATCTGGCATGGAGAAAGCTCTTAACAACAAGTATATCATCCTCATGAGTGCCAAGAATTAAAACATCATCCACATATACTATTAAGGCAAGAAATGAGTTCTTAGATTTCTTAACAAATAAACAATTATCATGTGCTGACTGATGAAACCCAAAATGATGTAGTTGTGTGGTAAACTCTTGATTCCATTGTCTAGAGGCTTGTTTAAGGCCATACAAAAACCTTTTAAGTTTGCAAACTTGATCAGCCTTAGCTTTAGTATAACCTTGTGGAGGATGCATACATACTTCTTCATTCAAATAACCATGTAAGAAAACATTGTTGATATCCAATTGATGAATAGGCTAGGAATTAGTAGCACTTGTAGCTAAAAATAAGCTCACAGTAACTACTTTTGCAACAGGGGAAAAGCTATCAAGGTAATTTTCACCTTCCACTTGATTATACCCCTTTGCTACAAGCCTTGCCTTGAACCTATCTACACTTCCATCTGGATTTAATTTCACCTTGTAGACCCATTTAGAACCAATAGCCTTCTTCTCTTTAGGCAAAGAGGTCAATTCCCAAGTATGATTATTCTCCAAGCAGTAAGTTTTTTGTCTATAGCTTCTATCCATTCAGGTTGTGAACAAGCTTGTTTATATGAAATAGGTTCAGTTATGGTAGATAAATTGGCTAAAAAGGCCATGTAAGTTGGAGAAAAATCAAGGGAAGTAAAGTAGGGAAAAGTATTGGTTGTGTAAGGAGAAGAAGAGTTGCTGGATATAGGACTAGAACCATGGATTGAGGAAGTTGGCAAGGTAGAAGCAGGTAGTTGTTGTATAATAGTAGACACAAAATCATTCATCCATACAGGTTTCTTTTTTATTCGAGTACTTTGTCTAAGGGGTATTGCAAGAGAAGGATTCGTAGTTGTAGGAGAAATGGACAAATCAGTAAGAGGATCATAAGGAAGATTATAAGATGATGAATCTATAGGAGATGATGAAAGATGTGTAGGAGAAGAAAAAATGATATCATTGATGTCCTCAGTAGGCAAAATAGAAGGTAATGGAATAGAAACAGAGGAAGGAGAAATTTCCTTATAAGAAAATTCATTTTCATAAAAAACAACATCTCGAGAGATATAAACTTGATGAGTCAAAAGATCATACATTTTGTAAGCTTTTTGACCAACACTATAGCCAATGAAAACACATTTAAAGGCTCTAGGTGCAAATTTTTCTTTTATGAGGAAGTGTATTAGTAACATAACATAGACATCCAAAACATTTTAAAGAGCTATAATTTGGTAATTTTTCATAGAGTATTTCATAAGGAGTCTTTCATTGAAGAATTGAAGTCGGAAGTCTATTTATAATATATGTAGCTACTAAAATAAAATCAACCCAAAATTGTTTTGGTAAGTGTGATTGAAACATAAGAGCTCGAGCAACTTGTAAAAGATGTTTATGTTTTCTTTCAACCACACTATTCTGTTGTGGTGTATATGGAAAAGTTCTTTGGTGGATAATTCCTAACTTAGAAAACAAGTTTTGACAATCATGATTCACAAACTCAGTTCTATTATCAGTTCTAATTGTTTTAACATGTGTTTGGAACTGTGTATGTACCATTTTGAAAAGAAAATGCAAGAGTATGGACTGTTTGGTGTTTATAATGAAGTAAAAAAGTCCAAGTAGCTCTACTAAAATCAACAACAATAGTAAGCATATAGTGTGCTCCAATAATAGAAGGTTGTTTATATGGTCCCCAAAGATCCAAGTGAAGTAATTCAAAAACATAAGAAGTATGTATACTACTTTTGACAAAAGGCAATCTTTGTTGTTTGGAAAGAGGACAAATATCACAAGACATTGATGAATTTGATGTAGAACAATCAATGAATTTCAAACGTTTCAAAGCATCAAATGAAGAATGCCCAAGTCGATTATGCCATAGGGAATAAGAAGGTAATGACACTTTATTAGAAAAACACTAGTCATTACAAGTAGTAGATGTAAAAGAAGTGGAAGACTTATCTTCTCCTTTCTTTTGCACAAGTTGTGGTAAAAGTGTATGACAAGAATGAAGATGTTCAGTAGAAAAACAAGTTTTGTCCAAAATGTATAAGCTTCCTACCACTTTACCAATTTCCAAGACTTCCTCAGTCTGCAGGTCCTGTAAAAGACAATATGTTGGGTGAAAAATGAACTTAATGTGGGCTATTTTGGAAAGTTTATAAACAGATAGAAGATTAAATTTGAAGCTAGGCACATAGAGAGTATTGGTTAGAACAACTTTGGGGTGGAGAGTTACATTTCCAGTTTGATGAACTAATGTAGTGGAGCCATTAGGTAGAAAAATAGGTATGGCTTTGGTTAATGAGGTAGGTTTTTCAAATACGCAAAGATTCGAGCTCATATGATTTGAAGCTACTGTATCAACAATGTTATCTCAAGGAACCCCATGATAAAAATGAATGTTTTGATGATTTCAAATTACTCAAGTGTGTGTATCTAATGATCTTGTTTAGTGTTTCAGATTTATCAAAAATCAAGATCAAAGAACAGAGCTTTCAAGACTATTGAATGTCAATGATCAAGCTTCATGTTTTCAGTACTTAGAATGTAAATCTATCGATCAAATTACTCTCAGCAAGATCTACTCAATTGCATGCATTGATCGATATGTTTGAAAGGTTTTTCAAATGATTTAAATTCTCAATCCTTTTAAGTGTTTGATTTGATTGAATCTTTAACTGGTTTAACTAAGTTTTGAAAGTCATAAATTAATTTTTAATTCAGTTTTTAAGTGTTCGATCAAGACGCTAATGTCTCAGTAGCGCCTTCCTACACTTACATGTCAGGACGCTAATGAAACATTAAGAGGCTGATGAAGTTCAAGGTTGAATAAGTTTGTATCCACCAGGACGCTTACTTTATCAGTAGCGCCCTCATTGAGTCAACCATTGAACTTATCAGGACGCTGATTCAACATCAACTCGTTGATTGTCTTATAAATCAGGACGCTTACGTTCCAATAGCGCCCTTTTATTTTTGGTGGATTTAAACGTATTTTAAAACATCATGACACTCATACCTTTATTAGCGCCCTTATGTTTTTCGTACTTTAAAGATAGGACGCTTACGTTGCCAGTAGCGCCCTTATGTTTCTAAGTGTTTTTAAAACAAGGCAGGACGCTTATCTTCCAGTAGCGCCCTAACAACTTTAGTCGTCTTTAATCGTTAAGTAAGACAGGATGCTTACATTCTTGTAGCGCCCTCACTTCTTAGTTCAGCAGGACGCTTATGGTCCATGGGCGTCCTCAAGGAACAAAACGACAAAGTTGAGATTATACGTCAGGACGCTGATTGACTAGTCATGACGCTAATTCAACACTATGATAAAGCTGCATTTGTGCACTTTTTCAGTTTACTTTTTCTAAACTTTTTATGCACAGAAACCTTTTTAGATTTGTCAGAGATTTCCTCTGATACACGAAAACACGATTCCTGAAACCTTCCTTATTCGTGTAATTTGAAAAGAACAAGAATATTCATGAAGATCGTCTTACCATCTTCGTGAAAGACTCTAGCTATTGTGAGTAAACGATCATTTTGAAATTCAAATTCAAATGACCAACAACTTCATTTCTACTGAGTTTATATATACCAGCACTTAGACTCAAATCACACACCGAAAAAGTTCACCAAGTAAATACTATTGAAAGTTAGTCGAATTTTCAATTTGATTTCAGAGCTTAAACTATTTTAGTTTTTCAAAGTATCTTCTTTGAAACTCTGTTTATTCATACTTTGAAAAACTATTTTTCTGAAAATCTATTTGAAGGTTACTGAACTATTTTCACTCAAATTTCCAGCATTGTTTTAATCATATATCATTCTTGTCGAAAGAGAAATTTAAGTGATAGTTTATAGGATACAATTGTACTTCATTTCATATCTTGTATATTGTATCGAGTTGTAACAATAGTTATATAAACTGTTGAGTCCTCAACTTTGTTTTTCAAACAAGTGGTTGTTCTCAAGCCTGTAAATTGAGAAAGGTTTAGGTTAGTCTCACTTCCAGAAGTTGAGATAGGTAGTTCTCTAGCCTGTAAGTCGAGAGATATAGGTAGTTCTCTTGTAACGACCCTCAATTTCATAAAGTGAGACCCCAAAATGTTTATACATCTAATTAAACACCTTCATTGATTTATACGTATACCAGAGTGTATGATATGTGTATACGTACGTAAGAGTTGTATGCATGTATAAGAATACATGTGCAATATTATAAATTCAATTAGGTGAATGGTTTATTAAACGAGAATATAGTGTAATTAGATGGAAGTTGGAGTATATTACTTTAATTTAAACTATATTAAATTAGATGAGAGTTAGATTGTTATGTGGAACATGAGTATATGGGAACACTTTTTATAAGTTGCTCTCATTTAATGATGTTGCTCTCTAAGGTGATTTGAAGAAAAAAGAGAAAAATATGTTAAATTATATGTTGGGGGGGGGGGGGGTTTGGTTAAGTACACAACACATGGGTGTATGAAAGAAAAAACAAATTGTAAAACATGGTCCATTTATCATCTTTCTAGTGTGAAATGAGGACTGCAAAAAAAAAAGGGAAGAAGACATACCAGAGAAAAAAAAAAAAAAAAAAAAAAAGGGCATTTTTGCTCTTTTTCGTTATAAAATTGATCTTTAAACATTCATAATTGTGGGAATCAAGTTTGAATGGTCTATTTAAGGAACATGAATCCTACATCACGTCCTTTCTGGGATGAGACCTTCCATACATGTGATCTCCCACATCAATTTTATGGCTCTCCGCCAATTATCGGCTTAGCTTTTCTATCTGTCTTGGTGTTTTCAAATTTCACCTGATCTGTTTGAATCTTCTCTGTGTGTTCTTGTACAAACTCTGACCCTATCATCAATGTATCTCTTTTTTCTTCAAATCACGTTAGAGAGAAAGATTAAATGAGAGCAACTTATAAAAAGTGTTCTCATACACTCATGCTCCACGTAACAATCTAACTTTCATCTAATTTAATATAGTTTAAATTAAAGTAATATACTGCAACTTCCATATAATTACACTATATTCTTGTTTCATAAACCATTCACCCAATTGAATTTATAATATTGCACGTGTATTCTCATACATGCATACAACTCTCGTGTTATACACTCTGGTATACGTATAAATCAACGTAGGTGTTTAATTTGATGTATAAACATTTTGGGGTCTCACCTTATGAAATTGAGGGTCGTTACATCTCTAGCCTGTAAGTCGAGAGGATTAGGTTGGTCTCAAGCCTGGAAGTTGAGCTTTGTAATAGTTGTTCTCACATCTGGAAGTTCAGAAAAAGTGTAATGGTTTGGTTCTCACCTGTAAGAGAATCCCTTAGTGAAAAAGTTTCAAATCTTAACTGAGGAAGTTAGGTAGTGGATGTAGGCAAGAAGCCGAACCACTATAAATCTATTATGTTAATTGATTTACTTTTCCGCACTCATTTAGTTGTCATTGTATTAACTTTAATTGTCTAAGTGTCCAATTCACCCCCCTCTTGGACATACCTGGGTCAACAATTGGTATTAGAGCGGAGTTGCTCATTAAAGAAATTTAACAATTTCTTTGATATCAATGGTAATGTCTAGAAGTTCTATCATGGAAGTACGTCAATCCCTAGACAGACCACCCGTATTCAATAGAGAATGTTTTGATAATTGGATGAAAAGGATGAAGTCTTTTCTTCGATCTAAAGACATTAGTCTATGGGAAATTGTTGTAAATGGTTACACCATGCCCAACAAGTCTATTGAGCTATATAGATAGACAAGGAGAGACTTGATGAAAAATACGATTCTCAAGTTGTCTATGCATCGTATTGTTGTCTACCCGAAGAAGAAGTAGAAAAGGTAGTTCATCTTGAAAGTGCTAAGAAGATTTGAGAAACTCTCAAATCACTTCATAGTGAAAAATTAATGAATCAAGATGAAAAGCTTCAGGAGTTTGAACGGCTATTTGATGCCTTCGAAATATCTGAGAATGAATCTCTTGATATAGCATGATGTAGATATCAATCCATCATTGATGGAATGAAAGAACATAATCAGGATATACCTATAGGAATAACCTTTATGTGTTTTAGTGATAAGCTTCCAAAGAAATGGAATGATAAGCTAATCACCATTGCTGAAACACTTGATCCATGGAAAATGACTCTGAAAGAGTTTTGTGATTTATTGAAATCCATGGAAGGAAAGGAGGAAACTAGAAATCAAGTTAATGCCTTAGAAGAATCACTCACAAACTTCAGATTTCTAGAGTGCGAGCTAGTTGATGATGGTATACAAAGATTTCAACTTTTATGTCATGAATTTGAAAGATTTGGGAAACTAATCTCTCATTCTACTCTTGTACAACACTTTCTTAATGGTTTTCTTGAAAAATGGAAATACAAAGTAGAATTTCTAAAAGAGTTTTCGAATCCATTTGAAATTAGTTTTCAAGAAATTGATTATATTTTGAGTGAATTAGAAACAACATCTAAGAGAGAGGACATGCTTGCAAATGTGCCAAGCAGAAACAGAAGTGAGATTGATGATGAGGAAGATTCTAGGATGATGAGTTAACAATCTTCAACAAGTATATCAAGAGCTCTTGTACAAAATGAAAGATCTTTTGATGAAATGCCGAGAAGGAAGTCAACATGGAGAATGAACATCATGAAATATCTCAGCTGCTTCAGCAAAAGGCAAAGTGCACAAATCGGAGACTTTGCGGTACTTTGAGGTAAAAACCAAAAATTTGTGTAAAGGTATAAAAGTTACTTTATCACTGCTATTTATTTGAAATATATTTATCAGTGATTATTGAAATTAAATGATTATTTTTAATCATGTACTACTTGAAATGTTCAAATACTCTGTTCAAATGATTAAAATATTGATGATTGGTCGATGAAATTTCATTATTAATACTGATTATTTGAAAATGATTAGTTGCATCTGATTAAAATCAGTGCAAAAGTGTCCATGAGGACGCCGATAGCGTTTCAAGACGCTACTATCACATTGAGTAGGACGCTCATAGCTTATAAGGACACTCATGTGCCTAAAGGCATTAGTTGTTCGAGGACGCTTACCTTAGGAAGAACGCTAACCGGTTTAAGTAAAAAATTCACTAGGACACTAATGGTTACTAGGTAGTGGCATGTGAGTGTGTCAAATGCATGCTTATCGATTTTGGTAATATGTAAATTCAACCCAGAGTGACTTAGTCGTCACTTTCACGTATTGATTCCCTAGGACCTCATTCTGAAACTTTCAAGGAACTGTTCCAGAACCACTGCTATACCTACCTTCAACCGATTTCTTTGTGTCAGTTCTTGAAATCCCTAAGTAAAAACTTTATCTCTACTTGATTGCGAATCTTTTGATTCCCATTTCACAAGTTTTCACCAAGACCTTTCAGTTTTCTATCATTGTTGTTCTGATTTTCCAATGGCTCCCAAGTCGAAGAAGCTTCGCACTTTCTCAGCCAAAAGGAGAGCTCCATCACCCCACCACCTCCAGCTAGGAGAGTGAGACAAAGAACTGAACTTTCCCAAGATGAATCAATTGAGGCACCCATTGCCTCTGTACCCACACCTCCACTTGAAACCGAAGTTCCAAACCCATCTCCTTCAACCCAGAAATCCAAGAAAGAAATCAAAGTTGAAAAGCTTGCAACCCATGTAGTAATTTATGGATGCTATGTTGATTTCGATTTCTTTGTCGGTGTAAACCTTGATGTGATATCTTTGTTCAAGTTCCAGGGCTGGACCAAACTACTTACCTACCATTCTACATGGTATCTCAGTCTTGTCAGCCAAGTCTATCAAAACCTTGAAAAAAAGCCTAGATCAGGACTTGTGAGACAGTCCAAGGTCAAAGGAAAACCTGTTGAGATTTCTTCTAGATTATTTTATGATACCTTCTCTTTGTTCAGTAATGAGAGTGCACTCATTTTTTTTTTACCAAGGGCAAATTCCAGTACCCGGGCTATAATAGCCTTTCTGCCTTGAATTTGATTTCCAAGAAAAATGATCGTGTGAATGTTGATAAAAAAAACTCACTAACCAATCCTTTAAGCTTATTCCCAGAATAATCCACAACATCATTACCCATATCATTCAACCCAAGTCAGGTAGTTGGGGCAATGTGAATGAACTAGACTTGTTTCTGATATGGTGTATTCTGGAAAAAAAAAAGAAGATAAATCTCGTTCACATTCTCATACGTGTTATGGATGTTGTGGTTAGCAAATGAGGAGGGCTTCCTTTTAGAATGGACCTCACCACATTATTTGAGAAGAGCGGAGTGAACTTCAGTAGAGAAGATGCTAAGGAGACCAGCAAATATGACTGCATTGGTCATTCCACTATGAAATTGATGAGATATGTGTATATCCCTACATTGAAAAATTGGTTTCCAATGGCAGAAGTTCCACAAGAAGGTGAATCAAGTGGAAAGGGAGATGCTCAAACTGAAGTAAGAACAAAAGATGTTCCTAAAATAGAAAAAGAAATTGTTCAAGCTTCAAATGTTCAAGTTGATTAGGCTTTGGAGGAGCAAGTTGTTCTTGTTGTTGAGACTAAACATGTTGCAACTCAAGCTGAGGAAGTTGAACATGTTCAACCAGTTGTTGAAGATGTTCGAGCTAAAGAAGAATGCATGACTGAAGCTCAACCAATTGATCTTCAAACTGAAGCACAAGATGAACAAGCCATGGAAGAAACTCTTGTAGAGCAGGTTCTTCAAACTGTCCAAGAAAGTTAGGCTGAACTGATTGATAAAGCTGAAGATGATGTCATGGAAAAAGTGAACTAAATTGCTCAAGTTGTTGTTGAAGAACAGTTATCTGCAAAAGAAGTTACTGATGTTGTAGCATCCATACCTTTGAATGACGTCATTTTGCCCGTATACGTATGCGTATGCATATTTGATGCTCGACGCATGTAGGTTCGAGTGTCTTTGCATGGTTTTATGTTATTTAGACTGCGCATGAAGTTTCGGAATGATCGGAGACCCGTTCGACGTCGAAACATGTCGAGAACAGTGGTTTCGATCAGTGGAGCTCGCTCAATGGAGGATGAAATTTCACTGATTACATCAATGGCTGGATCTCCTAGATACGTGGTCCGATTGAGCTGAAATATTTTCATATTATTCTCCTCTAATAGATCTTTATTATGAACGGTGAAGATCTTGATCGAAGTTGTCTACTGTGGGATATAAGACTTCAAACACTGTTTCTCGGATTTGTAGATTTTCTTGCACAGTTTTGATCAAATGGATGTATCTCGCAATCCCACCGTTGGATTGAGCTGAAAGTTTACTAGAAGATTTTTAACTGACTCATAACAATTTGTTACGGTTAAGATGTTAAGTTGGTGAGTATTTTGAAATAAATGGATTATCTAAGTGCAAGTAATTGCAGTAGAAAAATCTATTTTTGACAGTTTTTCATGTGGGCCCAGTTTTTTTCTATAAAAGCAACTACACTCTAATTTTAGGCACACTTGCTCATTTTTCACTTTGAAGAGAGGGAAAGGAGCTTGGAGAAGAGGAAGTGAAGGGGAGAGGAGAAAAGAGAGACAAAGGCTAGGGTTTGGTGCATTTTTGCCCAAAATCCCTCCAAGGTATATCATTCTCTCTCATTTTCTTCATTCTATCTCTTTCATGTGTGTTTGCAAGTTTTATTTTGACCTTGGGTTTATATGAATCCCGAATTTGGTGGGTTCTTGACCTAGGGTTTACATGTTTTAGCTATTTTATGTTTGTTTATGATGTTAGAGGCCTTCCCTAACCTAGAAAAACCTATATTGATGTGTTCCATCCATGAATCCCAAAATTTGTGGAGGGTGTTGGAAGAACACATCTTGGAGTTAAGGTTTGCATGTCATGTATGTTTAATTAGAGGCCATTGGGAACTTATTGAAGGTAAAACCCCCAATGTCAAGCAAAAAATTATAATGGTTATGTGTATTGACCTAAACCCTAGATTTTGGACTTAGGGTTTGCCATTGGTTTTGTATGTGATGTATGATGAATAGATGGGTAAATGTAGATGTGTAGTGGTCAAATTTACTGATTTTAATGGCTGGAAACCCTAGGTATAGTGCAATTTTGGCCTAGGCCATGTGAATTGAGAAATTGCAATGGATTTGGGGATTTTGACCTAATTGATGTCAATTGACCAAATTGACTTGCAATTAGTCTAATTAACCCTATTTATGATTGAATGTCATGTATTATAGTGGTTGGATTAACCTATTACATTCAATTTGGGTTAAATGTGGGTTAATGTAGTATTAATTAGTTAAATTGAGCAATATGGAATTGGCTCATGTGTTAGACTATTTTATAATCTTAATTGGCTTTTGATTTGGGTTTATACGTGGTTGTGTAGCATACTTTAAAGCTGATTTTCAGTATTGAATGAACCATGTTATTTCAGAGTTTTGTGGTTGATCTATATAACCCAAATAGTCAATTGGAGGTTGTGGTGCTTGGGGTGATTTTGGCAACCAAGTACTTATTGTGGAATTGAAATTTGGATTGGCTAAGTCTAGCCAATCAAGTTGTGAGTGTCTCTTTACATTTGGATTTTTATATGTGGCATTGTATTACATAAATTGATTTGAATTGATATCTATAAGTGTTATGCATGTTTTCATATTCCATGAAATGAATTTGAGCATAGTCTATAGGGTTAGCAATTTGGTTGGGTCTCCTAGTTGAGATTTCCCTTGGAAAGTCTCGTAAGTCTATTGGTGATCCTCAATTGTGGACCTGGCAGAGGGTTTTATGGCTTGTGTATAAGTAGGATAGCTTAGGCTGGTCCTACATGCTGCACGACCCCAGAAATCCTACTAGAATACGGGTATTGTTTGGTCGGATCGGGCGATGTGTGTCACGCACCAGACCTTTGATCGCCCTTGCTCAGAAGGTGTTAGGATTGCATTGGCATGTTTAGAAATGATATGCATTGTCTTTGTTATGACATGATGCATTATATTGGCATGTATGTAATCTTTTTTCATCACCATGATACTTAAAGTGCTTTTTATGACCTCGCCATGTTTTTATAAATGCATGTATATTGTCACTTGTAAATGACATTCACTGAGCTTGTTGTAGCTCACACCTCGCCCTTTTCTTTTAAGTTTGGATAGGAAAGGGAAAGGGAAAGGGAAGACTTGATTGCGGAGCACTCCCTTGGTTTTTGTTGATGTAGGTGTTGTACATTTTTGTATTTTGATATTATGTACATGATAACACCTAGTATATGTATAATTAACACATAGATGGGATGTATTGGGTTTTGTATATTTTGTGGACTTATGGAATTTTATATTTAGTAATTTTGGAGACGTAATATATATTTTTATTTTATTGTTATTGGTTTTGTTTAGATGAATGTTATATTCGGATTGTGTTTCATTTTAGGTTTCGTGTATATTAGGCTGACGGGACACTGAGTGTACCGATGGAGGGTATACCCGAGGGTTTTGTGTCGGTCATGACGTCATGTATAGTGGGTCGTGACAGATGCAATTTTGGTAAACATCATTGAGAAAGTTGTTCAGGAGAGAGTTAGCGATGACTCAAAAAGGACCATTTCTGATATAACATCTCCTGTTGATGTTCCCTTGGCAGAAGTAGAAAGAGAATCTCATGAAGTTGGCTTGAAATTTTCTGTAGATAATCCATAAAAATGAACTATAAATAAAACCATAATCCCTACAGTCCATCAAGATGGACATACACATAAAGTCCAAAACCATGGGTACAAAAAAATTGTCATATGCCCACATGGTCTATCTAACAAGTCCCAACTCACCCATACTGAAATGTGGTAAGTGTTATAATTACATAGTCCAACATATAATACATCATAATTTAAAACACAGTTCAATCAAAATGCCTCTCAACTCACATCGAGGCCTTGGATTCTCTCACCGGCAAGACCCTCAAGATATGACTACTTCTTTGCCCTTATTCGAGACAAAAGGACCTGAAAGAGGAAAATGAGGATGAGCCAACGGTGCCCAGTAAATAGAATTCAAATATGTTATCAATACTCATCAATAAATATCATGTATGCATGTCAATGTGCAGCATGATTAAAAGCTCAAAACATATAGATATCAAGCATTTATAATAAGTTTGAAGCAAGTAAAAGTCTGTCAATTTGGATCCACATTCCACATGCATTGGGGTTACTAGTGCACGTCTATTTCACCGTATCGTTCTCATCCCCAAATATTTCCTTTCTAAAACCCTCCTATGACAAGGTTAAGTCTCCTTATTAGCCAGATAGATGGGCCCAACCAAAGTCATAAGGTTTTCTCAAATCAATACATCATTCAAAACATTAGAACACATTCATGCTTTCAACATACAATATATATAAGTGATATGATGATATAAAAGATATAATCATAAATGAAGTCTACTCATAACCAAGCCTCACGAGAGTATCTAACCATACACAGACACCAGACCGAATCAACCCAATCAAGGTCTTGAAACATTCATCAATATCCAACCATACATCAATTTCTATGCTCAATCGCATAGACATTACACATCAATCCTAAATCAGCCCACATATAGACAATAGACTTAAATCCCATCTAATCCCATCATTCAACTCAAATCACATGACTTAGGCCTCTAATGCGTAGTTTTCATTCATAAACCATTCAATTAATCAAAAATATTGATTTCAATTCTTTACGCATAAACATGCCCAAATTGGGAAATTTGATCACAAGTAGGCCTAACCCATGACATGGTCACAACCACCTAATCAGTAGCATAATCAACCCTAATCATGCTTAATTAGGCATAAATTGCATCAATTCAATGATTCTAGGCCAAAAGCATCAAAAGCCCTAAAATATAGAATTTTTCATACTTAGACCATATTGTCGATTTACACTAGGTCACCATGTTCAGCCATGTATATCACTGATTTTGCATCATGGGTTCATCAACAATGGTCATTAGGTCAACATAGTTGACATGCAAGCTATTTGGAAAGGTCTAAGTTCATATTCTAGATTTAGGTCTAATATAAACAACTCTACCAATTTTTCATTTAATGTTCTGTTCGGATGTATCAAGCTGCCAACAGTAATATTTAATCACAAAATCAACTGTACAGATTGAAGTATGTTAAGAAACAAATCTTCCGTCCAAAAAATAGCTCAATCCAAAGGTGGACCGAAGAGATAAGCCTCTTTGATGAACATATATCTAATCAGACGATTTCTCTTTTCCTACTGTAAATACTTGAACTCAGATGACTACATCACACAAAATACTCGACTAATCAACATCTCAACCAATCATAATTCAGAAAGATCATTTGTGAACCATCTTCTGAAATATCATATCCATCCAACAATATATTTAGAAGATCTACCAGTTTGATCTAAATTGCGTGAGAAATCCAGACTTTTCGACCAGCTTTTTTTAGAAGGTTATATCTCTCAAAAGAAAACTCCAATCAAGATCTTCACTAACCAAAATGAATAACCATAAGAAACGAACTGGCTGACAAAGTTTGAGCTCAATCCGACCATTTATCACCAAGATCCAGCTCTTTGATGAAAACGTTGCTGAAACTTCCCTCCAAGCAACTTCCTCTCTCTTTCTCTTCTTCTTTCCTTTCTTTTCATTTTTCCTTTCCCTCCACTCATCTCACTCTCTAGGACTTCCTTGGAGAAGATAAGTGGGGCATGGGACACATGTCCACTCTCATGCACCAAATTGACATGTGTTGGAGAAGAGAAATGGGGCATGAGACACTTGTCCACTCTCATGCACCAACTTGACATGTGTTGGAGAAAAGAAATGGGGCATGGGACACTTGTCCATTCTCATGAGAAATGGGGCATGGGACACTTGTTCATTCTCATGCACCAACTTGACATGTGTTGGTCTCATACTACCCATACCAACCACATGTACTTTAACCAATCTCATGCTTCCATGTATTTTAATGTCCAATCCATCTAATACACCAAATTTTTATTTTCATTAATCATTTTATTCAATCAATCATAACTCATATCAATTCATGGTTTAATGGGCCCATGCATAAATAATAACACATGCATTATACTTTAATTTAACATGACCCATATATAATTTATAATGCACACATTTATATACATTATCAAGCATCAAATATACAAACATTAAACAACCATAAAACAAACACCAAACATATCAAGGCAAACACATAGAGTTTGGGCAAAATGCAATTGGGGAATGGGCTAAATGAAATGATTTTTGAGGCGTCACATTAAGAGTTTTGATCCAACTCATGAGCCTTCATAAAATCAGATACTTGCCTGTTGGTAGCCTCAATTACTTGAACAGGCGAGACTTGGAGCCCTCTGAAAACCATAGAATTCCTTGCCCTCCATATTCTCCAAAAACCAACAGTTGCCCATTGGATGAAAGAATCATCACAGTTTCTTCTTTGAAACCAATCGATAAGACTAAACCACGAAGAAGAAAAATAATTTTGGGCTAGGCCCTTAGAATCCAGATTCAAAGGACTACCAAACCAAAAGGCAATAGCAAAAGGGCATATAAAAAATAGATGTACATTGTTCTCCATCTACTCATGGCAACATGGGCAACCTTGAGAATGAGAGATATTCCTTTTGGTCAAGAAAACCTGAAGACCTAGAAAATTATTACAACTTCTAGCTAGGAAGAATTTAATTTTGCTTGGGACCTTGAGGCTCCAAATCAACTTTCAATCTACATCAGGTTTTGGAGATGAGCTAGATTCCCCCATAACTTTTCCTTTACTAGCTTGGCTTCACAATATTCTTCTGGCCAGGTAGTAGCCACTTTTCACTGAATACGCCCCTGACCTGGTAAAGTGCCAAATAATACCGTCTTCAAACCCAAATATGTTGATTGGTATTCTCATAATCAGCTCCCAATCATCCTTTATTATCAAATTAATGTTCCAACTTCTCGAATTTTGATCAATAAGTTCCAACACTTTGCAAACTGCATCAGATTTAGGAGACCAAACCTTAATGGTAGATGGTCGGGGAATCCATGGGTCCTCCCATATATTGATAGAATATCCGGAACTAACTTGCCATCGAACCCCCTGAAGTAGAATCTGCCTTTCATGGAGAAAACTCTTCCAACCCCAAGAAGGATGATTGTCTAATCTTGCTTACATGAAGTCTAAATTTTCAAAGTATTTAGCTTTTAACAGGCGGCCGATCAACAACTCTGGGTACTTGATTATCCTCCAGCCTTGCTTTCATAAAATAGCCATGTTTAGGCAATTCAAATCTTTGATTCCCAGCCCTCCTTCATGTTTTCCATCTGTTAATTTGCGCCATGAACACCATCTAATCCCATCACTACTCTTTGATGAAGACCACCAATACCTTGCTAATATGGCTGAGAAAGCTTTACAAGTTCCATGAGGAAGCTTGAAGCAAGACATGTAGTAAATGGGAATTGCCATAGCCACTACCTTAAGCAAAGTCTTTTTTTCCTGTTAAGGATAAAAGATTCTCCTCCCACCCTAGAATACAGTTATTAACCTTCGAAAGCATGTCGCAAAAAAATTGTTTCTTAGCTCTTCCAAAAGATATGTTGGCACCAAGATAAAGCCCAGTTATTTGCCGAAAATCTCCAAAAGTTGTTTTTTCAGGGGAGAAGTAACTCGCGGGCTGAAAAGAACATAACTTTTATCATCGTTGATACATTGCCCAGAAGCTGCACAATATGCTTTTAGTATTTGGTTAATTGATTAAAATCCTCAATAGAAGCTCTACAAAAAAATAGAGAGTCGTTAGCAAAAAATAAATGAGAAATAGGTGGGCAGGAATCATTAATTTGAAAAGCATGTAGAGAGTTCTGAGATACAACATTCTATAGTAAGCAAAACAGAGATTCAACACATATTATGAAAAGATAGGGAGACAACGGGTCCCCTTGCCTAAGCCCACGAGTGGGAAAAATCTTATCCGAAAACAGGCAATTCACCCTTACTTCAAAGCTTACCGATGAAATGCATAACCGATCCAAGATTTCCATTTTGAAGAAAAGCCAATTCGATCAAGCATAAATAAAAGGAAATCCAATTCAATACGATACGTAAGCTTTAGACATATCTAATTTAATAGCTATTTTCAGTCTCCTATTCTTTGAATTTTTCATGGAGTGCAAAACCTCATATGCTATCAAAATATTGTCATGATTTGGAAACCTTGAATAAATGCACTATGAGAGGAACTAATAATGTTAGGCAACACATATCTTAGCCTATTTGCTAATAGTTTAGCAATAATCTTATACACTGTGTTACACGGGCTAATAGGCCTCAATTTAGTCATTTTTTATGGGACCCTCACTTTAGGAATCAAGGCAACGTCTGTTTTATTCAATTCCAGGTCTAAAGACAAACTATCAAAAAAATTCAGAATTACCTTCATCAATTCCATTTTTGTCTGACTCCAATATTCTTGGAAAAATCCAGTCGTAAGGCCATCGGGTCCCTGAGTTTTGCTAGGATGGATTGTAAAAAGAGCCTCCCTTATCTCAACTTTACATACATTTCTGTCAAGCCACTCAGAATCTTCAGTCGATAGAATTCTTAGAAATTCCATAAAGATAGAAAGACCATTAAATTGCAATGAATACAACTTCTTCAAATAATTTTGAATTAAGGCTCACATTCTCAGTTGATCATCAATCCATTCTTCGTTGTCATCAAATAACCCTTGTATAAAATTTTGTCTTCTCCGAGATTTTCCCTTGGCATGAAAATAGCTCGTATTTCTATCCCCATGTTTGAGCCACTCTAGCATAGCTTTATCTCTCCAATAAGACTTCTCCTGTTTATGGGCCTTTAACAGGATATCCTCTCATTTCCTAATAGCCTTCACATCCAGAGAAGAATCCTGATATAGTTGAGAGACAACTGCTTCACATTGCTTAATTAATCTATGAGAATTTGCTTTCGGGCATTGCCTTCTCTAATGAATAATTCTCTGTCTCGTTTCTTTTATAATATCCTGCAAGGGCTGATCAGAATTTTGCTATGTGGGCTGCCAACATTCTTCAATAATCTTGCTACAAGCATCAAACCTGCTCCACCGATTATCATATCTGAATATTTTATGGAACTTCATGTTCATTCTCTTTGTATTAAGCATTAAAGCCAAGTGATCAGATCCCACACATGGAAGATGATGGAGACTTACGTAGGGGTAAACGTCAAGCCAATGAGAATTGACTAGGCATCTATCTAGCCTTTCCTTCACCAAATCATCACCTGCCCCCCTATTAGACCACGTAAACTTAGGCCCGCAGAAATTTAAGTCATACAAATTGTTTCACAATGAAGTGTTTCAAATCCTCTCATTCTCTGGGTCCCAATCACATCCTCGTATTTTTCCTCCTCCGACAAAATAGATTTAAAGTCTCCAATGAGTACCATATTTGAGTTGAACTTGCAATTTTCTTTGATAGGATTTTCCACTGATCCTTCCTCACAACCGCAGAAGTGTTTGGATACAGCCCAATGATTCTCCACTTAAAAGCATTGAAGTGGTCCTCAATGAAAAACTCTGAGAATAACGCCAATTTGATGGCATGGGTGTCATTCCAGAACACACAAATCCCTTCAGCTAAACCAGCTGAAGTTCAACTGACGCTTCAACCTCTCCGGTCTACTTGCCTTATTTTTCGTTCCAAACAAAAACACTATCTCCGGGGAATGAAGTTTCACCAACTTCTTTAGTGACTGAACTGTCAGGGGGTTCCTCACACCTTGACAGTTCCAAGACAATATCCTCATTTTGTCTGTTGGGATCACTTGGGGCTGGTTTCCTCCACCCGTTTAGCCGATCTTTGGTCTGGTTTGTGCTTCTTAGCAGTAGAATTTTGCTTGTTCACCTTCTCCGGAGGGAGGCCAAGAGATGTGATGATGTATTCTTGGGAGATAATTGGACTAGGGACAAAGTTTACAAGTTTAGAGGACGGTCTATAGGGAATTTATTGTCTCTTAGGGGATATCCTTTTATTTTGTTTGGGAACACGTTTCTTGGGTTTTTTAATTTCAGGTTGACATATCATGGGTCCCAGATTAAAAGGGTCTAGGCTTAAGAATAATTGACTGTTATGATTTTGTGGGCTGGATTGTTGGGTTTTGAGAGGTTTGGTATGGTAATGGGTTAGGATTTAAGGTTGGTTTAATGTTTGGGTTTGGGCCTAGAAAAGAGGTAAGTGGGTTTGCTAAATTTCGGTTGGTCTCTTGATAAACTTGAATAGCCACATCAATAAGAGGTCCTGCTATTTTCACCCACCTTTTTCTATCTCTTCACCCACATGAAAATTTAAAATCAATCATTTCTTCTCTCTTCACCCACCTAAATTCTCATTCTACCATTCTCACCCCAACGCCCTAAACCCTTTCCATCTCTCTCGTTTCTTCTCTTTTCTTCACCATTGATTCACCATTTCTTCAAGTTTTTCAATCATTCAAAGGGTTAGAACACCGTTAGGAAGATTTGTGAGCAACATCGTTGCAAAATCTTGCCAAATAATTGGGTTATTTCGAGTTTTGGAGGCCTCGAACTCAAAGTGATTCAAGTGCAATCTTTGACCACAAATCGATAAGTAAATCATGATATTTACATGTTCTAAGTTGATTTCAATGCTACATTGTTGGATTAGAATGTTTTTTTGTAAAAAAAATGGGTGAAAATGGTGGAATGAGGCGGCGAAAATAGGTTCCAGAAATTCATTTCGCGCACCAGAATCACAAACGTCTGACCCACCAAGGTCGGACATTTATCTTTATGTCGGACCACTATAGGTCGGACATAAAGAGGTGTGTCCAACCAATTGGGTCGAACAATGCATTTTTTATTTTTTTTTTGTCCGACTCTGATGGGTCGAACATAAGAGATATGTTCGGCCTGTTCGGGTCGGACAAACTTCATTTTGTCCGCCCATGCAGGGCCGGACAAACCCAATCTTAGGGCGATTTTTCTGGGTTTTGAAACCCATTTTTGCCTCCTTTTATCATCAATTGGGGGGTATGTTTTTGTAAAAAAAAAAACACTTCAAAAGGGTGAAAATGACAGAAATGTATGCTTTTGATTTGAAAAATACAAGAAAATGACAAGATTGAAGATTGAGATAAGTTTGAGAGTTGAAGGGTTGAAGGGTTTAGGGTAAAGAGTGGGTGGGTGAAGAAATAGGTGAGAGAGTTTAAGGGATTTAATATTTGTCATTTTTGGTACCTTCACATGAGGTTTTTTTTGTCTTTTTAATTTTTAGATGAGGTGGGTGAAAAGATAGGAAAGGGTGGTGAAAATAGCCGGACCCATCAACAAGATTATCCAAACAATAATCATTGCTTTCTTGGGCTTGCACATTCTGACCCACCAACTCCAGATTTTTTGCTGAGAATAAAGATCTGCATGCTGGTGTTGCAGCAGAGCTTGTCGGTGGACACAAAATTACGTTTCTACCCTTATCATCTACATCGCCATGCTCGAACCTTCCAGAGTCTTTGGATCTTGCCAGCGATCCCAAGCCCGACGTTGACGCAGAACTAGAAGCTCTATCACTATATGACGAAGAGAACGACGATTGAAATTGCTGTGGTCTTGGCTTTTTTGGAGAAGGTTGATCTGTTCTTAACCATTCTCCATAGGGAGTATTACTTGCAACACCAGCTTCATCCATGCCTTTCGATTTTTTGCAGTAGGAGTCTTCATGATCAAGGCATTCGCATCCATGGCAAAAGGCAGGAAACCTTTCATACTTTAGCCACATCCACGTCTTCTCTCTTTCATTGTTGAGAATCATACTCGAACAAGTGGCTTGTGGATGTTAACCTCAATATGAGCTCTCAAATACTTCATTTGCTCAATGCCATCATATCTTGCACCATCTTCAATCTTTATAACATTACCTACCTTGATTCCCATAAGCTTAATAATATTAAGACCACGACAGTCCAATGGGAGCCCATGAAATTGCACCCATAAGATGCATGTCTCGAATGAACTCTCTTTTGTATTCATAGAAGAGTCCTATGCTTTTCTAAGAAACACATTTTCTAAGAAACACATGGTTTTCATACAACCATGGACCATTTTCTAATACAAATCTCATGGCACCTTCCTCTACAAAGAAAACCTGGAACAGGTTTGGTTCAACCTCTGTAAACTTCAAATCTGAATTTCACTCCATGTTCTTATGAGGCCTTCGTTCAAGCCTGCTATGTTAAACCTTTTGATAGTGAGAAGCTTTCTGTCACACCCCAGTATACAGCACACTGCAGTGTCTAGTACCCCCGGGATGTGATGGGTACCTCATACCTAGCGTACCCCAGCCGTTACATATCACATAATATTGTCACATCCCAGTACACAGCCTGCCTACAACGTCTAGTACCCCCGGGATCATTTGTCCACACTATTCATTCATTTTATGAATAATGCAGGGTCTTCCCCATATTTGAACTCACAACCTCCTTATAAGGTTTGATTTCGCAATCTGAGTAAGACATTTTCCCAACAGGCTTAAATGACTAGCCTTGATATTTTGTTCCTTTAATTCATAAGAGATCTTCAGCTCCCAACTTCATCCCTCATAAGCAAAAAATTCCTCAAGATGTCGCTAATGTCAGCATCCATTTCGAGGAAAACTTTGCCCTTGGTAAAATAATCTCAACCAAGAACTCACCCAATCTCAAAATCTCCGATCAACTGGCTCTCAAAATCTCCAATCACGAAGGAAATCTCTGATCAAATCTCCTAACGAGATGCAACCAACTTCTCATGGAAGCACAATTGCCTTTATCTCTGAAGACGACGTAAGTAATTGCATGGGGAAAATAATCGTGCATGCATGGCTTTTATATATATGTGTGTATGTATGTATGTATGTATGTGTTTATTTTTGTTTTTCTTATTAAATTTTTACTTGTCATGATTCAAGCTTTGCTTATTAGGGCGTCTTTACGGTCGAAGATGACATTATTGGATACAAGAACAACGAACCAATATATGTAGTATTCTCGCACTTACAATGGTTAAATAAAATAGAATGCAAGTTCTATCTATAGATTTTGAATGACTCCTAATGCGGAGTATTTATACTTGTCGAAAGGGTATAATTTAAAGAAACAATTAGAAAAAAAAAAACATTGTGTTATGTACATGTATACATGATAAGAGATACCATGTGAACACACACATATATGACCAAATAGGTGTCATGTGAATGGATGAGTTAAGTGTCGTATGAATAGGTACATATATTTTAGGAAAAATGCTAATTTAATTGTAAAAAAAAATATAACTATACATTTATGGTTATTAAATGTGTATAATTTACATATTTTGACGTGTGTAATAAATAATCAAATGACCATGAATATTTAATTATACTGTAATTATATATATATATATATATATATTTTTTTACAACTAAATTAATTTATTTGTATTTCATTATCCCTTTTATCTTCACCCACGTACAAATTACACCCAATTTTCTAATTTTTTCATTCACTTGAAAACTGAACTTTAAAATGAAATTTTCAACGCCGAATTTTTTAACGCCACCCATGACGACATTTTTCCCACGTGTTGTGGCCTCCGACAAAATGAAATGAAAATAAGGTAGCCAACCTCGACCCTTCGAACGCGCCCTCTTGCAACCTCAAGCTTTTGACCAAGAAAATAGCAGCAGGCAGCGAAGCCACCAGCGCCAGCACACGCAACATTCACCAATGGCGACGGCGGCGGCCTCAATCTCCCACGCTCTCGCTTCCCCATCCTCTCGCCTCTCTCTCAAACCCTTGCACTCGCAGTTGCAGTTGCAGTGTCCTCCTTTCCAGGTAAATTCGTTGCGATCATTCTCGAAGAAGCCTAGCATTCGCATGTCTGCTGCTTCTTCTATTAGCAGCATTGAGGCTCCCGTGAAAGACCTAAAAGCTTCCTTCTTGGATCGAAAGGAGTCCGGTTTTCTCCATTTCGTCAAGTACCATGGCCTTGGCAACGATTTCATCTTGGTAAGAAATCGAGCTTCTTCTGTTGTTTTGAAGATCGTAAGTTCCTATCTTTGTTTTTTTTTTTTGTCGAATTGTTTTATTGATTTGTGTTTTTGGAAGCGAGGTTGGAATAGGTGGATAATCGGGATTCTTTGGAGCCTAGGGTTACGCCAGAGCAAGCGGTGAAGCTCTGCGATAGGAATTTTGGTGTTGGCTCTGATGGAGTGATATTTGTGTTGCCGGGGACGAATGGGACTGATTATACCATGAGGATTTTCAATTCAGATGGTAGCGAGCCTGAGGTAATTGATTATTATTGAATTTTTAGGAAAAAATGCGTATTTTTTTTTTGGCGTTTGCTCTTCTTTCTGTAATTTGAACTGAAACATGCGGCAAGATGCTGATTTTCTTAGTAGTAAAACTATGAACTAGACCAGGGGTTTGTACAATGGAAAAAAGGAGTGATTTTTTATCAAGTGCTTCCAAGGCTTAAATGAAGCTTCACGAGGCTTCTTTAGTGGAATGCCGAAAGGGAGGGGAGCAATTTGACTGAAAGGAATCAGCTTTATCTAGAGCATGAAAGGGGTTAGAACACATAATGAGCGAAACTAATTGGAAAAGTTTTGTGGAAAAGAGAGATGAAAGAGTTGAAGGACCAAACTGCTAATAAAATCAAAATGGAGAAGTGTGTGGAGGAAGGAGAGGAGGGCGCTGAAGGATGGATTGATATGTTACTAGAGACATTACTTGTCTGGTTAAAACCAAAGTTTGGAGATAACAACGGTGCCAATACTATGAGTTTCTGACAAGTTTTGGATTTAAAGGTTGAGGGTGTGGGAGTAGTTGAGGATCGTACATAAGGTTTTAGAAAACATGAGATGTGATATGCAACTCACTAAGGAACACAATTATGCGATATGAGATTTAAACATGCTTCCGTTATGTTAAATCATTGGATTCAAGAGAAAATTGAAAATAAATAACTAAGAAGCATAATTTGCTTGCAAAGAGAATAATAATTGATGATTGAATTATTTAACTCGTAATTGTAGCTCCTTATATGAACAACTCTATGAAAATAATTTAGAAACTTCTTAAAACACTTAAAAATAAGTTTCCTAAGCTATCTATAACATTATAATAACCTTCTAATATTGTTAGAACTCTATTTAGACATTTTCTAATTACATCGAATAACAAAAACGAATTTGGAAACCATCAAAACTACCACTAAAATACCAAAATAGAAGCATTCCACTTGACTAGAAAGTAGAAAGAAACTAATAATTGAATAATGGAATCTTTCTAAATATTATCTATGTCCTACATCACCTGTAGTAGTGGTGACACTTACATGCTCTACCATTTGAAGCCATTAGATGAGAAGATTCTTTTTTGCAAGATTTTTGTCACCCCTCGGCATGTGGCACATGCTTATCGACTTTATCGAAGATACTAGTTTCGACTACACACGGAGTGCCTAGATTGCTCTTTGATGTAGGGCTGAAAGCGGGTTGGGTTGGGTCGGATTTCGTCGTAAAACTCACCCGACCCGAGCTTGTCGGGTGAGAAAATTTCCCACCTGAGCTTGACCCGCCCAAATTTTTTTTAATCATAACCCGACCGACCCGAAACATCATCGGCATGGTTCAATTTTTTTTCGAAATTTGGCGAACTTCCACGAATTATTTCCCTTTTTTTTACCATCGAAGTGCGAAGTGGATGTAAAATAAAAAATGCAAAAATTCGCCGAAATAATTCGATAAAATTCAAAAGATTCGACAAAATTCGATAAAATTTCTATTTTTCAATTAAAAAATGCATAATTTCGACAAAAAATTTGACAAAATTCAATAAAATTCAACAAAATTCGATGAAATTCGATAGAGAAGTAAAAAAATGTTATTTCATCAATAGAAAATAAAAAAATATCAATAATTATATATTATTTTCAACTTCATCAACCAACATAGCAATATAAATTTTAAAAAATAATTTAAATAATAAACTAATAAATTAAGCATGATGGAATTCAAACTAGCAAAGTATATGGTTGAGAAGCAAGCTACCACAAAATTAAATATCAAAACAAAGAAAAGGAATTAAGACCAAAAGCCACCATTTCAAATTCATCAACCCACTTAACAAGATTGATTTTGTTAGATCACTTATTGGTATTTTTATGTATTAAAAGTGTTTATTTATATTAGTTTTTAGCTTATACTACAATAAATCTAGATATTTAAGCATATATACAAAAATTCTCTAAACTTCTCTAATTTAGCGAAATTTTACATCGCGTGCGTTAAACATTGTTAATGTAAAAACACGTCTCAAACCATTATATTTATACTTTTATATGTGAAAAGTATCTATTTATGTTTGTTTTCATCATTTCTAATAGTAATTATCCATATTTTAACATCTATATAGAAACTCTTTAAACTTCTCTAAGTTGAAAAATTTTTACAATAATTCTCCAAGACTTCTTGAACGTCCTCGAATTAATTCCGATTTTTAAAGGTCGAAGTATAGAGCGAAGTCGAAGTTTCGAACCTTGATCATCTGGTCGGTTGGGTTTGAATAGCAACTCAAACCCAACTACAAAACTAAATTAAACCATAGAATAATCAAATAAAAAAAATGAAAACAAAGAGAAAGAATGAAAAACAAATTAAGTGTTAAAGCAAAAGAGAAAAAGCCAAAAAAAGGCCCCAACTCCATGCCCTTAGACTCCCAAAGTCCAAAGCATTGAAGACTTCAAGTTGGATTTTGGTGGAAGGGGTGGGGGGGTATTAATAGGAAACCCCCCCCCCCCCCCCCCCCTTTTCTATGCCACGTCTACCGAGGTGGGATTAAATGAGGGGGGCTTTTCCCCCCTTTCCCCAATGTGGAATGGCAGAGGGAGGGCTTTCACTTCTAAATATTCCCCTCCTCTACTTTCAAGTCTCACTTCAAAACTGAAGTGTGTACTCCCTTTTTGGGTTGGTGCCTTGGGGTTTTCTACTTGGGAGAGCCCCTTGTAAATTAACTTTTTTTTGTATATTTATCATATATTGTTTACTCACACACACACACACACACACACACACACACACACACACACATATATATATATACATTAAATATATTAATGTTTAAAAGTTATTGTAGGGTTGAAATTGGGTTTAATATATTAGACCCGAAAATCAACCCAACCTATTAGGTTAGATATTTTATCACCCGACTTGGCCGATTAGGGGAAGAAAACCCACCTGAACCCGACCGGGTCGGTCGAGTTTTTCGGGTGGGCAGGTGAAACTTCCACCCTACTTTGATGATCGTTGAACCATCTGTGACAATCATCGAACGATCAACTTTCTCTTCTAATAATACTTGGTTGCATGGAAAGACCATATGCTCATTTTTGGTTCATTTTAACATGTCGAAGTCAAGTAATTCAAGAGGAGTATGTTGTAAAATAAAATAATAAAGAAACACAGAGATGTAACGTGGTTCGGCTTTATGACCTACGTCCACAGGAGAAGAGAGGAGAATTCTTCTTATTCGTGATAATTCCTCAATGGAGGAACACCAAAATAAATAGACTTACAAAGTTGTTCACTGTATAGTAACTTTTACAATTTCAGTATCTTTTAGATATGACAACTCCTAAAAATAATTCTTCCTCTAAATGGCAACGCAATCCCCCAGATTTCTCTCTTCTCCGCATCACTCCCCCTCAAGCTGGTGAATAAAGGTTTACCATTCTCAGCTTGGACACACTTGCTTGGAATGTAGTATGACTTAACCCTTTAGTGAGCACATCAGCAAGTTGATTATTGGTAGACACATATGGAGTACAGATCAACCCACTATTAAGTTTTTCTTTAATGAAGTGTCTATCAATCTCGATATGCTTGGTTCAATCATGTTGAATTGGGTTATGAGCAATGCTTATTGCAGACTTATTGTCACAATAGAGTCTCATAGGGCCATCTCAGTGTATCTTCAAATCTGTCAAAATTATCTGCAATCATAATAGCTCACAAACCCCTTGTGCCATTGCTCGAAATTCTGCTTCAGCACTAGATTTGGCCACAACATTCTGCTTTTTACTTTGCCATGTCACCAAATTCCCACCAAGAAACATACAGTATCCAGTAGTTGATCATCTTTCAACTACTGAACCAGCATAGTCTGCATCCGTGTATGCTTCAAGAACCACTCCTGTGTGTCATTTAAATAAGATGCCCTGCCCTGGAGTCCCTTTAAGATACTGTAAGACACGGTTAACTGCTTGCAAATGAATATCTTTAGGGTTGTGCATGAATTGACTAATTACACTCACTGCATATGCAATATCAGGTCTCGTGTGAGAGAGATAAATGATTCTCCCTACGAGTCTTTGATACATCTCTTTATTGACAATAGGTGCTTCTTTAGCTTCTCCAAGCTTATGATTGAGATCAATAGGTGTGGTTACTGGTTTGCATGCTAACTTCCCTGTTTCTTTAAGAAGATCTGTAATGTACTTTTGTTGAGAAAAAAGATCCCCTATTTGGAATGTGCCACTTCAATTCCAAGAAAGTACTTCAATCGTCCTAGATCCTTGATCTTGAATTCTTTGGGCAGAGATTGTTTCAGGCTTTGTTTCTCATGCTCATCATTTCCAATCATAATGATGCCATCTACATATACCAAGAGCGTTGTAACTCCCCCTGACGCTGAGTGCTTAATGAATAATGTATGATCTCCTTGGCTCTGCTTATATCCCTTCTCTTTCGTTACTCTGGCGAAGCGACCAAACTATGCTCTTGAAGATTGTTTAAGTCCGTACAAGGCCTTTTTCAGTTTGCACACTTTATCAATGGTTAGACTGCTTTCGAATCCAGAAGGAACCTCCATATAGATCTCTTCTTCCAGTTTTCTGTGAAGAAAATGCATTTTTCACATCAAATTGTTGTACATCCCAGTCGTAGTTGGTAGCTAAAGAGAGCAATACTCGAACCGTGTTTATCTTGGCAACCGGTGCAAATGCTCCAAATAGTCCACACCATATGTCTGAGTGTACCCTTTCACTACTAATCTTGCTTTGTATCTCTCCAGTGACCCATCTGTTCTGCACTTAACAATATAAACCCATTTGCATCCCACGAGTTTCTTTCCGGCAGGTAAATCAACTAACTCCCATGTTGCATTTTTTTCTAGGGCCTCCATTTCCACATTTATAGCCTGTTTCCAATCTTTATTAGATAAAGCCTCAGATATTGATGTAGGAGTCTTGATATTGTTCAAACTGGTAAAGAAACTCTTATGGGTTGGTGAAAACTTCTCAAAGGACACAACATGAGATTGTAGATACAAGGGACGTTTGGTGCATTCTCTGGTTCCCTTTCTAATGGCAATGGGTAGATCACTGTCAAGTTAAGAAGCTAAAAGATCACTGTTAGTTTCAGAGACTTATGAAATTTGTAAGGAGGGTTCAAAGCCTGGTACCTCATTCGCAGGACTTGGTTCAGATTCTTGAACTTGCGTCGGTTCAGGAACTGTAGCTTTCTTCCTTGAGTACGTTTGTCCAGTCGTCCAATCCATAGGTTCATCATTTTGGTTATCAATGGGTTCAAAGAGGGTAGGAGGTTCAGGTTTGGTTTGTTGAAGGTTAAAAAGGTTAAGAGGGTCAAAAGGATCAAACAGACTCCGATCCTTGTCTTCCATGATGACACTCTCCCCCTGAAGAGAATGAGCGAAAAAATAGGGCTCATGTTCACAGAAAGTGACATCGGCAGAGACAAAGAATTTCTTTGATGGCGGATGATAACATTTATATCCCTTTTGAGTGGAGGAGTATCCTACAAAGACACACTTGAGAGCAAGGTTCGAAACTTCGACTTCGCCCTACACTTTGACCTTTAAAAATCAGAATTAATTCGGGGAAGTTCAAGAAGTCTTGGAGAATTATTGTAAAAATTCTTCAACTTAGAGAAGTTTAAAGAGTTTTTATATAGATGTTAAAATATGGATAATTACTATTAGAAATGATGAAAACAAACATAAATAGATATTTTTCACATATAAAAGTATAAATATAATGGTTTGAGACATGTGTTTTTACATTAACAATGTTTAACGCACGCGATGTAAAAATTCGCTAAATTAGAGAAGTTCAGAGAATTTTTGTATATATGCTTAAATATCTAGATTTATTGTAGTATAAGCTAAAAACTAATATAAATAAACACTTTTAATACATAAAAATACCAATAAGTGATCTAACAAAATCAATCTTGTTAAGTGGGTTGATGAATTTGAAATGGTGGCTTTTGGTTTTAATTCCTTTTCTTTGTTTTAATATTTAATTTTGTGGTAGCTTGCTTCTCAACCATATACTTTGCTAGTCTAAATTCCATCATGCTTAATTTATTAGTTTATTATTTAAATTATTTTTTAAAATTTATATTGCTATGTTGGTTGATGAAGTTGAAAATAATATATAATTATTGATATTTTTTTATTTTCGATTGATGAAATAACATTTTTTTACTTCTCTGTCGAATTTTGTTGAATTTTATTGAATTTTGTCAAATTTTTTGTCGAATTTATGCATTTTTGAATTGAAAAATAAAAATTTTATCGAAGTTTATCGAATTTTGTCGAATTTTATCGAATTATTTCTGCAAATTTTTGCATTTTTTATTTTACATCCACTTCGCACTTCGATGGTAAAAATAGGGATATAATTCGTGGAAGTTCACTGAATTCGGGGAATTTTTGAACTATGCTTGAGAGCTTTGGGGTCCAACTTCCCCCTGTTGGGTTAGTGAACATGGACAAATGATACACACCCAAAAATCTTAGGTATAAGATTATTGGAGATTTTGAGCTTAGGGTAAAATTGACAGAGCTTTTCGATAGGACTTTTGAAACCAAGGGTCCGAGATGGTATGCAGTTAATAAGGTGTGTTGCAGTAAGGATAGCTTCCCCCAATAGGACTTAGGCACATTATTCTGAAATAAAAAAGCTAGGGTGTATCAAACAGGTGACCGTTTTTTCTTTTAGCAACTCCATTTTGTTGTGGGGTGTGAACACATGATGATTCATGAAGGATACCCTCGTTTTGGAAATAATTGGTTAAGGTTTGATTAAAATAGTCTCTTGCATTGTCAAATCGAAATCTCTTGATTTTTGCACCAAACTGGGTGTGTATCATGTTATGGAAGGTAGGAAGAACAAAACTCACATCGGATTTTTGTTTCAGTAAGAATATCCACGAGACTCTAGTACAATCATCAATGAAAGACACAAACCATCGTGCTCCAGAAACATTAGGTATTGGAGAGGGACCTCAAATATAGTGATGAATGAGATCAAAAGGATTTGAACTTCTATCATTACTAGGTGGAAAATATATACGCTTGTGTTTTGCTAGTTCACACACTTCAGAATGAAAATCTTCAACATCTAGATACTTAAACAAAAAAGGAAACATGATTTTAAGTGTTCGAAAAGAAGGATGGCCAAGGCGGCGATGATGAAGCCATAGCTTTTCTTTATTGGAAAACTTGTGCTCAGAGAGAAATGAAGTGTTACTCTTGATAGGATGTACTGGTGTCTCAAGGTAATACAACCCGTCCTGTTCCTTAGCAGGTCCAATCATCGTCCCCAAGTCCTGGTCCTGAAATACACAGTAAGTAGGGAAAAATGTTACATTACAACTCAGATCATGGATCGATTTTTGAATAGAGATAAGATTAGTAGATAGTTTAGGAACATGAAGAACATTTCTGAGTGTAGGGGTGGGGTTGATGTGAACATCACCTGTACCAACAACTGTGGTTAAGGATCCATCAGCTGTGGCTATTTTTCGACTACTAGGATAGGGGTTGTAGGTGAACAGGGGAATTGGTCATGTGATCAGTAGCACCAGAATCTGTAACCCAAGGGTTAGCAAAAGACTTATCCAAGACTTTAAATCCAATAGAAATAGGAAATTTACCTGAATGTGCCAATGAACAGGTACCTGAGGGTTTGTCCAGTGTGCCAAGCAAAGATTTCAATCTTTCATGCCGTCTTGGCTGAATCCTACTAGCAAGTCTGCAACTGTTTGTTCAGTAGACAGATGTGTTTGTCCACTGGTCGTCTGCTGTCCTCCTTTGTAGCCCCATTTTTAACTGGAAGTTGAAGGCTTGCCATGAAGTTTCCAACACTTCTCCCTGGTATGTCTAGCCTTCTGACAATAAGTACACCGTAGATTGTCCCTATTGTCTCGATTTGGGACCTTTGATGATTCAGCTCGCGCGGTGGTTGTCTTCTGATCATTTTCCCGATTGGCAACCATAACTGAGCCTTCCATCTTCTGAGGTGTGAGCATAACGCTTCTTCACTTTTCTTCACTCCGGATAACAGAGATAGTTTCATTCAGAGGTGACAACTCTTTGCTGAGAGTCTGAACTCTCACTTGATCAAACTCTGCATTGAGTCCAGCCAAGAAGTCATAGACCCGATCCTTCTCAATGTAGTTTTTTAGAACTACAGCATCTACAAGGCATTTAGTCTCAATACACCTATAATGGTTAAGTTACTGCCAGAGATTCTTCAATACATTGGCATATTCTGTGACCGTCATGTTGCCTTGTTTTGTTGTTCCAACATTCACTTTGATCTCATACACTTGGGCTGCATCATGGGCCTTAGAGTATGTCTGATGAACGACATCCCAAATGTCTTTGGTGGTAGTCAGAAACATGCATGTATCACTAATATTTGGCGTCATTGAATTCCATAGCCACGCCATTATAGAAGCATTTTCGTTATCCCACGCTATAAACTTAGGATCTCCAGGTGTAGGTCCAGTGCCCAAAAGATGTCTCAATTTCTCTTTGCCGTTTAAAAAGGTACACACTAGCTGAGACCACTTCAAATAATTCTTTTCATCAAGTCTGTATGCTGCCTGAATGTTTGGTAGTTCTCATTTCGCCGTTTTGTCAACTACATCTTCAGTCTACAACGATCAGATGGATGTGCAGTGAGTGTGTTGCAAGATCTGAAAGAGGAAGACACAGGCGCGAAGAAGACATAGGTACAGGCACGAAGAAGACGCACGTACAGGCACGAAGGGGTTCTGCGATCTGTGGGCAACGACACAACAACTGACAAATCAAAGCGGCAACCGCGATACAACAACAGTGATGGTGCGACAACGATAATGGTAGGGTTCCAGGGTTGTGACGGCGATACAATAGCGAGATCAGTCACACTAACCAGAGACGACACATGAAACAGTGGCGCGAACCAGCAACAGCAGATGAGGGCGAAGGGTGCGAACTAGTCGCACGAACCAAAGAGCAACGACGTTGGTGTGTACAACGATGGTGTGCAACGGTGTCGTCGGAAACAGTGGGTTCCGACGAGATGATGTATGCACGCTTGCGAGGAAGGCAGCGGTCAATGAAGATGAGATTTTGCAGCAATGAACAGTAGTGGCGACTGAAAAAAAAAATTGCGGCAGTGAAGATGATGAAAGTCCACATAGCGATGACGATGAAGGCTCACCACACAGATTCGGCGATGAAGGCCAACACAAAAGATTTCGGCGATGAAGGCCAAAAAAATATTCCCAGTTGTACGAGCCTAATGCTCTGATACCATGATGCAAAATAAAATAATAAAGAAACACAGAGATGTAACGTGGTTCGGCTCTCCACGGGAGAAAAGAGGAGAATTCTTCTTATTCGTGATAATTCCTCAATGGAGGAACACCAAAATAAATAGACTTATAGAGTTGTTCACTGTATAGTAACTTTTACAATTTTAGTATCTTTTAAATATGGCAACTCCTAAAAATAATTCTTCCTCTAAATGGCAACACCATAAATAGTAACGCAATCCCCTAGATTTCTCTCTTCTCCGCAACAGAGTAAAATAATGCAAGACAAGAATATAAAATAAATAAAAAATATTTTAGATTTTTATAAATAAAATAATATATTAGAATTTAATTATTTTGATTAAATTATTTATGATTTTATTTCTATTTGATCTCTAGTAATTTTATTTTAGTACAATTTTGATTATTACTTATTAGTAATTTTCATTTTAGTAAGATTTTAGTAATTTATTAGGATTTTACTTTACAAAAGTTTTAGTGGGAATTGGATTAGGTAATTTGGATCTTTATAAATAAAGTTGAATAGAGTTAAGATGACAATTGAATGAATGGAAAAATGTTGATTATATATTTCTCTCCTCTTTTTCTTCTCTCTTCTCTTTCTTGTCCTGCATCAAATTGTTTGTTTAACTGGCTAACATGATGATTCTGTGTTCTTGTTCATATGTGGCTTGTTGACATCTTCTGGTATAGTTATATGATTTCATTCCTAAGAATGCAGATATCGTTGAACTAATCCCATGCTCACTTTATTGTATCAATAACTTTTATTGTTTAGAATTATAATTTTATGTTCATTTTCTGTAAGCGTTTTGTACAGCTCTATTTTGAGCAATTTCATGTGATATTTGTGTTGAAGAAAATTAACTTTTTTACTTAGTCATTTTAGTTTATGCCACATTTCTAGGTGTACATAATTGGTGTATATATTCTGCTTAGTTTTCTATTTTGATTGTCCATGAAGCTAGTTACTGAATTATATGTGTATTTTTTTCCATAATATAGATGTGTGGTAATGGGGTACGTTGCATTGCCCGATTCATTGCTGAGCTGGAAAATTTGCAAGGGAGGCAAAGGTGCTGAACATTTTATTCACTTTGATACTTGTAAATTTCTGTTTTGTTGCATTTATAATTTATTGCCTATGTTCTTTCATCTTTGTAATAACTTAACAGCTTGTGGAGGCCCTTCATGCATAACTTACTAGTCCGAGTTTTATATGTTTTAGAAAAAGTTATTTTTTTCTCCTGTTAAGTGGAATCTGTTTCTCTTTATATATCTATCCTTTATCACTTTACCAGGCATCTAATCATATTAGTAATTGTAAAGTCCAAGTCGTTGGTGTCTTGGTGAGGGATTGTTAACTATGCATTGAAACCATACAATAGATATGTAAGGGAGTGAACACGATCAGCAAATTAAAATTCAGGAATAGGATTTATTTTAGAGATAAGGAAGAAACATGAATAAATCCAATTGACTTAAACCTAAGCAATCTTTTTGTCGGCTTTTGCCCCTAACTGGATTGGGGATCGAATTGATTATAAAAACATGAGCTTAATTAGTCATTAGTATCATTGTAATTGCATTTGAACTAAAATAAGGATGTTGGAGTCCTTTTTGGTGTATTCATTGTCACACATGATCATTTGACAATCAAAATTCTCAATAACTGAAATGCCTAATGAGGAATCCTCCCCTTGCAGGGGTGTTCTTCTCCCATCTATAAAAGGGATCCCCCGCTCACACTCCATTCTCATCTCCTAATACCTCTTCTCCCCCTCCTTCCCTCCAACTTCTTCCCATTTCTTACTTTTTCCTTTGGTCCAAAGTTAACCACCTTACCAACCCAAAATGATTTTGAGTCGGTCTGGTTACTTGCATAAAATATACGTGTCCGGTTGCTCTTTGGTGACTAATCTAGTCACCAGATAAAGGTCTGGCTGGATGGAAATGTTTTCCAAAATCTATCCGGCCTGACCTATGCACTCTCCTATTTCCATTATGTAAGGCTTGCAATGGTTCACATTGTATTAGCTTGATCCAGGCTCTTGGAGCATGAGCTTTAGATAAAATAGGGACGTACCTTATCTGATTGATACTGGATTAAATAAGACATCTTGTCATTTTTGGTTCAGGAATGTTCCATCCTATGTGTGTGGAAGTATCTAGATTATATTACATTTTCTATGTTGTACATGAGACCATGGGTATTGGGAAGGTTGTCAGGTCAGATGTGATCAAGTTCAATGGGATATCGTGCATGCCCAAAATGGATCCAACTATTATCAAATATTCAAATGTAACAAAATCGAAACTGATCTTGTCCAGACCTTTTCATTTATAATTATGTATGCTATGGGTTGGACCTTAAGTGGCCGTTCATGGAGGTTGTTGATGTAATTGCGCACATTTTTTCTTTTTTTCATCGAGATTGGGTTGCAATTAGGATTGAGATCCAGTTGTTTTTTTCAGTGGGCTGGGAGATGGAATTCTTTGGTTTATCCTGCTCATTGGATCATGCAATTTGATTGCAATTTGTGGGCATATGTTGCTGGATGCTGGCTTGGTTAATCTGGTCTGATTCCAAATTTCCTATCTTATTAGTCTATTTGTCCAAGCGCATGTCCCTACCTAACCTCATCTGGTCACAGTATTGCTGTCCTACTTTTTTTGGCCTGTCTTTTGTGAATGGATAATGGCACGGAGGTCTGGATAAAGTCACCTTTTATATTGGATCACACAAATGCCACATCACATATCCATTAGGGATGCAATCACCAGTCAAGTTAATCTTCTCCTTATTGTAATTTCTTTTTTTTATGTTTACTTTTTCATTTATTTTAAAGAGTTAGGGAAAGTCTAGGTTTTTTTCCTCCCTTGGTTAAAATTATTCTTCCAGGCTTCAAAAAACAAAACAAAAAAACAGTTATTCTTCCATGGAAACTGAGGAACATAATTCATAGTTGCTAGAATTTGGCACTTGCTGATATACACAACTGAATCCCTAAATTTTCAATTTTGTTTAAAATTAAAGTCTCATTTTTACTCAAATTTGAATTTTTATTGCAATTTTCTAGGGCATTACGCTTTAACAATTAGTATGATACTTATAATCATTAGTTTCCTAGGAAGGGATGTATAGTAATGTTGTGAACTTGAGTTTTTGGCTCTCCCATTTGTTCTCATATCTTGACTCTGGAGTTCATTTATTGATGTTTCAGCGTTAATGTCATGATTTTAATTTTTCATATCAATGCTTTTAAGTCATCAAGGCAATTTGACCTACTTAGGTAATGCAGTGCTAGGTATAGGTAGTGATTAGACGAGGCCTAGGTAACAAGAAGATAATTGTATATAAGTTCCCTAGCAATTTAATCTGTGAATAGACAGATAGAGTCATAACAAACATTGGTACCATGTCTAAAATATAAAAAAACTAGTACAAGTTCACATCTCACAACGTGAAATCATACTTTTTCCAAAATACACAAGATTGCTTGTGCAACCATAGTGTAAAATGGCATCACAATATTTTTTTTTTCAAAAAAAAAAAAAAAAGATATGCTAAAAAAAATAAATAAGAAAAATATATAATATTTATAGAAGAGAAAACAAGAAATAGCTTTATTTAAAAAGGTTCAATATGAAAGTAATTGATAACATGATAATGAAAGACAACAATTAAGAAAGGTAGAACCTAGTTCACGAGGCTCCCACTATTGTGGGTTTAGGGAAGGGATGTTGTACACAATCCCTTACCTCCACAAGGAACGATAAGATAAATTAGCATATGATCGCTGCAAAATAATTAACTTATACAAACACAATTGATTGTTCTTCGGAAAGTAATGCCACAATTCATTCAATAACAAGCAATAAAATTTAGATACGAACTTTTGCTCACTATGTCAAACAAAGGAGTAGTATTAAAATTTAAAAGAGCCTTTCTACACTAACTCAAGGGTGCATTGTGTTTTTGCATTGCACCTCCTATGTGTTGTTCAATTTCCTCGAATCAAGTGCTTGTTGTGTGATTCAAGGAGATCCAACTACCATAGGGGGTGCAGTGCAAAAACACAATGCACTCCCTGTGTTAGAAAGTCATTTCCATATTAAAATAAGAAAGGAAAAAACACTTGCAACTTTTTGAAAGATTCTGGCCCTTTTAATCAATCTTATTTTAGACTAATTTGAGTTTTGTGTAGAAGAGAAAAAAACTCATATCCAATTATTTCTTTATATTTGATGAGCTATGATTTCTTTTGTCTAGCAATGATCAATCAAATAATTTAGTTGTTTTTATTTATTGTTATTTCATATTATGTTGTGTGGCAGTTTTTTATTATGTTTGATATGATGTTAATTTTATTTTGATTATTGTAGGCATATGTTGAGCACAAGTTTTCATTAACACGTCGTTAATTATTTTTCTATTCTATTTTTATGAAATATTAGTTATTTTTTATTTTCAAAAAATAAGAAAAATGTCTATGTTGGCAAGAGGTTTACTTTATATATGTTTCTTTAATTGTATTTTATTTTATCATATTGTTTATTTAGTTTTTTTTTTTTTTTTAAAGTAAATACTATGAAGCTTTTATTTTTTATTTTTTATGGTTGCATTTGCAGCTTAGTGTAGTTGGTGATGAAGAGTCATTAATTTTGATTTCATGATATGAAGTGTCAAATGTTAATTTGTAAGTAGTTTCTCGATTTTTTATTCATGATGTTATTGTTTGTGCATTACTCTTTCTGTTTTGTTCTTTTATATATTAAATTACTTGGGGACATTTAAATAATAAATTTTCTTGGTTCCTAGGCTTGGTCTTGTCACTGCTTGACTAAATAGGTCATATTGCCTAAACATCAACCCTTGATGCCTTGCAACATCAATTTTCAAGCATACCTGGTCTCAACTCAACTCAACTCAACAAAGCCTTTTCCCAACATCTCAACTGCACGAATTCGCTTCTTCTATTCTACTCTATCAAGAGCTATGTTGATATTTAAATTACAATAGCATAGGGACCCTTGCTCATTTATCACTGCACTCAGGTGCAGATGCGGTGCCCCTTGCCCATTTTTTGAAACATCCAGAGGTAATTGCATTGCGTCACTTAACTGGGATGTCCTAGTCCTTCGCATGGCCTTTTTAAGTAAATTTTTGTCATAGTTAATTTGAGTTATTTGACAAAGTTTTGCACTGCCGTGCCTACCCAATGCAGCCCTCCTCATTTATTTGGGCTTGGGACTAGTTTTCTTTATCAGTATTTAAATATACTCAGCACAAACGAAGTTTTTCAAGCTTATCTGGTCTCTACTTTGTTAATCAGTAACTGCCATTTAGGCTGCTAAAGACTTTGCATTAATCCAGTCAGAAGTTTTAACTGATGTTTATAGAAAATCTGAGGTTCATACCAGCAATCAGGATGGGGCATCATTGTCTTATATGCTTTAAATAAGTATTCTGGTCAAGAACCTGAATATATGCACAATTAAACTAATCATGAACCCATGTGATCAGTCAAGCGTATGAACATACCAAAGCTTGATTTTTTGACTGTTATGTAGTTAATTTCCAATCTTATATTTGGCATGCCAGTATCAAAATATTGAGTTTGTACTTTCCTCCTCTATGATTGCTTTCTCTTTTCCTGTATTTCTGTATTGGGTAGATTCATAATCACGGTTTATTGGCTGGATTAACAAATTGATGAGCTAATTGGTGCATAAAGTTGGATTTTGCATTCCATGTAGGATTTACATTCCCCTGCTTAACTTCTTTTGTCTATTTCATATTGGTCATATAATATTATAGTTTAAATAATTGTTTTGACTTAAACTTTTGACTCTTTGATTTCCTTTAGAATGCTTTCAGTTTGTAAATTTTATTTCAGTTTCTGTATACTGATCCTGCTTCTTGCATGGCTAGCTGTTTATATTTTGATGTTACAACTTAGCACTTTGAGGTGTTTGTGACTGTGACAACTGTAATGTTGCTATTCTAGTGCAACATTACAAACTGGTGCACGGACGTATACATGACTAAGAAATTAGAGTGATGCTTGAAAGCGTGACAACTGTAATGTTGCTATTCTAATGCGCTGATGTATTTTGGTGTTTCTTTTTGGTTATTCTTGCAGTTTTACTATCCACACTGGTGCTGGTCTAATTGTTCCTGAAATCCAAGATGATGGGAAGGTTATACTCTCATGACCCCTTTTGCACGGTTTAATGATTCTAAATTTTTTGACGGCAAGCATGCATTAGATTTCTAATCGACAATATCAGGCCAGTTTTAAGATCTTATTTGCTTAGGACTTGCATACTAATTTATAAATTAGTTTGCATATCAGGATATGATTTTCTAAAAAAGATTTTTTTTAAAGAGGTTTCTATTGATCCATCCCCTTACACTTACTCATTGGTTGCCAAAAATATCCTTGATTTAGTATTAGAAATTCACTTCCTTTAAGTGATCTATAGAAATGTTTTTATTTTCTCTTTTTATATTTCTTTCCTTCTACTTAGGAGCAAAGAGAACTTCTTTAACTAAGCTATATTATTTTGGGCGGCAAAACAAGTGGGCATTGTTGCAATGGTATGCCTTATTAATATGACATTAATAGGGTGTACCTAGTGCATGAGGCTTGGCTATTGCAGGGTTGGGGGAAGGATGATGTACACAGCTTTACCTCCATATTAGAGAGGCGTTATGATTTATAATTTTCTTTTCTTTTTAATATGATCATTTGAGGCTTTGGTGTTGCATTATAGTATCCTAAAGATGTATGACTAAGAAAAAAAAAGTCAATAAACTAGACTTAGAAGCTAAACATGTTAGAACCAACTTTGGCTGGGTGTGATGGTTAGGAACACACTGTCTGGTGGGAGTCCGAAGTTCGAATTCCACTCCAAGCAGGCCATTTCCCATAGAGTTCCAGTGTGAGATTAGAGTGGTTTGCAAGCGCCTTGAGGGATTAGTTGGGTGTTCTAAAAGGCCCCTATACCCTTGAGTCAAGAAAAAAAAAGCTATACCTTTCAGGTGGAGGCCCTATATATATCAAATTACTATTAGCAATTATAACATCATTTATACCCTTTATTAAATTGATGTGGAGGATGTGAATTCATGTAGCCAGCCCCATGTAGTTGAGAAAAGGCTTTGTTGAGTTGAGTTGTGTCTTTCCTTTCAAATTTTGCATTTCCGTAATGATCAGTTGAGTTGTTGAACCTTACAAGGATCACTAGTCTATTTGCTCTTATATATGTAAGAGACTCAAATGAGAGGCCAATCCAATCAAGGATGTCTCTCTTTCACTCCCTGGCTGGATTTATCCTTCTGTTTCTTTTCTGTTTTTCTCATATTTGATTTTACTTGGGCATTCTGTTTTTGATGGAACATATCTCCTTATCTATGTTCCTTTGCTTTCTTCTCTCCACCTCATAGCAGCTGTGTTTAAATCTTTAAACTAAACTAAACAATGCATACAATTGCAGTAGCCTTTCTGTTCTTTTGTTGCCTGAGGCTTTAGGATCTCTTGTGGCTGGCTACTAATGTTCTAGGAGGCTACGAATAGGCTTAGTCCTTCTTCTCGGATGATGCAGTAGTTTGGGAACTGGTTACATGGTTGTGTTTGTAACATAAACCCATGATGGTGACTGCTGCTGGTGGTTTTGCAGCCTTGTTGTTAGGTTAAAGAACCTGCCACTGGTTTTGAGTAACAATTCATAATAACTGTGCTGCAATGTTGTTCTGCAACCCTTCCGTACCTCCTTCTGACTCTTCACATCTGATTGCAGATGCTATCTCTGATTACTTCCATATGCTTGTGCTGCATATAGAGCAGTCTTTGATCAGTCCATCAGGTTTTGATTCTTGTCAGACTCATCTGAGAAATGACCAAAACCATTAGTAGTTGCGTCAAAACAACTATTATGGAGGACATGATCCTCCTAGTATTATCACCATAGTTTAATACTTTATAGTGGGCTTAATTCATGAATCTGAACAGTTTTGTTTGCTAGTCAGCTCAACCTATCCTCTGTTTTTTTTTAGTCTATTAATATTATCTTTTCTTTTTTCAATTCAAATTGCCGAAAGAAGTGTTTTTTGTAGTCATATCATGACCTTTTTGTAGTAACTATCTTTGGACAATGATGCTTTTGGTACTGACATTGTTGATATGATAATGAACTGGCTAATGACACTCTGGATCTTTTCTCAGTAGGAAAATTTTCAGTACAACTAGATATAAGAAATTCAATTTACTATAGTATCTATCGGTTTTCTACACATCTGCAAACTTTACATATATTGTTTTTGCTCATTGAATTTTCAGGTTAAGGTTGATATGGGTCAGCCAATACTTACAGCATCAGATGTGCCTACCACCTTACCTGCTACCAGGGATCAGGCTGTTATCAAAGCAGGATTAGAAGTTGATGGTGCAACCTGGAATGTGACATGTGTTAGCATGGGAAATCCACATTGTGTTACTTTTGGTACTAAAGCATACGAGGTTGGTTAAGATTGGCATAACTAGATGTTTGTAATTTGTGATTTTTCAAACCTTGCTTTTGTTCTTTCTTTAATCCATCTTACTAGTTACTTCTTTTGTCTATTGTCAAGTGAAAGTGTATAATTACCTCCGAAAAAAAAGTTAAAAGTGTATAGCTGGAATAATTATTTTATTAAGTTGAGATATATAAGGAAGAAAATGCATTTAGGAAATTAGGAATAATGCACCTTTTTTGGTGATAAAAGGTAAGCTTATGGAAAATGCTCAGATCGACACAAGTTCTTGTATGATGCAATTATGCATTCCTGTATCTTACTTCATTTTTGTCACCAATCCCTTGAATTTTTTTTGACAAGAAACAAAAAAGATATTAGATTAAGTATGAAAAATGTACAAGAAAATATACAACTGCATGAAATGTGCAAGAATAATAAACAGAATTACAGCACCATACTCTCCAAAATAGGGACCCATCCCCGTAACCAGTCCCCTAAAGAGAATCCCCTCAATAACTTACATACACTAACCCAAGTGGAACCCAAAAGGAACTATCTATCCCAAACTACTCCCCATCCCTTGATTTGAGGCTATGTTTTATGCTACACTTTCTTTTATCTTTGGAAATTATGATCTTAAGGTGTGATAAGATCATCCTAAGCTTCATCCAACTTCTTGTATGCATCTTCTTGGATGATTGAAAAAAATGTTTGTGAAATCATTCTATATATAAAATGAAAACTTGCGTAGCTGTGTTCATTTGATCACTCTTTTTTGATTTATAATATCTCCTAGGTCCTAGCCACAACAAAGTTTCAAGAAGGCATGAAAGTTAAAGCTTTGACGTTTTAATGGGCATTTCTAACTTGTGAGATGGGTTGTGGGCTCAAGGCATGACCATCTCACAAAAAAAAAAAAAAAAAAAAAAAAAGAAAAAGGAAAAAAGAAAAAACTAAGATGTGAATCTAAAGCATTTAGTTACAGAGGCTATTAGGCAAACAATGTAAATGCACCAACCTGTTTGGTGCTTGGTAGCCCATTATCAGAAAAATAAAATGTGTGGCACCAACCTTTTTGCAACTCCCAACTTTGCAATAGCAACAGAGCATGTTCCACAATAAATTTACCTGAAGTTTCAACAGAAAGCAAGCTGAAGAACTGAAAAACTGGTGCCTTTGACGAAAACATGCTCTATTAGGGGTTTGTTCCCTCCCTAACAGATAAAATCTGTTTCAGCTATGGATGCATTAATATAGCAGTGGGAGTTGCTGAACCTAAGGTGCTTTGGTTGACTGAGGAAGAGGAGCACTTGCTTTTTTGTTTTAAAAGATAAGAGTTGAATGATGACAAGACAACAGATTTTGATGTTCCACTTTAAAGGGGTGTTTTAAGCAAAAACAGGTTTTTTTTTTTTTGGTTCTAGAAACACCATGAATTGGCCAAAATTGCTGAATGCTATACATGACAGAATCACATGTTTCAGTTCAATTCAAGGCACGATTCATTGGTTTCCCAATTAGTATCATGATTTAGATTACAACTTTTTTTTTTTCTTCTCTCTCACTCTCTTTTTTGTAACATTTTATGTTTTTATATTCCTAATTTGCAGCATAACCTTTGGCTCTAATGCTTAAATCAATTTCATTATTTAACTAATAAGTCTTGTTAGATGATTGTGCTTTCCCTCTATGTTTGTTCAAAAACCTCTTTTGTGCCACTCTTTTGATGCAGCTAACCATTTTATTATACATTTCAAATTTTGTTTCCCTTTGTTTATTATTGCAGTCTCTAAACATCCTCTCTCCTTTTAGGTGTCACTATCTTGTCCTTCAACAATGAGCTCTTTTGATTACAAACATCTAAAACAATCCTTATTTTGTGTAATGAACTCTTATTTTAGAATAACCTTGCAATTGTTTACATTGCAATCTATCTGATGGCTGTTTGGTCCACTTTTTTCTTCTTTTTTTACTGTAGAATAAAATATCGACATAGTTCTCCAAATTTTAATTGAATTTTATCAATTTCTCAATCATCGAATTACAAATTACATATAATCAAATTATTTTAAAAAATTCTACCGAGGTTAGGCAAAATATAAAAAAAAAATGCTAAACTCAAAAAGTCCTTTTGATTTTTTTACGTTTCAATCACATGGTTAGAAAAAATAAAAAATAAAAATCAATGCCGACTTCAACTTTTGTTATAAGTTATTCAAAGAATAAAAGGGTATAAGATTGAAACACAATGAATAGCAACTAAAGAATCTCTAGAAGAAGCAAAATAAGATTTACAGAATTCTAATTTAAAACAAAAATGAATATTTAATACATAAACTATATGTAATTAATCCATATATCCCATGTATATGTCACAATAAAAGTCATAAAATAGCTTGTTACTCGTGCAATATACATCAAGTAATATAGAGATTAGAAATCTTACTTTCTATCATTATATTTTATAATTTAATAAGTTTAAGTTTAGAATTATGGTAGCATAACACATGTCTAAAAGAAACATAAATCTTTGCTACATTTTTATAGAATTCTTTATAATTTTATACAGTGTCGAATATTTACACCAAATTCTTGGTGTATGTTTTTGCCATTGCAATGTATTTCCAATTCCAAGATTTTTATACCATACAAGCTTTGAGACACCACTTTTGCTACATTTTTCTCGTCAAAATCATATCTTTGATGAAGTCTCTCATATCTTTCACCGTCTTCTCACACATCCTATGTTTGCTTTCCGATACATATCTTTTCATCCTCTTTTGCATTAGCTTGTGTTTTTCCTCAAAATTACTTTTAATTGTTTCATTTGTCCTACCATA
Organism: Paratinospora sagittata; assembly: GCA_035771175.1. Classification (NCBI taxonomy): domain Eukaryota; kingdom Viridiplantae; phylum Streptophyta; class Magnoliopsida; order Ranunculales; family Menispermaceae; genus Paratinospora; species Paratinospora sagittata. The sequence goes on along the minus strand of CM069606.1, from coordinate 16,047,448 downwards.
GGTTCTTAAGTGATACGTTATTGGCTCAGAACTTGTTTGATTTTTACTATTTTATCACCTATTTTGTTGACAATCCATAAATTTATCCTTAATATTTATCCACCGGTATGTTGTTAGCTCTTTGCCAGGAACTAGTTTGACTTTACTATCTTATCACCTATTTTGTTGACATCCATGAACATATCCTTTTGATGCTTATCCACTATAGTCCTACATTCCAACTCCATTTTGATTATTTACCTCTTCCAAATACTGAAGTTTGTGGCCATCAAATTCCTTTTCTTTCTTTGCCTTTTCAACTAGTCTCTTGAAAATTAATTCTCTTTCCCTTCCTTACAATGAATAATTCTGCAGTTGTACTTCTTAATGTTCGTATGTTCTAAGTCGTTAGAAGAATTCTACTATCTTGAATTAGCTTGCTTCCTTACTTGTATTCACCCATACTATGGGAACCCTTGTATTCTTATCACCCCATCTTGGGACTGATGTTGGTGTATTGCTTATAGGGTTTTCTTTAACTAACTCCCACCTACTTCTCATTGTATTCAGTTTGTGTTCCTGGACTAAAGCATAGACAGTTATCTTTGATCAAGCAAAGTAGACAAAATCCCAAGAAGAAATCATCATCAGAGGAGAAGATAAGATAAAGAGCTTTTGTGTGAAATAGCAAAACACTAGGTAAAACCATAAAAGTAGCAAAACCTACTATGTACATCAACTATCCATCAAAGTTTTCATTTGTTGATTGAGTTTGAGAATATTTTCCATAATAAAGCTGAAGGAGGTGGCAAATTTTGAATCAGTTGAGAATGAGGCTCACAATTAGTATTTTTCTCATGTTTCTAAACTTTCTATAACTAATAGTGAATCTGCAGATCTTTAAAGATTTCTATGTATAAGGAGGAGACTGATGCTTAAAACTGAGACAATTATGGTTGTTTCTGGACATTTATTAGAAATAAATAAAATAAAAGTGAGGCTTCATATATTATCTATGACTTAAACCTTGAGCCTCACACCTTTCTTTGCAGAGGCTAAAGACTTGAGGCTCAAACCCTGATCCTTTCTTTGAGACAGGCCTTGATGCTTAAGCAAGGTTTGAAACTTCGATTTCGCCCGACACTTCGACCTTTAAAAATCAGAATTAATTCGGGGAAGTTTGAGAAGTCTTGGAGAATTATTGTAAAAATTCGCCAACTTAGAGAAGTTTAAAGAATTTCTATATAGATGTTAAAATATGCATAATTACTATTAGAAATGATGAAAACAAACATAAATAGATACTTTTCACATATAAAAGTATAAATATAATCGGTTGAAACATGTGTTTTTACATTAACATTGTTTAACGCACATCCAAGGATCGAAAATTCGATTTCAACTAAACTTCGGTCACTTGAAAATTGGAATTAATTTGGAGAAGTTTAATTTAACATGGAGAATTTTTGTAAAAATTTCTTAATTAGAGAAGTTCAGAGAATTTTTTTATATATGCTTAAATATATAGATTTGTTGTAGTATAAGCTAAAAAAACTAATATAAATAATCACTTTTAAATCATAAAAATACCAATAAGTGACCTAACAAAATCAATCTTATTCAGTGGGTTGATGAATTTGAAATGGTGGCTTTTGGTCTTAATTTATTTTCTTTGTTTTGATATGTAGTTTTCTGGTGGCTTGTTTCTCAACCATATACTTTGTTAGTTTGAATCCCACCATGCTTAATTTATTAGTTTATTATTTAAATGTATTATTTTTTAATCTTGTTTTATAAGAGTTAACTAAAAGAAGATGGCTTTGGAAACTTTTTTAATTTATTTTTAAGTTTTTATTTTATTTCAACTTTATTTATTTATTTTTTTGCTTCTTTTCTTCTCTTTTTGGTAAAGCATATCCCATGAACTACATAATTTGTTAGCTTATTAAATTATTTTTTAAAATTTATATTGCTATGTTGGTTGATGAAGTTGAAAATAATACATAATTATTGATATTTTTTTTGTTTTTATTAATGAAATAACATTTTTTTACTTCTTTGTCGAATTTCATCGAACTTTGTTGAATTTTATCGAATTTTGTCGAATTTTATCGAATTTCTTGTCGAATTTTTGCATTTTTGAATTGAAAAATAGAAATTTTATTGAAGTTTATCGAATTTTGTCGAATTTTATAGAACTATTTCGGCGAATTTTTGTATTTTTTATTTTACATTCCCTTCGCACTTCGATGGTAAACAAAGAGAAATAATTCGTAGAAGTTCGCCGAATTGAAATAATTCGTAGAAGTTCGCCGAATTTTGGAGAATTTTCGAACCATGTGCTTAAGCATTTCCATCCTGTTAGTTCATCATCCGTTGGTTGGTAGAAGACTGTTCTGCATTTGTTTCAACTTTCATGTTTGCATTACATGATTCTTCTACCCTCTCTTTCTTCCTGTTCATCCAGTTGTGAAAAGCTGTATCACCTTATATGCTTATGCCTGATAAAAAATGAATATATGTATTTTTGTTGAAATGCCAGTTTTACTCGATCTTTTTCCTTGAAAATACAAGTATAAAGTATTTAGTATCTCAAGCCATATCTTGGACAGAAATTGCAGGTTGATGAAGTAAATTTGTCAGACATTGGTCCAAAGTTTGAGAACCACCAAGTATTTCCTTCTCGGACAAACACAGGTTAGTTAAATGCTCTTCAATGGGATCACTCTTTCTTTCTTTTTTCTAAGGGAAGCACTTTTGGGTGCCAACATTTCATAACTTGGTTTATTTAATATAAATGCTAGATGCAGCTTGTTTTTGCCAACCATTCTAATGAAAAATGTTGATGTGGCGACTAGTTTGTACAGTTAATATCTGACAGGAATTTTTCTACATGACAGTCAAGGAGTGTCAATATAATTGTAATCTTTTCTGCTCAGTTTCCTCTTTTGGTTTAATTGTGTTGAAATTAAGTTTCCTTTATAAAAAAAATGAGCATGCGAATGTGAACAAGAAGCGTTGTTCATTCTCTAGGTTGCCATTTGTGACTCTGGTGGCAGCTGGTATCGTCCTTGTGGGGACAGGCTGGGACCGCTGGGTTTTATGCAGAGTCCAGTATAGTAAATAATGATTTCTTGACCATGCTTCTGAAGTCAACTTGCTGGGATGGTTTGATTTCAATGGCCCAGATTGGAATCTTGTTATCATTGTGCTTCAAAATCTAATGCCAGAAAAGATGGTTGTAGTTATCCAATATTTTGACTGAATTAGGATTTTGGCAGCTAAAAGCCGTTAGGCAGAGATAGTCATAGGTTTAAGACATGAAAATGCAACTTATCATCTTAGAAAACCTGAAGAGAATGGTAGCAGCGAACCAACGTTTGGTTGGTTGAGTGGCTCGGGGCGCTCGTCTCAGGAAACAAGGTCACGAGTTCGACTATCCACTAGTGTTGGCCACTAGGGGTGTTTCCCGCTCGAGCAACTAGGGGCCCAAGGGATTAGTCGGGACCGGATACCTAGATACCCTTGGTTATAAAAAAAAAAAAAAAAAGAACAGAGAGAATGGTAGCAGTGAGAGTATCTCATCAGACATGACCTTACCATCTTAGTTTTGGTCTTATCAAGGGAGGCTAATGTTCTTTGTAATTATTCCTCGAAAATGCTACGATGGAACTCTTTGTAGTTTGTGAAGTGTCTCGGGTGAGATTCTTAGTATTATAGGAGTCAAATATTTTATTTTCTATAAAATAAGAGATTTTTTTATTTTTTGGTAATTATAGCTGTTTGTAAAGTCTGATTTTGGTTTAACGTGTTATGAATAAAAACCAAATAACCTTTGATAATTCTTGAGACAGTTCGAGATATCTCATACCTTGCCTGCATGGTTGTGTTATTTGTATCAGGATCTTTGTAACCCTTTTCTTGACTATTTTCGGGGGGTAGTGATCCTTCTTTGCTGCTTATGTGTGTCTTTGTTGTTTGTATATTAATAGTTGTAACAACCAATTGTTTATTCTCATCATAAATGTTGTTTCTTAGAACTCCTGAAAGGTCACTATGGAGTGGAGATCCTTGTAATTTGCAAAGACTAGTCAACTCGGTAAAAAGTCCTGATATTTTCTCTAAATATTAATAAAATAAATCTGTTTAAAGATATAAAAAGCTAAGGTGATTTTAAATCAGAACAAATTACATAAACAAAACATAATGATTTAATATCATAAAAAAACCATAATGATTTAAAGTAATGCTTTTAGGCATATATTTCTTTCTGACATTGTGCTGATAACAAATTCTTCTTTTTATTTTTGTTGCTTATCATACTGTCACCTGTGCATATTTTAGTTGTTAGATTCACAAAAACCATTGTTATTTTCTAGAATTTGTTTGAGGGTTTCTGATAGATAGTTTTAGTTATATTTGTATATTGTCATTCCTTCTTCCTATACAGGCTGTTTTAGAATTTTTTTTTTTAATTGCTTTTTATTTGTTATAGAAGTGTTTAGCTTTTCCCTAACTTAATAAAAGCTATCACATTGCTTTAGCCTTTAACATTTTTTGCAAAGTGCTATTGAATTTTGACTTGCTTTTTACTAAAAATGTTCATTATTGGAAAAGAATTTCTAAATTAATTAATTATTTTTTATTTCTTGAATTGTGAAAGTATCTTCCAATTCTTGTGAAGTTTTAAATTGAGAGCTTTTAATGGAAAAACCAATTTTCATTTACCAATTTCAGAAAATCTTATGAATACTAAACTATTGGGGATTTTTTTTCTTAATTTTTTGGACTTCCAACTATGTTGGATTCTTAGAGAATTATTAGCCAGACAGAACTTAAAATTTGACAAATTTCCACGAATAACCTGAAACATAAGTTAGTTTCCATTAATTGGGCATTTGACAAGTTTCTTGTACAAATAAATACTTCAACAAAAAGTGCTGCGGCTGTGAGTTTTGATATTTGAATTTTTAGGTGACCACATTTGTGACAATCTCCTCATTTGTGACCACTATAGAACTGCAGCTATTGCTTAGTAGTGTTGGACTATGTTGGCCAGGCCATCAGACAGGAAGGAGCAATTGCCCCCACAAGGGATTAAGACTAAACAAGAAACTAATTTATGACTCAGTAGCAAGGTACGAAACTTCGATTTCGCCCTAAACTTCGACCTTCAAAAATCAGAATTAATTCGGAGAAGTTTAATTCGACATGGAGAATTTTTGTAAAAATTTGCTAAATTAGAGAATTTTTGCATATAAGCTTAAATATCTAAATTTATTGTAGTATAAGCTAAAAACTAATATAAATAGACACTTTTAATACATAAAAATATCAATAAGCGACCTAACAAAATCAATCTTGTTAAGTGAGTTGATGAATTTGAATGACGGCTTTTGGTCTTAATTTGTTTTCTTTATTTTGATATTTAATTTTGTGGTGGCTTGCTTCTCGATCATATACTTTACTAGTTTGAATTCTATCATGCTTAATTTATTAGTTTATTATTTGAATGTGTTGTTTATTAATCTTGTTTCATAAGAGTTAACTAAAAAAAGATGACTTTAGGAAATCTTTTAATTTATTTTTAAGTTTTTATCTTATTTCGACTTTAACTATTTATTTATTTTGCTTCTTTTTCTTTTTTTTTTGGTAAAGCATATCTCATAAACTACATAAATTGTTAACTTGTTAAATTTTTAAAATTGATATTGCTATGTTGGTTGATGAAGTTGAAAATAATACATAATTATTAGTGTTTTTTTGTTTTTTATTGATGAAGTAACATCTTTTTTACTTCTCTGTCTAATTTCATCGAATTTTGTCGAATTTTATCGAATTTTTGCATTTTTTTATTGAAAAACTAAACTTTTGTCGAATTTATCGAATTTCGTCGAAGTTGTCGAAGTTTATCGAATTATTTAGCGAATTTTTGCATTTTTTATTTTACATCCCACTTTGCACTTCGATGGTAAAAAAATCAAAAAAATTCGCCGAATTTCGGCGAAATTCGGCTAATTTTTAGTCCTTGTTCAGTAGGAGGCTTGATCAGTGGGGATTAAGGATTGAAAATTTGGAGCTTAGGAACAAAGCATTGGCTTGGAAATGGTTGCGGTGCCTCCTCAAGGAAAAAGACTCTTTGTGGGCTAAAGTGGTTTTGAATCAGCACAAGGTTCAATGGAATTCTCGAGATGCTAGTGTCTCCCAAAGCCACATATCGTAGCCCTTGAAAGTTTATTCATTCCTTATACCCGATCTTCTCTAACCTAATTAGACTTAAAGTAGGTGATGATCGCCATTTTAAATTCTGGGAGGATACTTGGTGTGGTACAACCAAATTATGTAACTTATTCCCAAATATTTATAGGTTATCAACCAAACCAAATCATCCTATTTGTGACTTTATGACTTCTAGGGAAAGCAACGAGGGGGGTAGGCCTTCTTGGTATCTCCACCTTAGAAGGAATCCTTCCGATAGAGATTGTGTTGAAGCCTCATCCCTTCTTGAGATTCTCGAAGGGGCTCATCTATCCAATAAGAGTGATAGAGTGTCTTGGCCTATTGAAGCCTCAGGGGAGTTCTCCTCTAAATCTTTTCTCCATTTATGCTCTTCCCTTGATCATGTTCCACCTATAGCCCAATTCCCTCATGATTTAATCAGGAAAGCTCATTTTTCTTCAAAAGCCAAATTCTTGGGATGGACTATTGCTCATGACAGGTTAAATTGTGTGCATTTCGAGAGTTTGACTCTCCTCGAATTGGTGTTGTTAGTGCAGAAAAGATGGGGAATCCAGTCAACATATATTCGTTGACTGTGAGTTCACCAAAGGTGTGTGGGGGAAGTGGAAAGCCATCCATCAGTGGGAGAGACTTCCTAATGATTCTAACCTATGGGCCTATCCTAATGAAAATAGTCTATCGAGGCGCTTGACAGACTGCTGGTAGGTGGTTGTTTTTGCAGTAATTTGGTCAGTTTGGAAAAAAAGGAATATGCACATTTTTGAAAACCAAGAAAAGGAAATGGGGATTGTTTGGGAAGACTCATTTTTCTTGGCCTCACTTTGGGTTAGTGCTAGTAAGCTAGGTAGGGGATTTTCCTTGGGGGATAGGTTGAGGGGATGGAACCCCATTTTGGATAGTTTCAAATTATAGAAATGGACTACTTGTCCGCATGTAAATTTTGATGTACATCATACATAGTTAATACAATACAAACTTTGTTTCTTGTCAAAAAAAAGAAAAGAAAAAAAGAAACTAATTTATGACATATTCCTAGGACATTCTGAAGGGTTGCCTGGCTAATGAGCCCTTTGGTGCTGGGTTTTATTGGGAGTAAGAGCTTGTTCCAATGGTCATGTAGCTTGAATTGTACTGTTATATTTTTGTTGTTTCACCCAAGTGTCCATAGGTGCATTTTGTTTGGGAGGATAACAGATAGGTGGAAGGATATAAATGGAAACCATTCATTTTATATTGCAGGCAGATATTTCCGTGATAGTTTCTCTGTTCCTAGATCATTTTGGAGGTTATGTATTAGTGCATATAATTTTGACAGCATTGAATGTATGATAGTAAGTAGAATTAAACTTGTTTCTGATGGTTTTTTTACTGCTATATTTCTTTTCTTTTCTTTTCTTTTTTTGAGTAGATACAATGGTCCCGGTGCCACTGCACTTACCCGAGGGGTATCCATGGGCCCCCTGGGCCCCCTGGGCTTGGGACAAAGCCCATGACTAATCCCCTCACCAACTCATTGGAGTGGGAAGGAACCCATAGCGATCGCCACGAGATTCGAACTGCTATATTTCTTATTATTAGGTGCAATTTTCAGTCTTATTTGAACTTCAGTCATTCATCATTTATTTGTCCGTTTTATCTTAATTTGCAGAGTTTGTGCAAGTCTTGTCCCGTGCTCACTTAAAAATGCGTGTTTGGGAGCGTGGTGCAGGTAAATAATTTCTTTCACGGCTTTTTTTTATTTTTGAAGGTGCCTCCTGGGACTATTTTTTCAGACTTCTAATAGATTCATAAATTTCAGTTGGTTAAAACAATCAATAGCACGCTATCTAAACAGCCTCCAGATCTAAATTGATTGTATGACACAATATGGGTAGAGACCCTCTTAGACCACGTTATATTTTTGTGAGCTACAAAATAGTGTTGTTCTTTGTGCTACAGACAGTTCAAGCTAAGTAGATGATCAACAACTTTTCCATCTTTGGTTGCTTCAAGAATCCATATTGTTGGCTCGACGATACCACCATCAATGGGATGTAGGCAACCAAAGGGAATTTTGTTTTGATTGTTCATTGAGCTTAAGTGGTCCGACCCCCTTCCCGGACCTGCATGAGCCAGAGATTCGTGCACCAGGCTGCCCTTTTTTAATGAGCTTAAGTGATGATTAATGTAGGAGCAACTCTAGCCTGTGGAACGGGGGCTTGTGCTGTGGTGGTTGCAGCAGCTTTGGAGGGTCATGCTGACAGGGTAAGTTGGATGGTGTGATTGTAAACACATTAGTCTTTTTTCTTTCTTTTTTTCTGGAGACATTGATCTTGTATTTTATCATGCTTGATGCATGTGAAATAGACTTGCACCGTTGATCTGCCCGGGGGACCATTGGAGATAGAGTGGAGGGAAGAAGACAATCATGTTTACATGACTGGACCTGCTGAGGTAGTATTCTACGGATCTGTACCACTTTGATTTACGTGCAGATATTTATTATTTTCTTGTCTCATTGGCTTGTAGACATATACCTGAAGTTTTGTAGTTAAAATACTAGCTTTAAGTGATACTAGTTTTATATCTATTTAAATGTTTATTTGCCATTTTTTTTTGCATTCAAATTTAATTTTCTATTTTTTTCTTTGCACGCCTCAAATATTCTGCCCTAGAGGTAAACCCTTTGATTCTTAGCCATGATGGCATGTTCAAGTCCTCAAGCGAGTGAGATTGCTCAATTGGTTGGTATTTTCCCTTGATGACTTTCAAAGTTGCCTCTTTTCCTACGCTACTTGGACTCTGGTATGGGTGTCGGATGTGGATACATAGCTAGATGTTGGACTCGTTTATTTTAAATTATAGGATACGGGGACTCGACTAAAAAGTGTCGAAGAATCTAGATTTGGGTACTTGTACGGAGTTATGTTCATTACTAATCCTATATTCAATCTTTTTTTTCCTTCTCTCTAATTTTTTTTTATTTGTCCTTTTTTTCTCACTTAAGTGAATTGTCACCTATTAGTCATTTCCTTCTTTTATAATTTTTCTTAACACGGGTATGTTGGCTTAAAGTAAATAACCTAGGTAGCATAGCCCTTTTGTGGATGCCTCCATTATGACTTCAATTCAATATTAGATGATGCATTATTTGGAAGGGTTGAAAAATGGCATGCGGATTATGAAAAATTATGTTACGAAGTATCTACAATAATGTATTAAGTAGGGTTGGCAAAATAACCGGATACAAATGGTACGGGGTACAGACAATGCCTCATACTAACGGATATTTAGCATGTCCGTACTCGGCTCGGTTTGAAAAACAGACAAGTGTTGGTTCGTACCTGTATGTTTTAATAATCGGGTAGCTCAGTTTTGTCTGTACCCGTATGCTTTTTCAAAAATGTATACTGGTGAAGTTTTGTTTTTTTTTTTTGATAAAAAAAAATAGAGATCTCATACCAATAGTGATGAAGAACGAAGAGGAGGAAAAAGATAACAAGAAGAAAGAAAGATTCAATAAGAAATATAAGTAAAAAAGATTTAATCGAGATATGGCAAGGACAAATTAAAATAGGGATATGTAAAATATACACCTTGTATTTAGTAGGAATTGGGTGCCCATTTTTTTAGATTTGTCCGAACCTAGCCTAGTTTTTAAAACGGACACAAATTTTTGTCCGTATCCGCCCGGTTTTTTAAAAAAATTTGTCCGTACCTGTTTTAAAGCTAGCCGGACAAAAGCAGACAAACGGATCCGGACCTATTTTGTCACCCCTAGTTTTAAGGATGAAAAGGGACCTGTACAATTTTATTGAATTGCGGTGTATCTGTTTTCCTATTGTGGATTGTAAATCTTGATGGCAAGTTCTCAATTTTGGCTTATGGTCGGGTTGTTGACTTGCCTAAAGACTCAAATAGAAAGCAACCTCTTTGGTTTTCCATGGATGCAGTTGGCTCCTTTTTGTTTTCCTTACTTTATCCCCCTTTTCCTTTCTCCTGCTTTCCATGGATACCATTTCAAGAAATGGAATCCCAGACTAACAGTTGTTAAAAATTGGTTAAGGTTAAGATGTTGACGAATGCCAAATTCTTGGGTTAGAATTAAATTAGGATGGTTAACTACAGATATCTTGCTTTGTTGAAACTTGAGTTAGGATGCTATTTGCAGGGTGACAAGCTAAAGTTAGATTGAGATAATGAGTAAAAAATGTAGAATGGGGACATGATAGAGGTTTAGATGGTCCTATACTTTCCAGTGCATTTGCTGAATGCCTGCACGAGCCATACATCCTATTTGCTTCTTATTAATATTGAGAATAGACTACTTTTGTCTAGTCAGTGGAAAGTTTGTATCCAGGAAGCAAGTGCAGACCTTACCATGATCATGCCATTCAATGATAAACCAAGTGAAAATCAAAGCTTCTGGATGCAGTGATGGTGCATTTGCTGCAGAATCTGAATTTCAGGTATATCCACTCCAGATTTGGATTATTAATCAACTAAATTAGGTAGATGGGTGGTGGATTAATGTTTAATTTGTGCTATCCTTTTTTAATCTAGCGAGCATTTCCCTATTTAAGTATCTGGAAAATTATGTTCTTGACTATGGTCACCACCCACATGTATCTTAGTTGCCCTGATCATCTAGGCATTGATCAACAATCTATCTGTTGAACTTAAAATTACTGGATGGCAAAAATGCCGGAGGGAAGATTCACCCACACTCGCTTTTAATGCTTAAACATTATGCTTTACATTTTCATGATTTTTTAATCTTCAACATATACATACTTTACATAGATTACGATAAGTTTTTAAAAACAAATTAGTAGAGAAAGCACGCTTGCTATTGTGCTCCTTTTCTTTTGTCCTTTTTTTCTTTCCACCCCTTCAGGTGCGTGCTACTGGACCTGATATTACTGCTTTGAGCTCCTTTGTGGCAAAATAGAATATAAAAAGGTGATGATCAAACCCCCAAATAAATAACAAGGAAATTGTCTTTACATGTTATGTCAGCATTGAAGCTAGTGGTGTGCATTTATTTGTAAGATTTAGACACTCCCGTGTCTGTTGGGGGATTCTCCCTTTCCATTTTAATCTGTTGTCCTCCACTATGTAGTGTAGGTCCTCTACTTTTTATATCCATGGTTTGCTTATTTTAATAGCACCTCTACCTCTAGTAGTAAAAAACTCTTGCAGGACCACTTCTTTGAAGCAAGAAATTCATAGGTCGGCTATGACAGGGACATCCTATGAGCAGAACAACATTCTCTTGTCACTCTTCAATGGTATCTTCTAATCTCTAATTTCCTATATGTTAGTTGTGGGTTATCTCTTTAAATTACCCTACTATGCATAAAGCCTTTCAATAAAGAAATGGATCTGCTCTTTTAATTCAACCAAGATGTTTGTCGACATAGCTGCCACTGACAATCTGGTGGCTCCTTTCATTGGATACTCTTATGTCTGAAATTCATCATATTCTCGGTTACCACTTGTTCTATTGATGACACCCACCCTTCTCCCAGAATAAAGTGTATCTGATAAGTTATTGGCTCATCTTTCTTAGCATAGGCTGTTTAGTTAAAGTGGGCATTTTTGTAGATTAATGCGGGTCTAGGTCATTATGATGTTTTTCGCTTGAGCATTTATTACCATAAGTACGATTGAATTTCTGGTAAAGAAAGAAAAAAAAAAAATCAGCACTTTTTCTTTTTCTTTTTTTGCAACTTTAATGCCCTCTCTCTTTGTTTGAGATGGTTAGTATTGTTGAAGCCTCAACCAGTTGGTTGAGGGGCTCGGGGCTCTCGTCTCAGGAAATAAGGTCATGAGTTCAACTCTCTACTAGCGTTGACCACTGGAGATGTCTCCCGCTCGAACAACCAAGAGCGCAAGGATTAGTCGGGATTGAACCCAAGATACCTTTTTTAAAGTATTGTTGAAGCCTGTATTTTATAATAGGATATTCATCCCATGAGAAATATTTAAACTAGAAAGAAAAAGAGAGAGAGAGGATGGTGGACACCTACATATGCATCCATACGCCAAGTGCATCATTTGAATGACAGTGAAAGGAGAAAAATGGGGAGGATAGAGGTAGGCATTTATATAATGAAAACAAATGGAAGGAGAATGATTTCTATCCTTTAATCTAATTAAAGAAACTTCAAACCATATAAGAACCCCTTGTCTTCTTTGTCTTTTTTTTGGGTCCGTCTTGTTTGTACTTATATGTAGATATTTCTGAGAAATTTTGTGCGGCTATAAATGTTTTATATTTTTCCATTGCTGGTGCCTTGAAAATATGTTAGCACAAAATCCTATTCAAAATCCCTCAATAGAGCGGAGTGGAGGAAGCGAATTCATGTAGCCGATCCTATACAGTTAGGAAAAAGCTTAGTTTAGTTTAGTTGAGCTGAGTTGTAAAGCGTTCCATGTGATTTTGTAACATCTATAGTGGTAAATAAGCAGAGATTAGTTATGGTGTCCACTGGAAGTGACATTATGGAGTTGTGCTCAAATTTCATGACAAGTGGGTGATGGTATTTGCACTAAGAAAAGGTCAAGGTTAAGGAGGAAAGCGTTGGAATGTATCATTTGCCTAGTGACTTGGAACATAGGATTCTTTACAAGTAAGAGTGTAGATAAATGAGAAATAAGGGGAATCAACTTGACTAGGAAAAAAATGATAGTAATACATGATTTTTAGTACATTAGAGGGTGTATTTCTGTTTTTATTTTTATTACTTTTGGCAGGTTACCCATGAATATACCTACGTCAGAGGTGGTGAAATTTGGCTAGGATAGATATAATTTTGAAAAAACAATTTGAGGTAGTATGATTCAACTAATTCAAGGTATTAGTAAGGCTATATAATATTAACAAGTGGCTTGAACCTATATGGGATAAGTTGGTTGACACTGAGATTTGTGCAAAAGTGACTATATAAAAGTTTGATTTGAATAACATTTGAAGGCCTTCAGAGGTATGTCAAACTGAAGTCTGGATTGGTTGTTTTTACATTAAAAAGGAATGGTTGACCAAAGATAGATAGATTAATAATGGGGGTGTAAGTTTTTAAAGTGACTAACCATAATATATATATATATATGGGCAACTTGGTGCACAAAGCTCTCACCTGTATAGGATTCACGGAGTGTTGGACCACTTTAGGTCCATTTTATGTTCATGTACAATAGATATCTTTGATTGTTTCAATTTAATAAATGGAAATTGTAAGCACGAAAAACATAAGATGAAAAAATTGACTTGTATTGAATTAAAGAATTAACATATAAGAGCTTATGCAACAATGAAAGATGTCTTCTAAAAATGGAATTCTAGTGTGAGATTTTGTTCAATAGAAGTAGTTGTAATCACAATTGACGGTACAAAAAATCTATTATTCCAAACCCTTTTTTAAGCACAAGCTAAAGGTTGCCAAGCAAATTTAAAAACAAATTTTGCTCGAAAAGTATGTATAATTTATATTACATTTTTACATTTTCTATATTACATCCATTTTACACCTCGGTGGTTCAAAAAATTGAAGAATTGCCAAATTTTTCGGGTGAATTATTTCTATTTTTCAAACCATGTACATATGTATAATTTATATTTCTATTGGGAAGTTTTATGATTCATCAATCGGACGATTTGATTCATCAAGCCCTTTAATGATTTGTTTTTGATTCACGATTTTGACAACAAGGATTTGTTATATACCCAAATCAACAACTTTTTTTATATTAATTTCTCCCAAGTTTTTGAAGACATGAATGAGCTTTATATATTTGCTTGCTCAAAGCTTTATTTATTTCTTGATGTTATACACTTGTATATTGAGACAAGGACAAGTTAATCGATTTGGGCGGCTAATACCTTGGTTGAAAGGACAAACAAATGATGAAACTATTAGGGAGCCAACCTCATGAAATGTTAATGCTCTTACCCATAGAGCAGCCCAATTGCTTATCACTAGTTTCCAACAGTTCTATCAAAATTGACTACCACCACCGTGAAACCCTCTTTATCTCTCTCCACTTTATGATAACAACTTTGTTAATGCCCACTACTTATATTTAAGTGCCACCACACCTTACCCTTCTTCCCTCACCTTATCTTTAGAATAAAAAAATTTATATAAAAAGAAAAGTATGAGGTGAGGATGAGTGCACCCATCACATCATCATCTCCTCCATGAATGAATTACTTACAATAAAAACAATATAAAATGGAAAGTGTGAGTGCATCCATTGCATCATGCATATTCCATCCCATGGATTATTGGGACCCATAAGTTCGAAAAAAAACAACATTCAGTAAAAGGGTGTCTTAGATTTACGTGTGAATGCATGCATATGGAAAAACTAGCTAGCTAGGAACGTTATTACTGTTTTCATTTCCGGGCATTTTTTGGATCTCTTCTTCTTTTATCCTTTTTTTTTTTTTTTTTTCGTTTTTATAAGATTTTTTTTTTTTCTATCTTTAGGTTAGTTCAAACTGTGAAATCGAATGAAATCAGTACGCTTGATTTGGTTCAATTTAATTTTTTTGCTCTAATCGGTTTGGTTTTGGGTTGAGAGTTTTATAAATCAATCCGTTCAGTTCGGTTTGGGTTACGGATTAAAATCTTAAAAATTAATGGTAAATCGAATCGAACCGAACCGACTATGATTGTGTTGTATTATTATATTATGTATATATATATTAAATATTTTTATGTAAGTATTAATGCAACATGATATGTTGATGAAATTTTTTTGTTTTTGTAATATTACATGATTATATTGTATTATTTGTAATATATATTTTTTTTAATTTTAAAAATTATATTTTACAGATTAAAAAATATAAACAGATTAACGTAAATCGATCCAAATCGAATTGGCTCGGTTCAGTTCAGATGGATTTAGGAGGCTATAATTGGTTTACAAAAAGTTAATTTGATGCCCATCATCGGTTCGGTTTATAGTTTAAGGTCAATCGATTCAAATCGAACGGATGACACCCTAGTGAAGTTATAGTCTATAATACATGCATGCCCATATATGAATAATGATTCTATATGATGGGCTTTACATTCTATGTATTTCTAATGAAATGGATCTTGCCAAAGTTATCCATAAGGTACACCGTACACGCATTGAAGAATATCCAGTGGTTTCTTCTTATTCTTCTTTTTTATTATTTTCCCCTTAATGGCACACCCACACCCACATATGTACATGGAGATGATTTAAACAAAATGTTAGCATATATATTGTGAGTTTTGGAGGTATTATATAATGTTGAAATTAGTGTAAAATAATAGGGAAAAACTAAAGTTACACACAGAAGTGACAGATTTTATGAAAATCATTGGATCAGATATGTATACATGTATTAATGTATCTCATTCAGTGGACCAACTTTCTAGCTTCTATTCTTTATTCTTATCTTTTCTTTTTCTTTTTCAATTTTGTCCCACATCAGTTCCTTCATCAATGAATCTACTTTAATTTTGGTTGTATTATGACCTTTTTTTTATATCTTCTTTTATATTCTATGTCTATTTTAACTTATCAGTTTCTAATTTTTCTTTTCTAAAAATAAAATAAAAAAATAAAAAAATAAAAAAAATTGATGTTTAATATCCATGCATGCCTCATGCCTCCCTTATAATTAAGAAACGGTAAGCAGAGTAAATTTGTGACAACATAATATTAAAATAATTGTTGAACAGGTTCATTACTTTAATCTTTTGAGAAAAAAAAGAAAAGAAGCTTTGAGTTGTCTATGGTATTTGCTTGCAATAATCACCTCTCAAAGAAGACCAAACTTGCATAACCATATATATCTTTCTTAAAAAAATATTATGTCATAATCATCAGTTGACACTCAACTATTCTAAATTGTAAAATTCTCCTGTTGTATATATTAATTTTCAAAGAATATTCAGCTTCTGTGATGCATCAAATCAACATAAAACTGCCACGAATTGACTTAACTGACTAGATTTCAATTTTCTAATATAATCAACACAAAGTCAAGTCAAATCACCGCTACAAAATAGGGTTTTTGCTTTAAAAATAACACTTAAAACTACAATTATCTCATAAATTGCAGTCTTGATCATGAAGTGGTGTCTCTTAATTAATGAAGATTTTATAAAGGTTCATGATCACCAACTCCATGAAGACAAACAAGACAAGACTCAAACTAAAACTAAGAACTCTGCTTACAAAGAAGTTGTAGATAGATAGAGAGATTTCCTAGAGTTAAGTACATCAACTTGTCATGTTAAATTACAAATATTACATGAAGGACCCATGCCAGAGAAAGTTAAAGAGCAGCTGAAAAAGAAATTTAAGTAGAAACAAACTGACAAATGACTTTGGTCACTAAACTAGAAGCACTCTCAACCATGTCCAAAGTAGGAAACCACAGGATCATTTATTGGTGTTAACATCTCTTGTTCATTCAGGCTCCACAGTGAATCAGAATAGTAATCCCAAAGATCAGGAGAAACCATTATTGGAGAAGTGCTGAAAGTACTGCAACCTTTTTCCTTGCATGTTTCGTGAGCTTTCCCACTTGTTACCTCTTCTGGTGAAGCAATTTCCTCCCATATTTGGTCCATAGAATAATCTCCTTTATCCTGCAAACTTCCTTCTTGATCAATAATAGTCTTAGTACTTAATAAGGAACCAACTACAGTACTAATTGCAGGTTTCAAGCTTCCCTTTTCTTCTCTTTCTACTTCTTTTGAAGCTATTTCCTTCCATATTTGGTCCATGGAGTAGCCTCTTACACCTTCTACTTCACTTATCTCTCCCCTTGACCCTTGATCCTTCATGCTTGCTTCTTCTGTCTTGGGATCTTGTGATGAATCATCCTGCTGCATAGGATCGCTCGCTGAGGTTGAGCAAATACTAGAGGAGGAAGATGAAGAAGACAAAGCCCGCTTCCTCTCTTGAGCCTTTTTCCTCATGTGGGTTCTCCAGTAGTTCTTTATCTCATTATCAGTTCGACCTGGTAATCTTCGAGCTATCCTTGACCACCTGCAAGGCGATTTTAGTAGATTATATATGTCTGGTGTTTAAGGTTCAAAATATGAAACAAAGATGAAGATTTTTAAAAAAGTTTGAAAATAATAAGGAGAGAGTTGAGTATTAAAACTAAATAAACTGCTTGTCTTTCTCATTTATATATTTCAAACCTATTTCCCCAAATGGAGTGAAGATCGAGGACGAGGCGCTCTTCTTCAGGCGTCATCCTCCCCCGTTTAAGACCAGGGTGCAGGTAATTAACCCATCGTAACCTGCAACTTTTTCCTGTTCTCTTCAAACCTACAACAAAATCAGGCGGTGGTTAAAGGGTGCTTCCTCGCACCCCTTTTGTCACCAAAGAGGCTTTACCTATTACTAGTCCCCCTCCACCCCGAACCTGAAACTTTGGCTACGAAATCCCATCGTCGTTCTCCTAATAATCTCACAAAGTAGGCCAGTTGAAGATCCTCTTGCTCCGTCCACGGACCCTTTCGAGTCTCTTCTACCATCATCTTCTTCATCATTCTCACTGATCTCTCTCTTACTTGGATTCAATATTTTTGTTCTTTATTTGGTGATGGAGGCTCTCTCTTGTTGATTTCCTCCTCCTACAGGGACACCTATAAGTGCACATATTTATACCATTCAATTCCCATAGTTTTGGTGACCCTTGTGGGCATTATAATAGCAAAGGATCTCATTTGGACCCTACACGTTGTGCTTGCTCATTGAAAGTTGCCCTCAGATAAATCACATCTTAGATTTGTTGCATTCAATCCTTGACATCAGAATAGGGCTTGGCTCTGTGTATAAACATTTGCTTTTTTTTTCTTTTATAGATCACTCACTACAATATTGAAGATTTAACAGTTTTTTAAAGGTGTGTTGCTTTATCATTTTCCTTCCCTTATTGCATCTCATGTGTACATTTTGGTGTTAAATGTATGAATAGTTTTTATTAACTTTATGGATGGTTGATGATTTAATTAAATATGGCTTTATCCAATACAAAGCCATTTCCTTTATGACGAGCATTTTCGGCTTACGCTCATCATATGTGCCCTGATATGTGACCCCTCTGATCATCTTTATAGTCTTAAAATATGAATTTATATGTGAGTTTAATAGGAATTGTTCTTAATGGAACTCCTTTAAACAATGGTAACTCATCCTAAACCCTAAAGTTGTCTCTTTAATTTATCTCTTTTTAATTTTAGTGGATGTTTCTATATATATAAGGGTTTATTTTATATAAGAGATGTTTCTAGGATTGTCTCAGGTCTCAATAAGCTTTGCAAAAAGCATTGGGTTATTGATTCATGATTCAAAACTTAGGATACAAGTAAAATTGAGGAAAAAACTTTTCTAGTTTGATAAACTGAACGCTAGCATTTATCAAATTGTATTTGAAATACAAACCTTAATGACTTTTTTTGTTAGAAAAGATTCAAATATACAATATTTGCCTTCCATAGGGTATCAGGTCCAGATTCCGAACCCACTAATCCTCACACCAATAAGGTGGGACTATAATGACGACCCAAAAACTCGAACCAACCTAAGCCGAGTTTGAAAATCTTTTTTTACGTCCAGCTTGTACCCAACGCTGACGTAGTTTTTATGAACATTGTGCAGACGTTCGTTGCGACACGTGATTTAAAAAATTGTTGTCCTTCCGTTATTCGAACTTATGACCCGTATAGTGCCTATGGATCTGGCGACCAATTGCACCAACACCTCATTGGCACCTAATAAATTTTTTCATCTCAGACAAAAGGTATGTGACACAATCACACATTAGTCTAAATAGAAGGTTCTGTTTTATGTGATTTAAAGTATATATATGGTATGTTGCTATTAGTTTTTTTTTTTTTTCAATATCTTTTTAACCTTATAAAAATACAATGACATTTTTTTACATATATATGAAGACCAATTTTTATTCGTACCTCACCTAGAATTCATATTTCACTTCCAATTGAATGAAAACAGTGGCATGGACATGATGGTGTTCGGAGACAATTGTTAAAACAAGTAAACTGTACTTTGAAAAAGCCATTCCTATAATGATAATGTCCTTTCATTTGGTGAAGAGTTGGATATAAAGGGGTTGGAAGGGAGGAATGAAAGGACAGATTAACCAAATAAAATTCTAATTAAAAAGAAAAAAAATGTTTGGGTTTGTTAAAAAGAAAGGGGGGAGTCAATATTACTTGATTTTCAAAATAAATAAAAAAATGTTTGGCCTTTTTTATTTATTTTTAAACTTACTAACACATCCAAGTAGCATAAGTAATTAGGACCCTTGTTAGTAGTAGAGCACCATATATATGTTGAGGATCATGTGGGTCATTATAACCAACCAACGGATCAACTCAATCGAACATTTATTGTAACTTCACTTGGGGAGACTCAAACACTAACCTACTATGGGAAGGATAGATATTACTACAACCTCAAGCATAGAGGTGGTTTGCACAATTCTCACCATTGTTTCTCAAAAAAATCTTCAAAACCTTGGCATAATTCACCCTAGCTTTAATTTCCAATAATTATAAAAATATGTTTCCTCTCCTCTTGGAATTGTACCTTTAGGCTGAAGCTTGTTGCATGGATATGTGTCACCGAAATAAATCTTATATTGGATTCATGGAATAAAAGTTATTTTACTCTCGAAGCCTTTTAAAGCAAAACTTGACACTTAAGCCAAAGATAGTTAAGCGGGGACTATCAATAGTACTAATACAGATCTAAGTTCGTCTAAAAAGTGGTATCAAAACAAATGGTTCAGATGAAATATGGCACATATGTCAAGGTGGAGCATAAGTGATTATTATTCATAAGTTGCGGGTGGTTTTTTACGATAATAGTGGGCCAATAGCACATAATTATCTAACATGAATTATGTTGAGGTAGAACACAAATGATTGCTCATGGTTATGGATGGCTCTTTAAGAGGATGATGGTAGTTGATTTGATATGAATTATATAAAGGAGGAACTCGAATAGTTGCTCGTGATCGCAAGTGGTTCCTTGAGATAATGGCGATAAGTGATCTAACGTGGATTATGTCAAGGTAGAGCATGGATGGATGTTTATGGTCACTAGTAGTTCTTAAGATGATTGGGACAAGTGATTTGGCACGGATCATGCGATATGTGATCACTGAATTTTGAATTTTGGTTCACGATAGAGATTTGTTTGTTATATGTAGATGAAATATTAGCGTAACATTAGATATGAATAAGTTCATCATATAGAGTATAAGTTAATTAAGGTCTTACCTTTAACAATATCAAGGTCTTTTGAAGTGAAGTGCTACACCCGGTTGAGAGGTTGTTAAGCTGGGGTCATTATATAAGATCTAGACTTGACCCACATATCTCATGTGAGATGCAAGGATTGCATAGTTGTTAACAAGCTTGGATTTCAACCAATATCAATATTGTCTCTACTTTGGTCTTGTCTTTTAGATTTTAACTAGTACCAATATTGTCCGCATTTAGTGACCTTTGGGTTCAACTCTCGAGTTTTCCATTGAGAGAGTCACACTCATATTTATCAAACAATTATTTTACTATAAGATTGCAAAAAACTATGACTAAAAATTTGATAGAAATAGTTCCCTATAACTTGCTGCAAGTCAGATTTTAATTTGAATTCTGCTCCTAGTTTTTCTATCTTTTGCTAATAAGATTAATTCTATTAATTTATTCCATTTAAAAATACAATAAAAAATTCCATACTTTAACTTGAATTCAAAGTTGCATACAGCTTATCTTTATATCAATATGAATATAAAAATTAATGGGTTATCTCATCATCATTATCAAACAAATCTAAGCTGCAGCATATGAGTTGATAATGTCACTAGCAATTGACCATCAAAAAGCCAACTTTCTATTCAAATCAACAGTCAGGTGACCAAACGTGAGGACGTCCTCACCCACCCACTTTAATATCTTTGTATTTTTCACCCAATTATCTTAATATATTATTTAACACAAGAAGAAGCGACCTTTATAGCATACTCCAAGAGACTATATATTTTTATATAATTATCCATTTATATTATATTACTTGAGCAATCTTGTCTTAGATACACATAGTGTAGGGGAACTGATCCCATATGTCAATTATATATCTACTTGGAAGACAACATATGTATTTTATCAAAAAAATCAGGTTATTTGATTGATTTATTTATTTAAAAAAAACTCAAGTCAGAAAATATAATTTTAATTTTCTCATGAGAAGATTTTAGTATTACAGATAATCTTTCATTTTCTTTGTGTTATATAAGTGTTAAATTTTTTTAATTAAATAACCATGAGAAGATTTTAAAAAAAGAAATTGCTTATATATATATAAGAAATTATTTCTCGATAAAATTGAATTTTCTAAGCTATTAAACATGCACCAAGTTCATAACCAAAATATTATTATCCTTATTCTTTCTTAATTGAGCAAGAAAATTAGATATTGGATTAAATATTTTTCTTGATTCTAGGATATCGAGGCATTTTAGAGCATCTAACTAATCTCTTGAGTTGTTTGCAAACTTCTATTTCCTCACATATAATGAAACTGTATAGAGAGAGAGAGGTGTTCTTTAGATGGGATTCAAATTAACTTAGATCTCATGCTTCTTGAGAATCATATCAACCTCCAAGTTAATTGAAATAAAAATAATATTCAGGCCGTCCTTAGGTCATGCATCAAATCAAAATATTTAACTTTAAAAAAAGTTTTATAAGTTGTTCAACCCGTCCTATAGTTTTTCAATTATAATATAAGTATTGATATGCCCTGTCACTTCCCATGAGTATATAGTAGTAAGAATGTGCAACTAGCAGAGCACCACATTTGTTGTGGTGGTGTTAACAATGTATCCGGCATTGTACGTAAGACGATTCAAAACTAAAATGAAAGAAAGGAATTAATGAAGAACTTTTCAGACAAAAAGATTTAGAACAAAAAAAAAAAAGTGATAAGTTGGGGGATGGGGCCTGAAATGAGAGAGAGAGAGATTAGAAGTGGCGAGGAAGAAAGGTGAGAAAGTGTGACGTGGAAGCCACCCACCATTTCCTTCCCTGTGGTGCTGTGGTGGTGTGGTGGTGGTGGCAGCACCACTAATTTCAATCCTTCTGTCTCTTTCATCTCGCCTCTAATAGTCTATTATTTGTTTGTGAAGGCGGTGCGGCCTTGCACGTGGTTTTGCATTAGTTTTTTTTAGAAAAACTAATCCTTCGACCTCTTTATACATAAAATATAGGAAGATAAAAAAAAGGATGTTGTTGTAAATATGTTAAATATCTAAATAGTATATCTTAAGCAATATAATATTTAAGTGATATATATATTTAAATAGTATATGTATTCAAATGGTACATGTATCCAAGTTATATAAATACATATGTATGCATATCTCACATGAATCATGGAGGAATATAGTTACTCATTCATGTGAGAGCATAGTTACCCATCATATGAGTTGGTGATCTTTTAACGTAAATCTCTCCCTGTAAATATGGGAGCGATCTTAAAGAGAAGTTGTAGAGAAAATGAGAAGAGAAAGAGGAATGGAGAAAAGATGAAGAAATGAGTTGTAAAATGTTGGAGCAATAATAGAAAATGAAAAATAAAATCTAGCATTTTTCTTTGATTATTCTGACTCAGTTTACAACACGTTATCAGCAAGAAGGCTCTGCTCAATCAAGAAGTTCAATCATAAAAGATATATTGAGGTAAAATTTCATAAATTTTTATCATGTTCATTTATTTAATATATTTCCAGTTACATTGTAGTTTTTATTTTGATTTTGATTTCATACCCTAAAGTTTATGGCTTGAAGCTACATATTAAGAAATAATTTTTTAGTCAAGAGCTATATTTTTCATAACCAGAAGTTATGTTATAATTTTATTTATTTATTTATTTCTCTAACATCTAACGTAACATATAATTTATATACTTTAACATCATTATCAATTTTTATGTGAAATCACATGTGTTTTGTCTACGGGACCTATATATTTGTGGATTTGTAAATTAGCATAAAGCTAATATAATGCATTAACACTAACATTTTATCTTATTATGATGCATTACTAGCATTAATGTTGACACTAACATTTTATTTTATTGTGATGCATTATTATATTAACATTGACACTAATACAAACAGTGACACTAACTTTTTCTTTTATTATGATGCATTATTATACTAACTTTTTTCTTTTACATTTTCTGTTATTGTTGAATAATTATTTATGATTAATTGGTTATTTCAATTATTTAATTACTTTTGAAGATTTAACATTTTGAATTATGAACAAGAAGACATAACCTGAAGTTTATAGACATCTTATAACAAAAACTCATAACATTTTATTTAAAGGTTCATCACAATTAATTGCACCTAAAGTTGTAATATTACTGTAACGCCCGTACCTTAGGATGACGTCACCCGTAGAGTGCCCGTATACGTATATGATGCTCGACGCGCATTGGTTCGAGTGCTTTTGCATGAAGTTTCGGAATGATCGGAAACCCGTTCGACGTAGCAATATGGGTTGACTCATGACTATGACCATGCTAGAATCTCAAATTAACTATAGAATTAGGTTTGAACATGGTTATTAGCATACTTTGCTGATCTTTAGTGTTGTATGGACCATTTGTTATATGTAGGGACTTTGGTTGGTTTGAGTATGCCACGTAGGCAAATTGGTGATTGAAGTACTCGAGGTGATTCGTGGATCTTCTAATATTTTCTTGGATTGGAAATTGGATTGGCTAGACTTAACCAATCAATTGTGAGTATTTTTTTACTTGTGTCTTCTATGTGTGGCATTCTATTATAGAAATGATTTAAATGTTTAATTATTACGGTATGCATGATTTGATATCTCATGAAAATTATTTGATCATAGTCAATTGTAATTTTTTTCTACTGCAATTGTTTCCACTTAGATACTCAATTTTATGCCAATAACTCATTAATTTAACATCTTAATCATTAAACAATTTTATGAGTTAGTTACCAACATTTTGGTAAAATTTTAGCTCAGTCCAACGGTGGGATTGCGAGATCCAACCGTTTGATCAAACCTGCGCAAGAAAATTCGTAAATCCGAAAAATAGTGTTTGGAGCTTTATAACTCATAGTAGAAAACTCCGATCACGATCTTCACCATTCATAATGAAGATCTATCAGAGAATAATAAGCCGACAAAATTTTAGCTCAATCGGACCACAGATTTAGGAGATCAAGCGAATGATGTAATCGGTGACAGAAATTTCTTCCTCCATAGAGCGAGCTCCACTGATCCAAAACACCGTTTTCGACACGTTTCAACGGCGAACGGGTCTCCGATCATTCCGAAACTTTAGGCAAAGGCACTCGAACCAACGCGCGTCGAGCATCATATACGTATACGTACACGTATACGGGTACTATACAGATACTCTACTGGTCAAAATGATGTCATCCTAAGGTACGAACGTTACAATTACATTCATACAGACCCGAAGTTCATTATGATCAAATGACTAATTGCACCTAATATTGCAATGTTAAAGTTTCATTAGATAAATTATATATTTAAAGAAGATATATTTGAGAAGATGATGTGCTATTGAAGTAGCAATACAAAAACTGTTAAAATCTCCTCAAGAAAATTTGTGATGAAAATTACTATGCTCATCCACTTAAATTTTATATCATTCTTTGAAGTAAATGTTACTTTAATGATCATGAATATGACCTATAACAAAGACCATGATCATGGATGAAAAAATGAATATGGCAAAGGCCATAATTAAAATTATTATAAGAACCATGATGGTTACAATTTAGAATATGGTTACAACTATATATTTGAAATAAATTTATTTCGTTCCACCAGAAGTGGGGTATTTCTATTGTAGTACAAGATAAATGTTTATATATGTGTTTGTTTTAGGTGTGGAATAAAAAGAATTTGTGATGTAACTATTGTATATCAAACATATAATTAATCTATCATGCCTCAATAAAGAAAAATATGTTGAATTGAAAATATATTCATAGCTCCAGAATATAATGACGTTTTTACAACGTACCTGTAGATTCAGAAGATCTTGGATGATTTTAAAGATATCTAAAAGGATAGATATCAAATTTTCAAAGAAGATATTTATATTGCCTAATTTATTATTTGAAAATATTTAGAAAGACTTATTACTTGGATTTTTAACTTATTAAATTATGAGGTCAATTGAAAAGATATTGTGATCAGAAACTGAAAGTTCTTTGACACAATATATTTATTATGTTTTGGCACAACTTGCCAAGTCTCTAGGACCTTAATGATATTTTAAATAATGACATCATTTGGACAAGTTTTATTTGTTTATATGTCTACTTTATGAATAGTTGAAAAATCATATAATTGCGCAAATTTTTGAGATACTTTTAGAAAAATATTAGTATAAAGTTAGATGATCACAATATTAAGTATATTCGTAACAGTATTGATTATTGGAGTGATTATCCAATGAAATTGACAGCTGTCGACATATGGCCGACAATTAAGAAAAATCTAATCATTCAATTAGAAATAATGCATTAAGTTCATAACTTTATAAACAACTTTAACCCTCGTCATTTTGCATCTCAAAGCAAAATAGGGAAGTTCATGTAGGCAATAGCGCAAAATCAATCCGATACCCGAGGAACGGAAGGTGACCACCAATCACATCCAGAAGATGTG
This sequence comes from Paratinospora sagittata, assembly GCA_035771175.1. NCBI lineage: Eukaryota > Viridiplantae > Streptophyta > Magnoliopsida > Ranunculales > Menispermaceae > Paratinospora > Paratinospora sagittata. Next base: position 16,021,459 of record CM069606.1, on the reverse strand, counting down.
TTCGCCAGAATAGTAATGGATCCAATGGTGATGGATCATCTAATAAATACGCTAATAGATCATCTAATAAATACACTAATAGATCATCTATATAATCATGGGGTGGAGCGATGAATCTTAGATGAAAGAGGAAGACCGCTTATGAAAATTCGTGAGATATACGCGTGGCTTTAGACACAACAACAAACAAACACAATAATGGTGCTTTGGGTCATGATCGGTAGCCCGATCATTAGGGTCATAGTATAACAGGTATCCAGGCAATATTTCCCAGAGTATGTATTTGACAATTTTTGGCATGGACTTTGGGGGTCTAGGTTGCCCATATTAGTTGTATATAAGTATGACTAAGTGTCAGTCACAACTATGTAAATCCATATCAACATAAATAAATATATTATTGATAAATAATAAGGAATACATTGAGTTCTAATGATTTGACTTGCCCCTAGAACTTGAAGCTAGTTGGATCAAAAGTTGATCTCGCTCCTCACGGAGCTCTGTGTTCTCCACCAACACACGGTCAAAGGAATCTCCTAGATGAATACCTTCTTGTTATAAGGCATAGTTCTTCTGTCGTAACTCCACAGTCTCTCGTTGCAAATCACTAGTCTTCTGATGAAAAATGACAGTCTCTTGCTTTAATATCTCGTTCTCATTAGTTAAAGTCTTCATCAAATATTTCGTAAATACTATTTTATTATCTCTATCATTAACTTGTTCAGCTGAGGTCTCTACCTCTTTTTCGAGATAGATAACCTCTGTCTGAGTGTTGCCAAATTTTGTAACTCCAAGGAAATTGTATGATATATAAAAGTTCCCTAGAAAAGAGGGAAAATAAATTTTATTTCAAAAAACTAATAATAATAATAATAATTACCTTGGAAAGTTGGGACAAAGTTTTAAGCGAGTGTTCCTCAGGAGACAGAGACAAATATTTTTCCGCCTTGGCTTTAAGAATATCGATAGTATGATCATCATAGTTTAGCATAATGAAACCAAGCGAAGATTTCATGTCATCTTCCTTATTGGAAGATTTGACTACATCGATCAGACTAGAAGATCTGACCGCAACAGATGAAAAACTAACTTTAGGACTCCTACAAGAATGTTTTGCTCCAGCAGGTTGTTGAATCGATTTCTTTTTCTTAGTTTGCTCTAAAGGAGAACCCGGTATAATAATGGTTGTCGACAAGTCGATGTTGGGATTATAACTAGTTTTCTCTTCGCCCCTAGCACCAGTTAACGAATTCATTTTACTTTAGCTATCACAAATTGTACCGTAGCAATGAGTCTTTATTCTTTCACTGTTTAGTTTAAATAAAGAAATTATAGAGACACAAGTGTGGTTGCACATGTAATACGTCAAGATTGATGACGTAGACAACGATGAAAATTGTGCCGATACGACAATTAGTGTATATTCTGTTTGAGAATTTTGTCACCAACAAATATAATATTGGTGACACAACGACATGTCACAAGTCATTAAGAGTATAACAATTATGGTATGTTGTACAAAGTAAATGACAATGATTACTATACGAAATGATATACTATACAAACTAAAATACATTGATCATCAATATTTTTGCTCAATATAGAGCAATTTTCTCACCATTAGGGGGAGAAATAGTCAATTTCAGAATAATGGAATTGTGCGCAAAATTGCTATAATGCAATACAAGCCAGTGTAAGGCAATCCTCTTACTATCAGCCTGAAAAAAGAAAAATGTCAAAAGAACGACATGTAAAATTGCTTGAAAGACAACATAAGCTATAAGTTAATGTGAACTAGAAGTTTAAATGATAAGTTAAAGTGAAAGATAAATTCACATGATCAATCATATGCAAAAAAATTTATAAATCAATTAACTGATATATTCATCTTTACTCCATGAAGGAAAATTTACAAATAACACACCTGAAGTGTGGTTGACCAGTAAAATCAAAGTACACAACTTCTTCTTAAAAGAGTAAGGTATATGCAAATGATTGATAAATATACAAGCATTCTGAAAGAAGAATCGATTGACAAATAAATATACCATAAAAGGTATACAAGTATCTCTTAAGAGATATAGATTGAGAAATAAACACACCTTGAAGAGGTATGAGAATCTCCTGAAGAGATATGAATTGAAGAATAAATTTTCAATTTGTTTATATTTAAATTCATTCATATTTGAAAACTATGAAATGGAAGTAATATTGCTCCTAATAATATTTTAAAGTGTACTTTTGATATTATGGGATCCCAAACTATATAAGAATATCTACATTGAAAAGGTAAAAAGGAGCAAGATCAAATATAGCTAAACTCGTTGAAAACTCGAGAGCTATTTGAACTAGAAGTTCTAATACCTAAAAATGTAAATCATGTTAGATATACATGAATAAATATATTAATCCATGGATAATTATGTTATACGTGACAACCTTTGAAAGATTTGAGTTATACTTGAAGCTTCAAAATGATAATCCCTGAAAGATCTAAAAGGCCTGAAGTACGTACTGCATTAATATTCATATTGATCAATATGCATATATATTCATAATTGCTATGAGTGAGCATTCTAACAATTTGCATTTGCACTTTAATCACTTTATATATCTATTTATTGTTACATATGTTAAGACTCCTTGAGAGTTTATCAGAATATATTTTAAAGGGGGAATTTCAGACAAAAGATCTTGAAAAATCAAATTTTTATCTCGACCTGCAGATCAAGAATTTTTTCTAAGTGGATTCTTGTCTAATTATCAAATATATTAAGAGATGTTTGAAGAAAGTCCAAATGGACAATATACATCCATCAGATTCTCTAATATTGTGAGATCACTAAAAGGTGAATAAAGATGATATTCGCCTTCATTAAAATAATGAAGAGCTAGTTGGTCCTAAAGTATCGTGTCTGGATACAATAGATGTTCTTGTATACAAAACGAAAAATTATTTTTTCTATTAACATGCTTGCAAGATATAGCTCTACACCAGATTAAAATGGTGTTAAGCATGCATTATGTTATCTCCAAGAAAGCAACCAATACAAGTTTATCTTATTCAAGAAAGATAACGATAAAACTGTTTGAACATGCTCGATCCTAAGCACAATCTCACTTATAGTGATATTGCTATATTATGGAGATCTGTAAAGCATACAATAGTTGCTACATCGTCAAATCATCCAGAAAAATATTGCGACTCCTGAAGCAAGTCAAAAAATGTGTATGGATCACATGAATGATCTTAAATCAGAGGTTATCTTACAATGTTATAACAAAATAATGCAACATGTATTGCACGGTAATGGAAAGCTTATAGTGAAGCCAACAGAGCCAGATAAATTTCACAAAAGGTTTTCATCACACATGAGCTACAAAAGACTAACAAATAAGATCGAGCAACTTACTTATCAAAGTTTTGCCAATTACAAAGAAGATTATATACAATATTAAAATATATCAACTCAAAGATATTCCAGACAAAGAAACAGAACTCAATTCCCCCATGTCATCTTGAGGGGGAGAATTAAAAGAGAGTTATTGTTTAGTGCATTGTACTTTTTTTTCCTTCGCTATGATTTTGTCCCATTGGGTTTTCCTGGCGAAGGTTTTTAACGAGGCAGTCCTTACAATATAAGATTCCAATAGAATATTGAACTCTTTTTCCTTCACTAAACTTTTTCCCACTGGATTTTTCTCTAGTAAGGTTTTAACGAAACATATTCTACAATGATGGATATTCAAAAGAGGAGTGTTGTAAATATGTTGAATATCTAAATAGTAATTAGATGTACTATACACATATCTCAAGTAGTATGATATTCATGTTATATATGTATCCAAATAATATATGTATTCAAGTGGTACATGTATCTAAGTTGTATAAATACGTATCCCACATAAATCATTAAAGAGCATAGTTACCCATCATATGAAAGCATAGTTATTCATCACATGAGTTTGTGATCTTTTGATGTAAATCTCCCCTTATAAATATGGGAGAGAATATGAAGATAAGTTGTAGAGAAAATGAGAAGAGAAATAAGAATGGAAAAAAGATGAAGAAATTAGTTATAAAATGTTGGAGCAATGATAGAAAATGAAGAATGAAATCTAACATTTTCTTTGAGCATTCTTTGATTATTCTGATTTAGTTTACAACATATGTTGATTTGTTTGTATATATTGAGTGATATCATGAATCTATGATCATGCTCATATTTTACCTCCTTTACATTCTTTTTCATTTACTTCATTGTACTTGTTTTACCATATTTGTATATTATAAATAGGATAATCTTGACTATTCTTAAAATTCTGATGAATATAACATACTTTTTCCCCTTTTATATAAGGGGCCATTTAACTCTTCAATTAGCCTATATATATATAAACTCTTAACGTCATGTTAAATCAATTTGAATTTACATTATTATAGAATAAAGAGTGTAGAGAATCTCTTTTTTTTTTTTTTAATACGAGTGTAGAGAATCAAGAGTTTGAAACTATGTAAAGAACATTCAATTTGAGTTTGTCTGAGAAATCAACTCATAGAAATTATTTATTTATCAAGGATATATATAGACGAAGAAGTGTTGGGAGAAGAGAGAAAACCTTTATATGGTTTAGATGTAAAGAAAAGTTATGACATAGTACTTAAAAAAAAATTAATGTGGTGTTTTTTAGGTAAAAAAAACTACAAATAGGTACGGATTGCTAATTGAAGATATTCGTAATTATTAACAAAGTAATAGTAGGAGAAAGTAAATACCCAATTTTTTTTTTTTTTTGGGTGCTGACACAAAGTCAAAGGATGTTGGCACTAAGGCCAGAGAAAGTTGGGATCCCTCAGTAGGGCCAAGAAGGTGAGTATAACGGCAAGGGGCATAAGGACAAAAGGGGACCATACGAACCAACTATCATGGTCTAGCTTCCGACCCACTTTTATTAGGGGAGAGGAAACTTCTACTTATTTGTAAGAAGAGAAAATAGAATTCTTGACTTCAAGTGAAAGAGTTCGGATGCACACTGTTAAAGTGTCACACCCCGCCCGCCTGAACGTTCTGGCATGCGCCTGAACGTTCGGGCGTTGCCCAAATAGTAAATTTTTTTTTTTTTTGTGAAATACAGGGTATTACATAAAGTTAGTCAATATTTGAGATAAATGCTCAATTACAATAAGTTTATATCAAAGATTTGTCTTATTTTTTAAAATCACCTAGATCAAAGCCTTGAGCGCATTAGGCTCCTGAAAGGAATGTAACAATTGAAGATCCCACCGATACAAACAGCAACTCTTAAAGAGCAAGTAGACCCCTTAGATAACAAACTTATTGTAGAGTATGCTTGCAACAAAATGGCTCATAGGCCCATTCGTCGTATTGGAGATAGCATTTATTTCACATCTATGAAGGAATTCAAACCTTGATCACTTCTAGGGATACGGGTTGTCACTGCTATCAAAGCAGCAATGGATTCATTAGTTATAAATGAATTGACTAAATATTCAAGATGTTATATGGTGTATAATATATAGTTTTAAATAATATAGTATTAATAGATGAAACCAAATCCAAAGTAAATGTTAAAGTAGAGGTTTGGAGAGGTTCTACATTTTAAAGAGTTCTATTAATAAGACTAAAGCTAAATACATTAAAATGTAATTTTGGTGGCAAAATAGAAACTAAAATGAAGAGATAGTTAATATTAAAAATCAAAAGATACCTAGAAGTGAAAATTTAGATATTTAGAAGTCACTATTAATCACAAAGAAGAAATAAGTGAGGATGTGAAAGTTAAAAAGTGATGGGTTCATGGATGAATGCTTTTACGGCCCATTTGGCAGCCCGAATAAGATTGGATAGAGGTATTTTTAGCCCTTATTTTGTGTTTGGAGGTAAGGTGTGATGTCCCCCCCCTTTTTTTATTTTTTCTTTTTTCATCCTCCTCGGCGTCTTCTTCTTCTTCTTCTTCTTTGTATTTCTTCTTTAAAAAAAAAAAAAATCAGCTGGTTTTTGGCAAAAACTAGTGGTTTTGGTTTTTTTATTTTTTATTTTATAGGTTTAATATAATTTTTTTTTAAAATTAAGTTGTAAAAAAATATTTAATTATTTTTTTATTCCAATTCCAAATATACCAATAAACACACAATTACTTTATTTTTAATCATTTCTTATCCTATCCAATTTAATCTCATAAAAATAATCTTATTCTATCTCGCACACCAAGCGGACCCCCTTAGGGTATTATATGATTGACACAACCCATTAAAATTGAAAGGAACACTTTATAAAACCATTATTAGGTCATCAAGAGCAATGGACTATTGGGCAATAATAAAAAAACAACACATGAATAAACTAAATGTAATGAAAATGAAAATGTTGGTGTGGTCATGTTGAGAATACTTCACGTGGCAGCAGGTTCGAGGTGGAGTCCCGGATGCGGGTTTGGGTCCATGGGTCGTCTAGTACGTGTGGTGCCGAATGGTCAGGTCAAGGGTTCGTTGGTATGGTATAGTCGGTTATGAAGGGGCTGCATTTCTACAAGAGGGTTGGGTTAAGAGAATAAATTGTATCTTCTCAAAAAAAAAAAATGACAATGTTAAGTTCAATATACTCAACTCAATTAAGTCTTTCTTAACTTCATAAGGTCTAACAATGTCATAGTTGATTTGATTAAGTTTTACGTTGACCGTCAACTATACCCAAGGCAACTCTCCTCCTTTCTTCAAGCTTGATGTTTTTCGTCAATCATTATTAATATTTTTTTATAAAATATAAAAGATATTGTTTTTCTATAATTAATTCAAGGAATATAATAAACTACTCATGTTTGTCACACGCATTAACACTATTATAAAAGAAAATACTTCACTTCCATTAATGAAGTCTATTTGAAACTTATTTCCAAAATATCTTCTTATTATTTTTAAATAATCTTTGAGCTATTATAAAATATGCAGTAACTTGAAATAGAAGTTTTTTCTTTCTATAGGCATGCCATTACAATTTGCTAATTTAATTTATTTTCTTTGATTCTTTATATTCAAATTACGTAACAGGTTCCTAAATCTAACTGTAACACCCCGTAGTTTTACTTACATACATACGTTGAAGTATGCCTATATCAAAATGTATAATACACGTATAAGGACCTTTAAAGTTATGTGTGCATGTGACAAATGAACTTGAAAATGTCAAAAGTGAGTTGGAACGTGATTTAAATAGAAATCAATTGATAACACGTGTATTCCTCAGGTAGATTGAGTGTATGAAGAAGAAGAACGAATAAAAAGATATCAAAATAAATAACATAATGAACAGTACTCGAATAAAAGACAAATTAAGTTTACTGTTCATAAGTTGGTACTGTTCACGGAACAGTAAATAAATAAATTAAACGAAGTTGACGAAAGAGGAACGTCCAGAAGAACGAAAGAAAGAGAAGAAAGAAAAAGGAAACGGCGGATTTGTGGCCAAATTCGACGTGCCGGTAAGCTATTTTTACTATTTTTTGTCGTAAAATTGATATCTAAGCTAGATGTAACCTTTCTAGCAGAGTAATTTTTGCTGTGGGAGCCGTTTTACGGCGTTTTCAACAATTGGAGTTTTGACCCAACGTGAATGAAAATCTGCTAAGAAGGTTGGAAAACACTCCCTGGACTGTCGGGACCCCGAATATGTGGTTAGATTGAATTTATGTGTTCATTTGGAACTTTTATGGCTGTTGGAAGTTAGAGTGTAGATTGGAGACCATTTCCAATGAAACTCCAGTTTAAGGCTATAGAATGGTAGAATGGACTGTTGCGAGTCCATCGATGCTAAGTTCATAATTTTTGGAGACCGTTTGATAATTTTAGTAACAACTTACATCTTTCGAATGAATAGTGACGACGTGAACAGTGATGTGAATAGTACTATGATGTAAACAGTGAGTTGAAATGGTGATTCTCATGATAATCTATGATTCATTTCAGTGTTTAAATTGAGAGCTCAAGTGCATGGATAAATACTCTTGAGGAAGCAATTATGATGGACGTTTATTATTGCTCGATTTGACTTAGAAACCCCGTGTAACCACTGTGAGTATAGTTTTCTTGATTTGGTTCTTGTATGGCATTGTACACATATAAACTGGTTGATTGTATGCATGTTTATGTAATGCATTGAGTTTTAGTGATCATGTAAACTGACTTTAGAAATTTGAGCTTATAATAATGTCATTTCGTTAGGAATTAGACCCGGATGAGGTTTTGCGAGTCCTCATTGTCAGTAAGTTTGTCCTAACAAGGGTTGCGATCCTTGAAATGACTGTGAATTGGGTAATGAGAGGGAGATGGTAAAATATTTATGAATGAGCATCAACTATATATTGTGTGCACGTATATTATTTTGATGAATGGTGCATATGTGCTTTTGAAATGTTTTAAATCGATTTGATATGCCATGTTTCCTAAAATGCATGCGATTGTCATGTCAAGAACTATATTCACTGAGTTGTTGTTTGCTCACCCCATTTCAAGAAAAACTCGTGAGTGATAATCACGTGAGCCTTCGTCTGGTATGTGTATGTATGCTTGGAGGAAATAAATTATATTTTTGTTATTTTGATATGTATAATTATCACACATTATAGATATATGTATTATCATTTAGATGGGATGTGTGGCATATATATAGATATCTATATTGGATTGGATTTGTGATATATCAGGAAAAACAAAAGTGAAATGTTCATTTTATGGGGAGGTGTAGTCAAAATTTTTGGAAATTGTGGGAATTATTGTGAATGTTCGTTGAGGCTGACAGTGTATTGTATCATGTATATGGGTCTGTACAGTGTATAATATACTATGTCGGTCATGACGTTAGCCTACATCAGGGGCGTGTACTGGAGTGTGACACTAACTATCATAACACATCTTTTCACAGCACCTATCAAATTATCTATTTTTATTGCATGTGGATATTACGCTTGCTAGTATATACAAAAGTACTTTGACAAAAGGTCTGAATCGTCCATGTTGGAAATGGTACTTGTTTTTATTTTAAATCATCAGTACAATGTTGGCTTTGTGGCCATCTATTGAACCAAAGCCAAGTTTTCACAATATTTGTCCTTAAAAGCCTAATAATTTTGTGGGCAAGACTATTCCAGAGTTAAGAATTACAGAGGTTGTTGGGTTGTTATACTTATATTATAAGTACGTACTATATCTTTTGTGATTTTATCTCCATATTATTTTATGTAGCACTCATACCTTTAAATGATGTCATTTTGACCCATAGTGTATTCATATATATATTTGATGTTCGACGCAAATAGGATCAAGTGTCTTTGCATGATCTTAGGTCATGGAGAGTGTGCATGAAGTTTCGGAACCATCGGAGACCCGTTCGACTTCAAAATATGTCGAAAACGGTGTTTTGGATTCAGTGAAGCTCGCTCCATGGAATAAGAAATTTCTGTCATCGATTGCATCAATAACGTGATCTCCTAAATTCGTAGTCAGATTGAGCTAAAATTTTGTCAGATTATTTTTATCTGATAGATCTTTATTATGAACGGTGAATATCTTGATCAGAGTTATCTACTGTGAGTTATAAGACTTCAAACACTATTTTTTGGATTTACAGATTTTCTTGTGCAATTTTGATCAAACGTTTTGATATCGCAATCCCACCGTTGGATTGATCTGATATTTTACCAGAATGTTGGTAACTGAATCATAAAACTCTTGAACGGTTAAGATGTTAAATTGTTGAGTATTTTGCAAGAAATTAATTATCTAAGTGTATGTAATTGCAACAGGAAATTGTTCCTTTTATTTAAGTGTATTTTTTTCATGTAGGCCCAAAATACTTCTATAAAAGCTACTTTGGACGTGGGTTGCTCATTTTTACACTTTGAAGAAGGGGACGGGAGCTAGGAGAAGGGGAAAAGAAGAGCAGAAGAGAAAGGAGAGAGGAGGCTTGGATTTTGGTGCTCTCATGCCCAAAATCCCTCCAAGGTATATCATTTTCTCTCATTTTCTGAATTCTGTCTCTTTCATGTGCGTTTGCAAGCTTAATTTTGACCTAGGGTTGTATGAATCCCAGAATTTTAGGGAGTGGTGGAAAAAACCAATGTTGGACTTAGGCTTTAATTTTGAGATATGTTAATCTAGATGGCATGGGGAGTCTATAAATGGTAAAACCTCCAATTTCTAACAAGAAATTAGTAGGGTTTCATGGTTTTGACCTAAACTAGAAATTTAGACCTGGGGTTTACTATTTGAATTACATGTGATTTATGATGAATGCATGGGTAATTGTGGATATATGGCTCTCCAAATTACTGATTTTGATTAGTGGATACCCTATGGTAGTGTAATTTTGGTCTAGGCCATGTAATTTGGAAAATTGCTATGTAATTTGGGAATTTTTGCCCAAATTGGAGCTTTTGGCCCAAATCAAGTCAATTGATAAAATTGGCTTGGGGATTGTTTAATTGAACCCAAATTGAGGAGAATCATGGGTTTAGAATGTTTGAACCTATGTTAAATTGGTATGACTTAGTTCATTTTGACTTAATGTTTTGTATTGGCCTAAATTGGGAATTTTGACCAAGACTTAGTAAATTGATGAAATTGACTTGATAAATAGTCTAATTGACCCTAATTGTGATTGAATGTCATGTATTCTAGTGGTTGGATCAACCTATCACATTCAATTGGGTTAATTTTGGGTTATATTAATATTAATTGGTTGAATTGAGCAATGGGATTTGGCTCATGTGTATAACCAATTTAGAATCTAATTGACTTTTGATTTGGGTTTAAGCATGGGTTTTTGGCACATTTATAGGTTGATTTTTTCAGTTTGTGTAAACCATGTCATTTCAGCGTTTTGTGATTGATCTAAAACCCATATAATCAATTGGAGAGTTGTGGTAATCGGATTGGAATTAAATTGGCTAGACTTAGCCAATCAAGTATGAGTGTTCTTTTACTTTTGGATTATTTATATGTGGCATTGTAGTATAGAAATGTTTTAAATGCTTATGTATTATGGTATGCATGTTTTAATATTCCATAAAATATATTTGAGCATAGTCAGTGGGATGGCAATTTGGGTTGAGGCTCCTAGTTGGGGTTTCCTTTTTGGGAATTCTCGTAAGTCTAGCGGCGATCCCAGTTGTATACCTGGTAGATGGTTTTATGATTTGTGTATAGGTAGTTTAGCTTAGGCTAATCCTACGTGCTGCACAACTCCAGAAATCCTATTAGAATACGAGTATTGTGTGTGTGTTCAGGTGTTGTGTGTCAAGCACCAGCCCTTTGATCATCGTACTCAGGAGGTGTTAGGATTGCATGTGCATGATTACAAATGATATGCATTGTCTTAGGTATGACATGATGCATTTATGTTAGCATGTATGTAATCTTATTTCATCATCGTGATCTTGCCATGTTTTTATAAATGCACGTATATGCCACTTGTAAATGATACTCACTGAGCTTGTTGTAGCTCACACCTCACCCTTTTCTTTCAGGATCTGATACGAAGGGTAAAGGGAAGACTTGACTGCGGAGCATCCCTTGGTTTTTGTTCATATAGGTGTTGTACATTTTCTATTGTATTTTGATATTATGTACATGATAACACCTAATATATGTATATTTAACATATAGATGGGATGTGTTGGGTTTGGTATATCTTGTGGGCTTAAGAAATTTTATTTTTGGAAAATTGGAGATGTATTATGTTTATTTCATCGTTGATTATATTTAGATGGATGCTTGATAGGATTGTGTTTCATTTTGGGATTCGTGTTATATTAGGCTGACGGGATGCCGAGTGTACCGATGGAGGGTATACTCTGGGGTTCCGTGCCGATCATGACGTCACGTATAGTGGGTCGTGACAACTTTGGTATCATAGCAGGTTGTTTTAGGTTTAAAATCTTTAAAAAGAATAAAAAACTTATATAATATTATGATTGTTTTTATGGATAGTTATCTTAGGCATAACTTCTCCTGGATCATGATCCTGATTGAGTTTTTCCTTATTTGTGAATTTTAGATATTTACAAGAGAGGAAAGAGCGGGATCAACCACGGACCCAGAGGAACGCCTTAGGCGTATTAAGGCAGTCTTAGAGGCCACTCAGCAGCAGCAGGCCTAGATCCTCGAGTTGCTAGGCCGTACGCAGGGTATTAGGCCACCATCGCAAGGTGATGTAGCAATGGCTGCACAGCATAGTAGTGTGGCAGCAGTAGGGGGTCAGGACGATTAGGCAGATCAGGCAGGACCAGCTGGGGTCCAACATGCTACAATTGGGGAGACTGAGGCTGAGAGGGCAGAGAAAGATCGTTATGAGAAGGTTATGAAAACCTTCAAGTATCGGAATTTGGTTGAGTTTCCGGGAGGTCTTAACTTAGAGCTTGTTGAGGGATGGTTGACTCGGATGGAGACCATTTTCAGTGACATAAGAGCTCTTGAGCACAATAAGGTCAAGCTTGCCAGGTTCAAGCTCATTGACAAGGCAAATAAATGGTGGGAACGAATGGAGCGTATCGAGGGTAAGATCTGGACTTGGGCTAGATTCAAGGAGTTGTTCTTTAAGGACTTTTATCCACGGGCCGAGAGGGATCAGCGTCGGATCCGGTTTTTACATCTGACCCAGGGCAGTATGTCTATCAGAAAGTATGAGCAAGAGTTCAACAGATTGGCACTCTTCGCTCCATAGATGGTGTCTACCGATGAGCTGAGAATGTAGAAAATACGGGATGGTTTTCGAGACCGTATTCGACAGGGTTTGGCACTGGCCGGAGTACAGACTTACGCTCAGGCGTTAAGGCAGGCCACAGATTTTGAGGCCGCAGAGGCTAATTCACGAATGAGGTTACCTACCACAGTCCAGACACCTGTAGCTCCATTAGTTCAGACACTGCCGATAGAGTTAGGAGTACAGTTTTATGGTGATAGGAGAGACCAACGTAACAAGAAGCCGAGATCCAATGGCAGTGGATATGAGGCGTCTGTGGCCTCCGCTCTAGTATCAGTGGTACCCCCAGCTGCAGGCCAGAGTGTTCAGATTTCTGGTTGACCCCAGCAGCAACAGAGTTTTGTCAGATTTGGTGGACAGTAGACAATCGAGGCTGAGTCTCACGCAGTGTCTTCAGCACCTAGAATATCGAGGACGATTGTTTATTTTGGTTGCGGGGCTCCAGGGCATAAGAGGAACCAATGTCAACAGAGGGCGTCTTTCGGCCAATATAGTCCTACACCAGTTCCTACTAGAGAGCGGGCCAGAGCTATTTCGCAGGCAGATCCCGATGCCAGCAAGCAGTTAATATAAGGTACGATCAGCATTTGTGATTCTATGATGTATGTTTTGATTGATGTTGGTTCTACTCTGTCATTTATTTCTGGTAGTGTGGTAGATAAATTGAGATTGTCTACTATTAGGACTAGTACGCCGTTGATTTTGAGTAAGGCGGCCGGTGAGAGGATTTACCCTAACATGGTATGTGTGGGATGCATTGTGAGATTCGAGGATCAAGAGATGTCAGTTGACCTTAGAGTCTTAGAGTTCCTCGAGTTTGATGTCATATTGGGTATGGATTGGTTGGCAGCGTATCACGCTCACATTGATTGTTTCGGCAAGAGGGTTGTCTTTCAAATACCCGAAGAGCCAGCCTTTGTTTTTTGAGGCAGAACTACATCCAGACCACCAACCCTGGGTAAATTAGCCACTGATGATGAGGTTGTTACGATGGCTAACTTGAGGCCAGTGGATGATGTGGGTCAGCATGTTCAGTTAGCAGACCTTCCTATAGTCTATGAGTACCCAGAGGTTTTTCCCGAAAAGTTACCTGGCTTGCCGCCTAAGCGAGAGGTAGACTTTATCATTGAGCTTATGCCCGAGATAAAACTCATTTCCATTCTACCGTATCGTATGCATCGAAAGAGTTGAACGAACTCAGATCCCAGCTTGAAGAGTTGATGGGCAAGAAATTTATTTCCCCTAGTATGTCACCTTGAGAAGCGTCTGTGTTGGTCATCAAGAAGAAGGATGGAAGTCTTCAATTGTGCATAGACTACCGTGAGCTAAATAAGGTAACTGTGAAGAACAAGTATCCACTTCTTCGTATTGATGACTTGCTTGATCAAGATTGGGGCCAAATTTTTTTCGAAGATTGACTTGAGGTCTGGGTACCATCAGCTGAGGATTAGAGATGAGGATGTTCTGAAGACTGCTTTGTGGACGAGGTATGGACATTACGAGTTCCTGGTGATGCCCTTCGGGTTGACTAATGCACCAGTTATGTTCATGGATCTGATGCAGAGAGTGTTCAGACCGTACCTTGACAAGTTCATTATAGTCTTCATGGATGATATCCTAGTTTATTCTAAGACTAGAAAGGATCATGAGCATCATCTCAGAGTTACTTTGTAGACATTGTTGGAGCATAGGCTGTATGCCAAGCTGAGCAAGTGTGATTTCTGGATGACCGAGTTAAAATTCTTGGGTCATGTGGTTAGTGCAGAGGGTATTTCAATTGATTCTGCTAAGGTTGAGGCGATCATTGATTGGCCAAGACCTACCACAGTGATAGAGATTCATAGCTTTCTGGGTTTAGCTGTCTATTACAGGAAGTTCGTGAAGGACTTTTCCACCATAGCCGCATCGATGACTAAGCTAACTCAAAAGAAAGTGACTGTCACATGGTCGGATGCCTGTGAGAGAACTTTCAGTGAGTTGAAAAGGAGGTTGACTACAGCTTCAATGTTAATTCTTCCTGAACCTGGGAAGTAGTTGGTGATTTATAAGGATGCATCACTCTTAGGTCTGGGATGTGTGCTGATGCAAGAGGGTCGAGTGGTTGCATATGCATCTAGACAGCTTAAGGTGCATAAGCACAACTACCCTGAGCATGATTTGGAGCTGGCAGCTATTGTGTTTTCACTGAAGCTATAGAGGCATTAGTTTTATGGTGAGAAGTTCACTTTGTTTTCTGATCATAAGACTTTGAGGTATATTTATTATTAGAAGGAGTTGAATATGTGGCAGAGGAGATGGCTCGAGTTACTTAAGGATTATGATTTCTCTTTGGAGTATCATCCAAGCAAAGCCAATGTTGTGGCTGATGCTTTGAGCCGTAGGCGAGCAGGTGGTTGCTTTTCAGATGGCCCAGCAGTGGCATTTACTTGAGAGAGTGACTATGATGAATATACTCTCGGACGCACCACGTACTAAGATATGTTCTCACATGCACGTGCAGCTTGCTGATACCCATATTACGCGGGTTAGAGACCTACAGGAACTTTGTCCGGATTATGACATGTATCATAGATACGCAAACAGTGTTGATCATTCTGATTGGCAGATTGGTCCAGTTGATGTCTTGCGGTATAGAGGAAGACTATGAATCCCATATGATGCTGAGTTGCGTGCTGAGATACTTCCAGAGGCTCACAGATCTCAGTATATTGTTCATCCAGGGGCTACCAAGATGTATCATGACATGAAGAGTTCTGTGTGGTGGCATGGGATGAAGAAGAGTATTGCTGAGTATGTGCAGAGATGTGAGGTCTACCAGCAGGTTAAGGCTGAACACCGGAAGCCTGGTGGTCATATGTAGCCATTACCCATACCCAAGTGGAAATGGGAGCACATTACGATGGATTTCATCATGGGATTGTCGAGGTCTCAGTGCAGATTTGATGTCATTTGGGTTGTGGTCGATAGATTGACCAAGAGTGCACACTTCCTTCCTATGAGCGCCAGAGACTCTGTGGATAAACTGAGCAAATTATATGTGAGAGAGATCGTGAGATTGCATGGAGTGCCCTTGTCTATCGCGTCGAATGGAGATCCACGATTTACATCAAGGTTTTGGCAGGCTTTGCAGACTCGATTTGGGACCCGTCTCTGACTCAGTACAACGTTTCACCCTCAGACGGACGGTCAGTCCAAGATAGTGATCCAGATGCTGGAGGATATGCTCAGGTCTTGCATTTTAGAGTTCGTTGGTGGTTGGGGTGAGCATTTACCCTTGTGTGAGTTTGCTTACAACAACAGTTATCAGGCAAGCATCGGTATGGCACCATATGAGGCTTTGTATGGAAAACCCTGTAAATCACCAGCTTGTTGGTACGAGGTGGGAGATACGCAGTTATGGGGCCCTAATACAGTTGTTGAGCAGACTGAGAAAGTCAAGCTGATTCGGCAGAGGCTGAAGTAGGCTCAGGACAGGCAAAAAAGTTATTATGATAATCGGCATAGGCCATCAGAGTTTGCCACGGGAGACCTAGTTTTGCTTAAGGTCTCACCACGGAAGGGTCAGAGAAGGTTCGGCGTCAGAGGAAAACTTGCCCCTAGGTTCATTGGGCCATTCTAGATTGTTGAGAGGATTGGACAAGTAGCGTACACTCGAGGTGTTCATGATGTGTTCCATGTATCGATGCTGAGGAAGTTTAATAAGGATCCATCGAAGGAGTTTTATCCCAATCCAGCTCATGTGCTTGATGTGAGTTATCTGCAAGTTGGGGAGGATATGACATATACGGAGTTGCCTATTCAGATTGTGGCTCGTCGGGTTCAGAAACTGAGGAATAAAAAAGATCCCGCTTGTGCGAGTTAAATGGCAATTCCACAGTAATGAAGAGCAAACCTGGGAGCGTGAGGACCAAATGAGGAAGCAGCTCCCCGATCTTTTCACCGACTGAGGTTAGTTCTCTTTCTTTTATTTTGAGAACAAAATCTCTTAAGTTGGGGAGAATTGTAACGTCCGTACCTTAGGATGATGTCATTTTGACCCGTAGAGTACCCATATACGTATGCGTATATATATTCGATGCTCGACGCTTGTTGGTTCGAGTGTCTTTACATGATTTTAAGTTGTTTAATGTATGTATAAAGTCTCAGAATGATCGGAGACTCGTTCGGCGTCGAAACATGTCGAAAACGGTGTTTTGAATTAGTGGAGCTTGCTCCATGGAATAAGAAATTTTTGTCACCGATTACATCAATTTCTTGATCTCCTATATCCGTGGTCTGATTGGGCTGAAATTTTTTCTTCTTATTCTCCTCTGATATATCTTCATTATGGACGGTGAAGATCTTGATCGGAGTTGTCTACTGTGAGGTATAAGACTCCAAACACTGTTTCTCAAATTTACGAATTTTCTTGCGCAGCGGTTGGATCTCGCAATTCCACCGTTGGATTGAGCTTAAAGTTTACCAGAATGTTGGTAACTGACTCATAAAACCTTTGAACGGTTAAGATGTCAAATTAGTAAGTTGTTTGCAAGAAACTAATTTTCTAAGTGAAAGTAAGTGCAGCAAGAAAACTATTCTTTTTATTTAAGTGTATTTTTTTCATGTGGGCCCAAAATTTTTCTATAAAAGCAACCAACTCTTTTTTTTTAGCTCACTTGTTCATTTTCACTTAGAAAAGAGTTTAAGTAGCTTGGAGAGGAGAAAAAGAAGGGGAAAGGAGAAAAGGGAGAGAAGTTAAGGTTTTTTGGTGATTTTTGCCCAAAAATCACCCAAGGTAATCAAATTCCCCTCATTCTTTCTCATTTTTCTTCCTTCTATCACTCTCCTTCATGCATGCAAAACTGATTTTCGACCTAGGGTTTCTATGAATCTCGGATTTTAAGGGTCCTTGATCTAGGGTTTACTTGTTTAGGCCATTTTATGCTTGTTTTTTATGCTAATGACCTTTCCTAACCTCAATCAACACCTAATGAATGTTTTTCACCCATAAATCCCGAAATTTAAGGAGGGAGGTGGAAAATCAATGTTGGACTTAGGTATTAGAATTGAGATATGTTAATTTAGAGTGTGTTGGGAGTCTATAAATGGTAAAACCCCCAATTTCTAGCAAGAAATTGGTGGGGTTTCATAGATTTGACCTAAACTGAGATTTTGACCTAGGGTTTCCTATTTCAAATTGCAAGTGATTTGTATGGAATGCATGGGTAAATGTGGTGGTATGACACTCTAATTTACTAATTTTGATTAATGGAAACCCTATTGTAGAGTAATTTTGGCTTAGGCCATGTAATTTGGTAATTTTCATGTGATTTGGTGATTTTCATGTAATTTGGGGATTTTGCCCAAATTGGGGATTTTGACTTGGACTTAGTCAATTGATGAAATTGACTTGATAGTTAGTCAAATTGACCCTTAATATAATTGAATGTCATGTATTATAGTGTTTGGATCAAGGGGGTCAACCTATTGCGTTCAATTTGGGTTATGTATAGTTTAAATTGGTATTAAATGATTGAATTGGGCAATATGGAAATTGACTTATGGGTATAATCATTTTAGGAACTTAATTGGCTATGAAATTGGGTTTAAACATGGTTGCTTAGCACACTTATAGACTGATTTTCAGTAATGTGTATAAATCATGTTTCATGTAGGGATTTGAATTGATTTGAATAACCCAAGTAGGTCAATTGGGGATTTGAAATGCTTGAGGTGATTGTGGTCATCCTAGTGCTTTATTGGATCGGATAGAATTGGCTAGGTCTAGCCAATCAAGAGTGAGTGTTTCCTTACTTGTTGTCTTCTATATGTGGCATTGTAGTATAAAATGATTTTAAATGCTTACCTAATATAGTATGCATGACTTAAATGTTCCATGAAATGTATTTGAGCATAGTCTAATAAGGTTGCAATTGGGTTAAGTCTCTTAGCTGGGATTTTCTTCGAGAAATCTCGTAAGTCTAGTGATGATCCCTAATTGTGGACCTCGCAGAGAATTTTTATGGGTTATGTATGTTAGGATTCGCCTAGGCATAGTATTTGTCTTGGTGGGCGAACTTTATGGTTCATACAATCCTAAAAATTCTAATAGAATACGGGTAAGAGGTTGATCGGATGATGGGTGTCGCGCACTCAGACCCTTGTATTGATTCTTACCTAGAAGGTGTTTAGGATTGAAATGATATGCATTGTCTTGATATGACATGATGCATTATATTGAGCATGTATGTAACCTTGATTATATCCGCGATATTTAAACTGCTTTAATGATCTTGAATTGTTTTACTTAAATGCATGTATATGTTGTCATTTGTAAAAAACATTCACTGAGCTTGTTGTAACTCACCCCTCACTCTTATCCTTTCAGGTTCGGATAGGAAGGAGAAGGGAAAGGCTTAACTGCGATGCATTTCCCGCCATTTGTGTCATAGGTGTTAGTACTTTTCCGCATATATTTTGATAAATTATATTATGTAATACCTAATACTTATACTTATCACTTAGATGGGTTGTAATCATGTTTAAGTATTATTTTGTATATTATACATTATGGACTTAAAAAAAAACAAATTTGGTCGTCATTTGTGTATGTTTTTACATTAATGATTTGATTATGTTCATATGTTTTGATATAAGTTTGGGGATTATGGTTTGTTATTAGAAGGCTGACGGGATGTCGGGTGTATCAAGGGGGGATATACCCGGGGTTTCGTGCCAATCATGACATCACGGATAGTGGGTCGTGACATCTCCTCCTTGGGAGCGCGATTCTCTGAACATCCAAAAAAATTACATCTCGGGTTTTTGACACAGACGCACTTCTTGCTAAAATTCAAAATTTTCAGCTCCCTGGAATCCACCACCAAGAACGCGCTTCTTGCACCCCAGTTGAAATTTTCACTAAGTATGGAACTTTTATGATACCACTAACATCCTAGTGTACCAACAACCTACGATACATGTATTTTCATTATTCTAAGGCCAATATACATACATATATGCATATAAATATGTCTTAGAATACGTATAAGTCAACGATTATGTTTGAATCGTTGTACTGGGCGTTACAATCTGAAAGGCCTGAAGTACGTACTGCATTAATATTCATATTAATCAATGTGCATATACATTTTCATAAGTGTATGAGTGAGCATTTTAACAATCATATTTGCATATGCACTTTATTCATTTCATTGTTGCATATGTCAAGACTTCTGAAGAGTTTATTTGATTATATTTATCAAGGAAAAATTTGAGATGAAAGATCTTGAAAAATTGAATATTTGTTTCAGCCTGCAAATCGAGAATTTTTCAAGTGGGATTCTTGTCCATTTATCAAATATATTAAGAAATTTATTGAAGAAATTTGATTTGCACAAGAGTATCCATTAGACTCCTCAATATTGAGAGATCACTGAAAAGTGAAAAAAGATAATATTAGCCTTCATTAAATAGTGAAGAGTTAGCTGGTCCTGAAGTACCATGCCTAGATGCAATAGATGTTCTTATATACAAAACCAAAAATTATTTTCTCTATTAACATGTTTGCAGGATATAGCTCTACACCAGATTAAAATGGTGCTAAGCATGCATTATGTTATCTCCAAGAAAACAAGAGATACAAGTTTATCTTATTCAAGAAAGATAAAGATAAAACTAGTTGAATATACAAATGTTGAATATTTGTCAGACCCCCACCATGTTCGATCTCAAGCACAATTTCACTTATAGTGATATTGTCATATCATAGAGATCTGTGAAGCAAACAATAGTTGCTACATCTTCAAATTGTCCATAAAAGTATCGCGATTCCTGAAGCAAGTCGAAAAATGTGTATGGATCACATGAATGATCTTAAATCAGAGGCTCTGTTACAATGTTATAAGAAGATAATGCAGCATATATTGTACAGTAATGAAAAGTTTATATTGAAGCCAACAGAGCCAGATATATTTCACAAAAGGTCTTCTTCACACATGAGCTATAGAAGACTGACAAATAAGATCGAGCAACTTATTTATCAAAGTTTTGCCAATTACAAAGAAGATTATATACAATATTAAAATGCATCAACTCAAAGATATTCCGAGTAAAAAAACAGAATTGAATTCTCTCATGTCATCTTGAGGGGGAGAATTAAAAATGAGTTATTGTTTGGTATACTGTGCTTTTTTTTCCTTCGCTATGGTTCTATCCCACTGGGTTTTTCTGGCAACGTTTTTAACGAGTCAGTCCTAACAATATCAAGCTTCAATAGAATATTGTACTCTTTTTCCTTCACTAGACTTTTTCCACTGAGTTTTCTCTAGTAAGGTTTTAACGAGCATATTATACACATGATGGATATTCAAGCAATATGGTATTCAAGTGGTACATATATTCAAGTTGTACAAATATGTATGTATACGTATCCCACATGAATCATGTGGGAGCATAATTATCCATCTTCACCTATAAATAGAAGACGGATTTGAGGTTATTGTGTATCCAAAAAAAAATTAAGTTGTAAGCTCTCTCTTATAATCTTCTTGAGAATTAGTATTCGTTATTTGTATTGAAACAAAGTTGTAACAGTTTTACAACAATATAGTAGTTAAGATAATTATATAAATGAGTTTATTGCAATAATATTCTTGTTAAAATGACTTGTTTTACTACAATAAAATAATATGAAACCAAATATATTAGACAAACTAATTTTTTTCTTTGTTTCAACTAAGCTCTTTAGTATCAATTGTCTAAACAGATTGGTTGAAGTTTCTTTGCTTCACTTTTATGTTGTGGCTACATGTGGGACACTTACACCTAATTGAGAAAGATGCTACAATGTCTCTTTATGGTGCTTTTTACAGGTGGATTAGTTTTTGTAGTATATGTAAGCTGGCTAGAAAGACAATACCTAAATTATTAATATACATGTAATGTTTTTTTAATTAGAAAAGACTTGTAATTAGCTAAATGAATGAGTTAAATTAACATGAAGAAACACAAGGTGGAAATAGAATTTTAAGAGGCGTAGATTGACTAGCCAGCCAATTAGTTAGTTCACTCCTCTCTCTCCTCCAACAATGTTTTATATTGCACCAAGGCATGTAAAATAACTACCTTACAATCCTTGTAAAATAATTATTTTTGTTAAACTTTCACTAAATCCTTTTTTTTTCTCCATTTATTAATTATAAATTTATCAGGAAGCACAATAGGTTTTATTCTAAAAACTTAGACAAATATTTAGAGAAGTACAGTCTCTGACTCCAAAATAGTCTCATCCTGCAAAGGAATTAGAGGGACAAGGGGGTCAAAAACTCAAAAAAAAAAAAATATATATATATATATAGAGAGAGAGAGAGAGAGCTTTGTATCATGAGATGATCGGGTGAATAATCAAAGAGTGGAGAGACTTAGAATCCAACGGCTGAGATCAATCTATATTAGGGTTGTTCATCAACTCAACCGAACTAAACTTTTTGGATTGGGTTAAATTGGATTTTAAAATACTAAATTCGATCAAATCAACCCGAATCGAGGTAAGTGTTAAAATTCTAAAATAACCCCCTAAGGGTTATATTTTTAAGATTTATATATATATTATGATTCTTGTCTAATACTATCTAATTTAGTTTATACCAGAATATATATATATTATAGGGTTACTATACTATTAGGGTGCCTTTGGTGCGCGGGATAGAATAGGATAATTTTTATGGGATTGAATTGTATTCAATTGGATGAGATTAAAAATAAAGTAATGTTATGTTTGGTGGTATATTTAGAATTAAAAAAAATTAAATTAAATTAAAAAAAAATCTGGTTTTGCAAAATTGTTTCACAAAGGTAGAAATCTAGTTTTGCGAAATCGCTTTACAAAACCAGATTAGAAAGAAGAAGAAGAAAAAAAAAGGAGTTGGTGTAATACCTCGTAATTTTAATTATACACCTACGTTGAAGGATATGTATACGAACGTAGGAGTGCTATGTCAGGGGCGTCGTGACAGCTGGAGTGAAGGCGAAGATAAAGTTGCAGAGAAGAAAAAAAAAAATGTTAAACGGGATAAAAAAACCACCAAAAATGGTGGGATTGTTTTATCCCATACTAATAGGATAAAATGGTGAGGTGGGATAAAAATAATCTCATCCCACCACACCTTCAAACATGGAAGTGGGACTAAAATTAATCCAATCTCATCTACGTTACTATTTTATAAATTATTATTATTATCTACTAATATGTAGTATTAATAAAATATTTATTATCAAATAATAATAAAAAAATATAAATAGTTAAAATTTTTATATCAATAAATTATATATCAAATATAAGGCTTAAATGTAATTCAATCGCAACCAAACTATTCTAATTAGGTTGGGTTTCAAATTTATACCTTTAACAACCGGACAAATTTTTCAAATTTATCGACTAACCCAACCAATCAACACCGCTAAAGTTTATATCAATCATCGCTGTAAAATACACTAGTGCTGAGAGAACACGAACGCAAAGTGAGAGAGCGCTTGTGTTGCAGCTGTAGGAGGGAGCGTGCGTGCAAGAATGGCGTTCGCGGCGAGAAGCGTTAGGGTGCCGCCTAATTCTGCAACCCTAGAGGAAGCGAGACAGCGAACCTTCGATTTCTTCAGGCGAGCGTGTAGATCCATCCCAACCATCATGGACATTCACAATCTTGGAGATGTTGTTACCGCATCTCAGCTTCGATCCATCATTTCCTCCGAAATTCGAAAGAACGCCAACGTCACCAACCCCAAGGTAACCCACCAATCAATTCAAAGATTCGTGATTTTTCAGTTCTTGCCTGTTCTGATTTTTTATTTTTATTTTTATTTTTATTTTTTTTTACTTTGTTTGGATATTGAATTGCTGTAGAAGTTAGTTGAATTTCATTCGTTGATATATGGTGATGAGTGTCGTTCATAGGTTTGATGTAAGGATATGACTTTTTTTTAATTTTTGGGTATTTCGTTGGATTTGTTTTTTTGGTTGTGTTTTGATTTTGGGGATTTCACTTTCTTATATGATATTTAGCCATTTGGGAGCTGTTGCCTTAATCTCCCGTTTAGGAATCATTTTTTGATGGATAAATTTTTACTTTCACAACAACATTTTTTTCATTGGTTTTAATCCTTGATCATTTTTCCTCTATTCAGTAATATTTATATCAATATTAACCACTGAAAGAAGCATTTACTCGAATTGTCACGACAAAAAGCAAAATTGATGGATGTTTGTATCATTTACAACACTTGACGGTAACTCATGGTTCTACTAATTTCTATTTTGTAAGCTGTAATAAGAGTTCTTCAATTCCTTGAAATGCAAGAAAGTGGTTTCAAATATCCTAAAGAAAATGCAGTAGAAAAAAACAATTTACTCTCTTCAGCTCTATTTTCTGTCCAAAAAAAATGAAATGACAATGTGATAGTACCAAGAAATAATGTTCAAGAAATGAAAGCCTCAGTAAAACAATTAGATAAGATTGGAAATAGGTCGGATGAACTAACATCTGGCATGGTCATAGCATTGAAAGTAAATAATGACATTTAAGTGTGCCATGGATCAACTATGGTTCAGATAATAATAACTAAAAAGATATCTATCGAGAACCTGATTCATTCCAATCAATATTTATCAGTGCTGGTTTGCTTCTAGCCTACTAAGTTCATTTCTGTTTTCCATCGGTCCAGGTTCGGTTCCTCTGTATATAGGTTCTCAAAAGTGTGAATCCCAGGTCTTTCAATGCAAGAGAAATGTAGCAAAATGAAACCTATTCTTAGTGAAAATGCGTACACACTGCTTTTTCATGCGGCCTTTTAGGTCGAAAGCAATCGGAATTTTTTTATAAGAATGTTCAAATGTTGTCCCCCATAGAGTCTTTATAAAATCTCAAAACTTTCAAAAAACTCCCTTTCCTACCATTCTTAATTTAGAATGTTTGCGTATCTTCACTTGTATGGTTCATATGAATGCTCACTTGTATGGTTCATATGAATGCTTTATTCAGATAGATAGGTAGAGCAAGAAACTAAGTTAATATTCTTCAATAAAATTCATTTCTAATACATCTGATAAAGGTGTTACTAATTTATTTTTTCACATTGTCCACATGGGGACTCTTTGTTTTTGGACAATTCCTGGTTTGGATTTTTTTTACTTAAAATATGGATTGGATGCCTTGAAAATAGCTGATAGAAACCATATAATGAGCTAGACCAACTGACTAGTCTGACAGCAGCTGTAACTGTAAGTAAGTGTACAGGTAACTAGAATAGCTCTTTTGGGCAGGAGAATAGTAAGTTATTGGCTATAACTACTGTGCAAAGGCTAGGAGAAATTGTAATCCTAGTTGCTCAGATCAATCTTGAGATCCACTTGAAAGTTGAAAACATTTTCCACGTGATCCAATTGCTTAAAGGAAAATCACTCGTATAGAATCTCCTAGTGAAGAGATCAATTGTTTCTGACCCTAATGCCATGTACTCACAAGTTCATCAAAAAGATGGCTGGTCTTTCTCTCAACAAAAAGGCTTCCTCTTTGTTGGAAAGTTTATTGGAATTTGTAGTTATAGCTGCTTCTATTACTCAATTGAGAACATTTCCTATTAGATCCCAAATGAATGCCTCTCAATATATAAGCTTTTGAAATGAAGAAAATTTTAAACATTTTCTTACTCCTTTTTCCTTCTAAAAAAGTATTGTCTTTCTAGAACTAATGTAACTTTGTCAACATACCTACTACATAGGCAACTTGGAAGTTTTACCTTCCAATATCCAATTGCTTCAAAAGAAGAAGAAGAAGAAGAACACCTTCAACTGATTTTAGTAAAGATTTTCCCAATTAAACGGGTTCAATTCAACCACATAAATCCGCTTCTTCCACTCTGCTCAATCAAAACTAAATCTTTTGTTATATTATAAGTAGTTATAACTTATATCACCTTTAATTATTTATATTCATGCTATTTTAGGTTTTCTTTTCCTTTATCATAACTATTAATAGTAATATGTCACTCTTCATAATGAGTGCATCTAATGGTCGATGTTGTATATATCCTTACTATCTTAAAGAATTTGTTTACTAATACCGTTTCAGATGTTTCTTTTTTAAAAAATTTTACCACATATTCACTGTAAATAGTTACATTTCTGTGAAACTTAATTTGTTAACATGTTGTTTCTTTATTACACAACATTTTAATTTATAAAGCATGCTACCTAACAATGGTTTTATAAAATCTTTCTTTCAACTTAATAAGATACATCAATCATATAGTGTTCTAAAAATAAAAATATTGCTTTATGTATCCCTCTTAATGAAAAATTGAGCCCAAAGACCAAAAGTTTTCAACCCTTGATATTTTTTGAACTTTTCATTGTTTCCCCATCTATATTTCTACTTATATTTATATTATCAACTTAACCCTTCATAAAGCAAATCGTCATATAATTGGAAAAAGGCTTTCATGAGTTGTATAGAGTATTTACTCTAATTTCATGTCAAGGTGCCTTATCAAGGCCTTATATAGCATGAAAAGGAGAAGGTGGCTCTCCCAAATGGAGATGAAGTGGAGAGGCGGAGTATTCTTTTCTCCTTCTATATAGAAACCCCCATTCTCACTCTCCACTCCAACTTCGTTAGGAAGAGCCTGCATCCCTCCCTCCCATTTTTCAAAGTTTCTCTCTTTTCATTTGGCTTGGCTAATCTAAGTATATTTTTTGTAGTTTTCTAGACCAACTCATAGGTTAGAAAACAAAGTTGAGTTATTTAAACATTTGGACCAAACTACCTGCGACCATAGTTTTAAAATTCTATTGAGGCTTACACCTTGAGGTTCGCCTCCCCTCAAGGCTGTTGAAAACTGCCTTAAGGCTTAAACTTCAATGATACGCTTACACCTCAAGGCTTTGTGAGTCTTAAGCCTCACTGTATTTGACCATAAGGATCAACATGATCCATTTTTATTTATTGACAATTTCCTATTTTTTTCCCAAAACACTTCAATTGTTACTAGAATAAACATACTAATTCTTTTTCTTTTTCAAAGTTTGATCTTTATTATTTAGGAGAGATCAAAATTCTAAAATTCCAAGTTCGTGTTTTCTATCTACTATTTCCAATATTTTCCAAAACACTTCAATTCATATTAGTATAAATTTGCTAGTTCTTTTTCTTTCTTATAGTTTAATGTCAATTATTAGGATATATCAAAATTTCAAAACTCATAGTCGAACTTCTTGTAGACTACATACATATTACCAGGTGAACTTCTAATGTCAATTGTTTCTATTTATTGCATCAGGCGTTGTCAAATAAGTTAAAAAAAGTTAGAAACTTAAAAATGTTGCTAAAGAATGTAAAAATTAAGAAGTCTTAATACCAAATATTGTTGCATTTTATTTGTTAAGTTTCTACTAGTTTCTTTTCTGATATATAAAAACATAAAATTTGAAAATCTCGACTTATAAAATTCCAATATGTGCTCATTAAGATTTTAATAATGTTTGTTATAACTGAAGCAATCAATATCAAGTTCTATGTCTTGAGTGCTTGACATTTTTATGTGATAAGGTAGGGATAAATAAAAATTGTTTAAGTTTGCTTAATTTCAGGTTTCTCCATTTACTAGTGATATTTTTTTTAGAATCAATGTAAAATTTTATGTATTCTTTTAACAAAAATGTGAGGCTTACGTCTCAAATGTTAAGCCTTTGCTAACAAAGGAAAATTGCTTCGATCACGTCTCACGAATTTTGAAACCTTGCCCACAACCCAATTTGATGTTTGGATTAGTTGGGTAGTGTTCTAGCATTTAGCATTGGGTTTATTTTCAAGTGTTGAAAATTTTCACCCAAGTTCATCTGGTTGATTTGGATTTTGGTCCAAAATTGACATTGCTCTACTAATGAGCATCCCTACTCATAGGTGCTAATATCTGGTACTGGTGTGTGTCTAGAGGTTAAAAATGTTCATTCCTCAAATTATAAGATACAAGAATTTGGCTGGTAAGTGACACAAGTACTTGGACATGGGATGCTTTCATTCCTCAAACCTTTCTTCTTTTCTCTGTTCTTCTTTGCCTTGGCTTTTTTTTTTTTCACCTCTCTTTCGTTTTTATCTTTCTCTTGTTTTTCTCTTCCTTTTGTTCTTTTTCTTCTTTGGAAGTTTTTTTCTTATTCTCATCATCTTTCTTTTTTTCTTTTTCTAGTTCTATTTTTTTTCCTTCTTTCTTCTTATTCTTTTCTTGCTTCATTTTCTCTCCTTAGTTCTAGTGGGTTGCTGTTTGTCCTCTTCCTCTGCCTTCTCTCTTCCCCCTCTTTTTTTCCTCTCTTTCTTCAGAGAATTTTTATATTTTCCAGCCAATACAGAAAATTTCATAGCACAAATTGATGCAATGCGCTAGACACATCTTGTGCTATTATTGTTGTCATGTTGCACCACAGAGTAATGTATCTTGATCATAGTTTTTGGCTTGTTTTTCTTGAAAGTAATCTTGAAAATAAATAAATAAATAAGAGCTGGGAATAATGGTGTGAAAATTACTTGGTCTATTACATTGAAACTAAAATTTGGGCCCATGACTAGCAAATAACAAAGATATTACAAAACTCGAACTAAAATTTGGTCCCATGACCTGAGTTGGCAAATAGCAATATTGCAAAAAATACTGTATCATTACCACTTCTCACCATGTTTTAGTAAGATCTTAAACTAGAAGTTGTAATTAGAATCATTTATCAAAAGTTGTTTAAAATTGTTAACTTGATATTCATCTTCTTGTTAATAGATTCAAAGATGTATTATTAGCACTATTTTCAAAATCGCTTGGAGTGCACAAATCAAGGTGCACCTCAATGCAAAGTGCCTGAAAATAGCATTACAGTGTACACCTCACACTGTTGGTGTGCAATGAAGCTAAAGCATTACTCTCTTTTTTCAAAAAATTAAATGAACTAATGATTATAAATTTGGATGATTATAAAAATTTCTTTTGGTTTTAAAATTTACACCACCTCTTTCAAATTCAAGCGTCTTACAAGACTTGGTTCAAATATATTCCTAAAAATTTTATTTTTTGTTGTTGGTGCTTGTGTAATGTTTACATGCACACACGTGTATAACGATGGTGGATATTCATGATTATAGTTTTCCTTTTCCCTCTTGCTGATTTTTTTAAGTATAAAGTTATATTATTATATCGGTGTGGATCCGTGAATTCTTCTCTTCCAGGTTCAGGCTTTCAGAAATATGTCACTTCATCAGTGTGTCAGACTTAAACATTTGCATTGTTGTTAATAGTAATGTTATGTTTGTGTTGTTTGTACATCTATATTTCATTCTTTTTGCTTCTAATGCCATGTTGCACATTGTGCATAGAGATGATATTCATGAATTTGTTTATGGGTTTTTTTATTTATGTAAATAAGATGATACTTCTGTAGCCCATACTGAGATTAGTTAAGGGCTTTTTGTTTTTGTTGGAAATGCTCTTCTCACCACGGTCATAATTGCAACCAGTTCATGCCAATATTTCTAACCATATTATAAAGGAGGCTAATACCATGAAGTTGATGTTGCCGGAAGTTTCACAAAGAGCTGGATTTGTTTTGGGGAGTATCTCCTTGGATTCATTTCATATGGTGTATGCTAATGGAACAATTTAACTACATAAGGGTTGCAATTTTATTTTATTCCTAGAAATGCTCTCAATCTTACTTGTTAGAGAGAAGTTCAGGGTTTAGATTCTAATAATAGGTGTTAGTCATATCTAGGGGTGAACTTCCTTAAATTTTAGAGAGTCTTAGATGGCAAGGAGGACCCTGCCTGAAGAATTGCTAAACAGGTACTGCCATCTTTGTTAAAAATGAATTTGCATGGGCATCTATTCGACATTGGGCCTTTTTACTTTGGTGGTAAAGTGCTTTTCATGGATTGTTTAAGCAGAAAATAGCCTTTTTGGCAACTTCAGCTTTGGGTTAAAAGAAGTGTTTTTTTCATAATTTTGAGAAGCTTGTCCCTACCTGCTTCTTTTAGCTTTTGTAAACAATATTTCTTGTACCAAATTATTTCTTCTCAACTTCTTTTACTAATGACAAAATTGGCTCATTTTAGTTTATCTATAACGCCTTGTGTCAACTTGGGTAAAGATGTTATTTTAAATTAAAACACTCTTCCAAACAATTCTCAAATGCTTAAGACATGAAAAAAGCTGTTTTGCCTAGAATTTTAATTACATTAAGCATGTCTGCATTAGAGACTGTTCTCCCTCAGGCCTCAGTACAATCTCCATTTCCATTATTAATATTTATTTTATCAGTTTTGTACAATAAAAGAAGTTTTTAACATTAGCAGTAGCAAACATGGCTTTCATCGTCCACAATTTATTTGCTGTAGGTTTTCTCTCTAGAGTTATTTGAAGATGTTTGCCATTTGCTGTAACTTTGGGCTCATGGAAAACCTTCGAGGTGGAAAGAGGGAGATATATTTGATATTATTTTTAGTATTAAAGCCTCTCAATTGTGGATGTCCATGGTATTTGAAGAGCTAACTGGTCTCTCTCCTTCAGAAATTTGTCTTTGAGTTCAATAAATATTTTACAACAGAGGGGAGCAGGAGCCAGGAGTAGGTTGTATCGTGCTGTTTTTCTTTTTTTCTTACTGTAGCTTTTCCCAACTTCCATGTATTTTTTTATTACATCTCTCTTCCCTTTTTCTTTCAAAAAAAAAAAAATCGAATGGAGGTCCTGGTTTCTTCGTGGCACTCACTTTTAGTAAGCTTTCTTATTTCTGTCTTCCTTTTATCCTTTTTCCGGCATTGGCCAACAGTTTGATCTCCAAGGTTAATAATAGGATAGACCATAAGAGCATAAGACGAGGGAAAACTATTTCTTTAGTTATCTGAACATCTGATTTTACGTATCAGGTGGCAGAAAAAGTAGCTTCCCCAATAGTCAAACTCTGTCATGAAATATTTTCCATTCATTCTTTCAGCTCATCTATGTTTATTGCATGGCTACTCTATTCTTGCTTGGATTATCTCTTATGAGCATATTGGTGCTAGATCTTGCTCACTATCCCTCCTGAACACTTTGCTTGTGATATTTCTTTAGATGGAATGTTGGCATTATTGGGTCTGCATCCTTATGCTAATTAAGGCTCGGGAGAAAATTATTAACCCTTGAGTTTTCAAATCAAGATACGGACTTGTCATGGTTTTGTGATTTCTGGTAAGAAGGAAGTGTTGTGGTCTATGGTAATGATTAGGTTCTCTAGCCTGGCCATTACCATTCCAATTGTTTGTGTGCATAAAAGTCTTCACTCCCCTACTACAGAATCCCATCAGGGTGACAGGGTGTATGAGTCTCCTCTTTCTTCTGATATGAGGATATGATGGCATTTTTCATCCAAACACTGGTGAATATAATTCATTTGTTTTCATTTCAGCATACCTGATCTTCCCATGAGATTTTGGCTGCTAGTCGTAGTGACATTATTAGATATAAAGTTGATGAAGGCCAACCACAAACAATCATTTTTAGAGAACTGTCAATGAGGATAAGTTTCCAAGGAAAAATAGCAAAATCTTCTCTCACTGTAACACCAGAAGTTGGGAGGCTGTTTCTAAGAGTCATAGCACAATGGTGTAGAGAATTCTTGTACCCCTCATTTTGGTCTGAAAGGAATTGAGAGGGAAATTAACAAAAGTTTCTGCCTGGGTCTACAGCACTAGAAGTTGAGGAGTCTAAAGAGTCTGTTTCGCACAACGGCATATAAGAGAATTCTCACACTTAATGGTTATCAAGCATCACTTTGGTTGTGGGTCAAAATTGCCTTGATGTACTGTTTGTGTAACAATTGTTTGAAGGTTTAACCCATGATTTACTCTTTAAGTCACAAGAGCATTGCGCGACTGGGCTCTCAACTCTTCTTCTCCCTCTCCACACCTCTGAAGAGAATGCCTGTTCAATTAAAATTTATGAATGTTTTGTCTTGTCACCTAAAAGCAACATTCTTGCAGTCATTAAACAAAGTGTTGAGCTTATTTACTAGGAGGATTCATGAGAAACTGGAGGACCCTGAATAAATCATAGCCTAGTTCTTGTTGTTCCTACTAAAACTTTGTTTCGATGCAATTGGATTTTCCTTCATAGTGATATCCCATTTTTGACAAAAGTAGTGTCTACCCCGTATTTTTTAATGGAAAGAGATCTTATACTACCATCGATTCAACAGAGCGGAACGACCAGAAAAAGAAGTGAAGTTAGAAAGCCGTCAGGGAGTAATCGGCAGACAAAAGGATTGCCGGGCCCGGAAGAAGATTCCCTTCCCGAGCAAGTTTGCGATATGCAGTGGAGCAAGGGGGGGAATTCCCCAAAAGCGAGACTTTATTGTGTTTGTTTGCATGAGATTTACATACAAATTGACACGAGCCAAATGCTTTCAAATTCTGTTTTGCATGGCCTTACCTTCTCTTTGCAAATACTCTTTAGTACTGATGTTATGTCATGTCACTTGAAGCTACTCAGCTAATTTTATGGATTTAACAAATGACATTACGAGTCAATAACTGATACAAATTCTCTTCCCCAAATCTGCAGGTTATTGACATGCTTCTCTTTAAAGGGATTGAGGAACTGAACAACATTGTAGAGCATGCTAAGCAACGGCACCACATCATTGGTCAATATGTGTTAGGCCGTGAGGGGCTTGTGCAGGATCGCAGCACAAAGGACCAGGGGATCTCTGACTTCCTCAAGAATTTCTACTCCAGCAACTACTTCTAAAAAGCATTAATTAATGAGGAAGAAGTGAACTTCCCCTAATGTCTTGAGGAAAATAAGATTATCTTCAAAACTGTTTTGTTCATTTGTATCTTCATTTGGGATAATGATCAATCTGAGCTTCCTTTGTATCTTCTTCATTTGGGATAACGAACATAGACTATTTGTGTCTGCCGAGTCTCTCTACGCACCAAAATAAATCTCAACAAGCTTTGAGGAGAGGGTTTGAAAGAAAAAGAGCTTATTCATGGTTTGCCATTTCGTAAAATTAACTTGATATACAACTGAGTCAAAGAATGCTGTGACCTAAAAGCAAATAATGTTAACAAAGTAGAGGGAAGGAAATAAATATAAACTAGTGCAAGTTTCATTATAACTGGGCATTTGGTCTAGTGGTATGATTCTCGCTTTGGGTGCGAGAGGTCCCGAGTTCGATTCTCGGAATGCCCCTCCTACTGGTTCTATATATAACTTTTTACATATTAGAAAGAAAATAGCTTTTTTTTATCACTTACTTTAAAAATTGCTAGTTCAAGGTTGCCTCCATTACTAATGTTTGTTTATGTACATCTTTTGTAATTTTTGGCCATAAAATGCTTTGGCCTAGAATACTAATGTTGGCAATCATTAATTTATTCTCTTTATTTTTCCACTTTCTAGGATTACAAGTATATCTTAAACAATAAGTTTTTTAGTTGTGTGATGTATAACTATTTATATAAACTATTGGAAATTCTTATGCGCGTGATTTTTATTATAAGTTAATTAAAATAAAATCTTTTTGTAAAGAAATTTATATGTTTTTGTCTTTTGATATGATTATAATGATTGAAAAAAAAAAACAAAAAAAGATTATGATAAGTAAAGTTAAATAAAAAGTTATAATAAGGGTATATTACAGTAAAAAGTTAGAAATTGAATAGAATAGGAAAAATTATGATTTAAAAAGAAAAAAAAAACCAGCAACGGACATTGGCAGAAAGTAAAAGGTAGTTAATTATTACATTACTCATGAGAAAAAAAAAAGTATCACATTACTATTTTAACCCTATCAATAATAAAAGTAAACATTTCTAATAAAGATTTAAGTAAAGGGTGACATAAAAACGAATAAAAAAAAGGGGGAGGGAATAAAAAACCAAATATGGATATATGTCTAGTACTAAGGTACATATAATATGTCTGTACCTTACCAGTTTGATAAACGGATGCCAATTATTCGACTATATCCGTATGTTTTAAAAATCAGATAGCTCGATTTTGTCAGTGTTTTTCACACTTCTTTATTTTTTTTACTATGTTTATTAAATTTGATTGAATATTAGTGAAATGATAGTTGTGTTTAGGAATTAAATAGAAAAATTGAAGGGTTTCAAGTTTCAACTAAACTAAGATATAGGTATTTTAAAATTAAAACTACATAAAATATTGATTTTACACGTTGTAATAAGTAAGAACTAGGTACTTCTCTTTTTAAACCTTCGTTCAGACACAATCTGATTTTTAAAACGAACATAGATCTCCTCTCTCAGTCTGGACCGCCGAGGTGAATGAAATTTGTCAGCTTTACCCTCAACGTCTGCATGCAATCTATATATGTCATCAGCCCTTCTCTGACTCTCTACAAGGATTAATTGTTGAACGTTACCTCCAACAATTCCAGACATGTTCCTGTAACCTCACGTCACAAGTCATCACTGGTGTATGTAGTTTTCTCAGTGATATCAACAACTACCCAGATATCACACCAGTCATTCGGGGTCCTCATGAATTCATACCAGAAGAACATCTTGATTCTCTGATACAGAATTTAGCCTCTTGGAGTCCTGACTCTACTCCTCCAAATTTCAGAGATCCCCCTCCACAATCAGATCTTCCACGACGAGTACGCCGACGCCTTCCTCCTCTTTCTTATGAAGAGATTGTTGAAGCCCAACAAGCTGAAGATGCAGAACAAGCAGCTTTAGTCGCCGCCGGTGTTCGTTCTCCTCCTCCTACCGATTTTCAGTGTAACCAAGATTACTGGGATCGCCTTCACGACGAACTTGATGAAGAAACTCTTGAGAACCTCTCTCCGTCGCATTCATATGGCAAATCGTCTCCTCGCCCAAATTGGTCACCTTGACCTCTCTTGTGCCTCTCCTAAAACCAGGTTACGTGCTCTGTACAGGCTCCGCCAATATCGACCCATTGTTCGTCCTTCTCTACACCGACGAATCTACCATCAGTCTTTCGTCACAGGTACGCCCTCTGTTTTGCAGGAATCTTCTACGTCATCATCCCACCTGTCTACCACTTCTGCCCATGAGAAAGATTCGCCTCTATCTCTTCACCTCACCCATGTGTTATCACGTGTTGCTGACACTACTGTTGTCTCCCACTCAGAAGATGTTCTTCCACTCACAAGACACAATACTGTTCATCCACAGTAAAAGCACTTTTTCTTGTTTCGCATGTTCCACTTCAGTCCAAGATATGTCTCCATCCACTTTTGTTCGTGCTTATCCGCCAGCTCATCCAAGCCACCTGTCTCCGGATTTGAAGAGGTTTGAAGTTCGCCAGATTCCTCATGCATCTATAAATTGAAGATCAGTTGCTTTTCTTCAACAAGAGCCACGATTAGTTACGAAGTTCATAAGTGTTCTAGTTTTCCAGTTGTTCATGAGTCTTAAGTCTCTTCATCTTATGATTGCAGTCCTGTATATTTTATCCTTGTATTTACATATCAAGTCTCTTGAGTCTGTACTCTAGTTTCTCCTAGGTGTTTAAGATATACTTTTTAAGAGTATTTCGGGAAGAAAAACTTCATGGTAAAAACTTTATCATTATAACACTAGATTATTATTATATATTAATAATAGAAGAATGAAATATCAATTAACTAAACTGTCTCAAAATATAAATAAATTAATTTAATTAACCTATAAAATAAAATATGTACTTTAGTTTAATTCAAAAATTAATATATAATTTATAACTTTTAAAATTGAATTAACGATTTATATATATATATATGAAGAGAGAGATTAGCTGCCCCGTACACATTTTTCAAAATAAAAATAAATAAATAAATAAATAAAAGCTACAAAGAGAATCTATACCAAACGGGCCCTTCATGTTAATTAACCCTCCTACATCTCTCGTACTACTGGCACGTGGACCGTGGATTACTGGGTAGAGTTAATCTCGTGAAACATGAAACATCTTGAAAAACTGCAAAACCCTAGATCAAACTAGCACGAATCTTGACACGTGGTGACACGACAATCTCCGAACCATTTTAAAATTAGAAAGGTGAAATGAGAGGTAGAAAATACTAAATACGCCCACGATTTTTTCTGTCCTGCACTTTCCACACCTCGTCAAAACACGTATCATGGTTCGCATTAAATTGAGTCAACCAAACACCACGTGGCGCATAACAAATGCGTTCAAATTGTTGACTTTTCTGTCTGTAATTTGAACTAACTACCGACACCATCTCGCGATATAAATACCAAGGTATTTTGACGAGAAATTGGCTTCGTATGATTAATTAATATCAGAATCTCTTGGTTTTAATTTTTTGTGTTAAAACCCCGCAATCTCCGCAGCTTTTATGTGATGAACAGAAGAGGACGAACAATGATCGAGTGCAGACGAGTGGTACATGACAAAAGTACACCTTCTTCCAAATATTGACAAACCTCCGTCACGAAGAGAATGGATGACTGGCCCACATAGTAGATAGTAGCGTAGCAGGTGAATTTGGCAATGTCAATCATATCCATTCACTTAAGTTTGAGAGATTTTATTTTATGACCTGAAATAACAGTAGTAAGTGGTGGTGCTTTGGTTTTCGGATTACTACCTGTGACAAGGGATTCTCTTTCAGGATCTGAGGGTCCCACTTCGCCAAACCCTTTTGGATTGATTGATCTAATGCAAGTTGCATCATTATGAATTTGAGATCATCCAACATGAATAAAAGGAAAAGACAAAAGGAAACAGTTGCACTCCTCAAGCTCTACCGTCGGGCACTGTATCACCAAGATCTTGCAAATTACAACTTAGATTGTTCATGTCTCATTCTTCATCCTCCCTTAATAACTCAAAAACAGAAGAAAAAAGGTACCTTACTGTCCAATGCTATCTTTTTCTAAGTTGAACAAGATTAACGGAGTCATTTTGAATATATATATATAAAGGAACTGGTAATTTGAAGGTAATCCATTGCTACAGCAAAAAGGGCATTCAATGCTCTCATATTCTCCGTAAAAGGCGAAAACAAACCATCAATAACCAAGTAATAGCCAATGTGAGGCGGAACCCATCAGATATAACGAGGGCTATAATATAAGTTTTGATTTATAAACACTTACCAGTTATGTTAAACCATTTCATCCACTTTGCTTTGCATTATATATAATGAATCAAAAGTTAACGTTTATATTAAGAATAGTTATATATTTTAGTATTGCATCTTAACGAGATAACTTATCAAACATGACAGACGCTCTCATTCTTAACAGTATTTTTGTGATTATTCGTTGATGTAGGGATTAATGAGTATCATAGGAAGGATATTGGGTTTAAGTTGTATGATTAAAAAAAAATAAAAATTTAAGTAGCTGAAGGTGAAGCACGCATCTACTCAATTTTTGAAATAATCAGAAAGAAAAACAATAATTGAAGTGAAAGCGTCATAGTCGAAAAGAGGAGGATTTTTTGTTTCTTTCTCTCGTTCAATACCCCACGTAATGACTCTTAAACATGCATTGGTAATAAAAATAAAAGGGAAAGTGTATATGGACGATTGATTAGAAGACGTGAAGAGATAAATGAGAGATGTGGATGTATGAGGGACAAATATATCTATGGTGGAATCGGCCGTATAAAGGCCATTTATCCATTGCCCAACATAAAGTTAGCAAGAAAGAGAAGAAAGCAACATTGATGGCAATCTTGCACGGAAAGATCCACCAACTGCTTTTGAGCCTTTTGAGTCCACGGGACCATGGTTCTATTATAAACTTTTGCACCTATAAAAGGGATCCATTCACCCATCTAATTAATTCTCATCTGTTCTAAAAAAAATCCCACAACACCCCACTTTTCTAATATAGATAGTATTTTTAATTGGTTTATCCAAATGGGAATTATTTTAAACTGAGCATTGCTTCTTCTTCTTCCCTTATTTATTTATTTTTTTTATATATATTTTTAAACATATTGGGCATTGCTTAAAAAAATACACTTTAAACATTCGCTTTGGGCTCTTCACCCAATAAAAAAAAAGTTCACCTTCAACTATATGTCCTGGCAGTACGTCAATAACTTAAAGCAATCTAATCAATTACAGTAGATATAGTGCCCAACGTAAGCCATAAAAGGATGTTTTTCAAGGAACTGGGCAATGCTACAAAAATTAAAAATACTATACTAAAATAACACACTTTTTAATAAAATTATAAATTTGATACGAATGTTTGACACATCAGATTTGTAACAATTAGTGTGAAAATTTCAATCTCCTTAGCATTTTTCTTATTTATTTTAATTATCATTTCAAGAAACCCACGAAGAACCTTTTTTAATTTTTGTTACTTTCATATAGTTTTCATTTAAATCATAGGGTTTAGAAAACATTAAACTTTTCAACTTATATATAGTACAATAAATTACATCCAAAAAATCTCACTATTTCTCAAATTCATTTTATCTTCTAATAGTCTAGTTATATTACCTTTTTTTTTTTTTGTCAATTTAAAGTTGTCAATATTTTAGAGAATACAAGAAAAGTATACAAAAAGCTTACCTTAAATTAAGTATTAAAATGCCTTTATAATTAAAAAATAATGGAGCCCATTTATTTTATTGTATTTTGTTTTGAAATCGCACCATTTCATATTTTTCCATGAGGGGGGTCTTCACATTCTAATTAATTTTCCTCTTGCAAAATCTCATATAGTAGTTCCTCTAAGATTTATAATAAATCATGACTGAAATAATTCAATATTATTACTTCTCCCTCGCTTGCTAGCGAAGCAACAAATATCTATGCTCTAAACGAATTTGAAAAGATACGAAAAATGATGTGAAAAACAACAGTAAAGAACCCCAAGGTTGAGTTTTAATAAGAAAATTATGAGCTTATTGACAAATTTTACACCAATTAATAAAAGTCACGTATATTAAATAGACGCTTCATTATATTAATGCATACATTTTCTTATGTAATTATATGATGCATCAACAAAATCATTAACTTAAAAATCATAATATTAACTTTTTTTTTTCTCTAGTGTAGCTTGTTTTTTTAACTATATGAAGCAACTTATTTTTTTATTTATATTAAAATATATAATATAAATATTTTATTTTATTTTGTAGAAAATTGATTAAAATGATTTGAACATATATAATGTAGGCCTTTAGATGTAATAATTCATAAAAGTGATTTTTTTTACTAAATAATATCAATAAAAGTAAAGATACACGTAAAATAATTTGGACAAAGATAATTAAAAATGATTTAATTTTTTTTAAATTTGAGCGCAAACTCAACTCTTGATGCAACAGAGTGAAAGAAATAAATTCATGGAGCCGGTAGTATAGCTAGAAAAAAGCTTAGTTAAAATGAGTTGTATATTTTATTTTGCTTTGTTTTGATTAATAAATGGTAAAAATTACCAGCAATAGAATGTTTCAAATACTAATAATAACAATGAAAAAAACAAGGCTTAATAGCCAGAATAAGTTAGCCGAGAAGTTCAATTTCTCTTTCTCTTGTTTTTTTCTTATCGCGTGAAGAAACGGTGTAGAGGTGTAGTCTCTTCTTCACACAAGTTAAAATTACGGAGGCTTGAAGGTTTTTGTTGTTTTGCTGTTGTCTGCCGCATCCTCATTTTGAATGGAGATATACCCTTACCTCGCGTTCCCACTTCAGACCCTTTATAAAATCCAAATCCAAATCCTCATATTTTACTCGCTATCTCCCACTCCCACATCAACCTCTCTCTCTCTCTTTTCTTCATCATCATCGTTTCTCTTACTGTTTCAGAAACTCATCAATTTATACAAGAATAGACGTTTCCATCGCCTCTGTAACCCCTTCTTCCTTTTCTCTTTTTCTTAATTTGTTCTCTTTCTCTTCTCTCTCTTTATTTCTGGAAGTAACTTCCAGTTCAATCTCTCAATTCATCTTCTTCACTCTGATTTTCTTCTCTTGTTGTTTGTTGCAGAGCATTAATAATGGCGGTTTCTTCTTCCAGAGGAGGAAGAACAGAGTATCTTCATCATCAAGTACCTAACAAGTTCAAGGACACAGAAACCAGTCCTGAGAGGACTAAGATCTGGTCGGAGCACAAGTCGAAGACGGAGATTAGGAAAGTCCCCGTCGTTTACTACCTCTCCCGAGATGGTCATCTCGATCATCCGCATTTCATGGAGGTACCAATTTCTTCACCAAATGAAGGACTCTATCTCAGAGGTAATAAAAGCACGAGCACAAGAAGAAATAAAAAAAAGATGAAGAAGATCGTCTCTTTGATTTCTCAGATTTCTGTTATAACATTTGCTTGTGTACTGAATCTACTCTTTCGGTTTCTGATCAGATGTCATTGACCGATTGAACTGTCTGCGTGGAAAAGGCATGGCCAGCATGTATTCCTGGTCTTCCAAACGGTAGCTTCCACTGATCCATTCCCTCCTCTGTTGTTCTTGTTAGGAATGGCTCGAGAACTCTAATTAATAGTGTTGTAAATTGAGCGAGACACCTAATTATAATGTCTATTTATGTTGTTTGTGTTAGACTTGTGATTATTGATATCTCCAGCCGTGAACGTAGACACGGATTGTTTGAATCACGTAAAATTAATTGTGTGATTGTTTGAGTCGTTCTTGGCTTTCAGGAGCTACAAAAATGGATTTGTATGGCATGATTTGTCGGAGAACGACTTCATATACCCCGTACACGGCCAGGAATATGTCCTCAAGGGATCGGAGCTTCTTCTTTCAGGCTCTGCGAGTTTCAAATCTCAAGAAACAGTGTCTTCAAGCTCGGAAAAGCAACAGCAGCAAGCAACGAGCAACTCCAGCGAAGAATCCGAGTTCCCGCTGATCGTACGGAGGAGAAATCAGTCTTGGAGCTCCGTCGATCTCCACGAATACAAGGTCTACAAAACCGAATCCACTGACGAGAATGCCGGAAAAGCCACGGACGCCTCGACTCAGACCGACGAGAAACGACGAAGAAGACGAGCACCAATCAGAGAAGAAGAACACGAAGACGACGAACAACAACAACAATGCGAAAACCACACTACAGAACTGAGCAGAGAAGAGATCTCTCCTCCTCCTCCTTCGTCTTCCAGTCCAGAAACCCTAGAATCTCTCATCAAAGCCGACGGTCGTCGGATCGTCAGAATCCCTAGAATCGTCGGCGAGGCCGACGTCCGAGACCAATCGATGGCTAACAACTATCAGAGTGGAAGAATGAAGGCGTCTACGGTTCTGATGCAGTTGATATCGTGTGGATCACTGTCCATGAAAGACAGTGGTGGTGGTGGTGGGCCCACATCGGGGAAAGATCTAGGTCTCTCGTTGGTCTCGCATTACAAAGCTAGATTGCCCCGAGGAGCACCGAATCAAGTGCCGCCAAAGGGAGTTGTGGGAGGTCTGATCGAAAACCCTAGTTTTGAAGGAATACAAGTGGAAGATAAAGAGTACTTCAGTGGGAGGTTGATGGAGACCAAGAAGGACGAATTTCCCGCTTTAAAGCGATCTTCCTCTTACAACGCAGATCGGTAAGTCTAAAAAAAAAAAAAAAATTTAATCTGATTATTATTATTATTAATTTTTTTGTATTGTTGCGCAGTTTGTTATTAGAGTACAGAGTACGAGTTTTACACAGCAGAGTTCAAAAGTTAATTTTTTTCTGTGGCCAAGTTACCATTTTAGATTCTTTCATTAATAGAGTAAAAGCGACTCGAATCACGAAAATAGCCCATGGTTTCAATTGATTGACCTTTTCGTAGCACGCGACTTGGTCTCTCTTGTGGCTTTTTGGAATTTTAAAATTTTATTTTTTTGGTACGGATCGAAGACCATTTTGTTTTGCTCAGAACCTGTTGACTTGGGTGTGACGTTGGATTATCGACTGATACTTTTTTTTTTTTTTTTTTGTCATGATCAGAAGCTCGAAGATGGAATTGAAAGAGAGGGAAGTAGAGGGAGTGCGGGCAAAATGCATACCAAGGATGCCAAAGCCATCGGCGGTGAGGAAGGAAGGGCAGTAAACAGTAGTAACTACAAGACC
Source organism: Paratinospora sagittata (assembly GCA_035771175.1). NCBI lineage: Eukaryota > Viridiplantae > Streptophyta > Magnoliopsida > Ranunculales > Menispermaceae > Paratinospora > Paratinospora sagittata. Next base: position 15,979,597 of record CM069606.1, on the reverse strand, counting down.
GAGGTTTAGAGTTGATTGAATTATTAACAAGACACGTGGCGAGAACCCACAGCGATTTGTTCTTGTAATTTTGTAACTAGAAACTATGAGAAAAAGAGATTCATGAAAGAAAGAAGGAGATTTCATGGGAGTTTGATGGGTTATTTCTAAAAAAAAGTAAAAAATGGCCCATTGGCTAGGTTAGGATTTTGACAAAATGTCACATTCTTAGTTGGAATTTTGGGGTGAGGGAAGGTTTACTTAATAGAGTTGCATTGACCTAGGAACTTGGGGAAGTTTGAAATTTTGTACCATTTTAGTTAGTGAAGAATAATAATAATTGAGTCGAAGATTGTGAAGTGAGAAATAGAGATAGGGGGTCGCGGAATTGCATGGAAAGCCATAGATGATTGGGGGGCGAGGATTAGGTTGAAACTTGAAATTTGAAAGGGCAATACGTGACGTGAGATGTGGCTTGAGCCATGAGCTTGAATAAGAATGTTGTTTTAAATAGGGTTGGTGGCTGTGTTTGGCTGCAAAGTGTTCAGCATTCTCTGTGTTTCCAAGGGCTTGGACCGCTTAGTAGTGTTGGGCCACGTGGCCAAAGCCCAGATTCCCAAAATACAGAAATAGTTGTTGTCGGTGATGTAGCGTATGCTCTCTCTGTGGTCTGTATGTATTTGAGGTTGTTTTGCCTTGCCAAAAAAAAAAAAAAAAAAAAACCATACTATTTAACTTGAGTTTTCTTATTGTTAAACCAAGTACACCTGAATTTAGAAAATGATAATGCGTATTTCTACATTTGATAACATAGTTTGTTAAAAATATTTTGTTCATTCAAAAGTGTTTTAAATATTATATTTTTAATAGTGTAAATATTCAAAGTTATTTTAAACATTCAAAAAATTTCTTAAATTTTATATAGATATCTAAATGTTTGCACTTCATTTTTCTATTTGTTAGTATGATTTTTTAAAGAAACATCATATTTTGATTAAAGTATAAGGTTAAGATTGTTTTTTTTTTTTTATTTGAAATGAAAATTACAGGAAGGTACGAAGTTTTAGCTGTAAACAGACAAGTTTGGAAGAATATCAAAGAACATAAAATAAAAAAATATGGTGCAAGAAGTAAGTAAAATTTAAAGTGATAAATTACCATATTACATCACTAAATCTATATGTTAAAATTTTAAAAATAACACCAACTTGGCCTTGGTTGAGTGGTTTCTCACTTGGCTTTTCACTTGGCTTTCAACAGAGAAGGACCAAAAAAAAAAAAAAAAAATCCAAAAATAACAATAAAGCTTTTAATGGTAGTTTTGAAAATGATCACGTTAAATTTCAACTTTTGGCCTTCTAATGTTACGTACTATAGTTTTATACATCTATGATACGGAGGTAACTGAGGAGGAAAATTGTGATTGACATAACATTATTTTTTTGAGGATGTGATTGATATATATTATTTAAGAATCTAGTTTGGACTTAATTGAGGATTTTCAAATCTAGTTGTGATTAATACCATTTAATGATTTCCAAGTCTTTTAGGTTGGGCGCGAATTACTAGTTTGACTTCTGAATACATTTCATATACCTCAAGTGCTAACATCATACATAGATATCAACAGTGACACATGGAAATACATGCAATTTCCTGCTCTGACCAAATTACATAATCTATGTATTCTTTTTTTCAAATGAGAATTTGTTTTCTTTCTTCCTTTAATTCATTTTTATTAGTTTTGGGTTTATATATTCTTGTTACAGGGTTTTTTATTTTTACGCCAACCTAGCGTCAGTAAAAAATTTATCAAGGTAAAAGTTGGAATTATCAAACTCCTTTGTGTCACTTCGTATCCGGATTCGCACCAAAGACTTCTAAGCCCTTAAGGGTGAAGTGCCCCAGCCTTGAACCATCGAACCAATGCATTGGCTTCTTGTTACAGTATTTTATTTTATTTTTTATCTTTACTTTTCTATTTCCTCCCACATTCATATCTAGTTGTTATAAGGATATAAAGAACAATTTATATGATTTCTAAAATTGTATATTTGACATTGAGAATCCAATTAAATCCGATGCTAGTTAATTAACATCTCTAACTATCACTTTTTGAGAATGTTAGGTATCATTTCTTTTTTTTCTCCTTATATTTCTTCCTTTCTCAACCAACAAAAAGCCTCATTTTCACTGTATATTATTCCAAACTTTTGTTTTTAATCATTTTTAATTATTCGTATTGGATCACATATGTTAATAATCTCAACTCATAAGAAGAAAGAAATTATAAAGCTAGACAATAAAAAGAGACCCTAGTAATTAAGGGACCGAAATGGAAAGCCACAAGAAATCCAATAAGGCCACAACCATTTCATATATCATTTGCTGATCCACGAGGGTAGTGGGGAAATGTTGGTGATAGTTTGATGATCCAAGAGGAAAGTTGTATAAAAGCATCAGGAAAAATTGCTATACTGTACAATTTCTTTATTTTGTTTGTGGGATTATTTTTCCACTAGAGGTAATGAGAAGAATTATCGACCAATCGCTTGAGATTTTCACCTCATATGGCTCTTCGTTCAACTCTTTCTAAGGCATTGGATCCTTTTCCATTAAAATAAACGGTTTGAGAATAAATGACTAATTAATTATATATATTTTTAATGGTGGAGTAGTTTCATATATATATATATATTATTTATAATGTCAAAACCTCTTTAACCCACCGTGTGCCACTTTTTGGAGATATTCTAAATTATCCATGATTTTTTTGTAAGTTTTACTATTTATTAAATTTAAATATTGGGGTAGTATGACAATATACCATTAATAGTTAATTTAGTTATGTTATTTTTGCAATAAATCTAAAATGCCCTTATTTTTTTTAACACAAAATTTTTGACACATATGCAAGATATTAATTTTTATTTTTTATTTTTTATTTTTTGCAAACTGCAAGATATTAAATTGAAAAAGGGTTTTTTTTTTAACTTTAGTAATATCTCGCACTTAAATTATAGGATTTGTAGTTATCTTTCACTTTTACTCCACGATCTTTCTTAAATTATGTTATCACAAGCTCAAAAAAATAAAAATAAGGATTATAATTTAATTAATGTATTCTTTAATTCATGTGCATCGCATATGCCCATAGACTAGTATAGATATATAAAGAGAGATAACCATGTGCCCGTAGACTTACCAACTTAACTTTTTTCTAAAGGAAATATAGTAAGAATTCTATGAATTCTATAATTAATTAGAGGTTATTATTATGTATATAATTTGTTGAAAATTGGACTATTCTATGAGCCACCTTATTGCAATTTTTGGAGTCAAATTTGACTCAAAACTTGTCTCAACTACATGATGTACACATCTCAGTATGCATTATATATACACGCCTTTTGACCATATCTCTGAGGCAATTGGTTGGTTTCAATTACTCTAATTATTAGAATTTTGACATAAAAACTATATTAATTATTTATCTAATTAAACTTTAAATTGACAAAAAAGAAGTAAAAACATATACATCTCTCAATCTTTTAAATATAATGAACTATCTTCTCCTCATAGACTCACTGTAATTGTAGGTTTTTTTTTTATTATTTTTATTTTACTTAAGTCCTAACTTTTTAATCTTCTTCATTGTCCTTTTTTATTTCCAAAGATTAAAAATAAATAAATTATTATTATATTTCCACCGCCATAAAAAGAGTTTATAGCTTTTGTTGATGAAAAGTTACACTAATCTTTATTATAAAAATATTTGCTAATTTTTATTTGTGTTTTAGTTGATAATTTTAATAATTTTTAATTAAAATAAAATACCAAAATACTAGAAAAAAATGTACAACACATTCTTCATTCTTAATATGCTTAATGCATATGTTTACAATTAGTAAATATAAGAGTTTCCCTAAAAAATTATTAAGAAGGTATATTTGTATTGAGAAATGCTGATTAAAAAAATAAGCTTAATTTTAACTAATATAGAGAAAGTATTGTTTAGAAATTATAAACACGAATACTAATGACCGACAAAACATGAAAAGAAAAACTTAATATCTATTGAAAAGGGATTTTTTTTTTCTTTTTCTAGAATTAACACTAAACAAACAAGAAGAATATTAAGACGTCAATAAATAAGCACAATTCCAACATACTAATAAGACGTTGTTTCAAAACTTTCCAAAAAGAAAAAGAAAAAGATAATTAATAACTCTTATTGGCTTTGCCATAAAAAATTATCATTGGAAACAATAGAAAAGACTCGAAGAAGAAATGTTATGATTGTAAAACCCAACATATGTACAAGATAAAAATAGGAACCATACTTCTAAGTATTTTGTGATATGTTTTTATTAATGGGTCAATCTCAATTTATAACATACTTAGATCATGTTTTAGGGTATTTGAAAGTTGAGCCTGGGGCGTGCCATTATTTATATGTTCTTATTAGAAGGGTCAATCTAAACGCCTCTACAAAATTAAAAGGAAGTGAAACACCTCCCAAATACAGAAAAACTAGTAACCAAAAAAAAAAAAAAAACAAAGAAAGAAAGATAGAAAGAAATGCAAGTGGGTAATGATATATCAATAGGTTTAATCAAATGATACAACATGACCATTGACTACACTTCTATCCCTTATTAATTCCCCAAACAAACACTACAAAGTGGTGATTTAAACGTCTGAAAATCTTAAAACAACATATTAATCCAAGTATTTTTTTCTCCATAAATAAGTGAAATATCTTCTTCCTTCCCCATATATATATATATATGTATACATGAAGAAAGAAAGAAAAGAAAATCAGTAAGATTTGCAGTTGCCCATGTCGATGAGTCTTGCTTTGCTTTCTACATTGTCTTTAACAAACATGTCTTCCCCCTAGATTTCGTCTTCCATTCCCATTCATGTCCATGTCAACTCCTTTTCTTTCTCTATTCAAAAAACTCTTCTTAATTCCTCTTGCATGTTTTGATGAACAAAACTGTCATTAGAACCCCCTTCAAAACAACCCATCATCAACACCCATTAAACCCATTTGCATGTTCTACTACTTTATTCACTACCCGTCACTCCAAACCATTCATCTTTGCTTGATCTCTCACTTCCTTTTTATTCTTAGTTGGGAATCTGGGCAAGGAAAAGTGGGTCTTTGTGTTTTTTCCTGGGTCTTTGGATTTCGATGGGACCCGTTAGAGGATTCAAGAGAAGGAGAAAGCTTCTTGAGAAGAAGGTAGAAAATAACACCTCTGGCGGCTTGGAACATGAGGAAGGTGTTGATTGGTGGGATGAGTTCTCCAAGAGGATTGCTGGTATCCATTCTTTCTTTTTATTTAAGATTATCGTTGTGTTTGTTCTTTCTTTCTTGTTGATGTTGTAGAGCTTTTGTTGTTGCTGTGTTTCAAGATATAATTTTTCTTTTTATGAATATTGATTTTGTGGGGTTCTTATAGCATGTGGTTGCTAAAGTTAATTGGTTAGGTTTTTTTCTCTGTAGTTTGTGAGTTGAAGTTTATGGGTGTGGTTTAATTTGTATTAATTGGGTTTGTTCATGATTAATCTCTGAGAAGAGTTTATTCTTGATTTGTTTTTGAGAATGCATTTGGGTGAATATCAAGAATGACCCCATTCCTCCATTTTCTTTGAACTTCTTGTTGTTTTATTTCCTGAGCTTGGAAACATGGTTCTTCTGGTGTTCTAGGCTTTTGTTTGTATTGTTTGAGGAAGGGAAAGATTGGGTTTTTGTGTAATTTGTGTTTATATATACTCGAAAGTCTATTATTGGGAAATTGTGAATGGAAGTCCGGAGGACTTTGTGTTTTGCTGCCAGTATAATTGCAAACATTGGATCAAATGGACTTACACATGATACATGAGTGTTTGTAGATCCACGTTCTTAAGCAAGAGTTAATATCAAAAGCAAAAGCATTGGAAGTTGCTTCGATATGGAGCAAGTTTAGACTCCTGTGTTGCACTTCTCTTGGATCATGAAACAGTAAGTTGGAGTTCATTAGTGCTTTGGAATCTCAATATGAGCATGGTAGAAAAAATATATGCCTGTAAGTAACTAGAGAAGGATAAGAATGAAGGACCAAACTTTAAATGTGAAAGAGCAATGGACACAGAGATGACCAATTTCCTATTAGATCTGCAAAGAAAGCTGAAAGAATACTTGATTAATCTTTGGGTTCTCATATCAACTCAAGACCTTACACTACAAAGGAAGTGGCACCAAATGAAAAATCGAATCGTGGGCGATGCTGTATCCTCAAATGACTATGAAGGGGAAAATTTGAGATTTATTAAGCTTAATAATTTACTTGATAAGGATTGGTGAGGAGATAGAAATTGGTAAAAAGACATGATAAAAAGTTGACTCTTTTTTTTTTCTTCAAAGATCCAACGAAATTATCCAAGGGCCAGTAAAGAGTTTGGAACTATAAAGGACACTCAGGGCATCTAGTCCCAAAACTGCTTTCCATCATTACAGTCCTCCATTAGAGATGTTTGGGAATAGTGAAGCCAGAAGCCTCTCTTAATCCTAGTTTTAATAGCTGGTTTATTCCCTCCATGAAGTTTTAGACACACTTCATAATCCCTTTCCAAAAATTTCACAACATATAGGTCCTCTAATTTCCATAGGCACGCACTCCATATCAAGGACCCTTATTTGCATACTTGGAGAAAAATGATTACAAAAAGTATCTTTCTTAACCCCAAAATCACTAAATTAGGCTAATATGTTTGAGATTCCAAGCCTCTTTCCCCGGATGGAAAACATTTTTAATATTGTCATACAACTTTCTTCTCGATCATTATCTCTAGCTGATTTGATACCTCCTTAAGGATTCTACAGAGAGATAAGTTGTACATGGGAAGTTATACATGTGCTTCTGGTTGGTATCCATCTTATTCGCTTGATAAGATTTTCTTTTGTCATTGTGTCACTCTCTTAAATATTGATTTTTTTATAGTGTTTTTGAGTTACAATTTGCTCCAAGGGAAGAACCTATGCTAGCATAGGAAAGAAACTATGCTACATGGAGCATTAAGGTAATAAACATTTCTAAGGTATCATCAACCCTTATGCAGTTATACTATATATTTTGCTTTTGGGTAGATTCACCTCCAACCTCATAACACTGTTTAGAACAACTAGGCTCCTTTCACAACATCTAATTTGGATTTGCATTTGCTTCCAAAAATATGACTGTTGTTTGCAAAATGAAGGTGGGTATGCTCTACATCTCATTCTTCTTAATATGTCCACTATTAGGATGAAAAGGAAGGAGATTGTGGTCCCCTTGGCTAATTCAGTAATAGCTCCTAAAGTAGCTTGCAAAGCCCATTCATGAGGATGAAAAAAGAAGTAAATCAAACATACTTTTTTTTTTATACAACTATCCATTTGTGTCCAAACTTAATTTTCATCAAATGACAATCCAAAAACCCTAATTCTCACAATCGTCAGTGTCGTCTAGGTCGTTCTTGAAAAACAACGAGCAAAAGTTAGGTTGCGTATGGTTCATGATTTGAAAACTAGGATACAATCCAGAAAGTGAAAATTCAGAAAACGACTTTTTATTGTTTCCTGAAAACAACATGTTTTTTTTAAAAATTTCAGAAAATTGTTTTTGGGTTTCAACCAGCCATACGCATTTTCCGTGTTTCCAAATTTTCAGATACAAAAAACTGTATCCAAATCACAAAGCAAATGGAGCCTTAGTCTTCTTACATGAAACTCCTTGTTCTTTAGTATTGATCTTGACAATAACACTTTTCAACCTTTTTGTCAGGGTTTTGGAAATTATTTTTTAAGCATGTTAAATGTGGATTAGTAATTTTGAAATCTAGTGGGTTTTTTTTTTTTCTATATTAATTTATAACTTTTGGGTTTGAGGAAAACTAAATATTTGTTGGCATTGTTGTGTAACCCAAAAAAGCCATCGATGGAAGTCCTTCACCTCTTTAATGAATTCTTCACTAATAGAATCACAACTCTACTTTAAAAACTTAGTTGGATTCTTTTTATCCCCTGAGCTTTTTTCATTGCTCATAAGGCATGGCAAATCTTCCACTTTTTCCATAAGTACATGTCTTTCCAACCAATCTTTTTCTATGAGTGGAAATTTTATCAAAATGCATTATGTCAATCGTAACGCCTCCTCTAATGAGGTTTACCATGCAAATTTGGGTTAAATAAGGGGATATTTTCCTAATGGATTCATCCTATTCCTATTTGCCTCATGATTTTAATCTTTGGGTCTTTTTGTATCTTCTACAATGGGCTATTTGATGTAAGAGTATGTATTTGCATTCTATCCCTTGAGTCGTCTGATTTAGAATTTCTATCTCCAAGATGTTCGCAACCTTTGTGCTTTACTCAAGGGAAGCACTTTGCTTGGACATAATTATGTTGCTATTTCTAGGTTATGTTGTTCACCTAAACTTTAATCCAACATACAGAATTTCTGCCAAAAAGTAATGTTAGAAAAATTTAGATAATTTTTACCCAAATGTATAAAAGATCCATATATATTTTTAAAGATGTGCTAGAAATGAATTGTGACTCACACACCTCATATAATAACTTGAGCATATATTGGAAAATTATGAGTTGATTATCATATAGTTTATTCCAAATTTGTTATGTTCTTTTTAAGTCAATTTTGAAGTTTGTGTACCTTTTTTCTTTCTTTTTGTTTCTGTAATGGCTCTTTAGTTTTACCTTTTTTGCCTGATATTTAGCTTCAATTTCAAAATGTTCCTAGTCTTTTGACTTTAGAGAAATTGTTTAACACTTTTTGTAAATATTCTTTATAAAAATATAAAAAATCTATTAGATTTTGAAATTTTGAAATTTATTTTACTTAAGCTGGATTTTCTTTTTGTAATTATTATCTTAGTATCTATATTCAATCCAATGATAAAAAAAAATCAGAGAATTCAAATACACTTTGGAATTTATTTTTTTTTGTTTTCTGTTTTCCTTTTTACATTCAATTTGTAATTTGATGAATAAACATTTGGAGAAGTTCAACAAAACCTCAAAGAACTTTGGGGAATTTTCGTTCCATGTTTAATTCTTTTTGAGTTTTGGAGGGCTTTTTGGTTGACAAATCTCCATATTTTAATTTCCATTTCTTCACACGCTCAGCATCTTTTCCTGTGTCTTAACCTTCCAGTAGTGCCTTTACGTCTTCCTTCCCCATAGAATATGGTAATGGATATTCACTTCCCAAGTTTCACCTTCCATAGATTCGTTAATTATACATAAGCTTTTATTCCCTTTCTATTGATCATTGGGCTTTACTCTCCTCTCCAATCACCTTATCTTTGATTTTACCCTTATTTATCTACTTGAAAGCATGATTAGAATCCCATAAAAACTTCCTTAGTAGATAACCAAAATCCAATTGAATTGGCATCCAAGTGGATGAACCTGTTTCTCAACTCAACTCAACTAAGCCTTTTCCGAACTGGATGAACCTGTTTGAGACAAAAAATAAGATAGCTTCTAGTTTCTTCCAAGCTATATATTTTAGCAAAGACGATTTCGTTACTGGTTTTAAATTGATATATGGTGCGGCTGGAATGTCGGAGTGGAAGAGGTGGGCATGCCATCTCCATTATCTGTGACGACATGATTGTTACAAAACTTGCTTCCTTTAAAGGAGGCACTTTGCTTGGACTTAATCCTGTTGGGCTATTTCTATCATGTGGTTATTCTACTTGCTCTGTCCATTATCTTCGCTTAGTTCTCTTCTTTGTTGATTGATCCTCCCGGTATCAAAAACTGACGGTCCCTTTGGATGATAGTTTTTGGAAGTTTGAAAATTTTTGACCATGGAAATGGACAATTGGGTGTTCTAGAACTCATAGGATGGACTTCTTGTACCCTTTTAATAGCTTCAAATCTCTCAAGCATTCCCAGGATTAACCAAGCTATTTTGAGTCAGAACAAACTGATCCATATGATTCTTATGATAACTAGATCAATGAGAGAACAACAATCTTTCTTGACCATTGTATTCAAGAGTATCTGGAATTGACGAGTAACTTACTTGATGGACCTCTAGTGGCATCTGATGAAAAGCGTTGCATGCACGCTTTTTAATGAGTTCCCATGAATACTTTAAGGAGTTTGTAGGGTTGTTAATAAAGCAAGTACTTTCTTTATGAGTTGTAAATGTCAACTCAAATTTAGGCTTTCTTCATATTCACTTATAAGCTGTGCTAATTTGAAGACTCATCTTAGAACCTACTTAGTCGTTTTAGCTCCCTTTCATCACATGTAAATGAAGGAATTCTTAGAAGGATCAATGGGGCAAATTCATATAATTGAAGAACGCTCCATTAGGTCTTCTAGCAGAACCATAACCATAAAATGGAAGGTTCGTTGAATTCCCCACTGATGCATTTTTACACCTCATCGCTTCAAGCATCAGGGTTTCCTTTGTTGGTGATGTCTGTAACTTGCATTGTATCTAATCTAGGTTTGAATCTTTGTAATAAGATATGAGTTGAAATATCATTGTCAAGGAAAATTATGAGTTGTTTGGTTTGATGTGTTCAGCAAGCACGGTGCATCAATAGTTTCATATGTGCATATAGTTAAAAGTACGCTAAAATCAGTTTTTTAAGTGAATAATCGAATTAAAATAAAAGTAAAAAAAATTCTGCACACTACTACTTAAATTGATATAGGCTTATTATACAAACATGTAGTTATGTTTGATAACTTTGTTGTACGGTTGATATTGGATTCCATGTGATGATCTTCTTCCGCATGTCAATTTTATAAAAATCTTCGCTATAGAGTGTGTCACTGTTTTACATGCTATCGTGTCCTATATGGGTGTCCAAATGTCTCTGTACAACTAAGTACTCTTCCTGTTTTACTTGGTTAGAACCACCATCTTTTGCCTGTTTTGTTGAATTTCTTTAGTTGCTAGAGGCCAACATTTTGAGTATTCAAATTTTTTGAACAGTTCCTGTTTGAAATTGGAAAACTAGATGCAAGCTTTGAAGGAAGCTTGTATCTTACTTCTTGGTTGCGAGCCTTGCATCAGAACTGAATTATAGGGATCGTGGAAAGTTGAACTGGTAGATGGATGAATAACTGTATGATTCAAGAATCATAGGTCATATGATTGTATCCTTTTCATATGTATACTTGTAAGTGTACATGTGTGTGATAGCATATATATTTATTTAGAACGCACAACAAACTCTAGTAAATGAATGTATGCATATCACTGCATAAATGCTTAATGATTGAATATCTTACAATTTGGTTTTTCATATAATATGGGTGGATTGCATATTGAACTTTAGGCCTGTTAGCCGGATTTGCAGCACCTACTAGATCATATCTAAAATTTTGGCTTGTAGGATTCTGTATATTGGAATTTGGATGGTATAATCTCAAGAAAACAACAAAAGAATAAACTTTCTCCACGGGCTGAAAAATTTTGAGAAGAGAAGTACAAGAAAGGAAAACAGTGGGATCAGCAAAATCAATCTAGACTAGGATTTGATAGCATCATATACTCTATAAAATAGAATAATCCTATTTTATTTGGACTCTTCTGTTTTTAAGGTTTTTTTTTCCTTTACTTATTTTAGTAAGATATAATAACTGCACATAGCACGGAGCTGAAAGCTTGTTAATCAGAATCTCCTCCTCTTCCTCTGGAGAATGGGCTTCATTAAAAATGGATTGGATGGATAAGTGTCTCTCCCTCCCTTGGTTTCAGTTAGGTTAATGAATCTCCAGCTGGCATTTTTTAAGTATCAACATTTCTTCATCAAGGAGACTTCCTACCTACATTTTTGTTTATCATTGGCATGTGGAGAGTGGAGGAAAGGATCTTGGAGCTATGTCGAGGTTTATGATGGGAAGAAATTGCAAATACCCCCACCATTATTTTGCTAAGGATATGATCATGTTTGTAGAAGCATTGATCTAACTTCTAAGGATTAGATTCATTAGAGGACTAGTGTTGCTTCCAAGCGGTTCCATCACTGAAAGTGAATTTGAGCAATCAAAGATTTATGGTGCTCAGCATTGTGTGAGGGCATAAAGGAGCTAGCAGATTCTTATGGTTGTGGGTTGATTTTCCCCTATGATTATCAGGGTATCCCATTTGGAGCTAGCTCTCGATTAAAATCCTTTTTGAGTCAACTTGTTAAACAGGGCAACTTTCTTGATCAAGGGACCTATACAACTAATCTTGGTGCACCATTCCTAGATGCAACAAGGGGCTACTATCATACTAGGCAGGAAAATTTCGACCATGGAATTACTTCTTTCAATTTTCTTACGACAAATTGTGGTCAAAGTATTATCATCGGAATAATCACTGATGTGATACGACATCTATTTTCTGGATTATCTCAGCCTAGCTTGGTCTCTCTTCATTTTCAATTACACTATTCAATCCAACATATGGAGAAAAAGAGAATAAAATGAAATAAGATTGTTCCACTTGGTCCATTTGAAGAGAAAGTATTTTGTTAGAAGTTTTGACTATCAATCTCATTCTATGAATGTGGTTTAATCACTTGGTCCATCAAAAGAACAAGTATAATCTCAGTAGAAATTTACAATCAGAATAAGTGAAAACTGATTAATCTGTGATCTAGTCTTTGCTAAGGCATGTGCATGATTACTCGGTGGAAAAACCTTGGAGGCTTGGAAGGATTTCATTCTTGTTCAGTCCATAGTAAGAAGAAAATTTTGGCATAATCTTTGTATCAAAATGTTATTGTAGAATTTCAATTTGGATCTCTTTTTTATCTTTTTAACAAACTCAATAATTAAATCTAAATATTCAAACCACAATCCAAACTACAACACTTCATTTTTCTAGTGTAGTAAGGACCTCCAATGAAGAAAACGCCAACACGTGTCTAGAACTCGTACGTGCAAATTTTGTTTTGCTAGTTAAAATCTAGATTGAACAATCCTTAATAATTAAACAGTAAGATGAAATAGAATCACCTAGAATACACCAATATAGAAACTCAGAATCAATAGATTCGATTCTCCAACTGAATCTCAACAATCTTTGAAACACTTCAAATATCAAAAATCAAAAATCAATTCGTTGGTTTGGGTCTTAGAAAGTTCTTGAAACTTATATAGAAAGATATTTGTTGCTCAATAGAACATAGCTCAGTGTTTCTCAAAAAATTCCAAAACTTCTATCAAGTTAAATTGACTGAAATGAATTTATTATCATCGGGTTTCATAAGTCATAACCGTGGAATCAAATCTGCTTGAAAATCGCCACAACTTTGTTGGTCTGGGATAATTTCTAGAAACTTCAAAATACGAAAACAATCCAACAGCTTTCGAGGATCAATCCAGCAACCTTTTAACTCAATTAGTACTGATTTGATTCAAACACTAAACAATGCCTTACTCTAACATCACTTTAAATATAAAATATATTACGTGTATAATTCGGGAAGGGGAGCCTTAGTGCAATGGTAATAATTGTTGTCATGTGACCATGTGGTCACGACTCACGATTTCCGGTCGTGGAAATAATCTCTTGCGATGTAAGGTAAGGTTGCGTACAATAGGGCCCAAAAGTGGTCCAACCCTTCCCCCGGACCTCGTACATAGGCGGAAGCTTCGTGGGCTGCCCTTTTATATATTAGAATTTTGCAATTTGCTGATATATATATTTTATGGCGGTACCGCTCTTACAATTTGAACTTCTCATTCATCCAAGCTATCTTTTTACCAATTGCAAGAGTCTAGTGGCACTATCTTGAGTATATTACAATCTGAATCACTAAAGTGCTCTAGAACCAGACCTACAGACTCTAGATCTCTGAAGCATTAGCTCACTTTTGTAATGGACAGGCTGAACAGCACAAACACTCTCTGACTTGGGCTTGGTAGTGCTTGTGATGGATTTGGTCTGACTAATTGAATGGTTATCAGGCTGCTCAATAAAATGAGAGGATCTCTAGTTCTTTTGTCACTGGAGATTCCATTCACTTTGTGTCTCATCGCGAGAGATCAAAAACAGTTTTTTTGTTTGCCCGCATTGGTGGCTCACCCCCACCTCTCTATTAGAGCAAAGCTCTCTTGAGTTATTTTTAAACCAAGTTCTGTTGAAAGTCTTCTGTGTGAGGCATTGGTTGGATTCAGCCTCAAGCCTGACCTCAGTTTGTGTTGGTTGAGTGAGTTGAACATGTCTGGTTGGTTTGTCAATTAACCCTAGCCAACCCAAACTAAAATTGGAGCTGCTGATTGTAAAATATAAATATAACAGGGAAATGTAAAACACAAAAATCTGCATTTGGTTTCCTACTTCCCAATAAGTAATAAGTTCTGTTGGTAATGGTAATTTGAAGTTGTACATATTGCCATTATTTTCTTTTATCTGTTATACCAGCTTGGCCTTTTACCAATTCCCATGCACATTTTCTTATTCTCTTATATGATTAAGGGGATGAGTTTTAGAAGCACTGAATTTTCTAACTTATGAACTAGATAATTAGAAAAAGAACATTGACTTTTTTCTGAATGGTTGACACCTATAAATGGTATTTATTGCTTTGCAGGTTCTTTGATTCAATCGAAGGGTTTGAATAAATTTGAGTCCGTTTTCAAGGTCTCAAGAAAGACCTTTGATTACATATGTTCACTTGTGAAAGAAGACATGATGGCAAAGCCATCAAACTTCGTTGGTACAAATGGCAAACTTTTGTCCATAAACGACCAAGTAGCTATTGCTCTAAGGCGGCTAAGCTCAGGCGAATCATTGTGGACGATCGGTGAGTTATTCGGGACAAGCCATTCCACCGTCTCCCAAGTGACTTGGCGGTTCGTGGAGGCAATGGAAGAGAGAGGACTCCACCACCTTCGGTGGCCTACATCAGAATCCGAGATGACAGAAATAAAATACAAGTTTGAGAAAACTCGGGGCCTCCCTAACTGTTGTGGTGCCATTGATACCACCCACGTCATGATGTGTTTGCCTTCTGTTGACCCCACAATCAAGGCCTGGTTTGATCGCGAGAAGAATCATAGCATGATCTTGCAAGCAGTCGTGGATCCCGAGATGAGGTTCCGAGACATAGTCACCGGATGGCCGGGGAGCATGAACGACTCTTTGGTTCTCCGGAGCTCTGGCTTCTTCAAGCTATGTGAAAAAGAGAAAAGGTTGGATGGGAAGAAAGTGCAGCTCTCAGAAGGGTCGGAAGTAAGAGAATACATAGTTGGAGACACTGGTTTTCCCCTCTTGCCTTGGCTTTTAACGCCTTATCAAGGGAAAGATCTGCCGGAGTCTAGGTCGGAATTCAATAAGCGGCATTTCGCCACCCGAATGGTGGCAAACAGAGCATTTGCAAGGTTGAAGGAGATGTGGAAGATTATTTATGGTGTGATGTGGAGACCCGATAAGCACAAATTGCCAAGGATTATTCTAGTCTGCTGCATATTACATAACATTATAATCGATCTCGAAGATGAAGTGCAGGATGAAATGCCCTTATCACATCACCATGACTTAAATTACCGGCAGCAGATCTGTGAATCCGTTGATAAGAGTGGTTCCATCCTGAGGGATAAGTTAGCTCTTTACTTATCAGGAAGATTGCCACCTTGAGATGATACAATGTAGGTGCTGCCCTTCCCTCTATGTTCATTGTGAAGACTGAAGAGTTTGTTTTGTACAAAGAGGAGATGGAGATAAAGTAAGTTTATGGACAGTCAGTTCGCGGGCGAGTGAAGGAGAAAATCTTCTTCAAGTAATGAATTTATGAATTTCTTGTTCAGTATTTCAACGTCTATTGCATCAAACCAACTTTAAAAAAAAATAAAAAAATCAATGATCTTTTAAATATCTTCTTTGATCTGCTAGCTGTGCTTTGTGGGTTTTTGGTTTGCTTCTGATTTGGTCAGGTAGATGAATCTTGGTAATGAAATGAGAATTCAACAGCAACCATTGTGTTCAAAAACACAAGGCTAAGGTCCTTTTTGTTGCCCCAAGTTGGTATAATGACAGACTATTATTTCAGCACCTTTTGTTCTCATGTAGTCATAGACAGCCTGAGAAAAATTGGATTTTCACATCAATGCATCAGTGTGGTTGCTCCAGTTTATTCCTTTTATATGTACAAATTTGCAATACACATATATATTGCACAGGTTTTTATTTTAATTTATCTCAAAAATAATTAATTACTATTTAATAAATAAATATTTAGTATTTTTTTTACCAAATTAATACTTAGTTAAATAATAGTTAAAGTTCTAATAATGAAACCAATATTTTATTTTTTATTGAATGTGTTTCAATAGAAGATTAATGGACAAGGAGGAGTACATATGAAAAATAAACGTAGGGAAAAAACAAAAAGTGAGCAACGAAAGCACTAGATTGTTGAAATATCATTTGCTTGAGAAAATTGTAACCATGACCTCTTTAGATTTAGTTGTGAAATGAGAAAATCTTTTTCCTCATCTCCCTTATAAGACCCTTATTTAACCTCTTCTTCTTCTTCTTAAAAAATAGAAAAAGATTATTAATTAACCAAATGGAGAAATTTATGATTTTTTCAAGAAAATCATCAATTTTCTTAAGAGAATTCTTATTTTCTTAGCTACCAAACATGGAGAAATTAGACGCCATTACTTAATGTGAACATTTTACTATGATCTTTATTTCTACATTTTATTGAAAATAAGTTATAGCAATGATAAATCTAATTAACATACCCAAAATTTATATAAATAATGAACTTGGCTACAATAAAAACATGTACCATTACTTATGCATTTATTTGAATGCCAATAATATTTGATATAGATATGAGAATTAGAGAATGAAACAACATATAGAACATAGATTCTAACTTTTACATCAAAAGAAATTGTTTTACTTAAATAATATTACAGAGACTTGAATTTCCAACCTTATAAAAGTTAAAGAGAAGTCAAACCATTGTTGCCAAGGTACAATCACCTACATTTAGGGGTGTAACGGGGTTGGGTTTGGTTTGGTTTGGCGAGTGACAGAGTTGATGCACATAAAGTTTTACTATAAAATAAATCTTAAGTTTGACCCTCCCCACTCATATAACGGCGTCATTGAATGTTTGTGGCCGTGCCTCAAGGGACTAGTGGAGGTGGGCTCCTCGATACCTCTCACCTTTGAAAAAAAGAAGAAGAAAAGGGTTGGATTGGGTTTAAGTCAAAGCTCAACCCAACCTATAACACCACTTACTTTTGATCAATATATTTTAGTTGACTTATTCGTATGTTGAGGTGTATAATTCATGCATGAGTGCGTAGGAGTCATGTTATGTATACATGTGTACATATGCTAGTGTATATGTAGTTGTAGCATATTTTTACATGTATAAGCGGTTGATAGGTGGGTTAACTCAAAATTGATATGTTTAAAATTGTTAATTATATCATAAATGAATACAGAGTATGCCTTCACATATATTTTGATATATAATACATTTATTTTTCGCATTCGTTTGGTTGTGTAACTGTTGGAAAGAAACGAAATGAGAAATCAGTTGATTGGATTCCAGTGGGTCCCACTTTAGTGAGGCGGTGGGCGCATTTTAAAATCAAGTTTGTGATAAATCATGTTTTTTGGTGATATTTTGTATTTATGGGGAGGTTATGTCAAAATTAGTGGTGATTGTAGGCATTGGAAGACTGACAAAATATCACATAAGTCGGTGTATGACATATGTGTTATTTTGTATTAGTTGTAACGTCACTCTATGAAGAGGGTCGCAACACAACCCAAATAATTTAGATTGGAAAAAATAAAATCTAACTCGAACCAAACTAACTCTTTAATTCAATCCAACTCAACCTGAACTTTCAGATTGGTTCGGGTTGAGTTGGGTTGGTCTTTAAGATTGAGATATTGACTTAATTTTTTTATATTTTTATTTTTTGTTTTTGAAGAAGATAGCTTGAAATTAAAAGAATAAAATAAATAAAAAAAATCTAGGAAGTAGAATAATACAAACAAAGAAAAAGAAGAAAAAACAGTGAAGGTTTGCGTAGAAGGCCAAAAATGTTAAAATTTGAGTTTGAAGGATAAGAGATTTAAGAGTTAATGTTAGGTTCGAGTTGTGTTGGGTTCCAAGGGTATCAACTGATGACCCCAACCTGAATCGTTTAGATTGATATTTTTGAACCCAACCCAACCCAAACGTCTAGATCAACTCATCCCATCGAGTTTGTTCGGTTTGGGTTAGTCAGGTTGACTGACACCCCTACCTACATCTTAAATTAACTAGTATACATGCATATGCATTGCATGCAATTTTTATTTAACAAAATTATTAATTTTATAATTTTTTGATATTATTATTTTTACTAAATATATATATTAAGGAAAGTAAAAAATTATAAATTGTTTATTTAAAATAGGAAAAAATAGAAGACAACTAAATAAATCACAAAAAAACACTGTTTATATCACAAGAAACCACCAATTTCGATTTTCAATAATATCCTTATGTGATTGTACCAAAATGCCCATTTTTTTTATATTTTTTCCAATTTCGGCGTGGGTTCAATCTTGCGTGACCGAACCAGAATGTATCTGTTCGGTCATACAGACTGAAGCATCTATTTTTTTTTGTGTTTTAAATACATAAAAAAAAATTGTACGGTTCGGTTGGCAATGACAGAACCCAAAATATAAGGTTTTATCGCCTCCGACCGAACCACAGCAATCGGTTCGGTATCACAGGTCCGAACCGATCGGGTCCGAACCGATCGCGGTCCAGTTCTTCTCATGGTAATTTTTTTGAACACCCGACGATATTTTTCACAAACAAAAACACCAAAACATACTATTTTAATAACAAATCTCTTATTGATTTAGTGATTTTTGTTCGCGAAACTTCGAATCGCAACTGACTTTCGTGTCAGGAAAAATAATACAAAATTCGCCAAAAACATTGATTTTTTCGCTGAAGATGAGATAATAGTAAGGAAGTAAGTGATTTTTGAGGGTTTTGAATGTAGTAATTTATGATTTTTAGGAATATGTTTAAAATTTGTAGGGTAGGATTATGTTGAAAGAGATAAATTTATTTGAAATTATGAGAATGATATTTAAAAAAGTTTAATGTGGTAAAGATAATATTTCTTCATATTTTTGTGAACACTTTTTTTGTGATTTATTTAGTTGCCCTCGAAAAATATTGTAACTAAAGAGAGCTAAATCAGAAATGTTATTTACATCCTTAAAAAAAGTTAAGGAAATATGAGAAGGGAAGGAAAAAAAGGTAAATCACTAACTTAGTATAATATTTTTTTATTCTATTAAAATCATAATTTAAAATTTGAAATAATTATAAGGCATTTTCAGAAGATTATCATTGTCCCGTAAGTTTTGGAATATTTTACATTACAATGGTATAAGTAGATGTAAAAATGCTTCTAAGTACTTCCTTAATTTTTTTTTTTTTTAAACTATTAAGGGATGATAGGGAATGAGAGAACAATTTAAAATACTTTTTTTTAATTATCATCGTTTAATATTAAAAAAAAAAAAAAAAAACTTACATGCTCTAAAATGGTTTTTTATTTTTTTGAAACTTATTAGATAGGAGAGGGAGGGCAATTGTGTAATTACAGGTCCATTGATCATCGAAGTAAGTAAATAAGTAGGGCAAAACCAGCGACCGTTACCTTCTCCTTGGACGCTCGACCCCAAACCTCAAGCTTCTGCTCTTCTCGTCTCCTCTCACTTCACAGAGGCGGCCGCCAGGTAAAACTCTCTCTCTTTCTCTCTTCGATTAGGGATTTTCTACCGCAACTTAGTTACAATCTTTTCAATGATTCCTGCAATCTCTATCCATAACTAACTATGTTCTTCTTTACGTTTTTTTTTTTTTTTTTCGTTTTTGTTTTAAGAGATTTATTATCAGCAGTCCTAACGAATTTACATCTTTGAAGATAAAGACATTCGGATGTGTGTGATTAGTTGATAGAATCTGTATGATCGGTGAAAGGTTTTACTCGCTCGGAACCCTAAGAATCTGTTTTGGCTGATGTGGTTTTTGGACTAAGATTTGTTGAAATCGTCGCTCACTATGCGAACTGAGCATCAGCAGATACTCCCTCGTGGAATTTTGTGATTTTGCACGTTTTTCTTTACTTTTTTTTTCTTATAATATAGTTTAAGGTTTAGGGTTTTGAGATTTTGCAAGTTCTAGACAATCTCAGGAATTTACTTTTAGATATGGAATCTCAAGTACCAGAGTCTAGATGAAAGGGTTTGGAATAGGGTTCATGACTCTTGTTTCTATTGCTTACAATATTTTTCGCCCTATAGTTTTGATTTTAATTTTTGTCTCCATAGTAGATAAACAATTATACTTTGAGTTTGAATTACCCAATTAACCTATATAGATATTATGTGGACATTATTTTAGACTAGCCTTTTAATCCAATTAACTCCCTTCCGACTAGAAATAATTAAATAGATTTTATTTAGACCATCATATTGACTAGTTGCATAGAAGAAAATGCTAATTAAATATCTATTCCAACTTGTCCTTAATCCATTGGAATCTAAATATTAAATTTAACTTCAATGTACCATTCCATTGGAGTATAATAAAAATTGAACATTATCAATGCACAAAATAAATAGCTAAGTTAGTGAATAATAAGAAGCATTGATAATAATAAGGCCGAAATCTTAGTTACAACATATGTAGATACCCATAGGTTATTCAAATAAGGACCATTGCATGAAGCACTCTAGAGCTCCCTACCTTCTCATGAGTAAGGATTGATGCTAGAATAACCACCATGACAATGGTGGTTTCTCATTGTGCTCTCATGAGTAAGGATTGATGCTAGAATAGCCACCATGACAATGGTGGTTTCTCATTGTGCTTGTTTCAGATGGTACATGTTTCCATGCAGTTGTATTTTTGACATTTCATAGTTTTTGCTCCTTGCCTCTTTTATAGTTTAACATTTAATTATGGGATCTAGTACTATTAAGTGGATTATTTTTTTAGTTAAGTAATTGAGAGTTATCTGACCCTAGGTTCAACAAAACCATATTACAGTAGGAACTAGGAAGAAATGAGAAAAGCACCATCCCCAAGAGCTTTTTTTTGGTTAGGATGGAAGTTAAACTGCGATTGCTTATGAAGATTTTATTTAAGTAACTACAACTTTTGTGGGCTATTAGTCATACCCTCCTCATGAGTAGATGGTTCATTTTTTAACTAACATGTATTCTAAGCCCTGGTATACTTTTATTGCTTAGGTGTTCGTTCTCTGTTGACATCTTGTATACTATTGGGTAAGGAGGCTTACATGTTCTGATGAAGACTGATAGGTCCCATAAACGAAGCACCTAGAAATAGAATGTACCATTTTGAATCAAATAGGAGTAAGGAGGCTGAAAGCGTCTCCAATATCTTCTCTAGACACTTCTGCCATCATGTTGTATATATTAATGTTTTCAAGGCGATGTCTAAGCGGTTTGCCATGTCTAGGCAAGGCGTAACCTAGACTAAGCTTAGACGTGGCCTTGGTGATAATTTTTTATTTATTTATAAGTCCCTAGATAATTAATTAATTATTTACAGGTTCCTTGTAGTTCAAATACATAATTATATGTATCTAACTATATTCTATAATGAATGTTAATTTTTTATTAAATGATCAAAAATAATTCATATTAATTAAAATCACGTCCACAAATTGTTGGGCAACAAATATCTGTTGTTGGAGGGTCTTTGACGGTTGCTGGAGATTTTGATAACATTTCTTGGTCGGAGTAAATGGAAAGAATGGGATTAGGAAGAGAGAGATTCGAGGGTTTACTGTAGAAGTATACTGTAAATAGTTGATGTATGCCGATTTTTACTATTTCACGTAAATAGTATTGTATACGTGAATAGTGTCGTATACGTGAACAATATCGTATCTCAGGGAAGACTTTTCTGATGTGGTAGATCAGACAAGGTCGCAACCACAAAGCATACTAGAAATTCCAAGAGATCCCAATACCACTTCTTGGGGAACGTAAACAGTATTGCACTACTAATGATAAAATAAATACAACTGTAGAGAGTAGAGACAGAGAGATTTTACGTGGTAAAACTCTCGATTTAAGGGAAACATCCACGGGAGAATTGTAGAAACTTCACTATGAACTGTAGATTACAACTCTCTTTTTACTTTCAAGGAGAACAATGAGACTTTCTCTCTCTCTTGATCTAGAAGAATTCTTTAGTAGAGAACTCGTAGATGATTTTGATCGTTGAGATTTGAATGAATTGAATTAAATTCTGAGCCGCTATTTATAGTTATGATAGATGACAAATTTGTAATTAATTGGTAATGAATGAATGGTTAGGATTAGATCTCACCTACTGGATCAATAGCGAGGATTAGATCTCACCTACCAGATCAATGGCTAGGATTAGATCATTTGTTTTATATAAAATATGTGGGACCCACATTTTGTTTTTCTTTTTTAATTTGAAGTGGGGCCCACTACTAAATGTGGGCCCAACATCTACCCCCCCAGGCTCTAATTAACGAATAGTTGGTCGGAGCCTCTTGTTTATTTATTTCCTTCTTGATAGTCGGAGACGAAGGGGTGAAGAAGTGATCTGCCAAGGAGATTTCTGTCGAGAGTTCATCTTGCAAAGAATTTTTTGTCGAGAGATGTCACAACTTAAAATGGGCTTTGGCGATGCTGAGAAGCAATTTTTCGAAGCCATTTTGAGGGCTCATCAGGAGAATGTGGCAGGTTCTTCTTCTTCTGTCGATCTTTCCATAATACCGGCTTTGTTCGATGTGTCTTGCCCGAGCCTAAAGGCACTTCTACTGAGTTTTCTGAGGGGTATCCGTCTCGGCTTCCTTTTTTTGCAGGCTTTAGCACAGCGGCAAGGTCGAAATGGGCTGAACTAGGTGGCCTTGAGTTTTCTCCTTTTGGCTACTTAGTTGAGTGTCCGCAGGATGTCGCCGAGAAGGCACGTAAGGAAGCATATGTTGCCAACCTTAAACTACGCGCCACCAGTGCTGTAGGGGTACACTTTTTCTCTCTCCCCCTCCCCCCGTTTTTTATATATTGCATGACACCTTACTCATTTGCTCCTTTCGCCTTGGTATGTTACTGCTTAGATTGCTGTGAATGCCATGGTTGCCCTGAAGTAGGTTGAGCAGGCGGTAGCTCGCAACAAGGCAGACTATTCTCAGAAGGACGTCGAGATTGTCGGGCTGAAGACCAAGTTGGTGAATTACGAGAGAGAGTTGACCGTCAAGGAGGCTGAGTGGTGTGCTCTTTTAGATGTTGGGCCCACATTTAGTGGTGGGCCCCACTTCAAATTATAAAAAGAAAAGGAAACAGAAAAGGTGGATCCCACATGTTTTATATAAAACAAATGATTTAATCCTAGCCATTGATCTGGTAGGGGAAATTTAATCCTAGCCATTGATCCGGTAGGTGAGATCTAATCATAGCAATTGATCTGGTAAGTGAGATATAATCCTAGTCATCCATTTATTACTAATTAATTACAAATTTGTCATTTATCATAAATATAAATAAGAGCTCAGAATTCAATTCAATTCATTTAGATCTGAACGATCAAAATTCTTTGAGTTCTCTACTGAAGAATTCTTCTAGATCAAGAGAGAGAGAAAGTCTTATTGTTCTCTCCTTGAAAGGAAAAAGAGAGTTGTAATCTACAGTTCATAGTGAAGTTTCTACAGTTCTCTCGTAGATGTTTTCCTCAAATCGAGGATTTTACCACGTAAAATCTTTGGGTCTCTACTCTCTACAGTTGTATTTATTTTATCATTAGTAGTGCAATACTGTATACATTCCCCAAGAAGTGGTATTGGGATCTCTTGGAATTCTTAGTATGTTCTGTGGTTGTAGCTTTGTCTAATATACAATATTACCCACGTATATGATACTATTCATGCATATGACACTATTCTTTTATGCGGTACTATTCACGTGAAATAGTAGGAATTGACATGCATTAACTATTTACAGTATGATACTGGTCATGCGTGTACCTTGTCAAGGAATCAATGTATTATACTGATACTCTGCTGAATCAGCAATTGATTTAATTAGCCAGACTCAATCTTGTCTTTAGTAACTTCAAATAGTGAACGAGAGACAACTTGCTGCGCTAGAAGACTCGGTATTTAAACGGGTCTATTGCGACCCCACCTCTCAGCCTAGGGACTAGTCTGGTTGATTTTATTGAAAGTTGCTCATTCTGTGAAGGTAACACTAAATGTCCAAGTGAGGCACGTTGGTACAACCGATCCTTATATGCACCACCAGACACTACAAATCAGGCAAGAATACAACAGGCGAACAAACAACTTGGCAAGTTCCAGCTCAGCACGTCTCTTCCAATTTATTATTTTTCAGTGCTGGTCAAATCTTGCATTAACATTTGGCGCCGTTTGTGGGGACCGACATATAATGTCCGTTGCCCTATCAATTTGAGTAAAAAGCAACTTAAGCATCAAGTGAAGTGTAAAAATTCTAGTGCATGTCTAAATTCTTCTCCCCCTTTGGTATTTTCTAGTTTGAAGATAGAGTTGTAAATTTTTCTTCATAGTGAATTTTCTGCATTTTGCCCGTGGATGTTTCCCTCAAGTGAGGGTTTTACCACGTAAATTCTTGGTGCCTTTTTGGTCTATCTTATTTTTCTGCAGTTGTTTTTATCTAGTTGTTTATTAGTATAACACTATATACGTCGGGCCTCTCTTGAAATTCCTAGTATGCTTTGTGGTTGCGGCTCTGTCTGATCTTCCACATTAGAAAGGTCTTTCTTGAGATATGTTACTATTCACGTATGTTGCTATTCATATATACAATACTCTTCACACATACTACTATTTATGTATGTACTTTGTCGAGGAATTAATATATTATACCGTTACATTGCTGAATTAGCAATTGATTTAATTAGCTAGACTCAGTCTTGTCCGTAGTAACTTTGAATAGTGAACGGGAAGCAACTTGCTGCTCAAGAAGACTTGGTATTTGAACGGGTTCATTGTGACCCCACCTCTTAGCCTGAGACTAGTCTGGTTGATTTTACTGAAAGTTGTTCACTCTGTGAAGGTAATACTAGATGTCCAAATGAGGCATGTTGGTACTATTTACATGTACAATACTAATCACATATAACAAGCAAGTATACAGTTTAACAGGTTCTAGCTTTGCACGTCCCCATCACTTCATCATTTTTTGCGTTGGTCAAATCTTGCACCAACAAGTATAATATAAGAATTCAAAGTTATGTCAATGTTTAAGTTATTCTACAATTGCATATATAACTATATCAAGAAAAATAACCTTATGCTTTATATATTTACATTGACCTTCTTAAACTTCTTAAAAATTTTAGAAGCTCCATTACTTGTCTTAAGTTAGCGTTTGATAACTTTAATTCTAACCTCTAGTTTCCTTATAGTCTAAGGTAGCGTTTGGTAACTCTAATTCTAACATTTAATTTCTTAAAAGTCTAATTGAAATAGAGGTTGGACAAAATTAGATTGTTTGGTAATAATTTTATAAAACTCTAAATAAAATTGAGGTTAATAAATTGTAGAGGTTAACCTCTGAGATAAAAAGCAAAAAAGGTTTGTTTTTTCTTGTAGAGGTTTATCATCTACTACAAGTAGAGAATGAGTCAACAATATTATGAATGGTTTATTATCCACCAAATTTGCATGTAATCACCAATATGGAATAATTTGTCATCACTCTAATTTAGTAACTAATAATTAATATAAAATATTTTTTATTACTCAAATATGACATATAATTACTAATATAGCAACTAATTTTTATGTTTTTGAATTTCTTTTGTATTGTAGAGGTAAGCACACAATAGTTTCTTTCCTTTTTGAAAATTTAAATATATTTACATAAATAAATATATAATAATTATGATATAATAAATAATTTTATTATTCATTAAAAAGTATATTATTATAAAGCGTGATTAATATTCAATATAATTGTTATATAATAAATAATTACTTTTTGAGTTGAATTTAATGATTATCTTATATATATGAATAACATATAAATAAAATAAGTGTATCTTGATAAAATAAATCAAATTTTGTAGTGAGAAGTTGAAATTTTAAATAACAAACACATTTAATCTCTAAAATAAAACTTAATTAAGAGGTTGGAACATTAGTTACCAAACAATATTTTGAATGTAAGCTCTTTTTAAAGTAGAGCTAAAAAAAAGTAGAGCTATTTTTTTTAGATGTTGATGCTCTACTTTAAAAAGAACTTATTTTAAACATGTAGTTTGGTGACTCTCTAACCTTTTATTTTAGTTTTCTTTTAGAGTTAAAGCTTTTGTTATCTAAAATATAAATTTCTTGTTATAAGAGTATTTGATTCCTTATATCAAAATGGATTTATTTTGTTCCCATTATATTTATGTATATACATAAGTTAATTGTTTGATAAATAAATCCAACTTAAGAAAATAATTGATTTTACATGATAATAACAATATTGAATGATTAAATCTTCTTAAATTATAACAATATATTTTCCATTAGTAATATACTTGTCATTAGTAATAAATTTTTCATCATGTTATAATTATTAAAATTTATTTATTTAAAGTTTTTTAAAAAATTGTTATTCATATGCCTTTTATAACACAAAAAAGCATAAAAACATAAAAGTAGTTGCTATATTAGTGATTATATGTCATATTTGGTGGATCAAAATTGTTTAATAGTAATTATCACTTACTAGATTTGAGTGATAACAAATTATTCTATATTGATGATTACTTGCAAATTTGGTGGATCACACAAACAATTCCTAATATTGGTGATTCATTCTCTATTTGCTGTAGAGAATGATCTGATCCTCTACAAGAAAAAAGTAAACTTTTCTTTTTTGCTTTTTTATTTTAGAGGTTTAACCTCTCCATTTTGTCAACCTCTAAACAATTTTATTTAGAGGTTATCAAATTGTTACCAAACAGTTTTTGTCCAATCTTTATTTTAATTGGACTTGAAGGAAATTAGAGGTTAGAATTAGAGTTACTAAACACTGCCTAATTAAAATAGTAATTGAGAAAAAATAGTTTTTATGATAACAATTGGATAGCCTCTAAATAAGATACAGATTAATAGATTGTATAAGATAAAATCTCTACAAGAAAAACTAAAAAAGTTTGCTTTTATTTTTATTTCTCTTGTAGATGATGAATCACCTATATTAGAAATAATTTGTCTATACATAATTGACAAGTATTGAATGTTTTGTCATCACTCATATCTAGTTAGTGAAAGTTACTATAGAATAATTTAGTATCCACTAATTATGATACATAATCACCAATATCAAAATTTATTTTAATGTTTTCAAGTGTTTTGTGTTTTAAAGGTAAATAAATAGTAGATATTTTTAATTTTTAAAAATATTAAAGATAATTTAAACAACGATGAATGTGTTTTCAATTTTAGATGTATGAAGACTATTATAATTTTTTTTACTAATGAAAAATATCTATACTACTTATAATGCAATACTTTCCTCTCCTTATGGTGTGATCATTTTAGTAAAAATGCCAAAGTCACCCCTTCATTTCTTAGTAGTTTATTTTTTCCACAAATTAATCCTAAACGATTACAACAACTGATTACACCTTTTAATTTGGAAGGACACCTTCTAATTTGTAACCAATTGCACTTATCCATACTAATCAGAACTTTCAATTGGATGACACCTTTTAATTTGTAGCCGCACCTAAAATCTAGGTGAATGAGGTTTTTGAAACAGTTCTACAATCTTTCCATATCTCTTCTTATGAACGTTGGTTCTCTTTCCAAAAGGTGGGTGATTTGCAGTAAGATTGGGATGATCTCCAGAAGGAGACTTAGGGAAGTAGAGAAAATTCAACACATCCACACTTCCAAGTAATAGATCCAAAATTCTTTAGAAACTAGAGGGTCGTACTCAAGGAACTACAATAATGAGACTAATATTAATGAGTTTATTAATGTACTGGGTTGTATTGTATCCAGGTTTTTGTTTCTCCAATTTCTCCTTTGAAAGTTAATGTTTTGATGTTGAACTGATTAAATGAGTTTCTATGAAACAGATTGATATATTGGTTTTGGATTTATAAAAAAATTCCTGTACTCTTCTTTTATGCTTCTCTATTCTATCCATGTCATTAGAAATCTATTTGTTACCAAGACATAGTTATATCCTCTTTATTTTACATTTTGTTTTCTTTTTCTTCAACGGCCATGTTAAATTAGGATCTTTCTGTTTGTTTGGGCTGCATTTGAATGAAGATCCTGAAATAGTTTTTAGAAAATGACTTTTAATCGTTTCCTGAAAATGGGTTACTTTTTAAATTTTTATGAAAGAAACCACTTTTAGATTTTGTCCAGCCAAACACTTATCCTCTGTTTTTTTGTACTTTTTTGTTTTTAAAAACAGAAAACGCAATTTAATTCCTGTACCAAACGCGACCTTACTTATTTTCAACCTCATTTTTCTAAAAAAACATTGGGATATCAATTGGGTGGTAGAGCAGTTAAGCTTACAGTTAATTTATTATATTTTGTGGGATAAATATTATTGTAAACTTATTTAAATTGTTCTGATCTAATTTAAGTATTTTATTTGTTTTATATTCATTGTGATGCAATTTCGTTAATTTTTTATTTTTTATTTAAATTCATTTTCTTTGTAGTTTTCTTTAATTTGTGTTACTTCATAAAGTATTTTAAAAAACAATTGGATAAATAATCTTCATTCTTTTTTCTAATACTTCTGATTTTCTATCTGAAGGCAACATGTGGAATGTTTTTTAATTTTTAAACATCATTTATCCTTTTGATTAATTTAATTTAATAAAATGGAAATTCTATCAAATTTTGAAAAATTCAGTCATATTTTAATATTTTAATCATTTAAGATTATTACTATTTACTATATAATAACATAATTAATTTTTTTCTAGTTGAACTTAATTATTAATCTTATGTAAGTGATTATTATATAAACACATCAATACATTTTTGTAAAAGAAACCATATACACTTATAAAGATGTTGGGATGTGTTAGATACCAAACACTTCACCTCTAAAATAAGAGGTTGGAGTGTTGATTACCTAACAATATGTTTAAAGTAAGTTCTTATTTAAGTAGAGCTAAAGAATCTAGTGTTAATTTTTTTAAATGTAGAGTTGCCAAACACTAGCTAAGTATAACCTAGGCAATTTAGTTACAAATGGCCTAGGCGTGACCTTGACAACACTGCTAGTGATTCCTTGATTTTTTCCTCGTGAATAAATGGTCCATTTTCTTACTACAAGTTTTTTTATATTGTTATTCTTTGCTTGCTTTTTCTCCTCCCATTCTTAATTAGTCCTCCATATTCTAGTCTAACTTATCAAGTGATTAAAGGTGGTTTTATCTTGGAGCTTGACATTGATAATGTGAATATTTTATATAGCAGATTGAGTTACTTCCATATGATCATATATGGTCTACATGGTATTGCAGCTGATGGATTGTCATAGAATAATTTGGATATTTTTTAAATGTATAATTGATTAATTTCATGTTCTTGTTGCAGCAAGCTTTGGTGAGGATGGTTCGAGTCAGTGTCTTAAATGATGCTCTTAAGAGCATGTATAATGCTGAGAAGCTAGGAAAGCGACAGGTCATGATCAGACCCTCCTCAAAAGTGATCATTAAGTTCCTGCTGGTTATGCAGAAACATGGTTTGCACCTGGGATATACTCTGAAAGTTTTCATTCATTTATGCGGTGTACTGCTCTTCCTATTTAATTGATGCTCTCTTTTTACCATTTGACCTTTTTCTGTGCAGGCTATATTGGGGAGTTTGAATATGTTGATGATCACAGGGCAGGGAAAATTGTGGTTGAATTGAATGGTAGACTTAACAAGTGTGGGGTTATAAGTCCTCGTTTTGATGTTGGTGTCAAAGAGATCGAATCCTGGACTGCAAGGCTGCTTCCCTCTAGACAGGTTCGTACGGGCAGCAATTTTTATTTTTATGGTTTCTGGTATATTTCACTTCTAAAGAGAGTTTGTGGGGAAATCAAGGTAATTAGACCCAGCATGTTCAATCCATGTGTCAATGGCTCTTTCCCAAATTCCAATAGAGTAAACGGTACAGAGAATAACCAATGTGGTAGTTATCAAATAATCATATAACAAATTATTAAGGATTATAACTACTGAATGATGGCTCCTAGGCCTTTGTAGTTAGTATAGTGTATGCTGCAAAGTATAATTTGAGTGTGTTTCAAAAGTTTTATGAAATAAATTGAAAGTGTGTACCCTATAGGCGAGGCTCTATCATTGTGGGGTCTGGGAAAGGGTCAATATTCGCAGCCTTACCTCCTCCACGATGTGAGGAGATTGTTTTGGATTCTATCATGTGGCCTTCTAGGTCACAGGAGGGCAACATATACCAAGCTTTACCATTGTGCCAAGGCCCACCCTTCTTCGAGAATAATAACATAGTTCATCAATATGTCAGGTTAATTAAATGAAAAGAAATTGTGAACCATTTTCATTTTAAAATGAGAATAGTTAGACAGTTAGACCTTTCGTCAAGATCAATTCTTTGAACAAGCCTAAGGTAATTAGATGCTCATACAAAAGCTTGTGGATTCTAATGTCCATTTGTTTTGATAAACATGCAGATTGGGTACATCGTGCTGACAACCTCTGCTGGCATCATGGACCATGAAGAGGCTAGGAGGAAGAATGTCGGTGGTAAAGTACTTGGTTTCTTTTACTAGAAAGGTGTCTTTTTAGGATTGATTGGACTTTTCTGGTTGCAATTAGGCTTTTTTTTAGCAATGTTTCCTAATTTTTAGCCAAGGAGTTGGAATTACTTGCATTTATACTGGTTGTACTTGGTTTCTTTTTCCAAGTCATGTATGGGGCATTTAACTGCCATTTTTTAAGGCAAAGGCATTTTGATCTTATTTAGCATCCTTGGGCAATTAATGATGTTTTTGCTCAGGAATATTAGCCCTTGCTTATGGAGCTAGAGAATTCATCATCTATTAACCCGTTTTGAAAGATAAGGGAGAGACTTGTAATGACCTGCCCTTGTGATAACTAGATACTTGCAGATAACTAATAATAGATGAGACCTCCTGCAGATGAACAATCTTAAAAGTATTAGGTGTGACTTGAGATTGATCGTTTTAACCCTAAATTCAAACAAACAGTATAGCTGGAAACCATTACAATTTAAGACATGATTGTTTCAGTTTCAAGTCATGGGTGAATAGTTCAAGCTTTAATGAATCATTGTTAAGATAGCATAATAATTCAAGACATCGTATGTTTTAATTTCTATTGAATTATCTTATAACAATTGTTGGATTTTATGCACTATTAAGTTTTATGATAGAGATTCTTTCCTGTCGATATTAGAATCCAACATATGTTATAGATGAACTATCAGAACTACTAATGGTTAGGTTCCTCCATACAAACAAGTTAATCTGATGAAAAATCCTTGGAACCCAATAGGATGGTCAAACAAGAGTGATACTTATTTGTCACAAGATTATAATAATTTTCCATTTTTGGAGTATGTGCCGTCATCGTCATGAATCAAACATGCAAGCACAGAGGGGGCTATTGTGACAGTGGATGCATAAGTCCTGCATGGAAGCGGGCAAAGACTCGTAAACAAGAGGGTGTAGCCCTCAAAACAAGGGTCATAGCTAGGCCCCATTATTCGTTTGGCCCATAAGAAGACCATGGAGAACTAATAACCATGGATGTCCCATTATTCTTTTAGTAAGGGGACTTGTACCCACCCCTCTTCTGAAAGTGGGAGGTGTGCCAATTGTCCCAATTAATCCTCTTCTCTTGGATAAAAACTGTGATGCCAGATAGAAGAGAAGAGGTACACTATTGGTACAGGATAGAATGTTTTTTTTTTTTTTTTTTTCTGTTTGCTAGGCTTTTTCTTCTTTCTTTTTTTTGGGGCTAGGTGTACAGGATACAAACTCTTGTTTGACTTTTGTTTTGTTTTGTTTTAAACACATTACATATAATAAATGTTTGGTTGGGTGATTTATAATACATATCCAAGATTTGTTAATAAAAGTTTGTTTTCTTTGAATTCTGAAAGAAAAACTCTTAATCCTAAACTGGTTAAACTAGTAATGGAACTATATGTTTTTGTGGTTTGAAATATATAATAGAATAGAAGCTCAGTGGCATGATGCTTATCCATCGAACATTCTTCTACTACCGTACACAAGTCAAGAGGAATTTAGGGAAGTGTGTGAATTTAATCACCGTCAAAAACTAGGTGCAATTACATAAGACCAATGCAATTAAAAAGGTTGAATCGCAAAGCTTCCTTACCTAATAGGCTAATCCTGCCATGAGAAGCCACACCTGATAATTTTTGCTCGATACATTGGGAACTAAGTTAAATAAAAGAACTTTGACATTTGATAATGGCAACAAGGAGGTGCAGGGTCAAGATACTTCCCTTTTTGAGTAATTATTGGTAGGGGGGTTGACTATTCGGTTTGGGTCAGTTTAATATTCAAACTGTAAAGTAATTTTAACTTTTGTAATGCATATTTAAAAATAATTTTTACTATATAAGATAAGTATATTAGTTTTCACGGGAATGTTTATATTATAAAAAAATTATAAACATTAAAAATAAATATTAATAATTTTACTTGTAGAATTGAATCGGTTCGGTTTAGACATAAAAAATTGATTTTTAAAATTTTAAATCATAATCTAAATTAAACTTATTAAGTTGTATTTTTTTTCAAAGTTAACCTAAATTGAACTCATTAAAAATCAAATTAAACACAGATTTGGTTCGTTTTATTATTTGAACAAATTCATTGACACTTCTAATTATTCTTGACACTAATTTTAAAAATTGAAAATTTTAAAAAAGTTAAAAAAAAAAAAAAACTGGTCCACTTAGGGACTGTTTGGGACATGGGATTGAGCTATTTTTAGTTCTAATATCATGTTTGGTGGTGGTGAGGTGGGATAGGATTATTTTTATTTCACCTCACCATTTTATCCCCTCAACCTTTGTATCCCCTCAACCTTTGTTTTTTTTTTGTTTTTTGTATTTTTTTTTCTCTCTCGCCTTTTTTTGTTTTTTGTATTTTTTTTTCTCTTTCGCCTGCAACTCCATCTTCTTCTTCTTCTTCTCTTTTTCTTCTTTGTTCTTCTTCTTCTTTCTGGTTTTGCAAAATCGCAAAATCAGATTTTCTAATCTCACAAAACTTTCCTAAAAACTAGTTTTCTAGTTTTGCAAAACAATGTTATTTTATTTTTAATCTTATTTTATTCTATCTAATCTAATTTTATAAAAATAATTTTATTTTATTCCTACCACCAAACGGGCCTCAATGTTTTGTGGTTTTAAAGAAAAACTTGCGACAAACTAAAATTGAAGTGTTGAGAGCTTTGTTGTCATGCCCATCGAATTATATCTGAGCAACGCATACTACATATATTAGCAATTTTGTAAGAAAAGCATTTGTGAATGGATGGAATAGAAGGAAGAGGACTCAGAACACTTGGGATTATTTAGCATCGGCAAGAATGATAATCAATCAATCCATTACGCACGACGAGCGAACTTTCAAGTCATCATCATCATCCTCTTCTTCTTCTTACACCAATGACCAACCAACCAACCAACAAATAGTAAGGAAAAAAAAAAACAAAACAAAACAAAACAAAATGCCTTACCAAGATCCCCCCCCCCCCCAGAGACCATGAACTATAGGAGCTTGAAACAGAAGAAAATTGAAGGTTCAGATGCCTTGCTGCCATTGCTCAGTGCACCTTCTTATATATTGGAATGGAGGGTATCTTCTGCCTTGCTATGCAAGTATAAGGACTCTAATAATGGTCAGAGGTCTTTTTTTTATTTTATTTTTATTTTGTTTGTTTGGAAGTACCAATAATTTCTTACATCTGTAGCTGTCAAATTTGTATGTCTTGATGGAGGGCATCTTCTAATTAAATAAAAAAATAAAATTGATGAGTGGTCAAATGTTAGACCCCCTTGCATTGGTATGCAAGTAAGCTACTTTAATTTTAATTCTAATTTTGACAACGACTGCTAAAGATGACAGCTCTTGCTCTTGTCTTTTTTAATTTAATCAAATGCCACTAGTTTCTTAAATAATACTTTTTTAATTTAATATAATATAATGTCAGTGTTGCACGTGTAATACACGTAGTAGACCTTTGTTTTTTTTTTTTTTTTTGGATAATGATGATTTCGTCATGTCGTTCACTTGTTTATATATTAAACAATTGTACATGTTGTGTGTGATTAACAAATTAACTAATGAAATTATCTTTGAAGGTAACATTATATTTTGATTAAAAATACATATATTTAAAGTCCTAGAACTCTCCGTGTGTGATCGGAGTCACGAATGGTATTAGAGCCATATGTATAAATATGCTCAGCGTGTACTGGTTGTTTTCTCCTATTTCCTTTCTGCAGTTATTGCCAATAATACTGTTGGTTTTGGTTGTGTGTATTACTTTACGTCTGTTCATTCAGCTGGTTGATTACTTTGTTTAATCATGTCCCTGTTAACTCATCTTTCAGTTTGGTTATTAATAGTTTTGATCGTACTTGCTATCCTGTTTATTGGTTTGTGTCGTTTATGCTTTGTTTTAGTACTTTGTGATTCTATTGAGACTGAAACAGATTAAGATAGTTCTTCAGTTTTGGTGTGGTTCTTTTTCACAGAAGTTAAAAGGAATCTGTTTTTCACCGTTCCTTTTCCGGTGGATCAAGAGACAGTGCAAGCCAGGCAAGGAGAGCCGTACGCGACAGTGACCTAGTCTGCTTGTATCCATGGATCCCTTTGGTGACAGTCCCCCTACTTCTTCTGTGTCGTCTTCCACTCCAATACTAAAGTCCTCATCTTTTAATTTTTCTAGTCTCACAGAATCCTGTTTAAAAACAAAGACCAATAAGATAGACCAATTGATAGAAGTTACCCATATTCCGGAAGATAGTAAAGTTAGTGAAACTGTTCCCCCTTTGTTAAATTCTTATCATCTTTTTACTAAAAAACGTCAGTCTTTTACTACTTCTGTTAGTAAGTTAATATCTCGTAAGAGTCTTCCTATTAAGGAACATATTCAGAGTATTGCCCTCACAAATTGCCAGCTAGAAGCTACCCATCAAGAGCAATATGTTACTCTTGAGTTTGAACCTGAATTTATTCGTCACTGGTTAGCTTATGGCTATACTCATATTCATTTAGGTGCAATTCGTCTTGTCTTGTCTTATCATGGTAGAGGTGATGTACCTCTATTTGCCAGAGTTGCCCTACTTGACACAAACCTGTTGGATTATGAACATGCCTGTATAGGCACTGTTATCACTACTTTGAGTCATGGTTCTATGGTTTTCACCATAGCTCCTGATTTCAATATCTGTTTGTCAGATCCAACTCTGCCCACAAGGTTTAAGTTACAAGTCCAATTTTCTGGTGTTCAACATCGTATGGATAGTGTCATGGCTACTTTACATCATCAGATGGCCTTCCGTCTTCAAGACCATGCAATCCATCTGAGAACTCATAAGCCACATGGCACAGTCATGGTCTTTGTTCATGACAACGAAATCCCTACCATTGTCCAGATCCCTAAGCAAATTCCCCAAAAGGATCTTCGACAGATGTTGCCTTTGACTTGGTTCACAAATTATGAACAATTTCTGAAACGCTCAGAACCAGTCACCAGTACTACTTGTCCTCTTATGAAGAAACAGTCAGACGGCTCAGTCAAGATAAATTTTGAGTCTCCGACTACCTCACAGGAACTTCTTCCTGTGCATCATTCTATGATGATCTAGCCAGCATCCACACATGTTCCTACAGAGGATCCGCCATTGCATTCTTTCCAGTCCACCGACCAAATTATTTATCATTCTCATGTTGATGACCATTTTATTTGGGACTGCAATCCAGATATGTGCGTTCCCGGTTGTCCTTGCCAGGATGACCAAGAATATGAAGATTGGATCGACCCTTCGTGTCGATATGATGATGATACTCGCAGGAAACGAAAGTCTAACAAATCTTCGTGCAGAGCTGATGTTCGAAGAAATTATTATGAACCTCCTGCTCCTCCAGCAGCTCCAATGGTTCAACCATGTTTTCCTGTTGGTTCCTATGACCAGGATTTTCCTCCTCTGACAAGAGTTGCAGATCCTACACATCAGACAACGGCTAAGCCTTTCACTCAGCCTACTGATATCCGTCCTGATGGATCTCCCAAACCTTTGTCTCAAGCCGAAGAAGTTTTGAATTGGCAGACAAAGAATGCTCTTATACAGAACCAGTATTTGCAGAAGATCGATGACCAACTTATCCATCTTTCTTCCACCACAACCAGTTTAGTTCAGAATACTGACATTCAAGCCTCTATCAGTCAGAAATATTATACTGAATTAACTGCAAAGATCTAAGATTTGGATGCATTGCTTCGTTACTATCTACAGCAACGATATACTGGTCCTCAATTTGATGCAGCAGAGAGAGAATTAAGACAGCTGAAGGAACAATTATCTTATGTTACGGCAGATCTTCAGAAATATCAGCAACCACCACCTGAATATCCAGCGGCATATCCAATGTCTCTTAACTTATTCAGGTCTCATTCTCCTTCCCCTGTTCCCAAACCTTCACCCATTTCCAACTCGGCTCAGTCTTTCCTCCAAGGTTTAATGCTTTCCAAAGCTCAAGCCGATGCTGCTACACCTCCACCTCAACAATACTTACCATCTCCCAAACCTCCACCTGTCCGTGGACCTCGTCCTATCTTTGGTGATAAAGGTAAGCTTCCTTTATTTCCGCCAACAGAGCCTCCATCATCTTTCTCCACTCCTACTGTTCCTATCCCTCCAAGCTCATCTTTTCCTCTTATACCTGAACCTCCACCTAGTAATCCGGTTCAACCACTTTTTGAAACAGAAGATCTTCCAGATACTCCTTCTGATGATAATTCTCTGGTGTCAATTGATCTTTCATCTTCTCAAGATGATGCTTGTTCTGAAGCAGATCAGGATTTATCTGATAATTTTGATGATTCTTATGATGCTACTTCTGTTTCATCTGACGATTCCCAACTTATGGATATTTCAGCCCTTGCTCACATTCACATGGCTCAGGGAGCCTCTTCTTCTCATGAACCGGCTGATGAAGAAATGGAATCCACTGCTGATAATCCTGCACCCAATCAACAACGACCACAAAATAATACCCAAACTCCGAATTATTTTAAACCTGGTAATGGTGGTCCTTGGTTCTCCCTTGATGACGTTCCCTCTGATCAATGGCGAGATAAGATTACTTCTTGGGCTGCATGGATGACCAATCAACTTGTCTCTGGAAAACCACATCAAGCTGTTCTTGTTGATTTTTTCTCCAGGTGCACCGGTTTTGTTCGTGATTGGTTACTTTCTCTTGGAGAATACAGGATTCTCCAGCTCACTCAACTTCCTATTATTGAGGCATATAATCATATGCTTCGCGAGTTTGTTGGTGATACATCTCTCATCACCCAAAAGTTTAAACAGGAGTTCTATACAATGAAATGTTGTTCTCTCAATAAGAAAGATCTCCACCGTCATTATACTCGCATGATTCAAAGATATCATCTTCTTGGTGGCAATGATAAACCAGACTTGAAGCAAACTTTTATTGCTTCATTACCACCAGAATGTCATCCAGAACTCAATCGACTTCTTATAGCTACTGGCAGACCACTGGAACAAGTTACTTTTGCTGAAATCTTCCAGCTACTTCTCACTGCCATTGACAAGCTTTGTGAAATGCGCCAGTTTATCAAAGATCTATCTGATCCACAGATTAATACTAAACAGGCGTGTGATAAGAAGTACCTCGAGATTGGATGCAAGAAGAAATGTGTTTGTCCTGGTCAGAAAGGACAGAAGAGTAAACCTTTTTGGAAAAATAAGCGAAAGAAACCTAAGTTCTTCTCTAAATCCAAAAAAGGTTTCCCATGGAAGAAAAAACGACGTCTTCGTTATTTCAAACGTCGAAGTTCTTCTCCAAAAGATTCCAGATGTTACATATGCAAGAAACCAGGTCATTATGCCAAACAATGTCCTGAAAAGAAGAAAAGTCAACATCTGATCCAGCAGATTCAACATTCCTATTCTCTTCAAGATGATCAGGATATTGAATCACTCTTCTCAGAACAAGAATCCCCTGATGAAGCCACACTCTTATCAAGATTATTCTTCTGATGATTCTTACAGTTCTGATGATAATTATATGGGCATGGTTGCTACACCATCTTTTCCAACAACATCCACTCATA
This sequence comes from Paratinospora sagittata, assembly GCA_035771175.1. Classification (NCBI taxonomy): domain Eukaryota; kingdom Viridiplantae; phylum Streptophyta; class Magnoliopsida; order Ranunculales; family Menispermaceae; genus Paratinospora; species Paratinospora sagittata. The sequence goes on along the minus strand of CM069606.1, from coordinate 15,941,149 downwards.
TGATGCCTTATGCACAGATAGTTGTTCTTACATCAAAATTTGCCAATCCACTCAAGGTAATTGCTTATTTTGATACAGGTGCCTTTAAGAGTATGATGAATCCTCGGATTCTTCCTGAAGACTGTTGGAAGCCCCATACTGAATCATTCAAAGCTGCCAATAATGAAATTTTCCAGACTCATCTGATCACCACTAGAAAAATTGGGTTAAAATTCTTTCCCAATTTGATTATCTGGACTCACATTATTGGATGTGATCTTCCTAACAAGGATATCCTATTTGGCATGGACATTTACTCCAAAACTGCTCTCAAGATACTGCCCCAAGGTATTTCATACAAGCAGCAGTTCCTTCCGTATACCACTATTCCTAAATTATATACTATCCAGGATGTGTCTTCCCTTCATGACAAATTGCAGAAATGTTTCTGTGATTCTCATCAAGATTTCCGCCATCCTCATCCTCTATGGATGAATGAAGAATATTATGTTCACTTGCCATTCAAGCTTAATGAAGATATCAATCCCACCAAGGCTATTCATCCAGGAATGCCTCCTGATGAACTCACTCTTGCCAGGAAAGAATGTGCAGACTTGCTTGCCCAGGGTTTAATTGAACCAACTACATCTGATTGGGCTTGCCAAGCTTTTTATGTCAATAAGCGTGCTGAACAGAAACGAGGAAAGTAAAGGCTGGTTACCAATTACAAGCCATTGAACACTTTTCTCCGAGACGATAAGTTCCCTCTTCCCAAGATTTCGTCTCAACTTACTTTACTTGCAGGATCAAAATTTTATAGTAAATTTGATCTCAAGGCAGGTTTTTGGCAATTGGGTATTCACCCAGATGATAGACCAAAAACGGCATTCTGCATTCCAAATGCCCATTACCAATGGACAGTTATGCCTTTTGGTCTCAAAGTAGCTCCATCCTTATTCCAGAAAGCTATGACGAAGATTTATGCACCTTTGTTGCATACAACATTAATTTATATTGATGATATTCTTCTCTTTTCTAAGACTGAAGCAGACCATCAACTTCTTCTTTCCCAGTTTCTGGACATCACTGAAACTCATGGTATTATGCTCTCTGAAAAAAAGAGTATAGTTAATACTTCTGAAATTGAGTTTCTCGGAATGAAATTCTTCAATGGAGTCTACCAACCAGGGTCTCATATTGCAGCGAACTTCTGCAGTTCCCTGACACACATTTTACCAGACAACAGCTACAACAATTTCTTGGTGTGGTGAACTATTTACGTTCTTTCTTGCCATGTGTCAGCCAGTATACTACTGTTCTTTCCTCTCTATTACGGAAAGATCCACCTCCTTGGCAGACCATCCACACTCAGGCTGTTGCTCATCTAAAACAAGCATGTCAGAATCCTCCTCCATTAGTTCTCCCAACTACAGGATTTCTGATCTTGCAAACTGATGCCTCTGATCTCTACTGGGGAGCTGTCCTCCTCGAAAAACAAGGTACAATTGACAATATTTGTGGTTATCAGAGTGGCAGATTCACTGATGCAGAACTTCACTACCATATATCCATTAAGGAGATTCTTGCTGTTAAGTATGGTATTCAGAAGTTTATTTTCTTCCTTCGTCCAGCCAAATTTGAAATCCAGATGGATAGTTCTTCATTTCCAAAGATGCTGGAATTTAAAAATAAAATGGTGCCTTCTGCTCAATTGCTTCGTCTACAAGAATGGTTTACCCAGTATAACTTTACTGTGAAACATATCCCAGGAAGCAAAAATGTTTTAGCAGATTTTTTATCCAGGCCCATTCAGAAGTCCAAGGCCCAACTCTCTCTTATTACAGGATGTCTCACTCTACCTCTACTGTTACAGCCCAAGCTTGTAACAAGGCCCAAGCCCATACAGCTAATCCATTCTTCTGGATCCATTCCCCTTATTGGAGCTATTTTTCCTCCTGGACTTCCAGAACCTACTACAGCCCACCAAGTTAATGAGTTGGCCTGCAGTAAAATGTTTTACTATGCTCACAAATATCTCATGGACTTCCCAGAACAGATCCAACAGGGTAATCCTTTCAACCAGACACGGCCCTATCTGTTCATCTTCCACCTTTGTACTAAGGTTTCTGAAAACCTTTTCTGGTATATTTGGTGCATCTCTTGCCTTTATAAAATAGCCATTGCCTTCATACCATTACAGTTGCAGAATCAACTCAGGCAACAAACAACCCTCCTTCATGGTTGTTTACAGCTATTTGCTCCTCTCTCAGTCTAGACCGCCGAGGTGAACGAAATTTGTCAACTTTATCCTCAACGCCTGCATGCTATCTACATATGTCATCAGCCCTTCTCTGACTCTCCACAAGGCTTAATTGCTGAACATTACCTCCAGCAATTTCAGACATATTCCGTCAACCTCACATCTCAAGTCATCACTGGTGTATGCAGTTTCCTCAACGATATCAACAACTGCACAGATATCGCACCAGTAATACAAGGTCCCCATGAATTCATACCAGAAGAACATCTTGATTCTCTGATACAGAATCTCGCATCTTGGAGTCCTGACTCTCTTCCTCCAAATTTCAGAGATCCCCCTCCAGAATCAAATCCTCCACGACGAGTACGCCGACGCCTTCCTCATCTTTCTTATGAAGAGATTGTTGAAGCTCAACAAGCTCAAGAAGAAGAAGATGCAGCCCTTATAGCCGCTGGGGTCCGTTCTCCTCCTCTCCACGACTTTCAATGTAACCAAGCCTACTGGGATAGACTTCACGACGAATTTGATGAAGAAACCCACGACAACCTATCTCCGTCGCATTCATATGGCAGGTCGTCTCCTCGGCCGAATAGGTCACCTTGACCTTTCGAATGCATCTCCCAGTACAAGATTACGTGTAATGTACAGACTCCGTCAAGCCAGGCTAGTCATTCTTCCTTCTTTCCCCCGGCGTGTTTACTATCAGTCTTTTGTTCCAGGTACGCTTTCTGTTGCACAGGTACCTACAGTGTCAACTAGCTCTGTCCAACTTGACAATGAAGAAGATTCTACCTTATCTCTTCTTAGCACTCATGTGCCTTCACGTGGTGAAGACCCCACTTCTGTCTCCCACTCTCAAAATGCCAATCCCATCCAGTCACATCAACCATCATGTTAGAAGCAAGGGAATCTACTTTCGACACAACACTGTTCATATACAGTATAAAGTAGAAGCATCTTTTCTTATTCTGCATGTTCCACTTCAGTCCAAGATCTGTCTCCATCCACTTTTGTTCGTGCTTATCCACCAGCTCACCTCAGCCAACTGTCTCCGGATTTGAAGAGGTTTGAAGTCCGCCAGATTCCTCAAGCATCTATAAATTAAAGATCAGTTATTCTTCTTCAACAGAAGCCCAAAACAGAGCCCAGTGATGAGTCCTAAGTCTCTTCTTATATTTCTGTATGATCTTATATGATCTTGAGTTTGTAAGATAGTTTGTTTCTTCTAGGTGTTTAAAGTCCTAGAACCCTCCGTGTGTGATCGGAGTCACGAATGATCTCTATAGAACCGTTGATTTTTATTTTTTAGGAAAAAAAGATAGTTATGTTTGAATGATTTCAAATTGACATGTTTAGTTGAAGAATGATTCCTTGGAACTAAAGTTTATTTTACCTATCCAATTTCTAATGAATCAAGATATCCATTTGTTCTACTATCTACTCCTCCATCTGTAACACCCCGTAAATTTAATTAACTACATACATTGAAGTACACGTATATCGAAATATATAATACACGTATTTTATACGTAAGAGCTAAATATACGCTTGAGAATACACGTATGTTATACGTAGAAGCCAAATATACGTGTGTATGATTAGTAAAGAAAGAAGAAGATTAATTTATAGGGTTGGTTAAGTACATATGTGGATTGAGTGTATGAAGAAGAAGAACGAATAAATAAAACAAAATAATAAACAGTACGTAAATAGTAAGTTTACTGTTCATGAGGGGTACTGTTCATCAAATAGTGTACTGTTCATGAGAATTTTTGTTTGGAATTGGATGTTTTGTTGGGTATGATTGGCTGGTCACCTCTCATGCCAGGTGGACCATCTCTCCGAAAAGGAGTAATATTCTGACTAAGTGGAAAATTCTCATTTTGAATCTCGAGAAATTTTTACCCTCAAAATCTTCTATCTAAGATAAGGTAGTTATTGACGAGGACATGAAGAATATGGCTAGTACAAAGCCATTTAGAGTAAGGTCATAAGGCATACAGTTGATTAAACTTCCTGTGGTGAGCTAGTATATTGGCGTATTCTCTGATGAAGTATTAAAATTGCTACCTGAACAAGAGATCATTATCAGACTATCGTGATCATTCCAAAAATAAACTATACCAGTCTCTTTAATTCATGTTTGTATTTATGGTTAGGCATGACACTACAATGTAACCAAATAAACTTTTTCATGCCTTAAATCAATTTCAGCCTGATGATAGAAGCCCTTATACAATAGCTGCTCTAAGTAATCTCATGCCTTAATCATCTAAGGAGTCCTTAACCCAATTTTATATTATCTCTTATCATCAGTTAGCTTCAACGTAGCTAACGTTCTTTATCATTTTCAGAGCCTTAATCATTCTCTAAGATGGTCTCTACTCAGAGTTGCACATTTTTTTCTATGTCTAATATCAGACTACCAATTAAGATAGGAAAATCTCTTCTCCCGAAAGTTTCCATAACTTTCACATATCTTTTCATTTCATCTGGCTTATCATTGAGACCGTCTATTTATTTTCTTTTGACTTCAGCCTCCAGTATAGATGTTTTCAGAACTACTCCCACCATTGGCACCCACATCTGGAGCTATCAATGGTTCAAGCCTCTGTCATTCTCACATTACAACTTTGCCACAAGCTCATAAGCTGTGCATTTCGTTGTTGTTGGGTAGTTACTAGCCATATATAAGCTATGTCATTTATTTCACTGGATTACATCCAGTTCTTTTTCTTTCAGCCTTCTGATCCTTTCTTGATTAGCAATATTCATTGTTAATCTTGACTGGTCTTTTCCAAATATGGAATTTACTGACACAGGTGAGTCTCAGTCAAGATAACATATTGGATTAGGCTCAACATAATAGGACTACCCATATGTATACCCATACAATCAATCATAATATCATAAAGCTTTTAATCTTTAGGCTTTTAATCCTAAACTTGGCTCTGATACCAATATTGTCACGACACTATTTGATGAACAGTACCCCTCATGAACAGTAAACTTCCTATTTACATACTGTTTATTATTTTGTTTTATTTATTCGTTCTTCTTCTTCATACACTCAATCCACATATGTACTTAACCAACCCCATAAATTAATCATCTTCTTTCTTTACTAATCATACACACGTATATTTGACTTCTACGTATAACATACGTGTATTCTCAAGCGTATATTTAGCTCTTACGTATAAAATACGTGTATTATATATTTCGATATACGTGTACTTCAATGTATGTAGTTAATTAAATTTACGGGGTGTTACACCATCTCCTGCGGTTTTGATTAAGATTGTATAAATTTTAATTTTCATATACATATACTTTTACACAAGTAGTATAAATATGAGATACGTGCACTTTTACACAAACAAACTTTTAACTAATTGCCTCGTATCTGTGCAGTCTTCATGTGCTGAATCGTTTAGTATCAGGTAAAAAAAAATACCAAGTACATTATCATTGATGTACAAGAATTAAAGATTAGGCTTTTTTTTATGAAATTTAATTATGTTCTGCAAAAAAAGAAAATTGAAAATATGTAAGCTTTAGTATAATTTAGTATACTATAATTTTCAAATGCCGAATTATTAGTTAATTATAAATTAATAACTGTGAAACAGGGCGTTTCTCTTTTTAGGTCCTTTCCTTTCAAATTTTAAACTCAAGTTTGGTACGGTCTAACGGGTTGGGTTGGATCAATTTGAAACCAAATTTTAGCTCAATCCAAACAAGTTGGGCTGGAAATTTTTTAACTTAACCTCAACTAGTTCGGATTAGTTTGAGTTGATCAATCGGGTTTTACAATGATTTTATTATAAGTTAATTTTATACAATATAGGAGTATAGTAATTGAAATTCTTCCTTAATAATACATCTTATCATATAAATAAGGCTATGACAAAATTTTGTTAGTTTATTTTTAAGTAATAAATACGTCAATACAAAATAATGATTGATATTAGAAGAAAGAAAAAAAATATAGAAGCTTAATTTAAATCTTAACACAATAATATTATGTTTAAAGTTTATAAGTATCATTTGGTGTATTCAAGTTAAAACGGGTTGGGCAAGGTTGATTTGAGGTCAAACCCTTATTCAACCTAAACTAAATTGGGTTGAGAATTTTTCAATCCATCTCAACTCAAACAATGACACCAAATCAATCTAACTCATCAGTTTTTGTTTAGTCTAGTCACATTGATTGGATTAACTTACACCCCATGGCATCATTAGGTAACACAACATACTTGTGAAAGTAGGTAAGGTCAAATGGGGATTAGCATCATTAGGTAAGGTAACACAACATACTTGTGAAAGTAGGTAAGGTCAAATGGGGATTAGCATCATTAGGTAACACAACATACTTGTGAAAGTAGGTAAGTTCAAATGGGGATTAACACCGGTGTTCCTCATACCTACCAACCCAAACCTTTTAGGTTAGCTTACGTTAAATTTATATGTTAAATTTATATGTCAAAGTGGGTTGGGTCTAATAATATGTAACCCAATCTAATTTGAATTGAGTGAAAATTTTATACTTAAACTAAACTAAACCCAAACCAACCCAATTTAATAAAAAATAATAGTTGTTGCTCTATTCATATATTCCGCTATAAACATTTTTCATGATTGAATTAACTAGATGTTTAATATAAAAGAAGTTATCTTAGTGTTATATTATAATATTTGTATTTGACTTAAAAATAATTTTATGAAATGTTATTTAAAATTTGTAAACATATTGAATAAATTACTCAATTTTGTAATTTATATAATAATAAACTACACAACACAAACTAAGCTGAGCCAAACCAAATCAAAGAGGTCTATTGGATTGGTTTAATTTTTTTTTTTTTCAACACGACTTAATTGAGTTGGGTAGCTATTTAGCCAAAACCTAATCCAACCCAACATAACCTGTGAACACCCACTAACCACCATAGTGTGTAAAAATCATCTACATGAAATTACGAAAAAACAAAATAAATAAAAAAACCATCCAGAACAGTTTGAATACTTTGGCAGTGCTTTCATTTTCATGCTATAAGCATAAAAATAAAAAATAAAATAAAAAAAAGGTTCAAAGTCTACTTTTCTTTGTCTCAAATGAGTAAATCACACGAGTCTGACATAATCATAACATATTGATTCATAAACAGAGTAAAACTCACGCAAGTCAGGCGCACAGTGACTTGCAAAGCAGAGAGTGAGATATACCATCCACAAGGACCCAACCTATCTCCTCAGGCTCTCTACGATATAAGCAGCATAAAGATTCCTTCAAAAACCAAAGGAAAACTAGTAAGCAGAAAAATAATGTAGAGCCAACTAAAAGAGGATCATTTTAAAGCAAGTGCCTATCAACACCATTCAAAATCCAGTACAAAATCAAATAAATGAACCTCTAATTCGCAATGAACAGAACAATGGTAATGAATTCTTAATTGTTAAAATGCCAATCAGACAATCTATTAAATAAGGTAAGTTTTGCAAATGCAAATCAAAAGGATTAGAATGTGCTACATGCACACAAAATCAATCTTTTTTCGACATAACCGCATAGCAGTAAGTATCTTGTAAGATACACAGATTCCCACCCTCCTCCTCTAATCACCCCTGTTAACCTAACCACCTTCACAAATCACAACCTCCTACCCGAAGTCCAACTCAGCCCCTGCAACTCTCACCCAAGGATTAAAAATCCATTGGAACTTAAAATTTTGTTAACTTTTTTTTTTTTCTTCCTTTCACTGAATTTCAAATTAAATAAATATTGATTAACATTGGGTAAACCAAAATAATTAGCTACAAAAATTCATTAGATTTGTGCTTTTTTATGTTATCAAATAATGACTCCAAAGACTATGAAGTTTCTGAGACCGAAACACAATCTTTTGTAAAATGATACAATTTGACATCACAAGTAAAAAAAAAAAACATGTTCAGCTACCAAGTTTAGGGAAGAAAGTAAATAGCCTCTATGAATAAAAAAACATGTTCAAAGACTCAACATTGAATCACAAGTGAAAAAAAAATGCTAGATATTAAATATCAGACTCACAAATATCTTTCATGCATGCTAAAATATTATCTCAGTTTTATAAATCACCAACAAAAAATAAAAAATAAAAAATGTATATAAAGTAATTAATTACTTAGGCAGTGCATATCCTGTTTTATTTAAACTATTATATTATGTAATTTAATAAGTTCTAAGTATGTAATCATATCTTTCAAAAAAAAAAGTATGTAATCATAATTATTTTAATTATTTATTGATAGATAATTCAATTTTCCTGAAATTTTAGGCAAAAATCCTCTAAGCTTATTAAGATAATGAGTTTTTTTTATTTTTTATTTTACTAAGTTTCTTCTTCCAATCAAATTTCGCTTCTCCATATTGGAGTTAAATCATAAGTTACCAAGCTTAGCATAAAGTTCAGTTTTTTATATGGTCTAACCTGAGTGCCACTCCCCTATGGTGCATCTAAAACCACATCTAAGTCCCATGTTGTTGCAGTGCTGATTCAACCGTAAACCCGACCATTTACAAACTCCCCTTGTAGCTAAGTGTTGCTGCTCAGACTGCGAGTCTAGCCCAACACCTTACCCATATCTATGCCCTGTGCTAATAGTCTTGCTTGGTTTCTATACAAAATAAATTTAGGTCTCATTTCTTTATTGGAATGCAATTAGCAAATGTTTGTGAAATTTATAGAATGATCTTTGCTCAGTGAAAATTGCAGTTGTCCTAGCAGCTTACAAGATTATTGGGCAAAACAAAGAATGTTCATGACCAGGTGTTTGAAAATAGTTATCCTGGGAATGGGCAAAACAAGGCATGGTAAACCAACACTGCAGGTTAATAAGCATGAGAACCCACTCCATGAATGATACAATGCTACCTATAAAGAAGTAAGGATATAGAAGTGAGAAAACCCTTACATAGAGTGTTGGATGGCTTCATAGGCACTGGAGGCTGGTAAAAAATCATTCACTGCAACTTCCTTGTTTTCATTCTTCTTGTCTGTTTGCAATTTGTTAAAGACTGCAAGCATTGCAATTTATTACACATGGCGGGTAGCTCTGAAAAGAAAGTTATTTCACTAAAGAACTAACAAATGAAGAACATAAGAACACACATTTCTTGAAACAATTTTAATATTTCAAAGGCATTAGTAGGAGGTCTTAGGTGATGATAATGACGACAATGCTGACAAAGGATACAGTCTTCAAAGAAGCGGCGAATCTCAGCCAAACGATGAGGTGGTAGCTCATTGATATCAGTGTAGTGGCGGTATTCAGGATCATCCGCACACACAGCAATTATCTTGTCATCCTTCTCTCCCTGAAATCACCTGGAATTAGACTCCTTCAAGCTTCTCAAATATGTATGTTTTTTGCATACGTACCTGATCAATCATAGGCATTAGACCAATGGCTTTAGCCCGAAGGAAAGACCCTGAAAGAACTGGTTCCTGTAGGAGTTTGACACAAGAAATTATTAACTACAGTCTTGTTCTGATTTGTGACACCTGGTTTTAAATATCCAGAAGAAAGAAAGTCAACATAGAAACATGGGTTCCCAAGATGCATGAGCCTCTAAATGGACCACAACCCTAATCTAATTACCTAAAACTCTTTTTCTCTTGCTGCTACCAAATTTTGTTCTTTTCCTCTAAGCCTCTAAGCACTTTCTTGGCAGCAGCTCATAAGGGGATGTCCACATGGGCACATGGTTGGTGAACATCTACAAAAAAGGCACTGTGTGCTACCATTTATGTTTCCAAAAGACTTCAGGATTGTGAATCGTACACCAATATTCTCTTGTTCATTGTACTTGTCCACTATTTGTTACACTTGTCTGGTCAGCAAATCTATGGCAACACAGGATGTTCGTGAGCTTGAAATTGAAATAAATAGCATACCTGCATGAGGACAAGGACATCCATGGGATCATTGTCCTCACAAAGAGTACGAGGTATGAAGCCATAGTTGTGGGGGTATACAACTGAAGAATACAGTACACGATCAACCTGCATGTGCCAACATCAAATCAGAACAATCATTAGTACAGTGAAAACTTAAAAATGGAGATCATCAGAAAGGCTTTCTCATTTACCTTGATTAGTCCAGTTTTCTTGTCCAGTTCATATTTCACCTTACTCCCCTTCCCTATTTCAACCACCTACAGAAAATAGCAATGTTTTTCTGAATCTAAAAATACAAAATAAGAAAATTGTTTTTTCATTCCTATTTTGAAAAATAATATCCAAGTTTGAGCATAAAAGAATACCCAAATTTATGTTCTAAGAAAAAGATGCTGACAAGTTTTAATAAAAGAATAGATATACCATAAAATTGAATATCTGAAGTAAAACTGTTAAATTGAGAAAGAATCAGCAAAATAAAAATGCAATTAGAACCTTCAGAGTTAAGATTTGACAAGTACCATATTTTGGGACCCAAACACTGCTCAAACTTGAGATTTGAGTTATTTGACAATAACTTTTTCCTCCATTCCTTTTTCTTTTCTTGTTTGACAAAAAGATAGAATAGAGTTCATGCTTATCGTTTTAAGGAATCAAAAGGTAAGAGTATTTTTACAAAGGGTATGTAACTATTTAACTCCAATTTACCCAAAAAGCAGAATTGAGGATGTATATTACTTTCATTTTCTCTCATTAGTCATTTCCTCACAACATTAGAAAGAAAAGATTCCTTAATAATAGAAAAGTATGAGAAAATTTTATGAAGAACTAAGGTTGCATTTAGTTCGTGATCCGAAAAATTGGAAATCTATCCAGAAAGTGAAAACTCAAAAAACAACTTTTTACCAATTTCTGAAATAACATGTTTTTTGAGCAAAATCTCAAAAAAAATGTTTTCGGATTCAACAAACTAAATGAAGCCCAAAATTTGCATTTTACTTGCCCAAAATGCAAACAAAAATTTTGGTGGATGAGATGCAAAAACTCTAAAATAATTTGACAAAGCAAAGCAAAAATTCTACAGCTTTTATAACTTCTTTGATAAAAAAACATACTGGATGCTTTAAAGAGTCAGTACAAGTGGCTCAAAGCTAAAGATACCCATTAGTGAATCAGTGATTTTAACTAGTAGACAACCAGTATAAAATCTTGTCAAGTAAACTATGAAATGAATGTAACTAAGTGAAGGAGGCAAATCCATGTAGTTGAATCTGGGGATCTTTGACGAATTGAGCAAAGTTGAATTATTAATTAAATTAGTACCAATTAGTCCAAACCATCTTAATCAATTCTTCTCATTTTATTCCTACTTGGGACTACTCCTACAATTTCTTATATATGTTCATCTCTACTATAGAAAATCATTAGATGCACTAGTTGAAAATGTGTCCTATTGACAATGTAGTGATAGAAGAAGAGGAAGACCAAAAATAACATAGGTAGAGATAATTTAAAATGATAACTACTTGTAAATATGATTGTTGACTTAGCCCTTAACTTGAGCAAAGTAAGGAAGCAAATTCATGTAACCAACCTCACATAGTAAAGAAAGGCTATGTTGAGTTAAGTATATATATAAGAGAATGATAGACATAAACCCCAACATATAATATTGTCCCTCCAAAATATGCTATAGAAGAATATCTATAGGCCTCTCTCATAGTAATACTTTCGATCAAGATGTTCAAATCACTACTTATTTCTAGAAGTTCTTACAAAAGTTGCTAAAGTTCAAGCTCCAATTCTTGATTGCTTTCCATCCACAAACGCATGGAAAAAAAAATCAAGGTCATTGATTGTTGCTTTGGAGATTTATTAGGACGTTTGATTGATGGAAACCTCAAGTCTTGGAATTTTGTTTTGCCATAAGTTTAATTTTGCTTATAAGAAGTCTATCAAAGTTCTACTAATCTTTCTCCATTTACACTTGAGAACGATACTTCTCACCTTATCATTATGAATTTAACTCAAATTTTACCTAGGGTACCAATAGTGCTTCAACTGAGTAGTTGGTTTCCTAAATTAAGGTCATCAATGAGGATGCTCACTATCACTTTGATATGCCTCTTACAAGGGACATGTGAATGCACATACAAACAATTACTTTTCAAGTTGGTGAAGGGCCAATTGGTTACATATAAAACGAACAACATTATTCAACTCACAAATTGATGATGCAACATTATAGACCTTTTCCCACTGTTCCTTGTCACGGTGATGATGATGCTTATGAGGTCAACATTCCTTTTGACAAGTGCATTTCATTAGCTTTTAATGTTGTCTAACCATCCCAATTTATGTTGATGATATGGTTCCTTCCATTCCTTTGCCTATTTTGCAACTTTTGTACATATTCATGTTGAGGTTGTTATCAATGTCTTCTCATTCTTTACCCGCTACTGCACTTATGCTTGCCATAAAGTTAACTTGTGTGATTGTACCCTTTCCAAGAGCACATGGAATACAAATGCCACATTTCATTAGATTCTACTTTCTATTATGCCCACACGAATTTTATCTCAAAAGCAAGTTCTTCACAATTGAGGAGGATTGATGCAGGAATGCACAATGATACACAAGCATAAAATGTTGTTTTGTTTTCTTCCTCAAAAAAATGAATAATGTGTGTCTTGTTTTAGCCTACTTTTTCCATTATATATAATATTACTACCATCCTATTCAATTTAGGACTTGTTTTTAGCATGAGTCAAAATCGTTTGCCACTAGGAAAGGTAGTAGATGCTCTAGAAAACTCCTCTTTACTAACAGGTTATGACAGATTTATTGTTTCTCATTATTTGATTGTCTTTGTTCTAGCTTTTGTGAACGATTTACATTTGTTAATTCTTAAATATGTTTTATGTACTTGTGTGTTTGTTTGGACTTCACCACTTTGAATGTGTGAAACAGATTTTAGCCATGCTGTTTCATGGAGTCCATGCCAACAAAGAATGTACTCAAACATCTTCTGAAACTTAAAGATAATTATGACAGCATGTTAACAGCATCTTCTTGGGAAACTAGCCACCAATTTTTTATTTTCATTTCAATTAACAGAAGTTAGTATCCTTACACAATTGAAAACAGTTGGAGCTCCAGGTCCTGCATCAAAAAGCCAATATTAATAAAATAATGATGCTAATACATTACAATATAATTGATAATTTCTAAACCGCAGTTTGACATTCAAACGAAAAACAAAAGGTAACAACAGAGTTACAGCATACTAAGGAATCAAAATACCTATTTCAAGATCATGCCAAGGGTGTGCTGCAACTGCCCTGCGTGACATGGACGAAAGTATTCTTTCATTAAGAGGAGGATGTGATGATACGTGTGAGATAGATGCATCTGGAATCTCGTTGTGTGAACTCATAGCTACAATTTGAAAATACCCAATATCACATTTTCAAGAGCTCACATCTTCATTCACAAAATGTAAAAATGTAGAAACTTTCATCATCATTTACAAAGCAAGTAGAAAATATGAGTCAACAAAAATATGTTTCCTCTCTGAGAGTTGGTGCAGTTGGTAAAGACGTAGTTTTAGAACCCAAAGGTTTTAGGTTCAACTCTTGCCACTCCTTGGGATTAATGGGTCAAGAACGGGGCCAGATACCTCACTGAATGCGTGGTCTGATGATGGAGATGATTATACTACTCACTACTAACATTGTATCTTCTCAAAAAAAAAAAAGAGTAACTATACATCCTCCGTGCGATTGGTCTAACAAATACGAGACCAACTGGATATACACAGCCATTAAAAGATTTTTCACTGTGTTTTTTTTTTCCTACTCATTATTTAGATCTAAAGTGCACTCAATTATTCACTTATTGTAAACAGGGGAAAGAGAAACAGAGAGTTGCTTGTTGATTAATCTACTTCGGTGACTTTTATGAACTACGCGTTATTATACAAAATAAATGAAAAAAGGAACAAACGAATAATAAAAAATAAAAATAAAAAAAAAATTGCTGAAAATCCACGCAGATCTGCCAAATCGATTAATCACTCGGCAACTACGACTACTAGAGAAAAATAAAGCTTCGTCAGTAATCTTCACCAAACATAAAAAAGATAAAGAGCTTCCACCGATCATCACCAAACTCAAGAAATCACATCACAACTCAAAGATGATAAAGCTAAAACCCTAGAGAACATCATCTTCAACAACGCCACAACTTTCTTTTAAGTTCCAAGCTACCTGCAACAAGGACAATCGATCCTCGAAATGCAACCAAAGACGTTTCTCACTGCTACTCCAAGATCTCGAGATTTGAGATGAACAGAGAAGAAGAGAAGTAAAAAAGAGAGGTCAAGAAGAAAACCCAGAGAAGGTAAAGACGAGCGTAGAGAGAAAGTGACCAAATCAGCGTTCCTTTCCCGGCTTGTTTCTTGTTCTACTCTCTGCCTTGAGCTTACGTTGCCGCGAGCGAATGAGAGGAAACTGAGCAAAGCCAGGGCCACCACCCACATCCACACCCACACCCATACCATCTTTTTATTCGATTAACGATTCAATTGGGCCCACGAGAATTTAACGGTCGTCCGTTCGCTTTGTCATCTGGTCCAGTGGGTCCCAACGGACAGATATTTCTGATTTAATGCAAATGTAGGCAAATGGACGGTGGACATCGTGCTATTCGTTAAAGTTGTCGTCAAACCATTTGGTTTCATTTTTTACGTGTTCGGCTCTGATTGCAGTTAAAAATTTCCAAAACCTAATAACCGAACAGATCAAGATTGTATATTTAATTATATAATTTAATTATATTATTATAAATGAATATTCTTTATATTTAAAATAAATATTCTAAAACGATTAACCCAAATTAAATTAAATAGATGTTAGTCGGTTCCTTCGATTTGACGAAATGGTTTATTTGATTTGAGTATTAAATTAATTTAAACCGAATTAATGACAATTTAATTGTTACCCTTTCTTACCATTCACTCTTCTGGGCTCTTACGCCTCTTAGCGAGGCTATGATCTGGGTTCACCAGCTCCAACCCAGATTTTATCAAATTTATTTTCTATGAACTCATGTAATCATACAACACAAAAGGGTGAAAATATTTTTGTATTTAAGCTATATACGCACTCTTTTTTTTCTTTTTTTGGAGATGGACATGTGGCACCTACGTCCAGTTGTTTTTTAAAATAAAATAAAATAAAATAATACTCACGTACAGTTGCTTTGGAATTTAATATTATAAAACTTGGATTATTGTATAACTAAAAATATGTAGTCAATACCTACTTAGTTGTGCCTGTAAAAAAATCTTAATTAATGCTTATAAAAATTAAAAATCTTATTAGCTATTATAAAATTTATTTTTTAAACATTGTCGTCAAAATGGTGATAACAAAGATCTCCTTTAAGTATTTAAAAAAGCATAAAAAAAAACTAGTAAAATATTCGTGAAAGTAACATAATTTATAATTTATGAGTAATATTATATGAATTAAAAATATTATACTAATTATTATAAATTACTGTCACATTAATTTTTAATTTTAATACATCAAAATAATACATTTTTTAATAAAATTACAAATTTGATATAAATGCTTGACACATAAAATTTATAGTAATTAATGTAAAGATTTCAATTTCTTTAATATTTTTTAAATTTGGGTATATATCTTTAACGAGAACACTTCTATAACTTCATTCGGATATAGCTAACATTTTAAATGTCAAGCCATCTAGCATAGAGGTTTGGCCCTGATAATTATGTTATTAAACCTAATACGAAAATTGTTAGTGAGGATGGCAAGAGATGTTTAGACTCAGCTGTTTGCTTTTCTCGAGACAATGTAAAAGGGCACAAATACTTCGTTTACAAGGTTTTAAAGTATATATAAAAAATAAATAAAAAAGTTACTCAGGTTTAATGAGCAATTTTTTTTCTTTTTCGGCAAAGACTTTGTTGACGAGGTAATATAAATATGAAAAATGTTAAAGTAACATTTAATGTTACATTCAAAGTGTGCATCATTGTTAAATATTATTAAATTGTCTCAAAATATATTAATACATGATTTAAGGTAATTCAATTATATATAAAGATGATGTACACTTTACATGTATATTTTAGGTGTAAATGTAACATTACTCAATTAATATTAATATTTATTCCATTGGACTTAGGTTGTACAATGTATTTTTATTAGAACTTAACATTTGGTTCAACTCAAAGATGCTCATCCTACCGACCAATCTGAACCTTATAGGTTAGAAATTAGCAACCCGATTAAGTTTGAGTTGGGTCAAGATATTGCAAGTCAACCCGAACTCGTCAAGAATATTACATATATCTTTAGTTAGCATTTTTATTAGAGTCACCTTGTAACACTCCGTAATTTTAGTTACATATATACGTTAAATTACACGTATATGAAGATGTATAATACACGTATTTTATACGTATGAGCTAAATACACTCGTGATAATACACGTATTTGATACGTATGCCCTAAATATACGCGTGTATGATTTAATTAAAAATGTGGATTGACGTATGATTTAATGAATTAATAAATAGTATGATTAAATGAATGAAAGTGAAATATTAAGATGGTGAGTTGGTTAATTATTGAGCATGAGGTGCATTGGATCTTTTTATATATAAAATTATCATCTCTCATGTCTAATCTCACACTTTCTCAAATGTTTAAATAATAAAAAAAAAAAAAAACAAAAGAAGTCACTCTCAATCTCTCTCACCAACGTCCAAACAAAAAGAAATAAAAAAAAAAAAGGAGAGAGAAGCAATGAGTTGCTGAATGAAGGAAAGAAAGAAAAAAAAAACAGAGAGAAGAACGGACGGAACGAAAGAAGTAGAAGAAGAAAAAAGTGAGGGATTCGCGCGAAATCAGGACCTGCGGTAAGTGATTTTTCCTCTATTTTTTCGTAAAATTGATATCTAAGCTAGATGTAAACTTTCTAGCGGACTAATTTTAGCTATGGGAGCCGTTTTGTGGCGTTTTGATAAATTGGGATTTTAACTCAACGTGAATGGAAAATCCGCTAGGAAGGTAGAAAAACACTCCCTGGACTGTCGGGACTCCGAATCTGTGGTTAGATTCTATTTCATGCGTTTTGGAGACCGTTTGACAATTTTAATACAATTTACATCTTTCGGATGAATAGTGATGAATAGTGATGAATAGTGAATAGTGAATAGCATTTTGAACAGTACTATATAAACAGTGATGTGCATCCAATGAAACTCCGGTTTGAAATAATAGAATCGTAGAGAACTGAATTCCAGACGTTTCGATACGAAAATCGTGATTTTTGGATATGATTTGATATTTTTAGTAGCTAAAGATATGATAAATGGTGCTTCTCATGATAAGCTCTGGTTTATTTCAGTTGAGAGCTTAAGTACATGGCTAAATGCTCTTGGGGAAGCAATGACGTTTATGGTGCTCGATTTTAGAGGATATATTGGATTAGAAACTCGTGTAACCACTGTGAGTATAATTTCCTTGATTTGGTTCTTGTATAACATTGTATGCATATAAAATGTTTGATTGTATGCATGTTATATTTATATATAATGCATTGAGTTTTATGGATCATGCAAACTGATTTTAGCAATTGGAGTTTTTAATGATGAGGTTTTGCGATTCCTCATTGTCATTTCGTTAGGAATTAGACCCAGATGAGGTTTTGCGAGTCCTCATTGTCAGTAGGTCTGTCCTAACAAGGGTTGCGACCCTTGAAATGACTGTGAATTGGGTGATGAGAGGCTGTGTCTACTTTGTACGGCCATACAAGGGTTAGACCCGCTCTCTTGCCTTGCGGAGGAGGGAGATTGTGCATTGTGTTATTGAAAACTCATGCAATTTATGTTGTTGACATGTATGATATATTTGTTGAATGATGCATGTGTTGAATAAGTGTTTGAAATGATTTTAAATGTCATATTTTTCTAAATGTATATAATTGTCATCTCAAGAACTATATTCACTGAGTTGTTGTTTGCTCACCCTATTTCCTCCAATATTTCAGGTATTGATTCGAAGGGAAAAGGAACTTGTCTGGTATGTGTATGTATGCTTGGAGGAAATAGATTATATTTTTGTTATTTTGATATGTATACTTATCACACATTATATATATATATGTATTATCATCTAGATGAGATGTGTGGGCAAAGATAGCTTAATATATTGGATGATGAAATGAAAATGTGATGTGTAAATGAATGAACGATATTGGATTTGATTTGATGTGTGGTAGAGTAAAAAAAAATAATTCTGTACATTTTTGGGAGTTTTGTGAGAGTACGTGAAGGCTGGCAGTGTGTTATATACTGTATATGAGTATGTACAGTGTATGGTATACTGTGTCGGTCATGACGTCAGCTTACGTCAGGGGCGTCGTGACACACCTATTGTTATCGGATCACATAAAATCTTATGAATAAAATAACATGAATAAAAATATTATTTAAAATTATATTTATATTCATATTTAATTTAAAAATTAGCTCAAAAAATGAGAATTTAGAATTAATACATTAAAATAGACCAACCCGAACTAACCTGAAGTTATTAGGCTGAGTTTAGGAGTCCTATTTGAGTTGAGTTGGTATTTAACCTTAATCTGACCCAACCCAACTGGTAAACATCTTTAGTTCAACTCAATTTAATTAAATATTTTTTCAACTACAGGCAATTTGGCTCCTTATAATAATAAATAGAAGCATTTTTCTAAATAGTAAGAAAACTTTCTCATTATATATATAAACAAATTTAACTAGTGTTATTTTAACACAATAAAACTATATATTATTATGTTTTTTTATCATTAATTCATAACTGAGACCAAATCCTACCTTGTAGCCCATATATAATCCAACTCCCACATAGAGAGCATACACTCTCACCTAGGAAGAATACACAAGAGTACTGGCTTTTAAGTAAAATTAAATACTAAAATATAAATTTAAAATTCAAATGAAGTGGTTGAGTTGGTTTCTAAACTAAAGTGTGCAAGGACAAAGTAATGATTTCATTTCTAAAAGCAAAGTTGGTTATGCACATTGGTAAATTCATTAATATAACTATTATCTGTACTGATTTTTGTATGTATTCACTTGTTTGCCACTTAGTTGTACTCTTACAATACCAGTGA
Organism: Paratinospora sagittata; assembly: GCA_035771175.1. Lineage (NCBI taxonomy): Eukaryota > Viridiplantae > Streptophyta > Magnoliopsida > Ranunculales > Menispermaceae > Paratinospora > Paratinospora sagittata. Next base: position 15,921,751 of record CM069606.1, on the reverse strand, counting down.
CATAGTACCGAACAAGTACATCACATATTACCATTAGAATACGGAAAATAAATAAATTTCTTTAATGTTTGATAGTAAAATAGGTCACGTGTCTTGACCCGTGGTGGGACCAAAAACAAATAGAATTTTAAGAGAAAGATATGGTCAAATAGAAGTGGGACTTCGAAACGAGATAAAAAAAAAAATTGTTTGTTATCTATTGCTATTTCTTGTGAAAAAAAATAAAAAAATTCTATGTTTATTTTGGAGTCCAAACCCTCCAAAACATGAAGTACAACAAGACCTTAACCTAGAGATTAATCTTTGATATTTTATCTAAAAACATTAGGTTAAAAAAAATGATGACCTACTTTTTTTTAGTAAGGTAAATAAAATATTAATATTAAGAATAGGGGGAGAACCAATTACATACAATAGTATACAGTGTTTGATACATCCCTTTCACCAAGGGAAAAAGCCGAGTAAGGATCTCTAGATAGAAATAAACTCAAAGGATTTGGTTGATTGTAGGGGTGGCAAAAAATTGGGTATGAACGGATACGGGTACAAACAAAGTCTTACACTAACGAACGTATAGTATGTCCGTACCAGGCTCGGTTTGTAAAATAGACAGGAACTATTCGTTCGTATCTATATGTTTAAAAAATTGGGTGGCTCAGTTTTGTCCATTTTTATACTTTTTTTTTCTTACCATGATTGTTAAATCTGATTTACTATTGTCGGTAAATATGAGTGAATGATGATTGTGAATGTGAGTCAAAGAGGAAAATTAAAGGATTTCAAACTTTAATCAAGCTAGGACATAGGTATTTTGAAATTAAAATACGTGTAAAACATTGATTTTATCCCTTGTATTAAGTAGGAATCGGGTACCCGCTTTCTTAAGCTGTCCAAACCCGACCTGATTTTTAAAACGGACATAAGATTTATGTTCATACTTGGCACGAATTCTAAAAGATTTTGTCAAGATCCGTTTTAAAATGGGTCAAATGAAAGCGGACAAACGGGTACGGGTTCATTTTGCCACCTCTAATTGATTGAAAATCAACCAAGAAATTAACCTCCCTAACATCTTTAATATCTTTCTTGTCTTCCAAGCCTTAACTCTTTTGTAATTTTGACAACACAGGAAATGATAGGCACACTTGGGGACTTTTTTATTTATAAACTGTAACAATTTCATATGCTCAATGAGACGAGGAAACCCCAAATCCCATAAACCAAGACACCTTTATTAGTTTTGGATACCAATCGCTTATTTTAGTTTGGAAATTAATCTTTTTATGTTATATCGGATAAATTTATGAGCCAAATATTGATGTTACTAATAATTGTGTGTCAAATATAACAAATGGACCAAACATTTGCATGTACTTGTTATAATATTTTTCACCCTAGATCTTATAATTTTGATCTTCCTTTTTTTTTATTTTTCTACCTCCGCCTTAGAAATCTTAAAAGCGTTTAGTGTCTCATCCTAAGTAAGTAGAAATGCATATATTTGTTGTGATCATCAATAAATGAGATAAAATATAACTAACTATTCAGACAGAGAGTGGAATGCGTATAATCTCAAGATGTCAAAACTCCTATTGACACATTTTGTGGACTTGTTTGTTTGTTTTCCCTTTATGCGGTAAATGCAAGTCCTAAAATTAGTAAAAGTTAAGGTTTTGTAGAACTTTGTCTTTCACTAATCTTTTAAGTCTATAAAGTCAAGGTTTTGTAGAACTCTGTCTTTCGCTAATCTTTTAAGTCTATATGTAAAGACAAGTCTTAATCTCTTGTGTCATAATATAGATAAGTTCTTACTAATAATATGTTATTTTATGACAATATTGACACCATGCAAGATCATTGAATTTTTAAAATGAGCCTAAAGGTTTTTGTGACCTCAACCTTAAAACATATCTTGTGTTTACGAATAAATGTTTTGTTTATTTGGCCTCTGAATCCTTGGTTTAAAAAGTCTTACATGATATTAACAATCTGGATTAGAGGGCCATAATCAATCCACCATAAACTATTAGGAACATCAATTTAAATGAGATCCAAACACACATATTAGCAATATCCCTCGTCTCCATAAACTACGCCCTCCTCTTATTGGAATTATTGTGCTTCATTCCAATGATTTTCTTTAACAAGGAATTATTTAAGACTTTATCAAAGATAGCAAATTGCTTCAACTGCCTTTAAAAGGTCACTGGCGTAGGTATATTAAAAAATGAGACTTCATTAACTAAGTATAACACCCTATAGTTTTAAAGTCCAAATTTTATAAACTATGCCTAGATTAGTCATAATGATATAGTATGCCTGGATGTATGTATATATATGGTTTAGAATTGGTGGACCAACGGTAGAGATATGTGCTCCAACCAACCGATGCGATAGCTCACTTGCCTCGAACATCGCAACAAACGACGACATTTAATGCACACTTGTTCCATACCCTAAGCGATCATAGGCATGGGTGTAACCAAAAGAAGTAGTTGCGAGGTGACGTCGTTCCTGGCCTAAGCTCTAAAATTGAAACTTCCTCGATGCCTACACCTTGCAAGTTTAGGGGGTAGATGTTGGACCAACTTATAAAAAGCGGTGCTCAAATGAAAGCGTACACCAAGCCCAAGGCAGGATGAAATACAAAAAAGAACACCTCCGTCGTCTCGACCTACCGAGATGGTTGATTTGGACATCGTTATCAGTGGTTATCACGAATTGCGCTCACACGTGCATGCCACGTCAGCTTGGGGACCACTACTCAACTAGGGGCCATAATGTCAGCTGTCCCCACCTTGTGGAGACCAAACCCTCCACTATAAATACGTCTACACTTCTTTCAAAAAAGATACGCAACTTTTGAGCTCTGACATCAACATTACATCAAGTTTTGCTCATAGTTCCGACTTTGGCATCTTAGGCTGGTACCACACCAATACTCCTAATACTAGTAGATCTTTCTTTCTTTCTTCTCTCACCCAAGTTGGGGACAAGGCCGATCTTGACTATTTGGGGGCCCGACGCAAGATGCATAAAATGGGGTCGTTTTATATATTAATAAATAATATTTTTTTTATAAATATTGTGAATACATTAAAAGTCACAATATCAATATAATAAAATCACTAAATAAATACAATAAAACTGTAAAATCAACACAAATAAAAAAAATTTCAAAATTCACACAAATATTTTATAATAACACATTTAAATAAACACTGATCTACTATTCTAACAACTTCAACGTTGTGCTTATTGATAAAATTGTTGTTCCTTATCTAAATACAAAATTATACAAAACTAACAAACTAAAAAAATATGATTAAATTATATGAATAATTTTTTTAATTAATTAAAAAAGTTTAAAAATGATATTAAAAAATAATATAAAAAAATTAAAAATAAAATTAACATATATATATTGGTCCACGGGCACGTGAATAAAATGTGACTAAAAGTTATCAAAAAAGAAAGAAATAATGATAAAGGAAAAAGTCAAAGTTAGCAAAAAATAAAAGGGCTTGAAAATGACAATTGCACGTGAATAAAATGAGTCTGAAAGTTACCAAAAAGAAACAATAATAAAAAGAGAAGTTAAAATTAACAAAAAATAATAAAAAGGGGCTAGAAGTTTTTTATTACCAAGTTATCCATATATATGTGTGTGTATGAATTTATATATTAATTTGGGAGCAAAATTTGAGCCCCAATAATTTAATTAAATAAAGTTTACAAATGAGTTTATATATATATATATATTGGTCCACGGGCACATGCGTTGCACATGAATAAAATGAGGCTGAAAGTTATTAAAAAAAATAATGATAAAATGAAAAGTTAAAGTTAGCAAAAAATAATAAAAAAGAGTTAAAAGTTACCAAAACATAAAAGGGGCTGAAAATGACTGTTGCATGTAAATAAAATGAGTTTGAAAGTTATAAAAAAATAATAATAATAATAATAATAAGATAAGTTAAAGTTACTAAAAAAAACAATAAAAGTGGACTAAAGGTTTTTTATTACCAAATTATATATATATATATATATATATATATATATATATATATATATATATATATAGAAATGTGAGCCCCCCAAAGTTTGGGGCTTGGGCCTTTGCCCTGTGGACTCTGCCCCACGGCCGGCCTTGGTCGGGAGTCAGGCTATGCTAGTAGGAGCTTGGAAGTTCGTCGTCCCTAATTGCTATGCTAGTAGGAGCTTGGAAGTTCGTCGTCCCTAATTTCTTTTACTTTTATAGTCTTTGATGTTTGGTTAAATCTTAGATCAATAATTAACTATTAGAATTTTAAGGTTTTACTCCAAACCCTCTCTCTTGTTTATTCTTGCAATTATTATTTAAATGACCAAAGCATAATTGCAAGATGCATGACATAGACAAAGTGAAGAAAACAGCTAATTAACTACTTATAAAATAATCTTTATATTTCAATATCTTCGTTTTTTGGAGCTTAATTTATTATAATCTTAGATCATGTAATATTGTGTGAACAATAACAGTTTCACGTTGCTGAGATGAAATCATTAGTTTTCTAAGAAGGTTTCTAAGTCACGCATATTATCTCCGTGTGTCATGATACACTGTGGGCCAAACTAAATAATAATTAAGATCCCCTAGGCTTATCAAAAAATAAATTAAAAATCTTCCACGTGGCATTTAAGCGGGGATTAAAAGGCACTGGTCATTAAAATATTTATTTATTTGATTGCAAGGTTGCTTCTTTGGCTTAAAAATCAAATTTTACCTGTACAAACTATGAAGCATGTCCAATTTAGGTAAACAAATTAAGATGACGTTGTTTAGGTTGGTCTCAGTGTTACTCATGATTTTTTATAAATAAACTTATGGCATAAAACTAATAAATTCAATTGTAATAATACTTAGTAAGTATTTGTGCATATTTTAAAACATAGAATATTTATTTCATTTTAAATTACGCTATAGAATATTGAACTATTGTTTGATTAAACTTAATTTATTATTATTTTTATCTATTTTTAATGATACAAATGCATTTTATTAAATATTCATTAATTTATACGTGTAAAATCATTAACTTTTTTTTTTATATAAGTTAAATATATATATATATATATATATATTTTTGCATTTTTTAATATTTTTATAAAAATAGTATAATAAACAATATTACAAAAAAATATAGTTTTCATTGTATGAATGAAAGTAGTAGAATCACCAACAAGTGATAGCTTATTTGGTTGATGAGTCCAGTATAAGTAAGGTTGAGGTCTAGATCTCGAGTTTAAACCTGAATATGTTTCTATTTATCCGCCCTTTATTGGGAGGGTAAGCTTACTTGAATTTGGGAGGATTAGTCTCGTCCAAATGTAATGGTTCACCTCTTAAGTGTCGAAAAATCGATAATAAAAAAAAAAAAAAAAAGAAGAAGAAAAGTAGTAGAATCAAAATATTTATAAGCATTTTTGTTAAGTTGTATTATAATTATATTTTATAAAATGACTAGCTTAAATGCACTTTGGTTGCACAATGATTTTATCCTTTTTTTTTTTTTGTCAAAAGAATAGTATTGTTTATTAACTCAGACAAAGTATATCAATTAATAAACAAATGATAACTATACAGACAGGTTTTGATGGAATACAAAGATTATAAAATACGCCATTTTTGTTAAAATTAAATGAGAATAAAATTATAGACAATAAAATGCCAATAGATAGAAAGACAAATAAAACGTCGAATTAAATGAAAAAAAGAAATAAGTAATGGCCACCTTGTAAAAGCTGGATATTCCTTGAAAGATGAAATTGCTATTTTTAAAAATAATATTAGAATTAAATAAAAAAATTTATTAAATAAAATTTTAAGAGAAACACTCTATCTTTGACAAAAAAAAAAAAAAAAAAAAAAAAAAACTTTATAAGATAAGGAGGAGAATAATCAACGGTTGTTATCTGGTCCTGAGTTTTTGGCGGGTAGCCCGACGAAGATTACTTACATAATAATAACACTGTGCGTTAGTTAGATATTTGGTCGCGATGTGTACTAACGTGCGCCAGGTGCTAATCTGTGCGCGTACCAATAATACCAATGAAGGCGATTAGCTTGGTCGGTGGGAAGATCCGATCAAGGTGATCGATCCCCCCCTTATTTGGGTATTACGCAAAAGGATTCAACAAATATAACAAAACAAAATCATTAATTCATTCATTCTCTTCCTCTCCGTTGCGTTGCAAGTTTGCAACTTCAACGCCCGACCATTGCTGACGTACCGAGAGACGCTTCTGTACTATCTTCCCTCTATACTCTCTCGTAATTTCCTCTCTTTCTATTTATTCTTTTTTTCCCCCTCTATTTTCGCTCTCTTTCTTTCTTTTTTCAATTTTTCTTTTTCGTATTTTTTTTTCTCTTCTAATTAATCTCTTCTAATAATCTCTTCTTCTTCTTCTTCTTCTCCTTCTCTGTGCAGAGTTGTTGAATCTGTTTTAGGGCTTTTTTATTTATATATTTTTTGGTTGTTTTGTTCTTCTTCTATTGTTCTTCCATGGCTGCTCCACCTGCTAGGGCTCGAGCTGATTACGATTACCTCATAAAGCTTCTCTTGATCGGCGACAGCGGTAAGAGATCCTCGTTTCGTTTCTTATGTTTTTCTGAATATTTGTTGTTTCTCTGAATCTCGTTCTTATGAGATGGACGTGTTTAATTTGCTCCGGTGTTTATGGTGACCGCCTGGTATCTGGCTCCGTGATCTCCTTCGGTCTCGCTCTATATCGCCTATTTGTTATATTAGTTTGTTGATTTTAATTGATGGATCTAGGATTTGGTTTCTAGCCAATTTCGTTTTAGGTTGTCGGAGGAACGTATAGATGGGCTTTACGCATAATTTTGTGTTGTTTGGGGATTTGGAGCAGCTTTGATCAAGTTTTCTTAGCCGATGTGGCTGTCTGATTTGAATCGGTTGTGTATACACATTTGGAGTGATTTGTTCAGGAGAAATACTGGTTTCATTGTATAATAAAGTCAAGCAAGATGGATGCAATGGTGGAAACTGCTTGATGCAGCGTGTAAATTGAGCATATGTTGAATCTTACTTAGCCGTTGTATGTTTTCTCTGTTTTTGTAGGTTTGGTGCGCTATGCAAAATGAGGAATGTTTGATTCTTCCTCAGTTGTTGACGTGGTTGTTATTATTGTGGTTTGATATGTTAAGTGGTTTTCTGTTGAGGAATGCACAAAAATACAATGTCAAAGAAACATGCCCCAAGCTAGAGGAAGAAAGAAATTAATTTCACCTCACTTACATTCATAAGTCTGAATGTCCTTTCTTTCTGAAATAAACTGTACAACTTAACACTCTTACAAATTCAATGAAGCTGTTTTTTAATCACCAAATTGCATTATGCTATTGTTGACCATTTCTCCTCCTTCTTTCCATCTTTTGTCTTATTTGTGCTCCAAATTGAATAAACCCATGGGAAATACTGGATAGAGTAGAGTGGAGGAAGTAGATTTATGTAGCCGACCTTATATAGTTAGGAAAAAGTCTTAGTTGAGTTGAGTTTAAATCTTTGAAAAGCAAGTGGTAAGATATATTTATTCATATTTTCGTGTGCCATTTAAGGAATTATTTGACTTCCAGTATTTTGTTGGTTTTAGTGGTGATGGATTTCTATGTGTTATCTCATTCCATTGGACCTTTGGTTCTTCTAAATGATGCATGCACGTGTCTCTTATCAGTGATGGGGACTCTAAATGTAGCACATTGCCACATGTAGCATTAAACTAATGACTGATATTCGTTGCTAAAGTAGTTGTGGATTGATTAACTTCATCAATCTTTATGTTCCGAGACTCTTATTAAGGTTGTCCTCACTCTTCCTAATCTTTCTAAGCTTTGATGGAGATATTTTGTATGTATCATCATGTGATTGAGTGTTTTCTTTTTTGGTGGAACATGGGATGCGTTTGGGTGCCTAACAAACAAAGTTTGCAAACTACTTGAGTTTATTCGGCCTTGATCTGAGTTTGGTTCCAATATACAATCAAAATAAACTTAGGCATGAAAAAGAGTTTTGATTGATAAACAAATCCAACACAAGCAGATCCATGTTACAAAATAAAAGTTAGTCTTTTTTGTTTGTTTGGTTTATTACACCCTTGCTATGAGAGGAGTTGCTTTATAATTTTTTTAAAAGAGGAGAGGGGCGTTTCACTGAACAACATAGTTATTGATCATTTTGTTTTCCATCTTCTATGTTGGTAGAATTTGAACCTATATATGTACATGTTTGATCTAAATAAAAATGGTTATGCTACTTTTGTACTTGCAATAGGTGTTTTTCTATTTATTCAATTGAGAAGGCATACCTGCTATGGATATATATATATGATGGTTTTGCAAGCAAACTAAGGGTTTAGAGTTTGTTTATTTCAATATCACATGGACCTTGTTGAATAGATACTAATACATAAAAATTCTAAATTATATCATCCTGCATTATTGTGCCAATTTCTAATATGTTGCTTGCACCAAATTTCTGAGAGCTCTTTATTTTGGTTGAAGAGTTTCATTCATTCCGTGACCTCAAATAACATAGAGCGGAGTGGAGGAGACAGATTCATGTAGCCGAATCCATTTAGATCAGAAAGGTTTTAATTGAGTTGAGTGTTATTCATTATGTATGTGTCCATTGCTTTGTTGCTTTATTTATTTATTTTTTTCTTAGTGCTTTAGACAACCCTAATAATGAGGAGGTAGATTTCGAGTTTGGGCATGGGGCTACTCGTATTATAAGGTTCTTGATAAAATTTATTGAACCTAATCAGTGGATCTCAATATCTTAAAGTGGTAAAATTGTGAAGATCTTTAAAGGAATCTGGTGCTTTGCCTAGGAACGAATTTGGCCCTGTGACTTGATGACATCACATATTGTCATTGCTGGGATTTCTAAAGAATCCATGTATGGTATGCTATATAACGGGAAATGAGCCTTCCTTTCTCATATTTTTATTCTTATGTGCATGAATGTTAATATGTCATATCCTTTGTAGGTGTGGGTAAGAGTTGCCTTCTCTTGCGTTTCTCAGATGGTTCCTTCACTACCAGTTTCATTACTACCATTGGGTGTGCTCTCTAAACGATAACTTTGTAGTGCAGTTGATGAATACTCTCCTTCACTTGGATTGTTATTTTATGTTTTTTAGATCTCTTAAGTCACATGTTCCTTTGCAGAATTGATTTTAAGATAAGAACAATTGAGCTTGATGGAAAGCGAATCAAACTGCAGATATGGGATACGGCTGGTCAGGAACGGTTTCGCACGATCACAACTGGTAAACTTTTTTTGCTTACTTAGTTAGCTTCTTATGAATGAGAAGCAGGGTTCAGGATGGAGCAGGCATCACTGTCTTCTTTGGCTATGGCTGTGCATACTTGGGCATTTGACACGGGATCGAGATCCTCCATTTGTTCCACTTGTGATACTTTTCGATGATTTTAACCTCATGGCCCCTGATCTAGGAGTCTTTGACTAATTCATACAACAATCTAAAGAAAACTATCACTCTACATGCAAATGCTCGCACAATAGTAGAAACACTCTTTTTTCCCCTTCATCGAAACATGACAGAAGTTCATGTTCTGATCACTTTTTTCCCCCTTACAAATGATTAGTGTCAAGAAGGCGTCATGTAGGCATTTTCATCTCAAATACAAGTGTTTCCCCATAAAATTTTAAAAACTCTTAGTACTTCATAGTAATTTGTGAAAAAAATTATGGAGGTGTAAAAAAAGTTATCTTAAACTTTTCTTCTATTTTTATTTCTTTTTTTACAGGTGCATGGAATGGTTAAAAGTTAAAAAAATGTTTGTTAATCTTTGAAATCAACATGTATATTTTTTTCCTTTTAAAATATTTCATCATTTTGGCCTAGAATATCTTTTAAGACAATATTATTATTCTTTAAGGTTTAGTTTCATAAATATCCTTTTTAAGATATTAAATTTTTTGCTTTGTACATATATAAGTTGTCTAAATCTCAAACCTTTGAAATAGTCAATTGTACATGTGAAAAATATTATTCATGCACATTATGTAATTAATTTAATTTTTGTCACCCAAAGCACTACTTGGCACAACCTTGCCACCTAATCTAGGCATTGCTCTAACTCCCTGTCAATGTTGCAAATGACTTAGTGTTTCACTTCATTTCCTTTCTTTCCCTTTTTATCCATTTTCTTTTTTTGCATTTATGTTTTGCAAATTCAGCATATTGGACTCATACTTGTATCATATTTTTCAGTGAAACAAAGTCTTACCTTTAATATCTACTGGGCAGATCGTATTTTTTTTTTCTTCTAATTATATTGCTATTCATTATATATTATGAGTGTTAAGGAATGGAGAGTTTTGGTGATGAATTTTGGATTGGGTTTTACTGGAGTTTTGTGCTTGGAGAAATGTTGATGATGACCATGAGAAGGTTGTGGTTGGAGAGATACACAACTGATCAAATATTTTGCTTTAGTCAATTGTTTCTTGAATGCAAAACCTATTAGAGATTTTGACAATTTCTATAATCAATTGGATGGGTTTATTGAAGTGAAGAATTACTTGGTTAGTTATTTTATTGAAAAGAAAACACCTTCTAATGGGGACTAGGAAGTAAGAACTAAGAAATCAGTCACAGAAAATTTTATATTCCATCTATTGAACTACTAGTGTTATAGATTTGTCTATTTTTAGAATTCTTATCCATGAATCTATCTTCATCTATAATTAAAATTCTTAATCCCAACTAAACTGAAACGATAAGGTTGTATCTCTTCAAAAACTCTATTAAAATAAAATCAGTAACAAGGTTGATCATCAATGGGCGGCCAAGGGCAATCTTAAGGGGCAAGAGGGTTACATCAAGGAGATCCTCTTTCTTCATTCCTATTTACCTTGGTGGTGGATGACCCTCAAGGAGATCCTCTTTCTGCATTCCTATTTACCTTGGTGGTGGATGTTCTTGGGAAGTCGCGCTTACTCAAGTGAGAGAGAAATCGGTTTCAAGGGCTTTTCTATTGGATACAAAGGTTGAGGTGTCTCACCTTCAATTTGTTGATGAAACACTCCTCTTACTTGATGGGATGAAAGTAATGTGATGGCAACTATTGATGTGCTCCTAAGTTTCTGTTGGCTTTCAAGGTTGACAATCAACATGGCAAAGGTTCAAGGGTGGGTATTAATGTTGATCAACATGTCGTTCAATGGATGGCTAGTAAAGTTGGTTATCAAGTTGGAGCTTGGCCAATGAAATTACTTGGGCTTGCCTTTGGGAGGAAATCTTCTCAAGCTACATTTTTTGAGTCTTGCTCTCTCTAAGATCCAAAGGCAGTTGGGGGGGAGGGCTAGAGAAGTTTTTTATCATGTGGAGGAAGGTTAACTCTAATTTGTTAGTGTTGCGGGCGCATCTTACCTACTTTCTCTCTTTGTTCAAGATTCCTAGAGCAGTGGCTCTCTTAATTGAAAAACACATAAGGAACTCCTTTTAGGAAAGCTTGGATGAAGTAGGGGAAATTTCACTTAGTCAAATGGAAAATTGTTTTGAGATCCTTCGATAAAGGTCACCTTGCGATTGGTAACTTATCAAAAAGTAATATTTCGTTTCTTCTCAAAAAAAGAATGAAAGAAAAGATTCAAAAGGAACAAAGCTTTAGCTTCAACATGGTTATAGAGATTTCTACGAGAGAAAGAGGCCTTATGGGCCAAGGTCATTGTAAGCACTCATGGAATGAAGAGTAATGGGTGGGATGCAAAGATCTCTTCTAGAGCTACTCATAGAAGCCCGTGAAATTTTTTATCTTCAATCTGAAAGGAAATTTTAGATCTTGTAGAATTTAGTGTTGCGATGGGAAGACAATAAGGTTTTAGCAAGATAATTGTTTTGATTTGAAAGCCTTGCTTTTGATTTTCTAGCCTTTTACCTTTTGTCTTCCGGTCATAACTAGCCCATAGCCTCATTCTTCACCAATTTGCAGCAGTCCAAAATTGCTCTCTCCTAATTGGAACTTTTTATTTTATTTTTTTATATTTTATTTTTTTATGTATAGACATCTTGTGTCTAGAGAGGAGGAAGAAATTGGCCCTTGCTAGACCTTATAATGTAAGGTTTAGGTAGGCTCACCCTGACAAATGTACTTAGACCTTGGACTCCTCAGGCATGGTTGCTAAAGTTGTGAATTGGAAGCAAATCGTTTTGAGGCTTGATGAATCGAATTAGGATTCGGATTGATCATGAATCATAAAGTTCACAATACATATGTGAATTATATATATGTATATATTAAGTATATGTAGAGTTGTAAAGACATTACTGCCTTTTAGCTAATTAACGATTTAGACCGATTCACCTCAATTCAGTTGGCAATTCATTATGATATAGCTAGTGATTCACTTACGATTTGGATCGATGCACCTACAATTCAGACCGATTCACTTACAATTCATAGGTATAACGATTCAAGGATCCGTGACTACTATGCCCTTAAGTTCCTTCACTTGCAAGACCATTTTCTCTAATATAACTTCCTCTCTTGGTACCCCTTCCTTTATTCTTACTAACTTCATATGAAAAGCTCATATCTCGTCTAAAGTTAAGATTTTCCAGTGGCTCTTGGCATATAGGAAGATCAACACTTCGAATGTGGTTTAAAAGAAAAACAAGCATTGGTGTCTTTCCCCCTATTGTTGTATTTGTTGCTTGTAGGATATGGAGAATGTAGAATATTTGGTTCTCAACTACTACCCTTTTGTCTGGTCAATTTGGGACAAATGGGAGAACACTAGAAGTTTGATTGAAGGGCCTCATTCCATGGAAGATATTTTGAGCAATCTCAACACCGACCAATCTAAGTGACATAAAAAACATTAGGAGGGTTGGCATCTTTTGCCATTGCATGGTGCACTTGGCTGGAGCGCAACCACTAGATCTTTGATAGTATCAATAGAAATAGTGCAGTAGTTTGGGCGTATTCTTTGCTTAAAGCTTCTCTTTGGATTGTCTCCTCAAAATTTACATAAGGGGTTTAACTTGTCCGATTGGTTGAGGGGCTGGGCAAACATTTTGTAACTTCTTTTTGGTGGAGGATCCTTGGTCCTCCAATATACTTGCCTTATCTTTGTAGCTTCTTTCTTTTTAACACATTTCGTTTCCTATAAAAAAAATGAAAACACTAATATAAATAATTAATTTGAAATATTGAAATTTTGCTTTTTAAATATTAGGGAAAAGGAGATATGCGTCTTACATCAATTCTCCTAATCTTGAAGACTTGACCTTGACGAGTTAAATTGAGCCAAAGAATGAGAAAATGATTTTTCCACTTGACCAAGCATTATTGAAATCGACCATCAATAGAAGCAACAAAAAGATGTGAGAGAACTTTTGTAATAAAATACGAAGTATAACATGACGTGGGAAAACATTCTTTTTATTTCTTTTTGAAGGGCAACCACATTAGACTTTTATTAATATGAATTGACTACCTTGCCTAAGGAACTAGCTAGATTTGCTTTTGTCAATTGAGGAGGGCACTCATACTTTTCAAACATATTGAAGAACTTGAGTTTTCCCAAAACTCACCATTTGTCGCAAAAACGAACAATGATTCATCAAAACCAATCTTTTGTCACCACTTACCATATGTTTTCCAGGTACAATTATGTTATGAATATGGTACCTGGTATATGATATCAGATTTTAGCCCTCTTGTAGCTAAAATCTCCTAAGATAGACTAATATGTTGGCCTAGAATATGTCTAAGAGGAGGGCGAATTGGACATTTGCAGGATTTTTAAAAAACCTTTCAAATAATAATGAATAAAAATAAAGTGCAGGTAGTAAATGGAAGTTGCAGGAAATGTAAAGCACACAATGATTTTAGCGTGGTTCGGCTCCTAAAGCCTACCTCCACGACTTGGTCTTCCTGACCAAGATTTCCCAACCCTCTCACTAGGGTTTTTTTAAAGGAGCGCGCTTCTGTAGACCGAGAGGGGTGTTGCGACTGTGTCTTAGAGGAGCGCGCTTCACTGTTAAATTCCAGAGCCAATCTTTTCTGGGCACAAAGCAACGCGCTACTCCAACTGGGAGCGCGCTGATGGCCATGACAAACCACTTAAGTGACTTGGCAACGCTAGGAGCGCGCTGACATCTATGGGAGCTCGCTGGTTTGACACTTAACACCAAACTTGGACTTTTCTTTCAAAAATCAACGCACAAACTTATCTAAATCATTTCAAACACTTTTGAATATCAAATCAAAGATTTGAAAACACTTGAAATCATTTTCAATGAAGATTTAAACACAATTGAAATCATTGAAAACTTTTTCGAAATCATTGACGGATTATGCTCATTTTGAAATCTATGATATGCAAGTTCTGAGCAATCTCAAGAGCAAGATCCTACGACCTAAAGATCATCTATAAATAAAAGAAAGATTACATCATAGTCTTCACTTGATTTGATCTTTAAGCTCTTGATCTTGACTTGAATTTCAACATTGTCAATGTCTTCATGCTTCAAACTTTATACTTGAATTGTGGTGGTTTATAAAGCTGAAAACAATTGATTTGAATTGTTAGTAATAAAAGACTCATGTAGTTTGTAATCATCAAAACCGAAGGCCAACCATGGGGGTCATTGGATCATCGTAATATCCTTGTGACAAGAGACCATTAGCAGGGATACTTGAAGTGGACCAAATCCCAAAGTGAACCCTCCCTTCAACACCTCTAATTGAAACTCTTCATTTCTTTCCAACCCAATTGACCACAACAAGGCTAAGGAAGTTGTCTTCCTAATAACATAGAAAGTCTATGAATAGACTTGGTCCTTTGGAAATCTGAACACATCTTCCACTGAAGTAGGTAATGCGATGTCCATCTTGAGCTCTCTACCAAGCTTCCTCCAATGGTGTTGTATGAAGGGACATTGAGTGAACAAGGGATCAATCATGTCTCCTTCATTCTCACATAGGATGCACCAATTTAGAGAAATCTGGAGGTAAGGCCTGAGCCTTTGCAAAATGTCATAGGGTGTTGATAGTTCTCTAAGAAACTAGCCAAGATAAAATTTTGACTTTGGAAGGGATCTCGCATTCCAGATAAAGTTTGAGAATTGCAATGTTGGAAGATTGGGAGAATCGACAAGGAATGAGAAGAATGATTACCAAAAAAAGGAACTCGAGCTTTCACATGACTATAAACATTTATCCTCCAAGAAGGCCCTAATTCTCACCCCTTCGACTCTAGACAAGAAGTGCTCCAATTGGAACCTCTAGGAAACATAACTACTTTAGAGAGTAACTTGATGGATAAAAGAGATAGGTTTGTGCAAACTGGATGATCTATAAAGCGATGGAAAAACCCAATGCTAGCCTAGAGGGATTGCAGTGGATATCCTCCAAAAAATAGATGTTGTCCCCTTTTCCTAGGCAAAAATCTGATTAAGCTAAAAAATTGTGGTTGAAGGGAAGCAATAAATTCCAAGAACTCCTTATGGGTAATTCTATATCTAGAATTTGCATCCCAGTTATTTACAAGGATCTCGTGTCTGCACTTAATGACTTTGGCCCGTAGTAAGTTGTGTTCCTCAAGAAACCGCCATAGCCATTTTGCCAACTAAAGCCTTGTTTCTGGCTATGATACCTAGATTAGGTCCTCTTTTTTCCTTTGACCTTGACACTACCTTCAAGATACCAAGTGATCTTTATTACTATCTTCCACCTTGTTCCTCCAAAATTTCCTAAACGACCTTTTGACTTTTGTAGTACACCAGATGGGATTCGAAAGAGGGAAAGGTAATAGGTAGGTATGGCTTCCAAAATGGACTAAATCAAGGCTGTGCTGCTTGCTCTAGAAAGTTAGCTTCGCCTCCAATTGGATAAACTCGTGGATATTTTAGAAGTCACTTGGTCTCAAAAAGTTGCTTTAATGGGTTGTCGCCAAGCAAGAGACCGATGTATTTCATAGGCTAGGAACCAATAGAACAAAGCCATCTCTTCTACCCTTGAAGGGTTTAAATTAATACCCACAATTGTGGTCTCGGACCTATAGATTTTGAGACTTGGTACTCTCACAATGTTGACTGTATTCTTGAAAGCAGCCTCATCCCTTCTAATAGGAAGAGAGTATTGTGTAGCTGTGCAATTGATTTCGCGGATCAATAGCCAATTCTCTTAACACTTTTTGGGATTTTTGACTATTTTAGGCGTGATTTTTTATTTTATTACATGCACAACTAGGTATTAAAAAATACTATATCCACATTTAGGCAAGTTTTGGACACCACATCGGCACGTTGGTGCCAACTTGTCCAAAACTTGCCTACAAAACTAGGCAATAAACTTGCCTCTTTCATTCTTTAAAATAAATTATTTAGATGCCGCCTTTTGAAGAGGCGACACTTAATTAAAAAAAATAAATCTCACCATTCATGTGCATGCCGCCTCTTGAATGGGTGACATGCACACAATTTAGATGAGAGGCGACACTTGGTTAAAAAAAAAAATCCCACCATTCAAGTGCATGCTGCCTTTTGAATGGGCGACATGCACAAAAAAAACAAAGAAAGGAACGAAATTGCGCAAGGGTTAAAAAAAAGCCTTGCACGATTTTGCAATTTCAGTAGATGGTGCCTCTCAAGATAAAAAAATAAAAACGACTACAAACAAATCGGGCAAGGGTTAAAAACCCTTGCACGATTTCGTGAAGGGTAAAAAAAAAAAAGCAACCCCCCCTCGACGACTCTCTTTCCAGCGTTTAGCATCTCCGGTTTGATTCTATTGAAACCTTTTTTTAGTTGAATGTAACTTATTTTTTTAGGGTTCTATTGATTTTTCTTGATCCTTATTTAATTTTTGTTGAATGTAACAACTGATGAGCATTCAAGTAAAAAGGGTTTGCAGTAGAACCCTGTTATTAGGGTTTTTCCATTGCTTTATAGATCATCAAGTTTGCACTTCAAACCTATCTTTGTTATCCATCAAGTTACTCTCTGAGGATATCTACTGCAATCCTTCTAGAAAAATTAATAGAACCTTAAAAAAATCAGTTACATTCAACTAAAAAAGGGTTAGAATAGAATCAAACCGAAGATGCTGAACTCCAGAGAGAGAGTCGTTGTGGGGGGGTTGCCTTTTTTTTTTTATTGTCGCGTGGGGTTTTTTTTTACCCTTCACGAAATCGTGCAAGGGTTAAAATCCTTTGTAGCTGTTTTTTTTTTTTTTTAAATTTTTTCAGTAGATGGCGCCTCTTCAAGAGGCGCAATCTACTGAAATCGCGAAATTGCGCAAGGCTTTTTAACCCTTGCGCTATTTTGTTCGTTCTTTTTTTTTTTGTGTGTGTGAATGCCGACATGCACTTGAATGGTGAGATTTTTTTTTTTAAAACCAAGTGCCGCCTCTTCATCTAATTTTTTTTTTTTAAAGAATGAATAGCGCCTCTTGAAGAGGCGCCATTCGTTCAATTTAAGAGAAAAAAAAAAAACGTTGTAGGAAAGTTTTGGACAGTTTGGCATCGATGTGGCCCCAAGGTGTCCCAAACTTGCATAAATGTGGATATAACATTTTTTAATGCCTATTTGTGGATATAATAAAAAATAATGCCTAAAATAGTAAAAAATCCCACTTTTTGTGCTTGTTGTCTTGTGTTGATGGGACCATTAGTTGGTCGTGAAGAACCTGCACAAATCTAACCAATAATGTAAAATGTGAATATGCATGAGACATGCTAGGACACTCGCAAATTTTTTGAAGTACAATTGAAACAAGTTATTTTGTAATGGATTAGTCAATTTGGAGAATGTATTGTGGCTATTGCCAATTTAGTGTGCATGTACTTGAGAAATTGTTTTTGAAATCAATCAATAGACTTTTTGAGGGGTCCAATGCTTTGGCTAAGGACTAGTACGAAGTAATGGGATACGAAGTGCATCGATTAAAGGGAGCACCCGAAGTAAAGCTGATTACACTAGATAAGACCCAATCTAAATGAAGTTAGGTTTTACGTGTAAATTGAACTGGAACTTCAAATAATGGTCACGTTGCACCAAAATGAGTTCCCTTCGGTTTCTCTTTGATGGAAGAGGGAAGCAGCTGGACATTGGTTTAGGTGATGTCTAAGAGGAGTTGTGGATTGAGGGAGATGATCAAAATGAAAGGGGTCTAGCATCATGATTGTTAGTAGAGAGGATGTAAGCAAAGGTCATTGGGGGTGGTTGGGTGATCGAAGAATGGTCCAACAATGGCAATTTACATTTTAGTTAAAAAGGGGTTTCAACAACAACAACCATATCAATGGTGGGAATATTCATTCCTTCATATGCAATCACTAAACAAGGGACAAATTGGAAGAATAGACGATGAAATGAGGGAATGGAGAGTAACAATTATTAGGAAGCAAAAGTTTGGGTGAGAACAATGTGATAGAAGGAGAGAAATAGGAGTGAGATATTGAAGATGAAGGAGAAGAAGAACATGAGGTGGACTAAGGGATTTATAGGGTGAATTGAGATCGATCCCTTTAGCGATTTCACTGCACATGCCTAGTTCACGAAGTGCAACATTAGTTAATTGGTTGAGTAAAACTCCCAGAGTAGTTAAGGAAAATTTTTAGGGGGAACAGAGGATAAGAGGTTTGGGGAGATGAAAAAGTAGTGCACAAGTTTTGTGCAATGAAACAAGAAAGAGATATATGGAGAAAAGGAATAGCAAAAAATCAAGGCAGGAAAAATAAAGGGGAGCAAGAGTGTGAACAAGCAAACTTAAGAGCATAAGGAGATCAATAAGCAAGAACTAGTGTTTTCAAGGCGTCAAGGTGATGTCTAGGCTAGGGGTAGAGTAAGACGTATATGGTGTGCTTGGACTGGGCCCAATTTGAAATTTGGGCGAGATGTCTGTGACCATACTTGGCCCTTATTGAAAATCGAGTTGCCCAATTTTGCCTAGATTTTAAAAACATATATTATAATTATCATTAATAAGTAATATTTATAAATGTAAAATAGAGGTAATAATACATAGGATTCATGACTAAGTATTGTATCCATATTTAAAAATCTTTTGATGATATAACGTAAGTGATTTCATGATAAGATTGTGTAATTAGTAATGTATATCAGCTAGGATAAAAAATTGACAATTTTAACTCTACATACATTGGGTTTTATATTCAGATTTTTAAAACTACTTACCTGAACTTGGGTCGATTTTGAAATTGGGCCCAGGTTCTGTTTCCAAATCATTTTTTATGGTAATGTACAAATCTTTATTATATTTAGTTGGGCAATCAGGTTTGGACATACTTTGCCACCCCTAGTCCAAATGATTTACTTTGTCTAGGTGAGGCAGTGTCTAGACGATTAAAAATATATTTATTTGTTGGTTGCTAGATAATTAAGTAATTAATACACCACCGACAATTAGTCGTGCATGGAATCATATATATACATATCCATCTATGTTCCACAATGGAAGTCAAATTGTCAATAAATGATAAGAAACACTTTATGCATAAGAGTTATATATATCAATCTATCTATGTTTCACAATTATAGTGAGAATGAATGAACAAGACAATGAAAGGATGTGCAAATGCAATTATTTTTGTATGATTCAACAAAGAAAAGGAAATAATATGCAAAATAGAAAAATAAAAGAATGAAAGGTAAAGCCCCACTATCACTATTGTGACTAGTAATAGAGGATTCGTAGCATGAAAAACTAAGAGGAAGATGAAAAATAGTTGAATGGGTACTCAATGGAAAGAATTACTTACCCAAAAAAAAAAACTAATTACTAGATGCTTTAAAGGGTAATTGAAGAAAAAAAATAAAGATTGAGTCACTAGAAGTTGCTGATACATCGTCAAAGTTGATAGACCTTGTTGAAGCTTGCTCGAGCTGGCCAATGTGGGGGAATTGTGGAGAGGATTCGAGGGACACAAGGGGTGGATTGTGGAGAGTGTTGCATGAGATGGTTTGAGAGGGTTTGATGATAGGGGGTCGGGGAATTCACTGAATGATTGTCAGGGGTGTGACAATTGTTGAGATATCTAGGATTGTTTAAAGTTGGATCTCTTTAAATCTTGTCAGAGCTCATTGGAGCAAGTTCAGGCTTTGTTAGGTCTTTTAGGGGTTCAAGTGGAAGGAGAGGGGGCTTTGAGGTTTTTGTCGTCGAAGTCGTCGGAGTTGATGGAACTCCTCAGAGGGGTTGTCAATGATTTTCGATTTTTCGGGAGGGAGAACAATCGAGTAAGGGGGATAGAGAGGAGAGTGATTGTTGATGATCGGGGGAGGGGTGTGTGGAAAGGATTTTGTTTTTATTTTTTTTGGATTTGCACATGGGTCCCTGAACTTTTGAGAATTTTCTTAGGCGCTCCTCGGCTTGCTTAGGTAGTTGCCCATGCGATTTTGTGTTAAGTCGCCCAAGCGACATTTTGAAATTATTGACATGAAGAATAGAAAGGAAGGAGAACAAAGAAGGGGGGAAAGAAATCAAAAGAGTAAGGAGGATATCAAAAGTGTGGGGTGAGTAACCAGAGGGAGAGTATTGAATTTGGGCTTTGATATCAAATAATGAGGTTCAATTATTGAAACTTTTTATTCTTCAACTCAATCTCTCATGTTACATGTCTATTTATAGAAATCTAACCCATGAATCAGTATGGTACTACAATTAAAATTCTAAATCTCAATAAAACTAATTATTGAAGTTGTATTTCATCTTAGGTTCTATTGAAATAAAAACTATCTTTGATAAATATTGGGGAAAAGATATATGCTTCCTACCATAGTTGTTAGAATCACGATTCGAATTGTTGAATCATACTATTCATAATTTGATTCACCCCAAAATGATTCGAATTGAATTCTTGAATCGTTATACCTGTGAATCATAAGTGAATTGGTTTGAATCATAGGTGAATCGGTTTGAATCGTAAGTCGTATCGAATAGCTAGTTGAATCGTAGTGGATTGGTGTAGAACCTTAATTAGCTAAAAACGACTCATGTCTTCATAACTCTATGGGCACTTAATTCATACAAATATACAATTCACATATGTAATGTGAATCTTACAATTTACCGATTTGAATTCCAATTCAATTTATCAAGCTTCAAAACGATTCAATTCCGATTCACAATTTTGACTACCATGCTTCGTACATCACTATATTGTTGTTCATTGTTTGATTAGGATGATTAGCACTACATTCAAGCATTGTATGTTACACCCACGATGTAACAATTGATTATATGTAAGCTTATGGTAGAAATGAGCATGACTTCTAAGTGCATCTTTGTCACTGTCACATTTCCCATATGTTTGAATTGACACTTTTTGTGAAGGTTGGGGGTAAATATTACCATTAATATTGTTCATTTAATTGGTAAATACAATTAAAATAAATTAAGAACAGATTTTGATGATTGGAAAAAGCATAATCACTTACCAATTGTTGTATTTTGATTGTGTTTCAGTGAAATAATGCAAAATTATACTTCTTCTTAACTGTAATAATTGTTTTTCTTAAACAAATAATAGTGAGTACAAGTTGAAGTTAACTTAATAGATGTCAAGAAACCTAGTGTTAACTTAATAGATGTCAAGAAACCTAGTGTCTAATTTCTAATATAAGAATCTAAACAGGGTAGGTTGGTTGGTTTTGGGCCAAATATCAACCCAACCCAAAAGAATTGGGTGGGGAAAATACCAACCCAATCAAGATTAATTTGGGTTCTAACAGGCCATCCAATTGGATTTGGGCTTTGGAACTAATAATCAATTATATTGTTAAGAAATAACACACAACATAAAAACTTGGTGGTCATAGGTTCAAGCCCAACCCAAAAAAGTTGGGTTGGGAAATAAGAAAAAAACTCAAATCATGGTTCTCTAATCAATACCTGAATTCATAGGAATTAACATCATCTCTTGTCTTGGTTGAAACTTGAAGGATAAATCCCTCAAAGTAGTCAAAATGCAATTTTGGGGAATGGAATACTTCATACTTGCTAAGGAAAGAATAAGGGATAGGGGTCTTAATTAAGACTTGTAACCTAGAATGATTGTTCGGTTTACACGTTATTGGAACCATAATGACCAACCTAACCCAACCCAATTGAATTTGGCTTGAAATGACAAAATACCCTTTTGTTGACCTAATTTTTTTTTGAAAAGAGAGAGAGGTATCCGGTGGCAATGTACAAGGCTTGCACTATTGTGGGGTCTGGAGAATAGATGATGTACCATTTAGCCTAGTAGTGTAGAGAGGTTATTTCTGAATTTGAACACATTACCTCCAGGTTACAATGGAGCAACTTCTACCGTTGCACCAAAGCCTGCCTTCTTAAGTTCCAAGCATTAAATATATATATATATATATAAAAAGAAAAGATCACAATTCATGTTCCTGTCATGGCAAGAAGGCTTGAATGAGCCTTCTTCTTATTGGAATAAGTCTTGACTAGTCTTTTGGAATTTCCTTTAGAAGGGGTTATTATTGAGTTTCACTTTTATGCTAATTGGATGGATGAGAATTTGTGATTGGGATAGAATTATGAGATGGATGCATGTATATCCTTTTATGTATTTTGAGGGAACATTCAATTTTTACAAAACTTCAATGAAGGATAGATAATGTGGTGTGGTTACAGTTTTCAAACAATTGTTATCTTGGTCTTTACCTTTGACACCTCTTTATAATACCTATACATAAACATTCCTGATTTTATTATTTAAAGTCAGCTCATATGTTACATCTTCTTTTTCTTCTTACTTTTTGTTTGGTCCCCACCTGCAAGAATGGGTCAAAATAGAGTTGAGATTCTTGAATGGTTACTTCCTAGCTACCATATGCTATATCCCTGAGGACGCCCACATGCTAGTTAGTTTAACTTAAGCAATAATCTTGAAGATGCTTCTCTTATTTATTTTATAGTGTTCTTCGTTATTATTGTTATTATTATTATTTATTCCTACCTAAGTTGATACTTTGTCTTATGCAGCTTACTATCGTGGAGCAATGGGAATTTTGCTGGTGTATGATGTAACTGATGAGTCATCTTTCAATAGTAATTGCTCTTTTCTCCTTACTATTGCTTACTCTTAGTAGTTATAGCTCCAATCCTCTTTCTCTCTCTTGCCTTCATTTGTGTTATCTGTGGGTTGATGATTTATGCTACATCAGTTTATTGTTAGTTCTTGTGCTCTGAAGACTAAATATCTATAGCACCAATCTGGTGGAGTTTTTTTTTTTTGGTGCATAGTTCTAATTTATATTCACTTTTTTTTTATGACATTCACAGACATCAGAAACTGGATTCGCAACATTGAACAGCATGCTTCTGACAATGTCAACAAGATACTAGTGGGGAACAAGGCAGATATGGATGAGAGCAAAAGGGTATTTACTTTTAATAGTCTGTTTTCTAAACGTTGTTCAGCTATATTAGTTGGGATCGATCTCTTACGGCTAGGCATATAAACCAGTTGAATGAAAGTACCTTTGAGTTGCACCTAAGAAAAGATTTCTAGCTTGACCTTTTATGGCCAATACATAGTTGGGAATTCGGAAAAAAGGTGCAACTTGTGATCAAATTTTGTCCTAATCCTGTGATGGGTAAAAGTGTGATAACTGCTGTGGGAGATCCCTTTTATTAATGGCTGTGTTTGTAGACTTGGTTTTCTCTGCATTTCTGATAATGACTTCAAAGCAAACATTCTTTTTCTAGGCTGTGTCGACATCCAAGGGTCAAGCACTTGCTGATGAGTACGGTATCAAGTTCTTTGAGACTGTGAGTACAGTTTTTCTGATGCTTCATGGTTCTTACTACTTGTGTTTGTTCCCACTCACACACTGAAAGTATAATGTGCATTGCAGAGTGCAAAGACCGATTTGAACGTTGAACAGGTTTTCTTTTCAATAGCAAGAGACATAAAACAAAGGCTTGCTGAAACTGACTCCAGGGCAGAGGTATGAGGTCTCCTTTCTCTGTCTATCTGTGAATGGATAAGAAAAAACATTTCATGTTGTTTCATCTAGGATTGGTAGTGAGAACATCTTCCATACATGATCAGGTGGTTTGGCCAAGATGCATCTTAACTTGATTCTTAATTTGTGCAATGTATTTACCATAAGCATTGACCCACTCTTGATCCTGTGGTAGTGTATTTGTGTTCTCTTTGTTGAGGGTTTATTTGTTGGATGGTTGCAGCCGCAGACGATTAAGATTAAACAACCAGACCAAGCTGCTGGGAGTGGGCAAGCAGCACCAAAATCAGCATGCTGCGGTTCTTAGATGAATCTAATAATGTTGGAGATGGAAAAGGTTCTTGGAGGTGGTGATGCTAGTTAGAAATGCGCTGATTTGTGTTGACGGTATATGATGGGTGCTTTGTAATTTTTCTTATCATTCTTTTCAGCTACTACTTTGTTTTAGAGTGTGAAAGGTAGCTTTTTCACTTATTTGAGGAATTTATTAAATGGGAGAGACTCTCTCCTTTTTGATCTTGGACCATACAATGCTAATGTTGTTTGTTTCATTGATATAGAAAAGATAAATAGAAGCAGCCATCCCCTTGTCCGGTCAAAGCCATCGGGATGCTTTTTTCAAGTTTTATATCTGTATGTGTATTTTGGAATTCAAGACATGGTTTGAGTAAAACTCTTATATATAGCTTTGTTTTTATTTATTTATGGCTTGTGCCAAACTATTAGGGCAGGTTATGAAGAGAAGCTTTACTGCAGCTCTGATTCATTGATGTTCTGTCTTACTATCTTCGTGTTAACTTCAGCCTTTTAAGTGTATTTGTGTAGTTGGTCATCACAAGTTGCTGTTGGAGCTTTTTTTTTTTTTTTTTTTTTTTAAAATTAAATGTTTTTTTCTCTTATGTTTTAGTGTTAGTCGCATTTCCCACATCATTTTTAGAACATGGGTTTTTGAAATCGTTTCTCTTTATAACATCATATTGATTGACAGGGTAAAAGGGCATCTAATCTTTTAAAATTCTAAGCGAAACTTATTTATATTCTCAAAAGACAGCCATTGGATGCTCTGCTTAGACCGTTAGTTGCCACCTTGTATTCTTATATCGATTTGAGCACAAATTAAAATTGTATTTAGTAGTATTGGGTGGGTACAGCCCTTCATTAGCTTAAATTGTAATGAATGTTGTTACTCAAGACTCGATGTTGGACAGATGTAGTTATATGGCACCTTGTACTTTGTGTTTTCTCACCAATCGTAAAGCATAATTTCATCAAGCGTCAACCAATATTCTAATCATTCATCTTTCCTTATATAAGAATCTTCGTAGGTTACTTAATCACGTCAATGGGGTTTAAGTAACACTCTAGTTTTAGTTATCAACAGTGTAAAATTAGTATTTGGGACGCTTCATAAGAAAGAAAGAAAGAAAAAAAAAGGTTGTGCCACTCGGAACTTTTCCATCAATGTAAAAAATAAAGTACTAAAAATATTACATTATTTTTTTGGATACTTGATTTTTTATAAATATATTTTTTTTGTAATGATATTTTGTAAATGCTATAAGAAGAAAGAATGGTATAGTTAACCAAAGTCCTTCGGCTTAGGCGTAACCTTGGTGCCCATGTTTGCTCAATGTCCAATTTTGTTGGGTCCAAGTGTCCAAGGAATAGTGTAAGCTTGGTGCATGTGTTGTTAGTAAGACCTTGTCCTTTTTAAGTCTTTGTAGGCCTGCCTATTAGCAAGAGGGTCGATTTGTCTCACGGGTTCTTTCAAATTCGGTCACGATCATGGTGGTATCATTTGGGTGTGTACCATATCCAAGCAACGTTTGTAATGCTGTACTAAAAAGGAGAATACTAAAATTATTTTTTTACTAAAATTAATTCATGGGCACTTAAAAAAATTAATTCATGGGCACATGTGTTGCACGTGAATAAAAGAGGGTGAGAGTTAATAAATAAATAAATAAATAAATAAAGGGGGTTGAAAATGGATGCTGGAAAAGTTACCAAAAAAAAGAATAAAAGGAGGGAAGTTGAAAAATGAGAGCTAAAAGTTACCAAAAAAGAAAAAAAAGAGGAGGGAAGTTGAAAATGTTATATATATATATATATATTTATTTTACAATTTTATAGTGAAAAGTAGTATAATTTAGAAATTTATGATAAAAGTAGTATACCGTGTGAATAAAGAGTTTTAATTTTATAAATTACTAGTGTACGCGCGTTTGCACGTGTTAAAGAGGCTGAAAGTAAAAAAAAAAAAAAAAAAAGTAAAAGGAGTTAAAAGTTAGCAAAAAAATAAATAAATAAAAGGGGTGGAAAATTAACAAAAAAAATAAAAGGGTGCTTTTTTTTTTTATTTTTTATTTTTGGGGAAACCGTAGTCATTTTATTAAGAATAAGAATGAGACATAAAGTCTCTTTGACAAATACGAGATAGCCAGAGGGGAACATTCTCTATCCAGTATTCACTAATATCAATATGGAGACCGTGCTTAGCCAACACGTGGGGCTGTAGCATTGCAAATTCGGGGCACGTGCTCAAACCGGCAGCCTTGGCTGCTTGCAGCAACATCAACAACATCTCTCGCCACCAATTCTAGTTCAGGACTCGCCATTGATGGGAAGTTTATAGCTTTGATAGCTTGAGTGGAGTTGGATTCCACCCAAAGAGGTGAGAAGAGAGATTATGCAGCCAGTTTTATTCCTTCCCTCACTGCTGCAACACACTCCGCAACATCTATCGAAATCAACATGTGAAACTTCTTTGCTGCTGTTGTCATGACTTCACCTTCATTATTACGAATGATTATTCCAGCTCCCATTACTTTGGCCTCATCGTCTACTGCTACGTCCACATTGAGTTTATACACACCTTCTGGAGGAGGGCACCACCTATGCTTAGTCTGCTGTACACTTTGGTTTGCCAAACTTCTTTCGTTCTTTGCTTCCATCGCCTCATAATACTGGTTAAGGTAGCCCTCAACCCATTTTGCCATTTTCTTGCCGGATTTCCCTTTGCCTCTATGATAAACATTATTTTTGTTATTCCAAAGTTGCCATGCCATCACGATCATTGGTTCCACTCAGTCATTCTGGTCCTCAGATAGCCTCTGTAACAAGTTAGGTAGCAGCTCGTCCAAATTCGTGTTTGTATCCGAATACTGAACTCTGGTTAGGTAGGTCCATGCTTCTTTGGCCACTCTACAGGTGGAGAATATGTGCTTCATTGTATCTGGGCCTTCTGTGCACACTGAGCAACGCCCCACAGTTGCTATTTTGCCCCTAGCTAATGAATCACCTATTAGAAGACAATTATGGAGGAATCTCTAATAGAATAACTTGACTTTGTTTGGGGTAGTTGTCTTTCAAAGAGAATTCCAATTACTTAACATGGATGATTCATATGAAGTGGAGCCGTTGTTGTATTTGCTCCTTGCAAGGGTATAGCCACTCTTTACAGTATAGTCTCCTTGCTTCCCATAGTGCCAAATTATCTTGTCCTGGGGGTTTCTGAAACTGAAAGGGATGGAAAGAATACAGTGCGTCTTCTTGCATAAACAGGCTGGTAATCCGAGACTCGTTCTAGTAACCTACATGCTCTATAAGATTTGCAACTCTTACATCATCCGATAGAGGGTTGGGTGTAATAGGGTGAAATGTGGATTCCCTTGGGAGCCAAGGGTCTTTAACTATCCGTATGTTATTTCCATTACCGACACACCACCGAATGCCTTTTTGTATTAGTGCTCGGCCCCATGGAATGCTGCGCCAGAGATAAGATGGTCGAGAACCCTCTTTTGCATTCAAGAAAAATGAGAATCTGTAATATGTGGCTTTGAAAACTAGTTCCAACAGTGACCCTTCCAGTGAAAGTAACCGCCAGCTCTACTTAGCAACCATAGCCATATTGAAACATTCCATATCCTTGAAGCCTAGACCTCCTGCATGTTTCGAATAGCACGTCTTTTCACTTTTTCAATGAATTTTCCGACCCTCTTCCGAGTCTCCCCACCAATATCATGCTAGAATTGCTTCCAGTCTTGACCAAACGCTGTGTGGGAGTTTCAAGCATCCCATTACATAGGTAGGAATTGCCTGTAATACTTCTTTGATTAATACTTCTTTTGAGAACATACCTTTTTTTCCAACCATTCACCTTTTTCCAAACCCGATCAATAATCCACTTAAAAGGGTTGACCTAGAAATAACTGTAGGTCGACCCAGTATCGATCATGATGTGAAACTTCCTGAACCCCAAGGGTTTTCACAATATCCATCCCGTCGGTTGGGGAGACGTTTCTATCGAAGGATATGGCTGACTTCTCAAAATTGATTAATTGTCCCGAAGCTTTGGAATATTTTAATAAAATGTTCTTCATTGTAGTACATTCCTGATTAGAGGCTCAAGCAAGTATAAGGCTATCATCTGCGAAGAAGAGATGTGAGATGGAAGGACCATGCAAACAAATAGGTAAACCTGCAATTTGTTGCTTAATCTCAACATCTAATAACAATGATGATAAACCTTCGACACATGAGAAATAAAAAAGGTGATAGTGGGTCTCCCTATCTAAGCCCTCACTTGGGAATTATGTAATACCCAGAAATTTCACAAGAAAAATTGAGACAGAGGATGAAAGAAGACTAGAAGAAAAAAAAAAAAAAAAAAAAAAAAAAACCACCGCATACATTACATTACATTCCATACAAATCTCTACAACCACCATTTCAAGATTCAAGCAAACCAAACCATAAAAAAAAAAAAAAGAGATGTCAAACAAGATCCGGGAATCTCGCCGAGATCTCGCCGACATGTCGCCTGAAACCTCGCCGAGATCTCGCCGACATGTCGCCTGAAACCTCGTCGAGATCTCGCCGGAAATCTTTCGCTCTCGCTCTCTCTAAAACCGAACGCGCGACTCTCTTCCTCTCGAAACCCTCTTCTCTTCTCTTCTCTCTTCCTTTCTTCCAGCGCACACCGCCGCCGCCGCTCTCTCCGCCACGGATCTCGCCGTCGCCGCCGCCCTCTTCTCCGCCGCTGACCTTGCCGCTCTCTCTCTTCTCTTCGCCGATTTCTCGCCTCCGACCTCTCTCTTCCGATCTGTCGCCTCGCCTCGCCTCGCCTCTGATCTCTCGATCTCTCGCTCTCTCGCTCCCGATCTTTCACCCTCGCTCTCAATCTCTCTCTCCCTCTAAAACCAGTCGCCGGCTCACACCTAATCCGCAAATCAGCTTCTGGAAAAGTAAGTAGATTAAAAAAAAAAAAAAAAAATTTGTTATCGTTGAATACTAATGCTAGGTTGTGAAAGAATAAAATAAGATTAAACAACATGCTAGGTTGTGAAAGAATAAAATAAAAGAGGTCTAGGTTGTGAAAGAATAAAAGAATAAAATAATATTAGACAGCGTGCTAGGTTGTGAAAGAATAAAATAAAAGAATAAAATAAAATTAAACAGCATGCTAGGTTGTGATTGAATAAAATAAGATTAAAACAACAACTTGCATTTGAAAGTGGGATCTATGTCATTTGAGATATTATTTTATATTATGTGATTAGAGTATATGGTACACATAAAGCACGTAGCTTATCTCATAAGTTATAACAATAAAATAATGTACCTATTGCACTATAATATGTTATTATATATATATATATTTAGTTTAAACATTCAACCACTATATATATATACATGTATATGTATATATTTATACACTCATAATTGAGTAATTATATTAACAAACGTAATATACGTGTACAAGTTGAGTATTACGCGTCACGAGGAATTTAAGTGATTTGGAATTTAGCGATTCAGGTGGGAATGATTCTAGGCTTTCATAATATTTTATTTTGATATATAGATAGGAATGTTAAATTAATTAGATCCATAGTATTATTAGATTGATTGTGTATGCCTATTGTACATGATTATGTATATACAATGTTGAGATTGTTTAGCCATGATGATATGTGTTAACATAATTTTTATCCTGATCAAATGATAATTGGATGCATGAAAATTCATGTGGTAGTTGAATTTATTTATAAATTATAATGCCTGATAATGAAATGTATGATTTAGAATATCGGTATAATGAATGCGTGAATACTATTATAATTGATTTTGTGACATGATACCATATGTAGTGGAGTTGAACATGTTTTATGAATGCACTTAATACCGTGCTTTTACCGTACGTATGACGTGACATCACTAAAGAACACGATTAAGATAAGAATCACACATATGGGGCAGTTATTCTAAGGAATATCGCCAATGTTCTAGTTTTTGGGCTGTGCCACCCTGAGTTTGATTTTCTAACGGTACGTGATTTGGAATGTGATGAAATTATCGACTCAAACAATCTAATGTTGCAACGATTAATTTGTGAAACTTGTTTGTAATGTTCTTGTGTATGTATCACAATAAAATATTGTGAATTGTTTAGATGACCCACTGGGCTTTCAAGCTCACCCCTATTTTTATATGCAGGTGCTTAGGAGAATAAAATTGCGAGTTCATGACATAGTGCAGAGTAGTAGGGGTGGGTTAATTAATTAGTATTATGAGACTGAATATTTTCATTTAATCTTTAAAGGTTTATTATTTAAATGAATTGTATTGATAATTGAAATTCAATGAATGTTATTACGATCAGTAAAGACCCTGTGATTTATTTCACGTGTGAATGCCTTGGAATAGAATTCATTAATTCTATTTGATGATTGTATTTTAATGTTGTGTCCATAATGGATGGACAAGGGCAAGTACTATCGTATGAAGATAAAGATTTTATGAGAAATTAAAGGTATTCGTTTATCTTAACTACTAAGTTGGTTGGAAGAATATAAACTCATAGTTTTACAAATTTTATTATTTATAAAATGGTTATGGGTTAAGATAGACGGATACGAGTAGCATCTCGATTTTCGGTGATATTTTATATAAAATTTAAACATTCATTTTATTTCATGTTACAGTTAAAATCTTGTTTGATTCTGGAGCATCAAGGTCTTTTATTTCTGAAAACTTAGCCAGGAAACTACAACTTTCTACTGTACCTTTATCTGTCGTTATGAAGATTTCAACTCCAGTAGGAGTAAACGTCTCCACAACTGAAAAATGTAGTTGTGACCTTAGAATTAATGATAAGCTGATTTCAGCTGAATTGATACTCTTACCCATTAATGATTATGATGTAATCTTGGGTATGGATTGGTTATCTGAATACCAAGCCCAGATTGACTACCTTCGAAAGAAGATTACCTTGCGATTACCTTCAGGGGAGCTGTTGAAAATCTATGGGGATAGAAACAAAATCCCGAGGAATATCATGTCCGCACTTCTCGACTCTGTGAATCAAAAAGAGGAATTCAAAACCCTAACAGCAGCCGAGCCTCTAAAGCCCTTGAAGAATTTAGAAGCGCACTTGGTGGTTAGAGACTTCCCTGAAGTGTTTCCCGAAGAATTACCAGGATTACCTCCTAAGCGGGAAGTAGAGTTCAAGATAGAACTGTACCCTGGCACAGCCCCCATAGCCATGTCACCCTACAGAATGGCCCCTGGCGAATTAATAGAACTAAGGACCCAACTTGATGATCTTAGTGCGAAGGAATTTATCCAGCCGAGCCAATCACCCTGGGGAGCACCAGTATTGTTTGCCAAAAAGAAAGATGGGTCGATGAGACTGTGTATTGACTACCGAAAATTAAATCAAGTCACAGTCAAGAACAAGTACCCCCTTCCCAGAATAGATGATTTGTTCGATCAACTGAGGGGAGCAACTTGTTTTTCCAAGATCGACCTAAGGTTCGGTTATCACCAACTTAAAATCAAAGAGTCAGACATACCGAAGACGGCATTCAGGACTAGGTATGGACACTTTGAATTCAGAGTTATGCCATTTGGACTCACTAATGCACCAGCAACATTTATGGATCTAATGAATAGGACGTTTAGGCCTCATCTAGACAAATTTGTAGTGGTATTTGTTGATGATATTCTGGTTTATTCGAAGACCCGTGAGGAACATCAGGAACACCTTACAATAGTTTTGGAAACATTGAGGCGAAATGAATTGTATGCCAAATTTGAAAAATGTGAATTTTGGATGAAGTCAGTCAAATTTTTGGGCCATGTAGTGTCATCAGAAGGGATATCCGTAGATCCAACAAAAGTTGAAGCAGTAATGAACTGGGAAAAGCCAAAGTCAGTGATAGAAATTAGAAGCTTTTTGGGACTAGCTGGTTACTATAGAAGATTTATTCTAAATTTTTCGAGACTAGCTGAGCCTATGACAAAGCTAACAAGGAAGGATGCCAAATTTAGTTGGGATGAGAAATGTGAGAATTCCTTTCAGGAGTTGAAGAGACGATTAACCACGGCCCCAATATTGATCACTCATGCAAGCGGAGTCGGTTATGTTATTTACACTGATGCTTCTAAGAATGGCCTTGGCGCTGTTCTGATGCAGGAAGGTAAAGTGGTTGCTTATGCTTCTAAGCAACTGAAGACTCATGAACAGAACTATCCGACTCATGATTTAGAATTGGCTGCTATTGTATTTTCCTTGAAGATATAGAAACATTATCTTTATGAAGAGAAATTTGATCTATACTCTGATCATAAGAGTTTGAAGTACATCTATGCACAAAAAGAGTTAAATTTGAGGCAAAGGAGATGAATGGAATTGCTGAATGATTATGATTTTCAACTACATTATCACCGAGGGAAAGCCAACGTAGTCGCAGATGCTTTAAGTCGAAAATCGTATAAAAACGATGCAGAAAAAGCCCAGATGTACCAATTGATTGAAGATTATAATTTGGGCGTACAAAAAGGTGAAAATCAGATTTTCTTATATAATATGAGCTGCAAGCCAGACCTACTACATCAAATTAAGGAAGGTCAAGCTCAGGATAGAAAACTGATAAAATGGGTGGCAGATGCAAGAGCCAATAATGGAAATGCAAATTTCAAGATCGATTCAGAAGGGTTATTAAGGTTCAGCAATCGAATTTGTGTACCTAGAATTGAAGAAATTAAAAAGATCTTATTTGATGAGGCACATCAGACTAAATATACTTTACATCCTGGTGGAGATAAGATGTACCAAAATTTGAAGAAAAACTACTGGTGGAAAGGTATGAAAAGAGATGTGGCCAAATATGTGTCTAAATGCCTCACATGTCAGCAAGTTAAGGCCGAACATAAAAGACCGTCTGGATTGTTACAACCTTTAGAAATCCCTGAATGGAAATGGGATAACATAGCAATAGATTTCGTCGGAGCTCTTCCTAGAAATCAGAAAGGTGAGGATAAAGTTTGGGTAATTGTGGATCGACTTACTAAAGTGGCACACTTCTTGCCTATTAAATCCACAGATACGATTGGTAAACTGGGTGAACTGTATGTGAAAGAGATTGTGAAGCTACACGGAGTACCCAAATCGATAGTGTCAGATAGAGATTCCTTATTCACATCTCAGTTCTGGCAGAGCTTACAGCGGGAATTGGGAACCAAATTAACCATGAGCACCGCCTATCATCCTCAGACAGATGGTCAATCCGAAAGGGTTATTCAGATCTTAGAAGATATGTTGAGAGCTTGTGTACTCGATTTCAAGGGAAATTGGAGTAAATACTTACACCTAGCAGAGTTTGCTTATAACAATAGTTACCAGGCAAGTATACAAATGGCTCCATATGAAGCTCTATATGGGCGACCATGTAGGTCACCACTGTGTTGGGCCGATTGGGAAGATAAGGTACTTATAGGACCTGATATGATAATGGAAATGAACGAAAAAGTGAAGTTGATCCAGAAAAGGCTAGTTACCGCACAGAGCAGGCAGAAGAGCTACGCAGATAAGAGGCGCCGACCTCTAGAGTTCCAAAAAGGTGATAAGGTATTTCTGAGAATAAGCCCTCAAAAAGGCATCATGAGGTTTGGTAAGAAAGGGAAGTTATCGCCACGATTCATCGGTCCGTTCAAGATCAGTGATCGAATTGGT
This sequence comes from Paratinospora sagittata, assembly GCA_035771175.1. NCBI lineage: Eukaryota > Viridiplantae > Streptophyta > Magnoliopsida > Ranunculales > Menispermaceae > Paratinospora > Paratinospora sagittata. Next base: position 15,887,697 of record CM069606.1, on the reverse strand, counting down.
GAGAATGCTTACAAACTAGAATTACCAACTAGTTTATCCACCATTCACAACGTGTTCCATGTATCGATGTTGCGAAAATATGAACCAGACCCTTCCCACACCATCGATTGGAAAGACATGAAAGTACAAGCTGATGCCACCTATGAAGAAGGACCCTTACAGATCCTAGATTGGAAAGTTCATAGCTTGAGGAACAAAGACATTCCATTAGTTAAAGTATTGTGGAAGCATCATGGAGTTGAAGAAGCCACTTGGGAACCTGAAAGTGAAATGAGGGCCAAATACGCCGACTTATTCCAAAGAACACTCTAGGTTTTGAGATACAACTGGTCAACAGTGGAACGAGTTAAACATCATCAAGTAAGTAAGCTTATACTTTAATTTCGGGACGAAATTTCTTTTAAGACGGGAAGATTGTAATACCCAGAAATTTCACAAGAAAAATTGAGACAGAGGATGAAAGAAGACTAGAAGAAAAAAAAAAAAAAAAAAAAAGAACCACCGCATACATTACATTACATTCCATACAAATCTCTACAACCACCATTTCAAGATTCAAGCAAACCAAACCATAAAAAAAAAAAAGAGATGTCAAACAAGATCCGGGAATCTCGCCGACATGTCGCCTGGAACCTCGCCGAGATCTCGCCGACATGTCGCCTTAAACCTCGCCGAGATCTCGCCGGAAATCTTTCGCTCTCGCTCTCTCTAAAATCGAACGCGCGACTCTCTTCCTCTCGAAACCCTCTTCTCTTCTCTTCTCTCTTCCTTTCTTCCAGCGCACACCGCCGCTGCCGCTCTCTCCGCCACGGATCTCGCCGTCGCCGCCGCCCTCTTCTCCGCCGCTGACCTTGCCGCTCTCTCTCTTCTCTTCGCCGATTTCTCGCCTCCGACCTCTCTCTTCCGATCTGTCGCCTCGCCTCGCCTCGCCTCTGATCTCTCGATCTCTCGCTCTCTCGCTCTCTCGCTCTCTCGCTCCCGATCTTTCACCCTCGCTCTCAATCTCTCTCTCCCTCTAAAACCAGTCGCCGGCTCACACCTAATCCGCACATCAGCTTCTGGAAAAGTAAGTAGATTAAAAAAAAAAAAAAATTTGTTATCGTTGAATACTAATGCTAGGTTGTGAAAGAATAAAATAAGATTAAACAACATGCTAGGTTGTGAAAGAATAAAATAAAAGAGGTCTAGGTTGTGAAAGAATAAAAGAATAAAATAATATTAGACAGCGTGCTAGGTTGTGAAAGAATAAAATAAAAGAATAAAATAAAATTAAACAGCATGCTAGGTTGTGATTGAATAAAATAAGATTAAAACAACAACTTGCATTTGAAAGTGGGATCTATGTCATTTGAGATATTATTTTATATTATGTGATTAGAGTATATGGTACATATAAAGCACGTAGCTTATCTCATAAGTTATAACAATAAAATAATGTACCTATTGCACTATAATATGTTATTATATATATATATAGTTTAAACATTCAACCACTATATATATACATGTATATGTATATATTTATACACTCATAATTGAGTAATTATATTAACAAACGTAATATACGTGTACAGGTTGAGTATTACGCGTCACGAGGAATTTAAGTGATTTGGAATTTAGCGATTCAGGTGGGAATGATTCTAGGCTTTCACAATATTTTATTGTGATACATACACAAGAACATTAGAAACAAGTTTCACAAATTAATCGTTGCAACATTAGATTGTTTGAGTCGATAATTTCATCACATTCCAAATCACGTACCGTTAGAAAATCAAACTCAGGGTGGCACAGCCCAAAAACTAGAACATTGGCGATATTCCTTAGAATAACTGCCCCATATGTGTGATTCTTATCTTAATCGTGTTCTTTAGTGATGTCACGCCATACGTACGGTAAAAGCACGGTATTAAGTGCATTTATAAAACATGTTCAACTCCACTACACATGGTATCATGTCACAAAATCAATTATAATAGTATTCACGCATTCATTATACCGATATTCCAAATCATACATTTCATTATCAGGCATTATAATTTATAAATAAATTCAACTACCACATGAATTTTCATGCATCCAATTATCATTTGATCAGGATAAAAATTATGTTAACACATATCATCATGGCTAAACAATCTCAACATTGTATATATATAATCTTATTTTATTCTTTCACAACCTAGAATGTTGTTTAATCATATTTCATTCTTTCACAACCTAGCATTAGTATTCAACGATAACAAATTTTTTTTTTTTTTTTAATCTACTTACTTTTCCAGAAGCTGATTTGCGGATTAGGTGTGAGCCGGCGACTGGTTTGAGAGGGAGATAGAGATTGAGAGCGAGGGTGAAAGATCGGGAGCGAGAGAGCGAGAGAGCGAGAGATCGAGAGATCAGAGGCGAGGCGAGGCGACAGATCGGAAGAGAGAGGTCGGAGGCGAGAAATCGGCGAAGAGAAGAGAGAGAGCGGCAAGGTCAGCGGCGGAGAAGAGGGCGGCGGCGACGGCGAGATCCGCGGCGGAGAGAGCGGCGGCGGCGGTGTGCGCTGGAAGAAAGGAAGAGAGAAGAGAAGAGAAGAGAAGAGGGTTTCGAGAGGAAGAGAGTCGCGCGTTCGGTTTTAGAGAGAGCGAGAGCGAAAGATTTCCGGCGTGATCTCGGCGAGGTTTTAGGCGACATGTCGGCGAGATCTCGGCGAGGTTCCAGGCGACATGTCAGCGAGATCTCGGCGAGATTCCCGGATCTTGTTTGACATCTTTTTTTTTTTTTATGGTTTGGTTTGCTTGAATCTTGAAATGGTGGTTGTAGAGATTTGTATGGAATGTAATGTAATGTATGCGGTGGTTTTTTTTTTTTTTTTTTTTTTTTTTTTTTTTTTTTTTTTTTTCTTCTAGTCTTCTTTCATCCTCTGTCTCAATTTTTCTTGTGAAATTTCTGGGTATTACAAATTATCCTGCCAAATTGCTTCCCATTGATAGAGACGGAATACGAAACTGACGTCACACATCTCGTCGTAAGATTAATCCATCTCGGACCCATCTCCATTGCTTCCATCAACTTCTTTATGAAAGTCCATTCAACCCTGTCATAGGCCTTACTCATATCTAGTTTGAGCGCCATGTGTGGACAAATGATCCCGGAGGTACTAGATGCTGCGGTGTACTGTGTATTGGATGTGACAATATTATGTGGTATATAATGGATGGGGTACGCTCGGTATGAGGTACCCATCACATCCCGAAGGTACTAGACACTGCGGTGTGCTGTGTACTAGGGTGTGACAAAAAGAATTTCGTCCTCGAAATAAAATAGATAAGGAGAAATGTACCTCACATGGTAAAGAGATCAGAAAATATCTCCCTCATCCAGTCCTCACGTTCCCAAGTCTGCTCCTCATTATCATGAAACTGCCATTTGACGCTGACCAAAAGAATTTCTTTATTTCTCAATTGCTGAACCTTCCTATCAAGAATTTGAATGGGCTTCTCGTCATATGTAGCATCCTCCACAACTTGTAACTGTGTTACATCTAAAAGATGTGTCGAGGGTGGATATTTCGTCGGGTCTGTATGATATTTTCTCAACATAGAAATATAAAACACATCATGAACATCGACTAACTGAGGAGGCAAAGCAATCCGGTATGCTAATGGACCAATCCTTTCTGTGATTTTAAACGGTCCAATAAAGCGAGGAGACAATTTTCCTTTCACCCCAAATCGCATCTGACCTTTCCGTGGTGAGACTTTAAGCAGCACGAGGTCATCTACTGCAAACTCTAAAGGTCTGTGGCGGTTATCAAAATAACTCTTCTGTCGATCTTGGGCAGCTTTCAGTCTCTGTCTAATCTGTTTGACCTGCTCAATGTGATCAATAACAACTTTCGGTCCCAACAACCGTGATTCTCCAACCTCATACCAACAAGTCGGAGATCAGCATGACCTACCATACAACACTTCATAAGGTGCCATACCAATACTGGCCTGATAGCTGTTGTTATAAACAAACTCACACAATGGTAAACTTTCACTCCAAGTCCCACCAAACTCTAAAAAACACGATCTGAGCATGTCTTCCAGCATCTGAATCACCCTCTCAGTCTGGCCATCAGTCTGAGGATGAAACGCTGTACTAAAGCGGAGATGAGTACCAAATCGGGCCTGCATGGCCTGCCAAAAGCTCGATGTGAATCGCGGATCTCTATCCGACACAATAGAAACAGGTACACCATGCAACCTGACAATCTCCCGCACATACAATTTGCTCAGTCTATCAATCGAGTCTTTGGTGGTCATTGGAAGAAAGTGTGCAGATTTAGTCAATCTATCAACTATTACCCAGATGGCGTCAAATCTACCCTGAGATCTGGGCAGTCCTGTGATAAAGTCCATCGTGATATGCTCCCATTTCCATTCTGGAATAGATAATGGTTGCATCTGACCTCTTGCTCTCTGATGTTCAGCTTTCACTTGCTGACACACCTCACAATTCCGCACATACTCAGCTATATCTTTTTTCATCCCATGCCATCATACTGTTATCTTCATATCATGATACATTTTTGTAGACCCTGGGTGAATGGTATACTGTGATCTGTGTGCTTTCTCTAATAACTCAGCCCTCAATGTCCTCTCCACAGGTACCCATAATCTCCCCTGATAACGCAGGATACCATCTGGACCTCTCTGCCAATCTGCCTTGTCTGCACTATCTGCCCAAGACCCATACATACCAAGATCAGGATCATGCAGTTGCAAATCCTTAATCTTTTGACTAGAAGAATCTGTCAACTGTATATGCATCTGATCACAAATGTCAATGTGTGGAGCCATGGAGAGAACTCTCATCATAGTCGCTCTCTATAAAAGTCGCCACTCCTGGGCCATCTGACAAGCTACCACCTGGGTATCAACCCGTTTTCGGCTCAATGCATCAGCTACGACGTTGGCTTTTCCAGGATGATATTCTAATGTGAAATTATAATCTTTTAGGAATTCCAACCATCTACGCTGTCTCATATTCAACTCTTTCTGGTCAAACAAATATTTCAAACTTTTATGGTCTGAGTACAGTATGAACTTTTTCCCATAGAGGTAATGTCTCCACAATTTCAATGCAAATACAACAACTGCTAGTTCTAAATCATGCACAGGGTAGTTCTTCTCATGTATCTTCAGCTGTCTGGATGTATAAGCAATCAGTCTACCCTCTTGCATCAATACACATCCCAAACCTAAATGTGATGCATCTGCGTAAATCACCAACTCCTTTCCAGGTTCTGGGAGTACTAAAACTGGCGTAGTAGTTAGTTTCTTCTTCAACTCAGTGAAAGCATCCTCACATGCAGAAGTCCACACAAATGACACATTTTTCTGAGTCAGCCTTGTGAGTGGGGAAGCCAATCGGGAAAAGCCTTCCACAAATCTTCGGTAATAACCAGCGAGACCCAGAAAACTACGGATCTCAGTCACTGTGGTTGGTCTTGGCCAATTTATGATTGCCTCAACCTTAGCAGAATCAACAGAAATACCTTCTGCACTAACCACATGACCTAGAAATCTCACTTCATGTATCCAAAACTCGCATTTACTGAATTTAGCATACAACCGATGCTCTCTCAGTATCTGCAAAGTGATGCAGAGGTGTTGCTCATGATCCTCCTGAGTTTTGGAATAAATGAGTATATCATCAATAAACACAATAATGAACTGATCCAGATATGGTCTGAATACCCTTTGCATCAAATCCATAAACATGGCTGGGGCATTGGTCAGTCCAAAAGGCATAACAAGAAACTCATAGTGACCATACCGTGTTCTAAACGCAGTCTTTTGTACATCCTTTTCCCGTATTCTTAGCTGATGGTATCCAGATCTTAAATCAATCTTAGAGAAAAATTTAGCACCATTCAACTGATCGAATAAATCATCGATGCGGGGTAAAGGATACTTATTTTTCACTGTCACCCTGTTCAGCTGTCTATAATCAATGCATAACCTCAAGCTGCCATCCTTCTTCTTCACAAACAATGCAGGTGCGCCCCAGGGTGACATACTCGGGGTAATAAACCCTTTTTCCATTAACTCCTCTAATTGCACCTTGAGTTCCTGTAACTCCTTTGGCGCCATTCGATAGGGTGGAATGGAAATAGGCTTTGTATCAGGTATCAGTTCAATAATAAAAACAATTTCCCGTACTGGTGGTAATCCTGGTAAATCCTCTGGAAAAATATCTGGGTACTCACATGCTACAGGAATATCTGATATCTGAACGCCCAAGTCCTTTTCATTTACTGGCTTTATACTAGCCAACATCCCTATATCTTCATTAGTGGCCATCCTGCCTCGAGTGTTTGAAGATGTCTTGCCACTATAAATAAATGCGGGTTGTCCTGGTATTTGAAAGATTACTTTCTTACCAAAGCAGTCCACATTGGCATGATAGGCAGCCAACCAATCCATACCCAGTATAGCATCAAATTTCAGGAATTCTAAAACCCTAAGATTCACAATCATTTCATGATCCGCATATTTGACCACACACTTTTCACACAACATATTTGGGCAGATTCGGTCTCCTGCTGCAGTACTCAGAACCAACGGTGTACTAATCCTAACATGAGTTAAATGCAACCTATCTACCATGTGGCTAACAATAAATGACAAGGTGGATCCAGCATCAATTAACACATACATCATAGTGTCGCAAATAGAAATCATACCTTCCACCAAGTTCTTGTTCGCCTCTGGATCTGGCTCTGTAACAACCCTGGCTTGCTCTCTGACAGGCGTGGGAATAGTAACAGTAACAGATGGATTTGTTGGAGTCCGCGGGGCTGGTTGAAAAGGACACTGGTACGCTTTATGTCCCTTGTTCCCACATCGAAAACATGTGGAAAGAGGGCGAGGTGCAGATGAAGCTGTCTGCGACGCAATACCTGGCATGGGATGCCAACCACTCTGACTGCCTGCTCCCCTATGCGGCCATGGTGCCCTAACCGACGATCCCTGTGTCGGTGGCCTTGTAGCAGACTGTGATATTCTGCCTGCTGGTGGTGGTAGCGTTGCTGTTGGAGGAGTAACTAGAATCTCCATAGTAGTAGGCATCTCAACTATCTTTGCCTTTTTCTGTTCACCCCACCATTTTCCTGATAGGGTACCTGCTGCTCTATACCTGCCTGTGATGTGGGCGTTGGCCGTGTTGGCCTAACTGTCATCTCAACTGTCTCATAATCCAGTGCCTGTCGCACTGCCTGATCATAGGTCTGAACACCAGCAAGAGCTAAACCTTTATTGATTGGGTCATTAAATCCTTCCCTGAGCCTCTTCATTCGCATCAGATCTGTTTGAAACATCTCAGGGGCAAACAAGGCTAGCCTATTGAGCTCATGTTCATATTCTCTCACAGACATGTTCCCTTGCTTCAATTCTATAAATTGCTTATGCCTCTTATCAACATCAGACGGGGGATAGTAAGTCTTGTAGAATACTTCTTTAAACTTATCCCAAGTATCTATGGGTCCTTGAGCTCGGCCTATTGTCTGCCACCATCTCTCAACCTTACTCGAAAATTTAAATCGAGCAAGTCTAATCTTGTCCCTATCCAGTGCATGCATGTCCTCAAATATAGCTTCTATCCGCAGAAGCCAATCCTCAGCAACCTCTAACTCTAGACTGCCATCAAATATAGGCAGTTCACGTCTCTTAAATGCTTTCATCACATCTTCGTATCTGCGAGTCTCATCTACATCATCATGAGTCTCTACTGTCTCCTGCACTGGCACAGGTCGCTCTGCAGACGCACTCGCACTATTGGCGCCAACCTCAGGAACTACAGGTGCTGTAGGCCCCTGTAAACTATCCTGAAGACGAGTCATCATACGCATTATCTCATCATTTTGTCTATGCTGAGCTATAACCATTTCTTCCAGTTTCTTTAACCTTTCTTCTTGTGGGTCTATGATTGTCTGATACTTCCCTTTCAATCTGCCATTCATAGAGATAGAGGAGCATATAAGTCAGACAATCCGATTACTAAGTCTTTATACGATACGTTATTTACCCGTACATAAACCCATAAAAACAAACATAAGATAATAAAGCTTTTAATCTTTTAGGCTTTTAATCCTAAACGTGACTCTGATACCAATATTGTCACGACGCCCCTGACATAGGCTGACGTCATGACCGACACAGTATACTATACACTGTACATACACGTATACAATAGATAGTATACTATCATCCTTCACATAGTCTCATAATCCTTTCCAAAATTTTCAAAAATTTCGGCAGCATGTCCCCATAAAATGACATTTCACAAAACTTGATATATCACAAATCAAATCATCTCCATATTTATATATATACTCAGTCCATCCATGTATACCATAATCCAAAATACCATCATTGTCATTCGTTAATCAAACATTCCATTTTCCAAGTATATATATATCATTGCCAAATATCTTAACAATCCAAAATAACTATTGATGTCTTATTTTCCCAAAATAACCCCTCTAGATGATAATACATATATAAGATGATATATATATATATATATATATCAAAATATATAAACATGTAACCACTTATTCTAAAACATACGTACATCAGCAATGCTACGTCCTAGTCACGTGCTGATTACGCTCAGAGTTTTCCTTTTCCTTTTGCTTTTGTACCTGAAATGGTGAGGAAAATGGGGTGAGCAAACAACAGCTCAGTGAATATAGTTCTTGACATGACAATCGCATGCATTTTAGGAAACATGACATATCAAATAATTTAAATTAAAACATTTCAAAAGCACATATGCACCATTCATCAAAACAATATACGTGCACACAATATATAGTTTATGCTCATTCATAAAAAGTTTACCATCTCCCTCCTTCAAGGCAAGAGAGCGGGTCTAACCCTTGTATGGCTGTTACAAGGTAGCCACAACCTCTCATTACCCAATTTACAGTCATTTCAAAGATCGCAACCCTTGTTAGGACATACCTATTGACAATGAGGTTTCACAAAATCTCATCCGGGTCTAATTCCTAACGAAATGACATTATTATGAGCTCCAATTTCTAAAATCAGTTTGCATGATCACTAAAAACTCAATGCATTACATAAACATGCATACAATCAAACAGTTTATATGTGTACAATGCCATATAAGAACCAAATCAAGAAAACTATACTCATAGTGGTTACACGGGGTTTCTAAGTCAAATCGAGCAACAATAAACTTCCATCATAATTGCTTCATCAAGAGCATTTATCCATGCACTTAAGCTCTCAATTTAAACACTGAAATGAACCATAGATTATCATGAGAATCACCATTTCAACTCATCAAAACACTATTACTAACACTCAAATTTTCTGGCTGGTTCAGCAGCTAAGATGGGGATATTTCACCATGAAAATACATATGAAAACATATGTCATATCCACAAATCATGTTCTTAACATCGAAACGTCCGGAATTCAGTTCTCTACGATTCTATGATCTCAAACCAGAGTTTCATTGGATTCTAATTCTATTTTATTCACTGGATATGATCATAGTACTCTTCACATCACTGTTCATGTCGTCACTATTCATTAGAAAGATGTAAATTTTTACTAAAATTGTCAAACGATATTCAAAAATCATGAAATTAGCATCGATGCACTCGCAACAGTGCCTTCTACCATTCTATAGCGTTAAACTGGCGTTTCATCAGGTTTTAAATGATTCAAAAGGTCTCCAATATAAACTCTAACTTCCAACAGCCATAAAAGTTCCAAATGAACAACTAAATAAAATCTAACCACATAATCGGGGCTTTTATAGTCTAGGGAGTGTTTTTCCACCTTTCGAACAAATTTTCATTCGCGTGGGGTAAAAACCATAAGTTTAAAAACACTGTAAAACAACTCCCATAGCTAAAATTACTCCGCTAGAATCGTTACATCTAGCTTAGATATTAATTTCACGACGAAAAAAAACAAAAATAGCTTACCGGCACGTCGAATTTGGCCACAAATCCGCCGTTTCCTTGTTCTCATCACTTCTCTTGTACGTTCTTCTCTTTCTCCTTCGTTCTGCTTTTCCAGCAACGTCTTTTAAATTTGTTTTTTTTTTCAATACAAGTACTGTTTCGTGAACAAGACCCGCAAATGAACAGTTTTTATTTTATTTTATTTTATATCTTTTTATTCATTCTTCTTCTTCATACACTCAATCTACCTGAGGAATACATGTGTTAACAATCGATTTCTATTTAAATCACGTTCCAACTCACTTTTGACATTTTTAAGTTCATTTGTCACATGTACACATGACTTTAAAGGTACTTATACGTGTATTATACATTTTGATATACACATACATCAACGTATGTATTTAATTAAAACTACGGGGTGTTACAATGTGTCTACTAGTCAGTCTGTCTCCCTTGTGAATTGTATGTAAACATTCACGAGCCACCATAATATTATCCGTTATAACCCTGCTTGGAACAAATGCACTCTAGTTCTCGGAAATGAGATGACTATTTTCAGTCTGTTCGTCATCGCTTTTGAAATTACCTTGTAAACAACATTACAAAGGCTTATTGGCCGGAATTCTGTAACTTGAGTTGGGTCATTCTTCTTTGGTATAAGTGCTATTTGAGTGTGGTTAATGTCTTTCACTGAACGACCACTGTTTAGGATCTCTAGACACAAAATTGCTATATCTTGATAGACCATGTTCCAGCACTTTTGAAAAAAATAGGCCAACATACCATCTGGGCCCGAGGCTTTAGATGGATTTATTTGAAATGTTGTCTCATTGATTTCATCCAATGTGAAGTCTTTCTCCATCAAGTCATTCATGTGAGGCTGTATTTTCCTGTTGACAGTGGCAATTATATTGTTAATAGCATCTGCATTTGGAATACACAAATCAAAAAGGTTTTGGAAGTATTCAATAAATGAAATCCCAATATGCTTATTATCCTCTACCCATTCCCCAAATTTATTATAAATGCCCCGAATATGGTTTTTCTTTTCACGCTGAGAAGCTTTCCCATGGAAAAATTTGGTATTTCTATCTCTGGCTTGCAGCCATAGTGCTATGGACCTCTGCCTCCAGTACGCCTCCTCTTTCTCTAATAGCTCGTCCAACTGGTTTTCGGTTGAGAGGATCAAATCCATTACTTTTGGGTTACTTGAATCCATCTGTTGGAGACTTGTAAGTAGACGCCGTGATCTTTCAATCTCATCTTTATTCCTTTTTGCCGACCATCTTGACCATGAGTTGAGTTTACTTAAACATTCTTCGATTTTTGCTAACACTATAGAGCTAGATAAGCTTGTGTCACCCCATGCTTTGGCTGCTGATTCATTAAACTTAGGGTCTTGCATCCACACTTTTTCAAATCTTATTGGTTTTAGAAGTTTTTTCAGCTTCATTGCCTCAGATGAGAGAAGGATAGGACGATGGTTTGAGAACCAATAGTATAAGTGTGACGCCCCGAAAATTATTTCATCTAGCCCATAACCCAATTGCATTTTGCCCAAACTCTATGTGTTGCCTTGATATGTTTGGTGTTTGTTTGATGGTTGTTTAATGTTTGTATAGTTGATGCTTGATAATGTATATAAATATGTGTATCATAAATTGTATATGGGTCATGTTAAATTAAAGTTTAATACATATGTTATTATTTATGCATGGGCCCATTAAACCATGAATTGATATGGGTTAGGATTGATTGAATAAAAGGATAAATGAGAATGAAAATTTGGTGTATTAAATGGATTGAACATTTAAAATACATGGAAGCATGAGATTGGTTAAAATACATGTGGTTGGTATGGGTAGTATGAGACCAACACATGTGAAGGTTGGTGCATGAAAGTGGACAAGTGTCCCATGCCCACTTCTCTAATCCAAGAATGTGCTAGAAAGTGAGGTGAGTGGAGGAGAGAATCCAAGAATGTGCTAGAAAATGAAGTGAGTGGAGGAGAGAATCCAAGAATGTGCTAGAAAATGAGGTGAGTAGACTTCATATATGATTATATCTTTTATGTCATCATATCACTTATATATTGTATGTTAAAAGCATGAATGTGTTCTAATGTTTTGAATGATGCATTGATTTGAGAAAACATTATGACTTTGGTTGGGCCCATCTATCTGGCTAATAGGGGGACTTAACCTTGTCCTAGGAGGGTTTTAGGAAAGGAAGAGATTGGGGTCAACGGTACGGTGAAATAGACGTGCACTAGTAACCCAAAATAAACATGATTGGGATCAACGGTACGGTGAAATAGACGTGCACTAGTAACCCAATGCATGTGGAATGTGGATCCAAATTGATAAGCTTTTACTTGCATCGAACTTATTATAAATGCTTGATATCTATATGTTATGAGCTTTTAATCATGCTACACATTGACATGCATACATGATATTTATTGATGAGTATTGATAGCATATTTGAATTCTATTCACTGGGCACCGTTGGCTCACCCTCATTTTCCTCTTTCAGGTCCTTCTGTCCCGAATAAGGGCAAAGGAGTAGTTATATCTTGAGGGCCTTGCCTGCGAGAGAATCCAAAGCCTCGATGTGAGTTGAGAGGCATTTTGATTGAATTGTGTTTTAAATTATGAAGTATTATATTTTGGATTATGTAATTATAATACTTACCACATTGTAGTATGGGTGAGTTGGGACTTGTTAGATAGACCATGTGGGCATATGACGGTTTTTATTTGTACCCACAATTTTGGACTTTATGTGTATGTCAATTTTAATGGACTGTAGGGATTATGGTTTTATTTATGGTTCATTTTTATGGACTATCTCTTGTCTTGGATGATTAATACGGTTGGTAGTTTTGTTTAGTACCTTTTGATATTATGTCGTTGTTTGAGATAAGGCTCGTAGGGTCTCAACCACCTCATGGGAGTTGAGGAGTGGTCGGAGATGCCTACGCCGGGCGTCCTGCCCCGGCATTCCGCACGCCATTCCCTGTGGGGTTGGTGGTCCGGGGTGCGGGGTCGCCACAGTTGGGCTCAGTGGTTATTAGGAATGCGAAATTAGACTCCTTAAGGGAGGTCTCGAGTTCGATTCCTAGGGAGGCCCTGCACTATTCATGAATACTGTCAGGCAAATGATCCCGGGTACAAGAGACGTCCTTGTGTGGCGGTGGCTGTACCGGGATGAGACAATATTATGGATCCATAATGGCTAGGCGTTCGCCCCGAGGGGGTGCGCCCACACTTGGGTAGGGGGCAAATGGTTCAGTGGCTACTAGGAATGCAAAATTAGACTCCTTAAGGGAGGTCTCGAGTTCGATTCCTAGGGAGGCCCTACACTATTTATGAATAGTGGCAGACAAATAATCGTTTCAATGTAAACCAGCTGCGGTTGGGTTGCTACATGGCGATAGGACAATATTATGGATCTATAATGGCTAGGCGTTCGCCCCGAGGGGGTGCGCCCACACCTGGGTAGGGGGCACGCTGTGCAACCCAGGGTGTGACAATAAGTTTTTAGTCTATGATGAAGGAAATAAATTCTTCCAATCCCAATTACATAGCCATCTGTCCAGTCTTGCAGCTACATGTTCCCTTTCACAACGCTTGTTGTTCTATGTGTGTTTCGGACCATAGTACCCCATATCCATTAGTTCACTTTCAGCCATTGTATTGCGAAATAGATCAATACTGGCAGCATGTCTAAGAACACCACCTATCTTTTCCTGATTAAACATGATTTCATTGAAGTCACCTGCGCATATCCAAGGCAAGTCATGCATTGTGCTTAGACGGTACAACAGCTCCCAAGAGTGATGGCGATTGTGAGTCTCTAGATCTCCATAAAAACCCGTGAATCGCCAACCTCTACCTTGAGTGTCTGATACTAAAACGTCCACATGCCCCTTTGAGTAAGAATGAATTGAGATCGATAGGGAGTTATTCCACAACAACATTAAACCTCCACTAAGCCCCTTATGAGGAACCAAAAAACAACAATCAAATTTGAGTTTATTACGAACATTTTCAGCTTGTGAGTCTAAAGCTTTTGTTTCACTAAGAAACAGTAAATCGGGTTTCAAAGATTGCACCAATTTGTGCAATGTTTGGAATGTCTGTGGGTTCCCAATACCTCGGATATTCCAACATATGATATTCATTGCTCCCGGCAGGGTTGGGACGTGCCAACCTCCGCTGATACGCTGTTACCTTTCACTTTCACTTCATAAATTGTATATGGGTCATGTTAAATTAAATTAAAATGCATATGTTATTATTTATGCATGGGTCCATTAAACCATGAATTGATATGAGTTAGGATTGATTGAATAAAAGGATAAATGAGAATGAAAATTTGGTGTATTAAATGGATTGGACATTTAAAATACATGGAAGCATGAAATTGGTTAAAGTACATGTGGTTGGTATGGGTAGTATGAGACCAACACATGTGAAGGTTGGTGCATGAAAGTGGACAAATGTCTCATGCCCTCAAGGAAGTGTTAGAATGAGTGGAGGGAATCAAGGAGAGAATCAAGGAGGGAATCAAGGAGAGAATCAAGGAGGGAATCAAGGAGAGAATCAAGGAGGGAATCAAGGAGAGAATCAAGGAGGGAATCAAGGAAGTGCTAGAAAGAGGTGAGTGGAGAGAAAGGAAAGAAGAAGAGAAAGAAGGAGAGAGTTGCAGGAGGAAGATCCCTGCAACATTTTCATCAAAGAGGTGGATCTTCGGAATATATGGTCAGATTGAGCTCAAAATTTGTCAGTAAGTTCCTAGCTTATGGTTATTCATTCTGGTCGGTGGAGATCTTGATCAGAGGTTTCGTCTAAGAGATCTAACCTTTCAAACAAAGCTGGTCAGAAAGTCTGGATTTCTCACGCCGTTTTGCTCAAACTTCTATATCTCCTTAATCTACCGTTGGATGGATATAAAATTTGGGTATGTCGTGTACAACTGATAGTTCTGCACTCGGAACGGTGGAGATCTTGATTTAGGGTTTCTTCTGAGAGATCGAACCTCTGAAACAGAGCTGGTCGTAGATTCTAGATTTCTCGTGGTGTTTCGGTCAAACTTGTAGATCTCCTAAATCTACCGTTGATGGATATCAAATTTGGGTATGTAGTTTATAACTGATATTTATGTATTCTGAACGGTGAAGATGTGTATTAGTTTAGTATTTTGTGTGATATAGTCATCTGAGTTTGAGTATTTGCAGCAGGAAAGGAGAAATTGTCTGATTAGAGACTTGTTCATCAAATATACTTATCTTTTCGGTCCACCGTTGGATTGGGCTGATATTTGGACAGAAGGTTTGTATCTTCACATACTTCAATCTGTACGGTTGATTTTGTGATTACATATTTCTGTTGGTATATTGATACATCTGAACGGAATAGTAAATGAAGAATTGGTAGGGTTGCTTGTATTAGACCTAAATTTAGAATATGAACTTAGACCTTTCCAAATAGCTTGCATGTCAACTATGTTGACCTAGTTGCCATTGTTAATGAACCCATGATGCAAAATCAGTGATATACATGGCTGAACATGGTGACCTAGTGTAAATCGACAATATGGCCTAAGTATGGAAAATTTCATATTTTAGGGCTTTTGATGCTTTTGGCCTAGAATCATTGAATTGATGCAACTTATGTTTAATTAAGCATGATTAGAGTTGATTATGCTACTGATTTGGTGGTTGTGACCATATCATGGGTTAGGCCTACTTGTGATCAAGTGACCAAATTTGGGCATGTTTATGCCTAAGGAATTGAAAATCAGTATTTTTGATTAATAGAATGGTTTATGTATGAGAACTATGCATTAGAGGCCTAAGTCATGTGATTTGAGTTGAATGATGGGATTAGATGGGATTTAGGCCTATTGTTTATATGTGGGCTGATTTAGGGTTGATGTGTAATGTCTATGTGATTGAGCATAGAAATTGATGTATGGTAGGATATTGATGTATGTTTCAGGATCTTGATTGGGTTGATTCGGTTTGGTGGTCGTGTGTGGTTAAATACTCTCGCGAGGCTTGGTTGTGAGTAGACTTCATTTATGATTACATCTTTTATGTCATCATATCACTTATATATTGTATGTTGAAAGCATGAATGTGTTCTAATGTTTTGAATGATGCATTGATTTGAGAAAACATTATGACTTTGGTTGGGCCCATCTATCTGGCTAATAGGGGGACTTAACCTTGTCATAGGAGGGTTTTAGGAAAGGAAGAGATTGGGGTCAACGGTACGGTGAAATAGACGTGCACTAGTAACCCAAAATAAACATGATTGGGATCAACGGTACGGTGAAATAGACGTGCACTAGTAACCCAATGCATGTGGAATGTGGATCCAAATTGATAAGCTTTTACTTGCATCGAACTTATTATAAATGCTTGATATCTATATGTTATGAGCTTTTAATCATGCTACACATTGACATGCATACATGATATTTATTGATGAGTATTGATAGCATATTTGAATTCTATTCACTGGGCACCGTTGGCTCACCCTCATTTTCCTCTTTCAGGTCCTTCTGTCCCGAATAAGGGCAAAGGAGTAGTTATATCTTGAGGGCCTTGCCTGCGAGAGAATCCAAAGCCTCGATGTGAGTTGAGAGGCATTTTGATTGAATTGTGTTTTAAATTATGAAGTATTATATTTTGGATTATGTAATTATAATACTTACCACATTGTAGTATGGGTGAGTTGGGACTTGTTAGATAGACCATGTGGGCATATGACGGTTTTTATTTGTACCCACAATTTTGGACTTTATGTGTATGTCAATTTTAATGGACTGTAGGGATTATGATTTTATTTATGGATCATTTTTATGGACTATCTCTTGTTTTGGATGATTAATACGGTGGGTAATTTTGTTTAGTACCTTTTGATATTATGTCGTTGTTTGAGATAAGGCTCGTAGGGTCTCAACCACCTCACGGGAGTTGAGGAGTGGTCGGAGATGCCTACGCCGGGCGTCCCGTCCCGGCATTCCGCACGCCATTCCCTGAGGGGTTGGTGGTCCCGAGTGCGGGGTCGCCACAGATATTCTGGTGTTGGTTTTGGGGCATCTTGCTTGATAAGCTGGGCTGGTCCATGAGATCCCATCTTCTTCTCTCGTATTTTCTCAGTGGTGCAAATATTTAGAGCTAACGACCCCTTCAACTGTCCATATATCTTATTCCTCAGCAAGAAAATTTTTGGATTAGTATCAGAGGGATCGTCGTTGGTAGAAACTTCCATATAAACCCCACACATAGCCATGCATTTAGGATCCACTTTATTTCCATTATCAGAATCCATTCTATTCTCCTTAGAAGATGCCAATTCCATAAAATCTACCTTCCTAGATCCAGTAATTACGAGATTGAAAGGTGAAGTTGGAAAGGTAACAAATTATGCGGGATTATTCTTTCCAAATTGGTTTAGAGGGGCATTCTGGTCTTTCACACCATTATCTGTCAGCTTGGATTCTTCTTTCCCTGTTTTTGCCGTCGATGAACTGGTTTCCCTGCCGAATTTCTCTGATGTATTCTCCTCAGTTTGGTTTCGACGAAAGTGTTAGGAACGTGGAACCGATGCTCTAATCCATGCTCCATACTGTAACTTCTCCAACTCTATAGTAGCCACATTACCTACAAGGTCTTTGCATTCTTTCATCGTGTGATCGACTTTGCCACAAACATAGCAAAAGTTGTTTAACTACTCATATCTGATATCAACCCACAAACTTGAAGTGTTATAGATATTGCCACTTTTATACCTCTCATCAAGGGTTTCCTTGGATCAATGGAAATACGGACACACATGAATCTCTCCCAACAACTTCCACTGTGATTGATGTCAATATCATGGACTTCTCCAATCTGATTTTCGAGCCTGTTGTCGATCTTTGCAATTAAGGGGTAGGTTATGTAGTTGGACCTAGATGGCCATCTTAGAAAACTCAAGGGTTTTGGGTGATACACCTCCTTTGCATGGTGCAAGTAGGATCAGTCTCCGCTCGAAACTCCATGGGGAATTATGAAAAGCTCTAGATGCGTCACTCTCTTTCTCAAATCTAAAAAGAAAACAATTATTACCTAGGAAACTTATTTCTAACCTTTTTGCAGGCCTCCACATTCTGTCCATGGCATTTGGAAAGGATTTTCTGATAACTTGCTTCGTATTCAATAGCTTTCCAACAAGTGCATGGGCTAGCAATGTGTCTACTTCAAGTACCAAATCATCTTCGATCAGTGTAATGTTACCTTCATTATCTGATAGCTTAAAATCTTTCCACCTTTCTAAATCCCAAAAATTGTCATTCGCCATTAATAATCGATATTTGATGAAGTTCTCACACTGGAGAGGGAAGGACTCATATAGGAGTAGACAAAGCTCTCACACCGGGGAGGGATAGTCTTATATTTATAACATTACAAAAAAAAAATTTTAGTGTATTTTTATCAAATGACCCATAAATATATTTTTTTACATAAATTTATTTAACAATTTTATATTAAAAGTAATAGATAATTTAAGAATTTGTAATAAAAGTAGCATATCACAAAATAAAGAGTTTTGACTTTTTTTTTTTATTCGTTAGAGAGATTTTTGGCTTTATAAATAGTATAGATAAAACAAAAAATTTTACCATTTTTTTTTCTTATGAAGGCTTCATTATCTCCTTATTTATATAGATCAAATGTAAACCTTTTATTAACTTATTGATTCAAAAGACACGAGGATGAGGGCTTTCAATAATCTAATGAAACAGTGAAAAGGTCCCACATGAGAAAACCTTAAACAATGGGACCAGAGAATCAAATGTAAAAGCAGTTGGTTTGACTTGTTTTGTATTAAGGGCAAAATAAAATAACAAGTGGGTCCAGTAAAAAACACACGTGTTGGAGACGTGGCGTAGAATGTGGAGGCGGAGAAGCGCTACGCACCGAAACCGAATTTACCAACGCGACGCGAGCACCGCACTTGCGCGCGCTTCCCATAAACAGCTGACCAGGTCCGTACTACTTACTATTTGAAACTTTTGAAGCCGAAGAAGAAGAAGAAGAACCAAAACAAGAAAAAGAAGAAGAAGAAGAAGAAGAAGAAAAAAGCGCTGTTTGCGGCGAACTTGATTTAGGGTTTGCATTTCTGAATCTTGCATTTCCAGGTACGATTTTTCCCAATGCCTTTTTGATTCGTTTCTTAAATGAATCACTTGTTTTGTAACTCTGCGATCTTCGTTAATCCTCAACTGTTGTATTGGTCTCTCATTTTAATAATGCGCGTGTTTCCGTGGATCTGTTTTGTTGATTCTAATGCAAAAGAGCTAGTTGTTCATGATTCATCATCAATGTATTTTTTTTTTTTTTAAATATTGGTTTTTGATTATTTTTGCTGGATTAGTTTAGTTGCAGGAATGAGAAGAAAGATATGAGAAAAAAAAGTTGAGAGTTTGAGGCAACAACGTACTTTGAGAAATCATTTTCGTTTTTTTGAGGATTGGAATCAATAGCAATGGCGTGGTTTAGAGCCGCTTCTGGAGTGTCAAAGTTAGTTATTAGGAGAACGCTAGTTCAGGTTGGATCTTATGTTTCGAGAACACGAGTTGTTCCGTCGAACAATCGCGGCTTTCGCTCTACGGTCTTTAATCCAAAGGCTCAGGCTGCAACAGCGCCTCTCTCGAGATTAACTGATAGTTTCCTCGATGGCACAAGCAGTGTCTACTTGGAGGAGCTGCAGAGGGCCTGGGAAGCTGATCCGAATAGTGTAGACGAATCGTGGGATAATTTCTTCAGAAATTTTGTTGAGCAGGCTTCCACGCCACGTGGAATTTCAGGCCAGACTATCCAAGAGAGTATGCGGTTGTTGTTGCTGGTAAGAGCTTACCAAGTTAATGGACATATGAAAGCTAAATTGGATCCTTTAGGATTGGAGCAGCGTGAGATACCCCAAGATTTGGATCCTGCTCTATATGGATTCACTGAAGCTGATCTTGATAGGGAGTTCTTCATTGGAGTGTGGAAGATGTCTGGCTTCTTGTCGGAGAACCGGCCAGTGCAAACCCTTCGAGCTATTCTTACTCGACTCGAGCAGGCTTATTGTGGGACTATTGGTTATGAATATATGCACATTGCAGATCGGGAAAAGTGTAATTGGTTGAGAGAAAGGATTGAGACACCTACGACAAGGCAGTACAACCGGCAGCGACGTGAAGTCATGCTGGATAGGCTGATATGGAGTACACAATTTGAGAACTTCTTGGCTACGAAGTGGACAGCTGCTAAGAGGTTTGGTCTTGAAGGTGCGGAAACTCTGATTCCAGGCATGAAAGAGATGTTTGATAGAGCGGCTGATATTGGGGTTGAAAGCATTGTTATAGGGATGTCACATAGAGGAAGATTGAACGTTCTTGGCAATGTTGTTCGGAAGCCACTTCGCCAGATTTTCAGTGAATTTAGTGGTGGGCTAAAGCCTATTGATGAAGTTGGACTGTACACAGGAACTGGTGATGTTAAGTATCATTTGGGAACTTCTTATGATCGCCCAACAAGGGGAGGGAAGCATCTCCATCTGTCTTTAGTTGCAAATCCAAGTCATTTGGAAGCCGTGGATCCACTTGTAGTTGGAAAAACCCGAGCAAAACAGTACTACTCTAATGATGTTAACAGAACAAATAATTTAGGTGTGTTAATTCATGGTGATGGCAGTTTTGCGGGACAAGGTGTAGTCTATGAGACGCTACATCTCAGTGCCCTTCCTAATTACACCACAGGTGGGACCATCCACATTGTGGTGAACAACCAAGTGGCCTTCACAACTGACCCAAGATCTGGGAGATCATCACGCTATTGTACTGATGTGGCTAAAGCCTTGAATGCTCCTATTTTCCATGTAAATGGTGATGATTTGGAGGCAGTTGTTCATGTTTGTGAACTAGCAGCAGACTGGCGCAATACATTCCATTCTGATGTCGTGGTTGATATAGTTTGTTATCGTCGATTTGGGCACAACGAGATTGATGAGCCATCTTTCACACAGCCTAAAATGTACAAGGTGAGCTTCTACTTTATTCTTATATGGTTGAAACTTATTCATTGGTGGTAATAATGACTTGGGTTGGCAGACAAGTTCATCTAATCTCATGTTTGGATTTAAACATCTGATGTAGGTCATAAGGAACCACCCATCGGCTCTTGAGATTTATGAAAAAAAACTCCTAGAATCGGGGCAGATCACACAAGAAGACATTGATAGAATGCACATGAAAGTTAACACCATCCTTAATGAAGAGTTTATGAACAGCAAAGATTATGTCCCAAAACGAAGGGATTGGCTGTCAGCTTATTGGTCTGGATTTAAATCACCTGAACAGATTTCACGTGTCCGAAACACAGGGTAAGATTGGGTTAGTTTCCGTCATCTTATTAGTCTATGGTAGCTCATCTGAAATGGCTTTTCTGTTTTACAGGGTTAAACCTGAGATATTAAAGAATGTTGGCAAAGCAATCACCATTCTTCCAGAGAATTGCAAGCCTCACAGAGCAGTAAAGAAGATTTTTGAGCAGCGTGCGCAGGCGATTGAAACAGGAGAAGGCATCGATTGGGCGGTTGGAGAAGCACTTGCTTTCGCCACATTGCTAGTTGAAGGAAATCACGTTAGGTTGAGTGGTCAGGATGTTGAAAGAGGTACGTTTAGTCATCGGCATTCTATAGTTCATGATCAGGAAACTGGGGAGAAGTACTGCCCTCTGCAGCATGTTGTCATGAATGAAAACAAAGAGATGTTTACAGTCAGTAACAGGTGATGAGTTTTTATTGATTTTGAGATATGGAAATCTTTGTTTAGATATATCTTTTTTTTTTAATAATTATGTTTTTTTATTATTGGTAAGTGGTGGAATTTGAACCCATGAATTGAGTTTGCTAATCATGTGTCATATCATTGTTGATCCTCTTTGATACAACATGTATCATGGTGTGGCTTTCAATAAAATCATTGATGTTTTTTTTCACATGTCAACATGTTAATTGACATGTCTGGACTTGGACAAACAATAATTTGGAGTTCAGATTGTGTGAGAAATTGGTTAAAATAACAGTTTTTTTTAATGCGGATTTGAGGTCACCTGATATATCAAGCATTGCTTGTCAACATGACTATTGAGTCACTTTAAAACCATGCGCATATTATTGTTTGGTTTCTGAATAATATGTTGTCTTAATTGAAGTTTCTTTCAATGTTTTTAACTCAAGGTGATAGTAGAACTACTGTTCCCTGATGCGAGTTTTTTTGTAAGTGAGAAAATTACCCTATTTATATAGTCTATGAAGTTGAATGGCACAGTAAATTACCAAACCACTAAAATAAGATAAGATAAGATAAGATGAGTCAGGTTTTAGGTAGTTGTTGAACGTGGATCTTACCATTT
This sequence comes from Paratinospora sagittata, assembly GCA_035771175.1. Classification (NCBI taxonomy): domain Eukaryota; kingdom Viridiplantae; phylum Streptophyta; class Magnoliopsida; order Ranunculales; family Menispermaceae; genus Paratinospora; species Paratinospora sagittata. The sequence goes on along the minus strand of CM069606.1, from coordinate 15,865,255 downwards.
GCACGTATGCATTATGTACCCATTTACAGTACTTAAATTTGTTTTTTGTTGTAGCTTGTTCAGAAACTGAGCTTCATGGTTAATATTGGATTCTAACATGCTGTAATGCATGCTTTTTTTTTCCCCCCTTTTCTTTCCTTCAGCTCGCTTTCGGAGTTCGGGGTTCTTGGCTTTGAGTTGGGATACTCAATGGAAAATCCAAATTCATTGGTTGCGTGGGAGGCCCAATTTGGTGATTTTGCGAATGGAGCTCAGGTGATCTTCGATCAGTTTATGAGTAGTGGGGAGTCAAAGTGGTTACGGCAATCTGGGCTTGTTGTGCTACTTCCTCATGGTTATGATGGCCAGGGACCAGAACATTCAAGTGCAAGATTGGAGCGATTCCTTCAGGTATTTTGCTAGCATCTTGTTTGTGTATTCTTCATACATCTGTTTCTTATTCTTGCTACTGGGTACCTCACCTACGGATCATTGAAAACGTTGGCTTACTGAAAAAGCCACGGATAAAATTTTCGTGAGATTGAGAAAACCTGAAAGAACACCTAAATTAAAAATGCAGTCCTGACCCCTATATAAAGGTCATGAAATTTTTTAGAATATTTAGATGGAATGGTAAAACATTTAAAGATATAAAAATAAATACATTCAGAAGATGAAAGAACAATAGGACTGAAGGAGTGGCATTGTTGGAGATAAAGTGAGAGAGATCCAATTAATATGGTCTGAACATTAAAAACTATTAGATTTGCCAGTTAGAAGAATGAATCATTAACCACGTAACAACAGAGGATGACAAATAGTATAGGCACGAATAATTAAGAAAGACGTGATTATTTGTGATGTAATAGAAGATTTGACCGTTGATAGAGCATTGTGGGGGAAGGTGTAATAGGTAAATTGTCACCTCGTCTATGAGCAACTCTCTTTTGTTGATCAGTATCTGAAACCCAAGGTACCCTGTTTATGTTACTGCACTACTAATGCCTAACAATTGGTAAATTGCAGATGAGTGATGATAATCCTTATGTAATTCCTGAGATGGAGCCAACTCTTAGTAAGCAGATCCAGGAGTGCAATTGGCAGGTTGTGAACGTCACCACCCCTGCCAATTATTTCCATGTTCTGCGGCGTCAGGTCTGTTCTTCCTATCCTTTCATTATTCTCAGTATTTCAAACAAATATCTTCTGTCCAGTCATGGTCAATGTTCTTGTCTTTCAGATACACAGGGAATTCCGAAAGCCACTTGTTGTGATGTCTCCTAAGAACCTACTTCGGCACAAAGATTGCAAGTCAAATCTATCTGAATTTGATGATGTCCAAGGGCATCCAGGTTTTGACAAACAAGGGACTCGTTTCAAGCGCCTTATAAAGGACAAACACGACCATTCTGATCACGAGGAGGGTATTAGGCGCTTGATTTTGTGCTCTGGAAAGGTAATAGCATTTTTTCTGCTTAATCTCAATACATGTGATAGAGTCATAGAGATAATGCAACATAGAGTGCCTGAAATATTAAGATGCATCTAACATAATTATTTTAGAAGTTTGTAGAGTGAGCCAGTGCATCTGTGAGATATTATGATATTATGCTGTGGTGTCTATCTGCATCTGAACATGACTTAAAAGGAAAGAGAGAGATATGTTGCAATATAATTTTTAACATCAAACCATGGTCCTGTTAATTTGTGGAGGATGGATTTTGACGATGTAGCAAATGTAGGGTATGATCTCTGAGGTTTGGGCTCTTATGTTGTATAAAAATGAATGAATCTAAAGTTATCCTACCTGGTAAATTATGAACTCATAGACCTTCACATTTGCTTCTTGTGTTGGACTAACTACTCCATATGCACTGCGAGATTTCATCTGCAGAGATGATTACGGTTGGCTGATCATTTTTTGCAAGATGAGCTGTGAAAAAAAGAAAAATATATGGAAAATAAAGGGAATCTATACTCACAGCATGATGATTATTATAGTTTTGACTTCTAAGATGTCCTAAATGGGAAATACTAAATAGCTAGGATGGTGGTTGACTATGTCGCTATATTGGCACATACTTTTCTCCTTTCATTTACCTATAATATAGTTGTTGAATTTGTAATTCTGTTATATATGTTCACATCTTGCAGGTTTATTATGAGCTTGATGAAAAAAGGGAGAAAGTGAATGGTAATGACATTGCGATCTGTAGGATGGAACAACTCTGCCCCTTCCCATATGACCTCGTCCAAAGAGAATTGAAGAGATATCCCAGTATGACACCTTTAACTTGACTATAAATCTACTAGTAAATATTATTTTATGGAGAGTTTGATTGTTTAACTTTTGCATTATGTGAGCTTAGACTATATTTTATTTTGACGACCTTGCTTCATTTTCATCACCCATGTTTTCCAACTCAATCAAGTGGGGAAAATCATGTGTTATAGAAATCCAATACATTTTTTGGAGTGTACTGAAGTTTCTTGGGTAAACATCTATTCATTCTAGTCGCAGGCGGAACTGTGCTCACTTAGATGCTCCATGTAGGGCAAGGATCCACTTGTTAGAGTACTGACTGAAAATATTTGTAGGAACAATTACGCCATCAGATGGACTGATTTTATCAGTTGTCTCTTTTGACATTTCAGATGCAGAGATAGTGTGGTGTCAAGAAGAGCCAATGAACATGGGTGCATACAACTACATTGCTCCTCGGCTTCGTACTGCCATGAGAGCCCTAGACAGAGGAACTATGGAGGACATCAAATATGTAGGACGTGCCCCATCTGCTGCGACTGCCACTGGTTTCTATCAGGTTCATACAAAAGAACAAACTGAGCTTGTGGAGAAAGCTTTGCAGCCTGAACCAATCAATTTTCCTTACTAAAAGAGTGACTCAACTCTAATGCATGCTTACCTTACCAGAGAAAGCAGTGACTACGATGACCGAATGGTTACACCACAGGCATGCTTATTTCCTCTCCCTTATATACACACTAGTTTCTTATGTTTTGCCGTTTGTTACTGGTATATTTCGCTGGATTGGTGAATGAGGTGTCACTTTCTCCAACTGAACTTGCATTTTTATTCTACCAATTTGCAATTTTGTCGCAAATGACAGCTAGGTAATATATCAAATCATGAGAATTTAAGCGCGGAAGAGGTTTTTTTTGTTCTTCTTTCAATTTTGAATTAAGTCATTTGGATCTTCTCAATTTTTTTCTCCATCATGCATGGGTTTATTCACTCAAATGTTCTTGGACTACAGCTGTGTCATAAATTGTGATTTCATTGGATGTGTGTACGTGCTTGAATCACGTACCACAAACACAATCCAAACAATATAAAATAATTACAATTGTATGTTAGTTTACAATTTTTGTTTTCCTTTGTATTATTTGAATATTGATGATTATAGTCTGACAGCTGGATTCAAATCTTGACGTTCCAAGGAAAATATGCATTGAAAGGGTGCTGGTCTCATCCAATCTACCGGCAAGCACCATGATAAGCTTGTAGAAATGCCACCCATTATTCTAGCAGTAGCAGAAGCAGAAACAATGGTATTTTATTGATTGACCATTAATATAACGTACATCTCTAGGACCAAGCACCCTCATTGATTAAGTAGCACCTGACCACAAATTCAATGAAACTGATAGAGACAATTGGACCAACTTAGACTCTAATCAGCCAATGACAGACCCTTAACTAATGATGATGCAAAGGCCCATGAACTAAAAAAACCTGTTTTGATGTTTCCCATGATTCAGTTCTTCCTAAATGTTAAGACCTACTTAAATTATTAAATAAACTATTTGGTAGTAGTGCTTTGATGTTATCATGTTTGATCACTTTGAAATATTATTTTTTAAATTAGCCAACTCTTAACAATTTTTATTTGGGAACCGATGCCAAACGTTCTGGCAAAGCAATATTAACTGATTATTGGACATCACACTTAGAGGTTGTCTTGGGCTGAGTGGTCCAGTTGGTAGTTGGTGTTAAAACACTCTTTTTTTCATATTTTTTTCTATGTATTTTGGTTATATACATTTTAAAGTAATAAAATCTAAACATATCTTTCATATTTTCAAACATTTCTTAAACTAACGCTAATCTATTACGGCTAAACTAACGCTAATTGTCTATAATTGCGGCTCACACCAACACTCCCCCTCAAGTTGATGCATAGAGGTCTCGCATGCTCAACTTGTTAAGTGAGTTGTAGAGGTCCTTGCTCGATACAGCTTTTGTAAGGATATCCGCCAATTGATCTTCAAATTTTACAAATGAAAATCTAATTGTTTTTGCTTCAAGATTTTCTTTGATGAAGTGTCGATCTACCTCCACGTGTTTAGTACGATCATGTTGAATGAGATTATGGGAAATTGCAATTGCAGCTTTATTGTCGCACAAAAGATCCATCTCAGAGTTAGGAGCAAACCCAATTTCAGTAAGTAGCTTTCTTAGCCAGAGGAGTTTACAAAGACCTTTAGCCATTCTCCTAAACTCAGCTTCAGCACTTGACAAAGCTCCCACTTTTTGCTTCTTGCTTCTCCAGGTTACAAGATTTCCTCCAACAAATGTAAAATATCTCGAGGTGGACTTTCTATCAGTGATATTACCTGCCCAATCTGCATCCGTATATCCATAAACCATCAACTAACTGTTATGTTGTGAGAACATAAGCCCCTTGCCCGGAGATGACTTCAAGTATCGAAGAATTCGAATTACTGCTTCCATGTGGCTTTTACTTGGATTATGCATAAACTGACTTACAACACTCACAACGTATGCAATATCTGGACGAGTATGAGAGAGATAAATGAGTTTACCAACTAATCATTGGTATCTACCTTTATCTGTTGGTACTTGGTCTGGGTATTCTCTAAGTTTGTGATTCTAAACAATGGGGGTGTCTGCAGGTCTACACTCCAACATCCCTACTTCGGTTAGCAAGTCTAATATGTATTTCCGTTGAGAAAGAAATATACCTTGCTTAGACCTAGTAACTTCAATTCCCAAGAAATACTTGAGTCCTCCCAGATTCTTCATCTCAAATTCAGTTGCTAATTGCTTTTGAAGTAGAGAGATTTCTTCTTCATCATCTCCTGTAATAATCATGTCATCTACATAGACAATCAGAGCCGTTACCTTGCCCAACTGATGTTTCAAGAACAAAATGTGATCAGAGTTACTTTGTTGGAAGTCATATTTCTTCATTGCCAAGCTAAGCCTTCCAAACCATGCTCGCGGTGATTGCTTCAGTCCGTACAATGCTCGCTGCAATTTACACACCACTCCATTATCTGAAGAAGCTATATAACCTGGAGGGATATCCATATACACCTCTTCTTGGAGGTCACCGTTGAGAAAAACATTTTTCACATCAAATTGATGCAAAGGCCAATCAAGATTTGCTGCAAGGGACAATAACACTCTAACGATATTCAACTTGGCTACAAGTGAGAAAGTTTCCTGGTAATCAACCCCATATGTCTGCGTATATCCCTTCGCTACTAGTCTCGCTTTGTACCGCTCAATAGATCCATCTGTTTTGTGTTTAATGGAGAACACCCATTTGCATCCCACTGTCTGTTTTCCTTCAGGTAATGGAACAAGAGTCCATGTATCATTTTTTAGTAGTGCCTTCATTTCTTCCTCTATAGCTCGAGTCCATCTTGGATTTGCCAATGCCTTATGAACATTAGTAGGAATCTGACATGTGGAGAGTTCCTGTGCAAAATTCTTAAGAGGTTCAGATAGTTTCTCGGTGGATACATAGTTAGCAATCGGATACCTCGACCTTCTTTCTTCAATATCTGGAGAATATCTATTAGGTGGCTTGCCGCGATTATACCTAGGAGGTAAAACATATCCCACAGAATAATCTATGTCATTGATATGTAAGGGTGTAATAGTGGTACTTACCTCAGGATTATTCTCAAGAGGATTCGGCTGGCACTTCAGAGGAAGGGGATATAGGCGCGGTTTTAGATGTTGCATGCTCTGCATTCAGAAATACCTCAATTTAACAGTTCACATCGCCTGAGTTATCATTCGGCCCATCATGCTCATGCGGCTTCTCATTCCGAGTCTGCTCCTCATGCTCATACGACCCCTCAAGTCTGAACCAATTAAAATCATTTGGTGTCTCATGTTGGGACCAATTTAACTCTTCATTATGTATCTCCCCCTGAAGAGGAGAAGGAGGTGCTGTAGATGGAAAAAATATGTCACTTTCCAAAAATTGAAACATCCATAGTCACATAGAGTTTTCGGGTAGTAGGATCGTAGCAACGGTACCCTTTTTGATGGATACCATAGCCCAAAAACACGCACCGACGTGCACATGGATCAAGCTTACTGCGTTGGTTTTTGTGGAGATACACGTAGGCGACACACCCAAAGATACGAGGAGGAAGCATTAGCGTCGTAGGTATGGACACATGATCGGAAATAGATTGAAGGGGTGTTTTAAATGATAAAACCTTGGATGGCATTCGGTTGAGAAGATGGACGGCAGTTGAGACGGCATCGGTCCAAAAACGTTTGGGCATATGGGCACCAAGAAGCAGAGCACGGGCAGTCTCCAGAATATGTCTATTCTTCCTCTCGGCGACACCGTTCTGTTGGGGTGTTTGTGAGCATGAAGTTTCATGAAGTAAACCATGGTGGGAAAAATAAGAATGAAGATCCTTATTAACATATTCACCACCATTATCAGAGCGGAGAACCTTCAGGGTGGCACCGTACTGAGTACCAACCATAGCATGAAATGTTTTAAAAACACCGAGAACTTCATCTTTGTGTTTTAGCAAGTAGAGCTATGTCATACGGGTACAATCATCCACAAAAATAACAAACCAACGAAAGCCAGACATATTAGCAATGGGTGAGGGCCCCCATACATCAGAGTGAATTAATGCAAAAGGAGTGTCACTTTTATTCATGCTCAATGGGTAAGTAGTGCGATGGCTCTTAGCCAAAACACAAGTATCACACTTCAAGTCAGAAGGTTGCACATGCTTAAACAAATCAGGTAAAACATGCTTCAAATACAGAAAAGATGGGTGTCCCAAGCGTCGATGCCATAACCACAATGTTGTTTCTTTATTGTCATGCAGATTGTTCATGTTGTTGGCCTGACCGATGTCATCCACATAATATAATCCCCCCCTCTTAGTACCACGTCCAATTATCTCCTTGGTGAGAATATCCTGGATAAGACAAAAGTTTGGATAAATAAGTACAACACAGCCAAGGTCTGCAGTACGCTGACTTATAGACAATAGTTTATGGGATAAAGACGGAACAAGTAAAGTATTGGATAAAGCGAGGGATGGAGATAAAGTCACAGAGCCAGCTCCAGTGACTGGTGAGATAACACCATTGGCATTAGCTATGCTGGTGCGTTGTGGAAGAGAAGTTTGAGAGAAGTCCGAAGCATCAAAAGTCATATGGTCCGTGGCCCCCGAGTCGAGAAGCCATGCCCCACACTCCGCATGTCTATGGGAGGTAAAAAGAGCAAGACCAGAGATACCTGAGTTTAAGTTGGGAGGAACATCAGTGGACATTGCAGCCGATTGTATAAGAGAGAGATGAGGCTCTGCACTAGCAACAACAGCCATGCCTGAACGTCCACTAGTGCCGGTGCCATCAGGACGCTTACGGGCTGGAAGATCATGCCACCAATCAGGCTACCCGTGCAACTTAAAGCAGTTGTCACGTGTGTGTGTTTCTGGTTGCCACAATGAGAACATTTCTTTCCCTCAGTAGAATGCCGGTGCTTGGCAGATTTACCATGGCCAGAGGTGCTTAACGAGAGAGCTTTCGACGCCAAGACAGCCCTCTAGGGCCCATCGGTGTCATGGGTAGTCATCACTTGTTGTCGAATAGCCTCCCGCCTAACATGCGCATAAGCCTGTTCAACCGTAGGAAATGGTTTTATCTGTAAAACATCAACACGAATATTGTCTAGCCGATCATCAAGACCATCCAGAAAAACATAAACACGGTCTTCTTGGATGATCCGATTATAGTGTTGAATATCAACAGAACATTCCATAGGATTCGGTCGTCGGAAATCAATTTCACGCCATAGACCCTGCGACGCTGTGTAATATTTTTCGAGCGAGCCCGCAGCTTGTTTCAGTCTACTCGCATGATGTCGAAGATCATACACTTGCGATGTATCACTACCATCAAAGAAGGTAGTTGCAATAGTATCCCAATCCGCTTTTGCCGTAGGAAAGCGAATAAAATTGTCAATTAAAGACGGATCCATGGAAGTAGTTAGCCAACCTTTAACAATAGCATTATCAGTGCGCCACTTGCGAAAGGAAGGAGCAGTTGATGGCGGCTGGGGAAAGTCGCCGTTAATGTACCCAAGTTTGTCCTTGCCCAAGATATACATCTCAACAACCTGGGACCATAGTGCATAGTTGGAACCGTCCAACTTAATGCCGATCTGAGCAGATGATGTTTCAGTGGTGATGGTCGGGGTCCGAGCGTTATTCAAAACTTCAGTCATCCTTGTAGTCAATTCAAGGATAGGATCAGAGAGATTGGACGCGTTGCCAGGAGTGTTCTGGTCATTAGAATCTGCCATGGGAGGATGGGTAGGGTGCAATACTCGGATCTGTGATGTTCGAAAATGCGGTAAGATCTTACGCAGTCCCAAGAGCACCAGTGTAGAGGGTAAAATCAGTAATACGCCATCTATTTGGCGCCTCAGCTGCGAGCTTCGAGTTCACGAAGACGATGTTCGTGGAATATGCGTATGTGGTGACGCTGAATTTGCGACGTGGACATCAGAGCACCCCTCCTTCAACTTTTAATTTGCAATGACGGAAGAGAGTAATCAACTAATGAGAATGCGCCACGTTAGGATGGTTGCTCTGGGGAAGGGACCACCACTTCTCTCTCTCTGTATCAGGCTATCAGCAGCGCTTTTTGTACTTGTGTGGGTGCTTTATAAATCGAGCTCAGAAGTTCAGTACTGACTCGTCTTCTTCTTCTTCAGAATTTCTTCATTTCAGAAGCGGAGGAAGAAAGAAGGCGAAAGGAGAGATGAAAATATTCTCTGGAAAGAGAGGAAAGTTCGAACGATTTTTGTGTGAGCTGATCGGAGATCTGAGATTCTGAAAGATTTAGCTGCCGGACTTCAAGAAACTTGCGAGAATTTTGAGGTGCGATTTTGATTCGAGAAGATCACGGAGCTTCTGATCCGAGAGCATCCGTTCCAGCGACTTGGTCGTGAGATAGCGCTGGACTTCAAGACCGATCTTCGGTTTCAAAGATCTACGGCGGATCGATCTACGACAGACCGCAGATCGATCTTCAGTTCCAAAGCGGTGGCTGTGCTTCAAAGATCTACGGCGCTTCAAAGATCCACAATGGCGAGAACAAAGCAGACGGCTTGCAAATCCACAGCGGCAAAGCGCCGAGGAAGCAACTGGAGACAAGAGCCGCGAGGAAGTCCGCTCCGGCCACCGGCGGTGTCACGACGCCCCTGACGTAGGCCGACGTCATGACCGGCACAACGTACTATACACTGTACATACCCATATACAGTATATAATACACTGTCAGCCTTCACGTACTCTCACAATACTTCCCAAAATGTACAGAAATTTTTTTCCTATACCACAAATCAAACCCAATATAGATCTCTATAATCATTCTATTCATTCCACAAAATAAATTCTCACCTGATACGTATCTATGATCAGCTCATTTCATCATCCCAAGCATTATATAATATTACCACACAACCCATCTAGGTGATATTACATATATATCGTGTGTGATAATTATACATATCAAAATAACATAAATTTAATCTATTTCCTCCAAGCATACATACACATACCAGACGAAGGCTCACGTGATTATCACTCACGGAGTTTCCTTTTCCCTTCGACTCAATACCTAAAAATAAAATAGAAGAAACGAAGTTGCGGAAAGGGGAGAAAGAAGAACAGACGGCAGGGAAGGAAAAAAAGAAGGGAGAACGGGCGATTCGCACGAAATTCGGACCTGAGGTAAGTGATTTCCAGTCTATTCCTTCGTGAAATTACTATCTAAGCTAGATGTAACGATTCTAGCGGACTAATTTTAGCTGTGGGAGCCGTTTTACGGCATTTTCAAAAATTGGGGTTTTGACCCAACGTTAATGGAAAATTCGCTAGGAAGGTAAAAAAACACTCTCTGGACTGTCGGGACTCCGAATCTGTGGTTAGATTCTATTTCATGCGTTTTGGAGATCGTTTGACAATTTTAATCTAATTTACATCTTTCGGATGAATAGTAGTGAATAGTGAATAGTGTATAGTGAATAGTGAATAGTGAATAGTGAATAATGAATAGTGAATAGTGATGTGCATCCAATGAAACTCCGGTTTGAGATCATAGAATCGTAGAGAACTGAATTCCGGACGTTTCGATGCTAAGATTGTGATTTTTGGATATGATTTGATATTTGTACTCCAATCCACATATTTCATTAACCAACCTCATAAATTAATCAATTTAATTCAACTCAATCCACATATCTAATTAATCAACCCATTCAACTAATAAAACTTATATTCTTTATTTAATAATTTTATTTATTTGCTCACATTCCTTAATTATAGCATGTATTTCATACACGCGTATATTTAGCTCATACGTATCAAACACGTGTATTATCATGCGTATATTTAGCTCTATTTAGCTCATACGTATAAAATACGTGTATTATCACGCATATATTTAGCTCATACGTATAAAATACGTGTATTATACATCTCGATATACGCGTACTTCAACGTATGTATTTAATTAAATTTACGGGGTGTTACAGGCGGAGTGAAGAAGCCGCACAGGTTCCACTGGCGGCAAAGCACCGAGGAAGCAACTGGCGACAAAAAAAAAAAAAACCACCGGCGAAGTGAAGAACCACTGGCAGAGTGAAGAAGCCGCACAGGTTCCTGCCGGGAACGGTGGCTCTGAGGGATTTCCAACGCCTGGTTCGCGAGATCGCTCAAGATTTCAAGACAGAAGTCTCGAATCGAACGAAATCGGCAACGGAAGTCATAGCAACACCATCGAGGAAAGACGGCACGCCGAGAGAATCGACTCCGATGGTTCGTAACTTCTCTCTGATACCATGTTAAAACACTCTTTTTTTCATATTTTTTCCTATGTATTTTCATAGGTTATACACATTTTAAAAGAATAAAATCTAAACATATCTTTTCTATTTTCAAACATTTCCTAAACTAACGCTAATCTATTATGGCTAAACTAACGCTAATTGTCTATAATTGCGGCTCACGCCAACAGTTGGTGGCTGTGGCGGTGACAGTGGTACAAGTAGTAGAGGTAGGAATAAACATTGGTGGAGTTGAGATGGTGAACAGCGGTGGTGGTAGCCTAAGGTGGTGTGGTGGAAGTGATGGCGGTGGACCTGTTCAGTCTTTTTACAATGAATGGAATGGACGGCAAATTAGCTGCAAAGTAATCTAAAGTGCAAAGATATCTAAGAGCGAGTCACGACAGCTATCATCATGAAGTTCATTTTGTTTTATGTCAAATCTTCTTCTCTTCTGCTTTTGCTCAAATCAAATGTACGTTTGTCTCATACGTATAAAGAGGTTTGTTTCATGTGAACCTTTTCCATAAAAAATAGTAGTCTGCAAGGGTGTAAATTATAAGTACTACTTTATATCAGTTGATATATGGGTTTGGGTGGGTAGGGTTCAAGATTATCCAAAATAAAATAAAAATGTCCTTGATAATCTTAAAAGCGAAGGCATAAATCATTGGTTATTGTACTAAGGAAGGTATTGAGAGAGGGTGGGGGGATTACAGAGAGGCAGAGAGACTCGCCTTTTAATACTGCACCCCCCTCAAGGAACAAGCCACAAGGTTCCTAAAAAAAAAAAAGTGAGTTTTCCTCGTCCAGATCCGCTATTGGGGACGAAAAATTGCAGCTGGATCAATCCTCATAAAAAAGCCTAAAAGGGATTCATGTATCTTTATGATTATCTTCAGTTCATTATCTTTTTAATGCACCAACTGACTTTATACTTTTACTTGGATTGAAATTTTCAGTAACGAAGAAATTAATCTTATGAAGCATCATCATGATCCGTAATAATATATGGAGAATGTTTTCACTTGTTTGTCACAAACTAATTCTTCTTAAAATATATTATTATTATATATCTTGAATAATCTTTAAACTACTGTAAACTAATAAAAGTAGTGCAACACATTTAAATAAAACTTAATCCCTTCATATGAGGTTGCGGGCTCAAATGCTTGTAGTCATTGTTATGGCTCTTGTCCACGCCAAGGAGGGCCTTGGCGTGGACATTTAGGCTGCCTTTGCCATTATTTTTAAATCATGTTTTTTATATTTAAAAATAAGAAATAAAAAAAGTTGTAAAAAACTTGTTTGGTTGGTTGTCAAAAAATATTTTTTAAAAAAAGTAAAAAAATGGCTGTTTATAGAAAACATATAGAAGTTGTTTTTTGAGTTTTTCTAAAGTCAAAAGATACTCAGCTCAACCAAATTAAATTTTTTTAGGCATAAGGGGGATTTTTGGCTTGCACTATATTAGTGTTTCTTACGATAACCTATTTTCTTTTCCTCCCTTTTAGGATATAGGTGCTTAGCTCGTGGGAAAGAGGTTAAGGCCACAATTCCAACTCAGCTCATTTCGTTCATGTAACACACTTTCGTTTTGTGTTGTCAAATTTTGGGCCAAGAGTACCTTATTAATAAAAAAGAACTTAAACCAGACTACTAAAACTTTTCAGTTACTTCGATAAAAAAAACATTAATGTTATGCTACAAAGTTTATCCACCATCCCACCAAAAAAAAAAAAGAAAAAAAATCCAACAAGACACCAATGTTCTAAATTAGTCACACCTAAATAATTTTAAATTAATAACACAAATTCAACTTATATAATATAGTTATCTTAATTATAAATACAAATTGAATATGTAAAATACTTATTATAATCATAATAAACAATTAATAATAAATCATGAATATCTAATATTAATTTAGTGGAATACGTAAGTATTTTTTATAATTATTTATATTTGAATTATAAAAGTATATTAACCAACTTAGTAGTTGGATGCAAGCGTAACTACCATGAAGGTCTTGAGTTCGAGACATCTCCCATCACTTATTGGCCAACGACGCTTTCTACACGGACAAACAAATAAACGCGGGTGCACACACACACAAACAATTTAACTTTCTATGCAAATTAATTATACACACAAACAAATTAACTTTCTACACGCACATACAATGTAGTTGGATGTTCTATCTTCGTTATAGCCCGGTTATACATTAATAAACAAATATTTTCATAAATATCACAAATATATTATAACTACATATTTTTATAAATAAACAAATAGTTTTATAAATAACATATTACAACCATATCCAAAATATTAAAGTAACCCATCACAAAAAAAATAAAAGTAAAATAAAAAATCTAATACATTTACAAAGGTTCCAAAAAAAAATAAAACATTACAACAAATCAAGAGTACCCAAAATGTATTTTTAAAGTTTTATTAAAAAACTTATTTAATGCTCCTTTCTTGGATAGACTCGGATGTTCAAATCTTTTTTATTTTTCAAATTCAAAATCATACTTCTTAAGAAACATATTTGTGCAATTATCACAGTGACACAAAAAACATAAGCGCAGATTCAATAAAACCTAAAACTACAAAATCAACACTATAAAAGATACAAAATCAATACAACAAAGCTACAAAATTAACACAAACAAAAAATTATCCCAAATTGCACACAAATACTTAATATAACCTAAAATCACAAAATCAACACTATAAAAGTTACAAAATTAATGCAATAAAACTAAAAAAATCAATGTGTATAGAAAATTATCACAAATCTCATACAAATACCAAAGAGTAACAAGTTCTAAAAAATGCATAATGTTCGTCGACTATTCTGACAATTTTAACCTTGTTGATATAATTGTTGTACTTAATCAAAATACAAAATCATACAAAATCAAGTACTATGTTTGAATTGTAAAAGGAAAAAAAAAAACAGGGGTGGGGCGTCGTTGTTGCATTGTGTGACAACAACAACAACCTGGACGCTGCTGGAAGTGGAAGAAAAGAGCCAAATAAGTAGAAAGAAAGAAAGAAAGAAAGAAAGAAAAAAAGGAGGAGGAGCAGGAGAAAACGAAAAGAAGAAGAAGAAGAAAAGAAGTTGTAGATGTAGTGAGATAGGGCGAACTGGCAAACGTGGAAGAAGAAGAAGAAGAAGAAGAAGAAGCAATAACAGTTCGCAGGACACTGAAATGTCGACAAAGCATCGCTGTTGTAACACTTATTCACTCAGTGAAAATCGCAGTTGGCTAGGATTTCGATAGACACAAATTGCGATTATGGGCGATGAACAATGAAGAATTTATTATTATTATTTGAATAGAAAGGAAAAAACACGAAAGAGCTTATTTCGTGATCAAGATCAAGATGGTCCCCCATTTCTTCTTCTTTGCGACTAATGACCAAGTGTAAAAGTTTTTAGATTAAAAAAATAGTTAAAAATGAGTAAAAAACAGATAAAAAACAAAATTACAAAATATATATATAAATATACCTATATATATAGGCTTGGGGGCCTACAAATTTGGGGCGACAGACACAAAATGCGATTAGGGGCGATGAACAATGAATAAAATTTTGTTTGAATAGACAGAAGAAAGTATACAAATTTTTGGATTAAAAAATAGTTAAATATGAATATTAAACAGAAAAAAATAATTAAAATAATTAAATATATATATATATATATATATCCCCACAAATTTGGGGCCCGGGGCAGTCACCCTTGGGCCCTTGCCCAGGGGCGACCCTGTTGTAGACCAAAGGTCTGGATAGATCTGAGACATAGATTGATCTATTAAGTATGGATTGTTTAAGTCTTGTTTCTGATGTGGTTTTCATAGTTCACCCAACTCTTGGTTATACTAGTGGTTAGGATCTTTTATGCTAATAAAGGGATCTTTGTTATGAAGGTCATGCCCTTCTATTGTGAGAGTTTTACCTTTTTGTTGTGAAGATTATACTCTCTTGTGGTTTTTGTTTATTTTTACTTATGAAGCCTTTATGCTCATCTGCTAATCTGCGAGACCAAATTGTATATTATATTTGCATTATTTTTTAGAATGTACTTGTATCTGTTATGTTCTCCAAAAATGAGATTGGAATGGAAATGAAAATTTATCTTTGACAAAAAAAAATATAAACACATAAACAAATTAAATTTCTCTACAAATTAACTTTTTATACAAGTTTTTTGCGCAGAAATAAATTGTATATCTTCCTATTATAAAGAGTATTTCACTTACTGTGAGGCTTTTTTTTTTGCCATTTTTCACAAAAATATCCTTATATATATATATATACATATATTTTAAATTATTACAAAATAGTAATAGTAGTGTCATTTCCTATTTTAAATCATATTCTTTATTTCCATAACTTTTCTATTTAAATACGTATTTTCTCTTTCTCTTTTATTATTCAAGTTTTTAAACGAACACTAATCACAATAAATTTTATACATTTGAATGCTCCTTCTCATCAATGCTTCAACCAATAATATATATATATATATATATATATATGATAGAGTGCATAATAACTATATAACTTGCGACTTTCCCTTATGCTTTAATGTTTAAAAATGTTTAAATCTTAGATTTTGATATTTTGTGAAGTAGATTGAAGAATTGCATCAAAATGGGGTAGGAATTGAATACTTAACATGATTTGAGCGAAGTCATAAATTTTGAAGAAAATTTGGAGCTCAAGACTGTGAACGATTCAGAAGAGGTTTTTGCTTAAGGGGCGGGCGAGTTCTATTTACCCAGTGTGTGCAGAGTTGAGTACGTTCGATAGAACGTGGCCGTGCCTTACCATTCCATGCAGTTCCTATTTTTGGCAGTGATTTCTTGAGAAAAAAATGTGGTTGACAGCTGGAAGAGTTTTTAATTAAGACTATCTTTGTTTTATATCTTTTTGGAAAGCCTTTGTTGATTCTCTTTAGAATTTTTATCTTTATTAAGGAAATGATCAATGTTAATAGGATTTCCTTATTAAAGTTAGATACTTACTTTTAGTAGAATTCTTTTTTTTTAGAGTTGGAAAGCTAGATTCTCTCAAGGAGGGATTTATTTTTAGATAGCTAGATATATATTTAGAGAGGGGGTTCTTAATCAAGACAACGAAGAATTCTCTCTTCTTTTTAGCGTTCTTCCTTTTTTCATGTATAACTAAATATTTTCTTCTGGCCAAAAGATAATTAAAGTTTTGGATTCTTCAAGAATTGTGAGATCTAATTAATTTTCATTGTTCTTTTATTCTTGAGTATTTATATATTTTCAATAACTCTCAAGATTATTGTTTTGGTTGATTAAGCAAAGGGCCGTTCTTTGATTATCAAAATAATATATTGCCATATAGAATTTCAAATCCGTAATTGTTTGAATATTCTAATACTTGTGGTAAAATAACATAGTTGATTATAAAAGAGATTTTCAATTTATGTTATGAAGGTATGTAATCTAATCTAAATGAATCGAGCTTGTGTGTTTGCTGGTTAGAATTGGTGGTCTCTCTAGTTTTTAACGTTATTGGTAATATAAATCCTAAGAGCTTGTTTAGGGTTGTTTATTGATAAGAGAAATAATCGAAGAGCTTGTTTTGGTTATCGAGAAGGTAAGGAGAAATAAGTTATTAGAGCTTGTTAATAACCATAACCAGTTTATTCAAGATTAAATGAATCTATCTTTGCATCAATGATCAATTTTATGAATCAAAATTGAAACTATACCTTTGGTTGGATACTCGTGTTATATTGATTTTCCATTTAATTGCATTCTTGTTATTAATTAAAATTACTTTTCTTCAAATTATTTTTAATTTTAATAAATTTCAACCCCCCCCCCCCCCCCTTCTTTTATTTTTATTGATTTTCGAAGAAATAAATCTAACCAATCTCTGTGGACACGACCCTGCTCATCACTGCATACAATTTATATTTTTAAGAGTAGAAATTTATTTTTGTTGGATTCGACACCCACCAATATATTTTTTTGAATGCTGATACGGGGTTAGAGGAAGCCAAAACCCTTCAATAGGGCTAAGAAGGCGAGTACAACGATGAGAGACATAAAGACCCGAATGAAGACCATGCGAACCAATTACCATGGTCTCACTACAACTTTTTTGGAGGAGGAAAAACTCCCACTTATTGTTTCTTTTAATATCCTATTATTAGTTATGTATTTTTGGAAATATTATTAATTTATATATCTTTAAATGGAATAAAGAAAAAGAGCTACGTTTAGGTAGTTAATAACTAACATAAAACTTTGTCAAATCAACAATAATATGAATCTACTAAATTAGACTACACAAAGGATTATCACCTCCAGAATGTCAACTTACACTTGATAGAGGAGAGTAGAAATAGATCCTGTTGGAAAAAATAGATATTAAAAATCCATTTTAAAATGAATGGAAAATTGAGAAGATGAAAATGTGTGTTACATGAGTGTGCCCATTCATACAACACCTACTCATTTAAAGAGATGTGAACTTTTAAATGATGTCTATTATCATGTATAGACATGTCTTTAAGAAAACGACTCTTTCTAATGATGTTTCTTTGATTTGCACCATTTAGACAACTATAAATAGTCTCTACTAGAGTCATTCATTCAATGAATTAGATTACATTCAATTAGAACATGCATTTTTCATTTTAGTCATAGTGTGTGAGAGAGTACTAAACATCAATTGGTTTGTTGATCTTGTAATTTGAAGTGATACTGTTATAAGATATGATAGTAAGAGATAAGTTTCATACACCATGAGCACCTAAGCGGGACATAATTATCTTAAGGACATATAGTTAAACTCTACCTCCATCAATTTAGTTCATATTTCAATTTTTAAGTAACCGCAATATCCTACTTATCCATGTAAGCTTAGTTGAGCTTAAAATCTTATGCTATATGCTAAAAATGTTTAAGTGATTGGTGTGAATGACACGTGGCATCTTTCTTCCGTAGACCCCACGTTTCTTTTCATCCAATTTTTGTGTTTCATCTCTCTTTATCTGATACACCTATGGCATAATTATAGCTATACTCATGCACTCGCTATATCATGGTCAAACTCAAGGAATGCAATCATCTATATTCAGTCAATCTCACTATCTATGTATTAATTAATTTGTCCGTTTATACATTAAAAAACAAAAAAACTGAAATCATATAAATTGCAGGGCTTACAATGCAAACAATAACATCATATATATTGTTTGCATTGTATATGTATACTTCATTTATTTATTAGTTGTAGAGACTCAATATCCAAGAGATTAGGTCATTAATCTTTCCGAATTACATTTCCAAGACACCATCCTAAGGAAATGTGGAAGAAGCCACCACCAAATTAATTAGTGCCAAAGCTCAATATGGATTTTGACATCTCATGAAAATTTGTAATGGGGGATGAATGCATGTCGAGAATTAACTTAATTTCCAAACAAAGCAGCTCAACAATTGCTACTTTTTCACTTTTAGAATACTTATGTAAGTAGGTAAATGCACCTTGTTCGGTTTCCATCCCTGATAACAACGTAACTATAAAAAAAGTTTTTAGTTAATCCAATCCCATATCTTTCCTTTGTCTACTAAACCAATCCTTTTACTTTATGAGTCATGCTACATCAATTAATTAGGTAAAAATTATAGTGCAAACTACATCATTTACGTGTTAATTCACGCAATCCAAAAGTAAGGAGGTGTTACAGTTTACGTTAATGGCCTTATTTGGGAGAACTTTAATTTTCAAAAGTGCTTCTAGAAAAAAAAAAAACGTTTTTAAAAAAAGTTAGTCTTTCCTAATTTTTTCTAATTTTTTTAATTACAAAAAAATACTATTCTAGCTACAAAAAAAATGTAATTACACTTTCATATTCATCAAATTATTTATTACACACATTGATATGCATGTGTAAAATATACGTATTCATTAAATATATATGAAAGTGTAATTGACCACTTAGTTATACTTTTTATAGTGTTAGAATATATAGTATTTTTCTACTTTCTGTTCATGGCTAGAAAAAAATATCAAGGTAGCAGTACTGGTCAGACTGGTCCCCTCCTTTATTGTTTGGACAATAATGCAACTTAATTAATTAAGAGCGTCTCTAGTAAGCAGGCGAGATATGAAATTAAAAAAGAAGTAATTTTTAAAGGAAAACACCAGCTTTGACTGATCATCATTTCTCTACAAGAAAATTATATATATGATGGTAAAGCAAGTGAGCTTCCCTGGGCCGGTCCAAATATAAATATTATGCTGCTTTGGTGGTGGAACCTCTTTAATTCCTCCCCTTTTATAAGCAAAGTTACGTGTATCTGGAGACCTTCTATGAGAAAAATATCAATCTTCATGGAATTTGTAAAGAGCTAGAGCGATATATATATATATGCCAGTCCAACTTTGGGGTCAAGATCAGCAAAAAGTTTAATATAATTGGACCCATAAGATGAGACCACCAAACATGGCGGCTGACTGCTAGCAGTACTAGCTAGTAATTCACGCTATATAAATAGCTATACCATAGTTGCAGTACTTGCTCATCACTACCTCCTCAACATTTTTCATAGTTTTGTGATCTGTTCTGATCTAGTAGTTCAGAGTAGATTTTAATTGGGCTGATAAAATATCATAGAATATGGAAGGCCAAATAGCAAGTTATAAGGGGCCATGTTCTCACCTATGGAAACGACTGAAGCCTTTCTTAGCAGTGATTTTCCTGCAATTTGGTCTTGCAGGGTTGGCAATTATAGCCAAGATAGCCATGAACCAAGGCATGAGTCCCCACACGCTTGTGGTCTATCGCCATGCCATTGCCACGGTCATTATTGTCCCATTTGCCATTGCATTTGAGAGGCAAGTTTCTTTTTATGAACTTGTAAATTAAAAAAAATTGTTAGTTATAACAGAATTGACATGGTTTAATTCAGCTTTAATTAATTAATTTTGCTTCTTCCTTGTTTTGAACAGGAAAAGGAGGCCCAAGATGTCATTCTCTGTGTTTGTGAAGATAATGTTGCTGGGTTTATTAGAGTAGTTCTCACTAGATCAAGCACCTTAAACTTTAATTTCATCCAATTAATCAAGTAGCTAGCTCTTATATTTAATTTATTCTTTTTCAATTATCTATGCAGACCAGTGATCGACCAGAACTTGTACTACACGGGCATGAAGTATACAACTGCAACATTTACTTCTGCTATGGGCAACGTACTTCCTGCTTTAACCTTTGTTATGGCTTGCATTCTTGGGTAATTTTATACATATTTTTCTAGTCCTAATTAATTTGATATTGAAAGGGATGTTAATTATGAAGTATTGAACTTGATTTGTATATATATATACACATTAGGTTGGAGAAGCTGAATATGAAGAAAGCAAGAAGCCAAGCTAAAGTGATAGGAACAATGGTGTCAGTTGGTGGAGCCATGGTTATGACCCTAATCAAAGGTCCTATTGTAGAGTTGTTTTGGGTGAGCAAAGGAAGATCATCTAGTGGAAGCCATGAAAGTGGTGGCTCCAACCATGATCACAACATCATCAAGGGATCACTCATGATAGTTGCTGGCTGCTTCTGCTGGGCTTCCTTTGTTATCTTGCAGGTAATACGTACATACATATAATTAGATAGATTTCCTCTCATATATATATATATATATATGTTCATTAACGGAAATATAATGATAATTTGTTGTTTTTTGAACAAAAAATTAATTAAAGGCGACGACGCTGAAAACATACCCAGCAGAGCTGTCCCTGACGGCATGGATATGCTTGATGGGCACAATACAAGGCAGTGTGGTAGCACTTGTAATTGAATGGGGAAACACTGCAGCTTGGTCCTTGCACTGGGACATGAAGCTCCTCGCTGCTCTCTACAGCGTATGTATAAATTTATATGAATTTATTATACAATACAATTTAGTTGTTACATAATTTAATTCATTAATAGTATTCTTAATTAAAAACTACTTGTTTTAATAAATTATTAAACACACATGAAATACCTATATCTATATTTGTATATATGTGCAGGGAATAGTGTGTTCTGGAATAGGGTTTTATCTTCAAGGAATGATAATGAAGGAAAGAGGTCCAGTGTTCGTGACAGCATTCAGCCCTCTAACCATGGTCATCGTTGCCATTCTTGGCTCCTTCATTTTAGCTGAACACATGTACTTGGGAAGGTATATTTTTAATTAAGAAATTAATAAAAGTCGCATGTAATGCATGAGCACGCACACTAATATAGATACTACTCTTGGATGTTACAGGGTGATGGGAGCAATTGCCATAGTAGTTGGGTTGTATCTTGTGGTATGGGGAAAGAGTAAAGACCATATAAGCAGTTCTTCATCATCTTCTTCATCTTCAATTAATGGGCAGATAATACTAGTTGAGGCTTCAATTACTGGAGCACTTGATGATCACGATGATCAGAAGATCATAAATCCCCATCCTCATCATCATCATCAACATGGGTTCGTCTCCATTAATGTTCCAAATCATACAGTACCAGTGACTCCCAGTAGTACTGATGATGTTCAACTCCCTCAACAAAAATTGTAATTAATGGAAATACACACATATATATATATAGATGTTTAGAATCTCAAAGGGGCGAGACTAATCTGGAGTTGACTCCCCGAGAGGGTAGATAGCTAACACCTCTCTATCAGTGTATGTTATAATAAGACTTCACCAACTACGTTATAACCCTGATGGGTGTTTAGAATCTCCTTTCAATGACTACATATATATCTACATATGCTCTTCAACATGTTTGTGAAGTATTTTCCGCGGTGTATTAATATATTCAGCAATGTAAGAGAAAAAAAAAAAAAAAATCCTGACCAATGCAATTAGTCTCTTTTAATTTTCTTCAAAATGTTAAAGCTCATGGGGTGATTATTTTTACATTTCTTCCCAAACTACTCTTAATAGCTTTTTGTTGTTATTTTTATATTTTAAAAATACAATTTAATGATTTGACGGGCTAGATAATAATTATATTCTAACTTCTTCTCACTGCTCCAACAACTTATCCACTTTTACAATCTTATAGAATTTTATCCTATTTTAGTTTATATAAATAGGGAATTGGTTAACTTTTTGTTTTACTATTTAAAAAAAATAATAGTACCAAAAAATTAGAAAACTTAAAAATTTTATAAAAAAATTAGTTGCGACACTCATGCATTTGTATGTATGTTATTAATAGCAATAAAAAATATTATTAAATTTTTTTTTTTAGGTCAGATAAAAAAAAATTATTAAATTTTATGATAGGGAAAGTAATAATAAAGTTAATTTTGGTAGGGTTCAAATTAAACAATTGGATTCCACAATATAACATTTAATAGTACTTTTAATGCTATGAAGTATGAGTAACTGCAATACATAATTATTGAGCAAAATCTACGCTTTAATTCAAAAACATGTTTGGATTTTTAGTAGCAATAATGATAAGATTTTAATTTTGAAAAGCAAGATCTTTTAAGTTTTTTTTTTTTTGCAGGATTCATTAAATGATTTCCATTAAAACTTCTTGAAAGGACAAAATCAGTACATACAGCATCACCCATGTGAGCTGTTGAGAATATGGCAAAATAAATACCAAAAAAAAAAAAAACAGTTTTAGATTAAAAAGATCTTTAGAATGCACCAATACGCAGCTTAGTATAAACATCTGTTCATGTGTCTATTTGATTGAATGTGTCTTCTCATCAACCAACACCTCCTTATCAAAGGATTTATATCTTTTTATCAACAAACACCTCTCTAGGAGCATATAATCTAATGATGGAAGCATGGAGGAACCCTAATGCAAGTTGTGTGTTTCCATGGCATCCTTGGGCCTGTGACTGTACTATATCAGTTGAATAATTTGCAACAAAGGCAGTTTATGTACAGAGTGAAGACTTGGCAACATGTCCATAAATTTGAAGAGAACCCCTTTTTGGGGGGTGTAATTCACCTAAGTTATTGCAAAATATCGTCTCAAAGACCAAAATTATATATACTATGTATAACTAGGTCAAATAATCCTACAAAAAGTATGATGATATAGAGTTGCTGAACAAATAAAATTTCCAAAAAAGGGTCATGCTTGTAAGCACATTGGACAAACTACCTTGCAACATGAACATAGCAAATCAGGAGCCCACCAGTTTAAGATGGTTTGTTCATTTCATCCTTTCCATAGATGCGCTGAAGTTCACGAGTCGCCGCTTCAAATGACGCTGCAAGGAAGAAAGTGAATGAACTGAATGAGTTCACATGTAAAAGCAGGCTGTTGCAGAGGGGTAAAATGGCAGAATAATAACAAATAATTTGAGATTGCAAAAACACATGTATAATCTTCCATTTATGTCTTGAAACAATAAGGGAGAACGTACAAAAGTAAATATAAATTCTCACTTTTCCAACTACGGAAGGCCTTCTCGTTGATTGGAGAACCCGTCACAGTTTGCATTGCATCAAATAACAATTCTTGAGGTGTGCTCCTTAGCTCCTGGACTATCCCGTACATAGTCTTTCCATTGTCGAAAAATATGTGATTGTTTGGGTGTTTAGTTTTGCAACCAGCATGGCGCTCAAACTCATAAGCATTAAGTACCTGAATCAACATTTAATTGATGACAAGATAAATAGTTAGAAATAAGTTAATGCCACTTCTTTGCTCAATTCCAGTATAAGATGCTGATTTTTTAATAATCAAATTCAATCCCATCCCGTTCCCAGGAATGACTAAAGACTAACAAGACATAAAATTATTTTCCATCAATACTGAAACATTGAAACTATAATCACCACTGACCTTGGAGTAATGACACGAAGAACAGCTGCACAAATATCCAGAACCTTTTATAATCCCACGAAGCTCTTTTTGCTATTGATAGAGAAAAATCAAACAAATTATTGAACAAATCAAATCAATGCAAACTATATGATGCATCCGAGTTAAGACTTACTTCACGTGACCATGCAATATACTTTACGACAACTCCATCAAATATTGCAGTTGATAGCAAGCTTCTAACATTAGAAGGAAAGTTGTTTGGAGGCGCTTTTTTGGCCGTTTTTGACTCTGTCTTAGTCTTGGGAGTTTCAGCTGGGGCAGTGGCCAAAGGGGTAGCACATACAACTATTTCTTTGCTCGAATTAGCCACCTCTTTTGCTTTTGGAGTCTCTGATGGGTCAACCAAAGATTGACTCATTAACAGGTCATAGTTGCTTATAAGTCTTCCAGACAGGTTTGCCTCTGCCTGCTCTTGAAAACCACCGAAAGATATGGTACTATTATCAACCTTATTGAAGGCCTGACCCATTGGCATGGACATGACATTGTCAGATTCCTTGACTTGGTTGACCTTGACCTTTCTAATTCCTCCATAGCTGAGATAAGGCCCAGGATCTTCCATTGTATGAGACATTGATAAAGCAACGGAAGCATCATTTCCAAATTGCTCTTCGATACCCCTCCTTCCTATTTCTTGATTCCCGTTACTGATAGGATGGAAATTACCGCCACCAAAATTGATAGTTCTGGGTGGTATTGATCCAAATAACCGATCAGTGAATTGGCCTGCAACTGAGTGAAAAGTTGAAGGAGCGTCCCATGCAAGATTCATATTTGGCACTTCTGGAGCTAATCTGTTGTTTGAAGTTTCCATGGATGGCTTCTTGTTGGAGAAAAGGTCTGGATCATCTAGGAACCATTGATGTGGACGCTTTGGTTCAATTCTGGCAGGATTGTCATATGTCATCTCACCATCAGGGAAGCGCCCAAGACCTTGTGCCATCCAAAACCCCTTGTTCTGAAAAGACTGCCACATTGCAAGCAGTTAAACAAGTATTCCAACATCAAAGTAGATGTTATCTTCTTCAATGGTAAAATGATGTGAGATACCAATCATCGTCACCTTGTTCTCTTTTTTATTTAAATGGAATCATATAATTATTGCAACACCAAATTACGCTCCTCTCTTTTCAGTTAAAGAATACCTTCATAAACAAGTATGGTTTGAAAAAACTTTATGACAAACAAGTATAATTTTTATTATTCCTATTATAAGAAGTTTTAGCATTGCATTTCTTTAAATACTAATTATACTCCTCATTAGTTAAAACTCGATTTTTCAGTAAGATAGAGGAGATGAAGAACAATACCGGAAAGTTCGTAAATGTTGTCATACGACGAGTTCATTAAATATTTGTGTTGTAATTTATAATAGTGTGTGCGCGTGCGCACGCGTACTCGCATGTGTGCTTATCTATTTTTAATACTTTATAAATAACTAGCAATATATGCCAACCATAAACAACTGTCTCAATACCCCTATATCAAGGGGTGTGTGCACTTAGTGTGTGATAGAAAAGTAAGTACAAATACAAAGAAAGAAAATACGATAATAGTAGTAATAATAATATCAATTTAAAAAGCATTCAAGACTTGAGTCATGATTGAGAGATTAACTAGAAATAGTAATAAATTGACACCATTATCATAGAGAGAAGAAATGAAGGAAAAGAAGAGACACAGAATAATTTGAATAAATACATTTCAAATGCCTTGAGAACAAACAATATATACCTACTATGGTTCAGGATATCCACTCAGCAAAATTCCAGTTGAAATCCCAGAACTCAAAGAGTGGAGGTAGTATGTTGACAAAGGAGACACATGCTTATACATGATACGTGTAGATTGAAATCCGAGTTTTGTGATTCAACACTAAATTCAATGGGGAAAAAAAGAGAGACAAGAATCAGACACTAGATTCTTACTCCTAAATCCCCAAGTAAACCTGTAACCAATTGTGAATCATATGATTTGTGATTTGAAATACAAGCAGTCACACACAATTCTAAAGAAAAAAAAAGATAAACATTTGTATAATATACATTGAGAACCCTAGTGCCTGAACCTCCATTTAGAAAAGGCATCCTTGATATAATTTGCAATGTTCGCATATAGGATATATAGCTGTAATTCGAGGCTGGAGCTTTGAACATTTTAAATATTTATAACCTTGCAAAATTAAAAAATAGATGAGCGCATCAACTTAGTACATACACAGGTATGTGAATTTTGTAATTCATCAACATGGAATCCAGATTTCATTCATCAAGTCCTTCAACGACTGGAGCACCAATCGAAGTCTACATCAACCAAATTAGCCTGCCATTAGGTCTTAGTGGAACGCAGATGATTGCCAAATCTTGGTCTTGGTTCCATGTGTAATAATAAATATGTACAAAATTTTCTCCTTCCTCTTTATCTTCTTTTTATTCATCTTTTTCCCATATGCACATTAAAATAGACACCATTCATGACAGAGTTTGCTTAACTTATGTTCTATATATAGATGGATATTCTTATGGAAGTCAAGGTATTGAGTTTCAATTTTATAACGATCAGTCACAAGCGTAAATAAGTATGAAAATCTTGTACTTACACGAAACTTATAGAAAGATGATAAAAACTCGTGTCATTTTTTTCCAGAAATAGCAAAAGCAAGGAAATCAATCACCAACATGGAAAAATGAAAGGACATTCCACAAGGAGCATAAAACTAGTCACAATCATCAAATCTTGTTAAAAGAAACAAAGTATATGACACAATGAAAAAACCAAAGCAACAGAAAATTGGTCTACATTATTTCCAACCTGGCTGAACCAAAAAGCTGATGCACTGTCAAAGCATAATACAACTAACAGAACATGATGAAACAGTCAAAAACTCCCTAATGTCTGGAAAAATGCAAAATAATTGTTGTTTGTATAATTAAAAACAGGGGCATTTGTAAATGATAAATGCAATTTAGCACTAAACAAGATACCAAGGAAGAATCTTGTAGTTATAACATATTATAAGAGATGAATGTTTCACCAAATGAGAACTCAAATGATTGAACAGGTACGGCAAATATAAATGACACGAATATGAAGAAGCTCTAAAAGACTAAAATAAAACTTTTGCACAAAATTGTAAGAATCCAAGTGCAAACATATTATTCACGACTCAATCCTTAACTAATATCTAATAACCCAATTCACGACTCAATTATAAATGACGTGAATACGGAGAAGCTCTAAAAGACTAAAACATTCCTTTTAAAACTTTTGCACACAATTATAAGAATCCAGCTCAAACTAATGATTCACGACTCAATCCTTGACTAGCATGTGATTTCTTAACTCTTCCATGGTGAATCTTAAAAAATAGTAGAATTAGAACCCTACAATTGATCTTTTGGATGTTCCTAGTGAAGTTTCCTTATATATTCTATTCTATTTATTTGAACTATACATAGTTATTAATTAGAGGCTTGGAGATTTAACAATTTGCGAATACTCGACCAGGTAGAGGTTTCATAATGATTAATGAACTGGTTTTTTACAACAATGAGTTTTTCAACAAGGAAATTATCAATTCGTTTTGTTATTCATTACTTGATGAAAGGTGGTACAAGAGATGCATAATTATTGGTTATCTACTTTTTCACCATTAATTTGAAAAACAATTTCATTAGGTTATAAGTTACATAAAGGATTGAATTTTGTAAGAATGAATCTCCTCAATGAAAAGATTGTCCTTACCAACAATAGGCCCACTTTTAAACTTTAACTTAGCCAAATGATAATTATGCGTAATCTACTTTATTGTTGATTAGAAAGAAAACTTCATTACATTCCTAATTTGAGAACATATTGAATTTTGTAAGTGTGAATTTGCTTGTGGAAAGATAGTCCTTATCATCAAGAGTTTAGTTTAAAACTTCAACCCAGCCAAATTATACGTCTTCAAGAGTCTATGCATCCTAACCTATCAATTTATGTATACATGAATTAAATAGTTTATGAAAAGATTATAATTCCATCATTTAAATCGCATGTTGATTTCCTAAGCCTAAAAGTTATAAGTTGAAGGACGGGCTTTGGCACAACGGTTAACATTTCTCCATTGTGACCCAGATCACAGGTTAAAATCTATAAATAACCTCTCTACTGAGAAGGTAAGACTGTATATATTGTCCATTCCCTAGACTCTGCAATGGTAGGAGCCTCGTGTACTGGTCACGCCGCCTTTAGTCAATACTATAACTACTATGTTTCTTTCATATTTTGTTTAATAATGAATCCATTAGGTATAGCGATACAACCTGACCGCTAGGTTTATGACATTCTGCAATCAATTTTTTTGTTGGTTTCTGCTCCATTATGGCAAGTCTCATCCGTTTTAGAAGCCATCTTGTCCTAATATCAGCAACTTTTCGTCTTTGTAGTTAATCAAGGTATATATAAAGAAGAGCTCTACACATGTTTAATGTACATATCACATGCACGGATTTGAAGCATTAATGTTTCATGTTAAATTTAGCTTTTAATGTTTTAAATTAAGTACTATGTTTAAGATATTTTAAAGAAAAAGAATTCTTTTGAAATTACAGAAAACTTAAAATCAATAAAACATATAATTAGATCAAATAATGATCATTTACTGTTATACATCACATGATTTATACAAGTGCAAACATGGTAACACATACATACATACCAAGGGTACAACTTGTGAGAACATGCATAAAATTAAAGGATAAATTTTTAAAATTCTTTATTACTATTACTATTGCTACTATTTTTTTTTAGGAAGTGTATAAATATCTTTATTCTTTTAAGAGGAATGGAAGAGTCAAAATATATTTATTATTTGAAAATGAGAATGAGGATAAAGAATGGTAAAATGTCAGGATTGAGAAGGACAAAACAGAGAAATTGTAATAAAGTAAGACCAACAAAGTATGAGTAGGAGATGTAGAAAGGAGTGGATTGGGAAGTAGTGAAATATTTAAGTTACTAACTTACTATATTATCCCTTATAGCATAAAACTATCTTTTCTAAAAAACGATAAGGTTAATATAGGTAATATTTGAAGAAAGGCAAAAGCGAGCACATAGTGAGTGCTCAAGTGTGTTATATATACATAGATATCCAAAATCTATGAAGTGTCTCTATGAACTTCTAGTGAAGTTGTAGCATTGCTTTGTAAATGTGATGCATATAGACCTCCAAAAACTAAGGCCACTAGCAACTGATCATGATCCTAAGATGATGAAAAAAAAAGGAATCAAATATTTGCTGGGTCAACAACTTTTGATTGAAGAATAAAACTATTATTTATATATGGTATTTGATGCATTTCAATTGAAATTCACAGTTCACCAAGAGATAGATTGAAATAGGTGTGAACTTCAATATTTTTGGCAATACACACCTCAAAGAAAACAAAAATTCATAATCGTACTATAATCTGTCCTTTTGGAGAAGGAAATGTACCAGGGCAGTAATGGTGATGAAAATTAACAAATTAATGAAAACCCCACCATATTTCTTCATAGTGACTAATAGTCA
Organism: Paratinospora sagittata; assembly: GCA_035771175.1. Taxonomy (NCBI): domain Eukaryota; kingdom Viridiplantae; phylum Streptophyta; class Magnoliopsida; order Ranunculales; family Menispermaceae; genus Paratinospora; species Paratinospora sagittata. Next base: position 15,835,662 of record CM069606.1, on the reverse strand, counting down.
GAACACATTGAAGCAGGTTGTGGAAGATGAAAACCCAATCCAAACCCAGTTTTGGGATTAGTAAGTTTAACTCAAGCTCCCGCCAAACTTGAAAAAGGTTCCAATCGAAATTCGAAGAACAAACTGAAGCCAGTTAGGCATCAAAAGTTGAATGGGTGCTCAATGCCTCGTCCAACAGTAACTTTCACTGGTTTACAAATCTAGGCTTGAGGTCCACAGTAGTAAAAAACAAGCAGAACTGAGGTTGAGTTTGCCATGATTAGGCAGAGGTTACGCTTCAAAGATGCACCAAAAATTGGGCAGTTTGATATCCTCTTATTAGCATATGCTGATTTTGGACCTTTGCTTTTATCCTTCTTCGTGTAACAATGTCACTGACATGTATTTTCACTAGTAGAAGTAGAATCTGAAATAATGTCACTAAGACATAAAAGAAAAGGCATAATGGCATATATGCAACACATTAAAACTAGTATAGTTATATCGGCATTTGAAATCAATCCTGTCCATAAGATGTGTTGCATGTATAACATAAATGCATGTGTACATACACAATTACATATTAACACTAATATATACGTCCAACTCACAATTGTTTATCCAAGGTAAGAGAGTGAAAGATTGCTTGCATAGACTCAACACGGTAGAACTCATAACTCTAGATAGAATATAATGATAAATGGGATTACAACTAAAAATAAACAAAAAATATACAACCCAATCTATTGTAATCCAATAAGAAAAGGTAGGTTTCATAATCCATGGTTGGGTTAGAAAAATACAACATGCAAAGGAGGATGGAAAGAAATCACTCATTAGAAATAAGTTTTTTTACCAAAAGAAAAACAAAATGAACTAAAATTGGTCTCAGGTGTGTTTTGGAATGAAAGGGATTCTGTTGTTCTTTGCTTTCTTTCATACATTTTTAGTTGCAAGCCATAAGAGATTTAGCATAATCCCTGGGCTCATTAGAGATTCTATTAAGACAACATCCCACTACTAAAATCTCTAAATGTGTAACAGTTACTCCAATCTGATGTGCCATCAATACAAGTGTTTTTTCATACCCTCCACAACATTAAACTCTCCAAAACTCAAACTTCAACATATATGTGACATATATACTAATTCTCTAACCTTTAAGTATGAAGCTGAAAATCCAACTGACATGTATGTAAAAGCAATTCATTTACAATCCTTAAAATTAATTTGTGAAACATATCATTTCTTTCTTTTCTTAAAAAAAAGCACAAGAAAAAAGAAAAAGAAAACCATAGGTTCATCTTTTTAGACCAAACTAACCACCAAGTTGGGGAAAAGCACATTTTTGAGACATTCAACAAGAAACTTTAGTTGCAACTAGGAGAAAGAGAACTTTTAGAAGAAAACCCTAGTTCAATAATCAATGTAAATTTGCTAAACATGAACATTTGATCACATTTCCCTTTAAAATAAGAAAAAAACAGTCTCACCCAATTCAAACTTATTCACACTTCTTTCATTTGTCTACATGTACTCCACACTCCAATTCAGCAACTCCAGAAAGCCCAATCAATTCAACATTCATAAATCAAGCCAAAAGCTCAACATGCAAGAACAAACACCAAAAAAAAAAAAAATTATATCAAAACTCACCATGTTTTCTTCTTCCCTTCAAAGCTTAAAAAGCTTCCAAAACACAATAAAAGCGGCTATAAGGGCTTTTGATTAGAACTCTTCTTTAGAAGTCCGACGTTGCTTTCGAGGACTGTCTTCCTGTACAAAAAACCGTCTATAATCAAAAAAGCTCTGCAACTATTTGCTATCCTTGTCAGATTGTCAGAGAGAAATGGGTAACCTCTCTAAATGCAAACAATAACGGTTACGAATCCATTTGCGGAATCCACGAGGAAAACCGAAAAAATCAAACATACCCAAACATGTGTTAATCTCAATTTCTTCTGCTTTAATCTTCTCTGATACCAAAATTTCCTCCTGTAGAAACCAAATAACGTGAAAACCCCTTTAATCAACTAAATTCAAATGAACTGCAAGAAAAGCTTCAGTACAATAGATCATCTTCCAAATGTATACAAATGCAGATTACAAGAAAATTGGAGAAGTCCTTGAAAAATCTAAAGAATATCCAGAAACAGAGTAGAGTAAGAAGAGAGAGTTTGGCGAATGGAACCTTCGATAAAAGACGGAACCACTGATCTACGATTAGAGATGGGAATAAAGCTCGCAGCCGCGGCACTGCGCACCTCTCAGACGAGAATTCAAAATGGAATAGAATGAAATATTTTTTTTTTTGCGATTTTTCTCGCCGGGCTTCATGAACAGGGTGCGTCGCGTGACAGGAATTTATGGCGAGTGACCTTTTCTGTTTAATCGGAACCGTTCAATAGGTTGAAATCTCGAGCTAGATTTGAAATCGATGTCTGATTGAGGCAAAGAAGGGCAATTATGACTTACTGAAAAAAAAATAAAAAATAAAATTAATAAACAAATGAAGGAGACAGGCTTAAAAAAAAAAAGAAATAGAGAAAGGGGGAAATTATATTTCATATTGGTTTCAGCTTGTGCTGGCTCTTGAATACATTGGCGGATTAAATTAAATTTATACTTTATTAATAAATCTAATGGTTATAAAGTTAATTGCATTGACTACAAAATTAAATCTATCACTAATATAGAAGTTACAAAATGAAGGTATTTAAATATAAAATAAAGGTATTTAAATATATTTACATCACTTCTCCTTTTGAATACTACTATTTATAAAAAAATATACCTCATTAAAAATCTTATTAGAAAAAACCCAATGAGAAAAAAATATAGTTAAAGAAAAAAAGTACAATATTCTTATAAAACATTATATTGTTAGGAATGCTTTGTTAAAAACCTTGCAAAAAAAACTTACTGAGACAAAACCTTAATTAAAGGAAAAAAAATACAATACATTAATCAATAACTCATTTTCATAAGAATTTAATTTCCCCCTCGTGTCAACATCATTGAATTTTCTTTAGTAGCTTGCTTTAAATATCTTTTAATATCTACATTATACTGTTGCATATTAGTTCCACAAATATTGCGATTAACAAATTTTTTGCAAAGATATAAGTTAGAATATTGTAACATAATCATATAGTTAAATATTAATTTTATCACTCTTTTGTAGCACATGGATGAAAAAGTTTAAATAATTTTATGTCCTAAGCTGCATAACAATGAGAAAGACGAAAAAAATGAGAAAAATAAAACTTACCTTGGATTGACTAGTTTTGAGAAAGCAATCACGTGAAAGATTGTAATACCCCCAATTTAGATAAAAAATAAATAAATAAATTCGGGCTTTCCGGCAGCTTCGGACATACTTTTGACTATAAAATACCCCTTCCCCCCACCTCATTTTTCACACCACTCATCCTCTCTTTCTCTCTTCTCTCTTGCTCCTTGTTGGTTCATCGCTCTCTTTGTGATTTTTTCTCTCATCTTTTTGAGAGACTCTCTTCGCGGTGCAACGCGGTTCTGCTCGAGAGGAGGTGTCAGTGCTAGAAAGAAGGATTATCTGAAGATGGAGAATGAAACATAGGTTTGCGTGTCTTATGACTTTTATTAAAGTTTACATTCATTTATCATTACGTCTGTTATTCATTTACACTACATTATTTTGTATAATGTTCATACCTGTCATACTTATGCCTGTATATTTGGAGTTCATGTATTACTCTGTTTCTATGCCGGATTAATAGTCAATCTGACTCAATCAGACTTAGTCTTGTCCTTAGTAACTTTAAATAGTGAACAGGAGGTAATGTGCTGCTCTAGACGATTGGTATTTAAGTGGACCTCGTGTCCCACCTCTCAACTGGAGACTGATCTGATTGGTCTTATTTGAAAGCTATCAGCTTGTCCTAGTGATACTGAACATCTTAAGTTTCCACGTGGTGATACTGACCTGATAAGAACTATCAGACGCTGCCAAATCTTGTCTATTGTTAGTAAAGACCGGACCTGCTCATGCATTGGCATCATACATAAGCACCACCTAGGAACGTAAGTGGTTCATGATCCACAAAATAGTTGAGAACAACGCTCACTATTCTTGATATTTCCTTAGAGAAGGACGTACAATGAGAACCCGAGATTTTTGGGAATGGACATCTGTACGTGAATCAAAGGCGACGACCTTGGGGAGGGACGTACAATAAGAACTCGGGTTTACCTGAGGAAGGACATCGGTACGTGAACTCAGGGCGACGTACAATCATGGAACCATTACGAGAAGGTGTCATGCATACGTACATGTTGTACTGATTATGATGCTATGTTGTGTTTATGTGATATTTGATTATGAAGTTTCATTTATTAATTGTCATATTCACGAACTATTTTACCCACTGGGCAATAGCTCACCCCGTTGTTATCCAATTTTTCACAGGAGTTTAAGATGGACTAGGTGAAGGTTTTTGGGCACACATTTTGTAATCCATGTTAATTATAGGGGGATTTTGGGATGATGTTCCCTCAATCATATTTTGTACAAAAATACATTCTAAAGTTAATGAAATTAGATTTGTACTCAATTGTGTACTTACATACTCGGTTATTGTTATAATGCATTCGTGCCCTGCCTGTGAGTGTTTCGCCAGTTTAGGCGCGTCCGGGTGGGGTGTGACATTTAATGGTATTAGAGTGAAAGGTCCACGGCGCGCCCAAGTCCACCAATTAGGATAAGAAAATTATATATATATATATATATATATATATATATATATAGAACTATATATATGAGTTATATATAGTTAAGATTTATATATATATATAACTTGTTGCTAATAGAAAATTTGGATTCAATGATGACATAAAACATCGAGAGGAAAATAAAAAATATTGTTTAAAAGACAAGGCATAAATCTTAAAAATGTTAGGAATATATTTTGTTTATTTCACAAGTTTTATCTTCCTTTCATCAAGATACTGGCCTCAAGTGAAGGAACGACTTCCGGTAGTCGGGAACCGATTCCCACAAGACTTACGGAACTTTACAAACGGGAGGTTATGACTATGAGGAGTATCAACATGAGAGATCTCCACTTTCTTCCTATCCTTCACAATAAACTCTCAAAGCTGGGATGGTTAAATATAACAAAAGTTGAGGGTTACGTCTCCTTCAACTTGGTGAAGTCATTTTACGAATCCATGAATATCGTGAGACTTCAAGAAGATGAGATCAGCCCTGTCTTGGAGACAATGATAAAGGGGGCAAAGATTTCCATCAGCGTCGAAACTATTTCACGACTTATGAAAATCCCAATAGGAGACAAAATCATTGATCCACACGAACCCAAGACGGTTGCAGAGATTGCGGAATTCAAAAAATCGTTGTTCAATTTCTTTATCGAGAAGGCGTACACCCAAATGACGTATGCCCACCTCCCAAATAATCTCCTTAAACCACCCCTTGCTGGCATTGGGAAGATTGTAGTCGGCAACATGTTGCGGGAAATGGTGACTAGAGGATCTATGACAAGAGCTCAACTTCTTGTATTATACTGCTTAGATAGGGAATCTGTCTCCCTACCTCACATTATCATCCAACAAATGTTGCGGGTAATTCAAAACCCTACAAAGAGAGAACTCCTCGGCTACAGAGTCTTGATAATGAGGATGTTATGGGAGGCAAACATCAATACCTTTGATGAATCTTTGACACAGATCACTAAAGCTGTTATAGTATCCTCCATCTCAGAGACTTTCGTCTCAAAGGGAGGAGTGACTGACGAAGAAATATTTGGCGAGCCTTTAGAGGAAAATAATGGAAGGACTAGAGATAACAATGGAGGTTATCAACGAAAAAGTCGGCGCAATATTCCTATTAGAGAAACACCAATTAATGATCCAAATCAGAACACTACAATAAACCCAACCCCGAATAATGGTCAACCCAATCATCTATTCTCCGAGGAAGATCTTTTTGGCAACCTTGGTCAACCACAAACAAATCAGGATGGACGGGGAGTTCCGGCAAATCCACCTTCCTGGAACCTCCCAACCCAAGGCAATACTACGTCTCAGGGGTTTCCAACTCCCGAGGTACCGTACGAGCTGAATACACAATTTCCTATGAACCAACCACAATAGAATTGGATGACACCAAATTTTGGAAGACAGGATATCCCGATGAGTCCACTGTTTCAAAACTTTTTGACTTAAGCATATCCAACCGTCCAAGAGGTCCTAGTTAGGGAGTCTTCATATAATCAAACCAACTACCCTCCACCTATGAGTCAACTATACGGCCAATACTTTCCACCAATGCCTGCAACTTACCCTACCTCTATGGGACTGTCAACCTACCATCTATCGATGAGACGACCGACCAACCAACCATCTATGGGACAACTAACTAGCTCATTTGACCAGTTAAATGTGATAGTATCTAGTCTTGCTTGGATGAAGGATACCCACAATACTTTGATAACGCGGGTGCAAAACATAGAAGAACAAGGAACAACTTCTCAACGTTCTTCTAGTAGTCATTTTGTAGCTAGCAGAAGGTCTAGAAAGAGTAGTAGTAGACAGGAAAATTAGAAAAATTATTGGCATTGTAACTATTTTCTTTTTATAAATGAAATGTTTTGTTTGAGACTATGTTTGGTGGGCCGACTTACAACCATTCTTTCTTTTGTATCACTAACTTTGGAGTGGTATGAGACACAACAAAATTGGAAGATACTAAATAAAACGTGGAAGTAAGAAAACCCACGACCTTGTGTAAAAAGAAACATGTGGAAAAAGTTGAATTACTAACATTATCACTAAGTTTACACGGTATGAGACAAGTAAACTTAGACGATACTATTAGTGAATTCCTCTCCCGTCAATGTTTTATAGAGACCGTGCTCATACAATATAACTTGGTTGAACCCTTTATTGTAAAATTCATGTAGTATGGGACATACAAACTTGGATAATAGTCGAAGAGACTAAGAAAAAGAGTTTGAACACATAAGAATGAGATAGAACGTTAGATTAGGATGTTTACCGAGGTAAATCTTAGAACCTTTATGACTCGTATAAATTTTCAAAAATATATGTATGTTCAAAAACCCGAACCAAAATATTTGAAACTCTTTCAAAAAATTTTACTTATTATATGAACACTCTAACCTTGTTTTACACCATGGCCAAACATACGAGGCACATAAGATTCTTTGATTCCTCACCAAAAACCTTACACTATACCTAGAAAAATAGGTGGTTTTATATTGCAGAACTCTCGAACTTTTTGCTGAGAATATCATAACACTATACTTGGCTATGATTCCTAAAACATGGTTTTATTTCTGTCTTGCTAGTGAGAAAATGCAAACCAGGAAGAGAGGAAGGCCACGCACAGTCCGTCCAGTAGATGAGGCACCTCCTGAGATACAAAATTAGGAAACGCCGCTTCTAAGGACAGAGCAGGTCACAAACGACACTGCCACTACTTCTTGGCAGGCAGTGCCACCTCAGCCCACACCCTTTGTCATGCCCTCGGGCATGAAACACTTCTTCGTCGGATTCATTAAGGCGATGAAGATGACTGTTCAAACGACCGTTCGTGAGACCGCGGTGAACCAGGTGGTCACTGTGCAGGCACCTGTTCGATCTGGGTTGGAGACTCAAACCGACCAGATTACTAAGTATAAGAGGCTACAACCACTTACCTTTGCTGGCACCATTGATGCGGATGAAGCACAAAAATGGCTTGATGAGTCGAAGAAGGCTCTCATGGCTATGGGAGTCGACTAGGCTTGAAAAATCCCACTAGCTTCCTACCAACTTGTTGGTGGAGCTAATACATGGTACATAACTGTGAAGGAAGACCTGAAGGTCAATGTAACAGACATGGCTTGGCAAACGTTTGAGTCATTGTTCATTGATGAGTACTTCCTTGGCGCTGTGAAGAGGCAGACGCACCAGGAGTTCGCCAGGTTGTACCAAGGCAGCATGACAGTTCACAAATATGTTGTGACGTTCAAGGAATTATTGGTCTACTATCTCTTTACCATCTCAATGAAGCAAGATAAGGCTGAGAAATTCTATAACGGTCTTCGTCCAGACATCCGACAAGTTGTGTCGATCTTGGATCTCAAGAATTACAGGGAGCTTGTCGACAAGGCCATGAGCTTTGAGCAGGAGAAAACTGAGCAGGAACTGTGGCAACCTCGCACCCCAGACCACCAACCCCGCACGGATTGGCGTGCGGAATGTCGTGGCGGGACGCCTGGCGTAGGCATCTCCGACCACTCCTCAACTCCCGTGAGGTGGTTGAGACCCTACGAGCCTTATCTCAAACAACGACATAATATCAAAAGGTACTAAACAAAACTACCCACCGTATTAATCATCATAGACAAGAGATAATCCATAAAAATGAACCATAAATAAAATCATAATCCCTACAGTCCATTAAAATTGACATACACATAAAGTCCAAAATTGTGGGTACAAATAAAAACCGTCATATGCCCACGTGGTCTATCTAACAAGTCTCAACTCACCCATACTACAATGTGGTAAGTATTATAATTACATAATCCAAAATATAATACTTCATAATTTAAAACACGGTTCAATCAAAATGCCTCTCAACTCACATCGAGGCCTTGGATTCTCTCGCAGGCAAGGCCCTCAAGATATGACTACTCTTTTGCCCTTATTTGGGACAGAAGGACCTGAAAGAGAAAAATGAGGGTGAGCCAACGGTGCCCAGTGAATAGAATTCAAATATGCTATCAATACTCATCAATAAATATCATGTATGCATGTCAATGTGTAGCATGATTAAAAGCTCATAACATATAGATATCAAGCATTTATAATAAGTTCGATGCAAGTAAAAGCTTATCAATTTAAATCGACATTCCACATGCATTGGGTTACTAGTGCACGTCTATTTCACCGTACCGTTGACCCCAATCATTTCCTTTTTAAAACCCTCTTATGACAAGGTTAAGTCCCCCTATTAGCCAGATAGATGGGCCAAACCAAAGTCGTAAGGTTTTCTCAAATCAATGCATCATTCAAAACATTAGAACACATTCATGCTTTCAACATACAATATATATAAGTGATATGATGACATAAAATACATAAAAGATATAATCATAAATGAAGCCTACTCACAACCAAGCCTCGCGAGAGTATTTAACCACACACGACCACCAAACTGAATCAACCTAATCAAGATCCTGAAACATTCATCAATATCCTTCCATACATCAATTTCTATGCTCAATCACATAGACATTACACATCAACCCACATATAGACAATAGGCCTAAATCCCATCTAATTCCATCATTCAACTCAAATCACATGACTTAGGCCTCTAATGCATAGTTCTCATTCATAAACCATTCTATTAATCAAAAATACTGATTTTCAATTCCTTAGGCATAAACATGCCCAAATTGGGTCATTTGATCACAAGTAGGCCTAACCCATGATATGGTCACAACCACCAAATCAGTAGCATAATCAACCCTAATCATGCTTAATTAAACATAAGTTGCATCAATTCAGTGATTCTAGGCCAAAAGCATCAAAAACCCTTAAATAAGAAATTTTCCATACTTAGGCCATATTGCCGATTTACACTAGGTCACCATGTTCAGCCATGTATATCACTGATTTTGCATCATGGGTTCATCAACAATGACAACTAGGTCAACATAGTTGATATGCAAGCTATTTGGAAAGGTCTAAGTTCATATTCTAAATTTAGGTCTAATACAAGCAACCCTACCAATTCTTCATTTAATATTTTGTTTAGATGTATCAATCTACCAACAGAAATATGTAATCACAAAATCAACCAAACAGATTGAAGTATGTGAAGAAACAAACCTTCTGTCCAAATATCAGCCCAATCCAACGGTGGACCGAAAAGATAACTATCTTTGATGAACAAGTCTCTAATCAGACAATTTCTCCTTTCCTGCCGCAAATACTCAAACTCAGATGACTATATCACACAAAATACTTAATGCATAAACATCGTCACCGTTCTGAATACAGAAATGTCAGTTATACACTATATATCCAAATTTGATATCCATCCAACGGTATATTGAGGAGATCTACAAGTTTGTGCAAAACAGAGTGAGAAATCCAGATTTTCCGACCAGCTTTGTTTGAGAGGTTAGATATCTCAAAAGAGACCTCTAATCAAGATCTCCACCGTTAAAACTGTATAAATATTAGTTTTAAACTACATACCAAAATTGGATATCCATCCAACGGTAGATTAAGGAGATCTGTAAGTTTGACCAAAATGGCGCGAGAAATCCAGACTTTCCGACCAGCTTTGTTTGAGAGGTTAGATCTCTTAGACGAAACCTTTGATTAAGATCTCCACCGCTCAGAATGAATAACCATAAGCTAAGAATTTTCTGACAAATTTTGAGCTCAATCTGACCATATATCCCAAAGATCCAGCTCTTTGATGAAAACGTCGCAGAGATCTTCCTTCTGCAACTCCCTCTTTCTTTCTCTTCTTCTTTCCTTTCTCTTCTTTTCTTTTATTTTTTTTCCTTACTCTCCACTCACCTCTCTTTCTAGCACTTCCTTGATTCCCTCCACTCACCTCACTTTCAAGCACATTTTAAGATTCTCTCCACTCACCTCACTTTCTAGCACATTCTTGGAGAAGGGAAGTGGGCATGGGACACTTGTCCACTTTCATGCACCAACCTTCACATGTGTTGGTCTTATACTACCCATACCAACCACATGTATTTTAACCAATCTCATGCTTCCATGTATTTTAAATGTCCAATCCATTCAATACACCAAATTTTCATTCTCATTTATCCTTTTATTTCAATCAATCTTAACTCATATCAATTCATGGATTAATGAGCCCATGCATAAATAATAACATATGCATTATACTTTAATTTAACATGACCCATATACAATTTATAATACACATATTTATATACATTATCAAGCATCAACTATACAAACATTAAACAACCATCAAACAAACACCAAACATATCAAGGCAACACATAGAGTTTGGGCAAAATGCAATTGGGTTATGGGCTAGATGAAATAATTTTTGGGGCGTCACAGGAACAGAGAATAAACAGGGGAAAAATGCCTGCAACGTTTTTCCAACAGGGCAACAAGAAGAAGCCATACTATAATTGTGGCGACCCCGCGCCCCGGACCACCAACCCTGCAGGGAGTGGCATGCGGAATGCCGGGGCGGGACGCCCGGCGTAGGCATCTCCGACCACTCCTCAACTCCCGGGAGGTGGTTGAGACCCTACGAGCTTTATCTCAAATAACGACATAATATCAAAAGGTAGTAAACAAAACTACCCACCGTATTAATCATCAAAGACAAGAGATAATCCATAAAAATGAACCATAAATAAAATTATAATCCCTACAGTCCATTAAAATTGACATACACATAAAGTCCAAAATTGTGGGTACAAATAAAATCCGTCATATGCCCACGTGGTCTATCTAACAAGTCTCAACTCACCCATACTACAATGTGGTAAGTATTATAATTACATAATCCAAAATATAATACTTCATAATTTAAAACACAGTTCAATCAAAATGCCTCTCAACTCACATCGAGGCCTTGGATTCTCTCGCAGGCAAGGCCCTCAAGATATGACTACTCTTTTGCCCTTATTCGGGACAGAAGGACCTGAAAGATGAAAATGAGGGTGAGCCAACGGTGCCTAGTGAATAGAATTCAAATATGCTATCAATACTCATCAATAAATATCATGTATGCATGTCAATGTGTAGCATGATTAAAAGCTCATAACATATAGATATCAAACATTTATAATAAGTTCGATGCAAGTAAAAGCTTATCAATTTGGATCCACATTCCACATGCATTGGGTTACTAGTGCACGTCTATTTCACTGTACCGTTGACCCCAATCATTTCCTTTCCTAAAACCCTCCTATGACAATGCTAAGTCCCCTATTAGCCAGATAGATGGGCCCAACCAAAGTCATAAGGTTTTCTCAAATCAATGCATCATTCAAAACATTAGAACACATTCATGCTTTCAACATACAATATATATAAGTGATATGATGACATAAAAGATATAATCATAAATGAAGTCTACTCACAACCAAGCCTCGCGAGAGTATTTAACCACACACGACCACCAAACCGAATCAACCCAATCAAGATCCTGAAACTTACATCAATATCCTACCATACATCAATTTCTATGCTCAATCACATAGACATTACACATCAACCCTACATCAGCCCACATACTAAATTCCATCTAATCGCATCATTCAACTCAAATCACATGACTTAGGCCTCTAATGCATAGTTCTCATTCATAAACCATTCTATTAATAAAAAATACTGATTTTCAATTCCTTAGCCATAAACATGCCCAAATTGGGTCATTTGATCACAAGTAGGCCTAACCCATGATATGGTCACAACCACCAAATCAGTAGCATAATCAACCCTAATCATGCTTAATTAAACATAAGTTGCATCAATTCAGTGATTCTAGGCCAAAAGCATCAAAAGCCCTAAAATATGAAAATTTTCATACTTAGGCCATATTGCCGATTTACACTAGGTCACCATGTTCAGCCATGTATATCACTGATTTTGCATCATGGGTTCATCAACAATGGCAACTAGGTCAACATAGTTGATATGCAAGCTATTTGGAAAGGTCTAAGTTCATATTCTAAATTTAGGTATAATACAATCAACCCTACCAACAGAAATATGTAATTACAAAATCAACCGTACAGATTTAAGTATGTGAAGAAACAAACCTTCTGTCCAAATATCAGCCCAATCCAACGGTGGACCAAAAAGATAAGTATATTTGATGAACAAGTCTCTAATTAGACAATTTCTCCTTTCCTGCTGCGAATACTCAAACTCAGATGACTATATCACACAAAATACTAAACGCATAAACATCTCCACCATTCAGAATACAGAAATATTAGTTATAAACTACATACACAAATTTGATATCCATCCAACGTTAGATTGAGGAGATCTACAAGTTTGAGCGAAACGGCACGAGAAATCCAGACTTTCCGACCAGATTTGTTTGAGAGGTTAGATCTCTCAAACGAGACCTCTAATCAAGATCTTCACCGTTCAGAATGCATAACCATAAGTTAAGAACTTGCTGACAAATTGTGAGCTCAATCTGACCATATATCGAAAAGATCCAGCTCTTTGATGAAAACGTCATAGAGATCTTCCTCCTGCAACTCCCTCCTTTCTCTTCTTCTTTCATTTCTCTTCTTTTCTTTCTCTTCTTTTTTTCCTTTCTCTCCACTCACCTCTTTCTAGCACTTCCTTGATTCCCTCCTTGATTCTCTCCTTGATTCCCTCTACTCATTCTAGCACTTCCTTGAAGAAGAGAAGTGGGCATGGGACACTTGTCCACTTTCATGCACCAACCTTCACATGTGTTGGTCTCATACTACCCATACCAACCACATGTACTTTAACCAATCTCATGCTTCCATGTATTTTAAATGTCCAATCCATTTAATACACCAAATTTTCATTCTCATTTATTCTTTTATTCAATCAATCCTAACTCATATCAATTCATGGTTTAATGGGCCCATGCATAAATAATAACATATGCATTACAATTTAATTTAACATGACCCATATACAATTTATGATACACATTTATATACATTATCAAGCATCAACTATACAAACATTAAACAACCATCAAACAAACACCAAACATAACAAGGCAACGCATAGAGTTTGGGCAAAGTGCAATTGGGTTATGGGCTAGATGAAATAATTTTCGAGGCGTCAAAATAATCAAAACCCAGCCCTCCCAGTCCTAGTTTAAAAACATGAGGTAGGGGAGAAACTTCTAACCCTGGCCAGCAAGGTTTTCAGAATCGTAATAGAGGTGGCCGCAGCGGCAAGGGTGGCCGTCGTAATAGTAAAGACAGGGGTGGTGGTCGGCAGCACCATAATCAACATGGCCAGTATAACCATCAGCAGGCACCTCAGCAGCAGAGGCTGACGTGTTTCAACTGCGGCCAACAGGGCCATGTAAGAAATGTCTGTCCCCACCCTCAACAACCGCGACAGCCTGTTCCCGCTGTTCCCGTCCAACAAGCCCTACCTGCTGCTAACGCCTAACCCAGGCAGAATTAGGGGCAACGGCAATAGGGCAGAACATTTGCTATCGCTCAGCAACCCCTCCTAGATATCAATGTAGTCGAAGGTACATTGCACTTGTTTAATACAATGGTGCATGTCTTGCTTAATTCGGGTGCTACGCACTCCTTTATATCTTCTACATTGGTAAGGCATTTAAGGTTGCATCCTGAACCCACGAACACCACAATCTATATCTCAACACTATTAGGATCTGGTACTGACGTGAAATTGAAGTGTTCTCGATGTGAACTTTGAATGTCAGAACAGATAATTTATGTAGATATTTGTGTGATGGACATTGAAAACTTCGACATCATCCTCGGCATGGACTGGCTTGCACCACTGAATGCTAAGATCGATGTTTGAAGAAGCAAGTTCAGTCAACCTTGCCTACTGGGGAGTTTGTCAAAGTTCAGGGAACGAGGAAATGGATACACAACTCGACTATTGCACTCCTCAAGAAACAACTCTGAGCTCTATCCGTTTGTGATGACAATGAATCACCAGCACCGTACCCTCTCGAGGTACATGATGTCCCGGTTATATCTGAATTCCCAACGGTTTTTCTAAATGACCTTCCTGGTCAACCTCCAGTTCGGGAATTCGATTTTGAGATCAACCTCATACCCGTGACTGGATTCATCTCAATTCCTCCATACAGAATGTCTAATGTCAAGCTGGTTGAGTTGGACAAACAACTGAAGGAATTGGAGAGAATGGCTTCATCAGAAAAAGTTCATCACCTTGGGGTGCTCCAGTTTTGTTTGTTCGCAAAAAGGATGGTTCGTTACGACTTTGCATCGACTATCGCAAGGTGAATAATGCCACCATCAAGAACAGATACCCATTACCCAGGATCGATAACTTGTTCGACCAACTTAGAGATACCAAATACTTCTCTAAGATTGATTTACGATCCGGTTATCATCAACTCCGGATCAAAGAGTCGGACATTAATAAAACGACTTTCAAAACTCAGTAAGGTTATTACGAGTTCTCGGTGATGCCGTTCGATCTAACAAAGGCACCTACAACGTTCATGGATTTGATGAATCGCATCTTCAGGTTATACTTAGACCTATTCGTGGTGGTCTTTGTGGATAATATCTTGATATATTCCTCAATCGAGGAAGACCATAAGATACATCTGAGGATTGTCCTCCAGACCTTGAGAAGCCATCAGTTGTATGCAAAGTTGAGTAAGTGCGAATTTTGGGTGAAGAGAGTTCCATTCCTAGGCTATGTGGTTTCAGGCAATGACATTGAGGTGGATCCTTCAAAGGTTGAAGCCGTTTTAAATTGGAAGCAACCTACCACAGTTACTCAAATCCGGTGTTTTCTTGGTTTGGTTGGCTACTATAGACGCTTCATCAAGGATTTCTCAAAGATTGTTGAACCTATAACCAAGCTCACTCGGGAAGACGTACGATTCATCTGGAATCCCGCTTGTGAATCATCATTTCAAGAATTGAAAAAGGCCTCACGATAGCACCAGTACTAATTACTCCAAGAAATGGAGTTGGGTTTTCATTATACACCAACACCTCTCTCCAAGGCTTAGGTGCAGTACTAATACAAGAAGGCCAGGTTGTTGCATATGCTTCTAGGAAACTAAAGATTCATGAAGGTAATTACCCAACACATGACTTGGAACTTGCAGCTGTCATATTCGCACTGAAGTTATGGTGTCACTACCTATACGGTGAACGGTTTGAGGTCTTCTCGGATCACAAGAGTCTCAAGTACATCTACACTCAGAGAGACCTAAACCTTCGTCAAAGACGATGGTTGGAATTCTTGAAAAATTATGACTTTCAATCCCAATACCATCCAGGTAAGGCTAATGTTGTGGTTGATGCCCTAAGTAGAAAATCTTATGTTGCTTGCACTCTTAACTTCGAGATGGGGAAGTTGGCTATAGAGATGAAGAATTTTAACCTATGGCTCATCGAGGAGGGAAGAAGATCACGACTTTCTCAATTATCAGCCAACTCGGAGCTTATTCGAAAGATTTCAGCAACTCAAGCCAACGACCCTATGATAATGGAGAAACAAGAACTTTTACTCTGCAAACAGGACCTTCCTCACTGGTCGGTCTCTAATGACGGGGCCATTTTCTACAAAAAACATCTCTATCAACCGAACGATCCTCAAGTTCGGAAGGAAGTGCTCACTGAAATGCATTATTCAAGGTTCATTATGCATCCTAGGGAAGACAAGATGTATAAGGTCAAGCGACAATTCTAGTTTTCTGGAATGAAGAAGGCTATTGCAGATTTTGTTACTCGATGTCTCGTGTGCCAACAAGTAAAGGCAAAACATAAAATTCCCTCTGGACTTCTCCAACCTTTACCTATTAAAGAATGGAAGTGGGAGAACACCGCAAGCCTTGCATCGAAATAATAAAGGGCAAGATGCAATCTGGGTTATCATTGACAGACTTACAAAGTCTGCACACTTTTTACCAATAAAGTTCATGAATAATCACGCCAAGCTCGTCGAATTGTATGAAAGAGAGATCGTACGCCTCCATGGCATACCACTCATGATCATCTCTGATCGAGACCCTCAATTCACATCAAAATTTTGGCAAAGCTTCTAGAGTAAAATGGGCTTCAAGATCACCATGAGCACGACTTTTCACCCACAGACTGACAGGCAGTCAGAACGGTTGATCCAGATATTAGAGGATATGTTACGATGCTAAATTTTGGACTTTCATGACGGATGGACGAAACACTTACATTTGGCTGAGTTTGCATACAACAACAACTACCAAACCAGTATCGTCATGTTACCATATGAGGCTCTTTATGGTTGCCTATGCAGATCTCCGGTATGCTGGTTAGATATGACAGATTGATCGCAGTTGGGGCCTGAACTAGTTCAAGAGACTTCTGAGAAGATCACACTAGTAAAGGAGCGACTTCGTGTAGCACAAAGTTGACAGAAGAGCTATGCCAACACGCGGAGACAACCTCTAGAATTTGACAAAGGGGGACTTGGTTTTTCTAAAAGTTCAACCTACAAGAGGTGTCAAACACTTTGTGTCACACCCTGGGTTGCACTACGTGCCCCCTACCCAGGTGTGGGAGCACCCCCTCGGGGCGAACGCCTGCCATTATGGATCCATAATATTGTCACATCTAGCCGAATTCGCGATACCCAACATGGCCCTAGTAACGGACTAGATCATTTATCTGCCACTATTTACCATGAATAGTGTAGGGCTTCCCCCAGAATCGAACTCAAGATCTCCCTTATGTATACATAAGGCCTTTTTGTCACACCCTGGGTTGCACAGCGTGCCCCCTACCCAGGTGTGGGCGCACCCCCTCGGGGCGAATGCCTAGCCATTATGGATCCATAATATTGTCATATCGCCATGTAGCAACCCAACCGCAGCTGGTCTACATCGAAACGATTATTTGTCTGCCACTATTCATGAATAGTGCAGGGCCTCCCTAGGAATCGAACTCAAGACCTCCCTTAAGGAGTTAGATTTCACATTCCTAGTAACCACTGAGCCAATGGTTCAGTGGCTACTAGGAATGCGAAATCTAACTCCCTATGGATCCATAATATTGTCATATCGCCATGTAGCAACCCAACCGCAGCTGGTCTACATCGAAACGATTATTTGTCTGCCACTATTCATGAATAGTGCAGGGCCTCCCTAGGAATCGAACTCAAGACCTCCCTTAAAGAGTTAGTTTTCGCATTCCTAGTAACCACTGAGCCATTGGTTCAGTGGCTACTAGGAATGCAAAATCTAACTCCTTAAGGGAGGTTTTGAGTTCGATTCTGGGGGAGGCCCTGCACTATTCATGATGAATAGTAGTAGGTAAATGATCTAGTCCGTTACTAGGGCTCTGTTGGGTATCGCAAATCCGGCTAGATGTGACAATATTATGGATCCATAATGGCAGGCGTTCGCCCCGAGGGGGTGCGCCCACACCTGGGTAGGGGGCACGTAGTGCAACCCAGGGTGTGACAAAAAGGCCTTATGTATACATGAGGCCTTCTTGTCAGGACTTCGTATACATAATATTGTCATATCGCCATGTAGCAATCCAACCGCAGCTGGTCTACATCGAAACGATTATTTGTCCCCCTGCACACCGCAGCGCACATGGAGGGCCTCCCCCGGTTCGAACCCAGGACCTCCCCCTCAGGGAGTCCTCCGTCGCAACCGAGTAGCCACTGAACCATTGGCTCAGTGGTTACTAGGAATGCGAAATTAGACTCCTTAAGGGAGGTCTCGAGTTCGATTCCTAGGGAGGCCCTGCACTATTCATGAATAGTGGCAGACAAATAATCCTTTCGATGTAGACCAGCTACAGTTGGGTTGTTACATGGCGATATGACAATATTATGGATCCATAATGGCTAGGCGTTCGCCCCGAGGGGGTGCGCCCACACTTGGGTAGGGGGCACGCTGTGCAACCCAGGGTGTGACACTTTAGGATCAAATGAAAGCTCTCCCCACGATATATCGGTCCATTTCAGATCATTGAACGTATTGGAAAACTAGCATATCGTCTATCCCTTCCATCGTCCATGTCTAAGGTTCATGACGTTTTTCACGTATCTATGCTTCGAAAGTATCATCCTGATCCTTCACATATCACCCCTCTAGTCGAGGTTCTGGTTAAAGAAGGAAATAAGTATCAGGAGAGAGCGATACAGATTATGGATAGAAAAACTCAAGAACTAAGGCGACGTAGCATACCACTTGTGAAGGTGCTCTGGGATCACCACAAAGTAAAAGAAGCAACATGGGAACTAGAAGAAACAATTAAACAGAAATACCCTGAAATATTTTCTAGTAATAAGTGATGATGTAATACATTGAACGATTTCACTTATCAATAAAATGATGGAACTTACTTTACAATATCTTAATATATTATTTTATTTAATTAACTTTGCAGATGTCTGAAAACAACACAGACATGAGTAATGAGTCATTTACTTCGTTGCCTGCTTGGCAACCAATGAAGACTCCTTCAGACTCTGAAGCAAACCACAACTTCTTCGCATTACCAACTCTATCGCCCCACAGACAGCGATCCTTATAGCCTAAGTATGCATGGGTTTTTCGTAACAATATTGCCTGAAACAATCCTGGCAGAATCTCCTACCAAAATTGTCAAGAGGCCGAATTTGGACAACAACACGAAAAAATATTCCATCGCTCAACGTACCTCCCCTGAAACGTTATAACTTGCAGTGCCCTACACCACCATCTGTCAGGCAAATGACAGAACCTTCTGAGGACGAATCCGACTCCATTTTCTCTCCATTGTTTGATGATGTTAAGGATTCTATCGGCCACAGTATTATTCAGAGACCTTACCGGCATCACCCTGATCTTGTCAATCTTGATGAAGGTGGTGAATCTCACGATGATAACAATCATCACTACGTGAACTGAAATTTCGAGGGCGAAATTCTTTTAAGGAGGGTAGAGTCTGGTTTAGACAAAAAAAAAAAAAAGGGCTCGCACGAACCTTCGAGCATGCTTTTGGCTATAAAATGCCCTCCCTCCTCATTTTTCACACCACTCATCCTCTCTCTCTCTCTTCTCTCTTGCTCCTTGTTGGTTTATCACTCTCTTTGTGATTTTCTCTCTCCTCTTTTTGAGAGACTCTCTTCGCGGTGCAACGCGATTCTGTTCAGGAGGCGGCGCCAGTGCTAGAAAGAAGGATTATCTGAAGGTGGGGAACAAAACATAGGTTTGCGTGTCTTATGACTTTTATTAAAGTTTACATTCATTTATCATTATGTCTACTATTCATTTACACTACATTATTTTGTATAATGTTCATACCTGTCATACTTATGTCTGTATATTTGGAGTTCATGTATTACACTGTTACTATGCCGGATTAGTGGTCAATCTGACTCAATCAGACTTAGTCTTGTCCTCAGTAACTTTAAACAGTGAACGGGAGGCAGCGTGCTGCTCTAAATGATTGGTATTTAAGTGGACCTTGTGTCTCACCTCTCAACTAGAGACTGATCTGGTTGGTCTTATTTGAAAGCTATCAGCTTGTACAAGTGATACTGAACATCTTAACTTTACACGTGGTGATACTAACCTGATAAGAAACACCAGACGTTGCCAAATCCTATCTAATGTTAGTAAAGACCGGACCTGCTCATGCATTGGCTTCATACATAAGCACTACCTAGGGATGTAAGTGGTTCATGATCCACAAAATAGTTAGAAGCAATGCTCACTATTCTTGATATTTCCTTAGAGAGGGACGTACAATGAGAACCCGAGATTTCCTGGGGATGGACATCTGTAGTGAATCTAAGGCGACGACGTTGGGGAGGGACGTACAATGAGAACCCGGATTTACCTGGGGATGGACATCTGTACGTGAACTCAGGGAGACATACAGTCATGAAACCATTATGAGACGGTGTCATGCATACATACATGTTGTATTGATTATGATTCTATGTTGTGTTTATGTGATATTTGATTATGAAGTTTCCTTTATTAATTGTCATATTCACGAACTATTTTACCCATTGGGCAATAGCTCACCCCGTTGTTATCCAATTTTTCACAGGAGTTTAAGATGAACTGAGTGAAGGTTTTTGGGCCCACATTTTGCAACCCTTGTTAATTATAGGAGGATTTTGGGATGATGTTCCCTCAATCATATTTTGTACAAAAATACATTCTAAAGTTAATAAAATCATATTTGTACTCAATTGTGTACCTACGTACTCGGTTACTTTTATAATGTATTCGTGCCCTGCCTGTGAGTGTTCCGCCGGTTTAGGCTCGCCCGGGCAGAGTGTGACAAAGACTCTATATAATCTGATCACAAAGAGTTGTAGAATCCAATAATGAAAAATAAATTGTTTTTCAAATGTCTTGAAGAAATAAGAAGATGGATCCTAGAGTGTAAATCCTTTCCATACTAAAAAAAATTATAAGAAAGAAGTTCTAAAAATAGTTTCTTTCTTAAAAGAAAACTAAAAAAATAGATGGATGGAAAGATCCCATTCCATCTAATTTCAAAACGTGATTCAATCATGAATCATGTGACTTCAGTCATGTTTGAGTTTCAAAGAGAGTTAGTTAATCAAATGGAGAAATTACGATTGACATCTCTAATAATAAAAAGAAATAACTTTAATAATGAAAATATAACGCCTGTTCAGTTTTTAGAATGACCTTCTTTATAAGACTTTTAATCCAAGACAATGTTTTAAGATACCTTCATCTCCATAACGATGCATAGTGATTTATTCTCTTATTCAAATTCATCTTTTAAACCCACATTATTTGGCATTTGCCTATATTTTAAGATTCAAAACACTAGATAATTAACACTTTGACTTTTTTACGTGGTGATCTATGACTATTGTTAATTTGATGGACATACAACACTATTCTTTCAAAACTTCAGTAATGAATGAGACTGCTTAACAAATTCTATTGAAAAATTTATTAACACACAAAAGCCAATCAAGAAAATGTTTTCAAATTTCTCTTCATTTTCAACTACATAAAATTTCAAATGTCACACAACAGACTCACTAAAACTTTGTAAAATCTTAAGAAAGAGTCTCTTCAACTTAATTACTAAAAGTAAACAAAGTAATGAGTAATTAAATGCTTCAAGGTTTTTTCTTTTTTTTTTAAAACTTATGATTCAAGGTGCACACTAATGATTCACTCTCGATATTATCAATGACAACAACGATTAGTTAATTTATTTTCTTATTAGTTATTTTTATATTCATTGTATTTCATTATAATTGTTTGTTTGTGTGGAAATATTATAGTGATAATTGAGTTTCCACATTTTGATTAGGTTAGGCTATATATTGAGGAAATTTCAATAAAGACACTTTTGATGAATTAAAAAAAAAATTGCTCTCAACTCTACCTTTTTCTTTCTTTTATACCTGGCACTGCCATTATTTAGTATCAAAGTTGGAATAATTACAGTATCTTGTAGATCCTAGTGATTTTGTTGCAAGGCTTTCACTAAAAACAAACTCAAAACACGTAGCATGGGCAATAAATCCATGTTAACCCATATTTTTGTGCCGGAGTCTAATAATCCTTCTCTCTAATCAATTGTTGAAGGTCGGATTAAGTGATGTCGGAGGCAGCAACAACAATTGGTTGGGGCAATTGGCTTGAAAGGAGCTCTTAGTTTCATGGAGAATGAAAAACAATGAAGAATTATAACATCTTTCAAAATAGATGTTATGGCTAAGTAACAACATCAAATTAAGCTCAAAACTACGACTAAAATGAAGATGGGAAGGAGACAATAACTGCAACGAGAAATTCTAATTAAATAGAGTTGAAAAAAAGAGAGAGTAAAATGGCTTACAGCAACATTGCACTACAGAAAGGTTTGAATCCATGATGAACTTGAGATTGAAAGATGTTATGAAGATATAAGGAGGACAAATTCATTGGATCGAACAAAGATGATTGAAACACAAAATTGGGTTTTTGATAATGCAAATTAGAAAATGGCAATGGCAATGAAAGAGATGGAGAAGAATGGTGGGATGGTTGCATGTTGATTACTTTGTTGTAGATAATAAACAATTGCTTATCTCTCTAAAGATTGTGGTTATAACAACAATTCAAAGTGTAATCTTCATTAAACTTTGGTGTTCAAGGAGTTATGATGTCATTATTAGTTTTACTAGGTAACTAGGCAGTGAGCCCATATGTTATCAAGCATGGAATGAAGCATGAGAATGGGGCGTTCTTCTTCAAGAGAGGAAAAACCCTTTGTGAGATTCATTTAGAAATGATTAGCCTAACAGAGACGACAACCGCAACGAGAAAGGCTGAAGTTTTCTAAATAACGTTCCAATTACCCTTTTCATGTTTCTTCATATACTCCATTTAGATCGCATCCTCGGTCACCATCCACATCCTTTTTTTGAGATTGGTGGCACCACCATCACTATTAGACCCACCAGATCCATCACTGGATCATCACTCACTACACCATTTTTGGGCATCGTCCTCAACCCCATATAAAAGTTGTTTATTTACTTAGATGCTTATTGGGGATAAGCAAGGTAATTAGGATTTTTTTTACCTATTATAGAGTTTGATTATAATAGTCCAGTTCCTTGTTCTATAGGTAGGTCCCTTGAGATTGTCTATGGATCTAGTTGCCCCCTAATTGTCGACCATTTACTTCCACAAAGCCTTTTGCCCAGCATCTTCATGATTTACATGATAATATTAGCGAAAGATTGTACTTTCCTATGAAAATCAAAAGTTTAATGTTGATTTGCACCATAGGAATATAGAGTTTAATGTCAATGAGTATATGTTGATTTGTATCCGTCCTGAACATTTCACTCATTATTCTGGTAAAAAGTCACATTCAAGTTCTTCTAGCCAATTTCAAATCCTTAAAAAACTTTGAACTAAAGCATATGTGCTTGATTTGCCAACTATATATTATGAATATTACACAAGTTTTCAAAGGGGAGAACTTATTACGTAATCAAGGTATTTTGAGCTCATATATTATCAACAATGATGACAATCAACTAATTTATTTTCTTAAGTTATTTTGATTTATTTCCTTATTAGTTATTTTTATATCCATTCTGTTTCATTATAATAGTTTCTTTGGATAGAAATATCATGTTTCGTAAATTAGGTAATAGTTGAGTTCCAATATATATTTTTCAAGTGTTATTTTTTATTTATTTCCCAACTTTCCATCTATGGTGTACATAATCATTAGTTATCATATACTATATTAGAAACAAATTATATTAGAATTTTGATGGTTAAAATGGTTTAAGAAGCTAGGTTAGTAGTCATTGTGAAGAGTTGAAAGTAGCTGAAAGTATATAATACAAATTTTAAAGTAATAGGAGCTGAAAATTTGCCTTGCAATAAGGCTCAAGTTAGCGTTAAAATAAATAAATAAGGCTAAAGTAATCTCCACTTTCTTGCATTTTTCTTGTTCATAAACTTAATACGTACATGCAATTATTTTTTTTTACTCTTTTTTATGAATAATGAGATTTCATTTTTTTTTTGGTACTCTCTTTCCATTTATAAATAGAAAAAGACATTTATATTAGTTTTCTTATTCGGTAGTAATAATGATAACAATTTTATTTTTCATTTGATATTTAGAATTTTAATTAATAATTAAAAAAAAACTTTATCTACAGAATTAGTTGTAGTAAAAAGAGATTAAACATTTGCTTGTCAAGATCAAACATGAGAATATGAATAATGTTTGCATCTATTTAGAAGAGATAGTTATTATCAAAAGTAACACATGTTCATAATATAAAAGTTTTATACCATTATGTACATAATATAAAAGTGTGAATAAAAATAACGAAATTATTTATTTATTTTAAGTAATTTTTTATTGTATTTACAAATAAATAATCAGCGTGAGTTGTTGGATTATAGTGCATAAAAAACTACATTAATTAAAATAACGTACAAATAAATTATAATTGTTTTAGTTATTTTCTATTATTATCATTGAAAAACTTAAAGAAAAAGCATAAAAATGAAACATATTATTGTGTATAAATGTTTCTTTTTAATATTGGTTTAGAAAAGACAACTTTATAAACGTTTAAGTTCTCTAATATCATAAGTTCAGTTTGTTTTTTAATAACAACTTTGATTAATGTTTGTTATTGACTGTATACTCCAAATAAGCATTTAAAATCAAAGAACTTTAAAATGACTATATATTTCAAATAAGCATTTAAAATCAAAGAACTTTAAAATGACTATATATTTCAAATAAGCATCTAAAATCAAAGAACTATAAAACATTGGAATGAAGTTCTATTAAAACTCTTTAACAAAAATCTTGATTCATTGAGATGAAGTAACATAACTTGCAATCAACCAGAAGGCCTCATAGAAGAAGTGAGACAAAGAAATAAAAGGCATGAAATTTAACTTAATAATTAATGATATAAAGAATCACAATACAAATATGTTAAATTGACTCGTATTGTTGTAGTGACAAACAATGAAATAACTAAAATAATTAAATTAACATTGGTAATTCAATCTCTTTAGAACTTCAATTAGTTCCTAAATTAATTAAAGACTCAAACTCAAATCCAAAAATAATGAACTTTTCTGAGTAGTACCAATAGAGCGAAGAGGATCATGATGGATCTTACTCCTATGTTGTCTCATATGACCACCTAAAGCTTGCCCTGTTAAGAATATTGTGCCGCACATTGAACACTCATGCTTCTTGTTCGTCTTAATCTTTTTAATCCGATGTTGATTTTTTCTTAATTCAGGGTTTCTATGACTTGCTTGGTGACCTCCAAGCGCTTGATACGACGAAAATTCACGATTACATGTCTTGCACTTGTAGAAACGATACAACGTCAAGCACTTGGCCTCCCTTTCAATGCTACTCTCACAAGTACTAATTTCCTCTTCTTCTTGGCTTCTCTTCATCCGCATCATCGGCTTGCATTGGCATTCATGTAAACCCTTGGCCACCCTTTCATTACTCTCACAAGTACTAATTTCCTCTTCTTCTCGGCTTCTCTTCATCGGGATCATCGTATTGTATTGGTATTCCTGTAATTGAGTAGTATGGTCTTGCATTGACATCTTCTTGCATTGGCATTCATGTAAACCCTTGGCCTCCCTTTCATTACTCTCACAATTACTAATTTCCTCTTCTTCTCTGCTTATCTTTATCGGAATCATCATCTTGTATTGGTATTCATGTAATTTAGTAGCATGGTCTTGCATTGGCATGGTTTTGCATTGGTATTCATGTAAACACTTGGCCTCCCTTTCATTACTCTCACAAGTACTAATTTCCTCTTCTTCTCTGCTTCTCTTTATCGGAATCATCATCTTGTATTGGTATTCATGTAATTGAGTAGCAAGGTCTTGCATTGGCATGGTCTTGCATTGGTATTCATGTAAACACTTGGCCTCCCTTTCATTACACTCACAAGTACTAATTTCCTCTTCTTCTCGGCTTCTCTTCATCGGTATCATCATCTTGCATTTAGTACTGTTTTTTATGATCTGGATCGTCTTTTTGTGTTCTTTACTTCCATTCTTTTGAGTGCCGTTCGAGGCTTTCTTAACGAGAGAATAGTTAAAAGGGAACTCCTGTATATAAACGTAGAGATTAGCATGGGTAGAGTCCATATCGTTAGTCATTTTGATCCATTAAACGACATCAAAATTAGAAATTATCGAACCTTCGGTATAAGTCCAAGCCAACTCTCACTATATAGGAACTTTACCGTACGTGGAGTTCATTGCTTCATGCAATTACATTAGAATCCAAATCTAGTTAAATTTATGTAACGTGCCATCACGTGCACGGTCTTTTCTTTTCTATTTTAATTTAAACTAATAGGGCAATTTAATTGTAGTTAATATTGTAATTGAACTGCAACAACATCTATTATTTTAATTTTAATTTTTTTAGCCTATTTCATATATATCCTTTCTCCTTCAGTCCTTTTTAACTTAGTCGTTTGCATATTACATAAGCATGATCAGGACGCAGTGCGTGTGTGGTGGACTAATAATAATGTGGGAATGAACCTTCTCGGAAAGTTCAAAGGAATTAACTTAGCATGAAAGGAAGCCAAAGTTACGGAAGCAAGCTATATATCTAGAAGATTAGATAAAGAAAGGAAGTGATGAGATTTTAGAATTCGGTTGGACCGTGTGTGGGAAAGCTTGACTGCACGTACGCTCTTTATTCTGTGAGTACGCGTATTACACTTTCACCTGTTTTTTCCCAATATATATATATAGGTTCTGCTTATATTATACATAGCTTAATTGTAGCCTAAATAAATAAAAACACTTAATTCTTAAAGACAAAGAAATGTCTAAGCTGCATTTAGGTCGTAATATAGAAAGCTGATCGACTTTTTATCGTTTTCTGAAAACTAAAGGTTATTTTTTTGAATAAAATGTTTACAAACTGTTTTTGAATTTAACCAACTAGATATGTTTTCTATTTTTTATTTTTTATTTTATAAATTCTTAAACACCTGTAATCGTTGCAATTTTGAGGTGCCCATGTACAATTAATCCTATGTTGAATCTCAATTTCGTGATATTACTGCTATTTTTTAAAATAATGTTTATATATACACAAGAAAGATGGCTTTTGCCAACACTTTCGTGACACATTTCTTGTATTAAAGATAAAAATTGTCTAAAAAAGAAACTTATTTGTGACATTAATGAATGCCACATAAACTCTTATATGGTAATTTTGTACGTTATATGCTATGTATGCAGATGCAAATCATATTATTCTTGAGAAGATTGTTCCAAAAAGAGCTTGTTGATATTCTCCGGAGTCATAAGTCTACAGTTGTGAAATGGAACTATAAGACTAAAAAGAAGCCTAATGGTTAAGTGTTTTCACATACTGAATTAAGGGGGATAATAATGTTAATTTAGATTTACTCTAAATCTGAATTAAGGGGGGACGTTAGAGTTATTTTATTTGTATTAGGAGTTTTATTTTGTGTTTGGAGTTATAATTAGTTTAGGATATATAGAATCATGGTTAAATTTGGATTTTCAATTTGATTGCTTGTGAAAGGCCTTATGTAATTAAAAATTATTAAGAGATTATTGAATAAAATTGTCTTCCCATAACTACTCTGTTAGTGGATGAAAGTCAGTTTAGTAAAATACTCGTAATTAAGCACTTTTTGCACAATAATTACTAGTTAAATAATTTGAATATTAGAATTAATATTTTAAAAAGGTTGGAGTAACCAACTGTTTTCCAAACAATGCACATCAGAACTCTTGGGGCTTATTTGGTGCGCGAGATTGAATGAGATAAAATTTTTTTTAGTCTCAAGTTCATGTTTGGTTGTCGATTAGGATGAGATAAAAAATAATCTGATCTTCATTTTTATCCCATTATAATGAGATAAAATAGTGATGACCAAAATGAGTTATCCCATTGTAATGGACTTTGTATTTCTTTTCTTCTTCTTTTTTAATTTTATTTTATTATATTTTATTCAATTCAATTCAACCTTATAAAAATAATTTTATCTTATCCATACACCAAATCGCTTTTGGTGATTAATTAATTAGCTAAGGGAATTTGTTAGAAGGTGCTGTGAGTTCCACACACACTATCCAATTTTAAATATTCTTTTATTGGGTACGTATGAACACAATTCATGATTAACAACAACCACATAGATATAAATATATAACAGACGACTACCAAAAAGTTACAAACAAAAGGTCGTTGGACTTCAACATTAATTAACATACACATGTATGTATGGGATTAAAAAAGCACTACTTTTTGGAAGATGATCATACAGACTCTAAGAAAAGGGTAGGTTTCTTCAAGAGAAAGAAATGGTTAATTAGAGTGTTCAAAAGAGTGATCTTTCCGCGACGGGTATAATTAAGCGCAAAATTCCACGGTTGAAGTTGGAGATCAACGTCATGGTCGTTTGTAGGGTTAATTAAACTCTTACGTGAGCAAAGCGTATATTAGAGAAAGGGCGGAAAGTAGCTAGTGCAAGGATAGGCTCAAACGATGTGATGTGGATCCAAATAGGCAAACATATTAGGATAATATAATAAAAACAAGAGGAATGCAACATTGATTGAAAATTTTACATTAATTACTATAAATTACGATCACATCAATTTTTAATTTTAATACATTAAAACAATATAATTTTTTATAAATTTATAAATTTGATGTGAATGTTTGACATATTAAATTTATAATAATTGGTGTAGAGGTTAGTATTTTTCTAAGAGCAATAACATCTCCAAGGTAAGAATTGCTGCAAAGAAAAGAAAAGAAAAAAAAGTTGCCTAAATGTCAAGGTCTTCTAAGATCATAAAATGAAAATGTTCAATTGCAAAAGTGCACCTATTTAATGAACCTAAAGCTCTAAAGTGCACCTACTTAACAATTTTTTAATTAAAATTATTTAAATTAAATTAATTCATGTAATTCACATGCAATAAGTACAAGTAATTTTCTCTTTTATTTAATAAGCCTTGGATATTTTTAAAGACCCGAAATTGTGTTTTTCAGTTTGCTTTTAGGCATAGGTAAGTTTTACGCATAACATAAAGTATTAGTCAATAAACATCCTATTTAAGCTTTTTTTCTAGATATTGTGGAACCTTATATTCCCACACATATGCAAGGGCCCAATGACATGATTACCCTTAAAAAAAAAATTATTTCACAAATGCCATCTCTACAAAAATATTGTCAGGATTGCCTTAATTTACTGTTCATAACTCAGTCAGCGTGCCAAACAAGCGCCACGTCAGCGCGGAGGTGACATTTTTTTTAAGTGAAGGGAAGGCGTCTTTTGATGCAATCCTGACAATATTTTTGTAGGGATGGCATTTGTGAAATAATTTTTTTTTTAAGGGTAATCATGTCATTGGGCCCATATGCAAGGGGGCATTTAATTAATTAGTTGTTTTCTAACATTCTTGACCCATGGGAGATATATTAATAAGACACAAATGGGTAAGCTACTAACTACTTGTTAGAGCCTACGAAGGGCAGGTCATGATGCAATAGTACACTAAATACATAGTTTAGTAAGCCCTTGAATGGTGGAAGAATTATGCATTGAGTATATATGTGTCTGTAATCATTAATCATTATTGGACCACATATTAAGCATAAGACATGTCAGTCATGCCAGTCTTGCCCAGTAAGATGTAATACAAATCAGGTAGATATACCGATCTGTTCTGGACGATATATTATTCGCCATAATGATCGGATCAATATAGGAGAGCTCCAGGTCGGTAGGTTGGGCTACCAACCTAGATGACAGGTCAACAACTATAAAACGACAATATTAGCCCGGTAGGACATAATGTGTCCTGCCGACCTAAAGCTACCGATCTCTTTTACTGACTATATTTTTGCTTACAACCAGACAGAATGGAAGACTCCAGCTCGGTGTACCAATCTAACAAGGTCTACGACTCTGAAACGGATGACGACTAAACGCAGGTTCAAATAGGGATAAAGCGTGATTTACTGCGATAAGTTCAGGATTTACTCCTTATCCGACTGTGATAAGGCCTGAAGCTATATTAGTTCGACTAGGAGGCTACTAAGTCATCATAATCCCGTAAGGATTGCACCAGATCTTCCTAATTCTACTAGGAATCAAATGTGCTCTTCCAGCACAAGATTGAGTCATGATTCTACAACTCTACTACAAGGCCAAAGATCTTCAGTCCTCTCTATAAAAAGGCCATAATCCCTAAAGGGGAGGTAAGCAACTCTCGACCCAATTCAGTACCAATAACTCTACGGAGCTCTGAACTAACTTAGACATCTGAGGGTCTTTGACCGACACCACACCGATGTTCCTCACGATAGCCTATTCTCTTTTGTTTTGCTCTCTCAGATCATCAATCTTTGACGACCTTTCTAGTACTCCGACGAGTCTCAGTTCATTCTATTCCCCTCACTTCATCGTCTACTAGTGTTGGTCAAATCTTGAACTAACAATCATACTCTAACAATTATCATAATAATTAATAGTCCTCGTAAAAATTAAAAGTCATTTAATTAACTTAGAATATGGGATTTTTTTTTTTTTTGGGTCAATGTATAGTATTTATTGCATTGGAGCATCACATACATCCAAATTATTGCAAATTAATGAATTAAAGACAAGGACAATCCCAACTAGTAATATAGAGAACATATTTTCACACTAAGGCCTAACAAGGTCATAACAAGCTATCAATAGGCGGCACAACTCCTCATCTCATGAGACTGAGGAGATTTGAACCTTCCAATATCTCATACGAATGGAGGTAGATCTGGGTGAGCCACCGGCCATTGCCTTAGAATATGGGATGTTAGTCGCCCTAAATAAACAAAATTAACTCAAGAAGAGTGACATCCCTAAATGAGCAACCAAAGAAAAAACAAATGGAAAAAATATAAGAATGTACGTATACCAAAATATACTAATTATTGACGAACAGAACAGAGAATTAATGGTTTAGTCAACCGGCTTGGTCTATCACGAACTACTTACATTTAGCTAGACTGTAAAATTATCATCACTAGTTGTTTATTTAAGTTAGCATACAAATCATATATACGTGTATATATATATATGCATGCTAATTGTGTATATGATTGCTCTCTAGTACTCATTGACAAAACCTATTAGGTGTTTTATTATACTTGAACTAAATCTGAGTAAGACCATCTACTTAAAATTATATGGATCGCCCTTGTTGGCAAGTAGCCATACATCTAACATGATTTAAAATAAATAAATAAACTACATGCAGGAATATTGATTAGCTGAGTGTATGCCTTCCGTATTGATCTCCTCAATTTATTTACAGAGATGCCAAAATATATATGGGATGTCTTCTTTGATTGTTATTGCTCTCTCTTTCCCTAATATTATCAGCATAAATCTTTTTATTCACCGAAAAAAAAAAAAAAATCTGATTGATCAATTCATGTAGTCAAACGGGGAGAATTACGCTCCAGTGTGTACTTTGAGATTGGAATCAGCTCTACATATGTGATATAACTTACCTACTAGAGTTATTAATTAGATCTTTTAAATCCATATAAAATTAAAAGAAGGTATGAACTAATTAGAAGCTAGCTCTAACAATTTTCTCAATCTCTGGATGGAAACCCAATATTGGGTCATTCGATCCATATATATATATATATATACCAAAACATTAAAAATATAGTAGTCTGCATGCTCGAGAATGTTTACAAGGAATTAATAATAAATAAGCCAAAATAATAACAGCTTATATACATAGATATATATTTATATATATATATATATATATATATATATATATGTAGATAATAGCTTAAAGATCATAAATGAAAAAAATAACATATAAGAGAACAGAAAGCCCAATATAACCTAAATAAAAAAATTAAGGATGGGCGGGCTAATTTTTCTTGAACACTCACTTCCAATATTGTCGAACTTCAAATCATTCTCTAAAGGAGTCAAATTCAAATCCAAGCATAGAAAGCTTTCATTATTCGACTTCGTCTTTAAAGTTGGAGTGGTAGTAGTTTCTACAGAAGGGTCAGGAGGATCATGAAGAAGAAGATCAGAACTATTCATATTCCTGTGTCGCCTCATATGACCACCTAAAGCCTGCCCAATTGCAAACTCTACCCCACAAATTGGGCATTCATGCGCCTTCTTATTCTTCCACGTTGATCTGTAAGTATTAATCTGATTGTCACGATGAGGAACGCCGGCTCGTTCTTGATCATAATCTTCATCACGAAGATCATCTTCTTCTGCAATCATATTCCTAACTGATTTTCTGTGACTGGCTCGGTGACCCCCTAGTGCTTGAAACGATGAGAACTTCCGGTCACAAGTCTTGCACTGATATACGCGACTTGATGATGATGGAGTTGGATTAATATTGTAGTTGTTGTGTTTATTCCCTTGAGAGCTAAGAAACACCATACAGTTAGCCATGGTTGCCATGCTCTCTTTGCTCATTATCTTAGCCCTTTTGGGCTTCTCTTCATGCCTATCTCTCTCTCTTTATATCATTTGCTTTTGAAAGAGTATATATGACTTCAGCTTGACCTTGCACATTAAGTAATTTCTTTAGCTTGGGTGCCAAGTCGGATATTTTTTGTACAGTTAGAAGTATATATGGTTTTGTGTATATATTCCTAAGTTATTCAACTTTTTTTTTTCTTTTTTCTAAGTTATTTCTAAGTTTGTGTGTGTATATTTCTAAGTTACTCAAGTTACAGAAGTGAGAATATGTTTGTGGAGAGGTTTAGTTCGTCAGAGTAAACGCAAGCGTGAACGCGTTGCTGACCCATTGGTTTGAGAAGGTTCTTGGAAACTTCCAAGTGATGCTACTTGGACTTGGAAGTGTGAAATAAAGAAGCCGATATAATGGTGGTTGGAA
This sequence comes from Paratinospora sagittata, assembly GCA_035771175.1. Lineage (NCBI taxonomy): Eukaryota > Viridiplantae > Streptophyta > Magnoliopsida > Ranunculales > Menispermaceae > Paratinospora > Paratinospora sagittata. The sequence continues at coordinate 15,802,457 of CM069606.1, read as the reverse complement.
ACTTAAGGCATAATTAGAACATTTCAAAGTGATAATTTTGGCTGAGACGTGTGCAGTTGTCGATCCCTCGAATATATCCTCTACCCCGTTATTGCTAATTGAATGCTTTTTGTGTACTTAATTTCCTAACACCTGCTGACTTCATTATTAATTTCACACCCTATTTAATTTAATTTAGGTTCTTAATTTAAACAGTATTATAATACCTAAAGGGTTTGCAATATCGGTGCGATGAACATGTAATATTTATTTTAATTATTTAAAAATTTATTACATATTATGTAATTAAATTATTAATAAGATTTTAGAAAAATAAATTAATATTTAATTAGTTTTTATTTTATATGTCGTAAAAGAAGATTACAGAGGAGTGAAGAGTACATTAAGATAGAGGTAGAGATAAAAATAAAAAGATTTATGCGAAACAAAAAATGACGTGTCAATCGATATTATAATTATGTTGTTAGATTTCAGGAAAATTAATGATATATATATATATATATCATTGGATTACCAATTTTTCGGCACTCTGGTAGTGCCCTCATTTTCTTTAGGATGAGACTAATCCACCCAGACACTTGAGAATTCGAAGAGTAAAGGCTTTCTCTTCCAATTAAAGATTTATTGAAGGGGAAAGGTCCTTCAACCTCCTCGGGTTCGATCTCATGGCCACCGAACCAACCTTACTTCATGAAAATTAATGATATTACATATACTATTGAGTGTCCCAAAAGCTGCCTTATTTGTATAAGCTGTCATTTTTCTATATATTTTCCTTGATTTAATAGAAAATGATAGGTTAGAATATTTTTCTTGAATATATATGTCAGACGACATGAGAAAGTTCATGAGAGACCCACAAAATTCCAATACTTCTGTCATGGTTGGCTTACCCTAAAGACTACAATGTTCAAGAAACAAGTGACGTGGTACGGTTCTTGGAGTTTCAGGTTGAACAACCAGCTGGGAAAAGTTACTGCTACCTTGAATAATTATGCAATTAGTTTGCTTCATCTTATATAAATTCTCAGCTGTAAGAAAGAAAAGACACCAAAGGAGATCATAAAATTAATAAGAAATGGTGTTGCTCTTACTATATTATACGGCAGCTAGCCATTGGTTAGAGATTTACAGAGTTAGGCCTACATGAACATGGAAGTTTCATGCATGCTTTAGGGCTTTTTTTTTTATAAGATTCATGCATGCACATAGCATGATAAACGAGAGGAGGAAGGTTCTACATACAATGCCAGTAGTTGCGGCAAAAGTTACATAAACAACTTTGACGACGGAGGACCCAATACTTTTTGGTCTTACAAATTAAAGGAAAGTCATATGGCTTTTAGCTTACGCGTCATGTCCCGCTACAGAGATCCGAGGGGCATAGGCCACTCGAATCCGTTGAATTACACATATATCCACGCGTCACAATCGCCTAAACTTACACGGCTAAGTATTGAGTAATGTTGTAAATGGCTCAGTCTAAATTTTAATATATATATTAAATATAAAATATATATGTGCACGTAATTAAGAATATAAAATAAAAAAATATAATATAATTAAAATTATGTTATATAAATATATAATAAAGTATATATAATATATATAAATATAGTACGTACTACAAACATAATACATAATATAATGTATATATAATGATAAAAAAATATAATCAAGTGTATTATTACAATTAAGAATGTATAATATATATTTAATTAAGTAAATAATGTTATTTAATTAAGGGTTTATACTTGTATTATATATACATTATTAAGAGTATGTTTAATTAAGTATATAATACGAATAATTCACATACCTAGTTTATTTCTTAATAAAATAAATAATCTACATACTTATTTTATTTCTTAATAAGAATATATATAGTATACAATTATAGTATAAAATGGTAAAAATAAGAGTATTATATAATTAGATAATATATTATACATACATATAGACACGCACAAACTTATATATATATATATACCAAATATATTTAATTAAGTATACTCTCTAAAAGTATGTAGTAGGGAATTTAACTAAATTATAATAAGGGTTGAGATAAAATTATGAAAGAAGTAAATATATTATCCAACTACATGCATAAACTAATTCATTTAGAATAAATTAACACATATTTAAGATAAATTAAATAAATAATATTTTTAATTTGTATGTTTTATTTAATTATTTAACTAAAATTTATATTTTATTATAACTAATCTAACCTTAAAGTACGTATTTAGTTATATCAGTAGTCCAAAAGCCCAACCCAAAGACCCGACTCAAAGACCCGGTCTATATATTTTTTGAGTTGGGTCTGGGTCAAGACCTTTTAACATTGGCCCCGCCTGAAATTTTATAAGGCCCCGCCCGGTTATTTTTAGGCCTGACGGGACAAAAATGGGCGGGACCGAGCCAAATAGCCTGAATTGTCACCCTTGGCTACATTGCTTAAAAATTTTACACCACCTCACACAAATATGATGCAAAAACTCGTCGTGAGACTTTTTAGGTTTCTTCCCAAAAAGTTTTATAGGTAGAAAAAAAAAAATCTTTAACACAATTATTATTTATTCAATAAAACAAAAACAAAAAAAAAACCAATAAGTTTAATCAAATAAAAATAATTAGCAATAAATTTATTTTTGCTTCCTATGATAAGCAAACTTCCACCAAGATCATTGCCATATATAGATCTTAAATCTAATTTTTTATACTCACCAAATAATTATTTAAATTAGGTACCTATAAATGGTGTACTTAATTATTATCATTGAACTAGTTATTCTAATCTCAATATATTTATTTAATCTAATATTATGAATTATTTAACATTCAAATTAAGTGCATGACTTTAGACTTTTTTCGACCTAATGCTTTGTTGTAATTATAAGAAAGTGGAAAATAGTTATTATATTTAATTTTTAAGTTAACCATGAAATTATCATTTTATTTACCATATAATTTTTATTATTGAAATAAAATAATTTAAATATATATTTTTTTTATTGTAATACTAATCAAATTAATAATCAAATAAAGGGGGAGTCTTCAATCAATTACCCTTCTCTCTTTTTTAAATTACAAAATTATTCTAATACCATTAATCACGTTTTATTTAATGTATAAAAAAAACTTGTTGGAAACTTAAACCTGAAAAATCTGACGTTAAATCTCTGTATCAGATTTATGTCAAATGTGTACAATTTTTAGGGTAAATAGCATTTTTGTTTCAGATTAGTTGAGAAATGGGAGCTCAAAGGGAACGTTCACTTGAAGTTTCTTGAGATTGTTGTACGGTCTTTTTTTTTTTGGGAAAAGAGATTGTTGTACTGTCTAATGTGTTGAAAGTAGACGCTGAAAATGGGTACCAATAACAATGACATATCTTATTATTTGTTAGATTATTTAAGTGATTAATTGAACGCTATTAAACGCATCAATTATTCCGCACCATCTTTTTTTTTTTTTTTTCTATGAGAACAAAGAAGCCCAAATACATAGAATATCATGTAAGAAACTACTTCACCTAAAAACTATACTTGACAAGTGAAAGATGAATTATGTCTATGATCTTGTGTTATTATTATAATGAGAATATTTAAAACTGTTCACGATCAAGCTTTTTTACTGCCTAAAATGCGCCTGAAAAGTTTATTTTAAGTTTTTATTAAAAAGTTCACTAATTTCATTATCAATAACGGTAAAGTAATTTTAATATATAATAGGCTTTCAATTCTGATTTTAATAAGGGTAAAGTAGTTTTAATAAGTCAAGTATTTGGACTACTTCTTACTTTCAACACATCTCTTACATTATAGGCTTTCAATTTTATTATTATTTTTTTTTTCATTTTACCCTTCTAACTTTGAATCTTTTACTTACCCATCTTCATTCCTATATCTATACAACTTTACATATTGTAATTGTGTCAATATGTGTGTGTGTGCATCTCAATTCGCACTTGCATTTATACTAGTTTTGTGTTTAAATTATTGTGTATCAATATGATTTCAGAAAGATTGATGATGCACAATTATTGATGTCGTAAATTATGTTTAAATTGATATTAATGTTAAGGACAAAATAATATCATATATTCTGTTTATTATTTAGTTTTATAATTAATCAAGCACCAAGTCAATAAGGATGACCTGAAAAAAAAATATCATTGACTACGTCTCAAGGTCTTGAGACTCAATCCATTAATTGAGCTTAAGTTATAAGCTCATTAATTGCATGCATGTTCTTCTTTGGGCCACCCAAGACACACATTAATTAAATTCCTTTTCATCACTTAATCTTTTAATGATCTTGCAAATTTCGCCCTAGTTTAATAATTCAACAATTAGGTTTATGACCATCGAGTTTAACCGTGGAAGTTCTCTCTATCACTCTCTCTTATCCTTTTTCCGTGTTTTTTTGGTTCGTATCTTTTACTTTTCTTTATTTCATTTTCACTTGAAAGATGCCTCTTAGTCACACATTTTCCCCTTTCTGTTGAAATTGCTTCCATTATCTTTACTATTGCTAGACTTCTATTATATTAAATTAAAAAAAAATATTTTATATATGTTAGATGAAAATGTCATTTCTCGACACTTGCACCTAATTCTTTTAAATATTTTTGAAATATACGTATATTGCGCAACATCCTCAAATATACGTGCATTCTCAAAATATTTAAAGAATATTAAGTGTTAGTGTCGAAAAATAACGTTAGCACCCAACGTACATATAACATTATTCTAAATAAATAAATAAAAAACAAAATCATATCTTTATCTTTATTTTTTGTTACACAAATAATCTGAATTAATTAGGGTATTCAAATATAATAATTATTGTCCCCTCAAAAGTTTATGTTATATTTTCTTAATAAAATTACGTTTAAAGGTACGTATAATAGTAATTAGAACTTTCAACTAGCTAATTTCTACTTACAGGAAAACTCTTAGTGTGATCACTTATGGCATTCTCTTAAAATGAATCTTAAAAATCTTATTGTTAATTTTTATTTTAAAAATATTAATGACATAATTAGAAATATTACGGTAATTTATTCGAATAATTTTTTCCGCTACTCTCTCCCATAAACTTGCTTTTTTGGCACTTCTCAAATATTATTTTTGACCTTTCTTTGCCTCTGTTCCTATATTTCTATAAAAAAAAAAAGATAATATTATCCTTTAAAGTCAATAGTATCATCTATGTATAATTCAGGTGCTACATTACATACGCATACGCACATACATTAGTAATTGTAAGTATACTCAATAAAAACTATTCATCAGTTTAATCCAAATTAAATTAAACCCATCCCAATTACTAAATGACTCAAACCAATCAACTCATCAAACCTAAACAAATCAATTTCATTACTGCTGATTGTAAATACTTTCAATTATTTCATCCTTTTTTTTTTCTCTTTTCTTCTGAAGAAAAGACTTTTTTTTTTATCGATATTTTGATATTCGGAAAGTGTCCTCCTCCGCTTTGTAGTGAGACTAATCCTCTTGGACTCAAGAGGTTCGACGGGTGTTTAACGAATTTTTCTCTCTCAATTAAAATATATTTAGGGTAAGACTCGAATTCGTAAAGAGTCTCTTAATCTACCTTAAGGCTTATTTCTGGTACTAACGAACTAAGTCTTCATCGGTGAAAAAACTTTTATTACTATGCATGTTTATTTCATCCTTTATTATTGCCGCTAATCAATCTAACAGTAGACGTTTACCATTAAAACCAGATTTGAAAACTGAAAACCAAAGCCACAGGTCCATATCAATTAAACTGACTTCTAGTGTCCGTACTTGGTGTACGAATAATTCGTCCTTTGGTACCAACCAAGCAATTAAGTCAATTTCCAGACCACTTCCCTCCATCAGACCATGAACTGAGTCAATAGAAAATTAAAAATAAATCACTTTCATAACTTGGGTGACATCAGTACCATTTTCAATTTTTTAGAATTTTCTTCCATGCTCAGTCCGTCTAGCTAGTTTCAAAAATTGCCACCTATGTGATGTTGAACTCTCATGCTTAGAGTTTGAATATATGGCTAGTCATCAATTAATTGTATATGATGCCATGTATGTAGCCATATTAATTACAGCTCAATCAGAAAATTTGATATCTTTAATTAATTAAGAATGTTATTATTTTTTATGTTTTTTTTTTTTTTGAGGTCAGAGTGTGTATCGAGGACATATCTTTTCTAATTCTTCTAAAGCACAGTCATAAACATTCAAGTACGTCGTTAACTAACAAATGGTATGAGATATCCCGAATTTGAGACCTTCAAAATAAGTGCGTTTGCACCCAACTACTGAACAAATGCACCGCTGATTACAAGCATTTGATTTCATAAGTCCAAATGGTTGAATTAATAAAATTATAAGGACCACCTCACAATCTCACTACTCTAAAGCAAATCAGATCAACCGTCTAGAGCCCATATTCAACATTTTGCTTTATCAAATGATAGATGGAACGACCATTATAAATCACTACCAATAGACACGCCGTATAGTTGAAATAAAGGCTTTAATTGAGTTTAGTAAAGGAAACGCCTTATGTTATGTTGTCATTGTATGACAAGCTACCTTCTTAATTGTCAATGATAGTTAACTTCGTGGCCAAAGCTACAAAGTCATTCGGTGGATAAGGATCACGTGATTTGATGGAGCAAAAGAAGAAAGATTGCAGAGGAGGCACCTTACCATCTTGAAATTCGGAACATGAACAAATGCGTGTGTTTCAACAATAGTAGTCTTTTTCTACTTTCAAACTTGGCAAAGCATTATAGGCCCTTCGAATGTAGCTAAGAGATGTCACAATTCGGGTATAGAACCCAGAACTTTCGTGCCAAAAAAAAAAAAAACAGAAAAGCACCAATGGCCTGTCACCAAAACAATAAGTGTTATTGATAACATTTCTTATAGAAAATTATGTAAAAGATAAACATTGCATTCAAAAAGTTCATTAATTTTCTATAATGATGCTTTTGACAATATTTTTCTAATGTTGTTAAAGGTATAAATTGCTCTAGTGTGTGTTTGACATGCAGCCTATGAAAGTTTTCTCAAAAAACTTGCTTAAGCAAATTTTTTAGAGAATTTTCTCATGATTTCTTATTGTGCATGAGAAAATGTTTTATATGACACAGAGAGATTGCAAAAATAAGAAGTTCAATTAAATACTCAATAATGCCAAAAAATTTCTTCTTGTTACATCGATCTATAGGTGAGAAAAGGTTGAGAAAATATTTTCAAGAAAATGTTGGCAATCAAACAAAAACTTTCTTAAAATCTTTTATTTTCTTGAGAACAGACCCTCATGTTTGGAATATGATCAAAACTGAAAAATATCAGAACTGAAAATTACCAAAACATGGTAGATAAAATCATGTTCTTCCCACGACATAAACCCAAAGTCCTTTCTTTGGGAAAAAAAAAAAAAGAATAAAAAAATAAATTCCTTAAAACGTTTTGCTGAAAAAAAAAAAAAATTCCTTAAAGGTTTTTTGCTCATTTTCAGTTATTTTATAAATGTGTGTTTTTTAGGACAAAGGCATTCTGGTCATTTTAGTGTTACACTTTTGCGGTTTGCCAAGACTTAGGATCATAGTTAAGGTTGTCAATTTTTTTGTGTTTATTTTTATTTTATTTTTAGTCTCAAGCGTTAAAAAGAATTTAAGGTCTTGAAAATCCTATATATCATTTCTTATAGAATAGTTTTTTGGGCAATATCTAAGAGCATTTATCATTTATATTTTTTTATAAAATATATGTTGATATTTCACACGGTTTTTTTTTTTGGACTACTGCTGAGTGACAACCAGGTGGTGTCCTCCTCCGTATTGTGACGAAACTAATCCACCTAAAAATAGTATTCAAGACAAAATTAATAAATAAAATCATATGCAAAATTTAACCTACCCTAGAAACTTATAACTTTACATCCATAAATTACTTAGACTTAGAACTTTCAAATCGTAAAAAGACAAAAATAAATATCACATAAGGCTTCAAAATTACGTGCAACTTTTCTAATGGAAAACACCAACTACATACAGAAAAAAAAAATACTCAATTAAATAGTATAGTAGATTTACTTATTAATATTAGTAAAAATTTAAAAAGAAATATTAGAGGAATTATTGACCTAGTAGATGCAATAGAAAAAATAAAAATACAAATCTTACAATCTAATCTAGACTATATTAAATCAATAATAAATAATCTAAATATAAATCTTAATAATATCCCTGATAAACAAAAATTTAAAAAAATATTATCAAATAAAACACATAATCAAGTAGATACAGAAAATCATAGACTATTACAAAATATATTATTTGAACTAGAACGATTAAACGAAATACAAAAAGAACAACAAAAACAATTAGCTAAAATCTGGAAAATAATTAGTGAATAAGCCACCAAAAATAATTAAATAAATATTATTATAATTATAAACATAAATATACTAGTCCACATAAGCATATTAATTAGTCAAAGTCTAATAGATAATAGTCATACAGATAGTAGTTATATCTAGTTTCTAATAGACACTAGTCAAAGAGAGCTTAGTAATATCTATTTGTCAACATCACCGTGTCTATTGTTTCAACATAGATCATAAATGCTTTTACTTTTATGTAGTAATAGTTTACCAAATTGTTGAAATAAGCACCTACCATAGTAAAATAAAAAAAGGAAAAAGTAGAATGGTTATAAATTATAAAAGATTAAATTATAACAGCTTATGATAATAGCTATAAAATTCCTTATAAAGATGAATTATTAAATAATATACAAAATTTAACATATTTCTCTAAACTAGACTATAAAAGTGGATATTGGCAAATACCACTAGCAAAAGAATCCTTTTCTTTCGTGCCTTACTCCGAAACTACTATAAAATTAACATTTAATTGCTATATTTTTACTATAAAAGCTGGGCATCTATGTTTACTTCTACTAGGTTTTATAATTTTTAGCTTTATTAATTCATTAATATGATCTTTTATATCTTTTCTATCTTCTAAACTATATGCCAAGTCTGCAACATCCATTTTTAATTCTTTATTTATTATTTCAATTTCATAAGGATGTGCTTTATTAATTGTTGGGTTTTCTCCTATTATTTCTTCTTTTTCTAATTGATTTATTAAATTATTAATATTGATGGATAAATTTGTATTTAAAGAAATATTTGATGGTTCTATGTTTAAAACTTCTTCTAAATATTCACGTACTTCTAATTCTTCTTGAATATTTTTGTAGTCATCATCTATACTAGTAATTTCTTCTACTAGATTATCATTGTAGATTTGTCTTATTGCATTGATGGATTTTGTATAGGGTACTATAGTAGTCTCATATTTAGGTTGGACAAATGTTGACTTTTTAAATAAATATATTCCATTTGCACTTATGAAAAATCCACCATTATTTCCGATTAAGATGTAATACCCTACAATTGTACAAAAAAAAAAAAAAAAAAATTGAACTTCGGGCGCTTTTTTCCTATTTAAGGAACTCCCCCTCATTTCTTACACCAAATCACTTCTCCTTGATTTCTCTCTTCTCTCTCATTTTCCTTGAGTTTTTTCTTCTATCTTTTGAGACTCTCTTTTCTCGACTCTCTTCGTGGTGCAACGCAGTTCTGCTCAGGGGAAGGCGCCAGCTCTCGAAAGAGTTATTATCTGAATGTGGGGAACGAAACATAGGTTTACGTGTCTTATAATTTTTATTAAAGTTTACATTCATTTATTATTATGTTTATTATTCATTTACACTGCATTATTGTGTATAATGTTTATACTTTTCATACTTATGCCTGTATATCTGAAGTTCATGTATTACATTGTTGTTATGCCGGATTAGTGGTCAATCTGGCTCAACCAGACTCAGTCTTGTCCTCAGTAACTTTAAATAGTGAATGGGAGGCAGCGTGCGGCTCTAGACGATTGATATTTAAGTAGACTTCGTGGCTCGCCTATCAAACTGAAGACTGATCTGATTGGTCTTATTTGAAAGCTATCATCTTGTACAACTAATATTGAATGTCCTAACCTTGCACGTGGTGTTACCGACCCTGATAAGGATCACCAGATATTGTCAAATCCTGTCTAACGTTAAGTAAAGACCGGACCTGTTCATGCATTTGCATCATTATTAAGCACCACCTAGGGACGTATGTGGTTTGTGATTCACAAAATAGTTAGAAGCAATGCTCACTATTCATTATATTTCTCTAGAGAGGGACGTACAATGAGAACCCGACTACTCATGGGGAGGGACATCTATACGTGAACTCAGACGACGTACAATCACGGAACCAATACGAGATAGTGTCATGCATACATACATGTTAGATTGATTATAATGCTCTAATGTGTATTTATAATATTTAATTATGAAGTTTGCTTTATTAATTGTTATATTCACGAACTATTTTACCCACTGAGCGTGTAGCTCACCCCATTATTATCCAATTTTTTACAAGAGATTAGGGTGGAATGGGTGCAAGTTTTTGGGTCCACATTTTTGTACCCTTTGTATTGTTCATTGGGGATCTTGGGAGGATGTTTCCTTAACTATTTCATGTACAAATATATTCTGAAATTAATGAAATCAGACTTGTACTTAATCGTGTTTCTGAGCACTCGGTTATTGTTATAATGCATTCGCACCCCGTCTGTGAGTGTCCCGCCGGTTTAGGGGCGTCCGGACGGGGTGTGACATTTCATGGTATTAGAGAGTAAGGTCCACGACCCACCTAAGTCCACCAAATTATAAGAAGAAAATTTTTATTAGATATATATATATTTTTAGAACTATATATATAAATTATATATAGTTGAGATTTATATTAAATATATATCTAGAAAACTTTATAGTTTTTATATAGTTCAGATTCAAATATATATATAGTTATGATTAAATATATATATCTATATATCTATGAATATATGAGATATATATATATAATGTTACTAATAGAAAATTTGGGTTAAATGATGATATAAACATCAAGAGAAAAAAAATAGAAAATATTGTCCAATGGACAAGGCATAAATCTTAAAAATGTTAGGAATATATTTTGTGTATTTCACAAGTTTATTTTCTTTTCAGCAAGATAATGACCTCAAGTGAAGGAACGACTTCCAATAGTCGGGAACCAATTCCCACCAGGCTTACGAAACTGTTCAACAGGGAGGTTATGTGTCACGACGCCCCTGACGTAGGCTGACGTCATGACCGGCACAGTGTACTATACACTGTACATACCCATATACAGTATACAATACACTGTCAGCCTCAACGGACATTTACAAAAATTCCCAATATTTACAGAAATTTTTTTCCTAATATACCACAAATCAAATCCAACATAGATCTCTATAATCATTTCATTCATTCACACATCACATTTTCATTTTATCATCCAATATATTAAGCTATATATGCCCACACATCCCATCTAGATGATAATACATAAATATATATATATATAATGTGTGATAAGTATACATATCAAAATAACAAAAGCTATTTCCTCCAAGCATACATACACATACCAGACGAAGGCTCACGTGATTATCACTCACGGATGTGCCTTTTCCTTTCGACTCAATACCTGAAATATTGGAGGAAATGGGGTGAGCAAACAACAGCTCAGTGAATATAGTTCTTGAGATGACAATTATATACATTTAGAGAAATATGACATTTAAAATCATTTCAAACACTTATTCAACACATGCATCATTCAACGAATATATTATACATGTCAACAACATAAATTGCATGAGTTTTCAATAACACAATGCACAATCTCCCTCCTCCGCAAGGCAAGAGAGCGAGTCTAACCCTTGTATGACCGTTACAAGGTAGCCACAGCCTCTCATTACCCAATTCACAGTCATTTCAAGGGTCGCAACCTTTGTTAGGATAGACCTACTGACAATGAGGACTCGCAAAACCTCATCCGGGTCTAATTCCTAACGAAATGACAATGAGGACTCGCAAAACCTCATCATTACAAACTCCAATTACTAAAATCAGTTTGCATGATCCATAAAACTTAATGCATTATATATAAATATAACATGCATACAATCAAACATTTTATATGCGTACAATGCCATACAAGAACCAAATCAAGAAAACTATACTCACAGTAGAACACGTTCAACTTAAACCCAATCATCGTCGCTTTCTAGTCTAGGTCCAAGTTAAATCCAACTAATTTAACCTGTCACAATCACTCCATAATTCAATTTCATGTATTCATATCTATTTACATATTTAATTTCTCAACTCACTTCATATCACGAATAATAAATCCATTTATGACTCATAAGCAGTTGAAGAAACTACTACATCGTTTCTGTGGTCAATCTAGATATTTTCACAAGAAAGAACAGTGAAAATAAATTTCCAAATCCTATTTTCACGACACCATATACTTAGTTACTAAAACTATCAAATCATATCCAAAAATCACAATCTTAGCATCGAAACGTCCGGAATTCAGTTCTCTACGATTCTATGATTTCAAATCGCTGTTCACATCACTGTTCACTATTCACATCACTATCACTATTCACGTTATTGTCACTATTTATATCATTGTTTACTATTCACTTCACTGTTCACTATTTACATCACTGTCTATAGTAATATTTGTTACTATTCATTCGAAACATGTAAATTGTATTAAAATTGTCAAACGGTCTCCAAAACTCATGAAATGGAATCTAACCACATATTCGGGGTCCCTACCGTCTAAGGAGTGTTTTTCTACCTTTCTAGCGAACTTTCATTCACATTGGGTCAAAACCCCAATTTTTGAAAACGCCGTAAAACAGCTCCAACAGTCAAAATTACTCCGCTAGAATCGTTACATCTAGTTTAGATAGTAATTTCACGAAGAAAGAGAGTGAAAATCACTTACCGCAGGTCCGAATTTGACGTGAATCCCGCGTTTCTCCTTTTTCTTCTCTTCCTTCTTCTCGGTCCTTCCTCTTATGTTTCTCTCCTTCCAGCAACTTTGGTTGTTTTGATTTTTTTCGTCATTACTGTTCATGGTACTGTTCCGTGAACAGTACCCGCAAATGAACAGTACTTAATTGTTATTTTATTTTTTTTCTTCCTTTATTCATCTTTTTCTTCTTCTATACACTCAATTCACATATTTAATTAACCAACCCCATAAATTAATCATCTTCTTTCTTTACTAATCATACACATGTATATTTGGCTCATACGTATAAAATACGTGTATTGTCAAGCGTATATTTAGCTCCTACGTATAAAATACGTATAATTTATATCTCGATATACGTGTATTTCAACATATGTATTTAATTAAAATTACGGGGTGTTACAATATGACTATAAGGAGTATCGACAATAGAGATCTCCGCCTCCGTCCGATCCTTCATGAAAACTCGCAGCGTTGGGGTGATTGAACATAACAAAAGTTGAGGGTTACGTCTCTTTCAACTTGGTGAAGTCTTTCTACGAAGCCATGAATTGCGTAGGACTTCAAGAAGATGAGATCAACCCTGTCTTGGAGACAATGGTCATGGGAACAAAGATTTCTATCAACGTCGAAATTATTTTGCGACTTATGGAAATCCCGATTGAAGATAGAATCATTGATCCACACGAACCCCACACAGTTGCAAAGATCGCTAAGTCCAAGGAACAGTTGTTCAATTCCCTTGCCAAAAAGTCGTACACCCAATTGACGTACGCCCACCTCCCAAACAATCTCCTTAAACCACCTCTTGCCGGCCTTGGGAAGATTGTATTCGGCAACATCTTGCCGGAAAAGGTGACTAGAGGTGTTATGTTAAGAGCTCAACTTCTTGTGCTATACTACACAGAGAAGGGAATTAAAGTCTCCCTACCTCACATCATTATCCAGCAAATGTTGCGGGTGATTCAAAACCCTCCAAGAAAGGAACCCCTCAGCTACAGAGTCTTGATCATGAGGATGCTATACGAGGCAAACGTCAACACTTTTGATGAGTCTTCGAAGCAGATCATTGATGCAGTTACAACATCCTCTATCTTCAAAACGTTCGTCACAAGTGGAGGGGTGATTGACGAGGAAATATTCGGCGCGACTTTAGGAGGAAATGGCGAAAGAATTAGTGACAAAAATGGACGTTGTCAATGAAAAAGTCGGCGCAAGATTCCTGTTAGGGAGGCACCAAATAATGAGCCAAACTAGAACCCTACGACAAACCCAGTCCCGAATAATGATCAACCCAAACATTTATTCTTTGAGGATGATCTTTCTGGCAACCTAAATCAACCTCAACCAAATCAGGATGGACAGAGAGTTCCAGCAAATCCACCTTCCTGGAAGATACCAACTTAAGGCAATACTACGTACCAAAGGTTTCCAACTCCTGAGGTACTATATCGGCAAGTTCCACAAGTTTCTGTGAACCAACAACAACAAAATTGTGCGACACCAAATTTTGAAAGATAGGATATCCCAATGAGTCCATTGTTTCAAGACTTTTCGACTTAAGCATATCTAAATGTCCAAGAGGTTCTAGTTAGGGAATTCCCGTACAATCAAAACAACTACCCTCTACCTATGAGTCAACCATACGACCAATACTTTCTAGCAATGCCTACTGCCTACCCTCCACCTATGGGACAGTCGACCTATCAACCATCGATGGGGTAATCGACTAACCCATTCGAGTAGTTAAATGTGATTGTATCTAGTATTGCTCGGATGGAGGAGACTCGAAATGTTTTGTTAACACGTATGCAAAATGTCGAAGAACAACGAGCAACTTCTTAACTTTCTTCTAGTAGTCTTTTTGTACCTAGCAGGAAGTCTAAAAGGAGTGGTAGTAGGCAGAAAAATCAGGAATGATTACTGGCATTGTAAAAAAAAATTATATATGAATGAAAATGTTTTGTTTAATACTATCTTTGGTGGGTCGACTTACAACCATTCTTTCTTTTTTATCACTAACTTTGGAGTGATATGAGACACAACAAAATTAGAGGATACTAAATAAAATGTAGAAGTAAGAAAACCCACGACCTTGTGTGAAAAGAAACATTTGGAGAAAGTTGTATTACTAATATTATCACTAAGTTTACACGGTATGGGACGAGTAAAGTTGGACGATACTATTAGTGAACTCCTCTTCAGTCGATGTTTTAAAGAGACCGTGTTCATACAACTTAACTTGGTTGAAACCATTATTACCAAATTCATGTGGAATGGGACACACGAATTTGGATAATAGTCGAAAAGACTAAGCGAAAGAGTTTGAATACATAAGATTGCGATAGAACGTTAGATCAGGATATTTACCGAGGAAAATCTTAGAATTTTTATGACTCGTATGAATTTTCAATGAAATATATATGTATGTTCACAAAAACCAGAACCTAAACATTTGACATACTTGCAAAGTTTTATACTTATTATATAAACATTCTAACCTTATTTTACACCATGGCCAAACATACGAGGCACATAAGATTCTTTGATTCCTCAACAAAAACCTTACACTATACTTAAAAAAATATGTGGTTTTTATATTGCAGTACTCTCGAACTTGTTGCTGAGAATATCATAACATTATACTTGGCTACAATTCCTAAATCATGGTTTTATTTTCTCCTTGCCATTGAGAAAATGCAAACCAGGAAGAGAGGAAGACCACACATTGTCCGTCCAGCAGAGGAAGCACCTCCTGAGATTCAAAACCAGGAACCGCCGCCTCCGACGACAGCGCAGGCCACACCCGACACTGCCACTACGTCTGGGCAGGCAATGCCACCCCAGCCCACATCCTTTGCCATGCCTTCGAGTATGAAAGTCTTTTTCGCCAGATTTATCGAGGCGATTGAAGTAACATTTCAGACGGCCGTTCGTGAGGCCGCGACCAATCAGGTTGTCACTGTTCAGGCACCTATTAGATTTGGGTCGGAAACTCAAACCGACCAGATTACAAAGTATAAGAGGCTACAACCCCTTACTTTTGTTGATACCATTAATGCAGAGGAGGTGCAGAAATGGCTAGATGAGTTAAAGAAGGCTCTCGATGCTATGGAAGTCGATGAGGCTCGAAAGATTCCACTTGCGTCTTACCAACTTATTGGTGGAGCAAATACATGGTGGATAATAGTGAAGGAGGATCCAAGAGTCAACACCATAGACATGACTTGGCAGCAGTTCGAGTCATTGTTTATCGATGAGTACTTCCCCGGCGCGGTGAAGAGGCAGAAGCACCAGGAGTTCTCCAAGGTATACCAAGGTGGCATGATAGTCAGGGAGTATGCTGTCAGGTTTAAAGAATTATCGGTCTACTCTCTCTCCACCATCTCAACGGAGCAAGATAAGACCGAGAAATTCTACAATGGCCATCGTCTTGACATTCGACAAGCCTTGTCAATCTTGGATTTCAAGATTTACAAGGAGGTCGTTGACAAGGCCATGAACTTTGAGCAGGAACAGAGAATTAATAGTGGAAAATGACCTGCAACGTTTTCCCAACAGGGATCGCAGCAGGGCAACAAGAAGAAGCCCTTCTATAATCAAAACCCAGCCCTCCCAGCTTCTGTTCAGAAGAATGAGGCCACGACACCTGTGGCTGAACCGTCTAACCCTGGCCATCAGAGTTTTTGCAATCAAGGCCGAGGAGGCCGTAATGGCAGGGGTGGGAATCGAAATGGCAATGGCAGGGGTGGTGGTCAGCACCACAATCAGAATGGCCAACAGAACGATCAGCAGCAGAGGCTGACGTGTTTCAACTACGGCCAGCGGAGCCATGTAAGAAATGCCTGCCCCCACCTTCAGCAACCACGACAACCTGTTCTCATTGTTCCAGTCCAACAAGCCTCACCTGCAGCTAATGCCCAACCTAGGCAGAACCAGCTGAACCAGGGGCAACGGAACCAGGGCAGAGCGTTTGCCATCGCTCAACAACCCCTCCCAGACAACAATGTAGTCGAAGGTACATTTTTCTTGTTCAATACAATGGTGCATGTCTTGTTCGATTCGGGTGCTACGCATTCCTTTATATCTTCTGCATTGGTAAGGCATTTAGAGTTGCATCCTGAACCCACAAACATTACAATCCATGTCACATCACCATTAGGATCTGGTACTGACGTGAATTTGCAGTGTTCTCGATGTGAGCTTCGAATGTCAGAATAAATAATATATGCAGATCTCTTTGTGATGGACATTGAAGACTTCGACATCATCCTCGGCATGGACTGGCTCGCACCACTGAATGCATGGATTGATTGTATGAAAAAACAGGTTTAGTTAACTTTGCCTACTGGGGAGTTTGTCAAGATTTAGGGAACGAGGATATGGATACACAACTCGACTGTTGCACTTCTCAAATCACAGCTTCGAGCTCTATCCCTTGGTGATGACAATGAATCACCAACATTGTACCCTTTCGAAGTACATGATGTCCTGGTAATATCTGAATTCCCAACAATTTTTCTAAACGACCTTCCTGGTCTACCTCCGATTAGGGAATTCGATTTTGAGATCAAACTCATACCTGGGACCGGGCTTATCTCAATTCCTCCATACAGATGTCCAACGTCGAGCTGGTTGAGTTGGACAAACAACTGAAGGAATTGGAGAGTAATGGTTTCATCAGGAAAAGTTCATCACCCTGGGGCGCTCCAGTTCTGTTTGTTCGCAAAAAAGATGGTTCATTACGACTTTGCATCGACTATCGCAAGTTGAATAACGTCGCCATCAACAACAAATATCTATTACCTAGGATCGATGATTTGTTCGCCCAACGTAGAGATGTCAAATACCTCTCTAAGATTGATTTACGATCCAGTTACATCAACTCTGGATCTGAGAGTCGGACATTACCAAGACGACATTCAGAACTCGGTACGGTGACTACGAGTTCTTGGTTATGTCGTTCGGTCTAACAAATGCACCTATTGCGTTCATGGATTTGATGAACCGTATTTTCAAGCTATATTTAGACCGATTTGTGGTGGTATTTGTGGATGATATCTTGATATATTCCTCAACCAAGGAAGACCATAAGATACATCTGAGGATTGTCCTCCAGACCTTGAGAAGCCACCAATTGCATGCAAAGTTGAGTAAGTGTGAATTTTGGGCAAAGCGAGTTCAATTCCTGGGTCATGTGGTTTCAAACAATGTCATTGAGGTAGATCCATCAAAGGTTGAAGCGGTTTTAAACTGGAAGCAGCCTACCACTGTTACTCAGATTAGGAGTTTTCTTGGTTTGGCTGGCTATTACAGACGCTTCATCAAGGATTTCTCAAAGATTGTTGAACATATGACCAAGCTCACTCGGAAAGACGTGCGATTCATCTGGAATCACGCCTGTGAAATGTCATTTCAAGAATTGAAGAAACGCCTCACAACAGCACTAGTACTAATCACTCCAAGAAATGGAATTGGATTTTTACTATACATCGACGCCTCTCTCAAAGGCTTAGGTGTCGTACTAATGCAAGAAGGTCAAGTTGTTGCATATGTTTCGAGGCAACTGAAGATTCATGAGGGTAATTACCCAACGCATGACTTGAAACTTGCAGCTGTCATATTTGCACTGAAGTTATGGCGTCATTACCTATACGGTGAACGATTTGAAGTCTTCTCGGATCACAAGAGTCTTAAGTACATCTACACCCAGAGAGACCTAAACCTCTGCCAAAGACGATGGTTGGAATTCTTGAAAGATTATGACTTTCAACTCCAGTACCATCCCGGTAAGGCCAATGTTGTGGCTGATGCCCTTAGTAGAAAATCTTATGTTGCTTGCACTCTTAAGTTCGAGATGGGAAAGTTGGCTACAAAATTGGAGAATTTTAACCTACAGCTGATCGATGAGGGAGGAGAATCACGACTATCTCAATTATCAGCAAACTCTGAGCTGGTTCGGAAGATTTTAGCAGCTCAAGCCAACGACCATATGTTAATGGAGAAACGAGAACTTCTACTCAGAGAACAAGACCTTCCTCACTGGTCGGTCTCTGAAGACGGAGTCATTTTCTACAAAGAAACGTCTTTGTCTACCAAACGATCCTGAGGTTCGTAATGAAGTGCTCACTGAGATGTACTGTTCGAAGATCACTATGCATCCTGGAGGTGACAAAATGTACAAGGATGTCAAGCGACAATTCTGATCTTCTGGGATAAAGATGGCGATTGCAGACTTCGTTGCTCGATGTCTCGTTTGCCAGCAAGTTAAGACAGAACGTAGACTTCCCTCTGGACTTCTCCTGCCTTTACCTATTGGAAAATGGAAGTGGGAGAACATCGAAATGGATTTTGTTATGGCCTTGCCTCGAAATAATAAAGGACAAGATGTTATCTGGGTTATCATTGACAGACTTACAAAGTCTGCACACTTTTTACCGATAACGTTCACGGATAACCCCGCCAAGCTTGCCGAACTGTATGAAAGAGAGATCGTGCGCCTCCATGGCATATCACTTACGATTGTCTCTAATCGAGACCCTCGATTCACATCAAAGTTTTGGCAAAGCTTCCATAGTAGAACGGGCTCCAGGATCACCATGAGCACAACCTTTCACCCTCAGACTGATGGGCAGTCAGAGCGTCTGATCCAGATCTTGGAGGATATGTTACAGTGCTGCATTTTGGACTTTCATGATGGATAGGCAAAACACTTACATTTGGCTGAGTTTGCATATAACAACAGCTACCAAACTAGTATCGACATGGCACCATACAAGGCTCTCTATGGTCGCCCTTGCAAATCTCCGGTATGCTAGTTAGATATGGCAGATCGACCGTAGTTGGGGTTTAAACTAGTTCAAGAGACTTCTGAGAAGATCACACTAGTAAATGAGAGACTTCGTGTTGCACAAAGTTGATAGAAGAATTATGCTGACAAGCAAAGATAGCCTCTAGAATTTGATAAAGGGGGACTTGATTTTTCTAAAAGTTCAGCTTATAAGAGGTGTCAAACGCTTTGGGATCAAGGGAAAGATCTCCCCACGGTATATCGGTTTATTTTAGATCATTGAACGTATTGGCAAACTAGTTTATCGTCTATCCCTTCCATCGTCTATGTCTAAGGTTCATGACGTTTTTCGCGTATCCATGCTGCGAAAGTATTATCCCGATCCTTCGCATATCATCCCTCTAGTCGAGGTTCGGGTTGAAGAAGGAAACAAGTATCAGGAGAGAGTAATGCAGATTCTGGATAGAAAAAATCAAGAACTAAGGCGACGTAGCATACCACTTGTGAAAGTGCTCTGGGATCACCACAGAGTTAAGGAAGCAACATGGGAACTAGAAGCAACAATTAAACAGAAATACCCTGAATTGTTTTCTAGTAATAATTGATGATGTGATACATTGTACTATTTCACTTATCAATAAAATGATGAAACTTTGTTTACAAATATCTTAATACATCGTTTCACTTAAATAACTATGCAGATGTCTGAAAATAATACCGATGGAGGTAGTGATGCACACACGCAATGACCTCTTTGGCAACCTGTGGCGACTCATTCAGGATCTGAGTCAAGTCGCAACTACTTTGCATCACCAACTCCATCGCCCCACAGACAAGGATCCTTATCGCCAGAGCGTGCATGGATTTTTCGTAATAGTTTTGCCCGAAGCAATCTCATGCCCTCATCTTGGCAAGATCTTCTACCAAAATTGTCAGGCGGTCGGATTCGAGCAACAACACGAAAAAGCATCCCACCGCTCAACGTACCTCCCCTTAAACGATGCAACCTGCAGAGCCCTACACCGCCATCTGTTAGGCAAAGGTCAGAACCTTTTGAGGACGAATCTGACTCCATTTGCTTTTCATGGTTTCATGATGTTGAGGATTCTTCCGGCCACAGTGCTATTCAGGGACCTTACAGGCACTACCCTGAGCTAGCAAACGATAATGACGACAGAGAATCTCACGCTGATAACGATCATGACTACTTGGACTGATTTCGATGGCAAAATTCTTTTTAGGAGGGTAGAGTGTAATACCCTAGGATTGCACAAAAAAAAAAAATTGAAGGTTCGGGCGCTTTTTTTCCTATTTAAGGAACCCCCTCCCTCCCTCATTTCTCACACCAAATCACTTCTCTTTGTGATTTCTCTCTTCTCTCTCATTTTCCTTGAGTTTTCTCTTCTCTCTTTTGAGACTCTCTTCGTGGTGCAACGCGGTTCTGCTCGGGGAAGGCGCTTGTAACACCCCATAGTTTTAATTAAATATATTCGTTGAATTACGCATATATCGAGATGTATAATACGCATATTTTATACGTAAGAGGCAAACATATGCGTGTATGAAAATACCATATATTTAAGGGGTATGAGCAAATAAATAAAATTATTAAATAAATAATATAAGTTTAATAAGGTGAATGGGAGTTATTTAATTAAAAGGCTTTGAAAGCATGAGATGATATTAAATGAGATTGCTATCTCATTCTCTCACTTTTTAATCTCTTTTCTCTTCTCTCTCTCGCCAACGTTTTGAATGAAAGAAAGAAAAAATTAAAAGAGAAAGAGAAAAGAAGAAGAGACGTGCAGGACGAAGAAAGAAAGAAGAACGAAGGGAGAAACGCGGGATTCGCGTCAAATCGGGACTCGCAGTAAGTGATTTTCACTTTAGTTCGTCGTAAAATTGATCTTTAACTAGTGTATGACGATTCTAGCAGAGTAATTTTAGCTATGGGAGTTGTTTTACAGTATTTTCAAATTTGGGTTTTTACCCATCTTGGATGAAAATTTGTTCGAAAGGTGGAAAAACACTCCCTAGACTGTAGGAGCCCCGAATATGTGGTTCGATTCCATTTATTTGTTCATTTGAAACTTTTATGGTTGTTGGAAGTTAGAGTTTATATTGGAGACTTTTCGAATCATATAAAACCCGATGAAACTCCAGTTTAAGGCTATAAAATGGTATAATGAACTGTTGTGAGTTCATCGATGCTAATTTCATGATTTTTGGAGACCGTTTGACAATTTTAGTAAAAAATTACATGTTTCCAATTAACAGTGACGTGAATAGAACTATGATCATATCCAGTAAATAAAATGGAATTAGAATTCAATGAAACTCCGGTTTGAGATCATAGAATCGTAAAGAACTGAATTATGGACGTTTCGATGTTAAGATCTTGATTTTTGGATATGCTTTGATATTTTTAGTAGCTAAATATATGATTTTTGTAAGTAAAATTGACTTTGGATGGCTCCGCGAACGTGTAAAACCTTAGTAAAATATATGTTGAAGGTAGTAGAATGGTAGTATGACGAATTTTACATGTGTCGATGTGGACAGAATAATTTTAGGAATGTATTATATTTTTAATAAAATTGATATATGTTCTAGGAGAAAAATAAAACTGAGAACTAGTGAAAATATGAATTGGAAATCTATTTTCACTGTTCTTTCTTGTGGAAATATCTAGATTGACCACAAAAACGAGATAGTAGTTTCTTCAACTGCTTATGAGTCCTAAATTGAGTTGGAATTTAAAGTCACAAAATGTGTATAATATTGTTAAGGTTGATCTTTATTATTGGTGATTTGAAGTGAGTTGAGAAATTAAATATGTAAATAGATATGAATAAATGAAATTGAATTATGGAGTGGTTGTGACAGGTTGGGTTAGTTGGATTTAAATTGGAGCTGGACTCGAAAGCGATGGTGATTGTAATTAAGTTGAAAAGTCTTGTACTGTGAGTATATTTTCTTGATTTTGGTTCTTGTATGCCATTTTAAATATATGAAATGTTTGAATGTAAATATGCTATGCATATAATGTTGCATTGTGTTTTAATTTGCATTCATAAATGACTTTTTTTAGCATTGGAGCATGTGAGACTTGCAAATGCAAGTTTGTGTCATTTCGTTAGGAATTAGACTCGGATGAGTGTTATGCGTAACTTCATTGTCAATAGGCCTGTTCGAACAAGGACTGGAGATCCTTAAAATGACTGTGAATTGGGTAATGAGAGGTTGTGGCTACCTTGTAACGGTCATACAAGGGTTAGACCCGCTCTCTTGCCTTGAAGGAGGGAGATTGTGGATTTCGTGGAAAAGGATGTATTGTTTTCTTGAAAACTCATGAAAGTTATGTTGTTGACATGTATAATATATTCGTTAAATGATGCATGTGTTTAATAATTGTTTGAAATGATTTTTAAATGTCATATTTTCCTAAATGCATATAATTGTCATATCAAGAAATATATTCCTTGAGCTGTTGTTTGCTCACTTCATTTCCTTCAATATTTCAGGTACGAGTTACGAGAGTAGTTACGTGATTTACATTCTTATTTTGTTAATGTACGTGTATGCGAAAGAAATGGATTATATTTTCTTTATTTTCAAATGAATATATATATTATCACATAGATGGGTGTTAAGGAAACATGGATTTTGATTTGATATTTTGGGTTATACAATGCTTGTGATGATAAAATGAGATGATCATATATATTTATCATGTGAGAATTTGATTTGTGGAATGAATGGAATTATTATATATATATTGGATTTGATTTGTGTTATATCAGGAAAAAATGTGAAATGTCCATTTTATGGGGAAATGCTGTCGAAATTTCTGAAAATTTTGGGAAGGATTGTGAGACTATGTGAAGGCTGACAGTGTATTGTATATTGTATATGGGTATGTACAGTGTATAATACATTGTGCCGGTCATGACGTCAGCCTACGTCAGGGGCGTCGTGACAGCGCTAGTTCTCGAAGGAGTTATTATCTGAAAGTGGGAAACGAAACATAGGTTTGCGTGTCTTATAACTTTTATTAAAGTTTACATTCATTTATCATTATGTTTACTATTCATTTACACTGCATTATTGCGTATAATGTTTATACTTGTCATACTTATGCCTGTATATCTGGAGTTCATGTATTACATTGTTGCTATGTCAGATTAGTGGTCAATCTGGTTCAACTAGACTCAGTCTTGTCCTCAGTAACTTTAAATAGTGAATGGGATGCGGTGTGCTGCTCTAAACAATTGGTATTTAAGTAGACCTCGTGTCTCACCGCTCAAACTGAAGACTGATTTGGTTGGTCTTATTTGAAAGCTATCAGCTTGTACAAGTAATATTGAATGTCTTAACCTTGCACGTGGTGATACCGACCCTGATAAAGATCACCATATGTTGCCAAATCCTGTCTAATGTTCAGTAAATACCGGACCTGTTCATGCATTGACATCATACATAAGCACCATCTATGAACGCATGTGGTTTGTGATTCACAGAATAGTTAGAAGCAATGCTCACTATTCATTATATTTCTTTGGAGAGGGACGTATAATGAGAACCCGAGATTACCTTGGGAAGGACATCTGTACGTGAATCCAAGGAGTCGTTCCTGAGGAGGGAGGTACAATGAGAACCCGACTACTCCTGGAGAGGGACATCTGTACGTGAACTCAGGCGACATACAATCACGGAACCAATACGAGACGGTGTCATGCAAACATACATGTTGGATTGATTATGATGCTCTGATGTGTATTTATGATATTTGATTATGAAGTTTTCTTTATTAATTGTTATATTCATGAACTATTTTACCCACTGAGCGTGTAGCTCATCCCATTATTATCCAATTTTTCATAAGAGATTAGGGTGGACTAGGTGAAGATTCTTGGGCCCACATTTTTGTACCCTTTGTATTATTAATTGGGAATTTTGGGAGGATGTTCCCTCAACTATTTCATGTACAAATATATTCTGAAATTAATGAAATCAGACTTGTACTTAATCATGTTTCTGCGCACTCGGTTATTGTTATAATGCATTCGCGCTTCGTCTGTGAGTGTCTCGACGGTTTAGGCGCATCCAGGCGGGTGTGACATAAGAAATTTAATCCTAATATAAATTTATACCTACAAGGGGTATTAGTTATAAATGTTTAGGGTAAATTATATTTTTCATTATTTATTATTATAGGAATATTAGTTATACATTCTGTTATTAGTATTTGTTTTTCATCAAATTGTCATATGTTAATTGGCATTTTTAATTTATTTCTATCTTCTATGGGTACTAGGCTTTCATGTATTATACTTTTATTTGTTCTTGTATCTACCACAACTATTACTTTTGATGTTTTATTTTTAAAAACTAATTTTGTTTCAATGTTAATTAATTCACTTCCTATTTTAAATATTTCTTGAATTACATATAAATTATCATATGATTCTTCATTTTTTGAGTTTGCTAAATTATTATATTCTTCTTCACTATTACTAGTATCACTATCACTATCACTATCTATGTATATTTCATCATCGGAGTTTAGCATTTCTATATTAACTATATCTTCTTCTAAAAAATCTGGTAATTCTTCTAATATATTTGCTTTTATGTTGCTTCTTTCATGACAAGTAGGTTTTATATGACCTTCTTTTCCACATAAAAAACATTTACAAGTTTTTTTTCACTATTCTTTTTCCTTTTCTAAATGTTTTTCTAGCTTTTTCTCTTATTTTGGGTTTATTGTATCTTATAAATTTTCTTTTATAAAATCTCTTATGTTTTGTATTATATGATTTTTTCTTTCATTTTGTTTTATATGTTTTTCTTTTATTATAGTCAAATGTTGGTACTTCAAATATATTATTACACATTTTATTAAAGCTTTATTTAGTTTGTTTTCTTACTTTTTCTGTTATACATTAGTCTTTAATTTTTATTCTTATTAATTCTATTAATGGTGCTAATGTAGTTATATAGCCTTTATCTTGATTTTCTTGAAACCATTGTATAGTTTCTTCATATAATTTTTTTCCTAAGGCTCCTGGTAATTTAGTAACTAATTTCATTATTAAGTCTTTATTAAAAGGGTCTCCTATTTGACTCAATAGTTATAAAACGTACTAGCATAGTTATCAAAATATTATAAATCACAAATTTTTAGTTGTTCTAGATTTCTAATGGCATTTATTGGTGTTAATGATTCGTCTTGTCTATTATGTCCTATTCCTAAAATTAATTTACTCATTAAATCTATAAAACTAAGAACTGTAATATTTGTATCAAAATCATCTAATAATTCTTTTTCATGTTCTTCACAATGTCTTTTCCATCCCATATATATTTGTTTTTCCTAAAATCCTATAGTACTTTCTAAATATAATAATTTATATTTTGGATCAATTATGTTTGAAAGGTCTCCCATTGATTTTCTAATTAAATTCCGTTCCCAATTTTTAAATTGTGCTTGTGTAAGCTTAACATTATTAAGTCTTGACATTTATCCTCTTTTTCAAATCCTTCTGATCTATTTTTTGAGTTGAATATTCTTTCTGCCTCTTTATATTCTAATTTTTGTGGCTTGTATTTTTCTCCATTATTAAAATAAGTTTCTATAGTTGTAGGCTCTATTATTGGTTCTTGTATTTTTTTTACTACTTTCACCTTCTTCTATTTTAGCTTCTTCTGTAAATATTTCATTATAATGTTGGTCTATATTTATATTAAATAATTCTAAATTTAATTTTTTAGCTAAGATTTCATCTATTTCATCATCTGTATAGGCACCATTACACAATTCATCAAATTCTTCTTCTATCATAAATTTAGTGAGATTTTCAAATATTTCATCTATTATTTGAGTCCTATTAGTTTTAATAATTTCTATTTTATTTATTTCATATTCTAACATATTAATTTCATTTACTTCTTCTTCTTCTATTATTTATGGATTTTATTCTTTTATAATTAGTAAATCTTTGTGTAGCTTGATTATTTCTATTCTTATATATTCTACTTTGTTCAGGGTATTCAATACTTTTTTCATGTTCTAAGGGTGGTAGTTGTCATTCTAATCCATTAAGTTAACTATAAGTTAATTTTTGTGGTATTATCATATTGACATACTGGCTTTGAAAGCAATCTACTAGATTTTTATTTACGAATTTAAATCTTTTATGATATTTATCATAGAGATTTCCTAGTAAGAATATTTTTAATCTAATATTCTTAAATTCACTATTTATTTTAAATCCTCTAATTTGTACACTTAATTTTATATTTTCTGCAAATTCTCGTACATCTATATCTATATTAGGTAAACATCATACTACTATTATTTTATTTCTTAAATCTATTTCTGCACTTGCAATTTGAGCTTGTTCATGGTCACTAAATCTTCCGTCATAAAAATATAAATGAGTTTTTGTATCTAGTCCTTCTCTAGTTTAACTTATTACACCTATCATTACTACTCTTATATGTATATTAGAATATTTTTCTTGTAACAGTTTTTCTTTAGCTTGTGGACTTATTAATGTTATACTTTCTCTTTTATTTACTACAGCTATTTTTTATTCTTCTTTATAAATATATATTTTATTATTAATTTGATTCGACACTATAAATCATTAGAAATCTATGGAGAATACCAAAGAGAACGACATGGCAGCTAGGGTTTGCTCAGTTTTAGGCTCATGATGTGTGTTTCGTTAACTTCTTGTATGAAATTTGATTTTTATGATAACATATATAGATTGATTTCAATCAATGAGTGTTGTGGATTATTCTATAAAATTGATAGACGATGATATTAGTCGAGTTTGATGTTAGAAACGTTTTGAAATATATAGTTCATAATGAGTTAAAATGCACCACTTATGCGTATGTAAACCATGAAAAATGAAAAATGTTGATATGCTGTTCTTTTGGTTGCAATATTTATTAGAGACAAAGACAAGGTTTTCAGTTTGTTGGGTTGGCAGTAGAACATCAGTTTTGGTGTTCGATAGGGAGTAATTCGTCACTTGAATTCATTGTTGCATGTGACTTGTACTATATGTTATAAAATCTTAGTTAAAATTTTATTGATAATGCTATTATTATTTTTTAGAAAAGATATTATATTTTCGTATAAGTTAAAAGGCTGAGAAAGGTAAAATAGAAATATATCAAAGTCCTATAAAGCAAGAATGTGGGAGAAAGTGGTGGAAAAACGTTATTTGATTAAAGTCTAGGGTGGGTGTAACTAGTTGGGTTGGGTTGTATTCAGGTTGAAAATCTTGAAATAAATTAAATTATACCAGTAAATTTTACATTCAAATTTTATACTAATAAACATTAAGCATGTAATATTTTAATTTAAAATACAACCGTATCAATATGTAAACTTAACTATTTCAAATTAACCATAAATATCAAAATATTTTAAATAAATCACATTCATACACCACCATATCATAATATGACAAATACAAATTGAGAAGAGTTTCATAAAAAAAAGCTTCAAAAGAGTTTCATTACAACCACAAATACAAATTTAAGATAATTTAAACTAGCATCAAGTTGCTAATAACGCGAAAGATTGATGAGTTTAAGCCACTTTCAAGCTTCAATCTCTATATAAAACGAGAGGGAAAGGAGATTTTTAGAATTAGGATTATTAATTGGTTCGGGTTGGGTTAGGTTGAGTCAGAGTTTTAGGCTCCCAATCCAAACTAGTTCGAGTTAGAATTTTTCAATTCAACCCAATCCAATCCATTGGATTTGGTTCTGTTCGGTCGGGTTGGCTTACCCCCTTAGATTAAACTAATGTAAGATCCCTTATATCATGACTAAAATAACAATTTTTGCATGTTCAAAAACAACATCAAAGTTTGTGCTATTAGCTCATTACTTTTATTTAATTATTATTTTTCCTTTCAATATATTGACAAAAGGAAAAGATCGTAGCATAAGGAGTCAAGAACTATGCCAGATTATGCACTACTGCATGTGCACACTTGAGATGTTAATTGGTTACTTTCACGTGTAATATATTAGCACCAACTTATGTAAAATATATAATTATTACACTAAAATGGATATGATGTTTTGTGGAGATGTAAAACTTGTGGATTGTTCGGTGATTGGTGTGATTGCTTTTGAGTTCAACGAAATTAAATTAAGGTAATCTAAGTTTATTTGGTTGGGCTTATATCATCCGGAGATTCTAACAAAGCGTTCAATTGGTGCAATCTAGGTTACTTTATTTTGGGCCTTATGAAGACTTTTGAATTTAAAAGCCCAAGTCCAACTCATTAGAAGTGTGCTCAATTCATTTAAGGCTATATTGGTGCATAGGATAAGATAAAATTATTTTTATGAGATTTGATAAAATTTAATAGGATAAAATTAAAAATAGAATAATCTTGTATTAGGTGTTGGTATTTGGGATTGAAACCAAAAAATAATTAAATTTTCTTAATTAAATTTAAAAAATTATATTATATTAAAAAAAAATCAACGCGGGATAAAATAATCTCAACATTTTGGTCGGAATTATTTTATCCCGTAGCGCAGGAGAATAAAATGGTGGGTGGGATAACTTTTCTCTTCTTTTTGGTTATTTCTTTATATTAGATTTTGCTTCTAGTTATTTATTCAAGCCTTGTATAAAATGACATTGCTTAAAAGTCTAAAGTTTTGTAAGTTCTCTTTTTTTTTTTTCTTTTTTCTTTCTTTTTTCTTTTTTTCTCATTATGAAATTCTTTTAGTTTTCAACAATATCTCTTTTCCCTCATTTCTTGTTATCTATTGTTTTCTTTTGTTTATTTAAATGCTTTTTAAAAGTGGATGGATTTTATGATGATTTAATTTTTTTTTTAAATCAAATTTTGGTTTTTTTACCCTTGCATTTTATTTTAGTTCTATTATTAATTGCGTTCATAACCTATAATTTTAGAGACAAATTCATTATCATAAATTCATAGTTAGTAGTTGACATCTCCAAGCCTCTAATTAATTACCTTGTGATAATTATAAGTATTACAACTAAATAACCTCACAAAATCTAATTGCAGTCATATGGGATACCTCCACCATTCTTGAGAACAAAATAGTCATATCCATTCTCCTTAATCCCCTCACATCGCATCTGTCACTGAAAACTTATCAACTCTCATGATAGAGTTCTCAAAGATGTTCACAATCCCCACAAACAGCTACCAGACCACAGCACATCAGCATAAAATGAATTCATAGTTACCAATAAGTGGTTGGCTTAGTAAAAGTGAACTGAGTTCCAAAGTCGTCCTTGTATAGAAGTTTTAGGGTTCAATTTTTGGAGGCACCTTCATTGGGAGAGGTCTATCATTTTGCTCCTGCCTCAAACGGGAATTAGTCTCATACCCGAAGGGTGTGGGGATACCTCGTGGAAAACCAAAAAAAAAAACATATGAATTCATATTTGGGAATATAAACCCTAACCTTGCACATAAGCACTTGTAGCCCTTTGCGCACAAGGGTTCGTATACATGAATAAAGTCATAACAAGCAAGTCATATATGAGCGATCCGTGCAAGAGTAATATTTACAATGGTTACCAATTTGCAATTTAGAGAAGAAGACACATTTATGACAAGGAAACCAATTGAAAATAGATTTCTCCATACGTAAAAATAAATAATTTGACAGATGAGATCGAAGTCATATAGTTTTGTGAAATGCAACAATTGCTCATTAGTATGAAAGCCATCCAAGCATGTATTTCCCATTAGTGAAGCAAATGGATAGAAAGCAAAAGTAGATAGTCACATTTAAGTTCTCATCTTTGGTCTGTCAACTGCTGTATGAAATCATCTCTTGTTCACATAAAATACACGAATGCTTCTACCATCCAACAACTAATAAGATGGATAACAAAAGTCAGAAAATTTTCCTCAGTAGTTGCAAGGGAAGCATTCTAAACAGGACTGAAATTTGATTCATAAGAGTATTTTAAATTTGTACCTGGCCATTCATATTTTGTAAAGCTGTCGTAGCTGAACTTTCAGAAGTGAATTTTACAAACCCATACCCTTTTGATTTCCCGCTCGTATGATCACAAATGACTTGGACTGCAGACGATGAAAACAGTTTTGCTTCAAACATTTTCTATCATTTAGAAGCCACAGAATCAAAACCATTTAAATCCACTAAAATACCTGAGATGATTTCACCATGCTGTCCAAAAGCTTCCTTCAGAACACTTTCATTGGTGTCATATGACAGGCCTGCACTTGAAATTGCATCTTTGTTGTTAGATGGCAAAACCAATGGAGGACAGTAAGAGGTGAAGAGGAAACATTATATTTTCTTTTTTATGCATTCATATTACAATTTTTTATTTCAGAGACTCATTAGGAAAAAATCATTAACCAACATGAATTCCACTATGAATTTTGTATTATACAGTGTGGTACATATCAACGTTCAGAAATACAGTAGTTGCTACTTTTCAGGGTCGTTCTAAGCTGTGTCTTGAGGTGCTGGACCAGATCCCAATTCCTAGAAAATCTTCCTTTACATTGATTCACTAGTTAGAGCTTCAATTGAAGTGGAAGAACAACCTCACATTAGGAGGGTTCCCGTCCTTAATGCTGATAATTTAACATTTGCAAACACAGAACCATAATTCAAATCACAAACTGACAAAGAATTTATCTTTGAACTGGTTTTGCAGAAATCACTACTGAGCACCTCTTATGCACTCTCTAAGCAAACCTTGTCCTCTCTAATCATCAATCTACGCCTTTCCATTATCATCATTCAGAACATGAATTTCTACCACCTATCTCAAGGGTTCACACAATAGCAAACCATTTGCTTTCTTAGTCAAGGTCATTAAGTAGATCACGTCCAGTAGAGCAATCAATGTCAATGTTATAAGGACTCATCTCAATGGCGAGTTTGCCCACTCAAAAGTCCCACTTTTTCCTTGCTCATCCTTTAAATACTTTTTCTCTGGTCCCCTACTAGAGTAATTTGCTGAGTGATAACAATTTACAAGGAGATAATTAACTAAATAATGCACTAAGTCAATGACAATCATGTTCAAACAAGGTTCAAGTTTGTTAAGGTGTACCTGTGGCAAATTGCTTGGAAAGCAAGGCATAAATCTCTTATTATTAAGAACCATAGAAAGGATAGAAAAACAAAAATTTCATCACTGAGGGCAGGCCTTCACATAATAACAAAGCTTGGATGTCAAAGGTAAGAATTCAAAAACAGTCTCTATCCATGCTGGGTGTAAGATTGTGCACATCGACCCTTCCCCAAGCCCCTACAAGCCTAAGGGCATTGGGTACACCACTCTTTTGGCATAAATTGATTGCCAACAAGTATCATGCAATCAATATTTGCTCTAAGCCTCTTGTAACAAGAGGCTTAGAGTGAATCAACTCACACAGCTCCACAACTATTTCGGAGTATAAGTGAAGTTTTTACCGAATAGCATACATTTCCAAGGACCCATTCAATGGAGAAATGTCAAGCCTTCACACAAACATAAACTTCTTCATTGGAAAGCCGTTAAAACAAATTATGAACAGCAATCGTGCCAGGCACGTCATGATCTCAGACTAATGGGAAGGTATGATAATGTTGCACACAAAACTAAATGAAACTTGACACCGGGTTTGGCAAACATCCATCACCAAATGCCAGCCAATGCACAAGTTATGCCTATAAATGGTAGCATTTGGTCTTGCTGCTTTAAATTTACATTCAAAACTGACAAGTTATATTTGCACATATTATTTGATTCAACATGAGCAGATGGAGACTCTAAAGACCTCCTAAGATTCTCAAGTATGAATAAGTTAAGCGAATTATTAACCAAAGCGTTCACATATTCTAATTATATGTATCAAGAATTGCAGCTATTGACAAGAAACAAAATACTTGGATGCATAAAAATTTTCAACCTAGGACATGTAATAAAGAATTTACCATTTGCATTTTGCCAATAATATTAGACCACATCCAATAAGTGATAGCATATTCAAACTAATGGTTTCAGCCAGATTTAATTAGTAACAGTGCAAATATCGCATCATATGCCTCTCTTTGGTGTCTATGGATCAAACGTAATAATAGAGTATTTCATGATAGAAGGAAAGAGATATCATCATTATGAGAAGAGATTAAAAGGGTGGCCTGTTCATGGGTCATTGCTTCTCCTTTTGCGAATGGTTACTCTATGCTGCAATGGTGGAGAGCGTGGGATCTATGCTGCAGCTAGCTTCTGCTACAGGCATCGCAATGTCACTTAGATTGGCATTTGCAGGGTTATTTGTAAGTCTTCGCATAAGGTTATAGGAGGCATGGCTCTGTAGTCTGTACTATGCATTGTATGCATCTAAGAGGGTGCTTGTCGGGCTTTTTTTTTTTTTTTTTTTTTGTATTGATCCAAGTTTTTAGATGGCTATGTTTCTAACGTGTATTGCATGCTCTCAGGCCAAATGGGAGTATTCAAGTCTAGAAACAAGTCTAGTTCATTTTAAAGGTTTTGCAGTCAGCAGATTGCAATGTGTTCACCTGGGTCCAAAGTGTCAAAGATTAGAATTTTCTAACAGAGAATTATTTGTTCTCGGGTCAGTAGGTTGTAAAATGCTCGTTATCACTATTATATATATGAAAATAATTTGTTTCTTTATCAAAAAAAAAAAAAAAAAACAGTGCAAATATCACTAGTCATTAGCAATGAACAAAAGTGAGCATTCGAGTTAAATTGGTGTTTTTCAGTCCATAAAAATATAGTGATGAGGATTGAGGATGTACATACTGTTTATGTGAGTGTATACCTATACATATCATAGCATGCCAAAATTCAAATCATAAGCATGGCAGAAATGCATCAATTGTAAAGCATAATCTCACAGGAAGAAAGAGATGTATAGGTATTCGGGTAGTTAACTCAACAAATATTGTTGCCTGGATTCGCATATGGAAAATTTATGCCAAATTCAGACTTTGGAGCAACAAAAGCACATGCAATGCAAGTGCTTTTTTTGTACTTCAACTTCACGAATTTTAGTCAAATTCTACTGTTTTTTAATCATCGAATTATGAATTAAATGTAATCAAATTATTACAAATTTCCATCGTATTAAAGTATCAAACTATCGATTATCGAAATAATTTGTTTTACAACTCTATTTAAAAAAAAAAAACATGTAATCCATAAACCATGTGTATATAATCCATATATCTGCTATATAAGTTAGGCATAAAAGTCATAAAATAGCTTATGCGTCAAGTACTAAAGAGAGCACACATCTCGCTTTAAGCCATTACATTTCAAAATTTAATGACTTTTAAGTATTTAATTATGTTTGTCTTAGCATATCTAGAAAAACATAAATCTCCCCAACATTTAAAAAGAATTATTTATACTTCACCACAATGTTGAGATTTTACAAAAATTCTCCATGCCGAATTGGACTTCTTCGAATTATTCAGAATTTTAAGGGACCAGAGATTAGGTAAAATGTGAAGCAAGAGAGCAAGAGAGAGAGGGAGAGAGAGAGATTAATACCTCCAACAAATAACTTGCTGCAAGCTTCCCCAGTTGTAAACCATCTTATTGGAAGGAATGCCTGAAGCTTACCTCTTACTCTCAAACACTGCATCTCCCTCATGTCTAGAACTCCAAGTTAGATGTTCACCCTCAAACGCAAAGAGGGGTTGACCTAGGACCTTCCAAAGTAATCTTAGCAAAGGCACAGAGTATCATAATTGCATAAGCTTCTTCTTGTGCAGTTGACATTGAGGAATGGAATATAGGAATAACAAACACACTTGTTTTAATTGAATTCCTTGCATTTTCTTCCTCTTTGGGATATGTGATAAGCCAAATGCAATATATAGATCATGCCAAGATGATCTGCTAATGAAATTAATCAACCACCTAATGGTTATATTAAGACAAAAAGAAGGAAAATGAAATAAATAAAACAAGTCTTGGAAACAAGGAAAAAGAAAAAGAAAAAGAAAGAAAATCCCTTAATCCCTCTCTATCAGCATAGTCCAACTTAAAAACAAAAGATTCAAAGAGACATGGAAACTCCTCACAATCTATCCCCCCACAGAAACTCTAGATTTCTAGTGAATAGAGTGACTCCATCATGACAAAATAAACCAATCCTCAAAAGTGCTCCTTGTCCTTTGCAAAAAAAAAAGCTTTGAATGACTATTAAGGTAAGACTAAAAGTGCTCCTCAATAATCATACCTCTCAATTAGTAAGACCTAAGAAGAAACTGCAAACCATCGGCGACCATGATTGTTGTGCACAATACACAAAAGATCAATATTACCATCCGAAAACATCAATTCAACAATGGTTCTATTTGGTTTGAACAAAATGCATAACAACTTGTAAATCCATCGAGTGAACTATTAATTGTCATCTCCAAGATACCAATTAGCACAATTAATCAAAAACTGTTAATGGACGCCATAATGCAAAACAAAATTAAAAGAAACAATTAGAGAAAGAGATGGGGATGCAAGAGGTGATGATGAACATGAGTACTTGTTGAGAAACAGCGAAGCAAGGTAAATGCACAAATTTAATGAAAGAATAATATTTATTGAAAAGTAGCTGGGATAATGGTTATTGAGAGAGTGCAAAAATAACCCAACACATTGTTTTGCCACAAATACAAAAATGAACAAATGTTATAGGGGTCCAATTAGCTACGTTGCAAGGGAGGTGGTGATTTTTCTTTTCAACATCCCATGAATCAAAATAAATGGACAATAGAAAAAGTTATGGGTAGAAAATATTCTAGAATTTCTAGATTTATTCAAATGCTTGATAAATTCATCTATCAAGAGAGAAATACATAAAAATAAAAATCAGAAAGCATGGACGACCTAGAAGGCAAATCTGGCTAGTCTAGTTCAGAATACTCAGTGTGATGAAGATTAATTTTTATAAATATTTTAGTAGGATTTAAGTTGTTGATTTATTGAATTTAAGTTATTTAAATTTGTAGGAGCCTAGTTGCTTATTTTAGTAAGATTCTAGTTTCCAGTGATTTGGTCCTAGTAAGACTTTAATTTCTTCGTTCTAGTAGGAATCTAATATGAGTCTTAATAGATATTCAGCTTTGTAATAAGGATTAATGGGCCGATTGAACATGAGTAAAATAAACAATTTCTATTTTCACCAATTTTCTTCCTCTTCTTCTATGTTGTATCAATTTGTAATAGAGTCAGGTGGATTGCAATCTTCCTTTGCCTATTTCTCTCTCGATTCCCCCCTCTCTTTCTCTCCCCCCCCCCCCCCCCCCCCCTTTTCTTTGGCACCAATTTTTTTATTTTACAGCCTCTTCTCTTTCATTTCTTTCTGCTCTTATTCCTCCTCTTTCTAGCTTCTTTTCCTCTTCTCTACATCTTCTTCTTCCCGTCTCATTCTCTTTCATTTTTCTACTTCCTTTATCCTTTCATTTTCTCCTCTTTTTCTTCTACTTCCTCTTGTTCTACTTCTGACCATCTCCTTTTCTTCCTCAATACTCTTTTCTCTCTAGTCCCTTCACAATATTTATGCCCCTCTTGATTTCATCTCTTCCTTTCCCACTTCTCTTTCTAATATCTAATATTTCATTCCTTTTCTGTCTTTGATGTCTATACTTCTTGATATTCTTTCACTAATCTCATCACTACTCTTCCTTCAGTTTTACTATCTTCTATTTGATCTGCCCTAATGACCAGCTCACTTTGCAAAAAATATCTGGAGATGGTTGATCGGATATGGATTGAAAAAAAATATATATATCTTCTTCTCCTTCTGTGCTGCATCACAGTGCCATTAACAAGACTCTATACATTGACATTACAGAAAATCTCGCGCAAGAAGATCACAACATAAGTACTTCATCCGAACATTACATCCAAAATAACAATGTTATGTATATATGATCTGATCGTACAGAAACGTTCACTAAGGATCCTAATTCTATGATCTAATCAAG
Organism: Paratinospora sagittata; assembly: GCA_035771175.1. Classification (NCBI taxonomy): domain Eukaryota; kingdom Viridiplantae; phylum Streptophyta; class Magnoliopsida; order Ranunculales; family Menispermaceae; genus Paratinospora; species Paratinospora sagittata. Next base: position 15,765,643 of record CM069606.1, on the reverse strand, counting down.
CAAGCTAATTATCAAGAAAAAACGTAAGGCTCTCCAGTTTCAAAATATCTCATAATTTATGTTGCTTCGATGGAGAAACACAGTGCAAGAAGAACAAACCCTAACAACTACTACATTATTAATCAAAAATATCACCTCAAATTACCACGACGGTCGCGCATATCAAGCTTTCTAAAACGATAAGGAAAAGTGGGTGCTGAAGAGGGACTCATCTTCTAATGCCAGAGCAAGAAATCCACAAGCACCAAGGGCCATTGTCAATGCTCATTGAAATCCGGGCAGAAAGTGGGATAATCAAGCCAAATCAATTTCAACAGACAGAAGATCCCTTTGGTCGACTTGAAGAAAACATGATCCAAATACAATTAGACCAGTAAATAGACAGAAATTGGGTTAATCTAATACTATTTCTGGAAGGATTTCCCTCTCTCATGCACCAATTCCAACCAGCTCTGCAAAATCTTTGGTCCTATCTTTTCTAATGTAATGCCAAAAATTGAAAGAACTGACTTTGTGCCATTTCTACAAAATAATGGTAAAAAAAATAAATAAATAAATAAATCTCCAAGGATATCATTGATATTAAAAATTAAAATCTTATCAACAATTTCAAGACAAAAATCATAGCCAAATAAACTCAAAATACTTTGTTTAAAATTCTCCTTCTCATTGAGCACTTAGTCAAGCGGGTTGAGTCCACCAATCCAAAGGAGGCAATCAAATTTGACAAATTCCTCAAAATCTCTTAGTCCGGTCATTACTCGTTCTTTATTAGATCCATTTATTCCTATTCCGAGATCAAAATGGTGCCTTTTTTCTCCATCATCCCCAAAATCACCATTGTTGGATGGTCACCTCGGATTTGAGCTGACCTGGACATCAGTAGAGCTAACCTGGTGTTACAGAAAATATAAGCCATGTGAAGAAACTGACGAGCCGAGGTGGCGGGGTAAAAGTCGCATGCGATGATACGACCACCAGATCAGCTCAGCCGGACCAGATTTAACTCAACCATGGAAAACCGTCCAAGCCGACCTAACGGGATGACATTTACGAAAATTTTGAAAAGGCGATGGTAGCATTAGCTCGGCCCAACCAAGCTCATTGCAGTTCGGTTCATTGCTGACTTGAGCCGAGTTGATCATTCCAAATGAAATAGAAAATATTAAAGAGTCCTTCCTAGCACGTCATATCCTAAGGAATCCAAAACAGTTGTACATGTCAAACACGGACGTTGACATAGAGATGCAATGAGACTCCTTCTCCAAGACAAACCAGGAATATATCCTTCTCCAGGACGAACCAGGAAGATGAGGATCATCCAATCCGACCAACCCAGAATAGATGAGCTCATCCAGCTCATCTCGACCAACGACGATACGACACATGACACCATGCTTACTGGGCAACTAGCCACTCTGACCAGAGGATCTCCTTTATAAATAAGACCTACAACCCTCTTTATAAGGTACGAACAACTTTCTACAAAAGTTATTGTTATAGTCTTGAACATGCTCTAACTTAAGCATCAGAGGGTCTTTGGCCGGCACCACACCAATGTTCCTTACGATAGTCCTGTTTCTTTCTCTCTTCTTCTCAGATCTAGTTGATAAACCCTCGCCGGAACCGGAGAGTTCATACTTCCAGATACGATCATCTCCGACACGTGTTCATTTACCTAGTGTTGGTTAGATTTTGTACTAACATTTGGCACCATATGTGGGGATCGACTTATCAAGCCAATTACTGCCTTCCAACAATGAGTCCAGAGACAAATCCCCCATATTTGGAAGAGCTACCAGCTTTTTCGGTGCCCCCTAAGGCCCAGCGAGGAAGACTTCCCAAAAAGAAGAAGAGTTCTGCTCAAAAGTCTGCACGAATCAGCAACATTGAGAATAAGGTAAAAAAAATCTCTCAACTGGTGTTGGAGCAGAATGAGGTATTAAGAGCAGCTCTTCTTTCGTCACCTGTAACACTCCATAGTTTTAATTAAATACATACATTGACTTATGTGTATATCGAGATGTATAATACGCGTATTTTATACAGAAGAGTCAAATATACACGTATATAAAAATACATGTTATATCTAAGGGGTATGAGCAAATAAATCAAATTATTAAATGAATAATATAAGTTTTATTAGTTGAATGGGTTGGTTAATTAAATATGTGAATTGAGTTGATGATTAAATAATTAAATGAGGTTGTGAATTGGACGAAGAGTTATTAAAGTAATTGAATAGTTGAATGAATAGTTGTTTAGGGGGAAGTTGGGTAGCTAAATAGCTCTAAGAGCATGGAATCATAAAATAATACATGCTCATCTTTTAAGTTGCTTCTCAAAGAAGCAACTAACATATAAAAAATGAAAATAAAAAAAAAAAGAAAAAAAGAAAGAGAAAACGTGAGAAAGGAAGCCGAGAAGTAGGGGGAGAAAGCGCGGGATCTTCGCCGAATTGGGACCCATGGTAACTGTTTTTCACTCTATTTCTTCATGAAATTAATATCTAAGATAGATGTAACGATTCTGTTGGAGTAATTTTTTCTATGGGAGTCATTTTACGGTGCTTTCGAAATTGAGGTTTTGACCTGACTTGAATAAAAAGTTGTTCGAAAGGTTGAAAAACACTTCCTACACTGTAGAAGCCCCGAATATGTGGTTAGATTTCATTTATTTGTTCATTTAAAATTTTTATGACTGTTGGAAGTTATATTTGATATTGGAGACCTTTTGAACCCTATTAAAACCCGATGAAACTCCTGTTTGAGACTGTAGAAAAATAGATCTATCAATTTCGAATATTTCGATGTTAAGATCATGATTTTTGGATATGATTTGATATTTTTAATAGCTAACTATAAGGTTTTTGTGAGTAAAATTGACTTTGGATACATCCGCGAACATGTAAAGCCTCAGTGAAATACCTGTTGAAGGTGGTAGAATGATAGTATGATTGATTTTACACATGTCGATGTGAACAGAATAATTTTAGGAATGTTCTATAGTTTTAATAAAATTGATATATATTTTCAGTAAAAAAATAAAATTGAGAACTAGTGAAAATATGATTTGAAAATCTATTTTCACTGTTTCTTCTTGTGGAAATATCTAGATTGACCGTAGAAACGATATAATAGCGTTTTCAACTGCTCATGAGTCAATTCAGTTGGAATTTAAATTTATGGAATGTGTATAATATTTTTTAGATTGCTAAAGTAAGAATTAGTAGTGAATGAACAAGACTTGGATCAAATGAAATGTATTTGAATGAATAATACAAGTAAATATAGTTAAGTGAAATAGATTCGAATTATATATGCATTGCAAATGTTTATTGGTGATTTGAAGTGAGTTGGAAAATAAAATATGTAAATGGAAGCTGAGTATTTACGCGTGAAATAGATATGAATAAATGAAATTGAATTATAGAATGATTATGACATGTTGAGTTAGTTGGATTTCAATTGGAGTCAGACTCGAAAGCGGTGGTGATTGTATTTAAGTTGGAAAGTCTTGTACTATGAGTATTTTCCTTATTTTGGTTCTTGTATGACATTGCATTTATATGAAATGTTTAAATGTAGGCATGTTATGTATATAAATGCATTGTGTTTTATTAATCATTCATAAATGATTTTGGCATTGGAGTACGCGAGACGCTCAAAGGCATATCACATATAATATTATTTCGTTAGGAATTAGTCTCGGATGAGTGTTATGCATAACCTCATTGTCAGTAGGACTGTCCTAATAAGGATTTTAGAATCCTTGAAATGATTGTGAATTGGGTAATAGGAGGTCCGATCATAGGCTCCTAATCGATGCATAATAAGGAGTTCATATCCGCTCTATTACTAGAGGAGGGAAACTGTGAATTTCGTTGAAAAGGATGTATTATTTTATTGAACAAACATAAAATTTATATTGCTAGCATGTATGATATTTTTGTTGAATGATGCATATGTGTTAAATAAATGTTTTGAATGATTTCAAATGCTATGTTTCCCTAAATGCATATGATTGTCATATCAAGATATATATTCACTGAGCTTATTGTATGCTCACTCAATTTCCTCCAATATTTTAGGTACAGAGTCAAAGGGAAAAAAAGAAAGCTAGAGAGTGATTGATACGTGACTCTGATCTCTATCTTGTGTATGTATGTATGCTTGGAGGAATGATTTATACATGTGTTATTTTGATATGTTTAATTATCACACACTATATATATATAATGTCATCTAGATGGGTTGTATGGCAATGGATTTTAGTTAAATATTTTGGTTTGTGAAATACTTGATGATGATGAATATGATTATGTGATTAAATGGTGGATGAAATGGGTTGATAAATGAATGAATGGAATGGATGAATATTGTGGTTGACTATCTATATATATTGGATTTGATTTGTGGTATATCAAGAAAAATGTGAGGTGTCCAATTTATGGGGACATGCTGTCAAATTTTTTGAGAAATATTGTGTATGTCCGTTGAGGCTGACAGTGTATTGTATATTGTATATAGGGTATGTACAGTGTATAGTATATTGTGTCGGTCATGACGTCAGTCTACGTCAAGGGCATCATGACATCACCACCACGACATGCGAGGGTTCGAAAGGATGAAAGAAGTCGCTGCTAAAGCATCAATTCTCAATCGAAATCTGTGAAAAACAGTAGCAAGCGTTTGGACGGATCAAAACAAAGATCTTTTTCCATAGGAGATCTTCACCACTCTCTGTAGGCGAAAAAGAAGGAGCATGAGTTAAGCTCTTTCCACGTCTAGTCAACACAAAAGAGATCACATCGTCCTCCACCGAGATTGGTTCCAGCCAGGTCGGCCTCAGCAAGGATCCCAAAAATAAGATCACCCCTAGCAAGGTCGTCTCGGTCTGTATAGTCCAGGCTGACGTAGCCTTCCAGGAGCGTCCAAACCCGATCTCATACGGAGTATGAAGACTTTCCCTCACCTTTCACTAAAGAAGTACTTCAGGCCCCACTCCCAAAGAATGTCAAAACGGTTGAGGTCAAAACGTACAAAGGAAAGATTGACCTAAGAGAGCACATTGAAAACTACAAATCCTAGATGGAGTTCAAAGGATATGATGATGTAACAATATGCAAAAGCTTCCAAATTACCCTCGGAGGACCAGTTAGAAAGTGGTACTAAAAGCTAGAACTGGGGTCGATTTGCTCGTTTGGTCATCTTGCTCACAAGTTTATCGGACACTTCGCCGGTAAGAAAGAAAGGGAAAAATCGGTGAACAACCTGCTAAACATTCGACAAAAGCAAGGGGAAGATCTTCATGATTACCTCGAGTGATTTGATGACGCTCGAGTTGAGGTTTACGATAGTGATGACAAAACAATTATCACAGCCTTCATGGTCAGGCTAAGGCGTGAACTATTCCACTACTCCTTAAGGAAGAAGAAAGCTCAAATATACAAGGAAGTCCTAGACCGAGCTCAGAAGTACATAAACGCGGATGAGCAGGCTGAAGCTAAAAGGGAAAAAAATAATCATTCCAACAGTTCGAAGAAAGACAAGAAGAGGAAAATAGACGATGAAGCTAAGGAGGACAACTGTGGTGGGAAGAGGTCCAATTCTGATCGACGGGACCAAAAAAGCAACGGTGTCCATAACGTTTATTCGACATACACTCCTTTGACCACCTCGTCAGAACAAATTTTTCTAGAGATCCAAGACAAGGAATAACTCAAATGGCCAAAAAAGCTGAGCACTCCTTCTTATCGACGGGACAAGAGAAAGTATTGTCGATACTACAAGATCACGGTCATAATACTGACCAGCATTTTGACTTGAAAGAGGAGATTGAAACTCTTATCCGCCGAAGTCGTCTGCAAGAATACGTGAAGGGCTCAGTTGCCAAAGAAGGGAAGAGCCGACCAGCCAAGGGAGATTAGAACCATTTTTGGTGGAGACCTCGAGAAAACGTCAAATCGAGCATTGAAGGCTTACGTCCGAGCTGCACGAACAAACGTTATGAACCTGTCGAGCCAACCAAAAAAGTAGAGGAGAACAGACTTCGCTATCACCTTCACAAAAGAAGAGGCTTGAGACATCTGCCGACCTCATTTTGATGCTTTGGTGATAACATTGGATGTGGCGAACTACAAAATCCATCGGATCCTCGTCAACAATGGCATCCCGGCCGACATTCTCTACTGGTCTGCGTTTAAAAAATTGGGGCTTGCGAAAACGCAGCTCACTCCTGTGGATGTCCTTTTCATCGGATTTAAGGGAGATGGGATTATGCTAGAATGGAGGATTGCTCTTCCTGTCACGACAGGGGAAAAAGAGCACCGAGCTATGGTTATGGTGGAATTTCTTATTGTGAAGGGCCCTTCTGCCTACAACGCCATCGTTGGCAGACCTCTCCTCAACGATCCGAAAGTCGTGGTGTCTGCATACCATCTCGCGCTCAAATTCCTGGCCGAGCGCGGAGTAGGTGTTGTGCGAGGAAGCCAGAAGGAATCGAGAGAGTGTTATGCTGTGGAGATGAAGAGCAAAAGCTCGGGAAGGTCGAGCTTCCGACTTGCCAAGGGAGAGCTCATGAAGGTTGATGTAGCTTCTGATCAAGACCTCGATCCACGAGAAGACACGTCTAGTCTCGAGGCACAAGAGGAATGGAGAGAGGTGCCGATCGCAGAAGACCTGACCAGAATTGTCAAAGTTGGAACTGGGATGAACTCAGACCTAGCAGACCAGGTCATCCAGGTATTGAGAAAGTATAATGACATATTCGCATGGTCTCATGATGATATGCCTGTCATTTCGAAAGAAGTGATTGTTTACCGTCTCAACATTGATCAGAAGCTCGCCTTAGTAAGAAAAAATAAGAGAACCCTAAGCACAGAAAGAGCTAAAGCTCTCTAAGAGGAGGTCGACAAGCTCATTCGGGCCCAGTTCATCTGAGAGGTGTCATATCCAAAATGGTTGGCCAACGTCATGATGGTTCGAAAACCAAACGGCAAATGGAAGACCTGTGTTGATTTCACAAACCTGAACAAGGCCTGCTCGAAGGAAAGCTTCACTCTTCCCAGGATAGATCAACTCGTTGATGTTACTGCTGGACATGAGTTGCTCAGCTTCATGGATGCTTATTCTGGCTACAACCAGATTATGATGTACCACAGAGATGAAGAAAAGACCTCGTTCATAATAGACGGGGGCTTGTATTGTTACAAGGTAATGCCCTTCGGCCTTAAAAATGCTAGTGCAACATATCAGAGGCTGGTGAATCAGGTATTTGAAGAGAAGATTGGGCAGAACATGGAAGTGTATGTTGTCGACATGCTAGTGAAGAGCATCAAATCGGCAGGTCATCCTCATGATCTCAGAGAGGTGTTCGACACAATCCGACACTACAATATGAGGTTGAACTCAACCAAGTGCACATTCAGAGTCACGGTAGGAAAATTCCTCGGTTTCTTAGTCAACTAGAGGGGAATCGAAGCAAATCCTGACATGATCCGAGCCATCCTTGATATGAAAGTGACCAAAAGCATCAAAGAAGTACAACGCTTAACAGGGTGCATAGCTACACTGAACCGGTTTGTGTCAAAGTCTACAGATAAGTGTCTACCATTCTTTAAATTAATAAAGAAAAATTGTTGAATGGAATGAGGAGTGCGAGTAAGCTTTTCAAGAGCTCAAAACTTATCTCAGCTCATCACCTATGCTCTCAAAACTAGTTCTCGGAGAAAAGTTATTCCTTTACCTGTCCATATCTGATGCGGCAGTGAGCTCTACTCTCATCCGGAAAGAGCAGGGAATACAAAAGCATGTCTATTATGTGAGCAAGTCATTGCTCAATGTTTGAAACCAAATATCCCAAAATAGAAAAGTTGGTACTTGCCCTCATCACCTCAGCCCGGAAGCTTCGACCATACTTTCAAGCTCATGCCATAGTCATGCTCACACGACACCAGCTGCGCTAGGTTTTGCAAAAACCAAAGACTTCAGGTCGGTTAACAAAATGGGATATTGAACTTAGCGAGTTTGATATTGAATATCGACCAAGAATATCTATCAAAGGGCAAGCATTGGCAGATTTTGTAAAGGAGTTCTCATCCAAGCAAAAAGAAGAAGATGACATTGATGCTGAGCTCGAGCTGACATGAAAATTGTTTGTCGATGGCTCATCGTGCAAACAAGGAAGTGGGGTCGACATTGTTCTGATTTCCCCTAAATGAGACAAACACCTCACAGCTTTCCGCTATGGCTTCTCGGCCTAGAATAATGAGTCTGAATACAAAGTTCTAGCAGGACTATGAATGACGCTCAACTAAGGGGTACGCAAGATCGCAATATGTTGTGATTCACAACTTGTGGTAGGTCAGGTTGTAACACCCCAATTTTCACCAAATTACAAAACTAAAGTGTTACATTATTTGGACATCAACTCCGATCTTTAAGCAATATTTAAAATTTATTAGAGTAATTATAAAAATATATATGGTATAGTTTACACATTTTTACGTAGCAGAACTTATATACAATCTCCTAGATCAAAGTTGATGTTTGTTCTATGTGCACGAGATCCACGTAACATTTTTATGTCCTAAAAAATATAAAGAGGTGAGCTAAAAGCTCCAATGGTGATACTCAATAGTTTTCACGCATTAAACCTATCGATAGTATATAATGCAATCATAACAAACACGCATCACAAATTAAACAATCATAACATCAAAATTCACATATATGAAAAGCACGTGTACGAGAATATGTATAGAACGCATGTGCACGAATAATTTTTTTTGCACTAAGTAGGATAAATCAAAACTCAATGATTACATTTAGCACATAGCATGGGCCTATCGCACCTAAAGATTGCATTTAGCACATAGTATGGGCCAATCGCACCCAAATTCATATGTAAAAATGAGTACATGATGTAGGATGAATACAACATTATAAAAACAAGTAATACGAGCAAACCTTGGGAATCATCCCACCCTTTACATTTATTTTCTCCTTCCGTATACAAGGATTGTGATGCTTCAACTGCAAGATCAAACTCGCAAACACAACGATCTTCTTTCTCCTTTCTCTACTCTCTTTCTCCTCTCGTTCCCTTCTCTCTGTTTCCTTTTCTCTATTCCTCTCACCAAGGGAGCTTCTCAAAACGAGCAAGAGCTCATTTATATAGACGTTTAACCTTTTGCTTGGTAAGCACGTTTCTTGCTTCCCAAGCAAGACAAAACTATTATATATTATATATAATATAATATAACACACGCACACATATATATATATATATACATATGTTATAATATCCATTTATGTCCATACATGAATATATATATATATATATCATTCTTACTCAAAGTTATGCCTCATTATTCGAGATAACCCTTTTCATTAAAGTTTATTTGATCTATATGGTCATTTTAATACTTATGCGTGACCCACATATACTATGTGGTTTATCAACATATGTCCATAAGTGAATATAACCAACCAATCACATCTACCTATATAATTTGAGTATGATCTTAACGGATTAATACATATATATGTATATTATGGAGTTTAATATTTTATAATTCAAGAATTCACCTTATTAATCATATAATATAAGGTAATTTTCATAATTAATGTACCTTAATTAATCTTATTTGTCTAATAAGGTTATTTCCCACATGTGGGAACTATCCCCTTTTAATTAATCATAGTTATCAAATAAGGTTATTATCTAAAATTACCTTATTTATTCTATAAGATTACTATAGTTAATATACCTATAATTATTATTAATAACACTTAATCGCACGCCACAATACAACATATATAATCCAAAGACATAGTCAAGTAATATTATATTATAATATGTGGTTTAACCATAGTTCATTAACTAGAGTTAATTTATAACCAAATTTGGGGTATTACACAGGTCACCGCCAAGTACCAAGCGAAGGATGATCGCATGCAAGTTTATATGCGGATGGTGAAAGAGCTGCTGAGGTGCTTTAAAGAATATGAGGTCATACAGATACCACGAGCAGACAACTCCCTTGCAGATGCTCTCTCAAAACTCGCCTCATCTTCTGAGAACAAGCTCATTCTACAAGTACTCGTAGAATATCTGCACAGCAGGATTATCAAGGAAGGAAGTTAGGTCGGCCTTACAGAAATCAGCCCTTCCTAGACGGACAAGATTGTGGTATTTTTGAAAATAGAAGAACTCCCAGAGGACAAACTATTAGCAAGGAAAATACAGCGACAAACGACCATGTATGTGCTCATCGACAACATGTTGTATCGACGCAACTATAATTCTCCATATCTGAAGTGTCTGAGAGAAAACCAAGCTCAGCTCGTTCTTGATGAGGTACACGCGGGAATATGCGGGAATCACTCTGGAGGAAGAGCTCTCGCATATAAAGTACTCGGTCAGGGAAGCCTTTTTGTCACGCCTGGGTTGCACACAGAGTGTCCCCTACCCAGGGTGATAGGGACTTAATACCCTCAGCCTTTATGGATGCCATAATATTGTTCCACTCTCGTACAGCCAGCCACATAAGTGCTCTTGTACGCAGAGTCTTTTATCGACACTATTCACTATTCATGAATAGTGTCGGGCTACTCAAGATTCAAATTTAAACCTTATGAATATAAGGTCTCGGGTTCGAAACTTGGGGAGGCCCGAAACTATTCATGAATAGTGAATAGTGTCGATAAAAGACTCTGCGTACAAGAGCACTTATGTGGCTGGCTGTACGAGAGTGGAACAATATTATGGCATCCATAAAGGCTGAGGGTATTAAGCCCCTATCACCCTGGGTAGGGGGCACTCTGTGTGCAACCCAGGCGTGACAGCTCGGCACTGCGACAGCTGTCAGCGACATGCTACGATCATAAGAGCTCCTCCTGAAACTTTGACTCCCATTCAAAGTCCTTGGCCTTTTGCTCAGTGGGGGGTAGACCTAATTGGGCCTTTGCCAATTTGCAGAGGTCAAGTTAAGTTTGCCATTGTAGCAGTGGATTACTTCACCAAGTGGGTGGAAGCAGATCCCCTTGCTCACATAACTGAGCAAAAGACCACAAAATTCATCTGGCAGCTGATTATTTGCCAATTCAGAGTACCATTCGCCATAATATCAGACAATGGAAAGCAGTTCGACAATGCAAAGTTTAGCTCATTCTGCTCCGAGTTGGGAATTCGCCACTTCTTCTCTACGCCAGCTCACCCCCAGGCGAATGGACAAGTCGAAGTCGTCAACAAGATTATCAAGCATACGTTGAAGGCAAGAATCGAGGAAAACAAGGGAACGTGGGCGGATGACCTCACACAGGTATTATGGTCTTATAGAACAACGTCCAGAACGGCAACATGAGAAACTCCTTTCTCTTTGGCGTTTGGAATGGAAGTTGTTATTCTAGTAGAGCTCGACATTCTAACTCTGAGAACATCGTAGTTCAATGAAGATAAGATCTCAAAAGCACAAAAAGTCAAACTGGACCTTTTAGAAGAAAGGATAGAGCAATCACAACTTCGACAAGCTGTATACCAAAGGAGAACATCGAAGTACTATAATTCTAAGGTGAGGCCCCGTAGTTTCAAAATCGGTGACCTCATTGTAACACCCCATAGTTTTAAGTAATGTATAATACACGTATAAATGTCAAAAGTGAGTTGGAACGTGATTTACGTAGAAATCGTTTGATAACACGTGTATTCCTTAGGTAGATTGAGTGTATGAAGAAGAAGAACGAATAAAAAGATTAAAAAATTAAAAAATAAAATAAACACTGTTCATTTGCGGGTACTGTTTACGAAACCTGTTCATTTGTGGGTACTGTTCATGGAACAGTACTCGTATTGAAAAAAATAAATAAATTAAAAGTCGTTGGTACCGGAGAAGCAGAACGAAGGAAAAAGAGAAGAACGAAGGAAAAAAGAGAAGAACGAAGAAGAGAAGGAGAAAAAAAGGAAACGACGGATTTGCGGCCAAATTTGACGTGCCGGTAAGCTATTTTTGCTATTTTTCGTCGTGAAATTAATATCTAAGCTAGATGTAACGATTTTAGCGGAGTAATTTTAGCTATGAGAGTTGTTTTCCAGTGTTTTTCAACTTAGGGTTTTTTACCCCACGCGAATGAAAATGTGTTTGAAAGGTGGAAAAACACTCCCTAGACTATAAAAGCCTCGAATATGTGGTTAGATTTCATTTAGTTGTTCATTTGAAACTTTTATGGCTGTTGGAAGTTAGAGTGTATATTGGAGACCTATTGAATCATAAACCTGATGAAACGTCAATTTAAGGCTATAGAATGGTAGAAGGCACTGTTGCGAGTGCATCGATGCTAATTTCATGATTTTGGGATCGTTTGACAATTTTAGTAACAATTTATATCTTTCGAATGAATAGTGACGACGTGAACAGTGATGTGAATAGTACTAAGATGTGAACAGTGAGTTGAAATGGTAATTCTCATGATAATCTATGGTTCATTTCAGTGTTTAACTTGAGAGCTTAAGTGCATGGATAAATGCTCTTGAGGAAGCAATTATGATGGACGTTTTTAGAAACCCCGCGTAACCACTGTGAGTATAGTTTTCTTGATTTGGTTCTTGTATGGCATTGTACACATATAAACTGGTTGATTGTATGCATGTTTATGTAATGCATTGAGTTTTATTGATCATGCAAACTGATTTTAGAAATTGGAACTTATAATAATGTCATTTCGTTAGGAATTAGACCCGGATGAGGTTTTGCGAGTCCTCATTGTCAGTAGGTCTGTCCTAACAAGGGTTGCGATCCTTGAAATGACTGTGAATGAGAGGGAGATGGTAACATATTTATGGATGAGCATCAACTATATATTGTGTGCACGTATATTATTTTGATGAATGGTGCATATGTGCTTTTGAAATGTTTTAAATCGATTTGATATGTCATGTTTCCTAAAATGCATGCGATTGTCATGTCAAGAACTATATTCACTGAGCTGTTATTTGCTCACCCCATTTCCCTCACTATTTCAGGTACAAAAGAAAAAGGAAAAGGAAAAATTTGAGAGTGATCAGAACGTGATTAGGACTGACATTATTGATGTACGCATGCTTTGGAAGAAGTAGTTACATGTTATATATATTTTGATATATATAATTATAACACATCTTATATATGTATTACCATCTAGAGTGGCTACTCTGATTGCGAAATCAAACCTTATGAGGTTGTGAGTTCGAATCTGGGGGAGGCCCTGCAGATATCAATAGTTATTTTGGATTGTTAATATATTTGGCAATATATATACTTGGACAATGGAATGTTTGCTTAACGAATGACACTGATGGTATTTTGGATTATGGTATACATGGATGGAATGAGTATATATATATATATATATATATATATATATATAGATATGAAGATGATTTGATTTGTGATATATCAGGTTTTGTGAAATGTCAATTTATGGGGACATGCTACCGAAAATTTTGAAACTTTTGGGACGGATTATGAGACTATGTGAAGGCTGACAATATACTATCTACTGTATATGGGTATATACAGTGTATAATATACTGTGCCGGTCATGACGTCAGCCTATGTCAGGGGCGTCGTGACAATATTGGTATCAGAGACACGTTTAAGATTAAAAGCCTAAAAGATTAAAAGCTTTATTATCTTAAGTTTGTTTTTATGGGTTTATGTACGGGTAAATAACGTATCGTATAAAGACTTAGTAATCGGATTGTCTGACTTATATGCTCCTTTATCTCTGTGAATGGCAGATTGAAAGGGAAGTATCAGGCAATCATGGACCCACAAGAAGAAAGGTTAACGAAACTGGAAGAAATGGTTATAGCTCAACAGAGACAAAATGCTGAGATAATGCGTATGATGACACGTCTTCAGGATAGTTTACAGAGGCCTCCAGCACCTGTAGTACCTGAGGTTGGCGCCAGTAGTGCGGGTGCGTCTGCAGAGCGACCTGTGCCAGTGCAGGAGACAGTAGAGACTCATGATGATGTAGATGAGACTCGCAGATACGAAGATGTGATGAAAGCATTTAAGAGACGTGAACCGTCTATATTTGATGGCAGCCTAGAGTTAGAGGTTGCTGAGGATTGGCTTATGAGGATATAAGCTATATTTGAGGACATGCATGCACTGGATAGGGACAAGATTAGACTTGCTCGATTTAAATTTTTGAGTAAGGTTGAGAGATGGTGGCAGACAATAGGCCGAGCTCAGGGACCCATAGATACCTGGGATAAGTTTAAAGAAGTCTTCTACAAGACTTACTATCCCTCGTCTGGGGTTGATAAAAGGCATAAGCAATTTATAGAATTGAAGCAAGGGAATATGTCTGTGAGAGAATATGAACATGAGTTCAATAGGCTAGCCTTGTTTGCCCCTGAGATGGTTCAAACAGATCTGATGCGAATGAAGAGGCTCAGGGAAGGATTTAATGACCCAATCAATAAAGGTTTAGCTCTTGCTGGTGTTCAGACCTATGATCAGGCAGTGCGACAGGCTCTGGATTATGAGACAGTTGAGATGACAGATAGGCCAGCACGAGCAACGCCCACATCACAGGCAGATAGAGAGCAGCAGGTACCCTATCAGGGTCCGAGAAAGTAGAGATGGGACAGAAAATGGTGGGGTGAACAGAAAAGGGCAAAGATAGGTGAGATGCCTACTACTATAGAGATTCTAGTTACTTCTCCAGCAGCAATGCTACCACCACCAGCAGGCAGAATATCACAGTCTGTTACGAGGCCATCGACACAGGGATCGTCGGTTAGGGCACCGTGGCCGCAAAGGGAAGCAGACAGTCAGAGTGGTTAGCGTCCCATGCCAGGCACTACGTCGCAGACAACTTCATTTGCACCACGCCCTCTTTTCACATGTTTTCGATGTGGGAACAAGGGACATAAAGCGTACCAATGTCCTTTTTAGCCAGCTCCACAGACTCCAACAAATCCATCTGCTACTGTTACTATTCCCACGCCTGTCAGAGAGCAAGCCAGGGCTGTTACAGAGCCAGATCCAGAGGCGAATAAGAATTTGGTGGAAGGTATGCTTTCTATTTGTGACACTATGATGTATGTGTTAATTGATGCTGGATCCACCTTGTCTTTTATTGCTGGCCACATGGTAGATAGGTTGCATTTAACTCATGTTAGGCTTAGTACACCGTTGGTTCTGAGTACTGCAGCAGGAGACCGAATCTACCCAAATATGTTGTGTGAAAAGTGTGTGGTCAAATATGCGGATCATGAAATGATTGTGAATCTTAGGGTTTTAGAATTCTTGGAATTTGATGCTATACTGGGTATGGATTGGTTGGCTGCCTATCATGCCCATGTGGACTGCTTTGGTAGGACAGTAGTCTTCAAATACCAGGACAACCTGCATTTAGTTATAGTAGCAAGACATCTTCAAACCCTCCCACTCGAGGCAGGATGGCCACTCATGCAGAGATAGGGATGTTGGCTAGTATAAAGCCAGTAAATGAAAAGGACTTAGGCGTTCAGATATCAGATATTCCTGTAGTATGTGAGTACCCAGATGTTTTTCTAGAGGATTTACTAGGATTACCACCAGTACAGGAAATTGATTTTATTATTGAACTGATACCTGCTACAAAGCCTATTTCCATTCCACCCTATCGAATGGCGCCAAAGGAGTTACAGGAACTCAAGGTGCAATTAGAGGAGTTAATGGAAAAAAGGTTTATTACCCCGAGTATGTCACCCTGGGGAGCACCTGTACTGTTTGTGAAGAAGAAGGATGGTAGCTTGAATTATGCATTGATTATAGATAGCTGAACAGGGTGACAGTGAAAAATAAGTATCCTTTACCCCGTATCGATGATTTATTCGATCAGTTGAATGGTGCTAAATTTTTCTCTAAGATTGATTTAAGATCTGGATACCATCAGCTAAGAATACAGGAAGAGGATGTACCAAAGACTGCGTTTAGAACACGGTATGGTCACTATGAGTTTCTTGTTATGCCCTTTGGACTGACCAATGCCCCAGCCATGTTTATGGATTTGATGCAAAGGGTATTCAGACCATATCTGGATCAGTTCATTATTGTGTTTATTGATGATATACTCATTTATTCCAAGACTCAGGAGGATCATGAGCAGCACCTCCGCATCACTTTGCAGACACTGAGAGAGCATCGGTTGTATGCTAAATTCAGTAAATCTGAGTTTTGGATACATGAAGTGAGATTTCTAGGTCATGTGGTTAGTGCAGAAGGTATTTCTGTTGATTCTGCTAAGGTTGAGGCAATCATAAATTGGCCAAGACCAACCATAGTGACTGAGATCCGTAGTTTTCTGGGTCTCGTTGGTTATTACCGAAGATTTGTGGAAGGCTTTTTCCGATTGGCTTCCCCACTCACAAGGTTGACTCAGAACAATGTGTCATTTGTGTAGACTTCTGCATGTGAGGATGTTTTCACTGAGTTGAAGAAGAAACTAACTACTACTCCAGTTTTAGTACTCCCAGAACCTGGAAATGAGTTGGTGATTTACACAGATGCATCACATGTAGGTTTGGGATGTGTATTGATGCAAGAGGGTAGAGTGATTGCTTATGCATCCAGACAGCTGAAGAGACATGAGAAGAACTACCCTATGCATGATTTAGAACTAGCAGCTGTTGTATTTGCATTGAAATTGTGGAGACATTACCTCTATGGGGAAAAGTTCACACTGTACTCAGACCATAAAAGTCTGAAATATTTGTTTAACTAGAAAGAGTTGAATATGAGACAGTGTAGATGGTTGGAATTCCTAAAAGATTATGATTTCACGTTAGAATATCATCCTGGAAAGGCCAACGTCGTAGCTGATGCATTGAGCCGAAAACGGGTTGAGACCCAAGTGGTAGCTTGCCAGATGGCCCAGGAGTGGCGACTTTTAGAGAGAGCGACTGTGATGAGTGTTCTCTCCATGGCTCCACACGTTGACATTTGTGCTCAGATGCATATACAGTTGACAGATTCTTCTATTCAAAAGATTAAGGATATGCAGCAGCATGATCCTGATCTTGGTATGTATGAGTCTTGGGCAGATAGTGCAGACATGACAGATTGGCAGAGAGGTCCAGATGGTGTCCTACGTTATCAGGGGAGATTATGGGTACCTGTAGATAGGGCATTGAGGGCTGAGTTATTAGAGAAAGCACACAGATCTCAGTATACCATTCACCCAAGATCTACAAAAATGTATCATGATATGAAGAGAACAGTATGGTGGCATGGGATAAAGAAAGATATAGCTGAGTATGTGCGGAATTGTGAGGTTTGTCAGCAAGTGAAAGCTGAACATCAGAGACCAGGAGGTCAGATGCAACCATTATCTATTTCAGAATGGAAATGAGAGCATATCATGATGGACTTTATCACAGGATTGCCCAGATCTCAGGGTAGATTTGACGCCATCTGGGTAATAGTTGACAGATTAACTAAATCTGCACACTTCCTTCCAATGACCACCAAAGACTCGATTGATAGACTGAGCAGATTGTATGTGCCGGAGATTGTCAAGTTGCATGGTATACCTATTTCTATTGTGTCGGATAGAGATCCGCGGTTCACATCGAGCTTTTGGCAGGCCATGCAGGCCCGATTTGGTACTCATCTCTGCTTTAGTACAGCGTTTCATCCTCAGACTGATGGCCAGACTGAGAGGGTGATTCAGATGATGGAAGACATGCTCAGATCGTGTATTTTAGAGTTTGGTGGGACATGGAGTGAAAGTTTACCATTGTGTGAATTTGCTTATAACAACAGCTATCAGGCCAGTATTGGCATGACACCTTATGAAGCGTTGTATGGTAGGCCGTACAGATCTCCGACTTGCTGGTATGAGGTTGGAGAATCACAGTTGTTGGGACCGAAAGTTGTTATTGATCACACTGAGCAGGTTAAACAGATCAGACAGAGACTGAAAGCTGCCCAAGACCGACATAAGAGTTATTTTGACAACCGTCACAGACCTCTAGAGTTTGCAGTAAATGACCTCGTGCTGCTTAAAGTCTTGCCACGGAAAGGTCAGATGCGGTTTGGGGTGAAAGAAAAATTGTCTCCTCGCTTTATTGGACCGTTTGAAATCACAGAGAGGGTTGGTCCGTTAGCATACCAGATTGCTTTGCCTCCTCAGTTAGTCGGTGTTCATGATGTGTTTCATATTTCTATGTTGAGAACATATCATACAGACCCGACGAAATATCCACCCTCGACACATCTTTTAGATGTAACACAATTACAAGTTGGGGACGATGCTACATATGAAGAGAGGCCCATTCAGATTCTTGATGGGAAGGTTCAGCAATTGAGAAATAAAGAAATGCCTTTGGTCAGAGTCAAATGGCAGTTTCATGATAATGAGGAGCAGACTTGGGAACGTGAGGACTGGATAAGGGAGATATTTCCTGATCTCTTTACCACGTGAGGTACATTTCTCCTTATCTATTATATTTCGAACTATAAGTTGTGAGTTCGAATCTGGGGGAGCCCTGCACTATCATAAAATGAGTGAATAGAGTGGACAAATGATCCCGGGGGTACTAGACGCTGCGGTGTGTTGTGTACTGGGATGTGATAATATTATGTGGTATATAACGGTTGGGGTACGCATGGTATGAGGTACCCATCACATCCCGGGGGTACTAGACACTGCGGTGTGCTATGTACTGGGGTGTGACATCGTACTGAGGAAGGTCATGCTCAACACCAAGGAGGCCGGAGAAGGGGCTCTCTGCCCAAACTGGGAAGGACCGTACAAGGTCATTGCAATGCCGAGGAACGGAGTCCACGAGTTGGAAAACCTCGATAGAAACGGATTGCCAAACCATGGAACGCATGGCATCTGAAGTTTTATTACCAGTAGCTGTAGCAAGTAAGAGTAACTCAGTAGGAATAGCAAGCAGGGATCACCTGCTCAATTTAGTCTTATAATTTTGTCTTTTTTTATTGAAGTTTATAAATTAGCTTATTTTTTGAAGACTTTGCATGAACAAATTTACCGACAACTCTCGACACAAGATGGCAAGAAGGAAAACAAAAAGTACCTTGGGGAGACGAGCCTTGCTCAAATAAACCCTGAGAAGGGGCCGAAAGCCCAGATTACCTTGGGATCCGAGCTCAAGCCCGGATTATCGCCAGGAAAAAGGCTAAGGCCTAAAGTACCTTGGGATCTGAGCTCGTCAGAACTCAAGTTATCGCCAAGAAGGAGTTCATTCTTAAAGTACCTTGAGATCTAAGCTCTTCAGAGCTCAGATTATCACCGAGAAGGAGTTCATTCTCATATTACCTTGGGGTCCTAGCTCACTAGAGCTCGGATTATTGCCAGGAAGAAGACTACTCGCAAAACACCTGAAGCTCGGATCATGGCCGAGCTCATGGGACAAGAATTTCAACGAAACTTCTTCAATGTCCCATAGACCGAGCAGGTCGAGCCGAGCTCACAGACAAGAATTTCTACGAAAATTCTTCTAAGTCCCTTAGACCAAGTTTGCCGAGCCGAGCTCACGGGACAAGAATTTTTACAAAATTTTTTTCAAGTCCCATAGACCATGTTGGCCGAGCTCACGAGATGAGAATTTTTCAAGAAAATTCGTCTCAGTCTAGAAAAAATGGTTCGACAAAGGAAACATGTATAACATAATTTTTCTAAGTGCCAAGGTCGGGTAGAAAAAAAAAGAACAACAGGTGAGGAACAAAATTCATTCAAAAGTTGATTTAGTGTTTTAGCTCGACATCCGAGCATAGTTACAAGAAAGATAAATAAAACACAAAGGCTTAGGCGCCTAACACAACTACATTTCCATAAGCAGCCCCCAGCTGCTCGGCCTCAGTCTCTCCTTGGCCTTCTCCATCAACTCTAAACTCCGGTTCAGCAACAACCTCGTCCTCAACAACGACCTCTTCTTCGGCTCTGTCAACCCCATCCTGTTATTGCTCGACCATGAAGTTGTCCAAGGCGGCCATGTAAAATTTGTCCGTGAAGTACTTGCCGAAGTCGACCCTCATATGGATCTGACCCATCTCATACTTTTCACGCTTCAAATCATCAGATTCTTGAGAAGCCTTAAACTCCTAAACAACGCGACGAGCCGAGCTAGCCAGCTCAGAATCAAGTGAAGCAACCTTCACCTTCAGCACCTCATTCTCCGAGGCCGACCTCTGCAGCCTTGACATGGTGAAGGACAGCTCGGAATTGGTCTTCGAGATTTGGCTTTCGAGCTCCTCCACCTTTTGGTGCATTTTCTCATTGAGTTTCCTCTGCTTGGCTTCAGCAGAGATGGACAGGTCATCGGTCATCTTCATGGCCATGAAAATTTGATAGGCCGCTTGAACAAGAACAAATACACGAGTTAGACCAAGCTTATCAAAAAAGTACAAGTAACACCGAGAAAAAACATCTTACCTCGACACACTTCACAAAGGCTAGAGAAGCGTTGTCCCGGACGTGGTCGTCCTTGCCCAGGTCGACCTCGGACTGGGGAAGTTCGATCTTGTAGCCTCGAACTGCGAGATCTTGATCATCAAGATTAGTCACAGGGAGCTCATATAATGGAGCTTCTTTCCAGGTCGACGGTAGGGGACGTTGGGCACTCGAGCCTTGCCCTTGCCCCGAGGTGCAACTTCGTCTGGGGTTACAACAATTGGAGAAGCCAGAGGCAGAGCAGAAGAACTGCCAACCGGGGTGGCCAGCCGAGACCGAGCCTCCTGCTCAGCAGGTGAGGTCGTCTTCCGAGCATATGACTGTGCCTGCTCGATGGCTCGCATCTGCTAGAGGTTAAAGGCCCGAGTGCTCATCTTCTTGGTAGACATGAGCTCGGCAGGATAACCTGCCAACAGTCGACAGTAAAAGGTCAACTCGATACAAGACCAGAAATCCATCGTAATCAACAAGTGTCACTTACCAATGAAAATTTCTTGTTTATGAATGAGGCATGCTACAAAAAGATGAGTTGGGGTCAAGATGCACTCGTAAGAGCGATCCCAATAGCTCGTATGATAAATCTCCTCCAACTTAGAGAGGTCGGCCCCAGCTGTCTTCTTAGGACTATCCTAGTGAACTGTAAGGCAGAGCAGAAGTTAGGCTGAGCTGAACAGAGAAACACAAGGAAATAGGAAAGAGAGACATAGGTCAGCTCGATACCTAGGTATTTAAACTTGGTCGGCACGCCAACCTCCTCAGCCTAGTCCCCTGAGATAAGGAACCAGGTGTGGCGACCCCACGCCCCAGACCACCAACCCCGCAAGGAGTGGCATGCGGAATGCCGGGGCGGGATGCCCGGCGTAGGCATCTCCGACCACTCTTCAACTCCAGTGAGGTGGTTGAGACCCTACGAGCTTTATCTCAAACATCGACATAATATCAAAAGGTACTAAACAAAACTACCCATCGTATTAATCATCCAAGACAATAGATAATCCATAAAAATTGAACTATAAATAAAATCATAATCCCTACAGTCCATTAAAATTGACATACACATAAAGTCCAAAATTGTGGGTACAAATAAAAACCGTCATATGCCCACATGGTCTATCTAACAAATCCCAACTCACCCATACTACAATGTGATAAGTATTATAATTACATAATCCAAAATATAATACTTCATAATTTAAAACACAGTTCAATCAAAATGCCTCTCAACTCACATCGAGGCTTTGGATTCTCTCGCAGGCAAGACCTTCAAGATATAACTACTCCTTTGCCCTTATTCGGGACAGAAGGACCTGAAAGAGGAAAATGAGGGTGAGCCAACGGTGTCCAGTGAATAGAATTCAAATATGCTATCAATACTCATCAATAAATATCATGTATGCATGTCAATGTGTAGCATGATTAAAAGCTCATCACATATAGATATCAAGCATTTATAATAAGTTCGATGCAAGTAAAAGCTTATCAATTTGGATCCACATTCCACATGCATTGGGTTACTAGTGCACGTCTATTTCACCGTACCGTTGACCCCAATCTCTTCCTTTCCTAAAACCCTCCTATGACAAGGTTAAGTCCCCCTATTAGCCAGATAGATGGGCCCAACCAAAGTCATAAGGTTTTCTCAAATCAAGGCATCATTCAAAACATTAGAACACATTCATGCTTTCAACATACAATATATAAGTGATATGATGACATAAAAGATATAATCATAAATAAAGTCTACTCACAACCAAGCCTCGCGAGAGTATTTAACCACACACGACCACCAAACCGAATCAACCCAATCAAGATCCTGAAACATACATCAATATCCTACCATACATCAATTTCTATGCTCAATCACATAGACATTACACATCAACCCTAAATCAGCCCACATATAAACAATAGGCCTAAATTCCATCTAATCCCATCATTCAACTCAAATCACATGACTTAGGCCTATAATGCATAGTTCTCATTCATAAACCATTCTATTAATCAAAAATACTGATTTTCAATTCCTTAGGCATAAACATGCCCAAATTGGGTCACTTGATCACAAGTAGGCCTAACCCATGATATGGTCACAACCACCAAATCAGTAGCATAATCAACCCTAATCATGCTTAATTAAACATAAGTTGATCAATTCAATGATTCTAGGCCAAAAGCATCAAAAGCCCTAAAATATGAAAATTTTCATACTTAGGCCATATTGCTGATTTACACTAGGTCACCATGTTCAGCCATGTATATCACTGATTTTGCATCATGGGTTCATCAACAATGGCAACTAGGTCAACATAGTTGACATGCAAGCTATTTGGAAAGGTCTAAGTTCATATTCTAAATTTAGGTCTAATACAAGCAACCCTACCAATTCTTCATTTAATATTCTGTTCAGATGTATCAATCTACCAACAGAAATATGTAATCACAAAATCAACCGTACAGATTGAATTATGTGAAGATACAAACCTTCTGTCCAAATATCAGCCCAATCCAACGGTGGACCGAAAAGATACGTATCTTTGATGAACAAGTCTCTAATTAGACAATTTCTCCTTTCCTGCTGCAAATACTCAAACTCAGATGACTATATCACACAAAATACTAAACACATAAACATCTCCACCGTTTATAATACAGTTATAAACTATATATCCAAATTTTATATCCATCCAACGGTAGATTGAGGATATCTACAAGTTTGAGCGAAACGGCACGAGAAATCCAGACTTTCCGACCAGCTTTGTTTCAGAGGTTAGATCTCTCCAACGCAACCTCTACAAGATTTTCACCGTTTAGAATGCAGAAATATCAGTTGTACACTACATATCAAAATTTTATATCCATCCAATGGTAGATTAAGGAGTCTGGAAGTTTGAGTCAAACGGCGCGAGAAATCCAGACTTTCCGACCAGCTTTGTTTGAGAGGTTAAATCTCTTAGAGAAACCTCTGATCAAGATCTCCACCGCCCAGAATGAATAACCATAAGCTACGAACTTGCTGACAAAGTTTGAGCTCAATCTGACCATATATCGCAAAGATCTAGCTCTTTGATGAAAATATTGCAGAGATCTTCCTCCTGCAACTCCCTCCTTCTTTCTCTTCTTCTTTCCTTTCTCTTCTTTTCTTTTATTTCTTTTTCTTTCTCTCCACTCACCTCTTTCTAGCACTTCCTTGATTCCCTCCTTGATTCTCTCCTTGATTCCCTCCACTCATTCTAGCACTTCCTTGAAGAAGAGTTGTCCACTTTCATGCACCAACCTTCACATGTGTTGGTCTCATACTACCCATACCAACCACATGTACTTTAACCAATCTCATGCTTCCATGTATTTTAAATGTCTAATCCATTTAATACACCAAATTTTCATTCTCATTCATCCTTTTATTCAATCAATCTTAACTCATATCAATTCATGGTTTAATGGGCCCATGCATAAATAATAACATATGCATTATAATTTAATTTAACATGACCCATATACAATTTATGATACACATATTTATATACATTATCGAGCATCAACTATACAAACATTAAACAACCATCAAACAAACACCAAACATAACAAGGCAACGCATAGAGTTTGGGCAAAATGCAATTGGGTTATGGGCTAGATGAAATAATTTTTGGGGCGTCACACCAGGTGTCTTTCAACCCTTTGTTAGCAATTGGGTTCTCGATGATAAAGGCGGGATGTTTGTCCCCGCTCGCCCACGTGCTGACGTAGTACCAACTAGAGCAACGTGGGTGGAGTTTGAGCTGGTAGCCGAGCTTGAACTCCGTCGAACTAAAGTCTGGCCAACCACGCTCCTTTTACAACACCATCAAGCCGAGAAAGGCTCTCCAAACGTTGGGGCTGAGTTGAGCTGGGGCAACACTCAGGTCGACCAAAAGGCAGTAGACGACCTTGGGTAAATGAAGAGTGACCCTGTACTTAAACAAGTTGGTATAAAAGGTTTCCCAACCTTTCTTAGGGCAACTCGGTCTGTCGCTGCGCCGGGGAACGCGCATATGGACAGAAGGTGGAATGCCGAGCAGAGCCCTCAAATAAGCAAGATGGTCCCTAGTGACGAAGGAAGAGAACTCGTCAACAGAAAAAGAAGGAACCGCCTCAACTACACCTTTATCCGACTTTGTTTCGAACTCGAACTCAATTTCGATTGCTTCATTGTCCGAGGAGGCCTCCTCGGCTCGGCGACCAGACGTGCTCGACTCATCTGGGACCCTTTCACTATGAGCTCGGTCCCGAATAGAGCAGCGGTTGTGGGAAACATCACCTTGGCTAAGGATCTCGACTCCCTCAGACTCTCTCTCTTCTAACGGCTGAGCAGTTGTTGCCTCATCACGAAGCGGTTGCTCGGTGTCATCTCCACTTTGTGGAGATTCCGCCAAGTAAGCTAGAAAATCTTCCATGAAAGTCATAAATACTAAATAAATTAGAGAGGAAGGAGAGCAGGAAGAATACCGAGCAGGGAAAATGTCGAGCAGAAATCAAGAGCAAGACGTTGGAATATCCGAACTGGAGCAAGGACGAGCTGGCAAAATTCCGAGCTGGGAGAAAAAGTTTGGAATGTTAAAGGTCAAATGAGTGAGAACCACTATATATAGAGGGACCTTCTCAATTTTGAGCCATTAGATGTAAAACGATGCGGATCCCGAGGAGAATCCAAAAACTTTGACCTGAGTAGACAAACTGACGTGATTGTTAGCAGTACGATTCAAGATATACGAATCTCGAGAAAAATCAAAGATGACTTTTACCCCAACTAAGGCTGAAAGGCATGGAGGGTAAATGTTGGATGGTCTGCTCGGATATGAGCTGACCTGATGTTATCGAAAACATAAGCCATGTGAAGAAACTGACGAGCCGAGGTGGCGGGGTAAAAGTCGCATGTGATGATACGACCGCCATATCAGCTCAGTCGGACCAGATTTGACTCAACCATGGAAAACCATCCTAGCCGACCTAGCGGGATGACATTTATGAAAATCTTGAAAACACGATGGTAGCGTTAGCTCGGTCCAACCAAGATCATCGCAGTTCAGTTCATTGCTGGCAGCTCGACCTTGAACCAAGCTAATCATTCCAGATGAAATAGAGCAGATTAGAGAGTCCTTCCTAGCACGCCGTATCTCGAGGAATTCGGAACAACTGTACGTGTCAAATACAGACTTTGACATAGAGACAAATGAGACTTCTTCTCCAAGAAAAACCAATAAGATATCCTTCTCTAAGACGAACCAGGAATATGAGGATCATCCAATCCAACCAACCCAGAATAGATGAGCTCATCCAGCTCGTCTCAACCAACGACGAGACGACACGTGGCACCATACCTACTGGGCAGCTAGCCACTTCGGCCAGAGGACCTCCTCTATAAATAAGACTTACAACCCTCTTTATAAAAGTACGAAAAACTTTAAACAAGAGTTATTGCTATAGTCTTGAACAAGCTCTAACTTAGGCATCGAAGGGTTTTTGGCCGACACTACACTAGTGTTCCTTACGATAGCCTTGTTTCTTTCTCTCTTCTTCTCAGATCTAGTTGATAAACCCTCGCCGGAATTGGAGAGTTCATACTACCCGATACAATCATCTTCTACACGTGTTCATCTACTTGGTGTTGGTCAGATTTTACACCAACAACCATCAAAACAACAACAACAACAACAACAACAACAAGATAAGAAAAAAAAAATTTACCATGATTTGAGGGTCTGATTCTAGCTAGCTAATTAATTAGTCAGTCGAGTATGTTTGTATCGCACGTCCAGCGGCATTACAACTCTAGTTATCTAATTCTAGCCTTTGTACTAGGGGTGAGCATGTCACCCGCACACCCGACCTGACCCAATCGACCCGAACAAAAAATACCGGGTCGGGTCGGGTTTAAGTTACTGCATCAGGTCTATCAGGTCTCAAAATAAGGACCAGATATTATCGGGTCGAGTGTCGGGTCTTGGGGAAAACCGACCCGAGTAACTCGACCCAACCCGCATATCATTAAAATAACCAAATTATTAGGGACTTTATTTATAATTATAACTTGATATAATGTGTATTTTGGGTCTTTTTTGTTTTGCAGGTTTGTGGTCAACAATCCACCAAAAGCCAATCATAAGAATGTTTTTTTTATATGGTTTAAATAGGTTTTGATTTTGAATTATATGTCATGCATGTTAGGTTATTTTTATTTTACAGATTTATGAGCAATAATTCACTAAAAGGCAAGATAATAGTGTTTCTTCTATATATTATTTAAATAGGTTTTGAATCTTTATTTTATTAATTTATGAAAAATATTTTTTTTTTATGAGAAAATGTGTTTAATTTGAAGTTGGATTTTTTTTTAATCACAATTGACCTATTTTAATGCTGAAAAAAGAGTTAAAAAAATAATTTTTTGGGCTTAATTTTTTTTTTTTAAAGAAGAGATTGTGGTCGAGTTAACCCGACCACCCAACTCGTACGAAATAGGGTCGGGTAGTCACCCTTTTTTGGGTAATGTCAGGTGGCATCGGGTTGACTGCGATGCCACCTGACATTTGTGGGTAGGGTGGGATTGGGGCAAAACCCGACCCTAACTCGACCCGTGATCACTCCTACTTTGTACCATAAAATGTGTTTATTGAATCTAGAATAGAAAAGGAATGAAATAAATATTTACATCGCTGAGCTGGCGAGAATGGGCGTGTGAGATAGGGAATTCTATGTGCGTTTTACGGAGGATCAAAAACCTTTGGATGAAACAGCGGCTTAGATGAGGCTCCACGTAAGCCGTATAAAAAGGGTTCCTCCAAGCGAGCTTAGCGTCCGATCTAGATATATATAAAGTATAGACCCATTTCAGATCTCACGGTCCATTTCGGCTGCTATCTTTCTCATCTTCTCTCTTCTCTCTTCTCTATGGTCTTCCTCTTTCGTCAACGAACATATATAATCTCTCCAGCAAAACTATCCCGAAATTATCACGCGTTCTTCGTTTCCTAGGCTTTATGTACTTTTAATTTCATGGCCGGCCTTTGAATCCACATGTCTCAATCTCTCTGATTTCATTCCAATCGTCTTCTTCTTCTTCTTTTATTCGCAGTTCGACGAAAGGGATTGAAATTGTTTAGCGTTATTACCTTGTTCTCCAAGTTGTTTTATTCTAGGGTTTCAAAGGGCATCGACGATGCCGTCGGTGCTCGTTGATTTTTTCCACCGGCATGAGACGATGACCCCCTCTTTAGCACCTTCTTTTCCTAATCGTTTTAGAAAGCTCGAAAAGTGTGACCGTCGTGGTAATTTGAGTTAATATTCGATTAATAACGGAGTAATTGTTAGGGTTTCTTCTTCTTGCTTTGCGTTTATCGTTGGCGCGACAATCAAAGCGGAGAATCTTACCTTGTTGACTGGGAATTTTGTCTGCTCGATCAGATCAGAGAATTAGGATTTCCCGTGAACTTTTCTGTACGTTCAGATTCGGTTCTTTTGATTTCGATTCTATCAGTAGATTCTTCTTTTCTTGCATGGGAGACGTATTTATTGCGGAGGTAATGTTCGTATTAAGTATTTTATTTTGTGATCTTTTTAGACGGAAATTTCTTTCCCGTTAATAGGCCCGCAGTGTTCTGAACCAGCCAGATTTGCCTTCTAGGTTGTCTATGCTTTATGTTTGTTGTTTATTATTTTTTATGTATTTTTTTGTTGAGGATAGATTTATCTGTTACCAACTAGCCTGTTTGTTAATATACACGTAACTAAATCTTAAATTTGCAGGAAGCTTTTTATACTTACTTTTTATGTTGTCCATTTGTTTTGATCCATGGAATTTTGAAAAGAAAGATGACCACCTCCCCTGGCAGCTGCAGGGCCTCTAAATTTATCTCTATGATGTTTTGCTCAATTTGTATTCGTAGCAACAAATGGGAAGGATATTTTGCTTTTGCTAAATTCTTGTATCTTCCTTTTATTTTCTAGTTAAGTTTCCTTATCTAAGGAAAGTTTATATTTTGGTTTTGTAGTAGTTTGGATAATTTTTAAATTCGTTTTTGTTAATTAATGTGATTAGAAAGAGACTAAAAGTGTGTCTAAATAGAGTTGTAATAGAATTAGAAAGTTGTTATTATATTGTATATAGCTTAGGAAACTTGTGTTTAAGTGTTTTAAAAAGTTTCTAAGTTGTTTTCATGAAGTTATCTATATAAAGAGCTCTAATTATAAGTTTTAGGAATCAATATATCAATTATCTTTCTCTTTGAGATTAAAATTCAGTTTCTTAGTTCCTTTTTTTTTTTCTTTTTCAATTTTCTTTGAATCTATTGATTCAAACACACTTCCTCCACATTACATTCCCTTCCTCTCTTGTTTCTTTTGATTTGGTTTCTAAATTCATGGTGAATATTATTATATTTATTATCTATCTTCAAAATAACATAGCACACTCTACAGACCTTTCGTGCTTAATGTGGTTTTTTCCTAGTATAATTGAAAGCTGATTTGGACTTCAACTGCATAAACTGAGGAGAATGTATGTTGTTCTTTTATAGCACTTGAAAAGGAAGTATTATACATTTTAGATGTACTAGGACATACTTTCAAATGTTAGATAAGTATGCCTATACTTTTTATATGGGGAATTTCAATTTTTCCTCTAGTAGTTTTAAGTAGGTTGAAGGGCAGGCCCTAACACAGCAGTTAAAGTTGCTCCATTATGTTTGGAGGTCACGGGTTCAAATCTGGAAATAGATTCTTCCGTATGGGGTTAAGGTTGTGTATGTCGTCCATTCCCCTAAATCTCATCATGGTGGGAGCTTGTGCATTGCCCACGCTCTTTAAGTTGTAAGTGGGTTAGCGTATAATTTTCGTCAACAATGTTCTTCAATCTTTAGTTTATTGACCTAATTGTACTTGGTTTGCTTCTGAACTTAGTGGATCATTTCACTTCTAATTAGTATCTTTATTTAATTTATCAGAGTTTAACCACATGATTTTGGTTTGTAGACAAAGCTTTATAATATTTTTCCATGAGAACTTTTTTTGAAGTTTTTGAGTTATATGATTCAGACTGCTTGTTCCCCAATATTTTGCCAGTATGCCTGAACTTCTTATCAATTTCTCATTAAGCTGCTCTTTTGGTAAGTTTCTGAGTTTAAAATGGGTGATGGATAGCACCTTTCACATGGGATACTCTAGCTTTTGTTGGTTTAGCTTCTTATCCTTGAAAAATGGGTTGTCTTCATTATTTTAGTTCCTGTTCTGTTCTAATCTTTTGGGTACCATGTAAACCAGCTCAAAAGCTTCTTTGTTTTTTTTTTTTTTTTTTCTTTTGTATTAAATTGTTTCCCTTTAATTCACTAGTCTGTCATCCTACTTTTCTAGGTACTATCCATATACAACATCTTGTTACAGTTGTGTTACAGTTGAGCCATGTTGAAATATTCCTATACCATTGATCATGTTTTAGTTGTTAGAGGCGGTAATATTCTTATACCATTGATCGTGCTTCAGTTGTTAGAGGCGGTTTACCTGCCTGTTTTGGTGGTTTCACTAATTTGAGTGCTTTTATGGTTTTCCTTTAGGACTTGGTATCACCAGTGGATGTCTCCACAGGGTCTAATGACATAGCATCTGGATATCGAAATGATCCTCAGTTGAAGAAATTATTTCTAAACCATGAGGAATTTAGCTTCAGTGAGAACAGTACCATTGAAGACATTGTGGTAGCTGAACTTGGAGACATGCTTAGTGGTGCCCTACTCATTGAAGATAGCCTACCGAGTCATATTGCACCTTCTGATGGTAACAAAGACAAGCTATTGGAAGATTGCGAGGTAAGTTTGTCAAAACCCCCGAACGCGGCTGCTCTGAAAACCTTGAACAAATGTGAAACATTTACCTGCTCCAGAACGATACAGTCATGGACTTATGTGAATGGGGTTTCTAGAACAACATCGCTTGAGCAAAGCTGTATGAAATCTGATGACCCAGTTGACTCTCAATCAATGTCTCAATGTGTAAGTCTCTCATCTTTTCTTTCATCCATGTACATTTTAAAATTTAAAAGCAACAATAAGGATTTTAGGATAGTTTTGAAAGAATTCCAAAAAGTTGATAACACCATGAATTTTCTAACTTTTGGCACATATTAATGACAAGCGTGGTGTTGGTTGAATACAGTCAGTGTCTCTGCTGTTTGTGAATTAGAGGTCTTAAGACGTCCAAACTAGCTCACGTTTGGGATTAGTTTTCCATTTTCTATGCTGACCTTGACAAGATTTTATTTTCTTTTGGCTCGTGTGCAATTTACTCACAGACTACGTTGAAGCTTGTCTCTGCCATGAAAGGTAGCCGGGAGAAGCGGAGAATAGTGCCAAAGAAGCTGACTGTGACTTGGGCTCCTGATGTGTATGATCCACCTGTAACATCTGTATCTCACACAGTAACAAGCTACCACCAGCATCGGTCCAGGGCCAGTAAAAAGTATGGAAAGCACAAACACAAAGGAAAATCTTCACGAGGGAGCAATGGTGACAAGAAGCAGCATCGAAAATATGTTGGTCATACCAGTTTTCGCCCTAACTCATTATTGGCCTGCGATAGAATGGTCTTTAATAATGTTAATCAAGCTACTGTAGAACTCATAGACTTTGCTGTTAATGGTCAGGACTCCAAGTGCGGAAGTAGTTTCCTCAGGAATTCACAAGCTCAACTGCACTTCTCAATTGCTGAAGCGACATAAAATGCATTCGACTGGATCCTATAACGAGTGTTTTTGTTTGTTTTTTTTTTTTTTCCAAAACCCAAATATCTACTGGTTGTTTTGATACTTGAATATGCAGTTTTAAACTTGTGAGGACTTGCGCTTATCTAAAGTTAAGTTTGGATTGGGAGGAGCTTGAACTAAAATAATGTTGCTGCTGCTTTGTTTTCATGGTTTTATGTTCTCTACATATTGGACGGCTGTATGCATTGGTATCTATTGCGGCTGAGTGCTGATTGTGGTAGGGAAGGAGGCCAAGTAAACGCGGATCAAACTCTTAAACACGCAACTGCCCCACGGTAGAGTATTAGGGTCCTGTTTTTTAAAAGGGTACCGCTATTTTTAGCTACTCATTCTTGTTTTTTCACTCCATTTAAAAAGTAAAAAAATTTAATGCAAAATTATCAAAAAAAGACAGCTATTAAACTTTTTAAACCTTCAACCTTTCTTTTTACCCATCCTGCAACTATTCCACTCTTATTCTAAATCTTAAAACTATTCAATTCTTTAATAGATTTTAATCTTTGATCTTGTGATTTTAGTGTATTTTTTGAATTATAAATACATCTTCAATTGTTTGTAATTGGTTTTTTTTTATTTGAAGTGTTCGAAAGTCATTCAGGAAGTGTTCAAAGTGTTGGAAGTGTGCATCATCAAGTACGTTGTTGGACCTACAATAAAAAGATATTCAAGTCGTTCGTCATCCCCTATTGTACGTACAATTGGTATTTATACTATTTTTATGCAAAAAAAAAAAACTTAAAATCGACGTGGAAATAGAGTGAAAATGGGTTTCGAAATTCAGAAAATCTCTCCTGAAATAGTTATGTTTGACTTATCGTGGACAGACAAAAAGTGGAGTGTCCGACCATCATAGATCGGACACACAAAGTAATGTCCATCTACGATTGGTCGGACAGAACAAAATAAATCAATGCAAATGTTCTGTCTGACCTGTCAGAATCAGACAATACATTTCCTGTCCGACTCTGACAGGTCGGATAAAACGCTTATGTCCGACCCTGTTCAATCGAACATAAAGCTTATGTCTGACTGATTGTGGTTGGATAGAACGTTTTTGGTGTTTTTTTACGGTTTTTTTTTTTGTTTTCTTCTTTTATTTTGTATGTAATACTAATATTGAGTTGTAATTCATCAGAATGACGAGAGATTTGATGAATTCAAAACTATTGGCAATGAGTTGGTATTAGTTTGGGACTACATTGATGAGCTCACAACCAATATTGTGTTTAAGAGTAATGCCGAACTTATTGCATGGACAAGGGAAGTAGGCCGTGCAAATGGTTTTGTTATTGTTATCAAGAGCTCGGATGCAGGGGGATGAAGGGTAGGCGACCGAGAATCAAGTTTGCATGTGAGAGGTACGGTGTGTACAATCCAAAAGACACAAGGAAAAAGAAAGTCAATGAAACCTCATCGAAGAAGTGTAATTGTCTATTCTTATTACAGGGACAAAAATTGGCCACTGATGACGACTGGATGATAAAAGTGAATTGCGACACTCATAATCATCCACATGCTGATTGGATGGAAGGACACTCTTATGCGGGCTGACTGACAAAGGATGAGATGGAAATGTTCGTGGATATGAGCAGAAGTCAAGAAATACCCAGAGATATACTGAATGCTCTGAAGCGAAGGAATGCAGACAATGCATCTACATTGAAGACCACATACAATGCACGTAGCAAGTATAAATTGTTGGAACACGGTGGGAGGTCTCATATGCAATATTTGATGACAAAGTTAGCTGAAGAATAATACGTCGAGTGGCACAAGTCCGACGAAAACACCGATCATGTACAGCCGTTATTTTTTCGCACACCCAGTATCAGTCAACTTGTTACGTTACTTTCCTAAAATTTTGATAATGGATTGCACATATAAGACGAATATCTATCATTATTCGTTATTTGAGATAGTTGGCATTACATCAACTCATCTCACATTTTCGGTGGCGCATGTATTCATGGAGAACGAGCAATAAGAGAGCTACATATGGGCACTTGAGAAGTTGAAGGATCTGGTAGAAGGGTGGCCACAACCAGAGGTTTTTCTTACTGATAGAGAATTAGCCCTGATGAATGCAGTGAATATTATTTTTTCAAATGTTAGAAATTTGTTGTGCCGTTGGCACATTAACAAGAATGTGTTGGTGAAATCGAAACCGTTGTTTAAGGATAACAGTAACCATATGAAATTCATGGGCATGTGGCATGGTTTGGTGGATTCAGAGACAGAGGAGCAGTATGAAGAGCATTGGAAAGTACTTTCAAAATCTTATGAAGTTTACCCTACACTCCTCTATCTATACAATGAGTGGTTGCTAAACCACAAAGAAAGATTTGTTGCGGCTTGGACAAATGAGATCATGCATTTCGGTAATGTCACAACTAACCGGGCCGAAAGTGCACATACAAAGTTGAAGAAACACTTGGGTTCTTCACAGGGAACGTTTGAGAGTAGTTGGATCACAATACATTCTCTGTTAACTTTTCAACATACCGAGTATTGTCATCTTTTGAGAAAAGCTTATTTATCACAAAACATGTCCATAAAGGACCTATATATGGGCACTTGCGAGGGGTTGTCTCGATTCATACAATCCAAAAGATTCATAAAGAATGTGAACATTTGAATAAGACAAATTTCAAAACTTCTAGTTGTCGTTACGTGTTTAAAAAAACTCATGAGTTACCTTGTGCACACGAGATCTTTAAATATCACAAAGAAAGTCGGCCCATCCCTACTACTTTGGGGAATGCACATTGGAAGAAATTGGATAAGCTTCTCCCTGTTCAAGAGTCCCAAGACCAATTACATTGCCACGAGGAGATCAAGGTCTTTTGTAGGGAGTTCAAGCAATGTGATACATCTGGGAGAAGAAGAATGCTTAAAAGGTTGAGAGAGATATCAAAGCCATCATTTACAGTGGTCACTGAGCCCGCCATAAAAAGAAATACTTGGGGAAGGCCAGTTTGAAAGTAGATAAGTCAACCAAGAAAGATCCATCATTGTTTGAGTATGTCTTATCCCAACAAGACAGTTGTTCCCCAAAAAATACGGTGACTAAGGGTAAGCGACCACCTAAGGTTCACAGGACAAGGAACCATGGCTCGCATAAGTATATAAATCAATCTTTTAGTTGCTCTGAAAGCTTACATCCAGCAGGTAAAAGATGTGGAGTCTGATAGGCATTGTGGTTGTCGAACAGTTGCCCTTTTTTTGAGTTCTGGGGAAGGTGAATGGAAAAAAGGTTAGGCAAGAGCTCTTAGAGGAACTCATGAGTTTCACGGATCACTACGAGGTCGTTTTCCAGTATCGTGGCAGAGTTGATGAAATCATGAAGGCACTTGATTGTCATGAGACCCTAGCACCATCACGTGCTTGGATGACATTGTCTGAGATGGGTCACTTGATTGCAAGCAAGTATAATGTGGCATTTGTACTTATCTCACCCCAATAATGTTTATCATTTCTTCCACTAAGGAGTGAACCTGTTTCGGTAACGCAGAAACGACTATTTTCTATGAGGTTCGTGAGTGAGTGTCACTTTGTGCAGGTATAAAAACATTATGTATTGTTTCATACTTGTTAATGTATAAAAATCGATGATTTGTCTTGTCTAGGTAATTAACATTGATAATTGTTCATTAACAGGTTATTTTGGCCCCGACAAGTCCAGCGCCACTCATTGCTGCAAATTAGGTGAAGTACCATCTATTGTGCGCTAAGGGTTGGGACACCCCATATCTAGATAGGATTTTGCATTTTACTGGTACAGTTCACAATGTAGCAAGCATAGAAACAATTGATGAGGATTGGAGTTTTTTTTTTTTTTTTTTTTTTGAACTTACAACAAATGTAATACATGTACATTTTTGTTCATAGGCATTAATGAAATTGTTTGTTAAAGTTCAAAATTCATTGCACAAAAGATCAAAAGTTTTCCTAGTCCAAAACCAAAAAAACAAAAAAGAAAAAGTCTAATCTCGTCTTCTTCAAATTCGTAGTTGAAAGGTAAGTGCTTTGGCAAGTGCATCTTCTTCAACTCAACGCGAGCTCTCACCACGTTCGAAGTGCGTAATTGGAGTGTGTGACACTTCTTCGAAGTGGAGAACTGGAGTTTGGGCTTGTTCTTCCTTAGCATGTTCATCTTCTTCATTGATGCTTATGCCGACTAAAACTTCGATGACGTCGTCAATCCCCCGAAACACAGCATCAATCAATGTCTCAGGTCCTTGAGTTGCTCTCAAAGACCTCAACATCGCCAGACCTTGGTTGTTGCGCTCCCTCTAAAATCAAAAGATCAATTACTACCAAATTTAATAAAATCATATATATTAATAATGTTCTATAGGTTTTGATTTATTACCAAAATTTATAAATTCTCCGTTGAAGTTGGCGCTAAATTCTCCATGGATAGTTGATATTCAGGGTTCTGCACCTTTAGATGTGAAATTTGTTTGAACCACTCAAAATGTTATGGTACGGCGTCCCATGCATTAGAAACTTGTTCCCCTCGTGCAGCCGCTTGTAACAAATGGTAGTCTCAGCTCTCCCAATATTAATCAATGAACATGTGATGAACGTTTTAATCACGTCCTCTAGCACTCCTCTCAGCTCGAACATGACATATAGGAGTACGTGAGATCTTCTGTACATGTCCAAATTGATCAAGAACTCAGTCAGGATGGTAGGGCTCGACCACATCAAATAACTTTACGCACGAGGTATAAAATGTCACTTCATGTAGAGGGCTTTCGGCCCTACAGTCTGTGTAAGGGTCTCATGCAACCTGAACAAAATAATAAAGACCTAAGATATAAGTTGATATGATGTATATAACAAATTTAATTTAAAATAGTAGCATTTACCTGATTTGGCTGAAGATCATCATAATCTTTCGCTAGACCTTGTTTTTTGCGAGGTTTCCAGTTCATGGCACGTAGGAGGTTGTTATTATATTCACGATTTACGTGCGGTCTCACGAATGGGAAGTGCTCGTATATCCATGCCTACCAAATATAAGAAAAACAATTACTATAACACAAACATATTTATTTTAAGTTTAATTTAGTTAAACCAAAATGATAGAAATAGTTATACCTCAAGTAATGTCATGTAGCCCGCAATCTGTTGCACGTGATATCTCGTGACACATCCCAACTGACGATACAGATGCGCCATACAAGCAGCTCTCCATGCAAAATTGACAACCTCATCCAGATTCATCAACAATGACAAGTAAATTATGTTCACCTTTGTACCACTCTTGTCCATGAAAAGAGTGCAACTTAGGATGAACAAAAGATATGTTCTCGCAATATGCTCGGTCGAAGGATATTGTTGGTTTCCTTGAAGCTTCGATCCAAATTTTTTAAGCAACCAATCCAATCGAACCGATTGACCTCTCTTCTTATTCACCTCATCAAATGTCTCTCGAGCCGAAGCCCCTATGATTTCTTGAAGTATGATCACTGCTTCTGCATTGCTCAGTGCATCTCCATTCATTGTCTTGCCCACTGTTGGAATCCTAAGTAAGACCATTACATTGTCCAGTGTAATAGTCATTTCACCGAATGATAGGTGAAATGAATTAATCCTTGGTTGCCACCTCTCCACAAAAGCAGCTATCAACGGCTTGTTGGCACAACTATAACTACAAGACACCAAATGATGAAGACCGGTGTTTGTAACTATCTTCATTACTCTCTCTCTCTCGGGATGTTTACTAAGGTCCTAAGAAGGTAACTTTGTCCCGTGGTTTCGACGCTTTGCATATTTCGCTTCTATGTGAATAAACAAAAAATTATAAAAATCTACTAATATTTAAATTTAATCATAACCTCAATTGAATTTAAATTAAATTACAAAAGTGATATACTTGATTTTGCCACACATAGTATGCTACGTGTCCCTTGAAATGGGTGAGGACCGAAGGATCAGTAGGTCATCCGGGGCAAAGACCCTTCAATAGACCATCGTCTCCTTCTCCCTCCATCCCAACCTGCATAGGTTCTTCTTCAGATTGTTGCTCTTTTTCTTCATGTATAACAGGGGGTGGTGGTGGTGACTCGCGTCGTCTTTGTTCTTCCGAACAACCTCTCCTTGTTCTTGGCGGCATATCTATCAAAATAGCCAAATACATACAAAAAACTATACAATTAGGACAAACAATTGATATTTAGCTTAAACAAAAACAAAAAAAATTAAAAAAACCAAACAAATGCTCTATCCGCCCTCATTGGAACGGACAGAGCTGCAACCGTTCGACCTATCAGGGTTGAACAGTTCAGTGAGTGTCTGACCATTTTCAGTCAAACAGAGAGCATCTGTTTGACTGGAAATGGTCGAACATGCACTCAATCGTCCGACCCTATTAGGTCGGACGGTTGCAATTTTGGTGCGGAATGGGTTTCTGGAATCCATTTCGCTGCCTCCATTTTACCATTTTCAACCATTTTTTTTTTCACAAAAACAATCTAATACAACAATGTAACATTAAAATCAACTTAAACTTGAAAAATCAAAGATTTACTTACCGATTTGGTTGATTCGAGTTCTTGAATTACTTTTACTTCGAGGCCTCAAAAACTCTAAATAGCACGATTTTTTTGCAAAATTTCACGACAAAGTTGCTCATAATTGTTCCTAACAGTGTTCTAACCTGTTCAATGCCCTAAAAACTCGACGAAATCGTGAATCAATGAAGATGAATAGAGAAAAAATGAGAGAAAGGAAAATAAAAAATAACGTTGGGGTTTGACAATGTGAAAGTCAGAATGAGAATATGGGAGGGTGGAGAGAGAGTAAATGAGTTATTTTAAATTTTTAGGTAGATGAAGAGATAGAAATAAGTGGGAGAAAATAGGCGGACCCTTTCTAAAAACTTAAATACAGGGAAAACATATTTAGTTGGCTAAATTAGAAAATAACTTTTTGAGAATTACAAAGGGACCAACTTGTTTTTAGAAAATAATAAAACATTATTTCTTAAATTTTATTTTTTTGAATTCTATTCTAATTTTTAAATTACCAACCAAACATAGCTTAAAATATTTGAAACCCACTTAAATGTGGGCTTTGTGTTTTATGAAATCTTGTTGGTTTGAAAAGGGGTGATACTTTCACTCGAGGTTTTGGAGAAGTTTTTTATTATTTCATTTTTATAATTTTTATTATGTTATATTTTAAGAAAAACTAAAATAAACAATAAAAATGTAAAAACAAAAGAAATGGTTAAAATAAATGTCCAATTTAATTTTTTATTATTTCAATTATATTTATTTTCTTGTATTTTAAAAAATAAATAAAGAGCAAAAATTGAAATATAGGATAAAGACTTTTCTCTATTTAAGTTTTTTTATTTATTTTGACTTATGTTTTTATCATAACAAATTTAAAATAAAAGGTAGAATTAACAATAAATGAGAAAAAAAAGTAGCCTCAACTTTTTGGTCTTTTAATTTTTAAATATTTATTCTCTTTTATTTTAAGGAAAAAAAAAGTAAAAAACTTGTCAATTCACCGTTTTAAAATTTGAAAATACTCATTTTCTTTTATTATAAGAAAATTAAAATAAAGCATAAAAATTAAAATAAAGAATAAAATTATTTGTTGATGTGAAGGTTTCTATTCTTTTAGTTTGAGGATGTTTAAAATTTGTTGGGCCATTTTATCAGCAGACCCAGCTAGCGGCTCAAGTCAGCTAACCTTTTGCGTATGTGAGAGTGTCGGGAATACGGGAGTGATGTCAACTCGGTGGTGTCGAGCTGGAGATTAGGTCAGCTCGTAAAGCGTGAGATTAGTGAACATCAAGATTAAGGAAAGATGTCAACTCGGAGGTACCGAGCTAACCTAATCACCCAGGTGCCTATTAGGAAGAAACAAAGCGACCTGAGGTAAGAGCCTCATGAACTCGGCACTCCGAGCTCATTTGAGGAAGTTAAGAATCGGAATCTAAGACGGATCTTGTGGAACCTACCGCGCGATATTTGAGATATTAAGCGTATGTCAAGGTGATTCAAGTTAATATGAGATTAATCTTGGAGACAACTCAAAACTAATTTCGAAGAATTTTTTATTAGCATCACACTAGTACTCCTTACGATAACTTTTTCTCTTTCATTTTTTCTTTGAAGTTTGAGGTAATGACAAAGTTTACTAAGTCTGATTCCAACTTAGTGTTCTCCCTCTACATCATTACTTTCTGGTGTTAGTTAAATTTTGCACTAACAAAATTAAAATGTGTAACAAGCTAAATAAAATAAAAGTTAAAAAAAAATTCTCCTATTCAATTTTTTTCATTCTTTTAATTTTAAAATATTATATTTTTGCCATAAAAAGAACATAAAATCCTGTTCATAAATAGTAGAAATTACGTAGAATGCACATATATATACATAGGAGTGACAAAAAAGAAAGGCCACAAACAAGTAAAGACAACACTTCATCCTTTTTCCAATTATACTAAGTCTACTACATGAATCTACTTCCTTCATTTTACTCTATTAATGACTAAGTTCATATCTAAAGTACAAGTAGGTATATTTTTATTAATTATTTTCATTGTTATTTTGGGTCATTCACCTCTATCATTACTTTGGCTTATCAATAGGTCATTCTTTCTAACTAAAACATTCAGAGGTCCTTGTTATATGTCCAAACGACCACCTTGTTGGTTTTCTCTTATTTTGTTTTCATCAAGGATAAATATGTTAATTTTTTAATTTTTCTTTTAATGTTTTGTCACATCCATCTTAACAAACTATTATGATATCCACCATGTTAAATGTTTAACAGCCACCAGAGCGGTCACCGATGATGAGAAAGTCTCTTAAAGTATATGGTTTTGTAGATTTTTTTTCTTCTTTCCGACGCTTTTTGAATCACTCAAATCAAAGTTTAGATTAAAAAATTATGGTTATTTGAAGTTAAAGAAGCATTTACTTACCGATTGGTCAAAATGTTAACCGATCGGTTAATATTTTGACCGATCTACTTTAAATGATCATAACTTTTTCGTTTTAACTTCGATTTGAATGATTCAAAATGAGTTAGAAAGAGGGAGAAAAAATCTACAAATTTATGTATTTTAAGTGACTTTTCGATCACCGATGACTGCTCCGATGGCTGTAAAAGAGTAAACTTGTCTTTTTTTAATTAAAAATTATACTTCGGTACTCAAAGCACTAATTTCGGAACCTATGGGACCTCTGCAATAGAAACAGAAAGATAGGGGACCATAACTCTAAAAATCCCAAGATTTTAACTGTTTTAATTGAGAGTTTAATTGATAAAAAAAATTTAGTTGAGAATTTAAATGCATTTACAACTTATTAATAAAATATTTTAGTTAGAATTTTTAATATCGTACAACATTTTACTTATATTATATTGATTTTTCCTAAAAGCTAAATTATGAACATACTTGAGTTAAGATTTATTCCATATTAAGTAAAAATAATAAATAGTTGTTGGAGGTAGTATTTAAAAATATCGTACAATATTTCACTTATATTAGATTGTATTCGATCAATTATAAGATTAGATGGTTTGCTACATATGACTTAGGGGTGTTTGGGTTGGTTCAAACCTCGAAACCTAACCAAACCATTGCATTTAGTTCAGTTTTTTCCTCTAATCACTTCGATTTTAGGTTGGGAGTTTTAAAAATTGATCGGTGCGATTCGAGTTACAGGTTGAGGTCTTGAAAACCGATAGTAACCCTAACTGAACCAATCAAAGGATTAAAATTATAATTTAGCATTAACCCTAACATTATACATTGCCCCCACTATCTTCTAATCTTATACTAGGTTTAATGAGCCGCCCAAACCGTTCTTTCTTCCTATGTTTGTTTCTTCAACCTTTTCATCTTCTAATCTTCTCATTTTTTAATCCAAAACCCCATATTGCCAACATTCAATGTGTTTCTTTTATTTATTCATTTTTAAAAAAGAGTCGTAGAGGTTAAAGCAAATGAAGATGAAGATGGCGATGATGATGATGAGAAGGAGATCTGATGGTGGAGATGTGAAGGCTTCAGTCCTCCTCAATTAAGACTCTACCAGGAGATGAATAACACCAAAAACCATGAAAATCAACGAAAAAAGCCCATAGAAAAAAAAAAAGAAGAAAACCCTATCTTTAAACGAAACTTGGTTCAAGATTAGGGTTTATGATTCCTCTCTACATCTTGGTTTTTGCCTTTCTTTCTTCAGAAGTAGCAGAGTGTGAAAATCCGTCGAATGTTCTTCAAAATTGCTATTTTTGTGTTTGTGTTTGAATAAGAAAATTAGGGTTAGGGCAATCTTTCTCGTTCTATGTATGTGTGCATTTGAATTTTCCCTCCTTCCTTTCCTTGTTAATATCAGATTCAAAGAAGATGATCATAAAAAAAAATCAGTTGAAAATGAAAACTACCTTGATTTTTCTATTTCCTTCTTTCGTTTTGAGATTCCACAAACATGATTCTAATGTGTCATCTTCGATTATTGTTTTATGAGAAATTGAGCCTTGCATTTTGGGTTCTTGATTTTGATTTATCGTTTTTTGGTTTCTTCTTCGATTATTCTCCTCCACTTCTAAAGGATGATTTATTGTTGGGTCCGGCTATTTTCATCTACCATTTTCTATCTTTCCACCCACTTACTCTCTTCACCCACATAAAATTTAAAATCAATCATTTCCTTTCTCTTCACCCACCTAAATTCTCATTCTACCCTTCTCACCCCAACGCCCTAAACCCTTTCCCTCTCTCTCGTTTCTTCTCTTCTTTTCACCATTGATTCATCATTTCTTCAAGTTTTTTAATCATTCAAAGGGTTAGAACACCGTTAGGAAGATTTGTGAGCAACAACGTCACGAAATCTTGCAAAAAAGTCGAGCTATTTTTGGTTTTGGAGACCTCGAACTCAAAGTGATTCAAGTGTAATCTTTTATCACAAATTAGTAAGTAAATCATGATTTTTATATGTTCTAAGTTGATTTCAATGCTTCATTGTTGCATTGGAATGTTTTTTTGCAAAAAAAAGGGTCAAAATGGTAGAATGAGGGGGCAAAAATGGATTCCAAAAACCCATTCTGCGTGCCAAAATCGCAATTGGGTCGGACAATGTATTTTTTGATTTTTTTCTTTTTATTTTTTTTTTTTGTCCGACCCTAATGGGCTGAACATAGGAGATATGTTCAGCCTATTAGGGTTGGACAAACTTCATTTTGTCTGCCCACACAGGGTCGGACACACCCAATCTGAGGAAGATTTTTTTAAGTTTCAAAATCTATTTTCGCCCCTTTTCTCTTCGATTTTGGGCATGTTTTTGTTAAAAAAAAAAACACTTCAAAAAGGTGAAAATGGTAGAAATGCATGCTTTTGATTCGAAAAATACAAGAAAATGACAAAATTGAAGATTGAGATAAATTTGAGAGTTGAAGGGTTGAAGGGTTTAGGATAGAGAGTGGGTAGATGAAAAGAGAGGTAGGAAGGTTTAAGAGATTTAATATTTGTTATTTTTGTTAACTTCACATGAGATTTTTGTCTTTTTAATTTTTAGATGCGGTGGGTGATAAGATAAGAAAGGAGATTTTTGTATTTTTAATTTTTAGATGTGGTGCGTGATAAGATAAGAAAGGTGAATGAAAATAGCCGAACCCTTTATTGTTTTATAAGGAATAATAGCCGAACCCTTTATTGTTTTATAAGGAATTAGGCCTTGCATTTTGGGTTCTTAATTTTGATTTATTATTTTATGATTTCTTCAGGTGAAGGTTTTGAATTGTTCATTTCTATGGGTTTTAGTTCTTGATATAAAACCGTCTAATAAATATAAAAAATATATATATCTATGGGTAATTTGGTAATAAGACTTAAAAATATTTCTTTTGTTAGTAAATATAAGACTTATTCTTAATATTCTTTTCTTTTTTACTATTTTTACCTCTTTTTATTATTCTTTTTCAGTAAC
This sequence comes from Paratinospora sagittata, assembly GCA_035771175.1. NCBI lineage: Eukaryota > Viridiplantae > Streptophyta > Magnoliopsida > Ranunculales > Menispermaceae > Paratinospora > Paratinospora sagittata. The sequence continues at coordinate 15,722,432 of CM069606.1, read as the reverse complement.
TTTCAGCCTTTTTTATCCCTCTTTATCCGCGTGCAACACACCGTAAACTAGTTTTAATAATATAAAAGTTAACGTAGCAATTTAAAAAAACTATTTTTTCAAGTTATTCTCTTATATGTCCTACCTTTTATGGTAGAAGGCGACATTTTTTAATTTTGCCCCCCATTAGTTATGTCGTTGGACAATTATTATCCTTATTTTTTATTTAAAATAAAAAAAAAATTACGCTTCAAACTTTTACTAAAATTTTAGAACATGCCAAATTGTTTTGGGTTACTTACAGGCCTAAAACCATGACACTATTGGTTACAATCTGTAAGCTACAACTTGGAAACACCGATTGAGCCTCAAAAACCAGAACACAGGAAAAGGATTTAATCAGTCGAATCTCATCAAAAAAATAAAATCACCAAGGAGATATAATACATGAAATCCATCAAACAATTGAACATATTATACGAAGACTTTTGTGTTTACCTATACCATGCATGCATGATAAAAAGTCTGCATGCATGCACCATTCATCTAATCTGACATTATAGAAAAAGATGGGCCATTTTGTTACACTATACAATTTTTCGTGTACATATAGATCAATCAAACACAATATTCTACACTAAGCTCATTCTAATTCTATGATTCCCAATTTTCCATTCCTGCTGCCTACACAACAAAATAGCAGCAAAAGTATATAGAAAGAGAGAGAGAGAAGAATGGATGTAAAGAATAAAACTCAATACCTAGGCCAACGCAAAGTGCTATTGCCTGCTCTTTGAGTCATCCTTATTCCTCAGCCATGGGACTACAATGCTCTACGGTGCCTGCCTGCTCATTAGTTATCCGTGGCACTTCCTTCTCTAGCATTGAAGTCCCTTTGAATGTCATCAACTGGATATCTCTAGCGTACTTCTGGAACTGCTCATAAAAAAAGTAGTTATTGATTAATATGATCATTCATACCCATGATGCCCAACAAAAAAAAGAGCCATGATCCGGGGATTCAAAGAGCTATCATTGGATGTAAAAATGTGGATCAAAGAGATGTATCCTTCCAACTGATTTGCACAAAAGAAAAAAACCTCCGGGTGGAGGAAGAACCAACTGTATCAAACTAAAAAATGTGCTACAGGGAAAGATTTCTTCCTTTGTTCCCAATTTGAACTAGAAAGAGACTACTAAGAGAGTGCACTTACTCGATCCTCAGTCATCTTTCTGAAGCCGAATTTATTTGTCCAGATCGATACAGCCTCTTCAGCAGCAGGGAGGACGATATTCTCCACGTTCAAGTAGCTTAGAAGCCTCTCAATGCACGAGAACAACGCTTGGAAATAACCCTGATAAAAAGCCAAACCAGCGTCAAGAAACCAACTACACTAAAATTATGAAAAAGAAGAAATCATTAAGTGCCCAAGGCACTACAAATCACTATGAAAGTCACATATATACAAAATACTCTAGTACACAATATAAGGGGGTTGCCTTTAGATTGCCTTGATGATTAGAATATTACAAATATTAACTAACCATTTTAGAAATTCCTAAAAGACGATCTTTGTGCCATGTGGACTAACAAAGAGTATTAGCCATGACTTCATTACTAGTCAAAAAAGAGGTTTTGATGCATAGAAAGTTGGTGGTTACATTGATTTCTACGTAAAGATAAGCCATGCAATCTCTAATAATCCTGTATGTGCTTTATATCCCTTGGCTATCCTAAAATAGATAGAAATGGGATGCAACCCTGCCCAGACAATTCATATACAAGGCATGACATCCCACAACCTGCCACAAGAACCCCCCTCAAATACAATATAAAAGGACAAGGAACCCAAGGGACTAAATTCAGCTCCCCAGATATAAACAGCTGGACCAATTCAAACACCAATTGGAAATTGAGAAACCATTCACCCAAGGAGAAGCAAAAACCCAAGTGCTGGCCGATAATTTAATTTCATCCCATAAAACTAAAGCATTGTTAAAGATTCTTCAATTACGCTCGAGCCAAAGAGACCACAACGTTGCGTATGAAGCAATTAGACCAACCTCCTTTTCCAACCTAGATAAACTCGGAATATGATTGAGAGATAGACCGTCAGCAACATTAAGAGGGGGATGAAATTTATCACCTAAAAAAATGAACCAATTATACCAGATTCTTCTAGCATAAGAGCAGAAAAAGAAAATATGCTCCAAAGATTCAGCATCCTAAACACAAAACGGCAGCAGCGTGGAGAGTAGCATATACAAGGGGACTGTCTTTACTACACATCATAGGTATTAATCTTATTATGAGTCAAAAGTCAACCAAACACCTTCACTTTGAAAGAAACCTGTACAGTCTAGATAGAGGATGAGTGGGGCAAAGTTGGGGTGAATGGGCACTCAGAAAGAATGTCAAAGTATGATTTTGCAAGAAAATAGTCCAGAAGAGTTGGGTAACCATATGAACTTATCGGAATCACTAGAGAGCCTAACATTTTCTAGCCTAGAAATAAGGAGGTCAATTTCACTTTGTTCTTTCAAGTGTGAGAGCCCTAGGGAAATGGAAGTTCCATGACGGGGTGGTTAAAGAACTAGATGGATATAGAGAAAAGAAGGAAGTTATGGGACTATTATATAAGGTTGAAAGGCGAAAAAGATTTGGATAAGAAGTAGCAAGCTTTGAGTCCCCTAACCATGTGTCCTCCCAAAAGTGAAAAGTTTGACCATTGCCAACCTTGGGCCTAAGGTGATTGTAGAAGTCGGGAACAAGAGATAAGATAAACTTCTATGGGCTTCTGAACAAGAGATAAGCACTGTCTAGAATCAACTGTTATGTGTTTGTTGCAAGAAGGAATATCGCCAATGAGGATGAAGCTTGTAATTTTAGAGCCTTCAGCTCTTTATTGCATGTTTACTTGCCAGCCAATCCAATTGATTTCTCTAATAAATAATCTTTATTTTTATTCCAAAGAAAAAGAAGGGGTTTCAACCTTTCTAGACCTCAAGTAGTCTGAAACCCTTTAATGAAGAAAAGGTCACAAACACGATAATTCCTTTTTTTTCTATGCCCATGGACCAAGTTTTATGATCTAGATCCAAATCTTTTCATGTTCTCTATATCAGAACAAGGCCTATCATTAGGGGAAATCTCATCTCCAATGGATAGAGAACTTAATCAAATAGTAATGATCGTATGTGACAATAATAGCTAGTGGTTTCACAATATATGAACTAGCTCTTGGCCCCTCCCATCTTTCACTTTGTTACTAAAAATCTAAAATGTATGGTAAACAATCATTAAACATAATAACACTAAATATCTTAAAAACCTGAGAGCTATGTTCTAAGTCACAACCTCCACTAACAAAAAAGTGTGGCCTAGTGTTTCCATCCTAATTTTATATAAATCAATTTGGTTATACCTGCATGTTCCTCCACTTAAAAAGGGGTCACTAAACGAATCTTTTCACTCTTTACCTGATGCAATATTGTCTTTTTGACTAAGGATCCTGAGATATTGAATTCAATGATAATTAGAAGCATCCAATGTTTTTGGCATGCTGTCACGTTGAAGCAGTATAGCAGAAGTGTCTAATAACATAAGCATACTACGTTTCTTGAAAAAGAAGAAGCTAGGCTAATAGTAAATTTCTATGAAATTCGTGATGCAAAAAAACAAGTGTCAATATGCGAAGGAAAAACATTAAACAAGTTCAAACATTAAATTTCGAAAATTGAATAATTTTACAAGTTAAAACAACCTATATACATATATTGATGAGAAACAAAGACCTATATTATAGTTCATATTTACCCCTCCCTACAAAAAAGAAACATGGCTAAAATTAAATTTAAATATAAGCCACATTTTATGTCTCAACATTGAAGTCTTACCCTCCCTTGACTTTCTCTAGTTGTAGCAACTAAAGGTAGTTCTGCAACCTCCTGACCAAATATTCTGAGAACTCCAGCTGATACAACAACTGATCTGCATTAAAAGAAAGATATAGCTTCAGTAAATCGTCATACAAAATTACTACAGTGACATCAAAGAAATAAAGATTACAGAAAACTAACGAAGGAACTTTATTACAAAAACAACTTACTCTACACTTAAGACAGCACAATACATCCCACCAAATTCTAGCCCAGCTATATTTCGACTGCATAATGTTCAAAAACAAAGGAATAGTATGATGTAAGCATCATTTATTTCAGAAGCAAATAACAATAGCACAATATGAAGCCCACATCCTACATATGCAAGGAGACAGCTATGTTTCGCCTGCATAATGTTCAAAACCAAAGGAATAGTATGATATAAGCATCATTATTTCAAAAACAAACAAAAACAGCACAATATGAAGCCTACATCCTACATATGCAAGGAGACAGCATTGGGCGCCTTAACATTGAATATTATATGATTTTTGTATTAAGATTTTATCAGGATAATTCTATGAAGAACAAAAGAAGAGAAATGCCCTTGGAGTCCAGAAGACATTCACCACGTACAGGGAAATTGAACATCTAGTACCTGTGATAGAATGACATGGAAGTTTAAGAACAAAAACCTCATTTTAGAAGAGTAGAAAACATTTCTAGAGAAGACAGATTCCTTCATACCAATGTTTTCAAGGCGTTGCCTATACAACAATAAGGGAATTGCCTAAAAGCATTTTCACCTCGAATCACCTAGCTGCTTTTCTAGGCAGGCCATAGGGCTCAATAACTTAAAATTTTTATGAACTTCATAATAATTTGTAAAAATATTTGGATGAGGTTGAAAAGGATATCATAACCTTTCATCCATCTAATCTCTTCTTTTCTGACAAATACATAGATCATTTTCTTATCTTAAAATTCTTTATATGGCAATCCAAATAGCAAACAATGACCTGCTTTCTAAGATGATATTGCCATTCTTTAAGGCCTTCAATTGTAAAATACCCTTTTCAAGATTTTTTTTTTTAAGTTTCCTCATAACACATGTATAGCATGACCAACTCACCCATAAACCATAGCAGGAATAAGATCACGGCCAGACTTCTCAACAATTGGATCAAAACATTCCTGGAAAAATACACAGAAAGAAATCATATAAAAGATCAAAATCAAAACAAATAGAAGCATGAGACCAATTTTTATTCTTTCAATTTTGTTCTCTAGCCAACAGAGCTTGCATTTCATACTTCAACGCAATGCTCAATAGGTTTACAATGCAAAAGATTAAAACACTAATCACTCCACTTGGCCTTTTGATATATATGAATTTTTAGATTATGAAACATTCAAATGCAAAGACCGCTTTTGTTACGTGCAATGAATCCTAATTTTGTAAACTAAATTCCTTACTGCAAATAGATTTTCATAAAATTGAAACAGTATGTTTATCAAAACTGAACCAGTGTTTTCAAGGCGCCAAGGCAATGTCTAGGCGATTTGCCCTATCTAGGCGAGGCGTAGCCTAGGCGAAGTTTAGACGTGGCCTAGGTGAAAAGAAAAATATTTATTTATAAGTCCCTAGATAATTAATTATTTATTTACAAGTCCCTGGACAATTTATATACAAAATTATATATATCTAACTATATTCTATAATAAATGTTAAATTTTCATAAAATAATAAAAAACACTTCATATTAATTAAAATCATGTCCACAAAACATTAATTCATGTCATAATACATATTATCCAAAAGGTTTAAAAGTACAAAACTAAAATATCTATTGCCGGAGGGTCGGCAACGGTTGTTGGAGATTTCGGCAGCATTTCTTGATCGGAGCAAATGAAAAGGATAGACTTAGGGAGAGAAAGATTCGAGAGTTTACTATAGAAAGGGGGGCTTTTATGTTTTTTAAGCTTTTTTTTAAAATTAGAGAGACCCCCTAAACTTTTTAAATATTTGCACAAACCCGCACTGCCTGTCTAGCACAGAGCCTAGGCGTTTTCTCCCTAAAACGCCTAGGCGAAGCGTTGAAAATACTGATCTGAACTCAACTCAACTAAATTACAAGTAGTAAACTAAGCCTTCTCCCAACCACATATGCAGGATGTAGGATGAAGGCTTCATATTGTGTTGTTGCTATTTGTTTCTGAAATAAATGATGCTTAGACCATCATATTCTTCCTTCTTTTTTTTAACATTATGCAGGTGAAATATAGCTGTCCCCTTGCATATGTAGGATGTCGGCTTCAGATGGGACAGTTCTCTATTCTTGGCCTCTCAATGGGAAGCAGCATGCAATCTTCTAAGAATATGCACATTTTTATATTTATAATTATTAGACATGAAGATATATCAAGAGTATGAGGCAAACTTATAAGATATATCATTTCTCCCATATAGGCAGGAACAATCATAGAAACGAAAAGAAATTGATGGTAATTGTTTATGGAGTATAGCTATAAGAAAAATAAAAAAAAGTTCTAAAAAAAAATTTACGTCGCAAACTGGTTCATAATTCTTCATTTTATAAGTTTCTTAATCAATTATTGATATTTGCATTCTTTAAGAATTTGAGAAATAAATCTATTTTGTTGTATTTTTTAAAAATACAATAAAGAACAGTGGACTGTTAAGAAGAGTGACATTTAAAATATTATCAATAATGATAGAAAAAATTAGCTCTTAATAGAGGATAGTAGAGGAAGTGGATTATTTGACCTCATGTAATTGGAATGAGATGTTTTTTTAGTTGAGTTTGGGTTCTAAATGTGAGATTTTGGAGGAACATTCCATCAATTTCAAGGCCCAATCCTGCACATGTTATGTATAAATTTGGACTATGGTTGTTCTGGAATGATTATATTCTGAAATCTAAATACACGCTCTCAAAAAACCTATGTTGAGGGCTTTCCGAACAGACCTAGATTGCAGGTCCTCAATTGGGTGAATTCCTTCGTTTATGAAGAATTAAGTCCTTGAAGGAATTCAAGAATCGAGGTACTAATGTATCAATATCACTCTAGTGAGGTTTTTATGGTGACTGGAGGCTTTCCTCTTGTAAGAGAGGATCTTACAGTGTAAAAGTGTGTATTGGAAATGATTTTTTGTTTTCTTGGGACTCTTAGACTTATAGTTTATCAGTATTTGTTTTGAATGCACTATTGAATCAGAATCTACAAAACTAACTAAAAGTAGACACTTACTCGAAAAATTGCAGCAGCTCTCGAAAGCAATGACCGATCACATAATGATCCAGCTTTCCCACTTAAAAGTTGCCATTGTACATTGTTCCCTAGTTCATCAGTCAGGCCTTTCTCAATAATCTTCCTGTTTATTGTAGATGACAGTGAAGTTGGAATGACCTCGGCACCACTAAGAATTAATTTCTGCAGAGCTGTATGAATTCTGCTGCAATCATCACAACAAAACCATTTTCCCTTGGGTAGTTCCTACAGTAAAGGACATGTTAGTTATTTATACGCAAAATAATGGATATCAACCAGGCGATATAATGTAAATCGGTAAATGTTTGGACATACCTTCAAATCACACAATCCACTGTTCCTCAAACACCCAACATGATACTCCTTCTCACACTTAGAAAAAGGAAAGGAGCCAAATTCAAACAATAAACAAGGGAATGTGAAAAACCACAAGAACAAAATAAGTAAGCAAACACATACTTGGTCGCAGAGCATAACAGTCCTCTCATCAAACTTTGACACACTGAAGTCATGGGCCCTAATAAAAGAAAGAAAAGCATGGGAGAATGGTATTAATTCAAATGGATGGTAACAAACAACGTTTGGCAAAATCAATACATTCCACAAGATGCATGAAAGACTAATTAGAAGTTAGAACATTTGACCTAAGCCTTGGCATAACAGTAAAGGTTACTCCAATGTAACCTATAGGTCGTGTTAGAAATAGAAACAGCCTCTCTGCACTGTGAGGTGGTAAGTAAGCATACTGCCTACACGCATTGATTCTTTGTCAAACCTTTCAATATGAGAGCCTCCAGATTAGGTACATTTATTCTATAAGACGCATGAAACAGTCACTAACATAAATATTCACAGAACAAAATCAGATGGAAGAGTAATCATGCATCAGGTTCACAGGAGAGACAAAATTATGCTAAACCTTATCATTAAGATTTAAAATTCTTGACATTTGACAATACTGAATCAAAGGAATCTAAGATGAAAAATACTGCATTTAGAAACCCATACTAAAGAGTTGAAAGGATGAACAAGCATAAATCATCCAAGGCTTCCAAGCCATCTGATTACTAGGTCAAAAGCAAAAGTTATGGTAATCTTTTGAATACCAGTGCAGACGAAGCACACGTGAATTCTCCAATTTGATGCTCACCCAAGTGGAAAAATTAAAATCATTAAGGTACTTTCCATTGTGATATGCATGGTAATTCCATCCAAAATTAACAAAGTGAAGCCTGCTGATATGATAGCTAATGCAAACTACCTGCAAACAACACATCCACCAATTTCAGATTCTGGAGCCTTCACAACTCTTGTCAATCGAATGGTTAGACGTCGGATGCCGCCAGAGGATTCAGTTGAAGCTTTTCCACCAAGCTCTATCTTATCTTTGCAATATGGACAATCCCAACCACCTTCAGGTATGCACGGTAATTCCAAGCAACCTGCAAATAGAAGCCATCATCAATCAACAGTGAAATACCATATCAAATCAGCATAAGCCATGCATCAGCAAAAAAAATTCAATATCTTTGCCAGAAAGCACCTTAATAGTTATACATCAAAGAATAAAATACAAAATTACAAAAAAAAAAAAAAAATGCATTAAGTTAGAAAACAGAGGAAAGCTATCTAAGAAGATTTAACAAAAAAGAAAACCTAAAAACTGAACAAATACTTGAAGCAAAAAGAGCAGAAAGTGGTCAAGAAACGGTATGTGGGCTTACATTTTTCATTTTATATTACACAGGGATGAAGAATCAAACTTCAAACAATCATGGAAAATCTAAAATCAAGGCACCAATATGGAAGCATACACAATGTAATTCACAAAAGACTACTCATATCATGGAATACATACCCGTATGAAAAGCTCGAGGGCATCCATCACAAAGAAGCAACTCACCACCATCTCCACATACCGTACACATATCATCACTATCACCAGCATTAAGGCTTTGACCATTTGCAAGAGAAATTGATAGATCATGAAGAGACACTCCATTAGATGTATAGATGTGACGATAGCTGCAAAAGTTAAAAACACAATGTGAATTAGAAATGAAGCATTATTAACCAGTTGATTCTAACTGCTTCAGAAGCTACTCACGGTTGACGCCTAGTAGCCCATCCAGCATGTACTTCAAACTGTGAGGGGCTAATCTGTGCATGACTCAAAAATGAAAAGATAATCAACCTTCAGAACTCAAGCAGAAACAAATGCTGAGCTGTATTCACTACTGGTAAATGATCTTACTTCACTGTTACAGCAACTACACACTATGCCATTTCCTTGTTTATAGCCTTCAAGCAATCTCTGTAAAAGTTGCATCAATATCCAATCATATTTTCAAAGATAAACAAACATAAAGCAATTAATTAATAATATATTAAAGTACTTTGATTAGATAGAAATTAATAAAGCAATTGATTAATAATAATAAAATACTTTGAATAGACAACCTGTCCCTTGGAATAGTAAGCCAATTCAGCTCCATCTGGAAGTCCATTTGGCATGAAAAGTAACCGATGCAAATCATTATCCCTGCCAAAAGAATTAAAAAAGGAACTCTTATCATAGAAGAAATTAAATATCACACAATAAAAAGAAGAAAAAAGGAGCAATGATTAAAGAGTAAACAACAATCTATAATCAAAGAAGAACAAACCTTTTCTTGGAGTGACCTCCAGTAATACTCCTTTGTACCACGACTGAGTTTGAAGCATCAGAATTCACCCTACAAAAGTGATTTGGCAGCGTTGACCAATGTTATAACATTAAACATTACTCATCAAGTGAGAGAAATATAAAATGTAGAAAATCAATAGAATTACTTTTTGATATCAAACTTCACCAGTCACCACCAAAAAGTTTTAAGGAAAATAAGAAAGAGAGAGAGAAAGAGACAGAGAGAGTACTTCTTCGAAACGAGCCTCTGCTCTTTAGACGCCTCTTGCATCATAAAACTCTTCTGTTTAACATGAAATTTTGGTGCCAACGAACTGGAAGCATGGCTTGGGCCTTTCTCTGTTGCTTCACTAGGGCAACTGAAACATTCAATGCATACAAATATTAGCAGAAATATCAGAAGTCCTAAAATCAATACTGTTGCATAGTAAAAACCAGAATGTAAGCTTCAGAAAGTTTCTATTAGAGATTCTAATTGAAGATTATTCAATAGTCAATTTAGAAAAATAATATCCCAAAACATGGAAGCCATCATAACACACCCCAGCACAAAAGCATTAAAGCCACAAAATGTTCATAGCAATAGGATTAAAACGGATAACCACGACTATTTAAAACCCAATTTGTCTTCGTAAAGGATCAGAAATCTCAGAATTAGTTAATATCCATGAGAATAACATAGCGGAAGGTAACGCTACAACCAACAGCTTTAAAAAATAACATCAAAGGTTAGCATAATTTAGAAGATTCAACTGAGCATATTGTTATTTTTACCTCTAGTTATAAATAAAACTAGAGGCTCCATGTTATTTTAAGAAGAAAAAAAAAAAAAGGCCAAAATTTTGACTTGAACTTGTAATACAAATAAAGGTTCATTTAAAGTTGATGGAGGTTGAGTCACCACACAGGCCTTATTATTTATGAAAAGTATATCATTATGAATTGGACAAACCATCTCCATATGTAGCCCAAAACACCATGTTTAAAGTATTCTACATCTAATCCTTCAAATATATCATTATATAGATAACAGTTGAATAGACAAGAAAAGGAAAACCCAAATACACTCCTTCCATCTGTCACTGCCAGATTGAAGCCAATGTAAGTATGTAACAGCACATTTTATTCCTGGAAAGTATTTTCATGCTTCATAAGCAAAACTTATAATATCTGAAGAAGAATGAATTGATCTCTAGAAATGCATCTATCAGGCAAAAGATGTAACAAGAAGAGCACAAACCTTATGATTGAATGAGGCAATTCATAAAACCTCTGTTGAGATTGTTTCTCTTTTCCACCTTCTCTTTTGCATCGCTGATGATTAGTTGTCTGACTTGCTTCAATTGATTCTGGAGGATAGCAGACAATAACCCAATAAGCAACAATGATAAAGTGGAAAAACAGTGTTGAGGATTGCATGTCTATGCCTTCTGGTAGCATTTTATCTAGAACTATTAAGGAAGTGGCTCTCATTGCCTCCTTCGCTACTATCTGGCATATTTGGTTGGAAAGGAATAACAGGATCTTCAATAACAAAAGAAAGGAGCTGGATAAACTGTGGGAGGATATTAAGTTCACAACTAGTTTCTGTGGTCTATGCGGCTGATTTAGTGTAAGGTCCCTCCTTGTCGAACTGGATCTTAGATTGGGACAGTTGCCTTCACCATCTTTAGGCTCAGGGGGTCTTATGGCTTGTATCTTTCATGTTTTTCTGTAGTGATGTCGTTGTTTGGTGCACTGCTGGCGCCCTTGGTTGTTTTCTTTTGTATTTTTCTGTTTATTAATAAAGCAGCCTTTGTTTCCGCTCAAAAAAAATAAAAATAAAGTGGAAAAACTGCACCAGTAAGCTTGGCTGGCAAGTGCTCGAACTAAAAACTGGAAATCCCAAGTTTGAGTCCTTGAGATTGCAAATACATGCTTCTTGTAGAGTTGTAGGTATGGTTATATAACCAAAGTTTAAACTAGTTCTACTCTTCAACAAAGTTGGGGATTCGCCAGCATCATTAAAACAAAAACAAAAAGAGTTGGAATAGAAATGGTTAATTCCTACGATGAGCAAGAAACAAATTGCCCATTTTCAGCTGAGATTTCTTCATGGTATAATGAAATAGTTCCTATTCCCTCATATATTAGCCAACATAAGATATCCAATATCCCAGTCTGGTGCATGTTAGGGCATGCAGAGATAACATTTCCAAGGTCCATCTGTCAATTTTGGCACCTCTAAAAAATACAGCTTATTGGGAACATCAAAAAAAGGAGTAAGAGAAGGTTTTATTGATTTCCGTTACCTTTCCAGACCAGATAGGACTTCTCATTGACAGAGGGACCAGCCACATCTTGAATGAATTCATCCAACAAACTGAGAGGGATATTCCTTAGCTCCTGTACAATACTATAAATTGACTTCCCATTGTCCAAAAAAATATGATTATTTGGATGCTTAGTTTTGCAACTAGCATGCTGCTCAAACTCGAAAGCATTGACCACCTGAATCAAACAAATGAACAGCGAATAAGCAGATAAACATGATACAAACCTTTCATCAGCAGCATATTTTCAACTTACCCTAGAGGAATTACATAATGCACAGCCACACAAATATCCACAATCTCTTATAACTCCATGAAGCACCTCTCTCTGAAAAAGCATGAACCCAAATGAAAAATGAGTAAAATAACAGACCAGGTAAAGGAAAAAAGGTGCACATCCAATAGCCAAGATTTACCTCATTTTTATTGTACTTCACAGGGACTCCTTCAAGAATACCAGTTGACAACAGCTTTTTGACACTTGTAGGATAGCTATTTAGAACAACCTTCTTAGACATTTTAAGTTCCATTTTCTTCCTTGGAGCACAAAAAGGTTGGTGCTCACTTCCTGAAGTACCCAAAAGCATATCTGCACCTGAATCAGCCAATTCCAATTTGTTTGTCTCACGTTCTGTATGGAAATGGCTGTAAGAACTACCATTTTCAACTTCTATAGTCGAAGGATGACTCACACCATCATTAGGATCCTTTTTCTTGTTGAACTTGAATATTATTCTTCTTATTCCACCAACAGTGGTAGGTTTTGACGCTTCTAAAACTACTTCAGATTTCACAGGGATAGACAAATCATTGATGCACTGTTCTTCATTATCAGTCATCTCTGTACTTAAATTCCTTGCACTAGTTGACAGCATCTCCCCACAGATGGCTGTTGATAACCTATCTACAGTTTTGCTCGAGACTGTTTCACTGCTCGAACCATCCTCTTGCATTGAGCCATTTGGATTCAAAACCTCTGAGTTTGATTCATCATTTGAACCTCCTTTTGATAGCCTTTTATTCGGCAAAGAGTTTGTTTCAGAAGCATCCACAACACATTCATGACTTCGCTTAGATTCAGTTCTGGAAGGACTCTCATTGATCGTGTCTCCATCCGTTCCTAACTTTAAACTAACAGCTTCTCCCATTCAAAGGCACCTTCTCTGAATGCAGCGCCAGAAAAATGGAACTACAAATAACACTCAAAAGCAGTATTATTTTACTCCAAAAGCCTTATTTCACACAAAAAACTTAAAACAAAAAACAAAAAATAACAGTAATTAACTAACTAATACATAGCTAGAATTTGAAGTTAATCACTGCAATATAGCATGAGCCAGAGTCCGGTATAGTTTTATTTAGCAAAACTGCAGGCTCATCCACGAGAACCTTAGTCTCACTTACTGAATAAAAATTAAAAACCACTAAAAAAAACATATGGCGAAGAAGAACAGGCCTTAAATGCTGGAAACTTCTCACCGCGCAATCAACTTATGTTCATTCCAACAGTAACAATCATCAAAAACAGTCCAAAAAAACTAATTCAAAAGCCGTTCATGTTTGATTTCCGTTAAACGTCGATGATTTATCACAAATACATAAATCCAATAAGAGAATCGAAGAAAAACAGAAGAAAACACGAACACATACAGACAGAAGAGAAATCCGATCCTAACCTACCTCGAATTTCAGCGATTAAACCTCGACGTAGTCTGAAACTGATGAAACTTGAAAATTCTCGCTCTTCAGGAATCTCCAAGAACCAACGATTTGAAATCAGGAAATATATTCCCTCAGATTTGAATTTGAACTTGAATTCTAGGGTTCAAAGACAAGATGAGAAAACTAGGGTTTTCTTCTCTTCTTCGAAGTGAAGAAGAGAAAGCGAGAGAGTAGAAAGGCGTTAGGGTTAGGGTTCGAAGCTGTCTTCCTTGTGCAGCGAAAGGGAACGCGAACGACACAAACGAGAAAAATCTGATCACATTCACAGGCCCTTCTTGAGTTCGCGGTCGTGGTTCAAGCGAACGAGAGAGAGTGAGCGAAGCGAAGGGAAAGAAATTACAAAAAAGAAATAAAGCGCCGTGATGAAATTGAGAAATGAAATATCAAAAACTTTATACGACCCCTTTTATACCTTCTTATGGACCCCACATACTGCTGATCTGTTGGTAACACGTGGTGTCCTGTGAACCCCATTGCTTTAGTCCTACCGTACCGTACGCTGTTCGTGATCCGTCGTCGGTCACGTGATGTGCATCTGGTTCTTTTAGGGAGGCAACCGCGAAGGTGGGCTCTTGCCATTGAATCCCAATGTATAACCGGATAGAGGATACTCGCATGATAGCAGATATTTTGTAAGGAACGAGTTCGGGTGAAATTGGATCGGGTCAGATTTTTATCTTTTAACCTACTTAATTTGATGAGGTCGGGTGGTAGCGGGCTGGACCCAATTTCATCCGACCTAAAGTCGAGTAGGGTCGGGTCAATCGGGTTGGGCCCTCATTAAATAGTCTAATTTTTTTTAAAGCTTAATAACTACTATTTAAGCTTACGTTAGTAATAAAATATGTTGGATTATTATGTATCCACCATATTAAATTACTATTTATGAATAGGGAGTTGATAGACTTTTACAGAGAATGAAAATCTCTCATTCTTCCCAAAAAGCAATATGGGACTAAAATAATAAATTTTCTCTTTTAGTCTCAAACTACCATATTATCTTATTCTTTTTATCATCTAACTTAACAACTCAAGAAAAGTAGTTGAGACTTATGGGCCTTCTTAATTAGAGGCCTTGTATGTAATAATTTTTTAGTATTTTTATTATATATATATATATACATATATATATATATATATATATATATTAAGATGTCAAGTCGGGTCGGGTCGAGTCGGGTTTGGTCGGGTTGCTCAAAAATTAACCCGACCTGTGACGCCCCGAAAATTATTTCATATAGCCCATAACCTAATTGCACTTTGCCCAAACTCTATGTGTTGCCTTGATATGGTTGGTGTTTGTTTGATGGTTGTTTAATGTTTGTATAGTTGATGCTTGATAATGTATATAAATATGTGTATCATAAATTGTATATGGGTCATGTTAAATTAAAGTATAATGCATATGTTATTATTTATGCATGAGCCCATTAAACCATGAATTGATATGGGTTAGGATTAATTGAATAAAAGGATAAATGAGAATGAAAATTTGGTGTATTAAATGGATTGGACATTTAAAATACATGAAAGCATGATATTAATTAAAGTACATGTGGTTGGTATGGGTAGTATGAGACCAACACATGTGAAGGTTGGTGCATAAAAGTGGACAAGTGTCTCATGCCTACTTCTCTTCTTCAAGGAAGTGCTAGAATGAGTGGAGGGAATCAAGGAGAGAATCAAGGAGGGAATCAAGGAAGTGCTAGAAAGAGGTGATTGGAGAGAAAGGAAAATAAAATAAAATAAAATAAGAGAAAGGAAATAAGAAGAGAAAGAAAGAGGGAGTTGCAGGAGGAAGATCTCTGCGACGTTTTCATCAAGGAGCTGGATCTTTGGGATATATGGTCAGATTGAGCTCAAAATTTGTCAGAAAGTTCGTAGCTTATGGTTATTCATTCTGGTCGGTGAAGATCTTGATCAGAGGTTTCGTCTAAGAGATCTAACCTCTCAAACAAAGCTGGTCGGAAAGTCTGGATTTCTCGCACCGTTTCGCTTAAACTTCTAGATCTCCTTAATCTACCGTTGGATGGATATAAAATTTGGGTATGTAGTGTAAAACTGATATTTCTACATTCAGAACGGTGGAGATCTTGATTACAGGTCTCGTCTGAGAGATCTAACCTCTCAAACAAAGCTGGTAGGAAAGTCTGGATTTCTAGTGTCGTTTCTCTCAAACTTTTAGATCTCCTCAATCTACCGTTGGATGGATATCAAATTTGGGTATGTAGTTTATAACTGATATTTCTGTATTCTAATGGTTGAGATGTTTATGCATTTAGTATTTTGTGTGATATAGTCATCTGGGTTTGAGTATTTGCAGCAAGAAAGGAGAAATTGTCTGATTAGAGACTTGTTCATCAAAGATATATCTTTTCGGTCCACCGTTTGATTGGGCTGATAGTTGGACAGAAGGTTTGTTTCTTCACATACTTCAATCTGCACGGTTGATTTTGTGATTACATGTTTCTGTTGGTAGATTGATACATCTGAACAGAATATTAAATGAAGAATTGGTAGGGTTGCTTGTATTATACCTAAATTTAGAATATGAACTCAGACCTTTCCAAATAGCTTGCATGTCAACTATGTTGACCTAGTTGTCATTGTTGATGAACCCATGATGCAAAATCAGTGATATACATGGCTGAACATGGTGACCTAGTGTAAATCGGCAATATGGCCAAAGTATGAAAATTTTCATATTTTAGGGCTTTTGATGCTTTTGGCCTAGAATCATTGAATTGATGCAACTTATGTTTAATTAAGCATGATTAGGGTTGATTATGCTACTGATTTGGTGGTTGTGACCATATCATGGGTTAGGCCTACTTGTGATCAAGTGACCCAATTTGGGCATGTTTATGCCTAAGGAATTGAAAATCAGTATTTTTGATTAATAGAATGGTTTATGAATGAGAACTATGCATTAGAGGCCTAAGTCATGTGATTTGAGTTGAATGATGGGATTAGATGGGATTTAGGCCTATTGTTTATATGTGGGCTGATTTAGGGTTGATGTGTAATGTCTATATGATTGAGCATAGAAATTGATGTATGGTAGGATATTGATGTATGTTTCAGGATCTTGATTGGGTTGATTCGGTTTGGTGGTCGTGTGTGGTTAAATACTCTCGCGAGGCTTGGTTGTGAGTAGACTTCATTTATGATTATATCTTTTATGTCATCATATCACTTATATATATTGTATGTTGAAAGCATGAATGTGTTCTAATGTTTTGAATGATGCATTGATTTGAGAAAACCTTATGACTTTGGTTTGGCCCATCTATCTGGCTAATAGGGGGACTTAACATTGTCATAGGAGGGTTTTAGGAAAGGAAATGATTGGGGTCAACGGTACGGTGAAATAGACGTGCACTAGTAACCCCAAATAAAACATGATTGGGATCAACGGTACGGTGAAATAGACGTGCACTAGCAACCCAATGCATGTGGAATGTGGATCCAAATTGATAAGCTTTTACTTGCATCGAACTTATTATAAATGCTTGATATCTATACGTTATGAGCTTTTAATCATGCTACACATTGACATGCATACATGATATTTATTGATGAGTATTGATAGCATATTTGAATTTTATTCACTGGGCACCGTTGGCTCACCCTCATTTTCCTCTTTCAGGTCCTTCTGTCCCGAATAAGGGCAAAGAAGTAGTTATATCTTGAGGGTCTTGCCTGCGAGAGAATCCAAGGCCTCGATGTGAGTTGAGAGGCATTTTGATTGAACTGTGTTTTAAATTATGAAGTATTATATTTTGGATTATGTAATTATAACACTTACCTCATTGTAGTATGGGTGAGTTGGGACTTGTTAGATAGACCATGTGGGCATATGATGGTTTTTATTTGTACCCACAATTTTGGACTTTATGTGTATGTCAATTTTAATGGACTGTAGGCATTATGATTTTATTTGTGGTTCATTTTTATGGATTATCTCTTGTCTTTGATGATTAATACGGTGGGTAGTTTTGTTTAGTACCTTTTGATATTATGTCGTTGTTTGAGATAAGGCTCGTAGGGTCTCAACCACCTCACGGGAGTTGAGGAGTGGTCGGAGATGCCTACGCCGGACGTCCCGCCCTGGTATTCCGCACGCCATTCCCTGCAAGGTTGGTGGTCCGGGGTGCGGGGTCGCCACACGACCAACCCGACATATCAATCAAACCAGACCTAATCTAAAATGGTCGGATTTGATCGGATTTGGTCGGTTAGGTTGCTTACACCCCTAGAATGAGGGTCAACCAACTAATTCCACTTTTCAAAAAAAAAAAAAAACTAAATAAAAATTAAATCCATGAAAGAAATATGTTTTTCCTCAAATAAAAAATAATAAATGCAAAACTGATTCTATAAATTTAAGTTTGTTGTATTATTTTAACAATTTCGAAAAGATTTTGATGCCCCTGTACCAGTAGGGTTTAGTGGGAGTATTATTAAGGCTGGTGTTTTAAAATTTTGAACGTAGCATGGAAAGAAAAAAAAATTCCAAGTAAGTTTATAAAAATATTTTTTTAAGTTCAAGTAACAAATGTTTATTCTGCTATAAACTAAATCAGAATAACCAAAGAATGCTCAAAGAAAAATGATAGATTTTATTCTTCATTTTTTATCATTTCTCCAATATTTCTACAACTCATTTCTTAATCTTTTCTCCATTCCTCTTTTTCTTCTCATTTTCTCTACAACTTCTCTTTATGATCTCTCTCATATTTATAGGTAGAGATTTACATCAAAAGATCACCAACTCACATGATAAGTAACTATGCTCTCATATGGATAAGTAACTATGCTCCCACATGATTCATGTGGATATGTATATATACGTATTTATATAACTTAAATACATGTATCACTTGAATACATATATTATTTGGATACATATACCACTTGGATATCATACTGTTTGAGATATGTGTATAGTACATGTAATTACTATTTGGATATTCAACATATTTACAACACTCCCTCCTTTGAATATCTATTATTGTAGAATATGTCTCGTTAAAACCTTACTAGAGAAAAACCCAGGAGAAAAAAGTCTAGTAAAGGAAAAAGAGTATAATATTCTATTGAAGTCTTATATTGTTAAGACTACCTCGTTAAAAACCTTCGCCAGGAAAACCCAGTGGGACAAAACCATAGCGAAAGGAAAAAAGAGTACAGTGTACCAAACAATAACTCTCTTTTAATTCTCCACTTAGGATGACATGGGAGAATTGAGTTTTGTTTCTTTGCCTGGAATATCTTTGAGTTGATGCATCTCAATATTGTAATAATATTCTTTATAATTGGCAAAGCTTTGATAAATAAGTTGATCGATCTTATTTATCAGTCTTCTATAGCTCATGTGTGAAGAAAACCTTTTGTGATATATATTTGTCTCTATTGGCTTCAATATAAGCTCTTCATTATTGTGCAATACATGTTCCTTATCTTCTTATAACATTGTAAGATAGCCTCTGATTTAAGATCATTCATGTGATCCATACACATTTTTCGACTTGCTTTAAGAGTCGCAATATATGTTTCTGGATGATTTGAAGATGTAGCAACTATTGTCTGTTTCATAGATCTCCATAATATAACAATATCACTATAAGTGAGATTGTGCTTGGGATCGAGCATGGTAGGGGTCTAACAAATATTCAACATTTTCTATTCAACCAGTTTTATCTTTATCTTTTTTGAATAAGATAAACTTGTATTGTTTGCTTTCTTGAAGATAACATAATGCATGTTTAGCACCATTTTAATCTGATGTAGAGCTATATCCTGCAAGCATATTAACAGAGAAAATAATTTCTGGTTTTGTATATAAAAACATCTATTGTATTGAGACATGGTACTTTAGAACCAACTAGCTCTTCATTATTTTAATGAACGCGAATATCATCTTTATTCACCTTTTAGTGATCTCACAATATTAGGGAATTTGATGAATGTATCTTGTCCATTTGAACTTTCTTCAAACATCTCTAAATACATTTGATAATTAGACAAAAATCCACTTGGAAGAATTCTCGACCTGTAGGCTGAGATAAAAATTTGATTTTCCAAGATCTTTTGTCACAAATTTCCCCTTTGAAATATATTCTGATAAACTCTTCAGAAATCTTAACTTATGCAACAATAAATAGATATATAAAGTGAATAAAGTACAAATGAAAATTGTTAGAATGCTCACTCGTATCAATTAGGAATATATGTAAGCATATTGATCAATATGAATATTAATGCAATTACGTACTTTAGGCCTTTTAAATCCTTCAGAGATTATCATTTTGAAGCTTCAAGTATAACTCAAATCCTTCAGGGATTTTCACGTATAACATAATTATCTATGGATTAATATATTTTCTCATATATATCTAACATGATTTATCTCTTTAGGTATTAGAACTTCTGGTTCAGATAGCTCTCGAATTTTTAACGAATTTAGTTATATTTGATCTTGCTCCTTTCTACCTTTTCAATGTCAACATTCTTATATAGTTTGGAATCTCATAATATCAAAAGTACACTTTAAAATATTATCAAGAGTAATATTATTTTCATTCCATAGTTTTCAAATATGAATGGATTTAAATATAAACAGATTGATAATTTATTCTTCAATTCATATCTCTTCAGGAGATTCTCATACCTCTTTAAGTGTATTTATTTCTCAATATATATCTCTTTAGAGATACTTATATACCTTTTATAGTATATTTATTTGTCAATCCATTCTTGTTTCGGGATGCTTATATATTTATCAATCATTTGCATATACCTTCCTCTTTTAGGAAGAAGTTGTGTACTTTGATTTGACTAGTCAACTACACTTCAGATGTGTCATTTGTAAATTGTCCTTCAGAGACTAAAGGTGAATATATCAGTTAACTGATTTGCAAATTCTTTTGCATATGATTGATCATGTGAATTTATCATTCACTTTAACTTATTATTTGAACTTCTAGTTCACATTAGCTTATAACTTATGTTGTCTGTCAAACAATGTTACATGTCAATCTTTTGATATTTTTCTTTTCTCCCTCTGATAGTGGGAGGATTGCCCTACACTAGCTTGTATTGCATTCTAGCAGTTTTGCTCTATATTGAGCAAAAATATAGAGTAAATTGCTATTTCTCCCCGTAATGGTGAGAAAATTGCTCTAAATTGAGCAAAAATATTGATGATCGACGTAATTTAGTTTGTATAGTATGTCATTTACAATCATCATTGTCATTTACTTTGTACAACATACCATAATTGTTATACTCTTAATGACTTTTGACACGTCATTGTGTCACCAATATTATATTTGTTGGTGACGAATTTTTTTTTTGCAAACAGAATATACACCAATTGTCGTATCGGCATAATTTTCACCGTTGTCGATGTTATCAATCTTGACGTATTACATGTGCAACCACACTTATGTCTCTATAGTTTCTTTATTTAAATTGAACGGTGAAAGAATAAGGGTTCATTGCTATAGTACAATTTGTGATAGTCAAAGTAAAATAGATTCGTTAACTGGTGTCAGGGGCAAAGAGGAAACTAGTTCTATTCCCAACACCGACTTGTCGGCAACCATTATTGTACCGGGTTCTCCTTTAGAGCAAGCTAAGAAAAAGAAATAGATTCAGCGACCTCCCAGAGCAAAACGTCCTTGTAGGGGTCCTAAAGTTAGTTCTTCCTTTGCTGCGGTCGAATTTTCTAGTCAGACTGATGTAGTAAAATCTTCCAATAAGGAAGATGACATGAAATCTTCGCCTAGTTTCACTGTGTTAAACTATAATGATCATACTATCGGTATTCCTAAAGCTAAGGTGAAAAAATATTTTGTCTTTGTCTCTTGAGGAACGCTCGCTTAAAGTTTTGTCCCAACTTTCTAAGGTAATTATTATTATTATTATTATTATTATTATTATTTGAACTAAAATTTATTTTTCTTTTTTTTAGGGAACTTTTATATACCGTACCCTTTCCTTGGAGTTACAAAATTTGGCACAACTCAGACATAGGGTTATTTATCTCGAAAAAGAACTAGAGACCTTGGCTGAACAAGTTAATGATAGAGATAATAAAACAATATTTACGAAATATTTGATGAAGGCTTTAACTGATGAGAACGAGAGATTAAAGCAAGAGATTGTCGTTCTTTATCAGAAGACTAGTGATTTGTAGCGAGAGACTGCAGAGTTACCACATGAGAACTATGCCCTACAACAAGAAGGTATTGGTTTAAGAGATTCCTTTGACTGTGTGTTGGAAGAGAATAAAGAGTCCCGTGAGGAGCGAGATCAACTTTTGATCCAACTAGCTTCAAGTTCTGGGGGCAAGTCAAATCAATAGAAATCAATGTATTCCTTATTATTTATCAATAATATATTTATTTATGTTGATATGAATTTACATAGTTGTAACTCACACTTAGTCATACTTATATACAACTAATATGGGCAATCCAGACCCCCAAAGTCTGTGCCCAAAATTGTCCGAATACATACTTTAGAAAATATTGTCTGGATACATGTTATATTATGACTCTAATAATTAGGCTACCGATCATGACTCAAAGCACCATTAATGTGCTTGTTTGTTGTTGTGTCCAACGCCACACATATATCTCACATATTTCTATAAGCGGTATTTCTCTTTCATCTAAGATTCGTCGCTCCACCCCATGATTATACAAATTATCTATTATAGTATTTATTAGAGGATTCATTACCATTTGATCAATTACTCTTCTGGCAAACACATCTTTTGGATGTGATTGGTGGTCACCTTTCGTTCCTCGGGTATTCGATCGATTTTGTGTCATTGCCTACACGAACTTCCTTCTTTTGCTTTGAGATGCAAAAGGATGAGGGCTAAAGTTGTTTATAAAGTTATTAACTTAATGCATTATTTCTAATTGAATGATTAAAATTTCCCTAATTGTCAACCATCTGTCGACAGCTGTCAATTTCATTGGATAATCATTCTAATAACTGAATTTTCAATATTGTTACAAATATACTTAATATTGTGATCATCTAACTTTATACTAATACTTTTCTAAAAGTATCTCAAAAATTTACGCAATTATATGATATTTCAACTAGTAATAAAGTAGACATATAAACAAATGAAACTTGTCCAAAGGATGTCATTATTTAAAATATCATTGAGGTCCTAAAGACTTGGCAAGTTGTGCCAAAACATTATAAATATATTGTGTCAAAGAACTTGTAGTTCCTGATCACAATATCCTTTTAATTGACCTCATAATTTAATAAGTCAAAAATTCAAGTAATAAGTTTTTCTAAATATTTTCAAATAATCAATTAGGCAATATAAATATATTCTTTGAATATTCGATATCTATCATTTTAGATATCTTTAAAATCAACCAAGATCTTCTGAATCTACAAGCACATTGTAAAAATGTCCTTATTTTGCTTCATTTTTACAACATCATATTTGCTTTTCTGGAGCTATGAATATATTTTCAATTCAACCTCATTTTCTTTATTGAGGCATGATCAATTAATTATATGTTTGATATACAACATGTATATCACAAATTCTTTTTATTCCACACCTGAAGCAAACAAATAGATAAACATTTATCTTGTACTACGAAATGATTACTCCACTTCTGGTGAAACGGAATAGATTTATTTCAAATATATGGTTGTAACCATATTCCAAATTGTAATCATCATGGTTCTCATAATAATTTTAATTATGACCTTTACCATATTCATTTGCTCATCCATGATCATGGTCTTTGTTATAGGTCATATTCATGATCATTAAAGTAACGTTTACTTCGGGGAATGATATAAAATTTAAGTGGATGAGCATAGTGATTTTCATCACAAATTTTCTTGAGAAGATTTTAACAGTCTTTGTATTGCTACTTCAAGAGCACATGCGAGATAATTTATTTTCTCCAATATGTCTTTTTCAAATATTTTATATCTATAATGTCATATATAGAATAACCAGAGTAAAGAAATACTCACAGTAGTACCACATAGACCTACTACCTACGACCATTCTACTATTTGTATCCAATCAAAAATATAACTGTCATATATTCATTTTCAGATAATCCATAATCAATTATCAAATCATTATATCTATATTTTTTTCAATTAGTCATTAAAATCTAACTCTCCAATTAATTCTCATAATTCTATTTCGGTCTAAAATTCACGTGAGGGGTCCCAAATATTTTACATAGCCCTCACGATTATTTTTAAGGCAATAGACAATAGAAATAGGTTTTTCAACCACATTTTCACTAATTGTCATATTTACCGAATTCAGTCAGGCATATATTAAAAATATTAATCGATACCCAAAAATCATAATTTTGGTATCAAAATGTCTGGAATTTAGTTCTCTATAATTCTTTGATTTCAAGCTAGGATTTCACCATGGTTTGACATGGTTCCAAAGTCCCCCAGTGTCAAATCTGGCTTCTGACAGCTGTACCGGCATTAATATTACACAAGGACACAAACAAACTACATATCTAGTATCTACACATCTATAGGAGTCATAATACATCATTTCTACGTGTTTCTACTCAGTGGGTCCAAACCCTATTTTTAGAAATACGGTAAAACACCTCCTATAGCAAAAATTATACCGGTAGAAACGTCACACGTAGCTTAAAGATCAATTTTGTGACAAAAAGAGCGAAAATGACTTACCCACGAGACAAATCGGCTGCAAAACATGTCGTTCTCCCGTCCGCACCCTTTTTCTTTCTCTCTGCAAATTCTTCTCCTTTCACGTTTTCTCTTTAAAAAAAATAAAAAATAATACGTTATGTTTAAAAGTTTAAAAGAAAGAGAAGATGAGCATGAGTTTTTTATGATTCCATGCTTCTTAAAGTCATTTAGCTAACAAACTTCCCCCTAATTTAATATTTAATTCATATCATTTAATAACCACTTCCTCCATCTTTATTTATTTCATATCATTCATTTAATTAACAACTCCTCATTATTTAATCATTTAATGATTTATTAAAATCATCACTTAATTTAATAATTCCATTTATTTACTAATACCCCTTAAATATAGCATGTATTTTCATACACGAGTATATTTGACTCCTACGTATAAAATAAGTGTATTATACATCTCGGTACCCGTATAAGTCAACGTAGATATTTAATTAAAACTACGAGATGTTACATGTAGAGTAACCATTACATGTTCCAACCACAATATAATTTGCATTTTTTCGAAAATCATGCATATAGTTTATCATACTCATGCATATACACTATTACATTATTGATCATGCATGCACACACATTAGTATGATAATTAAGCAATCACATAGTTAAAATTTTTTATCATGCATATATTTATCATTAATTATCATGCATTCATTTTGCCAACTTTGCATAGTTTTATCGTTTTACGTGTATCATATCAAATGTATTATTCATTTGTTTTAATCGATCTTTTTACACGTGTTTATCTTTGTCAATCGTGTTTCAGTCTTGTCAAAAATGTTTCGAAAATTAGTCTATGTGTTTAACAAAGTCCTAAACTCTTTTCGATCAAAAAATCGGGTTTCCATCACTTAAATGTGAAGAAACACACTCTTCTCTTAAGGAATGCGCTCCTATACATTTTCCCGAAACTCAGATTTTTCTGATCAGAGTTTAAGAAACACGCTCCTGTGGTTTTTTCCGAGAGTCCGATTTTTCTGATCAAGAAAAAAGGAACGTGCTCATGTAGTTAATGACAAAATAGGAAATTTTATAGAGTCAGTAGTTCTTGATGAAGGACCTTGCTCATATGCTCAAAGGACACATTAAGGAACGCGCTCCTTGATTGGAGAAAAATTTGAAACTTTTCAGATTTCAAAATAGGAGCATGCTCCTGCTTTGAGAACGTGTTCTTGTGCCACGGTGTGGTATTTTTCTATAAATACCACACTTGCTCATTTGAAGAGCAACTTTTGCAAAATACATGAACTTGTGTCGTTTTTCATCTTAGCATTTCTACAAGTCTAAAACAAGTTCTTGAGTGATTTTAAACTTTTTTCAAAGCAAAAATTCAGCTGCATTTGGCTAGTTGATTCATACTTCCATATAGTTGGCCAAATCTTTCAAAATCTTTGAGAAACTTGTGTGTTTCTCTTGAGCAAGTGATTAAGACGTTTTTAAGTGTTTTCTACACATCTTATTGATTTTTGATCATCTTTGAACGTGATATCTCTCAACCATTATCACAATTGAAGAATCATTGAGCTTCAACCTTACCCAAGTAGGGTAAAATCTCTCTAACTCAATTCTTGTGATTTTGTTTGAGTAAATCAGTTTTGTGATTGAGTTTATATCTTGAAAACTGATTTCATTTTGAATAGTGTTTGTGAAACCCTATTTTGATCTTCATATCATTGTATATTGTTTAGTCGTTTCATAAATATTATGTGGTATCGATTCATGTGCTAAACTTATAATATATTGAATCGATTTCATAGATCATCACTTGAGTTAGTTGATTCTTGATCTTAATTATTTATACATTTAGAATCATCAAGTTTTGATCATCATTGCATATTGATTCTTGAGCTATATACATATCATTGTTAGAATCAATATTTGAATATTTGTGCATATTCGATTCTTGTTTTCATATCATATATATTTGAATCGATTGCATTTGAGAAAAACAATTTCAACACATCGCACCATTTAAATCATTGTGGTTGGAATAGTGGTGTTTACTTATTCAAGATTGTAAGCTTAATATTGTTGAGAGTGTTTTAGAACACTTATCTTTATCTTTTGTAATCTTGATATAATTTTTGACGTGTTTGTCAACTGGGTTTATACCATATCTTGTATGACTCGTAACTACGCCCTTAAGTTGGTTACTATGTGGCTTTCTAGCCAAGCCCTTATGTAGGCTAAAGTGTGATTTTCTAACAAAGTCCTTGTGTAGGTTACTATGTGTGGATTTCTAACCAAACTCTTGTGTTGGTTAGTGTAAGGCTTTTAGCCAAGCCTTTTTATTGGCTATTGTAAACGGCCTCTAGTTACGCCCGTAAGTTGACTAGCCAATAGTGTATTGAGAAATCCTGATCATTGTGATTGGGTAGTGGACGTAGGTTTAAAAGGAAAAGAACCACTCTAAATCGTTGTGTCCATTTATCTTTCCTGCATTTTTTTATTTTGACTGTTACCTACTACGCACTTTATTTGCTTAATTATATTAACCGAAAGGTAACGCAAAAATCGGCAAAATCCAATTCACCCCTCTCTTAGACTATAATATTGGGCCAACATAGTGGACTGAAAGTTTTTGGCTACAAGTGTTTTTCGTATTTACGAGACTATGGAAAGAACAAGTTTTTGAAGAAAACATACCCATGTGTTTTCATGGGATATAACCCCGCTCACAAGCGTTATCGATGCCTCAATCCTTCAAATGATAGAATGCAAGCATGTTTTTTTTTGAGTTTATGTTTTCTTTTGCTTCTCACAAAGATGGTGTGTTGCATGACAATTTAGAAATGACTACCTTTCCAGAAACAAATACTTGGATTAAGAACAATAAAGGGCATTAGATAAGATGGTCTTCAAAAAGAAAAAATTTAAACTCTTCATGACAATCAACATTGTTAGTTCAAAATGGATTTTCAAAACAAAATTGAAAGAGGATGGGTCAATTGAAAGATACGAAGCAAGGCTAGTGGCTCAAGGGTACACACAAGTCGAAGGGATTGATTATGAAGAAACATATAGTCCTGTCATCAAAGCTACCACGATCTGACTTGTTTTGGCAATTGCAGTTACCTCAAACTGGAAATTGTGCCAATTAGATGTAAAGAATGCATTCTTACACAGACATCTCAAAGAAATAATATATATGGAGCAACCTCTAGGATTCAAAGATGATAAATTTCCTGACTACGTGTGCAAGCTGAACAAATCACTCTACAGCTTAAAACAAGCCCTGAGGGCGTGGTTTGACCGTCTCTCTGATTTTTTAATTCAAATTGGATTTACTTGTAGTCAAGCTGATCCTTCAATCTTTATTTTTCGCTCAAATAACATAGTAATACTAATGCTTGTCTATGTTGATGATATTATCCTCATAGGCAATGACAATATACACATTCATCAACTCATAGAAAAATTGGGAATAGAGTTTGCAATCAAAGATCTCAACAAATTACATTCCTTCCTCGGATTATCAGTGAAATACTTTCTCGAAGGCATCACTCTCTCTCAAAGCAAGTACACGAAAGATTTATTGAGTAGAGCAACACTTTTAAATAGTGCACACTTGAACACACCAATGGCCTTAAAAATCTAACCGACATCTCAAGACTCCAGAAAAATTAATGCTAAGGAATACATAAATTTAGTTGGTGCCCTCCAATACCTCACATATACAACGCCTGACATAGTACAAGCTGTTAATAAAGTTTGTCAACATCTCCAAAAGCCAATTGAGGAGGACATGAAAGCTGTGAAAAGAATACTACGCTATCTAAAAGGAACAATGGACTATGGTATCAAATTTCTTGCTCAAAGTTCTTCCAATCTTTACTGGTTTTGTGATGCCAATTGGGCAGGATGCCCAATAACTATAAGAAGCACTATAGGCTTTTGCATTTATCTTGGCGCTAATTGCATCTCATGGTCATCCAAGGAACAACCAACAATTTCTCGTTCAAGTTAAGAAATAGGGTATCGATCAATGGCTACCACAACTGTCGAAATCATATGGATCACTTTCCTTCTCAAAGATATAGGAATCTAACTACACCATGCACGACAACTATTTTGTGACAACCAAAGTCCACTTTACATGACCGTTAACCAAGTTTTTCATGCTCGTACAAAGCACATTGGGATCGATTATCACTTTGTTAAAGAAAAAGTAGCAATTGGCGCATTCATCACTCGATACATTCCTTCCAATCATCAAGTACCAGACATATTCACCAAGACACTGTCAAAATTACCATTCCGATATCTTATTCAACAATCATTTATGTTGGTGCAAGATTTGACTAATACTAGAAAGTGATGAGGTGGAGGAAACATACTGAGTTGGAACCTGCCTAGTTGTCCGCTGGCCTACTAGGTACCTCGAACCTGGAAGAGAGGAAAAGGGAAGAATAGGCTATCGTAAGGAGAATTGATGTGGTGTCGGCTAAAGACTTTCTGATTCTTAAGTCAGTTCCAAGCTGTCGCGAGGATTAAACACCCATTAACTAGAGCAATTAATGATTTACCTCATTAATGAGGGATTAAAGAGTATTTATAGAGGTAGGAATCTTTGGTCAGGTTGGCAGAAACACATGTCGCCATATTATTCGAGTAGAATCCTAAATTTGGTGCATCAGATCCTGCATCATCCTTATCCAGTTGTCGATACATCAGGTCGAGTCAGCTCGGTATGCCAAGCTGACGTCCTCATCATCCCTGAGCTCGTCAGGTCCCGTCACCTAGTCAGTACCTTGGTTGGTACCCTGGTAACCTACTTGGAGCTATGAGTTGATGCCATCTTCAAGCATGGATGTATTCAATGTGTCTCATTACGTGGCTGCCAGGTCAGAACACCGAGAAATAGGTCCAACAATTTACATAAAAATATGATGTCATTTGTGGGATCAAAAGTAAGAAATACTCATCATTCAACCATCAAGAGCACAAGCTATCACTGCAGCTTAATAAATCTATTAACTAAGTTCCTTTAATCATGTGTCAAACGTGTTCAACATATACTCAACTTACATTTTAGATTATATTTCAAATCTTTACCAACCAAATGGTCTAACTGAACTAGGTTCTTTCATAATTCATAACACAAAGTTGAGTTCCAGCTCATCCATGTACCTAAGCATCATATACCATCCAATCTATAGGTTCTCATCACAATTTAATTCTCAAAATCCAACATCTATAGTCATCTTCCAGCTAAATTGAACCACTTATAACTCTCAATTGATTCAAAACCAATAGGGTCATGCATGGTAGAACATCAAGAATTTCAGGATGTGTTTGGTTCATATTTGAAAATTGGAATACAATCTTGAAAGTAAAAATTTGGAAAACGATGTTTTACAACATGTTTTCTATATAAATTTTGAAAAACTGTTTTCAAGTTTCAACCAATCAAACGTGTTTTTTGTGTTTACAAATTTTCGGATACAAAAACTATATCCAAATCACAAACCAAATGCATAGGATTGAGAAACGACTTATAGTTGTTTTTTGAAAATGGGCTATTTTTTAAAACTTTATCAAAGAAACCAATACAAGATTTTGTCCAACCAAATATGGATTCTTTGTTTTTCTATACATTTTTTGTTTTTAAAAACGAAAAACACAATTTAAATTCTAAGCCAAACGCAACCTAAGCATTTCAAGTTTTTGAACCTCAACCAAATCATTTAAATTTATCATATATAGTATATCTCAAGTTCTCAACCCTAATAACAAAGTTTCACAAAAATTAAAAGAAAATAACTTACTTGGAGTTGGAAATCTTCAACTCTTGCTTTGCTCTTTCTCATTTCTAGTTTTCTCCAAAACTTTCTAGGTCACTCTCTCAAATTCTGCTAAAACCGACCAAACCACTTACGTATGTGGTTAAACCGTCACATTGAACATATTTTGAAAATAGAATTTTTTTGTGAGCAGCATGCTGCCCTCTGAGATCTAGTGCATTGTTCAGTTCCTGAGAACTTGGTTGATTTTTTAGGTAATGGCATACATTATTGGCTTTGCCCAGCATGCTTCTTGTTTTCAGCCTAAGTTTCCTCTCATATTCTATCTATCCACCGTATACTTTGCTATAGCATACATATAGGACAACAACGAGATCTAAAATTATGGGATGTCACATAATCTTAGCAACCATTTTAAAAATCCGGGTACGAAAATAATTTATATTGGGATAAAATTGTTAATTTTTCCTATCCTGTACATTATTAATGACAATATTTCTGTAATAGGATTCACTTTTATCTTATGATCATGAGTTTCTTAAATATGGATATAATACTTTAGTCCTGAAATCTTTTATATTATTGTATATTATGTGTTTATTAATGTTATTAATAAATGTTAAAAATAAAGTTTTTGAAAATTGGGCAAAATTAGGCAACTCAATTGGGTATAAATAAGGTCATATTAAGGTGGAGTTTTGTAACTTTATATTTAACCTCTACTTTCTTCAAATTCTAATTTAAATAGAGGTTTGGTAATAATTTTTTTTTAGAGCTAAAAATTATAGAATGAAAAAAAATTGAGTTACCAAATACTACACTTTAAACTTAAGGACCTTCAACTTATAAGCTTTAGGTCACAACACTCAACCAACCTCGGGTTATACTTGTAAAATTTTTATACTAGCCATAATGAACATAATTGTTGATATTGAGGGATATTAGTTTTAAATGATCTTGAATGTGGAATAACTTACCAAACAGAGAAAAATGCTTCTACATTTTACATTTTCGTAAGAACTTAAAATTTCTAATTAGTTGAGGAACCTTTTAATTTGTGATTAG
This sequence comes from Paratinospora sagittata, assembly GCA_035771175.1. Classification (NCBI taxonomy): domain Eukaryota; kingdom Viridiplantae; phylum Streptophyta; class Magnoliopsida; order Ranunculales; family Menispermaceae; genus Paratinospora; species Paratinospora sagittata. The sequence continues at coordinate 15,690,984 of CM069606.1, read as the reverse complement.
GATATGACTTTTTTTAATATTATAAAGTATAAATCACATATTGAAAAAAAAAAGGAATATGTTGTAAATATGTTGAATATTCAAATAGTAATTACATTTACTATACACATATCTCAAGCAGTATGATATTCAAGTAGTATATGTATCCAAATAATATATGTATTCAAGTGGTACATGTATCCAAGTTGTATAAATACGTATCCCACATGAATTATGTGGGAGCATAGTTATTCATCTATGTGAGAGTATAATTACTTATATGTCACACCCCGCCCGGACGCGCCTAAACCGGCGGTACACTCTCGGACGGGGGTGCATTTGGAACAATCACAATGGTAATAACAGAGTGCGCAGCGGAAATTCAGTACACAGTACAAATCTGATTTCATTTAATTTAGAATACTTTTGTACATAAAATGGTCAAGGGAACATACTCCCAAAATTCCCAATGATTCATACAAAGGGTATAAAATGTGGGCCCCATAACCTGCACCCAGTCCACCCTAATTTCCTGTGAAAGATTGGATAATAATGGAGTGAGCTTAACGCGCTCAGTGGGTAAATAGTGCATGAGTATAACAATTAATAAAGCATACTTCAATATCAAATATCTTAAATACACATGTGAGCATCATAATCAATCAGTATGTATGTATGCATGACACCGTCGCGTATTAATGGTTTGATGAGCGTACATCGCCTGAGTTCACGTACAGGTGTCCTTCCCCGGGCGTAGCCAGGTTCTCACTGTACGTCCCTCCTCAGGAACGATGCTCTGGATTCACGTACTGATGTCCCTCCCCGGCGTAGCCGAGTTCTCATGTACGTCCTTCTCCAGAGAAATAATATGAATAGTGAGCAATGCTTCTAACTATTCTATGAGTCATAAACCATATACGTCCCTAGGTGGTGATATGTATGATGCCAATGCATGAACTAGTCTAGTCTACTGGTCTGGTCTTTTCTTGACATTTAGACTGACTTTGGCAACGTCTAGTGATCCTTATCAGGGTCGGTATCACGACGTGCAAAGTTAGGACATTCAGGTCATAAACATTATTGACATAATGCAGTGTAAATGAATAGTAGACATAATAATAATTGAATGTAAACTTTAATAAAAGTTATGAAACACGCAAACCTATGTTTCGTTCCCACCTTCAGATAAGAACTTCTTCTTTCCGATCTGGTGCTTTCCTCCGGACAGAACTTCGTCGCACCGTACCGAGAGTCTCGATCAGAGAGTCTCAAAAACTAAAAACTTAGAATGAGTGGAAAGAGAAGGAAAATCATAAGGAGAGTGATTTTGGTGTGAGAAATGAGAATGAGGAGGGTTCCTTATATAGAGATTTTTTGGCGCCTGAATGTTCTGGCATGCGCCTGAACGTTCTGGCATTCGCCTGAACGTTCTGGCATTGCGCCTGAACGTTCTGGCATGCGCCTGAACGTTCTGGCATGCGCCTCAACGTTCTGGCATTGCGCCTGAACGTTCTGTCATGCGCCTGAACGTTCGGGCGTCGCCCAAATAGTAATTTTTTTTTTTTTGTTTTTGTGAAATACAGAGTATTACACTCTACCCCCCTTAAAGGGATTTCGCCCTCGAAATCAAGTCAAGTATGGATGAGGGGTATTGCTTGCGAAGTAGCCGCAGGTTGCTAAGGAGCCACTGCGTGTGTGCATCACGATATCCATTGATATGATTTTCAGATATCTGCGTAGTTATTCAAGTGAAACAATGTATGAAGATAAGTGTAAACAATGTTTCATCCTGGTATTTAGAAGTGAAAATAATACAATGTATCACAACATTAGGTGGTACTAGAAAACAATTCAGGGTATTTCTGTTTAATTGTTGATTCTAGTTCCCATGTAGCTTCCTCTATGCCGTGGTGATCCCAGAGCACTTTGACAAGTGGTATGCTACGTCTCCGTAGTTCTTGAGTTTTTCTATCTAAAATCTGTATTGCTTTCTCTTGATACTTATTTCCTTCCTCAACCCGAACCTCAACTAAAGGGATGATATGCGAAGGATCAGGACGATACTTGCGAAGCATAGATACATGAAAAACGTCATGAACCTTAGGCATGGACGAGGGAAGGGACAGACGATAAGCAAGTTTGCCAATACGTTCAATGATCGGAAATGGACCGACGTACCGCGGGGAGAGCTTTCCTTTGATCCCAAAGCGTTTGACACCTCGGGTGGGCTGGACTTGTATAAAAACAAAGTCCCCCTTATCAAATTCCAGAGGCTGTCGCCGTTTGTCAGCATAGCTCTTCTGTCGACTTTGTGCAACACGAAGTCGTTCCTTTACTAGTGTGATCTTTTCAGAAGTCTCGTGAACTAGTTCAGGGCCTAACTGCGGTCGATCGGCCATATCTAACCAGCATACCGGAGATCTGCAAGGCCGACCATAAAGAGCCTCGTATGGTGCCATGCCGATACTAGTTTGGTAGCTGTTGTTGTATCCAAACTCAGCTAGATGCAAATACTTTGCCCATCCGTCATTAAAGTCCAAAATGCAGCATCGTAGCATGTCTTCTAAGATTTGGATAAGCCGTTCTGACTGCCCATCAGTCTGAGGGTGGAAGGCTGTGCTCATAGTGATCTTTGAACCCATTCTATTTTGGAAGCTTTTCCAAAAGTTTGATGTGAATCGAGGGTCTCGATCAGAGACGATCGTGAGTGGTATGCCATGAAGGCGTACGATCTCTCTTTCATATAGTTCTGCAAGTTTGGCGGGATTATCCGTGAACTTTATTGGCAAGAAGTGTGCAGACTTGGTAAGTCTGTCAAGGATAACCCAGATAGCATCTTGCCCTTTATTATTTCGAGGTAAGGCTGTAACAAAATCCATTGCGATGTTCTCCCATTTCCATTCTCCAATAGGTAACGGCTGGAGAAGGCCTGAGGGAAGTCTTCGTTCTGCCTTAACTTTCTGGCAAACAAGACATCGAGCAACGAAGTCTGCAATTGCCTTCTTCATTCCAGAAAACCAGAATTGTCGCTTGACATCTTGGTACATCTTGTCACCCCCAGGATGCATAGCGTATCTCGAACAGTGCATCTCAGTAAGCACGTCTTTCCGAACCTCGGGATCGTTCGGAAGACAAAGACGTTTTTTATAGAAAACGGCTCCGTCGTCAGAGACTGACCAATGAGGAAGGTCTTGCCCGCTGAGTAGAAGTTCTCGTTTCTCCATTAACATAGGGTCATTGGCTTGAGTAGCTGAAATCTTGCGAACGAGGTCAGAGGTAGCTGATAATTGAGAGAGTCGTGGGCGTGGTCCCTCTTCGTGTAACTGGAGGTTAAAGTTCTCTATCTCTGTAGCCAACTTCCCTATTTCATAGTTAAGAGTGCAAGCAACATAAGATTTTCTACTCAAAGCATCGGCCACAACATTGGCCTTTCCGTGATGGTACTGGAGTTGAAAGTCATAGTCTTTCAAGAATTCCAACCATCTTCTTTGGCGGAGGTTTAGGTCTCTCTGAGTGTATATGTACTTAAGACTCTTGTGATCTGAGAAGACCTCGAACCGTTCACCGTATAGGTAATGACGCCATAATTTAAGTGCAAACACAACAGCCGCAAGTTCCAAGTCATGGGTTGGGTAATTACCCTCATGAATCTTCAGTTGCCTGGAGGCATATGCAACAACTTGGCCTTCTTGCATTAGGACGGCACCTAAGCCTTGGAGAGAGGCATCAGTATATAATGAAAAACCAATTCCATTTCTTGGAGTGATAAGTACAGGTGCTGTCGTGAGGCGTTTCTTCAATTCCTGAAATGATGCTTCACAGGCGGGATTCCAGATGAAGCGCACGTCTTTTCGAGTGAGCTTGGTCATAGGTTCAGCAATCTTTGAGAAGTCCTTAATGAAGCGTCTGTAATAGCCAGCTAAACCAAGAAAACTCCTAATCTGAGTAACAGTGGTAGGCTGCTTCCAGTTTAAGACTGCTTCAACCTTAGAAGGATCGACCTCAATGCCATTGCCTGAAACCACATGGCCGAGGAATTGAACTCTCTGCGCCCAAAATTCGCACTTACTCAACTTTGCATACAGTTGGTGTCTTTGTAAGGTTTGGAGGACGATCTTCAAATGTATTTTATGGTCCTCCTCGGTTGAGGAATATATCAAGATGTCGTCGACAAAAACCACCACAAATCGGTCTAAGTATAACCTGAATATGCGATTCATCAAATCCATGAATGCAGCAGGTGCATTCGTTAGACCAAACGGCATAACTAAGAACTCGTAATGACCATACCGAGTTTTGAACGCCGTCTTGGTGATGTCCGACTCTCGGATCCGGAGTTGGTGATAACCGGACCGTAAATCAATCTTAGAGAAGTATTTGGCATCTCGAAGTTGGTCGAACAAGTCATCGATCCTGGGCAACGGATATCTGTTCTTGATGGTGACGTTATTCAACTTGCGATAATCGATGCAAAGTCGTAACGAACCATCCTTTTTGCGAACAAACAGAACTGGAGCGCCCCAGGGTGATGAACTCTTTCGGATGAAGCTATTACTCTCTAATTCCTTAAGTTGTTTGTCTAATTCGACCAGTTCAACATTTGACATTCTGTATGGTGGAATTGAGATAGGCCCTGTCCCAGGTATGAGGTTGATCTCAAAATCGAATTCCCTAACTGGAGGTAGACCAGGAAGGGTATTAAGAAAAACTGTTGGGAATTCAGATACGACTGGAACATCGCGTACTTCGGGAGGGTACAGAGCTGGTGATTCATTACCGTCGCCAAGAGACAACGCTCGAAGTTGTGACTTGAGAAGTGCAACTGTTGATTTGTGTATCCATTGCCTTGTTCCCTGAATCTTGACAAACTCTCCTGTAGGCAAAGTTAACTGAACGTGCTTGTTCATACAGTCGATCTTTGCATTCAGTGGTGCGAGCCAGTCCATGCCGAGGATGATGTCGAAGTCTTCAAAATCCAGCACAAAAAGATCGGCATATATTATCTGTTCGGACATTCGAAGCTCACATCGAGAACACTGCAAATTCACGTCAGTACCCGATCTGAATGGTGATGTGACATGGAGTGTGATGTTTGTGGGTTCAGGATGCAGGCCTAAATGTCTTACCAATGCTGATGATATAAAAGAATGCGTAGCACCTGAATCAAACAAAACATGCACCATTGTATTGAACAAAGGAAAGGTACCTTCGACGACATTATTGTCTGGGAGGGGTTGGTGAGCGATGGCATATGCTCTGCCCTGATTCCGTTGACCCTGGTGCTGCTGGGTCTGCCTGGGTTGGGCATTAGCAGCAGGTGGTGCTTATTGGACTGGAATAGTCGGAATAGGTTGCTGAAGGTGCGGACAAAGATGTTTTACATGGCCTTTCTGGCCGCAGTTGAAACAAGTTGGCCTGTACTGCTGATGGGTTTGCTGGCCATTCTGATTATTCTGCGGGCCTTGTTGATTGTGGTGTCGACCACCACCTCTGCCATTGCCGTTGCTACGACCACCTCGTCCATAACGACCGCCACGGCCATGGTTGCGGAAACCCTGATGGTTAGGGGTAGAAGGTTCAGCCGCAGGTGTTGTGGCCTCATTCTTGGAAACTGGGGCTGAGAGGGCTGGGTTTTGATTGTAGTAGGGCTTTTTCTTGTTGCTCTGTTGTGAGCCTTGTTGGGAAAACGTTGCAGGCCGTTTGCCCTTATTCATTCTCTGTTCCTGTAAGAGCTTCTCTTGTTCAAAGCTCATGGCCTTGTCAACAACCTCCTTGTAAATCTTGAGATCCAAGATCGATAAGGCTTGTCGAATGTCATGGCGAAGACCATTATAAAATTTCTCGCTCTTATCTCGCTCCGTTGAGATGGTGGAGAGAGAGTAGACTGATAATTCTTTAAATTCTCCAGCATATTCTCTAACAGTCATGGTGCCCTGATATAACTTAGCAAATTCCTGGCGCTTCTGCTTTGTCACCGCGCTGGGAAAATACTCATCAATAAACATTGACTCAAACTGTTGCCAAGTCATATCTGCTATATTGACCCTTGGGTCTTCTTTCACTGTGATCCACCATGTGTTTGCGGCACCAATAAGTTGGTAGGTTGCTAGGGGAATTTTGCGAGTCTCATCGACTCCCATTGCATCAAGAGCCTTCTTTGACTCATCCAACCACTTTTGCACCTCATCAGGATCAATGGTGCCATCGAAAGTAAGAGGTTGTAACCGCTTGTATTTAGTAATCTGATCGGTTTGAGCTTCGGACCCAAATTTTACAGGTGCTTGAGCCGTGGCAACCTGACTGGCTGCGGTCTTACGAACGGCAGTTTGAACAGTTACCTTCATCGCCTCAATAAATCCAGCGAAGAAGGTTTCAATGCTTGAAGGCATGGCAAAGGGTGTGGGTGGTGGTGGTATTGCCTGCCCAGATGTAGTGGCAGTGTTGGGTGTGGCCTGTGCTGTTGTCTGAGGCGGCGGTTCCTGAATCTCAGGAGGTGCCTCCACTGCTGGACGAACAACACGTGGCCTTCCTCTCTTCCTGGTTTGCATTGTCTCACTGGCAAAGAGAAAAGGAAAACCAAGATTTAGGAACTGTAGCCAAGTATAATGTTAGAATATGCTCAGCAACAATTTCGAGAGTACTGCAATATTAAAATCACCTATTTTTCTAAGTATAGTGTAAGGTTTTTGTTGAGCAATCAAAGAATCTTATATATCTCGTATGTTTGGCCATGGTGTAAAAACAAACAAGGTTAGAATGTTTATATAATAAGTAGAAAACTGTGCAAGTATTTAAAATGATTTGGTTCTGGTTGTTGTGAACATACATATATTTCATTGAAAAACCATACGAGTCATAAGAAGTCTAAGATTTGCCTCGGTAAATATCCTAATCTAACGTTCTATCGCAATCTTATGCATTCATACGCTTACGCTTAGTCTGTTCGATTATTATCCAAATTCATATGTCCCGTACCACATGAATTTAGTAATAAGGGTGGAAACCAAGTTAAGTGGTATGAACACGGTCTCTAAAAACATTGGCTGAATAGAAGTTCACTAATAGTATCGTCCAAATTTACTCGTCCCATACCGTGTAAACTTAGTGATAATATTAGTAATGCAACTTTCTCCAAATGTTTCTTTTCACACAAGGTCATGGGTTTTCTTACTTCCACATTTTATTTAGTATCCTCCAAGTTTGTTGTGTCCCATACCACTCCAAAGTTAGTGATACAAAAGAAAGAATGGTTGTAAGTCGGCCCACCAAAGATAGTCTTTAAACAAAACAATTTCATTCATATATGTCAAAGAAAATGTTTACAATGCCATAAATTAATTTTGACTTTCTTGCCTACTACCGTTTCTTCGAGATCTACTGTTATGTACAGAATGACTACTAACAGAAGGTTGAGAGTGTGCACACTCTGCATTGGAGTTTGGCAAACGAGTTAATATATTATTGTGGCTTTCTTTGAGTGCAGCAATATTGGATGCCATTTCATCCAACCGTTCAAGTAGGTTAGTCGGTTGTCCCATTGGTGGTTGATGGGTCGTTTGTCTTGTAGGTGAAGGGTAGGCCATAGGCATTGGAGAAAAGTATTGGTTGTATGGGTGATTCATAGGTGGAACGTAGTTGTATTGAGTGCGCGGGGATCCCCTAACCGGAACCCCTTGGATAATTTGGTTTGTTTGAGATGAAAAAGTTTGAAACAATGGGCTCATTGGGATGTTTGGCCCTCCAAGATTTGGTGACGCCCAGTACTGTTGTTGTTGGTTTACAGCAACTTGTGGAACTGGCTGATACTGTACCGCAGGAGTTGGAAATCTTTGGTACGAAGTGTTGCCTTGAGTTGGCACGTCCCAAGTTGGTGGATTTGCTTGTGTACCTTGTCTATCATGACTTTGTATAGGTGGATTGAGTGTGGCATATAATTCTTCGTCAGTAAGTGGTCGATCGGTTGGATTACCGACTGGGTCTGATGTAGGATGTGGATTGGAATCATTATTTGGGCCTTCTCTGACAGGCATCTTGCGTCGACATTTGCGAAGGCAACGCCCGTGCTTGTCTCTCATTCTTTCGGCAGTTCTTATTGTCGTGCCGAATACCTCTTCGTCAGTTACCCCTCCACTTGTGCCATATGTCTTGAAGATAGAGGATGCTGTAACTGGTTCAGTGATCAGCTTTGACGTTCCATCGAAAGTGTCAACGTTTGCCTCGTGAAGTAGTCTCATAATCAAGACTCCGTAGCCGAGGAATTCCTTCTTTAAAGGGTTTTGAATCACCCTCAACATTTGTTGGATTGATGGTGTGTGGGAGGGAGACCTTTATGTTCTTCTCTATGCAATACAACACAAGGAGTTGGGCCCTTGACATAGTGCCCCTAGTGCCCCTTTCTGGCAAGATGTTGCCGTATACAATCTTTCCGAGGCCGACAAGAGATGGCTTAAGATGATTGTTTGGGGGGTTGGTGTATGTTGATTGAGTGTATGGCTCTTTGGCGAGGGAATTGAACAATTGTGCATTAGATTCTGCTATCTCTGCAACTGTCTGGGGGTCATGTGGATCAATAATCCTCTCATCAATCGGAATCTCCAAAAGGCGAGCAATAATCTCGATATTGATAGGAATTGTCGTTCCCATGATTGTTGTCTCTAAATTAGGACTGATCTCATCTCTGTGAAGTCCCACGTAATTCATGGCTTCATAGAAGGATCTGACCAAGTTGTAAGAGACTTGGCCCTCGACGTTGGTTATATTTAACCAATCCAGTGTTGCGAGTTTGTCATGAAGGATTGGACGGAGGCGGAGATCGTTATTGTCGATGCTCCTAATGGTCACAAATCTGATTTCATTTAATTTAGAATACTTTTGTACATAAAATGGTCAAGGGAACATACTCCCAAAATTCCCAATGATTCATACAAAGGGTATAAAATGTGGGCCCCATAACCTGCACCCAGTCCACCCTAATTTCCTGTGAAAGATTGGATAATAATGGAGTGAGCTTAACGCGCTCAGTGGGTAAATAGTGCATGAGTATAACAATTAATAAAGCATACTTCAATATCAAATATCTTAAATACACATGTGAGCATCATAATCAATCAGTATGTATGTATGCATGACACCGTCGCGTATTAATGGTTTGATGAGCGTACATCGCCTGAGTTCACGTACAGGTGTCCTTCCCCGGGCGTAGCCAGGTTCTCACTGTACGTCCCTCCTCAGGAACGATGCTCTGGATTCACGTACTGATGTCCCTCCCCGGCGTAGCCGAGTTCTCATGTACGTCCCTCTCCAGAGAAATAATATGAATAGTGAGCAATGCTTCTAACTATTCTATGAGTCATAAACCATATACGTCCCTAGGTGGTGATATGTATGATGCCAATGCATGAACTAGTCTAGTCTACTGGTCTGGTCTTTTCTTGACATTTAGACTGACTTTGGCAACGTCTAGTGATCCTTATCAGGGTCGGTATCACGACGTGCAAAGTTAGGACATTCAGGTCATAAACATTATTGACATAATGCAGTGTAAATGAATAGTAGACATAATAATAATTGAATGTAAACTTTAATAAAAGTTATGAAACACGCAAACCTATGTTTCGTTCCCACCTTCAGATAAGAACTTCTTCTTTCCGATCTGGTGCTTTCCTCCGGACAGAACTTCGTCGCACCGTACCGAGAGTCTCGATCAGAGAGTCTCAAAAACTAAAAACTTAGAATGAGTGGAAAGAGAAGGAAAATCATAAGGAGAGTGATTTTGGTGTGAGAAATGAGAATGAGGAGGGTTCCTTATATAGAGATTTTTTGGCGCCTGAATGTTCTGGCATGCGCCTGAACGTTCTGGCATTGCGCCTGAACGTTCTGGCATTCGCCTGAACGTTCTGGCATTGCGCCTGAACGTTCTGGCATGCGCCTGAACGTTCTGGCATGCGCCTGAACGTTCTGGCATTGCGCCTGAACGTTCTGTCATGCGCCTGAACGTTCGGGCGTCGCCCAAATAGTAATTTTTTTTTTTTGTTTTTGTGAAATACAGAGTATTACACTCTACCCCCCTTAAAGGGATTTCGCCCTCGAAATCAAGTCAAGTATGGATGAGGGGTATTGCTTGCGAAGTAGCCGCAGGTTGCTAAGGAGCCACTGCGTGTGTGCATCACGATATCCATTGATATGATTTTCAGATATCTGCGTAGTTATTCAAGTGAAACAATGTATGAAGATAAGTGTAAACAATGTTTCATCCTGGTATTTAGAAGTGAAAATAATACAATGTATCACAACATTAGGTGGTACTAGAAAACAATTCAGGGTATTTCTGTTTAATTGTTGATTCTAGTTCCCATGTAGCTTCCTCTATGCCGTGGTGATCCCAGAGCACTTTGACAAGTGGTATGCTACGTCTCCGTAGTTCTTGAGTTTTTCTATCTAAAATCTGTATTGCTTTCTCTTGATACTTATTTCCTTCCTCAACCCGAACCTCAACTAAAGGGATGATATGCGAAGGATCAGGGCGATACTTGCGAAGCATAGATACATGAAAAACGTCATGAACCTTAGGCATGGACGAGGGAAGGGACAGACGATAAGCAAGTTTGCCAATACGTTCAATGATCGGAAATGGACCGACGTACCGCGGGGAGAGCTTTCCTTTGATCCCAAAGCGTTTGACACCTCGGGTGGGCTGGACTTGTATAAAAACAAAGTCCCCCTTATCAAATTCCAGAGGCTGTCGCCGTTTGTCAGCATAGCTCTTCTGTCGACTTTGTGCAACACGAAGTCGTTCCTTTACTAGTGTGATCTTTTCAGAAGTCTCGTGAACTAGTTCAGGGCCTAACTGCGGTCGATCGGCCATATCTAACCAGCATACCGGAGATCTGCAAGGCCGACCATAAAGAGCCTCGTATGGTGCCATGCCGATACTAGTTTGGTAGCTGTTGTTGTATCCAAACTCAGCTAGATGCAAATACTTTGCCCATCCGTCATTAAAGTCCAAAATGCAGCATCGTAGCATGTCTTCTAAGATTTGGATAAGCCGTTCTGACTGCCCATCAGTCTGAGGGTGGAAGGCTGTGCTCATAGTGATCTTTGAACCCATTCTATTTTGGAAGCTTTTCTAAAAGTTTGATGTGAATCGAGGGTCTCGATCAGAGACGATCGTGAGTGGTATTCCATGAAGGCGTACGATCTCTCTTTCATATAGTTCTGCAAGTTTGGCGGGATTATCCGTGAACTTTATTGGCAAGAAGTGTGCAGACTTGGTAAGTCTGTCAAGGATAACCCAGATAGCATCTTGCCCTTTATTATTTCGAGGTAAGGCTGTAACAAAATCCATTGCGATGTTCTCCCATTTCCATTCTCCAATAGGTAACGGCTGGAGAAGGCCTGAGGGAAGTCTTCGTTCTGCCTTAACTTTCTGGCAAACAAGACATCGAGCAACGAAGTCTGCAATTGCCTTCTTCATTCCAGAAAACCAGAATTGTCGCTTGACATCTTGGTACATCTTGTCACCCCCAGGATGCATAGCGTATCTCGAATAGTGCATCTCAGTAAGCACGTCTTTCCGAACCTCGGGATCGTTCGGAAGACAAAGACGTTTTTTATAGAAAACGGCTCCGTCGTCAGAGACTGACCAATGAGGAAGGTCTTGCCCGCTGAGTAGAAGTTCTCGTTTCTCCATTAACATAGGGTCATTGGCTTGAGTAGCTGAAATCTTGCGAACGAGGTCAGAGGTAGCTGATAATTGAGAGAGTCGTGGGCGTGGTTCCTCTTCGTGTAACTGGAGGTTAAAGTTCTCTATCTCTGTAGCCAACTTCCCTATTTCATAGTTAAGAGTGCAAGCAACATAAGATTTTCTACTCAAAACATCGGCCACAACATTGGCCTTTCCGTGATGGTACTGGAGTTGAAAGTCATAGTCTTTCAAGAATTCCAACCATCTTCTTTGGCGGAGGTTTAGGTCTCTCTGAGTGTATATGTACTTAAGACTCTTGTGATCTGAGAAGACCTCGAACCGTTCACCGTATAGGTAATGACGCCATAATTTAAGTGCAAACACAACAGCCGCAAGTTCCAAGTCATGGGTTGGGTAATTACCCTCATGAATCTTCAGTTGCCTGGAGGCATATGCAACAACTTGGCCTTCTTGCATTAGGACGGCACCTAAGCCTTGGAGAGAGGCATCAGTATATAATGAAAAACCAATTCCATTTCTTGGAGTGATAAGTACAGGTGCTGTCGTGAGGCGTTTCTTCAATTCCTGAAATGATGCTTCACAGGCGGGATTCCAGATGAAGCGCACGTCTTTTCGAGTGAGCTTGGTCATAGGTTCAGCAATCTTTGAGAAGTCCTTAATGAAGCGTCTGTAATAGCCAGCTAAACCAAGAAAACTCCTAATCTGAGTAACAGTGGTAGGCTGCTTCCAGTTTAAGACTGCTTCAACCTTAGAAGGATCGACCTCAATGCCATTGCCTGAAACCACATGGCCGAGGAATTGAACTCTCTGCGCCCAAAATTCGCACTTACTCAACTTTGCATACAGTTGGTGTCTTTGTAAGGTTTGGAGGACGATCTTCAAATGTATTTTATGGTCCTCCTCGGTTGAGGAATATATCAAGATGTCGTCGACAAAAACCACCACAAATCGGTCTAAGTATAACCTGAATATGCGATTCATCAAATCCATGAATGCAGCAGGTGCATTCGTTAGACCAAACGGCATAACTAAGAACTCGTAATGACCGTACCGAGTTTTGAACGCCGTCTTGGTGATGTCCGACTCTCGGATCCGGAGTTGGTGATAACCGGACCGTAAATCAATCTTAGAGAAGTATTTGGCATCTCGAAGTTGGTCGAACAAGTCATCGATCCTGGGCAACGGATATCTGTTCTTGATGGTGACGTTATTCAACTTGCGATAATCGATGCAAAGTCGTAACGAACCATCCTTTTTGCGAACAAACAGAACTGGAGCGCCCCAGGGTGATGAACTCTTTCGGATGAAGCCATTACTCTCTAATTCCTTAAGTTGTTTGTCTAATTCGACCAGTTCAACATTTGACATTCTGTATGGTGGAATTGAGATAGGCCCTGTCCCAGGTATGAGGTTGATCTCAAAATCGAATTCCCTAACTGGAGGTAGACCAGGAAGGGTATTAAGAAAAACTGTTGGGAATTCAGATACGACTGGAACATCGCGTACTTCGGGAGGGTACAGAGCTGGTGATTCATTACCGTCGCCAAGAGACAACGCTCGAAGTTGTGACTTGAGAAGTGCAACTGTTGATTTGTGTATCCATTGCCTTGTTCCCTGAATCTTGACAAACTCTCCTGTAGGCAAAGTTAACTGAACGTGCTTGTTCATACAGTCGATCTTTGCATTCAGTGGTGCGAGCCAGTCCATGCCGAGGATGATGTCGAAGTCTTCAAAATCCAGCACAAAAAGATCGGCATATATTATCTGTTCGGACATTCGAAGCTCACATCGAGAACACTGCAAATTCACGTCAGTACCCGATCCGAATGGTGATGTGACATGGAGTGTGATGTTTGTGGGTTCAGGATGCAGGCCTAAATGTCTTACCAATGCTGATGATATAAAAGAATGCGTAGCACCTGAATCAAACAAAACATGCACCATTGTATTGAACAAAGGAAAGGTACCTTCGACGACATTATTGTCTGGGAGGGGTTGGTGAGCGATGGCATATGCTCTGCCCTGATTCCGTTGACCCTGGTGCTGCTGGGTCTGCCTGGGTTGGGCATTAGCAGCAGGTGGTGCTTATTGGACTGGAATAGTCGGAATAGGTTGCTGAAGGTGCGGACAAAGATGTTTTACATGGCCTTTCTGGCCGCAGTTGAAACAAGTTGGCCTGTACTGCTGATGGGTTTGCTGGCCATTCTGATTATTCTGCGGGCCTTGTTGATTGTGGTGTCGACCACCACCTCTGCCATTGCCGTTGCTACGACCACCTCGTCCATAACGACCGCCACGGCCATGGTTGCGGAAACCCTGATGGTTAGGGGTAGAAGGTTCAGCCGCAGGTGTTGTGGCCTCATTCTTGGAAACTGGGGCTGAGAGGGCTGGGTTTTGATTGTAGTAGGGCTTTTTCTTGTTGCTCTGTTGTGAGCCTTGTTGGGAAAACGTTGCAGGCCGTTTGCCCTTATTCATTCTCTGTTCCTGTAAGAGCTTCTCTTGTTCAAAGCTCATGGCCTTGTCAACAACCTCCTTGTAAATCTTGAGATCCAAGATCGATAAGGCTTGTCGAATGTCATGGCGAAGACCATTATAAAATTTCTCGCTCTTATCTCGCTCCGTTGAGATGGTGGAGAGAGAGTAGACTGATAATTCTTTAAATTCTCCAGCATATTCTCTAACAGTCATGGTGCCCTGATATAACTTAGCAAATTCCTGGCGCTTCTGCTTTGTCACCGCGCTGGGAAAATACTCATCAATAAACATTGACTCAAACTGTTGCCAAGTCATATCTGCTATATTGACCCTTGGGTCTTCTTTCACTGTGATCCACCATGTGTTTGCGGCACCAACAAGTTGGTAGGTTGCTAGGGGAATTTTGCGAGTCTCATCGACTCCCATTGCATCAAGAGCCTTCTTTGACTCATCCAACCACTTTTGTACCTCATCAGGATCAATGGTGCCATCGAAAGTAAGAGGTTGTAACCGCTTGTATTTAGTAATCTGATCGGTTTGAGCTTCGGACCCAAATTTTACAGGTGCTTGAGCCGTGGCAACCTGACTGGCTGCGGTCTTACGAACGGCAGTTTGAACAGTTACCTTCATCGCCTCAATAAATCCAGCGAAGAAGGTTTCAATGCTTGAAGGCATGGCAAAGGGTGTGGGTGGTGGTGGTATTGCCTGCCCAGATGTAGTGGCAGTGTTGGGTGTGGCCTGTGCTGTTGTCTGAGGCGGCGGTTCCTGAATCTCAGGAGGTGCCTCCACTGCTGGACGAACAACACGTGGCCTTCCTCTCTTCCTGGTTTGCATTGTCTCACTGGCAAAGAGAAAAGGAAAACCAAGATTTAGGAACTGTAGCCAAGTATAATGTTAGAATATGCTCAGCAACAATTTCGAGAGTACTGCAATATTAAAATCACCTATTTTTCTAAGTATAGTGTAAGGTTTTTGTTGAGCAATCAAAGAATCTTATATATCTCGTATGTTTGGCCATGGTGTAAAAACAAACAAGGTTAGAATGTTTATATAATAAGTAGAAAACTGTGCAAGTATTTAAAATGATTTGGTTCTGGTTGTTGTGAACATACATATATTTCATTGAAAAACCATACGAGTCATAAGAAGTCTAAGATTTGCCTCGGTAAATATCCTAATCTAACGTTCTATCGCAATCTTATGCATTCATACGCTTACGCTTAGTCTGTTCGATTATTATCCAAATTCATATGTCCCGTACCACATGAATTTAGTAATAAGGGTGGAAACCAAGTTAAGTGGTATGAACACGGTCTCTAAAAACATTGGCTGAATAGAAGTTCACTAATAGTATCGTCCAAATTTACTCGTCCCATACCGTGTAAACTTAGTGATAATATTAGTAATGCAACTTTCTCCAAATGTTTCTTTTCACACAAGGTCATGGGTTTTCTTACTTCCACATTTTATTTAGTATCCTCCAAGTTTGTTGTGTCCCATACCACTCCAAAGTTAGTGATACAAAAGAAAGAATGGTTGTAAGTCGGCCCACCAAAGATAGTCTTTAAACAAAACAATTTCATTCATATATGTCAAAGAAAATGTTTACAATGCCATAAATTAATTTTGACTTTCTTGCCTACTACCGTTTCTTCGAGATCTACTGTTATGTACAGAATGACTACTAACAGAAGGTTGAGAGTGTGCACACTCTGCATTGGAGTTTGGCAAACGAGTTAATATATTATTGTGGCTTTCTTTGAGTGCAGCAATATTGGATGCCATTTCATCCAACCGTTCAAGTAGGTTAGTCGGTTGTCCCATTGGTGGTTGATGGGTCGTTTGTCTTGTAGGTGAAGGGTAGGCCATAGGCATTGGAGAAAAGTATTGGTTGTATGGGTGATTCATAGGTGGAACGTAGTTGTATTGAGTGCGCGGGGATCCCCTAACCGGAACCCCTTGGATAATTTGGTTTGTTTGAGATGAAAAAGTTTGAAACAATGGGCTCATTGGGATGTTTGGCCCTCCAAGATTTGGTGACGCCCAGTACTGTTGTTGTTGGTTTACAGCAACTTGTGGAACTGGCTGATACTGTACCGCAGGAGTTGGAAATCTTTGGTACGAAGTGTTGCCTTGAGTTGGCACGTCCCAAGTTGGTGGATTTGCTTGTGTACCTTGTCTATCATGACTTTGTATAGGTGGATTGAGTGTGGCATATAATTCTTCGTCAGTAAGTGGTCGATCGGTTGGATTACCGACTGGGTCTGATGTAGGATGTGGATTGGAATCATTATTTGGGCCTTCTCTGACAGGCATCTTGCGTCGACATTTGCGAAGGCAACGCCCGTGCTTGTCTCTCATTCTTTCGGCAGTTCTTATTGTCGTGCCGAATACCTCTTCGTCAGTTACCCCTCCACTTGTGCCATATGTCTTGAAGATAGAGGATGCTGTAACTGGTTCAGTGATCAGCTTTGACGTTCCATCGAAAGTGTCAACGTTTGCCTCGTGAAGTAGTCTCATAATCAAGACTCCGTAGCCGAGGAATTCCTTCTTTAAAGGGTTTTGAATCACCCTCAACATTTGTTGGATTGATGGTGTGTGGGAGGGAGACCTTTATGTTCTTCTCTATGCAATACAACACAAGGAGTTGGGCCCTTGACATAGTGCCCCTAGTGCCCCTTTCTGGCAAGATGTTGCCGTATACAATCTTTCCGAGGCCGACAAGAGATGGCTTAAGATGATTGTTTGGGGGGTTGGTGTATGTTGATTGAGTGTATGGCTCTTTGGCGAGGGAATTGAACAATTGTGCATTAGATTCTGCTATCTCTGCAACTGTCTGGGGGTCATGTGGATCAATAATCCTCTCATCAATCGGAATCTCCAAAAGGCGAGCAATAATCTCGATATTGATAGGAATTGTCGTTCCCATGATTGTTGTCTCTAAATTAGGACTGATCTCATCTCTGTGAAGTCCCACGTAATTCATGGCTTCATAGAAGGATCTGACCAAGTTGTAAGAGACTTGGCCCTCGACGTTGGTTATATTTAACCAATCCAGTGTTGCGAGTTTGTCATGAAGGATTGGACGGAGGCGGAGATCGTTATTGTCGATGCTCCTCATGGTCACAACCTCTCTTTTGGACAATTCCGTTAGTCTAGTGGGAATTGGTTTTTTGCTAGTAGAAGTTGTTCCTTCCCTTGAGGCCATTCTTTTGCTGAAAGGAAAATAAATTTGTGTGAAAGACACAAAATATATTCCTAACATTTTTAAGATTTATGCCTTGTCTTGTAGACATTATTTTCGAGTTTTTGATGTTTATGCCATCATGAAAATTTTTTCATTAGTGATTTGATGCATATATGTCGTATTCACATATGAATGTTTAGACATATTTAATCATAACTATATATATATAGTTTCCATAAATCAACTATATTAAAATTGAAACTATAAAAATCATATATAGTTATTTTTAATCCAAATCTTAATTTCGAAAAATAAATTTTTTCGAATTTTATTTTTATTTTTATTTTATTTTTTGAAAAATATATATATATATATATATATATATATATATTTTTTTTCGAATTTTTTTTTTATTCGAAAAATAAATTTTTTCGAAATTTATTTTTTTATTTTTTTATTTTTTATTTTTTTTTTCCGAAACCGGCGGTACACTCTCGGACGGGGCGCGCATTTGGAACAATCACAATGGTAATAACAGAGTGCGCAGCGGAAATTCAGTACACAGTACAAATCTGATTTCATTTAATTTAGAATACTTTTGTACATAAAATGGTCAAGGGAACATACTCCCAAAATTCCCAATGATTCATACAAAGGGTATAAAATGTGGGCCCCATAACCTGCACCCAGTCCACCCTAATTTCCTGTGAAAGATTGGATAATAATGGAGTGAGCTTAACGCGCTCAGTGGGTAAACAGTGCATGAGTATAACAATTAATAAAGCATACTTCAATATCAAATATCTTAAATACACATGTGAGCATCATAATCAATCAGTATGTATGTATGCATGACACCGTCGCGTATTAATGGTTTGATGAGCGTACATCGCCTGAGTTCACGTACAGGTGTCCTTCCCCGGGCGTAGCCAGGTTCTCACTGTACGTCCCTCCTCAGGAACGATGCTCTGGATTCACGTACTGATGTCCCTCCCCGGCGTAGCCGAGTTCTCATGTACGTCCCTCTCCAGAGAAATAATATGAATAGTGAGCAATGCTTCTAACTATTCTATGAGTCATAAACCATATACGTCCCTAGGTGGTGATATGTATGATGTCAATGCATGAACTAGTCTAGTCTACTGGTCTGGTCTTTTCTTGACATTTAGACTGACTTTGGCAACGTCTAGTGATCCTTATCAGGGTCGGTATCACGACGTGCAAAGTTAGGACATTCAGGTCATAAACATTATTGACATAATGCAGTGTAAATGAATAGTAGACATAATAATAATTGAATGTAAACTTTAATAAAAGTTATGAAACACGCAAACCTATGTTTCGTTCCCACCTTCAGATAAGAACTTCTTCTTTCCGATCTGGTGCTTTCCTCCGGACAGAACTTCGTCGCACCGTACCGAGAGTCTCGATCAGAGAGTCTCAAAAACTAAAAACTTAGAATGAGTGGAAAGAGAAGGAAAATCATAAGGAGAGTGATTTTGGTGTGAGAAATGAGAATGAGGAGGGTTCCTTATATAGAGATTTTTTGGCGCCTGAACGTTCTGGCAGGCGCCTGAACGTTCTGGCATGCGCCTGAACGTTCTGGCATTGCGCCTGTACGTTCTGGCATTGCGCCTGAACGTTCTGGCATTCGCCTGAACGTTCTGGCATTGCGTCTGAACGTTCTGGCATGCGCCTGAACGTTCGGGCGTCGCCCAAATAGTAAATTTTTTTTTTTTTTTTTTGTGAAATACAGAGTATTACATTATATATCATGTGAGAACATAGTTATCCATCATGTGAGTTGGTGATCTTTTGATGTAAATCTCTACCTACAACTATGGGAGAGATCATGAAGAGAAGTTGTAGAAAAAATGAAAAGAGAAAGATGAATGGAGAAAAGATGAAGAAATGAGTTGTAGAAATGTTGGAGAAATGATAAAAAATGAAGAATGAAATCTAGCATTTTTCTTTGAGCATTCTTTGATTATTCGGATTCAGTTTACAACACGTGATTAGCACGAAGGCTCTGCTCAATCAATGAGTTCAATCATAAAAGGTATATTGAGGTAAAATTTCATGAATTTTTATAATGTTCATTTATTTAATGTATTTCAGTTACACTGCAGTTTTTATTTTGATTTTGATTTCATATCCTAAAGCTATGTAAAGAAATTCATATAGCATGAAGCTATATTGATATTTTGTTTACGTAACCTCAAGTTATGTAGAAGAATTTATAGCTTGAAGCTATATATTAAGAAATAATTTTCTAGCCAAGAGCTATATTTTTCATAACTAGAAGTTATGATATAATTTCATTTATTTATTTATTTCTTTAACATCTAACGTAACATATAATTTATATACTCTAACATCATTATAAATTTTTATGTGAAATCACATAAGTTTTGTCCACGGGACTCACATATTTGTTGATTTGTAAATTAGCCTGAAGCTAATATAATGCATTAACACTAACATTTTATTTTATTGTGATGTATTATTATACTAACATTGACATTAATACTAATAGTGACACTAACTTTTTCTTTTATTATGATGCATTATTATACTAACTTTTTTCTTTTACATTTTCTTTTATTGTTGAATAATTATTTATGATTAATTAGTTATTTCAATTATTTAATTACTTTTGAAGATTGATCAGTTTGAATTATAGACAAAAAGACATAACTTGAAGTTTATGGACATCTCAGGACAAAAATTCATAACCTTTTATTTAAAGGTTCATCACAATTAATTACACCTGAAGTTGCAATATTACAATCATACAGACCCGAAGTTCATTATGACCAAATGACTAATTGCACCTGATGTTGCAATGTTAAAGTTTTATGAGATAAATTATGTTTTTGATTGAATAAGCATATTATGATTATTGTGCATGAGTTGAATTCATGAAATGATTTTAAAATGAAGCATGTGTTACATTTGCAAGAGCAGACTAACCACATGAGGTCGATTCTTAGGTAAGCTTCAGGAACTAGTCTCGTGTGAGTAACTAGATTTGTACTCACGTACTAGAGGCTTGTCCTGGTAGGATTAATAACTCAAAAGTGATGATTATATGAAAATGAGTAATGAGAGAACTGTGACTACTCTTGTTGTGGCCAAATGAGAGGTTAGACCCACTCTATTACTTGGAATGAGGGAGATTGATATAAATGTTCTAATCCATTATTGCATCTCTTGTAATGGAAATTATGATGATCATGTATGTATTTCCTTTCATGTTTCATGATATTTATAAATGAAATTGCTCAACATCCATGCCTTATTTATTAATGTATATATAGTGCCATTGTTAGAAAAATTCACTGAGCTTATTGTAGCTCATTCCATTTTTCTCAAATATTTCAGGTAGAGACAAAGGGAAAGGAAAGGCGAGAGAAGAGTAGCTGACTTTTTGGTTCTTTTTCCTATGTATGTATAGTTTGAGGATTGAGAACATGTTATTTTGGGTTATGTATATTTAACATCATATGTATATATATATTATCACTAGATGAGTGGAGTAATGACATATATGATGGTTTGTGGTATGATGTGAGGAATTTGGTATTTATGTGAATGAATAAATGTGAATAATGTTTTGATTGTGATAATTAGGTTTGTGATAGTCAATATTTAAGGAGAGATTATACCAAATTTTTTATAAAAATTGAGGTATAAGGATGGCTGACATGGTATTATATACGTCGATGTATGACGTATATGGTATTCTGTGTCGATCGTGACGTCACATACAGAGTGGGTCTCGACACTACAACACTAAGATTCTAAATAAAAATTACAAAGATTAAGCTCTTGAATCTTCGTGCAATGATGTTTTTTCCACATGTTTTGACTGTATAGTTGAATCCATCTGATATAGCTAGTTAGCACTGAAATAACTACGTCAAAGAGATTAGTGATCACAGGTATGTTGTTTGTCATTATCAAAACAAAATCGGGTGAGAGTAGTTACATCAACACACTATAGTCAGGATTATGTTGAAATAGTTTAGTAAAAGGAGTTTGCATGTGAAGAGTGGTAGAGGGCATTCGATTAATTAGATGAATTGCTGTGAGAAAGGCATCCACCCAATACTTTAGAGGAAGATTTGCTTGGAAGAGTAAAACAAGTATGGTTTTTACAATATGCCGATGTTTCCATTCGGCGACAACATTTTGTTCTGGAGCATTTGGACAAGAAAATTGGTGGTAAATGCCACAAAAAGCTAATTTTTTTTTCAAATTCATTAGATATAAATTCTCCGCGACCATCACTTTGAAAACTTTTAATTTTCCTCTGATTTTCAACAAGTTTTTGGAATTTCAAAAAGGTTTCAAAGAAGTGTGATCTTTTCTTTAGAGGAAAATCCAAGTATAGTGTGTACAATCATTTATAATAATAGCATAGTATTTAAATTGGTGACAAGATAAAAGTGGGACAGGCCCCCATAAATCGCAATGTAATTTTTGTAAGGGAAAATAAAATTTTTTATTTAATGAAGAGAATGACATTTTGTAACTTTTTCCTAATTGGCAACTAGTGCAAACTGTTTTTGGTTTTTCCCAACTAGAAACATTAATCAAATTTTTTTGAATGTAAAAGCTTTAAAAAAATTAGAATGTGGGTGCCCCATCCTTAGATGCCAAATACTCTCTAAAGCTTGTTTTTGAAAAAACTACAAGAACTTGATGCTTTACTTCCTCTAAGGCATACAATCCTCCTTTCTTACTTCCTTTTGCAATTTCCTTCCCCTGTCGAGACTTAACAACAAATTTGTCAGAAGAAAATTCAATTGTACATGCATTATCTTTAGTGAGCTGAGCAACAAAGATTTTTTTTTTTCATAGACGGAACAATCAAAACTTTCTTTAGATCTAAGTTACCATTTTTTGTTCTTATTTTTCCTTCTCCAATATGTGAAATAGGTAAGCCTTCACCATTACCAATAAATATGGTGCCATTACCCTCATAAGGAGTAACTTTGGAGAGTTTACCTAAATCCTTTAAGATGTGTGAAATAGCTCCAAAATCTGCATAGAGGTTGGGGTCCTCATTGTTGTGAAGTGTAACGCCCCATAAATACGAGTCAACCTTGTACATTGATTTATACGTATTGTCAAACATATTTGTACGCTTATACGTATGTACATTACTATAGAATGATGAAAATATAAGTATGGTAGAGTTATTGGTACACTAGGAGGTTAGTTGTATCACAAAATGCCCTATACTTGGTGAAATTTCCGTTTGGAGCTTTGAGAAGCATGCTCCTAAAAGGAGAAGCGCACTCCTGTGGTAAAACCTAAGACAACGTTTTCTGGGTTTTCATAGAAGCGTGCTCCCAAGTGAAGAAACGCGCTCCTCACGGGTTTTCAATTGAAAATCTATTTTCTAGGCAGCAAGAAGCGCGCTTCTCTGTGGGCCAAACAATTTTTTTAAAATGACAGTGAGGCGGTTTGTGCATGTTTTAAGCAAACTTCTCGACCATTCTAGCTCATTTAAGTTGGATGAACTTAGGGAAAACCAGAGCAACGAAAGGGAAGAGGAGAATTGAGCTTGGGAAGCTAAAATCTAAGGTGAGGAATGCCCCAATTGAGCTAAAAATTCCATTTTTAAATTCCTCTCTTCAGTTGTTGCATATATGTGAGATTTGTGTGATTTCCATGGTTAGATTGGGAGATTTAAAAAATGGGTTTGAGCTGGAAATCTTGCCAATTGCTGGGGTAATCATAGGTAAGTGAGTCCTTGTTGTTTTGTGGTTAATTTGATGAGAAATTAGCTGATTTTCCATGGTTGGAAATGTGTTTCCAGACTTTGTTGAATGTAGGTTTTGAGCTTGAAAATCAGAGAAATTGTAGTACAGTTGGAAGGTATTGTTCTCTTGATAATTCTAAGTTCTTTAATGGTTAAATTGAAGAAACTTGATGGTTGAGTTGTGGGTTTAGGAAAGTGATTATGGATTATTGGCAATGCTAATTGCAGAGAAATTTGGAAAGAATTGGTGAATTCTTGGATTGGATAGCACATTTGATTGAGTTGTTTGTGCTATAATAGTAAAGAATTGGAAATTTTGGCTAAGTGTTGAGAGTGTGGACTTAGTCAAAATTTTGTAATCTTTGTGAGTATTTCTTATCTTTGGTTTTTATGTGTGGCATTGTAGTATAAACTTTGTTTTTATGAATTGAAATCATATTTGCTTTACATTGTTTCTAGAATGCATCAAACTTTGTTTAAACATCGAACATGCCTAGGCTTCTTAATGTAAGAAAGGCATGAGATCAATGCCTGTGAGGGAGAATCCGTAAGAAGATGACTTATGGGTTAGGCCCTTGAGAATGATCGGAGTGGATGGTCAGATGAGGCATCTCTCCCTTAATATGCATAAGAAGGAAAGATGTACTCATGTACATGATGATGAAAATTTGCTATTTATGCATTGTTTGATATGTATAGAGTGGAGAAAAATGTATTTGAATCATGTATTGTTATTTACATGTGATTTGCATATTGAGTTTTATATGATGTTACATGCCATGATTTTGTATAAATTCATATATAATGTCATAGATAGTTTACTCACTAAGCTTGTTGTAGCCGACCCCACTTCCTTTTTTATCTCAGGTATTGATTACAAAGGTAAAGGCAAGGCTCCAAAGGGTTGATACGAGCTTGTCTGTTTGCTGATGTAAGTATATGTGTAGGGAGATGGTTTTATATCTTTTTTTTTTGATATGTATATGTATATAACACTAAACTATATATATAATGGTTAGTGGGTTGTATATATGTGGAAATGATACATGTGAATGGTACTAGAAGATGTATATGAGATTATGATCTTAATATTATGTAAATGTCTATGGATGCTAAGGGTTTTGATTCATGTGTTGAATTGTGGATGTGTCATGATGAGATTATCAAGTGTAAGTAGAACCTCAGATTTATGAGGAGGTTCTGGCAAAAATTTTGAGTGAGTTTTGTTGTATTTCTGAAAGGAAGAGGTTGACAGGGTATCATATATGTCTACGTATGACGTATATGGTACTATGTGCCGATCATGACGTCACCCTATGGAAGGGGTTGTGACATGAAGGTTCATGGCTGCGAGAGTTTTGTTGAGATGTTCTTCAGGTTGAAATGAATGATCAAACCAATTCCAGCATTCTAAAGCAGTATGATTAGCCTTTTTGCAAATTTGACACACCATGCCTCCATTGGTTGATTGGGAGATTTGAGGGTTGTCTTCTTGTTTCCACTTTGTGTTATTGTGGCGAGATGAATTGGTTGTTGGGTGGCGGCTAGCAGGGTTGAAGCCACGTCATCGCAAGCTAAATCGTCCACCTCCACGATTTCTCCCTCTACCTCTATGGCCAACAAAGGCATGATCGTGACATCTATTCGTGAGCTTGCAAGGCTAATACAAATTGGGTATAAGATGGGTAGGGTGCTTTAGATAACATAGTTGTTCGAAAGTTTCTATATTTCGCACCGAACCCTCTAGCCAATTGAAAAACCTTACTAACCTCATCAATAGGTTTCTTAATTGCTGCCAAACTATCACATAGGTATTTAAACTTTTTCAGATACTCCTCTAAAGACATATTTCCCTTTTTCAAGGACATCAAAGTTTCACTGAGGATCATTTCTTTTTCTTTAGTATTTGGAAGTAGTTTTTCCTCCACAGAGATCCATACTTGTGACGCCGTTTCGATGTTGTCCAAAGTTACCAGAACTTCAGGTTCAATGTTTCTCATTAACCAAGCGGTTAATACGCCATCATTGTTAACCCAAATTTGAGGGTCTGGATTTGGCACCATCTTCCCATCTTCTCCAATAATCTCCTTGGCTGGTTGATGACCCTTTTTTAAGTGGCGGAGTAAGCCAATGCTACGAATTAATGAAACCATTTGGGACTGCCATAGGAGAAAGTTAGAATTATCTAACTTGATGGATATTAGGCTAGAGCATTGGTGATATGTTGAGAGAAAAGTTCACTTGAGTTTTTGGTTATAATCGCGGAAGAGGCCATGGGAATTGCAAGAATTGTTTCAATCTCTCATGATGGCTCCGATACCATGAGAAATTTGAAATAAAACTATAATTCTCATTCCTTGCTTTTACCAGAGATACAATGAAGTATTAATAGAAAACTATATACAAGAAATCAAGATTAATACAAGGAAAGAAAAGATGCTCCCATTGTAACGGCTATAAATATATAAATGGAAAAAGTTAGATCATTTCAATTTTGTTGTGTGCCAAACGCTTTGATATTGCTATGCATTGAGCCAAATTAGAAAGGATTTCTCCATGATTTGATTATGTAGCCGCTTGAATTTGCGAACAACTTTCGAAATTATTGTTTCCTTTTTCAGAATTCATATGCATATTATATGTGTACTTATACATGTTTTAAATTCATCAAAATGTTTTTGGACCAGAGATGCCATTAGCATTATTGACTAGCATTACAATTTAATGAATTCTTTTGGAGAAAGATTACTGTGTTCTTGGATGGTGTATGTATGAAAGGAACGACTTATTGTTTTGTCTAGTATTCAAATGTTGCCGCGACCCACTCTATATGAGTGACGTCATGATCAGCAAATAATATCACATACGCCACATCGACGTATATGATAATATGTTAGTCCTTATACATTAATTTTCATAATAATTTTAGCATAATTTTCCCATAATTATTGACTGTCACAACCTAATTATTACAAGCAAAAACATTTCCATAATAATCAAAATTTCATATCTCATCATCATAACCTACATACATACATATAAAGTATCTAGACATATCCAAGTAAACTTGTCCACAGTCATACCCCCACACCCATTTATGTGATATATATATATATACATAGTATAAGTATGATAACTTAAAAGTAAATATAATTGTTCTCCAACACTTACATCAATAGCAATAGGAGATAGCTACTCCTAGCGAGTTTTCCCATTTCTTTTAAGATCTGTTTCTGAAATGTTGAGAAGATAGAATAGTACTCCACATATAACCCTAAAGAAATTGATTGGACCCATAATTAACTCTAGCACTCGTACTCGAAAAAAAGAGTTAAGAGATTATTTTTCATGTCCAAGCTTAATATTTTTATGTAAAGAAAGAGTGATGGCTATGTGGTAATTTGGGCCGGTACATTCTTTAAGAGAAATGGTGGTACTGATTCGATGTACATTGTCTTCCAAATTAGTGTATTCTCTATGGAGGACAGACTCACCGAATTAGCCATTGAGTCTATAGTATAAGGTGGTGTTGCATGGTTACAGGTTCTTGTATTAAATTTTATTAGAATGATCGTGTCTTAATGCATGACATATATTTTTATGTTGACTCATGCTATCATGGATTGGAATAAGTTCTAGTTATGTTTATCGTTGAATTTTCTTTATTTATGCATAGCTCCTTTGTAAATATAGTTAGTTGAAAATTAGTATGTGCTCTCTCTATCTGTTATTAATTATTTAGCAACTAAACATTAAATTTGTAACCAATGAACAAACTAACTTTCAAAGATTACAGTGTCATTCTTTAAATATTAATCATTACCCACACAATCATCAAACATATTAGGATAACAGGGGTAATATTTTACTTTATTTTAAAGACATGTCTAAGTTTTTTAAATTATTTTAATTTTTAACATCAAATTAATACATAACTTATATGGTAATATTGAAAATATGACAAAAAATGTTCAAATTTTTTAGGACCACTTGGACATTTTATTATTATTTATAATAGAAAAATACTATTTTAATTGAAAATCACGCACCAATTACTATAAATGGGCTCAATAATCATTTTCATTTGATCATTTTGATATTCAAATGAATCAAATAAACAACTTAATCAATTTTAATGTACAAAACCTGGATTGCCTTTCCTACATAAAATAGTGTTCTCATTAATGCTTTCCTACTTCATGGAAAATCTCAAAACTATCTTTGATTAATTAACCCCAAAATTCCTTTTTTAAAATAATTGACTCAAAATAGATTATAATTAAATTATTTAAAGAGTGAAAAAAACTTAGAGTTAATTAATAAAAAATAAAATAAAATGAAGCAAGTTGTTGAAAAATAAAAATAAAAAAGGGTCCGGCTATTTTTACCTACTCATTCCTATCTCTTCACCCACCTCATCTAAAAAGTAAAAAAACTAAAAAATTCTTATGTAAAGTTACCAAAAAGGACACCGATTAAACCCCTTAAACTTTTCCACCTCTCTCTTCACTCACCCATCAACCATTCAACTCCTACCCTAAACCCTAAAACTATTCAACCCTCCAACAAATCCCAATCTGCGATCTTGTGATTTTAGTGTATTTTTTTAATCACAAGCACGTCTTCAACTGTTCGCAAGTGGTTTCTTTTGATTTGAAGTGTTTACAAGTCATTCGGGAAGTGTTCAAAGTGTTGGAAGTGTGTATCATCAAGCAAGTCGTTCGACCTACAATGGAAAGATATTCAAGTCGTTCTTCACCCCTTACGGTACTTGTATTTGGTATCTACACTATTTTTATGCAAAAACAAACCTAAAATCCAAGTGGAAAAGGGGCGAAAATAGGTTTCAAAACCCAAAAAATGGCCCCTAAAATCGTTTTATTCGACCTATCGTGGACGGACAAAAAGTGGAGTGTCCGACCATAATAGATCGGACACACAAGAAAATGTTCGTCCACGATTGGTCAGACAGAATAAAATAAATCAGTGCAAATGTTATGTCCGACCTGTCAAAATCGAACAATACATTTTTTGTCCGACGCTGACAGGTCGGACAGAGCGCTTCTGTCCGACTTATTTTGGTCAGACAAAGCATTTTTGGTGTTTTTTTAAGGTTTTTTTTCTTGTTTTATTTTGTATGTAATATTAATATTGAGTTGTAATTCATCAGGATGACGAGGGATTTGATAAATCCAAAATTGTTGGCAATGAGTTGGTGTTGGTTCGGGACTACATTGATGAGTTCACAATCGATATTGTGTTTAAGAGTAAGGCCGAACTTATTGCATGGACAAGGGAAGTAGGCCGAGCAAATGGTTTTGTTATCATTATTAAGAGCTCGAATGTAGGGGGCGAAGGGTGGGCGACCGAGAATCAAGCTTGCATGTGAGAGGTACGATGTGTACAATTCGAAAGACACAAGGAAGAAGAAAGTCAATGAAACCTCATCCAAGAAGTATAATTATATATTCTTATTAAAGGGAAAAATTTGGTGTCACGACCTACTCTACGTGACGCCATGACTGGCACGGGAACCTTCGAGTATACCCTCCGTCGGTACACCCGACGTCCCGTCAGCTCTCGAATACATATACGAATCCCCAAAAAGAAATAAAAGTACATCCTTAACAACCAACTAACATGATCATAATGAAATAAAATATTATGTAACACCCCGTAGTTTTAAGTATACACCTACATTGAGGAATACGCATACGTACGCGTATACGAACGTAGGAGTTAAACGTATATGTATATAAACATACCTAAATTAAGTAGATTGTATTATTAAATGCCATATTATCATTAGAGTATAAGATGATTAAATGACCTTGAAATGATATTTGTATAAGATAATATACCTTGATATTAGTATAAGGTATAACATATAAATATTATAAATATCTCATTCTTTTATCTCATTCTCTCACTTCTCTCTCTCTCACGTTAAAAAAAAAAAAGAAACAAAAGAAGGAGAAGAAGAACCAGAAGGCGAGAAGGAAGAGAAAGAAGAAAAGAAAAAGGAACGCAGGATTTTCGCCGAATCGGGACCCACGGTAACTATTTTTCCCTCTATTTCTTTGTAAAATTGATATCTAAGATAGATATAACCTTTCTTTCGGAGTAATTTTTGTTGTGGGAGCCGTTTTACGGCATTTCCAAAAATTGGGGTTTTGGCCCAACGTGAATGAAAATTCGCTGGGAAGGTTGGAAAACACTTCCTAGGCTGTAGGAACCTTAAATATATGGTTAGATTGAATTTATGTGTCATTTGAAATTTTTATAGCCGTTGGAAGTTTGTTGGGATTTAGAGTTTCGATTGGAGACCATTTGAATCATTTAAAACCCGATGAAACTCTAGTTTAAAGCTATAGAATGGTAGAATGAACTGTTGCGAGTCCATCGATGCTAATTTCATGATTTTTGGAGACAGTTTTAGTAAAAATTCTCATGTTTCTAATGAATAGTGAATAGTGACATAAATAGTACTGTAATCATATCCAGTGAATAAAATGTAATTAGAATCCAATGAAACTCCGGTTTGAGATCATAGAATCGTAGAGAACTGAATTTCGGACGTTTCGATGTCAAGAACATGATTTTTGGATATGCTTTGATGTTTTTAGTAGCTAAAGATATGATTTTTGTGTGAGTAAAATTGACTGTGGATGCCTCCGCGAATGTGTCAGACCTCAATAAAATACCTGTTGAAGGTAGTAGAATGATAGACTGATTGATTTGACACGTGTCGATGTGAACAAAATAATTTTAGGAATGTCCTAGATTTTTAATAAAATTGACATATGTTTTCATATGCCTATATGAGTACATTGGTGTTGAAATCTAGTTTAAATGTGGCATTTTCATGGTGAAATAATCCCATCTTAG
Source organism: Paratinospora sagittata (assembly GCA_035771175.1). NCBI lineage: Eukaryota > Viridiplantae > Streptophyta > Magnoliopsida > Ranunculales > Menispermaceae > Paratinospora > Paratinospora sagittata. The sequence continues at coordinate 15,660,978 of CM069606.1, read as the reverse complement.
CTGCTGAACCAGCTAGGAAATTTGAGTGTTAGTAATAGTGTTTTGGTGAGTTTAAATGGTAATTCTCATGACGATTTATGGTTTGAATTACCAAATTGCAGTGTTTGACTTGAGAGATAAATGCTTTTGAGGAAGCAACTATGATGCACATTATTGTTGCTAGATTTTAGAGGGTATATTGGCTTAGAAACCTCGCGTAACCACGGTGAGTATAGTTTTCTTGATTTGGTTCTTGTATGGCATTGTACACATATAAAATGTTTGATTTGATGCATCTTATATATTTATATGTAATGCATTGAGTTTTTATGAAACATGCAAACTGATTTTTAGCAGTTGGAGCTTCCAATAATGTCATTTCGTTAGGAATTAGACCCGGATGAGGTTTTGCGAAACCTCATTGTCAGTAGGCCTGTCCTAACAATGGTTGCGATCCTTGAAATGACTGTGAATTGGGTAATGAGAGGCTGTGGCTAACTTGTACGGCCATACAAGGGTTAGACCCGCTCTCTTGCCTTGAAGGAGGGAGATGGAAATTTTTTTTATGAATGAGCATAAATTATATATTGTGTGCATGTATATTATTTTGAAGAATGTTGCATATGTGCTTTTGAAATATTTTAATTTGAGTGATTTGATATGCCATATTTCCTAAAATGCATGCGATTGTCATGTCAAAAACTATATTCACTGAGCTGTTGTTTGCTCACCCCCTTTCCCTCACTATTTCAGGTACAAAAGAAAAAGGAAAAGGAAAAATTTGAGCGTAATCAGCACGTGACTAGGACGTAGCATTGCTGATGTACGTATGCTTTGGAAGAAATAGTTACATGTTTTATATATTTTAATATATATATATATATATAATTATCACACATCTTATATATGTATTACCATCTAGAGGGGTTAGTTTGGAAAAATGAGATATCAATGGTTATTTTTGGATTGTTAAGATATTTGGCGATGATATATATTTGGATGATGGAATTTTGATTTATGAATGACAATGGTTGTCTTTTGGATTATGGTATACATGGATGAAATGATTATGTATATATATGGAGATGATTTGATTTGTGGTATATCAGGTTTTGTGAAATGTCCATTTTATGAGGAAATGCAGCCGAAATTTTTGAAAATTTTGGGAAGGATTATGAGACTATGTTGAAGGCTGACAGTATATTATATACTGTATACGGGTATGTATAGTGTATAGTATACTGTGCCGGTCATGACATCAGCCTATGTCAGGGGCGTCGTGACATATTACTTCTCCAAAGTTTTACAAATATAAAATTTCAGAGTCTTCAAAATGATACAAAACCCAACACATCCCAACTATGTGTTAAATATACAATTACTAGGTGTTATCATGTACATAATTATCAAAATATAAAACTAAATGTACAACACCTACATGAAACAAAAACAAGGGACACTCCGCAGTCAAGCCTTCCCTTTTCCTTTTCTATCAGATCCTGAAAGAAGATGGTGAGGTGTAAGCTACAGCTAGCTCAGTGAATGTTATTTACAAGTGGCATATACGTGCATTTATAAAATATGGTAAGATCATAAAACAGTTGAAATATCATGATGACGAAATAAATTACATACATGCTAACGTAATGGATCAAGTCATACATAAGACAATGCATAACATTTGTAGTCATGCTCATGCAATCCTAACACCTCCTGAGTACGAGGGTTCAAGGCTGGTGCGCTACACACAGTACCTGAACACACACTCAATACTCGTATCCTAATAAGATTTCTGGGGTTATGCAGCACGTAAGATTAGCCTAAACTAACCTACCCATACACAAGCTATAAAACCCTCTGCCAAGTACACGACTGGGATCGCCGCTAGACTTACGAGAATTCCCAAAAAGAGGAAATTCCAACTAGGAGCCTCAACCCAAATTGTCATCCCAATGAATTATGCTCAAATGTATTTCATGGAACATTAAAACATGCATACCATCATACATAAGCATTTAAAACATTTTTATACTACAATGCCACATATAAATAATCCAAAAGTAAAAGAACACTCACTCTTGATTGGCTAAGTCTAGCCAATCCAATCCCCAAAACTCTCCAATTGACTAAACGGGTTCAAGATCAATCACAAGACCTGGAAATAACATGGTTCACACAACCGAAAATCAGTCATAAAGTGTGTCAAAACCCTATGTTCAAACCCAATCTAAAGTCAATTAGATTCTAAATTAATTACCCCCTTGAGCCAATTTCCATATTGCCCAACTTGATCATTTAGACTCAATTAAACTAAGATTGACCTAAATTAAATGTAATAGGGTGATCCCATGATCCAACCACTAATATACATAAAATTCAATTATAATTAGGGACAATTAGACTATACATCAAGTCAATTTCATCAATTGACTAAGTCTTGGTCAAAATCCCCAATTAGGCCAATATAAAACATAATGTCAAAATGAACTAAGTCATATCAATTTAACATAGGTTCTAACATTTTAAACCCATGATTCTACTCACTTTGGGTTCAATTAAACAATCCCCAAGTCAATTTCATAAATTGACTTGCTTTGGGTGAAAAGTCCCAATTTGGGCAAAATCCCCAAATTACATGCAAAATTGCCAAAGTACATGAAAAATGTCAAATACTTAGCCTAGATCAAAATTAGTCAATCTTAGGGTGTCAATTATGAGAACCCACTGAATTCAATCATCAAACAACCCTAATCATGTCCAATTAAACCTACATTGCATAATTTTCCAGATTTTATATCAAGAGCATCAAAAGCCCCAAATCTGGAAATTTTCATACATAGGCCATATTGCCAATTTTACACTAGGCCACCATGTTCAGCCATGAATTTGACTGATCTTGCAACATAGAATCATCCACAATGGCCACTAGGTCAACATAGTTGACATGCAAAGATTTTGAAAAAGTCTAAGGTCATAAACTAAGTATAGGTCATTTGAACTAACCCTTCCAATTTCTTGCTATAAATTGGGGGTTTCACCATTAGTGTACTCCTAACACTCTCTAATCACACATATGTGACATGCAAGACTCAACTCCAACTTTGGTCTTCCACCCATCCAAGGTTCATCACAATGCATGCATCAAAATGAAACCCTCATGCTCAAAATAAAGCTATCATGCAACTAATAGAGAGATTCAAGGAAGAAATGGAGGAAAAATGCAAGCCTTAGGTGTTCTTGAGCAAGAAACCACCAAACCCTAATTTTCCTCCCCTTCTCTCCTCTCCAGCTCCTTTCTCTCTTTTCTGGCTGAGAAATGAGCAAATGAGCCTAAAATTATGTTTTCGTTGCTTAGATAGACAAGCTTGGGCACACAACTAAAAGTTGTCACAAACTATCAAAAAATCAGTTTTCCTGTTTCAATACTTGCACTTAGATAGTCACTTTCTTGCCAAATACCCACCAATTTAACATCTTAACCGTACAAGAGTTGCATGTGTCAGTTACCAACATTCTGGTAAACTTTCAACTCAATCCAACGGTGGGATTGCGAGATATAACTGTTTTATCAAAACTGCGTAAGAAAATCCGAAAATCCGTGAAACAGTGTTTGGAGTCTTATAACTCATAGTAGGTAACTCCGATCAAGATCTTCCCCGTACATAATGAAGATCTATCATATGAGAATGAGCTGAAAAAAATTCAGCTCAATCGGACCACGGATCTAGGATATCAAACCATTGATGTAATTTGTAACAAAAATCTCTTCCTCCATGAAGAGAGCTCCACTGGATCTAAAACACCGTTCTCGACATGTTTTGACGTCGAACGGGTCTCTGATGGTTCCGAAGCTTCATGCGCACTCTTTATGACCTAAAATCATGCAAAGACACTCGAACGTACGTGCTTCGAGCATCAAAATACATATACACATACGTATATGAATACATATACGGGTACTCTGCGGGTACACTATGAGTCAAAATGACGTCACCTAAGGCACGGGTGCTACATTTGGCCACTGATGATGATTGGATGATAAAAGTGGATTGCGACACTCATAATCATCCACCTACTGATCGAATGGAAGGGCATTCTTACGTGGGCCGACTAACAAAAGATGAGATGGAAATGCTTGTGGATATGAGCAGGAGTCAAGCAAGGCCCAAAGATATACTGAATGCTCCGAAGCGAAAGGATGCAAACAATGCATCTACACTGAAGACCATATACAATGCACGTAGCAAGTATAAATTGTTGGAACACGGTGGGAGGTCTCTGATGCAATATTTAATGACGAAGTTTGCTGAAGAATAATACGTCAAGTGGCACAAGTCCGATGAAAACACCAATCATGTACAGGCGTTGTTTTACGCACACCCAATATCAGTCAACTTGTTACGTTGTTTTCCTAAAGTTTTGATAGCACGTATAAGACGGATATCTATTGATATCTGTTACTTGAGATGGTTGGCGTTACATCAACTCATCTCACATTTTCGATGGCGCATGTATTCATAGAAAAGGAGCAACAGGAGAGATACATATGGGCACTTGAGAAGTTGAAGGATCTGGTAGAAGGGTGGCCACAACTAGAGGTTTTTCTTACTGATAGAGAATTGGCCTTGATGAATGCAATGAATAGTGTTTTTCCAAATGCTAGAAATGTGTTGTGCAGTTGGCACATTAACAAGAATGTGCTAGCGAAATCGAAAATGTTGTTCAAGGATAACAATGACCATATGAAATTCATGGGCATGTGGCATGGTTTGGTGGATTCAAAGATAGAGCAGTAGTATCGAGAGCATTGGAAAGTACTTTCAAAAACTTATGAAGCTTACCCTACTCTCCTTTTCTATCTATACAATGAGTGGTTGTTGAACCATAAGGAAAGATTTGTGGCGGCTTGGACAAATGAGATCATGCATTTCGGCAATGTCACAACTAACCGGGCCGAAAGTGCACATGCAAAGTTGAAGAAACACTTGGGTTCTTTAGAGGGAAGCTTTGAGAGTAGCTGGAGGTCTTTTGTAGGGAGTTTGAGCAATGTAACACATCTGGGAGAAAAAGAATGCTTAAGACGTTGAGAGAGATATCCAAGCCATCATCTACAGTGATCACTGAGCCCTCCATAAAAAGAAATACTTAGGGAAGGCAGAGTTTGAAAGTTGATAAGTCAACTAAGAGAGATTCATCATTCTTTGAACATGTTTTATCCCAGCAAGACAGTTGCTCCCCTAACAACACAATGACTAAGGATAGGCGACCACGACCACCTAAGGTTTCCAGGACAAAGAATCATGGCTCACATAAGTATATAAATCAATTTTCAGCTGCTCTGAAAGCTTACATCCAGCATGTGAAAGATGTGGAGGCCAATGGGCATTGTGGTTATTGAGGAGTTGCCCTTTTTTTAGGTTATGGGAAAGGTGAATGGAAAAGAGTTAGGCAAGAGCTCTTAGAGGAACTCATGAGTTTCAAGGATCACTACGAGGTCATTTTCCTATATAGTGGTAGAGTTGATGAAATCATGAAGGCACTTGATTGTCATGAGATCCCAGCACCGTCACGTGCTTGGATAATAATGCATGAGATGGGTCGTTTGATTGCAAGCAAGTACAACCTAACATTTTTACTTATCTCAGCCCAATAGTGTTTAACATTTGTTTCACTAAGGAGTGAACCCGTTCCGATATCGCAGAGACGAATATTTGCTATGGGGTTTGTGAGTGAGTGCCACTTTGTGCAGGTATAAAAATATTATGTATTGTGTTATACTTGTTAATGTATAGAAATCTATGATTTTCCTTGTCTAGGTGATTAACATTGATAGTTGTTCATTTACAGGTAATTTTGGCCCCGACAAGCCCAGTGCCACCCGTTGCTGCAAATTGGGCGAAGTACCATCTATCATGTGCTAAAGGTTGAGACACCCCATATCTAGATAGGATTTTGGATTTTACTCGTACAGTTCACAATGTAGCAACCATATAAACAATTGACGAGGATTGAAGTTTTTGTTTTTTTTTGAACTTACAACAAATGTAGTACATGTAAATTTTTGTTCATTGGCATTAATGAAATTGTTTGTTGAAGTTCAAAATTCATTGCACAAAAGATCAAAAAATTTCCTAGTCCAAAACCATAAAAACAAAAAACAAAAAGTTTATTCTAGTCTTCTTTGAATTCGTACTCGAAAGGTAGGCACTTCGGCAGGTGCATCTTCTTTAACTCCACGCGAGCTCTCACCACGTTCGAAGTGCTTAATTGGATTGTGTGACGGGTTTCCGAAGTGGAGAACTAGAGTTTGGGCTCGTTCTTCTTCGACGTGTTCCTCTTTTTCGTTGATGTTTGTGTCGGTTAAAACTTTGATAACATCGCCAATCCCCCGAAACACAACATTAATCGATGTCTGAGGTCCTTAAGTTGCTCTCAAGGACCTCAACATCGCCAAACCTCGGTTGTTGTGCTCCCTCTAAAATTAAAAGATCAATTACTGCCAAATTTAATAAAATCACATATATATTAATAATGTTCTGTAGGTTTTGATTTATTACCAAAATTTCTAAATTCTCCGTTGAAGTTGGCGCTTGAGTGGATAGTCGATATTCAGGGTTCTGCACCTTTGGATGTGAAATCTGTTCGAACCACTCAAGATATTCTGGTACAATGTCCCATGCATTAAAAACTTGTTCCTCTCTTGCAGCCGCTTGTAACAAATAGTAGTTCCAGCTCTCCCAATACTAATCAATGAACATGTGATGGACGTTGTAATCACGTCCTCTAGCGCTCCTCTCAATTCGAACATGACGTATAGAAGGATGTGGGATCTTCTGTACATGCCCAAATTGACCAAGAACTCAGTTAGGATGGTAGGGCTCGACCACATCAAAGAACTTTACGCACGAGGTATAAAATGTCACTTCATGTAGAGGGTTTTCGGCCCTACAGTCTGTGTAAGGGTTCCATGCAACCTGAACAAAATAATAAAGACCTAAGATATAAGTTGATATGATGTATATAACAAATTTAACATAAAAGGGTAGCATTTACCTGATTTGGCTGAAGATCATCAATTGCCTCATGTAGAACTTCAACGTAATCTTCCGCTAGACCTTGTTCTTTGAGAGGTTTCCACTTCATGGCACGCGAGAGGTTGTTCTTATATCCACGATTTACGTGCGGTCTCACGAAGGGGAAGTGCTCGTATATCCATGCCTACCAAACATAAGAAAAATAATTATTATAACACAAGCATATTTATTTCAAGTTTAATTTAGTTAAACCAAAATGATAGAAATAGTTGTACCTTAAATCATGTCATGTAGCCCGCAATCTGTTGCACGTGATATCTCGTGGCACATCCCAACTGACGATACAGATGAGCCAAACAAGCAGCTCCCCATGCGAAATTGCCAACCTCATCCAGATTCATCAACAGTGGCAAATAAATTATGTGCACCGTTGTACCACTTTTGTCCGTGAAAAGAGTGCAACCTAGGATGAACACAAGATATGTTCTTGCAATATGCTCGGCCGAAGGATATTGTTGGTTTCCTTGAAGCTTCGATCCAAATTTTTTAAGCAACCAATTCAATCGAACCGATCGACCTCTCTTCTTATTCACCTCATCAAATGCCTCTCGCGCAGAAACCTCCAGAGCTTCTTGAAGTATGATTATTGCTTCTACATTGCTCCATGCATCTCCATTCATTGTCTTGCCTAATGTTGGAATCCTAAGCAAGACCATTACATCGTCCAGTGTAATGGTCATTTCACCGAATGATAGGTGAAATGAATTAGTCTCTGGTTGCCACCTCTCCACGAAAGCAGCTATCAACGACGTGTTGACACAACTATAAGTACAAGCCACCAAATGATGAAGATCGGTGTTTGTAACTATCTCCGTTACTCTATCTTTCTGGGGATGTTCACTGAGGTCCAAAGAAGCTAACTTTGCCCCGTGGTTTCGACACTTCTGTATATTATGTTTCTAAGCGTATAAACAAAAAAATTATAAGAATCTACCAATATTTAAATTTAATCATAACCTCAATTGAATTTAAATTAAGTTACGATAGTGATATACCTTATTTTTTTACACGTAGTATGCTACGTGCCCCTTGACATGGGTGAGGACTGAAGGATCAGTAGGTCCCCCGGGGCAAGGACCCTTCAATACACTATCGTTTCCTTTTCCCTCCACCCCAACTTGCATAGGTTCTTCTTCAGATTGTTGCTCTTCTTTTTCATGTATAACAAGTAACTCGAGTCGTCTTCGTCTCTTTGAGGCCGCCGACCTTCTTCTTTGCGAGATTTGTTCTTCCAAACGACCTCTCCTTATTGTTCTTGGCGGCATATCTATCAAAATAGTCAAATACATACAAAAAACTATACAACTAGGACAAACAATTGATATTTAGCTTAAACAAAATCAAAAAACTTAAAAAAAAACTTAAAAAATGTTCTGTCCGCCCTCATTGGAATGGACAGATCATAAAACATCCGACCTGTCATGTGTCCGACCCTTATAAGTCTGATGGTTGCGATTTCGGTGCGAAATGGGTTTCTAGAACCCATTTCCGCCACCTCCATTTCACCATTTTCAATCATTTTTTTTTTGCACAAAAACAATCCAATACAATAATGTAGCATTAAAATCAACTTAAACTTGAAAAAATCAAAGATTTACTTACCGATTTAGTTGATTCGATTTCTTGAATCACTTTTACTTCGAGGCGTCAAAAACCTTAAATAACACGGTTTCTTTGTAAGATTTCAAGACAAAGTTGCTCGTAGTCGTTCCTAGCAGTGTTCTAGCCTATTAAATGCTCTAAAAATTTGACGAAATCGTGAAGAGAAAAAATGAGAGAGAGGAAAATGAAATATGACATTGGGATTTGAAAATGTGAAGAGCATAATAGGAATATGAGAGGGTGGAGAAAGGAGACATGAGTTATTTTAAATTTCGGGATGGGTGAAAATAGTAAGTGGGTGAAGAGATAAAAATAGGTGGATAAAAATAATTAGACCTAATAAAAAAATATTATGGTATCGTTAAAAGCACCATCTCTAGCCTCACAACCCATCACCTTTATCTTTTTCTTGTCCACATAATTACAACCAAGCACATATTTTTGAAATTATAATAAGGTGTACCACAAATTTTATTTAGTGAATAATCAACATTTTTTATATTCTTAGAAAATAAGATTTTTTTTTTTTATAAAAATAATTCATAAACTTGGATTAAATTGAAGTTTAGTAAAGTGGTTTTTTTTTTTTTTTTTTTTTTGGAAAAGCCAACTTTTCATGTAAAACTAAACTGAGAGTACATAAACCAGTAGAATACTCTGTTTAACTTTATTTCCTACACACCCATATAATCGTTATCTAAATAAGCGACACGTCAAGAAAAGCAAGCAAAACGTCAAATCTGAAGGTGGGTCGTTGTATTATGATGTACAGCTTTTTGTTGAGCTTAGCTAATACGATACATCCAGGTGCGTAGGAACGAAGACACGAACAAGCCATCCGAATTACTGCCGATGACCAAGTTAACTCGTACATGACATGCCATGACATGCCTCTCCTCTCACACATGACGTGGCACTCTGTCATTCGACGGATGATCTTTATAGCTGGAGTCATGTCTGACCATCATCATGATAGTTCATAAAGCAAAGCCACCGTAAAGCAAAGGGCTCGACGTCGTTCGACCGATTGATCTCTCTATCTCTCTATCTCGCTCTCTCTATATCTTCTCCTTCTTAATAGGTGAGCCGTGCCCTAGATTTTCTCTCTCGGCTCTCTCTCTCGCATCTCGTCTTCTTCGCTCTCTCTCAGATCGTTTCCTCGCAAAATGGTTCGTTTTTTAATTTTTTGTGCACTCTTTCGGTGTTAAGATTTTTTACTTTTGGTGTTTGCATGTTTGATTTTGTTTAAATTGTGTCGATTTCGGTTCTTGATCTGAATTTTTTAAATATTTAGAGTTGATTAAGCTAAAATCGGAGATGTTTTGGTTGATTGTATGTGATTTGGCTTCGGTTAGTTATCTACATGTTTGAAGTAGATGATCAGTGTGATTTGGTGATTTGGATGTAGATCTTGGAATCTCATTTAGGATTATTTAGTTGTGTTTTTTTCTGTTGCTGGAATGGTGATCTGTGTTTCTTTTGGTGAAATGTTGTTTAGATCGTTGTCATCGCTAGGTTTTTTTTCTCGAGATTGCGTGGAATTGGGTTTTTTGTTGTTCGAGATTGTTCCGTTGTGCCTTTTAAATTCTTGAAATTCGCTCTCTTTTGGTGATGGTTAGCTTAATTTTAGGGTTTTTTGTGTGTATTATGCACTAGATTTGCAGTTTGAACGCCGATTTTAACTCCGATCTGGTTTCTGTATACTATATGGTTATTTACGGACACAGATTATTGGAGCAAATGCTCTATAATTTTTCCTTCAATTTGCCCTTCTTGTTGCGACTTTAATTGTTTTTCATGCTATTTTCAGTTTCGGTTCACGTTTAACATATTTTCCTGTGTTGCTTCGAATAAATCAGTTCTTTTCCAGATCGTAGATCTTCTTATTGCCTCATGTGTGATCTTTACTTGATGTTCATGCAATTTGCAGGCCAATGCGGCATCAGGGATGGCTGTGCACGATGAGTGCAAGCTGAAGTTTTTAGAGTTGAAGGCTAAAAGAACTTACCGCTTTATAGTTTTCAATATAGAGGAAAAACAGAAGCAGGTTGTAGTGGAAAAGGTTGGTGAGCCTACAAATAGTTATGAGGATTTCACTGCAAGCCTTCCTGCTGATGAGTGTCGATATGCTGTCTATGATTTTGACTTTGTTACAGCAGAGAACTGCCAGAAAAGCAGAATTTTCTTCATTGCATGGTAAATCTTCAATCGTCCAACCATATGGTCCCTTGTCCATTGTATAGTTTTTGATGACTTAATACTTCTGCTTTTTCTTCATCTTGTGGCATAAAGGTGTCCTGATGCAGCAAGGGTGAGAAGCAAAATGATTTATGCAAGCTCCAAAGACAGGTTTAAGAGAGAGCTAGATGGTATTCAGGTGGAGTTGCAAGCAACTGATCCTACTGAAATGGGCCTTGATGTTATCAGAAGCCGCGCCAGTTGAGAGCCTGTGGGTGGGGCTTTCTATTTCAGTTTGCTTTAATTGAAATGTTTATAGCTTGTGGGTGCTGAACTTGGCTAGGTATTTTATTGGCTTGTTATTCAAGTGTTTCCATGCTGTCCTTTTCTAGAAAGACATCGGTGAGCTCAACTATAACTTTGTGATTTGTTATCTGTGAAACTATGTGATGAGTGTCTTCTGATCTACAAGTTGGTATACAATGGTTGGTTGGGGTAAAGAACACCTTTAGTTTGTTTTTTCAACTTCAAAATGGGTGTTTTGACCCCTTCTGTCTCTAGCTGCATTATTAATGATGTAAACTTTTATGCTTTCCTGAACACTGATTTACTGGGTGCTACTGTCTTAGATTATTGTGTTCCCTATAATTGATGCATTTCTTGTTCCTCTCTGTTCTTCTACAAGGTCCTTTTTTCCTGGTTGTTTTTTTAATCAATAACCGCTATTGGTGTTGCCATATCATCTTGTGCCACATGCAGCTGAATGTTAGGTGGTTTTTTGTGTGCAATTTAAACTGACAGTATCAGAAGGGCTTATGGTTATGCTGCTGTCATGGAGCATGCCGGCAGTAAATTGGAGTGAGAATTAGTCAGCAATAGTGCTATGGACCGATCCAACTATGAAAGTTGGTCATTGGTATTTTTCACTAAAGAGAGCTGAATCGAGTATAGTAGCATCGAGGGACTTATCTATTCTCATTAGATTGAATATCTGATATTTGCTTCGTCTTTTTTGTCCTCTGTTGAATTAGAAGTCGACTTAGTTCTTGATAGAATGGAGTGGAGTAAGCTGATTCATGTCCTGGTTATAGGTGGAAAAAGACTTAGTTGAGTTGAGTATTGATATTAATCATATTAGATGTCGAAATATAGAGGACAAAAGAAATTGAAGGTGGGGAAACTCATAAGGATAGAATTGGTGAATATAGATGTAGGATTTGATGATACGTCCTTTGTATTAAAAACGTGAATTATAATTGGGTTACTCAAATTTTGGAAAGCATCGTATAAATGTCAATCATCTCATATCATCTCCAGTTATGCTTTTTCTTAACGTAGTTGGTGGTCTTATCAACTTTTCCTTTTAAGCTTCTGAAAACATCAGTCTCCAGGTTAAAGTCTTCTCCTCTGTGGTCTCGTTGTTGTATAGTGTTCTGTTTAACTGGTGTTAGAGTTTGCACCCTTTTGCAAACCTTGTGATCCGATCAATAATCTGCTCCTGTTAGTTGCTTTTCTTGGCTGGACTAAAGTGATTTTGGCATGGCAAAACTTCTTAGGATGAGGAAACGAAGTTAGTGAAGGCAAAAGATTCCAAAGTAGCTACTTGATTGCAGTTGGGGTCTATATGTTACAAAGCACGGATGAATTGCAGGACTTGAAAGGCATACATGAGCGTCATAGAAGTTTGATTGGTGGTGACTAGATATACGTTTTAGTCTTCAATTCATTATCATGTTGGTACCATAGATGAAGAAAATGCACCTGAAAAGAAAAAATGAACAAAAAAATCCCAGGAAAATTTCCAGAGCTATTTTGCTTTGCTTGTTCACTTGGATTTTATACCAATGGTTGCAATAATTTACCCCTTTATTGTTGTGAATTTTACTTTATATCTTTTTCATTTCTTTCAAACTGAACCCAGGCTTGGTTGTACAAAATAAGAAGACAGTAAGAAATACCATATCATGCAAATTTCTAATTAGTTTTAGTAGGCCCTTCGTAATGTATTGAGTTTATAGGCAAGAGGTTGGAAATTTTGGTCTCAAGACGTGTGTATACAAATCTATGTTTACATATGCACATACATAAACATTTCCGTATTCCCGTGGAGCGTACATTTTTACATTACTCTCTTAATTTTTAAGACGCACAAGTACTGAAATAAATAAGAACGGGTGGTGTCAAATCTCTTTTTTTAGCAGTGAGAAGTATTTTGTTTGTCTATGTATTCTTTCTTTTCTTTTCTTTTTTCATAAAAGAAATCAATTTGATGAAAAAGGACTAATAGCCTCGGCATCTCTTTAAGTATGGTGCTGGAAGGAGTCTTAAGAGTTCTCTATCTCAACCTCAATATGATTATTTATGAATTCTCACTAGTGGGCAGTTCACATTTCTAGTAGTTCCACGTTATCTCAGGATTCATGTGTAGTCCTAATAGATTACTCACTAGAATCTTTTATAATCATTAGTTTAAAACCAAGAAGTATTTAAACTCTATCCCCATGGTAAAGGGGATTCTTCTTTATGCCTAGATATTCCGAGCGTCTCCATGTAAATATACTCAAAACGATTTTAAAAACTAAGCTCAAATTCATATGCAGGCTGATGTAGTGGATGGTGTTTTTTTATTGGTTTTTTTGGTGCTTTTTTTTTTAATTTCTTTTTATAGTTTCTTCTCTTGATGACTCACTACATTAGTTGGTGTTGGTGCGAAGATTGACCAACACTAAGAAAGAATGAATAATAGGAGAGTGGGAATTGCAGACCTGCCAAGTGCTAGAGAAAGGTAGAAAAAGCTCGTTAAGAGTATCAGTGTAATAATATCAGCCAGCCTAAGACCCTTTTAAGTCTAGGTTAAAGTTGAGCAGACATGTAATTAGGGGTGTAAGCCCTACTTGACTAACTCGATCAACCTGACTGAATTGAACACAACCCAATGAGTTGGGTTGGGTTCATCTAGGTGTTTGGGTTGGGTTGGGTTCAAAAATTTTAATTTTGGGTCATGGGTTGACATCCTTAGAACTCAACTCGAACAAACGTAACATTAACCTTAAATCCCTTATCTCCTAAAGTTATCAAATTGTGAAACTAAGGAATCCCCCAAAGTCCCAAACTCAAATCACAATATTTTTTGGCCTTTTGCAGAAAACTTCTTACCCCTTCTTCTTCGATCCACTTTTTCTTCTTCATTTTTTTTTCTTTTTCTTTGCTTCTTAGGTTTTTATTTTTTTTATTTTTTCTTCTCAAGTTCAAGCCATCTTCTTGAAAAAAGAAAAATCCAACTCATCTCAGACCGAATGACCAACCCAACCAACCTGAACTAGTTTAGGTTCGGTTAAAGAGTTAGTTTGGTTTATGTTTCATTTTTCCCAATCCAAATTGTTTGGGTTGGATTAAGTTTTGGCTCGAACTCAACCCAACCCATTACACCCCTAGACGTAATAGCTAAAGTAAAGTTGATGTCAGAGCTAGAAGTTACTTACCTTTTTGGGAGATCTTTGGAGGGGTATTTATATTGGAAGGTTTGGTCCCCACATAATAGAGATAGGTGTCATTGTGGTCCCACATAGTGCGAGACAGGTGGCGTTGTGGTCTTTATTGCGGAAGTGGTCTCTCTTGAGAAGTGGCGTTTGCTGGTAGGAGTGGTCCATATTTCCGGTTTTTTTGTTTGAAAGGGCATCAACTCGGTAGACCGAGGTGACGTCTTCTTGGTATTCCAAAGGTTCCACTTAATGGGCCTCGCCAAATGCGTCTTTTTGGGCCTTGGCTAGTATTAGGGCCAACATCTATCCCCCAACTTACGTGGTGATCCGCGCTGAGGGAGTTCCTGAGGTCGGTACGATACGTAGCTCGGTGAGCATTATTTGGGAGCTGTTGTTGATTGGGGTTTAATGATGCATTGTTCTTGAGCCGCACACGCATTAAATGTTACTTCTCCATTTCTCCCGAAATCAACAATGTTGGTGGCATGAGGCTCAAGGTGACACATCGACCTTTTCCGCCAGATCATAATCGTTTGTGCGTCCTAGGCGAGCGTATTTTCATGATTGCCTCGGTGCAAGCTGTCTCTTTCGATCTCAACCGTTGATAATTCCTCAACGCACGCACTTCCACGATTTGCCTCATTTCGACACTTGGTCTTTCGCCTATAAATAGTCCCCCATTGGGTCTATTAGTGGCCCCGTTCCAAACTTGCATCAAGCTCAGTATCTGGTACACATGTCGTCGACAACTTTCCTTTCGGCTCCCACTTTTTCGTTCCTTCTAACTTGGTATGTGTTCTCATTCTCTTTTTCTCTATTGGCGTCCTCTAGTCTTGTGTCGTCCTCCGAGTCACCTGATAATTCCTCTTCTAAGACTAGCTTGGGCTCCACCTCTGGATCCGGCTCAAGCTCTTCCATTTCTTCTGGTTTTAGGTCTTCTTCTTGTTCTTCCTCTTTTTTCGATTCTTCTTCCCACTCCAACCCAAGTCAGTCCTCAACTATGGCTTCTCGTCTTACCGAGGTGCCTGAGATAGGTTTTGAGTGCTTGATTGATGTGGATGATCCTGGTGACGACCAAATCTTCCCTATTATTCCTCTTTAGATCGAACGATTTGAAGAAAATCTAAACCAGGCCGAGCCAAACACATCCGGTCGGGTTGTCAACAACGATTTTCCATCATGGATGAGAATCCAACTTTCTCATAAATCACTTTGCCACCTCGAAAAAATGTAAAAAGGGAAACAAACACGAGATTCCCATTCTCATCCTTCACATTACCCCATACCAAATGCCCACCTAAATGTCATGAAAGCTTTTCAATCTCAAGAAGCTTGCTTAGATGAGTTTGGTTTCATTATTAATGATTGTAAATATTTGATAGTTTCTTTCTATTTCTCATATCAAAACAATATAGAGAGAGAGGGTCACAGGGTTGCACATAGACTTTGTCAATTTGCTTTAGGATTGGAATCTTGTGTATCTTGGCTAGAAGATATTCCGCCTATCATATATGACATTGTAATTGAAGAATATTTTCCATAGTAATGTAATTCATGTTTTTCATTAAAAAAAAAAAGAAAGAAAAAAGAATAAAAAAGCAGGAAATAAGAGAACTAGTCAATTGACCAAGTTGCCAGGTATTGAACCAGACAATGACCAAACTCTAGGTGACTAACTTGACTTCATCAACTGCTTACAAACCAATTTTCTGATCATCAAATGACATAATAATTTTCTTACAAATTCTAATTTGTTTTTTTTTTGGCACCCTAAGATATTCAAGCCAACTTACATGCTCTGACTCTCAAAGGCAAACTCAATGAGGAGGGAGTGGCGCCCCTTCGATAAGTGTATAGTGCCCCCCATATGTATATGTAATCCAAGGCGCAATGCAAGGAAGCTGAAAGCCATCATACCTAGGTTAAAAACATTACAATTCTTCAATCCCACATCAATAAATATTTTTGTGGATATCTCGTGAAATACTCTACATCAATCATGAGACTTCTTAGATTTTTGTACTTAATAGTTTCATCCTCTTATAATTGTGACAAAACCTTTAAAAAGAAAAAGAAAAAAGAAGAAGAGCAAAGCCCTAAAGTGCACCTAGTGTGCATGTTAAGGCCACATAGGGAGTACATGGAAGATAATGCATGGTTTTAAAAGTCCTAGTGAAGGCATTGTTGAAGTACACATTTTTTAAGATAAACATGTCTACATGTCTATCTGTTTTTAAAATATCTTTTTTATTGCACTATCTAAAATTATATAATTTTAAGAACTACAAAAAAAAAAAAAAAAACGAAGCCCCCCACTGTTTGCCTGGGGAATCGCCTAGATAATTTGAATAAACAAACAACATCGTTCTAAAACAGTCAATGCAAGTTAGATTCCAGCCAAATGTTTGTAGGACCAATAAGGTTGAATTATTAAAAGGGATTTTTAGAGTTTGGGTCTTGAAAGTTTGGGTTTTTATAACAGAGGTCCAAAGTTTTTAAAATTTAGATTTTGGGTCATCTGCAACTCATTGATCATTTTTCAATCAAATGGTTATGACTCGGTTGGCGTGTCTGACTGTTTTGCCCCTCTTCCTAATAGCAAATCACGTGACCCCCTCGGTAAGCAGAGAGACCCCATCGGTAAAAAGAAAAACCAAAGAAATACCCTAATTGCTACCACTAATCGATCACCGATAACTAACCGATCGGTAACTAACATTTTGGCCGAACGGTCACCGATCGATGATCTATCGGTTAGTTATCAGGCATTCTACCCAAATTGTTATTTCTTAACGATCGTGCGATACCCGACCGGCTACCGATAGATCACCGATAACTAACCGACATATCACCGATCAGTAACTATCATTATGGTCGAACGGTTACTGATCAGTGATCTATCATTTACCAAAGAGCTATCAGTGATCGAACGGTTATACAGCGTTGTGAACTTATAAATCTATATATCGGCCACATCGATAAAAAGAGAAACCATAGAAACCAACCGAGCATTCCACCCAAATTGCTATTTCTAAAAGATCATGCGATACCCTTACCCGGTTATCGATCGATCACCGATAACTAACTGACATATCACCGATCGGTAACTAACATTCTGGCCGAACGGTCACCGATCGGTGATCTATCATTTACCAAAGAGCTATCGGTGATCGAATGGTTAAGCAGCGGTGTGAACTTATAAATCTATAGGGAGGAAGAAGAGATCACCGATCGGTAAAAACGAAAAACCAAAGAAACCAATTGAGCATTCTACCCAAATTGTTACTTCCTAACGATCATGCGATACCCCTAACTGGTTACCGATTGGTTAGACATCAAACGAACGGTTACCGATCGGTGATCAATCGGTTACCAATAATCGAAGAACGAAGAAGCAAATAAGTCACCGCACAGTAAACTGCTGCTTGTGAAATTAAAGGAAGATTGTATTACCTAATATGCAAGTTTTACCTAATATGCAAGTTTTACCATACCTATTGAACTCTACTACATACACTACTTACTCTTTACGCACTACTCTTTGCGCACTACTTACCCACACACAAATTTGAACTGATAGTTTGAAAAATCATCCATCATGTTCAATCCTTACCATAATATGCATTACCGATCTGTTATTTGTATATTCGTTATTTACCGATTGGTACCAATCGGTAATTTGTTTGAACATTATTTACCGTTCGGTTATTTGTGTAATCCTTACTTACCGAGCATTAGTTCCTTTGATCATTAATTACCGATCGATTATTTAACTTCTCTATTTACCGATCGGTAATTTGTTTGAACATTATTCACCGATTGGTTATTTTTGTAATCGTTACTTACCGAGCGTTAGTTCCTTTGATCATTAATTACTGATCGATTATTTATCTATCTCTATTTACCGATCGGTTATTTTTGTAATTGTTACTTACCAAGCGTTAGTTCCTTTGATCATTAATTACCGATCGATAATTTATCTATCTCTATGTACCGATCGGTAATTTGTTTAATCTTTATTTACCGATCGGTTATTTTTATAATCGTTATTAACCGATCAATATTATCGATTGGTTATTTGTATAATAGTTATTTACCGATCAATTCAACAAGTTTTTGATAGTTAGTTATGTTTCAACTCCAGGGATATTTTGTGCCTGTGTTATGTCACTATGGTGGTTTGTGCACTGTGGGAAAACCATTTGCAACAACCTGTCGTGGTGGGTAAATTATCCCGTGATGTTTGCTGACTTTAAGAGGCAAGTGCTAGAAGCTTTTGGACTTCAACACAACACTCATCCTTACAAATTGATCTACTTTTTGGACGAATACAAGAAAGAGATATTTACACACGATTTATCCGGGTAAGATGATTTATTGACCATGTTTGATTTATTTGAATGTTATGATTGTGAAAATGTGATCATATACATCGAGAAAAATCATATAAGTACTGATCTGAGGATTCCCAACCTCAATGTACAATTCACGGCCTTAGAAGATGAATGCGGTGAAAATTACAATGTGAAATTTCGGCACAGTGATCTTAACAACCCAATAGTTGATGATGAATTTGTGTCATTGGATGATCAACATGATAATTAGGACTGTTGTACTTCTCAATATTCAATGGATGTTGAAAATAACAATCACGGGCACAATTATAACAATAACACAATAGTTGATGATGATTTTGTGCCATTGCATGATCCAATTGACACACAGGAAGGTGGTTCTTCTCAATGCTCTACGGGTTCAAAGGTACATGATTACGTACCCATAGAATGTGCAATGGATGGTTATTTATTTGAAGAGGATGGTTTCACATGGAAAAGAGATTTTATCGTCGGCCAGACATTTAAAGACAAGCAAGCATGTCTAAAAGCATTGAGAGAGAATGTCATGTACAAGAACTATGAGTATGTGGGTACCAAAATGAAGTCAGGTGTTGTATCTGCAAGATGCATTGATGGAAATTGTCAGTGGAGGATACATGCATCCGTTGTCGGGGATCGTTTCACGATCAAACGATATGAGCTTAAGCACACTTGCTCTTTTCCGCTTCGCGAACGTGGACATCGTAATGCCAAATGTTCCTATGTTGCTATATGGATTAGGGACCGTCTTTCCAGTCATCCTACGTACACACCTGCTGAAATAAAAACTAATTTTAGCATAGAGTTTGGAGTGACATTGAGCTGTTTTAAGGCATGGTATGCAAAAGAAATGGCAACAGATCAAGTATTGGGTAAGTGGGAAGAGTCTTTTAGGGACTTACCTCGTTGCTTCTTGGAGTTGCAACGTGTGGATCCCCATGTTGTTTTAGCACTTGACATTAACAGTGATAACACATTTAACAGGATGTTTTGGGCTTTTGGTCCATCTGTAAGGGCCTATTTGGGTACTATGCGCAAGATTCTATTGGTTGATGGGGCACACCTAAGAGGAAAATATCTTGGGCACCTGTTGATTGCTATATGATGGTGACAAATGCCTACTTCCTATTGCGTTTGCTATGGTCGAGTCATAATGCACTGAAAGTTGGAAGTGGTTCCTAGAGATCATTACAGATAGAATAACTGGTCGTGATGCCGAATTTGTGTTGATATCTGATAGGAATCAAGGTTTACTACGAACCATGCCAACAATCTTGCCTAATGTCCATCACGCATACTGCGTTCGACATTTAGCCCAAAATCTTTAAAGTGCCTTCAAAGATGACACTGCTCGAAAATTGTTTTGGGTTTTGGCTAGAACATATACACCTATGAAATGGGATAATGTCCTTGGTAAAATACAAGAACAATGTGGTTAAGTGGATTATGGACTCAAAACCAAATTGGGCACGTTCCATGTTCCCAGGTCGAAGATATGATTTATTAACCACAAACCTTGCCGAGAATTACAACAATGTGTGAAAGCTCGCAAGATCTCTACCACCGGTGAAGATGATCAAAACAATTTGATGTCGTATTGCAGAATATCATTATAACCGTCATTGTAAAGCAGAAGAGATGAATGGTGTGGTTACTACAAGGGCGATAAAGCACTTACATGTTGTTACTGAATGGTCTCGCCGCAAGTCTGTGATTGCGTATGGAAACATGGAATATGACATTGGCACCGAGTTCAAAACAAATCACGTGAATTTGCGATTAGGATCGTACACATGTAATCGATGGTACATAGATGGTTTACCTTGTTCACATGCAATGGTCGCCATAACCTATCATAATCATAATGTGTATTCGTTTTGCGAGAATTACTTCATGACTGCAACATACAAGATGACATATTCGAAATTTTTTCATCCCACGCTAGACAAGAGTCAATGTCCACAAGCATCTTACTGTCTTCTTGTATTTCCTCTTAAGGGTCGAGTTCCTCTCAAGCGTCTGCCCAAGCACCGTATACCATCTAAAGGTGAAATGTAATACCCTAGGATTGCACAAAAAAAAAAATTCAGGGGCAACGCCCGAACGTTCAGGCGCAACGCCCAAACGTTCAGTCGCCAAAAATCTCTATATAAGGAACCCTCCTCATTTCTCATTTCTCACACCAAAATCACTCTCCTTGTGATTTTCCTTCTCTTTCCACTCATTCTGAGTTTTTAGTTTTTGAGACTCTCGGTGCGGTGCGACGAAGTTCTGTCCGGAGGAAAGTGCCAGATCTGAAAGAAGAAGTTCTTATCTGAAGGTGAGAACGAAACATAGGTTTGCTTGTTTTATAACTTTTATTAAAGTTTACATTCAGTTATTATTATATTTACTGTTCATTTACACTGCATTATGTCATATAATGTTTATACTGTCGCACTTATGCCTGTACACTTGGAATTCACGTATTATATTGTTATAATGGCTGATTTGTGGTCAATCTGACTCAACTAGACTCGGTCTTGTCCTTAGTAACTTTAAATAGTGAACGGGAGGCAGCGGGCTGCTCTAGGCGATTGGTATTTAAGCAGACCTTGTGTCTCACCTCTCAACTGGGGACTGATCTAGTTGGTCTTATTGAAAGCTATCAGCTTATACAAGTAATACTGAATGTCCTAACCTTGCACGTCATGATACCAACTCTGATAAGGATCACCACACGTTGCCAAAGTCAGTCTAAATGTCAAGAAAAGACCAGACCAGTAGACTAGACCAGTTCATGCATTGGCATCATACATATCACCACCTAGGGACGTATATGGTTTATGACTCATAGAATAATTAGGAGCATTGCTCGTTATTCATTATATTTCTCTGGAGAGGGACGTACATGAGAACTCGGCTACGCCTGGGAGGGACATCAGTACGGAATCAAGAGCATCGTTCCTGAAAAGGGACGTACAATAAAATCTGGCTACGCCAGGGGAGAACGTCCGGACGGACATTTGTACTTGAACTCAGGCGATGTACGTTCATCAAACCAATACGAGACGGTATCATGCATACATACATATTGATTGATTATGATGCTCACATGTGTATTTATTTGATATTGAAGTATGCTTTATTAATTGTTATACTCACGAACTATTTACCCACTGAGCGCGTTAAGCTCACTCCATTATTATCCAATCTTTCACAGGAAATTAGGGTGGACCGGGTGCAGGTTATGGGGCCCACATTTTTGTACCCTTTGTATTATTCATTGAAAATTTTGGGGAGTATGTTCCCTTGACCGTTTCATGTACAAATTATATTTTGAATTAAATGAAATCAGATTTGTACTGTGTATTATATTTTCGCTGCGCACTCTATTGTTACCATTGTTATTGTTCCAAATGCGCGCCCCGTCCACGAGTGTACCGCCGGTTTAGGCGCGTCCGGGCGGGGCGTGACATGAAATACGTTATGTAAAGTGTGATAGATGCGGTGACTATGGCCATAACCGCAGGACATGCAAAAAACCAATGTAACAGAAGCACTGGCAGGTCAGTTTTATAATTACCGTTTATCAACCGATCGGCTTGATTTGTAACTGATCGATAAGAACCTGATCGGAAACTTAACCGATCGGTGGATGTAACTGATGCGCTATTTTTAACCGATCGGTCAATTGTTCATTGTAATTACCGATCAAGGGAGTTTGTTGCAGAAAATTATTTTATTTTTATTTTTAATATTTCTTGTCCATTTCGTAATTGTTTACATTATTTTAATGAAAAATTAGATAATGCTTAATAATAAAATTATAAACATAACGATATAATTATTATCGATCGAGTACCGACAAGGAAGATAAGTGCAGAAAATCATTTGTATTTTTTATTTTTAATATTTCTTGTCCATTTCATAGTTGTTTAAATAATTTTAATAAAAAATTAGATAATGCTTAACAATAAAATAATAAACAAAATATCGGCCGATAACTATTAATCGATTGGTATGATTTCCTCCCGATCGGTAAGAACATTTTACCGTTTATCAACAGATTGGTGGATGTTATAACCGATGTGCTATTTTTAACCGATCGGTCAATTGTTCGTTGTAATTACTGATCAAGGGAGTTTGTTGCAGAAAATTATTTTCTTTTTATTTTTAATATTTCTTGTCCATTGCGTAGTTGTTTAAATGATTTTAATTAGGGGTGTAACGGGTTGGATTGGGTTGGGTTGGGTTGGGTTGGAGCCAAATCCCAACCCAACCCAAATTAGTTCGGGTTGAAAAAATTGGAATCCAACCCAAACCAAACCACCCCTCAACCCAACCCAACCTTTGGGTTGGTCATTTGGTTTGAGAATTTTAAAGTGGATTAAATTATACTTATAAATTTCACTTGCAAATTCTACACTAAAAGACATCAAACGTGTAATATTTCAATCAAACACAACTGTATCAACATATATAAATGACAACAATTTCAAATTAACCATAAATATCAAGATGTTTTAAATAAATCACATTCATCAACCACTATATCACAATATGACAAATATAAATACCATATCACAATATGACAAATATAAATTGAGAAGAGTTTCATTAAAAAAGTTTCAAAAGAGTTTCATTACAACCACAAATACAAATTCAAAATAGCTCAAAGTAGCATCAAGTTGTTAATAACGCGAAAGATTGATGAGTTTGAGTCACTTCCAAGCTTCAATCTTCATATAAAACGAGAGGGAAAGGGCATTTTTAGAGTAAGGGTTACTAATTGGTTCAGGTTGGGTTGAGTTGGGTTGATTTTTTAGGCTCCCAACCCGTGAACCAACCCAAACTACTTCGGATTGAAAATTTTCAACCCAACCCAACCCAACCCAAACACCTAGCCAACCCAACCCAACCCATCAGGTTTGGTTCGGTTCGGTTCGGTTCGGTCGGGTTGGCTTACACCCCTAATTTTAATAAAAAATTAGATAATGCTTAATAATAAAATAATAAACAGAAAATCCATCGAGAACTATTAACCGATCGATATGATTTCCTCCCGATCGCTAAGAACATTTTACGGTTTACCAATCAATCAGTAAATCGGTCGATGTTGCACTTGTTCTTCGGTTGAAGGTCCGCGAATCAACCTTCACGAATGCGCCTCAAGATTCAATTTCTGATTTTATAAAGAAATTGCTTCCCCTTGACGACGAATCTTCGAGTCACAAGGTTAAGGTCAAACATATTTTGGTTGCTCTGCAAACCACCGACTTACCAGACGTCGACTTCAGAAAGCTCGCTAACATGTACATGTTAGCCTCATTTTTTATTCCTGATACTCACCATTCCCTTTCAACGAAATATATTGCATTGATTGATGACGTCTAGAGGTGTAGGGACTATCACTGGGGTCTCGTTGTGTATGGTTATTTAATAGACAATTTGGCAACGGCGAAATCGCAGTGCGAGAAGAAAAAATACAATATATATGGATGCGGTCATGCATTGCAAGCCTAGGTGTATGAAAGGTTTCCATCTTTGTCAGCCTTGACGACTTTGACAAACTTTCCAAGGATACTGAAGTACACTCAAAGGCACACAAAGAGGATTGAGAAAAAATTTCCTGTCCTCTCTGACCCTTCAAAGGTTCGCTCTTAAAAATAATTTACCGATCGGTAATTTATATAATCGATCGGTCATTTTTTATAACCAATTTGCCATCGGTCGGTATATTTATTAAACCGAACGGTGATTTTTATAACGGAATGGACACCGATCGGCGACCATTCTTCCCTTTTGGAATTTTCTTTACCGATATTTTTTCGCTAGGTTAACTTTAGCCCCGCCCGCGCTGTTAATTTAGTTATCGAATTAAGAATTTCGAATGCTTTTGAATCAATTACCTATCGATATCTTATTCAACCGCTCGATGATTTTTATTACTGATTAGACACCGATCGGTGACCATTCTTCCTGCACGGCTAATTGCACATTTAAATTTTGATTTCCCACACTTTTGACCGTCGTAACTTTTCGGTTGATTTTATTTCCCGATCGGTTTTAATTTTTTACTGATCGGTGTTTTATTTATTTACCGTTCGGTGATTTTATTACCTGAACCGTTATGTTTCTTAATGTGTCTTTGTTTTTTGTAGAGGTACAAGGGCTCTTTGTTCAATGATGATGATCGACAACAAGACGTTATTAAGGAACTAGACACTGAAAATGAAGATGAAGCTCGAGATGAAGAAGAGGAGAAGCAGGATGAACATGGAGAGGGGCAGATTCTAATATTGCCCAGAAAAATATTGTGGAAAAGCAACAGGATGTTGCTACGGAAGAAGAACCACCCCAAGCAAGTAGGGAGCCTGGAGTGTCAACCGCAACTGTTCATCCTAAGGCTTTCGATGAAGTAGCCAATGCAGTTAAAGTTATGAGTCGTGCCATCCTTGTTATGGCAGACGACCTAAAGGATGTGAAAAATTTACTGTAACATTTGGTCCAAATTTTTTTCGACAAACGTCCTTATACAGGGGAGCATTCATACTACCGCGTTTTCTCTACCCCTCAAGAAACTCATAGAGACACTACGACGATATAGTTTTCTCTCGTCTCGGTTAATTCTTAATTATCAATCTTGGTTTTTTTACCGTCAGTAAACCGATCGGTTAACCAGTTTGTTATCGATAAATATTTTAACCGATCAGTTAACAAAAATTTACCGATCGGGGTCTTTATACCGTCAGTAAACCGATCAGTTAACCATATTTTTTACTGAGAAATATTCTTACCGATCGGTTAACATAATTTACCAATCGGTTAACAAAACTTACAGATCGGTTAACTATTTATTACATTACCGTTATTTGCCCTTTCGTATTTTCATTACTGATATCCATACTTTTCTAATACTTTAGGAACCAGTGGGCGTAGATGCTAAATAGTTCAGTGAAAATATAATTTTTGAGGTAGCGCGAGGACAGGTGTGTTAGATAAGGTTCCACATCGATAACATGTGTCTATTATTAATGATACCCATTTTATGCATATGTACCACTGTTGATTCTTTAGAAGTTAAACTAGTGTCATTTGTTACATGTGTGAAATCTGTAGTATATTATCTCAGGTAGATGATGAGGCCACTAGACTAACTAAGGAAGGAGATCAGAGTCTGAGTGACATTGAAGGACTTGTATTGACATTGGGCTGACTTTATGTAATAATTAATTTTGTCTATTTTTAGGATGACTTTAAATTAAGATTGATAATTATATTAACTACTAGATTTTTTTTCTTTTTTTATTGTTAAGCAGGAAAACATCGACAATGTCCTCTCAATGCTTGTCGATGTTGGCACAATGGTTTATTCTCCACCTGCTCCCCCGCAGGTAAAATAATTTAATTATAATCGGTGAGTCGACTTTACCGATCGGTAAATCGATTTTATCTATCTATCGGTAAAGGCATACCAGTCAGTAAATATATTTAATTGATCGAAATACAATATTATCGATCGGTATATATATTTACCTATCGGTATCTTATTCTTTCACAATCGCTGATTTTATTTTTTTGGTAATTTTCTCTAATTGTCATTGTTCTGTGTGCAGCCAACCTCCGAGAATGCTCCCTCCACCTTTTCCCCCCTAGGTAAAATAATTTTATTTCGATCATAGACATTTTTCCTATAAAATTGATTATCGATCAGTAAACATATATACCGATCGGTGTCTATTTATTGCACCAGCGGTGATTTTCTTTTTGATTAATTTCTCTAAATCTTCTTCTTCTGCTTGCAGCCAACCACCGAGAGGAGGACTGATGCCTCAGCCCCTCCACCTCCTCCCTCCCAGGTAAAATAATTTATTTTTTTTATCGCAATACTTGAAAATTTTTCCTGAATAATCGATAACCGATCGGTTAACCTATTTTACCAATCGGTGTCTATTTCTTGCACCTGCGGTGATTTTCTTTTTGATTAATTTCTCTAAATTTTATTCTTCTGGTTGCAGCCAACCACCGAGAAGAGGACCGATGAGGCTCCCTCAGCCCCTCCACCTCCTCCCTCCCAGGTAAAATAATTTGTTCTTCTTATTGCAACACTTGAAAATTTTTCTTGAAAAATTGATAACCAATCGGTAAACATATATACCGATCGGTGTCTATTTCTTGCACCAGCAGTGATTTTCTTTTTTGATTAATTTTTTAAAATCTTATTCTTCTACTTGCAGCAACCCACCGAGAGGAGAACCGATGAGGCTCCCTCTGCCCCTCCACTTCCTCCCCCCCTTAGGTAAAATAGTTATTTTTTTTTATCGCAACACTTAAAAATTTTTCATGAAAAATCAATAACCATATATACCAATCGATTAACCTATTTTACCGATCAGTGTCTATTTCTTGCACCATCGCTGATTTTTTTTTTTTTGATTAATTTCTCTAAATCTTCTTCTTCTGTTTGCAGCCAACCACTGACAGGAGAACTGATGAGGCTCCCTCCGCCCCTCCACCTCCTCTCTCCAAGGTAAAATATTTTATTTTTTATCGCAATACTTAGAAACTTTTCCTAAAAAATTAATAACTGATCGGTTAACCTATTTTACCTATCGGTGTCTATTTCTTGCATCAGCGGTGATTTTCTTTTTTGATTAATTTCTCTAAATCCTCTTCTTCTGCTTGCAGCCAACCACCGAGAGGAGAACTAATGAGGCTCCCTTCGCCCCTCCACCTCCTCTCTCCAAGGTAAAATATTTTACTTTTTATCGCAATACTTAGAAACTTTTCCTAAAAAATTGATAACTGATCGGTTAACCTATTTTACCTATCGGTGTCTATTTCTTGCATCAGCGGTGATTTTCTTTTTTGATTAATTTCTCTAAATCTTCTTCTTTTGCTTACAGCCAACCACCGAGAGGAGAACTGATGAGGCTCCCTCCGCCCTTCCACCTCCTCCCTCCCAGGTAAAATTATTATTATTTTTATCGCAACACTTGAAAATTTTTCCTGAAAAATCGATAACTGATCAGTAAACATAATAACCAATCGATAAACATATTAACCAATCAGTAAACATATATACCGATCGGTTAACCTATTTACTGATCGGTGTCTACTTCTTGCACCAGTGGTGATTTTCTTTTTTGATTAAATTCTCTAATTCTTTTTCTTCTGGGTGCAGCCAACCTTACGACCTGCGTGGAGTGATGTGTTCCTTCTTCCACACCACTTCCTCCCCCTCAAGTAAACTAATTTGATTTCCTTTGTAACTTATAGTTCATAGAGAATATTCTCGGTTAATATTTATTACCAATCGATAATTTTATTTACCAATCGGTAATATTATTTACCAATTTCTGAACATGTTCACTTATCGGTTTATAAGTTTACTGATCGGTAATATTAGTTACCGTTCGGTGAAATTACTTACCGATCGGTATATCGTTTTACTTGTTGGTAATATTTGTTACCGTTTTACCTGTGTCTTTACTGATCAAATTTTGACATTTTCTTTGTAATCTTTGCATGGTGATATGGTGATATTGTTGCATGCAGCAACAACCTAAAGCCAAAACTCTCAAATTTAAGAGTCCAATGGATCTGGTACACCTCACGAGGTCTCGCGGGCAACCCGATTTAGAACTAACTTCACTTTCGAAAGAATCTAAAAGAAAGAGAAGTGGTCGAGAGGATTTAACATTAACTTCTCTCCCGAAAGAACCTAAAAAAAAAAAGTGATGGGGATGCTTTAGCAGCGAGACCAAAGAAAACCATGAGATCCATGATTAATGAAGAATCGCTGGAGACGTCAATTAAGGAGAGGATTGATCGAGTTAATGCCTCCGTCAAACCCTTATCCAAAGGCATTGATGAATTAGCGAACATTTTGTGGGGGTTGCCAAAAGAGGCAGATCATGTGGCTGTATGCTCGATTAGGGGTAACAATATCACCGTAGGGCAAATTAGGTGCTTAAAACCACCAGAATGGTTGGACGACCTGATCAATAACTTCAAGTGTTATACTATTATATTTATTCACTTACTTGCGTGTGAGATACTAAATGATTTTTCATTTTATTTAATATAGACACTTGAGCAAATGGCTCAAGTGAAGATTGTGCGAGTTATAAATATTACTTTTGTTGTGAGTATATCAATTAAACTTAAGACCTTTTCACTTACTGTATAGCAAATACGCAATTAATTGTCTAAAATATGATGCAACATGCCCTGCACAGCGAATGTGATACGTTTAAAAAGTTTTTATCGGATAGCAGTGGCGTAAATCAGGTGAATAAGGCGAATCAATTAGCCATCTTTTTGGCCACGACTGACTCTTGTCTCGGTCATGTGGGGCAATTGGCACGAGGCAAGGGTTGTTCTTCTATTCTTGTACCTTTGCATCAACCTTCACAGCAACATTGGGCCCTTATTGTTTTACTTACGAACAAACGACATGTCCTGTTGCTCGACTCTCTGAACAAGGATTGCATCGACCGGTACGCAGCAGATGTTGAGGTGCTAGCAGATTATCTTCCTCGCCTACTACAGTATGCAAGAATTATCCAAGATGTTGGCATGCTTCCGTAGGAGATCACAGCGCAGAAGGATTTGCCAATGCAGCCCAATTTTTGGATTGTGGGATTTTTGTTTTAAAGTACATTGAATGTTTTTTTTTTCTGGCAAACCATTGTCCTTTGGAGCAACCAAGGACGAGTATAAAAGATACAGGATGGAATTTTTTGTACCAACTAATCCTTTCACGACGCCCCTGACATAGGCTAACGTCATGACCGGCACAGTGTACTATACACTGTACATACTCATATACAGTATATAATACACTGTCAGCCTTAACGGACATTCACAAAAATTTTCATAATTTTCAAAAATTTTGACAACACCTCCCCATAAAATGGACAATTCACATTTTTTTTCCTGGTATATCACAAATCAAATCCAAGAGATATATATAAATAATCATCACAATCATCTCATTCATTCCCCATATCAAATTCTCACCTGATAATTATATGTGATCATCTCATTTCATCAAACAAGCATTGTATAACCCAAAATGTCAAATCAAAATCTATGTACAACCCATCTATGTGATAATATATATATATATATATATATATATATATATATATATGTAGGATGTGATATATATATATTCATTTGAAACTAAAGAAAATATAATATATTTCCTTCGCATACACGTACATTAACAAAATAAGACTCTAACTCACGTATCTACTCTCGTGCTTTTCTTTTTAACTCTGTACCTGAAATATTGAAAGGAAATGGAGTGAGCAACCAACGGCTCAGTGAATATATCTCTTGATATGGCAATTATATACATTTAGGAAAATATGGCATTTAAAATCATTCCAAACAAGTATTAAATACATGCATCATTCAACGAATATATTATACATGTCAACAACATAATTTTCATGGGTTTTCAAGAAAACAATGCATTCTTTTTTCCACAAAATCCACAATCTCCCTCCTTCAAGGCAAGAGAACGGGTCTAACCCTTGTATGGTCGTTACAAGGTAGCCACAGCCTCTCATTACCCAATTCACAGTCATTTCAAGGATCTTCAATCCTTGTTAGGACAGGCCTACTGACAATGAGGTTACGCATAACACTCATCCGGGTCTAATTCCTAACGAAATGACAACATATGTGATCTGTCTTCGCACGTCTCGCATACTCCAAATGCCAAAATCATTTTGAATGATCAATAAAATACAATGCATGTACGTATATAACATGTTTACAATTAAACATTTCATATAAATAAAATGTCATACAAGAACCAAAATCAAGAAAATATACTCACAGTACAGGACTTTTCCAATTTAAACACAATCACCGTGGCTTTCGAGTCCAGCACCAATTTATATCCAACTAACTCAACCTGTCACAACCACTCCATAATTCAATTTCATTTATTCATATCTATTTACATCTTCAATTTCTCAACTCACTTCAAATCATTAAGAATAAAGATCAACCTGAATAATCTTATACCCATTCTGTGAATTTAGATTCCAACTCACTTTAAGACTCATAAACAGTTGAAGAAACTACTATCTCGTTTCTGTGGTCAATCTAGATATTTCTACAAGAAAGAACGGTAAAAATAGAGTTCCAATTCATATTTTCACTAATTCTCAGTTTATTTTTCTATTGGAACATATATCAATTTTATTAAAAATCTAGAATATTCCTACAATTATTCTGTCCACATCGACACGTGTAAAATCAGTCATTCTATCATTCTACTACCTTCAACAGGTATTTTATTGAGGTTTTACACGTTCACGAAGGTCACGACAGTGAATTTTACTCACCAAAACCATATATTTAGTTACTAAAAATATCAAATCATATCCAAAAATCACAATCTTAGCATCGAAACATCCGGAATTCAATTCTCTACGATTCTATGATCTCAAACGGAGTTTCATTAGATTCTAATTCCATTTTATTCACTGGCTATGATCATAATACTATTCACGTCACTGTTCACGTCGTCACTATTCATTGGCAACACGTAAATTTTTACTAAAATTGTCAAACGGTCTCCAAAAATCATGAACTTAGCATCGATGGACTCGCAACAGTTCATTCTACAATTATATAGCCTTAAACTAGAGTTTCATTGGGTTTTAAATGATTCAAATGGTCTTCAATCGAAACTCTAAATTCCGACAAACTTCCAACGGCTATAAAAATTCCAAATGAACACATAAATTCAATCTAACCATATATTTAAGGTTTCTACAGCCTAGGAAGTGTTTTCCAACCTTCCTAGCGAATTTTCATTCACGTTGGGTCAAAACCCCAATTTTTAAAAACGCCGTAAAATGGCTCCCACAGCAAAAATTACTCCGAAAGAAAGGTTACATCTAGCTTAGATATCAAGTTCACGAAGAAATAGAGTGAAAATCACTTACCGCGAGTCCCGATTTTGCGCGAATCCCGCGTTTCTCCCTTCCGTTCTTCTTCTCCTTCTTCGTTCTTTCTTTTGTTCCTTCTCTCTGCAACATCTTTCTCAATTCTTCTTTTCTTTTCTTTTTTTTTTTTTTTTTTTAAACGGGTGAGAGATTAGATATGAGAGAGATATATTAGAAATGAGATGATAATTTTATATAAACATGATCAGTCGGTCCCCGTACAGTAACCGATTATATATTTCTTTACCGATCGATGATATCTTCTTCCTCCCTATAGATTTATAAGTTCACACCGTTGCTTAACCACCGATAGCTCTTTGGTAAATGATTGATCACCGATCGATGACCGTTCGACCAGAATGTTAGTTACTGATCGATTAGTTAGCGGTTAATTATAGGTGATCAATTAGTGGTAGCAATTAGGGTATTTCTTTGATTTCTCTTTTTACAAATGGGTCTCTCTGCTTACCCAAGGGGTCACGTGAGTTGTTATTCGGGAGAGGGGCAAAACAATCAAGCACGTCAACCGAGTCACAACGATTTGATTGAAAGATGACCAATGAGTTGCAAAGGACCCAAAATCTAAATTTCCAAAACTTGGGACCTCTGCTATAAAAACCCAAACTTTCAGGACCCAAACTCTAAAAATCCCTTATTAAAATGATGGTGACAAGAACAGTAAAACATCAGCTCAATCCGAAGCAAAGCCAACTTCAATCATAGCCTACCTCTTAGAATAAACCTCCTGGTTATAAAAAAGACACGAAAGAGAGTGTACTTACCTCATCCTCAATAGCATAGTCGATTCCAAAGTGCTAAAGTCAATTCCAGTTGTCTTCTGAAGCATCCTCCTTTTGGAGTTGTAATTGCCTCAGCCATTGATTTACTGCTAGGGTGATATAAAAATAGGGTTAAGAATAAAAATGAAAATTAACAAACATAAAATGTTGGGAGGGTTTACCATCAGTAAGTCGGTATATTACGCCAATTTCCTCGAGTTAACTCATTTCATGTTTTGCAGGTTTACAACATACGGTACAACACTACAACAATAAAAATATTTGCATGAGCAAATTTACATCCAGTGCAAAACCCAACATAAAGCTTTTGTTGATTGCACTGAAAAACAACTGGTTTAAGCAACTTTCCAGACCTTCTTCTTTCAGGTAGTTTCACTCTAACTTAATTATGTTGCAAAATTTTCAAATTGTACAAAAGAATGTCCAGTCACTCTGTAAAATAACCATGATGACATCAGAAGGTTTGTACCAGAATATATATGAGGATCCTGACCGGCCAGTCACAGCAAGCACTGTTTTCAACTTAACTCTATGAAGCCCTTTCTCAATTACGTGGGGTTGGCTTGACAGCAAGCATTGTTTTCAAGTTAACTCTATGAAGCCCTTTCTCAATTACATGGGGATATAAATCCGCTTCCCTCACTTTGCTCTATCAAGGGCTCACAGCAAGCATGGTTGAACTTCCAAAATCATTGCCAGGCTACCAGCAAAATGACCATCCAGATCATCCTAACTGAAGTCACTGGAAAAAATTGGTTACTTTTGTTCATCAGACTTAATAAGCAAATTCTCCAGCCGCGCAATACTATCCCCCAGAAAATAAGAAAGAACCATCCATACAAGTTCCATGAATTAGAGCATTATATGTAACCCAATTTGGCTTCAAACCCCTTATCATCATGTCATTGTGTAATAGAAAAGCCTTTTTCAATTCACTATTGACACAGCATGCATATATCAAAAAATTATATGCCAGCGTATCAGGTTTTATCCCTTCATTCAGCATCATATTCCATAGCTTAAAAGCACTCTGAAGGTCACCACATCTGCAATACTCGAAAATGAGTGTCGAATAACTGATACAATCAAGGGAAATACCATTACCTACCATTTCAGAAAGTAACACAAAGGCTTCATGAGTTCTACCCAATTTGCAGAAACCTCTGATAAGTATATTATAAGTGACAGTGTTTACTAATAGCCCTCTGAGCATTGTCCTATGCAGCACCCCAGCTTTCTCCATATTACCCACCTTTGTGAGCTGGTCAAGAAAACAACCATAAGTGAAATGATTAGGGATGGATTTTCCCACCAGCATTTGTTTACAAAGAAGTTCAGCCTTATCCTCAAACCCAGCCATGCAAAGGCCATGTATTAGAGCAGTGTATGTTATGACATTTGGGATGTAACCTTCATGAACCATCTT
Source organism: Paratinospora sagittata (assembly GCA_035771175.1). Classification (NCBI taxonomy): domain Eukaryota; kingdom Viridiplantae; phylum Streptophyta; class Magnoliopsida; order Ranunculales; family Menispermaceae; genus Paratinospora; species Paratinospora sagittata. Next base: position 15,627,085 of record CM069606.1, on the reverse strand, counting down.
ATTCAATAGATGGAAGGCCTCTTTAAGGTTCCCTACTTTACATTGTGTATCAATCATATTTGTATATATTACATTGTCAGGCTTGAATCCCAGCCCATACATCTCCTTCAATAAGCTAGATAACCTTGCCATATCACGCAGTTTTAGAACACCATAGATAAGCACACCATAGCAAATAAGGTCAGCATCCACACCTCTTTCCACCATCTCATTGAAAGTAGCAAATGCATCCCTTAACCGTCCGTCCTTGCAATAACCATGCAAAAGTGTAGTAAAACACATTTTGTTTAATACATGATTCTCCTCGTGAAGGTCGTCCATGAATTCTTTCGCTTCGGACACCCGACCTGTCAAGCAAAGACCACTTATTAAAGGCCTGTAAGTATATGAATCTGGTAGAAGACCCTTGTCCACCATTTCGTCAAGCAGTTCAAAGGCCCTTACTGTGTTTCCTACTCTACAATGTCCTTCTATCATAATGTTATAAGTTACTTCATTCGGAATGACATTCTGTTTCACCATGTCATCAAACAATATACCTGCTTCAATCATCATATTTGCGTTGCAAAGACCCCCAATGAGAACAGTGAAGGTGTGAGTGTTAGGTTGTAATCCATTCTCAGGCATTTTGTGATAGAGCCTAAATGCTTTCTGCAAATCTCCTTCCCAGCAATATCCACCTATTAATGATGTGTATGTTATCACAGTTGGTGTCAATCCCTTGGAAATCATCTCATTTAGCAGAGATTCCGCCTTGTTCAATTTTCCCAATTTGCAACACCCACATATAAGTGAATTATAGGGACAAATGGTTGCTCTTATACCCTCTTCTGCCATTTTACCAAGGAGGAGAAATGCAGAATCCAGTCTCCCATTTTTGCTGAAGGAATCGATCAAAATGGAATAAGTAATATCATTGGGAAACAGTCCCTTCTCCCTCATCCCACTAAAAAGTGACTCAGCTTCTTCCAACCTACCATTTTTGCACAGGGAATTAATTAACGCATTATAGGCAAACAAATTTGGTACTACCTTCAGCTTTCCCAACTTATCGACTAAAGAAAAAGCTTCCACAATCTTTCCCTTCTTTCTCAATGCATCAACCAGTGAAGAGGAAGCAGCTTCACTAGGAACAAGCCCTAATTCAAGCATCTCATTCATCAGTTCAGCAGCCACTTCTATTTCTTCCACCCTACAAAGGCCAAGCACCAATGTACAATATGTGACTACATCAGCTTTTAATCCTCGACGCCACAATAAATTCTTAACATCAACAGCCTCGTGAGCTCTCGAGTTCTTACATAGACTATGGATCAAGATATTATAAGTTACAATACTCAAATTACTTCCATTACGCTCTATCCAACTAATCATTTCCTTCGCCCTATCAAAATCCTTCAGTTCACAGAAGCTCCTAACAACTGCAGTATACACATAAACATCAGGTTCAATCCCAGCCTGTACAACATCATCAAATACATCTAAAACCATCTCAAACCGCCTAATTTTCAATAATCCGTTCAAAACAGCACTGACAGTCCTAGTTTCAGGCATCAATATGTGCTCCCTCATTAACCTAACAACCGAAACAGCATCTAAAACCCTCTTATTCTGTATATAACTCTGAATCAAGAAATCAAATCCTAGACTCGACGAAAATCGGCATTGCTCATACGCATTCATCAAGCATTCAAAAACCTCCAAAGAGCTTAATCCACGAAGAGCTAGAGTTTGTAACACGGAAGAAGCAGGCCAGTAGAGATTACATTGAACTAAACCATGAATCAGAATGCAGAAAGACAGATTCGAGTGATGGAAATTTTGGTGTAAACCGAGAAAATTGAAGAATCTTAAAGCTAACCTTGGATCGTCTAAGGTTTGAATCAGAACCTTCTCGACGTGGCGGTGATTTAGTCTTAGGAGAATGAAGCGGTTGTTCAGAGCGATTTTCCAGCTCTGATTTCCCCGGACGATTTGCCGGAGAATGGTTAGAAATCCTTCTTCCCTCTCTTCGTCGTCCTTGGAAATCGCGGAGTGACATGAGTTGCAGAGATTTCTGAATTTTCGACGGGAGTAATTAGGGTTTCGGAGAGAACAATGAGAAGAAAGAAGGAGATAGAGCTTCATTGGTGTTTTGAATATGGGTTTGGTTTCATGGGCGAGGCTGTAGAGCTTGAGAAGCTCCGGAGCAAAGACCAAAGAGTACCAGAGATGAAAATTACATTTTTTATTGCACTGAAAAAAATAAATATTTTTTTAATAAAAATTTTGCATCTCATTTTAATAAAAAAGAAAGGTTTTTTCACAACTGAAAGATCAAGTGTAAGTATACTTTTGGTTGTATAACTTATACGAAATGTAGAAGAGATTATATAAATGTGCTCACATATATAGAAATTGTTATAAACACTTCCGGTAGAAATGCTTTGATATTTTGTGGCATTTGGAAAACACTTGATGGTATTAAAAATATTTTAGAGAAATTACAATTTTACAATGCTATATGTAGAGATGAAAAGAAAATCTTGTAGGGGCAAAGAGCAAAACAAAAAGAAGAGAAAAACAATCCATTTTGTACAGTATATATATATATATATAATTTTAAAAATAAAAATTGAAAATAAATAATAAATATCACATGCAATTCACTTGGGTGAATAGGTTACATGTTAAGCCTTCTTCTTTATTAGAACATGAGATTCATTTTAAGATCTTTTTTTTTTTTTTAAGAAGATATAAAGCCCTCGAGGGTATGCGAGGGCATGGTGGGAAGGTTGTCGGCCGACCCGGTCTGCCACCATGACACCTGACTAATCCCCCTACCACTTGGGTGGGACACCCACCATAATTAACCCAATGAACTCGACTAATCCCCAAGCACTACAAACTAGTCCACCGCCATGGCACGCGCAACATATACTAGTGGGGGGGCGCGCAATGCGTTAGCGACAACAAGCAACTCTTAACTCCACTCTCAGCTCGAACCCACGACCTCTTTAATGCCCACCGAACTAGTGACGAACTGTGCCAGCCCTCGTTGGCACAACCCTCATTTTTAAGATCAAGATATCAACTTAGAAATAGCAAGTGGGTTTTTAAGCCTACAAATTTTAATGTATAATAGTAACAAGAATGCTTATAGGCTACACACCACATTGTAAATAACATGTATTTTCTTCGTCTATAGGATCAAACTTGGACTTTTCTGTTGATAAAGAATGTATTACTACCAGTGCAAAGGTGCGTTCATTGTAAAAATTATTTAAATACATAGAACTTAGGACAAAAAAGTTACTTGATGTCAAAACTCGTATAACTTATGGTGTGCTTATTTTTGTTCTATTTTGAATGTTAACATCTTAGTAATAATATCCGAACTCCAAATTTTAAAAAAATAATAATGACAATGACTATGAGTGGTATTAAAAACTTAATTTTGAATTTTGGCTCATGTTTAACATAAAGTAATTATTTATCACCTTCCACATCTCACATCTCTATTTTTCATTCTTAATGATTAAATAAACTAATGTAAAGCAATAAGGTATATTTGCCATTTGGTACTCGAGAATTTTAGAATGGAAATAGGAATTTGATAGTAAATTAATTTTAAAATAATATAATAAAATTATTTTTATTAAAAAATAAATATATTTTTATTAAAACAGAATAAGTAATGCCATTGGTGCAATCAGTAGCACCCAAAATGTAGAGAATGTGCGCATAACTGAAAAGTAGTTAAATAAAAACAACTATTTTAAACCTATTAATAATAAAATTAAAATTTTACTAATAAATTTAAAATATACTTTTGGAGGACATTTTGAGTAGAAAAAAAAGCTTCACCGTCAACTATTCAATTATTCTTATTATAATAGTATAATTTTTTTATTCTAAATTAATTACATAGTTAATATAGTAATTAATCAATTTTCATTTCCTTCCATGCTGCTTACTTTTGAACTCACTTCATGGGTTGTAATGTCTCATACCTCTAGTCAAACTTTTATGTTGACTTGTATGTATTGTCAGACATATTTATATGCATATACATACGTAGATGGTCGTAAACTATGGTATTTGAATGCATCCTAGTGTTGTAAGAACCTCGGGACCCTAGATATGGACATAAGATAAGAAAAAGTTAGAAAAATGTGAGTCTGACATTAGGAGCGCCTCCCATGGGGAGAAGCACTCTTCAGTGGTGACAGACATAATGCTAGATTTTGGGTTTTGAGCAGAAGCACGCTCCTATGATGGAGCATCGTGCTCCTTGCGTATTCAAAGAGAAATCTATTTTCTGGGCAAAGAGGAGCACGCTCCCGAAAAGGGAGAAGCGCGTTCCTAGCTACTCTGACAGTTTTTTAAAAAGTTAGTGTGGTGGTTTGGGAAAGTATAAATTGGTTTACTCACTCGTTTTCTCATCATTTTGAGCTTGTTTTGGCTTCCAGGGAAAGGGAGAACGAGAGAAAAAAAGGAGAAGAAGCTAGGGTTTCAAATTTTGGATGTCAAGGTAAGCAATTTCAACCCAAAAAGTTCATGAATTTAGTTGTTTCTCTTCAAGTTGTGCAATATATGTGAATTTGAACCAATTTGGCTGATGTTTGGAAATGTTGTGATGATCTGGAGGTGTTTGAATTTGTGAGTTTTGATGGGAATTTATGTGGTTAGGATTTTGATGATTCAAATTGAACTTAGAACATGTTAATTAGTGTGAAAAATGTTATGGTATGAGCATCTGTCAAAACCCTTCCCAGCTAAAGTAGTCAAGGCTTTGGATGTTCCAAATGATGATAGCTAGGTACATAATTTTTGTTGGAATGGTTAGTTAAGTTGATACTTCATGATGTTTATAGGGTTATGAATGTGAAATTGGGGGCCGGATACATAAGTTGAATTGATGCAGCTGAATTCTAGCTCCATCTTGTTTATTGATAAAAGTAGACATTTTAATGGACTATGTTGTGAGTTATTGAAATATTTGGTGATGGAACAATGAAATTGAATGTCTTGAATGGTGTTGACTTGTTAGAATTGTAGAAATTGGCTAAGTTGGTAAAGTGGTGATAGAGTGACATTTGATCACGATGATTGTGAGTATTTCTCCCTTATAGTTCTATTTATGACATTGTAAACTTGTATACATGATTTGATTATGGTAAGCATGTTGAATTATGTATATTTGCACGTATTTTAAGCATGAAATGGATTTTGAAATGAAGGTGGCCGTGACATTACTGATGTAATGCACTCAGACAAAGATACCCTTTTCATAACGTGTTCTCAGGAACATGATATGTAACACCCCGTAAATTTAATTACATATATACGTTGAAGTACGCGTATATCGAGATGTATAATACACGTATTTTATAGGTATGAGATACATATACGCGTGATAATACACGTATTTGATACGTATGCGCTAAATATACGCGTGTATGATTTAATTAAAAATGTGGATTGAAGTATGATTTAATGAATAAATGAATAGTATGATTGAATAAATGAATAGTATGATTTAAGATGGGGAGTTGGTTAATTCTTGAGGATGAGGAGTAGTGGATCATTTTTATATAAAATGTCAACTCTCTCCTTTCTCATCTCAATATCTCATACCTTAACATTAAACAAAAAAAAAAAAAAAAAAAGAACTAAACTAAAAGAAAAAGAAGTTACTTTAGTAAGTAAGATGAGGAAGCATGGAATCAAGGTATTTTTTTATACTTATCTTTTAATCACTTCCTTATCAACTCTCTCCCACCAACGTCCAACGACAAAAAAATAAAACAAAAACAAAAACAAAACAATTAGAAGAGTTGCAGAAAGAGAAGAAGAACCAGAGAGCGAGAGAACGGAGAGAAAGAAAAGAAGAAAAAAAAAAGGGGATGCGAGATTTTCGTCGAATCGAGACCCACGGTAAGCGATTTCTACTCTATTTCTTCGTGAAATTGATCTCTAAGCTAGATGTAACAATTCTAGCGGAGTAATTTTTGTTGTGGGAGCCGTTTTACGACATTTTCAAAATTGGGGTTTTGACCCAACATGAATAAAAATACGCGAGAAAGGTAGAAAAACGCTCCCTGTGTCACGACGCCCCTGACGTAGGCTAACGTCATGACCGGCACAGCGTACTATACACTGTACATATCCATATACAATATATAATACACTGTCAGCCTTCACGTACTCTCACAAACCTTCCCAAAATGTACAATAATTTTTTTTTTATATACCACAAATCAAATCCCATAACCATTCCATTCATTCACACATCAAATTATCATTTCCTCATCCAATATAAATATATGCCCACACATCCCATCTAGATGATAATACATATATCTATAATGTGTGATAATTATACATATCAAAATAACAAAAGCTATTTCCTCCAAGCAGACATACACGTACCAGATGAAGGTTCACGTGAGTATCACTCACGGAATTTTCCTTTTCCCTTCGACTCAATACCTGAAATATTGGAGGAAATGGGGTGAGCAATCAACAGCTTAGTGAATATAGTTCTTGAGATGACAATTATATACATTTATAGAAGTATGACATTTAAAATCATTTCAAACACTTATTCAACACATGCATCATTCAATGAATATATTGTACATGTCAACATCATAAATTTCATGATTTTCAATAACATAATGCACAATCTCCCTCCTCCGCAAGGCAAGAGAGCGGGTCTAACCCTTGTATGGTCGTACAAGGTAGACACAACTTCTCATGACCCAATTCAATAACACCATGCACAATCTCCCTCCTCCGCAAGGCACGAGAGCGGGTCTAACCCTTGTATGACCGTTACAAGGTAGCCACAACTTCTCATTACCCAATTAACAGTCATTTCAAGGATCGCAACCCTTGTTAGGACAGACCTAACGAAATGACAATGAGGAATCGCAAAGCCTCATCATTACAAACTCCAATGCTAAAATCAGTTTGCATGATCCATAAAACTCAATGCCTTATATATAATATCACATGCGTACAATCAAACAGTTTATATGTGTACAATGCCATACAAGAACCAAATCAAGAAAACTATACTCACAGTGGTTACACGGGTTTTCTAATTCAACTGCTAAAATCGAGCAACAATAGGGCTTCCTCAAGAGCGTTTATCCATGCCCTTAAGCTCTCATTTTAAACACTGAAATTAATCATAGATTATCATGAGAATCATCATTTATCATATCGGTAGCTACGAAAAATATCAAATTATCCACAAATCACGATCTTAGTATCGAAACGTCCGGAATTCTGTTCTCTACGAATCTATGATTTCAAATCACTGTTCATAATACTATTCATTTTTTACTATTCATTATTCACTATTACTATTCACTATTACTATTTACTTTTACTATTTATATTTACTATTTACTATTCACTATTTACTTTTACTAACTATTCACTATTCACTATTTACTATTCACTTTTACTATTTACTATTTACTATTCACATTTACTATTTACCATTTATTTTTACTATTCATCCGAAAGATGTAAATTGTATTAAAATTGTCCAACGGCTCCACAAATCATAAAATTGAATCTAACCACATATTCGTGTTTCTAACAGTCCATGGAGCATTTTCTACCATTCTAGCGGAGTTTCATTCACGTTGGGTCAAAACCCCAATTCTTGAAAATGTCGTAAAACGGCTCCCATGACAAAAATTACTCCGCTAGAAATGTTACATCTAGCTTAGATAGTAATTTTACTACGAAAAATAGCAAAAATAGCTTACCGGCACGTCGAATTTGGCGCGAATCCCGCGTTTTCTCTTTTTCTTCTTCTCCTTCTTCTCTCTGTTTCTCTCCTTCCGTCTGCAACTTCTTCTGCAACGTCTTCTTCTTCTTCCTTTCTATTTCATTTGTTTTATTTTTATTATTTTTTTTATTCTAGTTGCATCCCACGTTGGATGCAACTAGATAGATTTTTTTCTTTATTTTTTTTTTATTTTTATTTTTTTATTATTATTATTTTTTATTTGGATTTATATATACAAATGATTCCATGCACCGTGACTCTCTTTATTAACTAACTCCTCTATCAAATTTCATTAAATTCATTCAATCATAATCAAATCCACATTTTTAATTAACCAATCCCATAAATTAATCAATTTAATTCACATGTATCATCTTCATTTCATAATTTTATTTATTTACTAATCATACACGCGTATATTTAGCGCATACGTATCAACTACGTGTATTATCACGTGTATATTTAGCTCATACGTATAAAATACATGTATTATACATCTTCATATACGCGTACTTCAACGTATGTATTTAATTAAATTTACGGGGTGTTACGCCCTGGACTGTCAGGACTCCGAATCTGTGGTTAGATTCTATTTCATGTGTTTTGGAGACCATTTGACAATTTTAATACAAATTACATCTTTAGGATGAATACTAAAAATGAATAGTAAATAGTAAACGGTGAATAGTGAATAGTAAATGGTAAATAGTGAATAGTAAATAGTAAAAGTGAATAGTGAATAGTAAATAGTAAATACTAAAAAGTGAATAGCAAAAAAATGAATAGTACTGTGAACAGTGAGTTGATATTTTAGTAGTTACCGAAATGGTAAATGATGATTCTCATGATAATCTATGGTCATTTCAGTGTTTAAATTGAGAGCTTAAGGGCATGGATAAACGCTCTTGAGGAAGCAACATTGTTGCTTGATTTTAGAGAAACTCGTGTAACCACTGTGAGTATAGTTTTCTTGATTTGGTTCTTGTATGACATTATACATATATAAAATGTTTGATTGTATGCATGTTATATTTATATATAATGCATTGAGTTTTATGGATCATGCAAACTGATTTTAGCAATTGGAGTTTGTAATGATGAGGTTTTGCGAGTCTTCATTGTCATTTCGTTAGGCACTAGACCCGGATGAGGTTTTGCGAGTCCTCATTGTCAGTAGGTCTGTCCTAACAAGGGTTGGGATCCTTGAAATGACTGTTCATTGGGTAATGAGAGGTTGTGGCTACCTTGTAACGGCCATACAAGGGTTAGACCCGCTCTCTTGCCTTGCGGAGGAGGGAGATTGTGCATTGTATTATTGAAAACTAATGAAATTTATGTTGTTGACATGTCTAATATATTCGTTGAATGATGCATGTGTTGCATAATTGTTTGAAATGATTTTAAATGTCATATTTCTCTAAATGTATATAATTGTCATCTCAAGAACTATATTCACTGAGCTGTTGTTTGCTCACCCCATTTCCTCCAATATTTCAGGTATTGAGTCGAAGGAAAAAGGAAAATTCCGTGAGTGATACTCACGTGAACCTTCGTCTGGTACGTGTATGTCTGCTTGGAGGAAATAGCTTTTGTTATTTTGATATGTATAATTATCACACATTATAGATATATGTATTATCATCTAGATGGGATGTGTGGGCATATATTTATCTTGGATGAGGAAATGATAATTTGATGTGTGAATGAATGGAATGGTTATGGGATTTGATTTGTGGTATATAAAAAAAAAAAATTTATTGTACATTTTGGGAAGGTTTATGAGAGTACGTGAAGGCTGACAGTGTATTATATACTGTATATGGATATGTGCAGTGTATAGTATGCTGTGCCGGTCATGACGTTAGCCTACGTCAGGGGCGTCGTGACATGATACGTTGGTTCGACCAAAGTGTGTTCCAGGGCATGTGTTTGTTCCCATATAAAGGGGAAAGAGTGTATGAAATAGGTTAATTTTGAAAAAGAATGAAGAAAAAAGGTAATCTATGATTGGCTCATTCTTTATAGCGCGAAATAAGGGACAATTTTCGGTAGATTATCGCGAAGGCGTCGGTGGGAGGAGAATGAATGTTTTGTGAAATTTGTGCATTATTTATGACTCGTCCTATTTGTTTTGTGTATGTATATTTGGACTTGCTTTGCATTTTGTTTTTAAATATTTTAAAGTCATGATACTCTTTTTATGAATGCATACATGGTATTGTCAGTGGGATTTATTCATTGGACTTGTGAAGCTCATTATTTTCCTAATTTTCCAGGTTCTTACAAGAAAAGGACAGAAAAGTAACTAGGGAGCATTAGCACAATCCCAAGTGCTAACGAAGTAGGTATAGCGATTTTTGGGCTAAGCATTGTTCATATTTTGTTTTAATATGTATGTACTGCCACTATGTATACTACTTATCACAATAGATTTTGTGTTGTAAAGTATAATAGTTGGAAGCGATGTCCTCTTTGAACTTCATAAATTTTGAGAGTTAGATATGGCAAGGTTTATTGGATTTTAGAATGGTGAATGAGGTTTAAATACATATGCAAATTTATATTTGAATGTAGATGGTTTACTTGCAAAAAAATTAATGATATATATTAGATATAGAAAGTTTGGTATGTGTGTATATACAGGGTATAAAATGAAGTGTTTTTTTTTTTGATATTTAGGTTACAGGATAAGGCTGACAAGATGTCAGGTATGTCAGTGTATGACAAACCTGATATTTTGTGCCGGTCGCGACATCATGGAGAATGGGTCGCGACATGGGTATCTTTCCATTTTAACCTTTTGAATCTTTGCACTTTACTCTCTTTTACCATATTCCTCTACTTATAATTAACATAAACTCAACTCAACTTAATCAAGTCTTTTTTGAACTACATGAAATGTCACGACACCTCTGACGTAGGCTGACATCATGGCCGGCACAGTGTACTATACACTGTATATATCCTGTATACAATATATTGTCAGCCTCAATAGAATTTCACACTTTTCAAAAAAATTTGACAGCATGTCCCCATAAATTTAGACATCTCACATTTTTCCTGATATACCATAAATTAAATCCAATATATATATATATATATGATCCACAATATTCATCCATTCATCTACTCATTCCATTCATTCATTGATCAAACCATTTCACCCACCATTTAAGCATCATACTAATATGTTGTCCATCCCATACATCATTCTAATTCATCATAGTCACATTATCAAACCATAAGCTACATTACTACTCAACTCATTTATGTGATATTATATACATAGCAATGTGATAATCATACATATCAAAATAAAGAAGTATAACCCATTTTTTCTGCACATACATACATTAACAAAGGCAAAATCCTGGTTACGTGTCAATCACTCTTTAGCTTTTCCTTTCCTTTTTGATTCTTTACCTGAAATGTTGGAGAAAATAGAGTGGGCAAACAACAAACTCAGTGAATATATAACTTGACATGAAAATTATATGCATTTAGGAAAACATGACATTTAAAGTCATTCAAAACATTTATTAAACACGCATGCATTATTTAACAAAGATAACATACATGCCAACAAGATAGATGTTATGTTTGTTCAATAAAACAATGCATAGTTTTCATCGAAATCCACAATCTCCGCCTTCTAGGTAATAGAGCGGGTCTAACCCCCTTGTATGGTCGTTACAAGGTAGCCACAACCTCCAATTGCCCAAGTCATAATTATTTCAAGTATCTAAAATCTTTGATGGATAGTCCTACTGACAATGAGCTTATACATAACACTCATCCTGGACTAATTCCTAACGAAATGATATCATGTTCAACTTGCATTCACAACTCTCGCACCCTCCAATGCCAAAACCATTCATGATTGCAAGTTAAAACACAATGCAGTAGTAGATATATACATAACATGCTTACATTTACACATTTCATATAAATACAATGTCGTCAAGATCCAAAATCAAGAAATATACTCACAGTGATTAAATGTTATTTCTACGTCAATGGACCCAGTAATATTCAGCACAACGGATCACCATGACCATCACCAAATTCATTGCACCATCAACCTTTCCAGCATCAATATTCCCTCAAGATTATTCACCATCACATTCAATTTTTAATTCCTATGCAAATATGAAATTCAAGCCACACTTAATCATTATAAACTACTAAACACCATTCAATCTCACTAAAACACCAATAAACATTTGTAATTCATGTATAATTCAAATCTATTTCACTTAACTATACTTGTATTATTCATTCAAATACATTTCATTTGATCCAAGTCTTGCTCATTCACCACTAATTCTTACTTTAGCAACCTGAAAAATATTATACACATTTCAGGAATTTAAATTCCAACTCAATTTAGGACTTATAAGCAGTTGAAGATGCTACTATACCGTTTTTACGGTCAATCTAGATGTTTTTACAAAAAGAAACTGTGAAAATAGATTTCTAAATCATATTTCCACTAATTCTTAATTTTATTTTTCTATTAGAAACATATATCAATTTTATTAAAAATATAGAATATTCCTAAAATTATTTTGTCCACATCGACACGTGTAAAATCAGTTATACTATCATTCTACCACCTTCAACAGGTATTTCACTAAAGTTTTACATGTTCGCGGAAGTATCCAAAGTCGATTTTACTCACTAAAACCATATATTTAGTTACTAAAAATATCAAATCAAATTCAAAAATCATGATCTTAACATCGAAATGCCCGGAATTGATAGATCTATATTTCTACAGTCTCAAACCGGTGTTTCATCGAATTTTAATAGGGTTCAAAAAGTCTCTAATATCAAATTTAACTTCCAACAACCATAAAAATTTAAATGAACAAATAAATGAAATCTAACCATATATTTGAGGCTTCTACAGTCTAGAAAGTATTTTTTAAACTTTCGAACAAATTTTCATTCAAGTCGGGTCCAAACCCCAATTTCGAAAACACCGTAAAATGGCTCTCATAGCAAAAATTACTCCGAGGGAATTGTTCCATCTGGCTTAGATATTAACTTCACGAAGAAATTGAGTAAAAATTACTTATCGGGGATCCCGATTTGGCGTAGATCAAACGTTTCCTTTTTTCTCCTCTTCTTCCTTCTTTGTTTCTTTCTGCTTTTTTTTTTTTTTTGTAACGTTGGAGAGGGTTGGAGAGTGAGAGAGAGATTAAAAGTGAGATAAGTGTTAAAAATGATGATCCCATGCTCCTCATCTAATACGATCCACTTAATTCATGTATGCTTATACACACATACATTTAACTCCTACATATGTATATATATACATATACGAGTTAGTATACGTATCAGTCAACATAGGTGTATAATTAAAATTACGGGGTGTTACATGAAATCAACTACACAAATTTGCTTCTTTGCCCTGCTTTATTAAAGGCCTACTTACAATTAACATCATATCTTTTATTAACACAATAATAAATCAGTTGTACTCCAATTTGAAATTTTTATTTATTATTAGCAATTGAAATTTTCATTAATAATTTTTCAAAATCAAGTAAAAATACATGTGCACATGTCTATATACTATTATAATGACGGTCTAGACTTTTTCCTACGCTAAATACCCTTGAAATCGAAAAGAAAGGCGGATTCGCAACTTTATTCCATATCAACCGAATTCATATCTCCTTGTAAGGTTTCATATAACTATGGAGGTGGGTCTTCGACCCATACACAATCTTCATCTATTAATAGGCCATGCTTTGCTAGTTTGCCAGCAGCTAAATTACCTGTTCTACGAACATGAAAAAACCCTTTCACAACCAATGTACGAGCTAGGGACCGGACATCTTGGGCTATGCGATCAATCTCCAATCTAGATCCCACTTTCTGTTTGATGGAATTGATCACGACGAGTGCATCAGATTCAACCCATAATGGTTCGCAGAAAGCGTTATGAGCTAGTTTCAGGCCCTCCAACACCGCAATTGCCTTAGCTAACTCTGGTGTGAAACTGGTGCCAAAATTCAATGACATTGCCAGCAACATCTCACCCGCATTATTTCTGATGATTGCTCCTATACCCGATATATTTCTTTTAGATCTACAGCCACATCAACATTCAGCTTATATTCTCCTTCTGGAGGTCCATGCCATCTCTCAATGCTTCTTGGTCTTACTACTCCCCTCAACCCATTTTCGTTGTGTATTTTCTCAGTAGCATTTTGGTAGTCACGTAAAAAAGTGACTGCCCAAAGAGCTAGAGCCTCACCTGATTTCCCATCTTTTTTATGCAAGATGATATTTCTATTATTCCAAATGGCCCATAAAAGAACAATTGCTTGCGCCATGCTTTCCTTCTTCTGTCTCGTGCCTGGGATCGTGAATTCAGCAAGGAAATTGTTGTCCCTCCGAACTAGCAGCGACCCACCACCCAATTCACACCACATTAGCAGCGATTACATTTTTTTTTTGTAACGGTTACAGTTAATTTAGTATTTTCTTATATATATATATATATATATATATATATATATATAATTATACTTAAAATTATATTTATTATAATTAAATTAATAATTTTTTGTATTATAAAGATAACAAAATAGTTGGAACAATCACAGGATTAAGTACATTTTAAAGAACTTTATCTAAATCTAAGGCTAAGTTTGACATGTAATTTAAAAATAGTTTTTAAAAAATAAAATATGGTTTAATTTTTAATTAATTTATAGTTTTTGAAAATATGTTTGGTATTATATTCAAAAAAAATGCTTGGTATTTTGAAATTTTCTCTTTCTGTTTTTTGCATTTGTTGATTACGTTTGAAAAAAAATGCTCTCAGCTAAAAACACAGACGCACTTCCAAACAAGGCCTTTATAAATATTAGCACATTGCTTTCATTCAACTTTATAAAGAAAATATTTGTGTGGAGGATAAAACTCAATTGATAGAAAATATTCTATCTTTTATTTATAGAAAAATGCTAATTTAATTACAACAAAATATAATTAGATATGTAAGTCTATTAAATTATTTATTACATATTTTAATATATATAATATACACATATTTAATGAACATATATATGTAATTATACTTAAAATTATATTTATTATAATTAAATTAATATTTTTCTTATTTATATGATAACAAACTAATTGGAACGATGACGGAATAAGTACATTTTAAAGAATTTTATCTAAATCTAAAATTTCTGGAATAAAAATCTTGATTAGGAGCCAAATACCAGAAGGACATATTTTTTAGGGCTACCAAAAGGGCATACATTGTTCCAAGATCCAACCTCGGACCTACAGCTGACAATCCGCGCCAGAAAACTTCCACCAATCAGAACTCATCTTATTAGCGAGCCAAATCCACGTTGGTTTCTCGATGACGTGTCCCATCCTTATCAGTTCATTCACCGTACAGAATAGACGGTCCGATCTCACTGCCACCTCATCGATCCGAAACTACGTCCATCTCCCAAACAAAACAGGATTCACAACTAGATAAATATTAAACCAAACCTAAGGCCCTCACCATAAAGGAAAAAAACCAAACCCTTCCTTCTTTTCATCATCTGTAGCAGTTTCTGAGCGATTCCAATGGCTCCAAAAGCAGAGAAGAAACCCGCAGAGAAGAAACCTGCAGAGAAGAAACCCGCGGCAGAAAAACCCACCGAAGAGAAGAAATCCACCGTCGCCGAGAAATCTCCGGCGGAGAAGAAGCCGAAGGCCGGCAAGAAGCTGCCGAAGGAAGCCGGCGCCAGCGCCGGTTCCGGAGAGAAGAAGAAGAAGAAGCGAACGAAGAAGGGAACTGAGACGTACAAGATCTATATATTCAAGGTGTTGAAGCAAGTTCATCCTGATATTGGGATTTCCAGCAAGGCGATGGGGATTATGAACAGTTTCATCAACGATATCTTTGAGAAGCTTGCTCAGGAAGCTTCTAAGCTTGCTCGGTACAACAAGAAGCCTACGATTACGTCTCGGGAGATTCAGACCGCCGTTCGTCTTGTTCTTCCCGGTGAATTGGCCAAGCACGCTGTTTCTGAGGGGACGAAGGCGGTTACGAAGTTCACGAGTTCTTGACATTTCTATTTGTTTGTATATTTCTAACCTTGGAGAAGAATTAGGGTTTCGTTTGGTTGTTTTGTTGGCTTTCTTGTGATGAAAACTGCTACTTTTGTGATTTTCTTGTTCACTTGATGTAGTATATACCAATTGCAAGTTCTGAGAATGGACAATTTGATTTGGGGATTTCTGTTGTTTGATGTTTACAATTTATTACGATATAACCCTTATTTTAGTTTTTGTAATTATGATATTATTCTTACTTCAGTTTTTGTAATAGATATATATTTGATGGTTGTGAATGGAAAAACAAAAAAAAAGGTTAGAATTTATCATGGTATCAGACCTAAACCTTTCTTCTTCCGCACTTTAGAACGCTTGCGGCGAGCCGCTTCTGAAGCTTCAGAGACACCACTTTCGTCTCACCCAAGCGCTGTTCCTTCCTTCCTCATGCTCCTCTGCTGCTTCAAGTGCTTTGGTGCTGGCGCTGGTGGCGGTGGCGGATCGTTAGAACATTGTGAAGTTCGAAACTAACGGTCGGAACCTTAGATCTGAAATTTGCCAACGAGAAATACGAGATCAGAATCGGATCTCATAATGGTGAAGTTGGAATCAGCTTGAGATTTGCGTCTCTGTTTCTTCCTGTGTAAAATGATCCGAGGGGCTGATGTGCAGCGTGCGTGAACAGGGCATTGTGAACAGTGAATAGTCTTTTGTGAACAGTATTTTTGTCACTGTGAACAGTAAATCGTGATCGTTGCGACTTTGTTCGGTTTACGAGTCATTTGGATTAGTACTTTAACTTTCATGTGAGATCATGGTTGGCGGAGAGGGTGACAAAAGGGTGGATATGACGTATCATCTTGGATCGAGTGACGGTCCGGGAAACATCATTACTTCGATTCAATTACGTGGTGAGAACTATGATGAATGGGCAAGGGCAATTCGAACCTCGCTTAAGGCAAAGAAGAAATTTGGCTTTGTGGACAGGAAGGTTTCGAAGCCAACAACAGAGAAAAAACTTGAGGATTGGATAGTTGTGCATTCGATGTTGGTGCTATGGTTGATTAATACCATTGAGTCGTTCGTTCGGTCGACACTTGAAGAATATGATGATGCACAACTCTTGTGGAACAATCTCAAAAATAGATTTTGTGTGGTAAGCGGTACTTGTATATGTCAATTAAAAATGTCCTTGGGAGAATGCAAGCAAGGAAAAGTCGAGACTGTGGTAATTTATTTTGGTCGTTTGTCAAAAATTTGGGACGAACTAATCACATATGTGAAAGTGCCGGTTTGTAAGTGTGGAGGTTGCACGTGTAGCATAGTCACGCAGGTAGAAAAATTGAGAGAAGAGGACTATCTACATCACTTTCTTATCGGCCTTGATGGAGCATATGCTTCAATTCGAGCAAATCTGCTTGGACAAGAGCCATTGCCGACGCTTGATCAAGCATATCAACAAGTGATTCAAGCGGAACGACTGCGTGGCGGAGAGTTATCCAAGGATGGACGAGATAGTATCATGGCCTTCGTAATTCAGCCTGATACGCGTGGTAAGTCTCGTTTTGTGGATACTACTGACAAGTTTTGCAATTATTGTAATAGAAAAGGCCACGCCGAATCCTCTTGCTTTCAATTACACGGGTTCCCCGAATGGTGGGGGGACCGACCTCGCGAGGAAAGGGACCGGGTTGTGGTGGAGGACGGACAGGAAGAGGAGGTGGGCGTGCAGGTTCTGGTCGTGGCAGAGGGCATGGTGCACCGTCTGTCCGCACACATAAAACTGGCGGGGCTGAAACTTCATCTGGGCAGCACGCAGGGAACTTGCAGGGGATGGCAGGTGCAACCGACGCTGCGGCTCTTGCAGGTGTTTCCGCAACGCAACTGCAGCAACTTCTTGCATTTTTGAACTTCGACAAAATAAAAAATCGACTACATGGTAAGAACAGTCATTTTAGTTGGACTATCAATACAGGAGCGTCGAACCATGTGACGTGCGACTTGTCTATTTTGAAGAATGTGAGAAAAGTGCAATACTGCCCGGTGGGTTTGTCGGATGGAAACACGGCAGAAGCAAACCAAGAGGAGAGTGTCGTGCTACCAAGAGGATTGAAGCTTGACAATGTGCTTTATGTCCCACAATTGACATGCAATTTAATTTCTGTTACTCAATTAATCGATGAATCAAATTGCGTTGTACAATTCACTAATAATATTTGTGTTATACAGGACCAACCGACGAGGAAGGTGATTGGAGCGGGTGAAAGATTGGATGAATTTTATTTTTTCCGTGGTGTTCCTCAAGTAACGGTCTTGACAGTGGATGGTGATTCGTCGTTCGAGTTATGATATCAACGAATGGGGCATCCGTCGGAGAAAATATTGAAGATGATTCCGGCTGTAAGTCATTCTTGTCGGACAAATAATAAAGCTTGTGATGTGTGTCCGCATGCAAAGCAACCTAGATCTATTTTTCCAATTAGTACAAATAAAGCTGGTAGGATTTTTGAACTTGTTCATTTGGATTTGTGGGGGCCTTACAAGGCTCGTTCTTCGTGTGGGACTACCTATTTTTTGACAATAGTAGATGATTTTTTAATAGGAGTTTGAGTCTATTTACTTTGCAATAAAATGAAAGTTGAATGTATGTTTCTTAATTTTGTTGCTATGGTTGAACGTCAATTTGAACAAGTGATTAAACGTGTGAGAAGTGGCAATGGGACCGAATTTAATTGTTTGCATGATTATTTTCAAAATAATGAGATTATTTTTGAGACTTCTTGTGTTGGGACTCCTCAACAAAATGGGAGAGTTGAGAGAAAACACCAACACATTTTAAATATGGCTAGAGCCCTAAGATTTCAAGGGAACTTACCAATCAAATTTTGGGGTGAATGTGTGTTGGCAGCGTGTCACTTGATTAATAGAACACCATCTACTTTACTTAAGACTAAATCGCCATATGAAATGTTGTTTGGGAAAGTGCCTTCTTATGATGCTATTCGTGTATTTGGTTGTCTTTGCTATGCTCATAATCAACAACACAAAGGTGATAAATTTGCAAGTAGGAGCCGTAAATGTATCTTTGTTGGCTATTCTTTTGGGAAGAAAGGTTGAAAATTGTATGATTTAAAAACACATGAGTACTTTGTATCGAGGGATGTGAAGTTCTTTGAGAAAGAATTTCCTTTTGCGCCAAACCAACCAATGAATGTGGTGACTCCTATGCTGGCGAACAATGAGGATGGGGCATGGAGTGAGGATGAGGGTGTCGATGAGTGTGCTGCGTGCGTTGAGGGGGGTTGGAAGCAACGTCCACCCTCGAGGGGGGGTCTGGTGTTGCGGTGCTGCCCGAGCAGCAGCCCGCACATGAGGATGTACGTGATGAGGAGCTGGCGAATACGGTGGGGGAGCACGGTGTGGAAGTTGACGGTGAGCTAGGACGAGGAAAACGAGTCAAAACTCCTTCAACACGGTATCGTGATTTTGTTACTCATACTATACGAAAAATAAGTCCATCTGAGAATTCATCCGTTACTTCCTCTTCCTCAGGTACGCCCTATCCTATAACATATTTTGTGAATTGTGAACGTTTTTTTGTGAGACATGAATTTTCTTGCAGCTGTGACAGCGGGGCATGAGCCAAAGCATTTTAAAGAAGCGATGAAAGACTCGGGATGGCGAGATGCGATGGGTAAGGAGATACGAGCCCTTGAAGACAATAAGACTTAGGTAATGGAGACTTTTCCACCCGGAAAGAAAGCATTAGGGAGCCAGTGAATATATAAAATTAAGTATAAGTCCGATGGCAGCATAGAGTGACTCAAAGCAAGACTTGTGATCTATGGCAATCATCAGGTGGAAGGAATTGACTATAACGAGACATTTACTTCTGTGGCAAAAATGGTGACGGTTCGTATTTTTCTTGCAATTGCTGCTGTTAAAAATTGGGAGGTACATCAAATGGATGTGCATAATGCTTTCCTTCACGGTGACTTAAGTGAAGAGGTTTATATGAAGGTTCCTCCAGGTTTCAAAAATACAAATCCTAACATGGTTTGCAGGTTGAAAAAGTCGTTGTATGGTCTGAAACAAGCTCCCCGATGTTGGTTTGCAAAATTGTTAATAGCGTTGAAGAATTATGATTTTGTGCAATCCTATTCAGATTATTCCTTATTTGGGTTGTGCAGGGGCAGAACTCAGATCAACGTGTTAGTTTATGTTGATGACTTGATTATTGTAGGGAATGATAAGGTTGCATTGACAACTTTTAAAGATTACCTTGACAGGTGCTTTCATATGAAGGATTTGAGAATTTTGAAGTATTTCTTAGGGCTAGAGGTAGCCCGTAATCTAGAATGAATTTTTTTTTGTCAAAGAAAATACACATTCAAGATAATTTCTGAAACGGGTTTATTGGGAGCAAAGCCTGCGGCATTTCCTATGGAACAAAATCACAATTTGGCCCTTGCTAAGGGCGAATTCCTTGTGGATCCGGCGCCGTATAGGCGACTTGTAGGGAGATTGATTTACTTGTCTGTGACGAGACCTGATCTTGCATATTCGGTTCATATTTTGTCCCAATTTATGCAACAACCTCGTGAGGATCATTGGGAGGCAGCTCTCAGGGTCGTGCGATATTTGAAGAAGAGTCCGGGGCAAGAGATTTTGCTTCGTGCTTATAGTGACCTACGTCTAGAAGGGTGGTGTGATTCGGATTGGGTTAGTTGTCCACTTACGCGGCGTTCCTTGACTGGATGGTTCGTGTTACTTGGTTGTTCTCCTGTGTCGTGGAAGACCAAGAAGCAACAAACAGTTTCTAGATCGTCTGCGGAGGCTGAGTATAGATCAATGGCGGCAACAGTGTGTGAGCTAAAGTGGCTTCACCAACTTTTAAGCGACTTGGGTGTGCGACATCTGAAGGGTATGAAGTTGTTTTGTGATAGTCAGTCGGCGTTGTACATTGCTCAAAATTTGATTTTTCACGAAAGAACAAAGCATATAGAGGCTGACTGCCATTTTGTTCGAGATGCGGTGACTGAAGGGATGATTTGTCCGTCATATGTTTCTACTAGTGTTCAATTGGCCGACATCTTTACAAAAGCATTGAGGAAAACGTAATTTGAGTTTCTACTCTGCAAGTTGGGCGTTCGAGATCTTCACGCTCCAACTTGAGGGGGGTATTACGATATTACCCTTACTTTAGTTTTTGTAATAGATATATATTTGATGGTTGTGAATGGAAAAAGGGGAAAAAGGTAGAGAATTTATCACAATTTCAGTTTTTTCTGTTTTTGAGAGTTGATCATCGAATTTCTTTCTCTTCCTTTTTCGCCCCTTTCTCTTATTGGGACTTTGACTTTATGCCGGGTAAGGGATTCTCTGTCCTGTGTGTTGCAGGAATTTATGTGTAATTCGTAGACCTGGCCTCCATTGACGATTGTTTTAATTGTACCTTGGTTCAATTGCTGTTTATCGGATTTAGAGCGTGTAGTACACAAGGTGCAACTGAAAAAATGTTAGTGTTTGAATTTTTCCTGAAGAAAACCCGCACAAAACATGACCCAACCTATGGGCACCTTCATTACACTCCCTCTAAACTAGACTCAAGGAGATGTTGGGGAAACAGACTTGGGAGTTGCTAACAATCTTCTATGACAAAGAAAAGTTAATCATGTTGGAACCAGAAAATCTACAAGAGAACAGAATAGGAGAAAGTTTGATACGCACTTGTTTTTGCAGGAAGAATCTCTTATTTAATTCAAAGATAGTAATGGTTTTTTAAAACCTTACAAAGTAACTGAATGGAAAGGCAACAACCCACGATTTTACAGCACCTACAATCGTGGTATTTGACTAGACTTTAAACTGAACGTGCAACAATACTAGTTCCTTCACAACAACAATTATTAACAACTACGTAAATGGACCTGAAAACAAGGAAATCCTAACAACTTTAACATCCTCCCTTAAACTGAATACCATTGTCATTCAGTTTACTGCTGGATAAGAACAAACACCCAGCAAACCTCGCAGCTTTAAGAAAACATCAAGCTTCAAAGGCTTTGTAAGAATATCTGCGACTTGCTCATGAGTTGAACACTGAACCAACTCCACAATTCCCTCCTTCGTAAGATCACGAAGAAAGTGAAAGCGAACATCAATGTGCTTGCTACGACCATGCAAAACTGGATTCTTGGAGAGTTTGATGGCTGATACGTTGTCACAATATAACTCTGTAGATTTGCATTGATCATGGTACATTTCTTTTAAAATTCTCCTTAACCAGACAACTTGACAAGCACTAGATGCTGCAGAAATAAACTCAGCATCAGTGGTGGAAAGGGTGACCACTGGCTGTTTCTTCGAAGACCAGGACACAACACCTGAACTCATCAGAAACACATACCCCGAAGTGCTCTTTCTGTCATCTTGATCACCTGCGTAATCACTATCCGTGTATCCCAGAAGCTCCTGATTTCCTCCCTTCTTGTAAAACACCCCGAAGCCAATAGTTCCCTTCACATACCTCAATACTCTCTTTGCCGCCTGTAGGTGCATCTCAGTGGGACGCTCCATGTATCTACTGATCAAACTCACTATGAATGTCATATCAGGACGTGTAGCAGTCAGGTACATAAGACTTCCTACAATTTGTTTGTAGAGTGTACTGTCTACCCTTACTCCATCTTCGTCCTTCTTGAGTTTAAACCCATGAGCTACTGGATTATTCACTGGATTACATTGATCCATTTTGAACCTGTCAAGCACCTCCTGTGCATATTTTTGTTGTCCAATGAAAACACCATCTGGCCTTTGCAACACCTCAATACCAAGAAAATACTTCATCTTTCCGAGATCAGTCATCTCAAATTCAATCATCATGGACCGTTTGAAATCTTTGAACATAACTTCATCATTTCCAGTAAATATGAGATCATCAACATAAAGACAAATAAACAAAACTTTACCTCCATCCGCTGTTTTGATGAACAAAGTATGTTCATAGGAACACTTCTTGAAACCTTCATTGGAAAAATAAGTCTCTATACGGCTATACCAAGCTCGAGGAGCTTGTTTAAGACCGTACAAGGCTTTCTTAAGCTTGTACACTTTGTGTTCATGTCCCGTTTTCTCATAGCCAGGAGGTTGTGTGACAAAAACTTCTTCATTCAACTCTCAATGTAGAAAAGCAGACTTGACGTCTAGTTGATAGATCATCAAACCCTTTTGAGCAGCAAGCGAAATCACAACTCGAATGGCGTCTAGCCTAGCCACCGGTGCAAATACCTCAGCATAGTCTACTTCATACTTTTGACTGTACCCTTTTGCAACGAGTCGCGCCTTGTACTTATCTACTTCTCCATTCTCATTGAGTTTCGTCTTGTAAACCCACTTCACCCCAATAACTTTGATGTCAATTGGTAACTCTGTAAGTTCCCACGTATCATTTCTTTCTATTGCCTCGATCTCGGAGTTCATGGCTTGCCTCCATTTCTCATTCTTTACTGCATCTTCATAGAATATAGGGTCACTGTCAATGGACAAAGCCAAATAAGCAATGTTTAAGTCTTCTTCCTCGGAGAGACCTTGCCCACTCTCATAATCTTTCATCCATGCTGGTGGTCTTCGTGTCCGTGCCTCATGGGGTGAGTTCTCATCAATCTCCTCATGAGATGAGTCTTCTTGGGCAACACCATGATCTTCTTGGCCAACACCATGATCCGTTTCTTCACTGTCCTCATTTTCTTCAATACTGCTGGCTTCCGATTCCTCCTCATTGTCACCAACTTCTGTTCCCTCTCCTTCATCTGTTTCCCACTCAAGGTCAGCCACAATGGCTTCCTTATAACAAGCCTCCCAATCCCAACTTTGATCTTCTTCAAAAACAACATCTCGGCTCACAATTATTTTTTGAGAAATCGGGTCAAATAATCTGTAAGCTTTCGACTCGTCACTTACCCCAAAGATTTGTGACTCTTGTTGTCAAGCTTCACTCTTCTGTTATCAGGTACATGAACGTGAGAGAGACATCCAAAAATTATGAAATGACTCACTGATGGTTTGACTCCATTCCATGCCTCTTTTGGTGTCTTACTTCTCACGGAAAGTGTGGGGCTTCTATTGAGAATATGCACAGTCCAGTTAACTGTTTCAGGCCAAAATGTTTTTTGAATGTGCTTTCCAGAGAGCATGCTGCGTACCATGTTCATAATTGTTCGGTTCTTCCTCTCGGCAACTCCGTTTTGCTGGGGAGTGTATGCAGTTGTCAGTTGTCTTCGAATCCCATTCACACCACAAAAATTAGTGAGTTCTTGTGATGTGAATTCTCCTCCACGATCTGTGCGAAGGGCCCTTATGTATGCTCCTGTTTCTTTTTCGACCCTAGCTTTATAGTGTTTAAAAACAACAAAAGCCTCACTCTTTTCCACCAAAAAATACACCCAAGTCTTTCGACTGAAATCATCTATGAAAGTGATAAGATACCTCTTTTTGCTATTTGATGTTGGGTTGATTGGCCCGCAAATATCAGCATGTACTAGCTGAAGAATTCCAGATGCCCTCCATGTGCTTTCCTTTGGGATTGAGTCTCTTCGTTGTTTTCCTACCAAGCAATCTTCACAAACTTTAAGAGGGGCGTTAAACTGTGGCATACCCTCTACCATCTTCTTTTGTTGAAGAACTTTGAGACCATTCCAGCTTAGGTGCCCATATCGACAGTGCCAAAGTTGGGATTGGTCTGTGATAAGGGAGACAAAACACCTTTGTTCCTTTGACTGAGATCGAGCAATGATAATGAACATTCTGTTGTGAGACATGGCAGTTTCAATGATTAAACCCCTCTTTGGATGAAAAATCTTGCAAGTTCCATGTTGCATGAGAACTGCAAGACCCTTCTCTTGTAGTTGCCCAATGCTCAATAGGTTGTTCTTTAAGTCTGGCACATAAAACACCTCAGTAATCACGTGCATGATCCCATTTATCTCCATTCGAATACTGCCCTTTCCTTGTACTTTCAAGCTTGCATCATTTCCTAGTTTGACTGAATCCTTGAAGCCTTCATTAAGATCACAGAACAACTCCTTCTTGCCACACATATGGTTGCTGCACCCTGAATCCAGGAACCATACGCAATCACTTCTAGCTTTGTTGTCATCCACATAAGCCATGAGCAGCATTTCTTCATTTGTCTCGGCAAAGTGTGCTTGCTTCTCCTTTTTAGGGCACTCCCATTGAAAATGGCCAAGCCCATGACAATTGTAACACTCAATCGTAGATTTGTCAAATCCAGATCGGCCTCGTCCTCTTCCTCTTCCTCGATAAGAGCCACGACCCCCATTCCTTCCTCCTGATAAAGCCTCATTCATGACTTGCAGTGCTTGTTCATCCACGGTATGCCTACTCATTCGTTTTTCATGAACTAGCAAACTGCTTTGAAATTCGTCGATGGACAAAATGTCAATATCATTTGACTCCTCAATGGAGCACACAACGTAATCAAATTTTGGAGTCATGGGCCTTAAGATCTTCTCAATGACCACTACATCACCCATCTGTTCTCCGTGAATTCTCATCTTGTTGGCAATGGTGAGAGTTCGTGCAAAGTAATCATTCACCGATTCTCCCACCTTCATGTGAAGCACCTCAAACTCTTTGCGAAGAGCTTGCAGCTGGGCACGTTTGACTCGGGCCGTGCCTTGATATTTCTGTTTCAAGGAGTCCCAAATATCCTTCGATGTGTCCTTCTTCAAGATTGTCTCCAATATCGATCGATCAATGGCTTGAAAC
This sequence comes from Paratinospora sagittata, assembly GCA_035771175.1. Lineage (NCBI taxonomy): Eukaryota > Viridiplantae > Streptophyta > Magnoliopsida > Ranunculales > Menispermaceae > Paratinospora > Paratinospora sagittata. The sequence continues at coordinate 15,601,425 of CM069606.1, read as the reverse complement.
AGGTAGTTCTTTGCCTTCAGATCCTTTAGCCTGTGATCCTCGATTGTCTTCTTCTGTACCTCTGTAGGATCCACCCCTTCTGCTGCTGCAGGGATTCCAGTTTCCACCAAACCCCAGTATTCCTTGGATCGCAGAAAATTCTCCATGAGCATGCTCCAATGATCATAATGCCCATCGAACTTAGGAATGGCTGGCTGCACAAAACTGCTTTCACCCGCCATATCGTGAACCCTTCTCACTGAACTCGTGTTTGCTTAAAGACTTTTGATCAGGCCCCGTGGTGGTTCTCTGATACCAAATGTTGGAACCAGAAAATCTACAAGAGAACAGAGTAGGAGAAAGTTTGATACGCACTTGTTTTTGTAGGACGAATCTCTTATTTAATTCAAAGATAGCAACGGCTTTTTAAAGCCTTACAAAGTAACTGAATGGAAAGGCAACAACCCACGATTTTACAGCACCTACAATCGTGGTATTTGACTAGACTTTAAACTGAACGTGCAACAATACTAGTTCCTTCACAACAACAATTATTAACAACTACGTAAATGGACCTGAAAACAAGGAAATCCTAACAACTTTAACAAATCAACCCCTGAATTCTCTGAAGATAGAGCCTTCATAACCTGTGCAGAATCACCTTCTAAAATCTCGATCGGAATGCCTGCCTGTTTCCAAAGCAAACAAAAGGCTTTCTCTGCTGACTATTCCTTGTGCAATTGCTGCAAAGAACGACCCTTGTATCTTCTTGGCCATAGCTGCGATTACCAAACCCAGAACTGTTTCTGATAATTGGCCCAATTGGTAATGAGATCTGAGATATTCTTCTTTCCTTTAAGCCAATAATACATTTGGGTGGAGACCACTTTGCTTGGTTCCTTGGCAGTTTAGGATGATTTACCCAATGAATGGATTTATACCGAGATAGTACAAAGAGGGCGCCATTTTTATGATATTATAACTGTGTGGGTTGGTGTGTTTCGAAACAGTTTAGGTCTTACTGGTTCAGCATTTAAAATAGGTTTTTACAATTTAATCTAAGAAAACGAAGAAAAGTTGCTTTCTTATCAAATTTGTGTTTATTGAAAAATTGTTTTTCAATTTTTTTTTCAGAAACAATCCTTTAAAATTCTACACCAAATTGATCCTTTTCTAAGTTTTTATGATATATATATTTAGGTTGATTATCGAGTTTGAGGAGTTGTTCCATATTCTTTTGCCGTTTAGTTTCTTGGATTTTTATTGTTGAAGGCTAGAAGAACAATTGTTTCTTTAAAATATACGTTTCCTATATTTTTTCTGTAAATTTTGACAAAAAAAAAGACATTGTAAATGCAATGCCTTGGAGAAGACAGAGTCCTTTGCTTTGTGTAGTCCTTGGGAAACAAGAAATCTTTATGAATTGTTCTATGCAATGGACAACTACTGGGTATTTGTACAGTAAGATTTTAAAGTACAGTAAAATGAGGTTTTTGCCTTTTGTTTTCGAAAGGTAGGTTTTTTTGTTAGTTCTGTCTTGCTGCTTCTTCAACTCTGCAATGCTTATTTTTTTTTTTTAACTGGGGTTGGGAGGAGGGGGTTTGATCTCCCAACCTACCGGTTGAGGGTGCCTGTCTTCCCTGGTGAGCTACACCTTTTATTATAGTAGGTTCAGTTATTTTTACCTACCTTTTCTTATCCTTCACCCACCTACTCTCTTTATCCATATAAAAATTTAAAATTAATTAATTTCACTTTTTTCGCCCACCTAAATTTTTATTCTATTCTTTTCACCTCAACGCTCTAAATTCTTTTCTTCTCTGTCGTTTCTTCTCTTCTCTTTACTATTTTAAGTTTTTCAATCATTTAAAGTGTTAGAACACCATTAAGAAGATTTGTGAGCAATAATGTCGTGAAATGTTGTGAAAAAATTGGGTTATTTTAGATTTTAGAGACCTCAAACTCAAAGTGATTCAAGTGCAATCTTGATTACAAATTGATAAGTAAATTATAATTTTTATGTGTTTTAAGTTGATTTCAATGTTACATTGTTGGATTTGAATATTTTTTTTGTAAAAAAATTTGGGTATGTTTTTATAAAAAAAAAAAAACACTTCAAAAGGGTGAAAATACATACTTTTGATAAAAAAAAATATAAGAAAATGACAAGATTGGAGATTGAGATGAGTTAAAGAGTTTAGGGTAGATAGTGGGTGAGTGAAGAGAGGTGAAAAAATTCAAGGGGTTTAAGACTTGTTCTTTTTTGTAACTTCACATGATATTTTTTTTGTTTTTTTTATTTTTAGATGAGGTGGGTGAATAGATAAAAAATGTGAGTAAAAATAATCAGACCATTTATAGTTTTATCTCTATAGTGTTCAGTTAAGCTCATGAAGAAGATGAAGAGCTGTCCTTGTTGTCTTATCCCGGGACTTATGGCACAAATGGGGGTGGCAAAAAAAAAAAATTGGGTTTGGGCAGGTCTAGGTTTGGACATCACCTTATATTGTGGGCTCAGACTTGGCCTACTTTTATTATGTCTTTGCTCAAATCCAAAATTGCCTGATTTTGTTCAAATTTTAAATCTTATATTATAATTTTTATTAATTGATATTTATATATATTAAATAGTAATTGTAATTGTCAAAGGGTCTACTTTCTTCAAGATATGAAACAAGCAACCATTTTCGGCTGTCCTTGTTGTATTTTAGATGGAGTCATCATCAGGGGAAAATAATCATCAGGTTTAAGAATCTTACTACAATTACCGGTACCCAACTAAGGTATAATTGTACCTATTTACAACTAAAATATCGTATTCATATTTTTTTTAAAAAAACTTATTATAATATAACAAAAATAATTTTATGATAAAACTGTGCATTTAGTAATATATTTTTGGCAAGGTAAAAAAAAAAAACTGACAATTTTACCCTTATATAAATTGGGTTTTATAAACTCAAATTTTTAAAATTGCTTTTCTAGATCCTGTCGATTTTGAATTCGGGCCTAAGTTTTTTGCTCAAACCCAGCCTTAAATAAAGTGATCATACTTGAATATGCCAAGCTTTGCTCCTCTAGTAGTGTTTGTCTGAGTTAGTGTTATACAAAATTAGTAGAAATGCACGTCCGGTGCTCGTGACTTTATCATATATCATAACTAAAATAAAATAATTTTTATAAAATCTTTTGATATGATTACAATGAGTAAATTTATAAAAATCAGGACAAGAGAATGTTAGAGTAAAGTTTGAAGTTAAAGGAATTGGAAAAATGAAAATTTTGAAAAGTATTATAGGAGACATGAACCGTTAAAGGTAATTAAATATTAATTTACTAATTTACCTCTATCAATAATAAAAGTAAATATTTTTAATAAAAAATTAAATAAAAATTTTAAAGATATTTTAAAAATTTTAAAGATATTTTAAATTTTAGGTACAATTAATCTTTTTTGGAGTGAGATTAATACTTTTGATTCGAGAATTTACAGTGACAAAGACATATTTTTCAACAGAAATAGACGAGGACGGACTCAAACTCGTGATGAGTCATTCAACTATACTTGAGATTATTATTATAATAAATGTGAGTTTTGTTTAAATTATAAGGCCATGTTTTGAGGGATATGAGGCTAACATTGAAATGCTATTGATTATGAATATTCTTATTTTATAAAAGTGTAATTCGATTAGTATTCAATTCAAGGTAAGTAACGCGATAACTAGTTTACTTCCAAGAGTACAGAATCAGGATTTACAACAAAAACGTTGCGTTGTGCGTGCCTAACCAACCGGAACTGATCACAGGGACAGTTTTCGTAATCGAGCGTCGACCAAAACCGTTCCATCTTCAAATCCACATGCTATTTGCCAAAAGAAAAGCAAGTTCAAAATTGAGGTGTGTTCCTCTTCCACTTCTTTCTTCAAAGCCCTAATAACATTCTCAAAACCAGAGAAAGAGAGAAAGAGAGAGAAGAAAGAATTATACAAACAAATTAAATATAGCTAGGTAAGCCATGAATCGTAGTTACGTGCCGTCCATTCTCCGGCGAGCGGCGAGGCGGCATCGGACGGTGCTGTACTCGGCGGCGTGGAGCGCGGCGTTATGGGCGACAGTGGCGGTGGCGTCGTTGGCGGCGGAAGTGGCGTTCGTGTCAGCTACATCTCCTTCTTCTTCGTTCTCCAAGATTTGCAGATCCAAAGGTTTCGTTAGGGTTCCGCTAGACGTACCAGGAGAGGCGCTGTGTTTCCCCGCTCGCTTCTTCACTAATTCCTACATGGATTTCGTGGTTCCTTCTCTTTTTGCTGCGTTGGTCGTTGCCGGTTCGGCTTTTGCGGTTCGAGGCATGGGTCTTGTGGCACGACCGGACCGGACCGGACCGGCTGATGAATGATGAAAAGAAGAGTAGAATAGAATGGGTTAATTATTAATATTAGTCAATAGATTCACACTCGGCGCCGTATATTTTTCAATTAACAAATGTATGATTTGTAATGCAGAGTAGAAAAAATAGACTGTCGTTGTCAACTTATTGGGGGTGATAATGATTTATTTATGTTTTTGAGGAGATGAAATCACGAGACTTAAAAGTAAAGAGAATCCCTTTTTAAAAAAATAAAATAAAAATTATAAACCTAATCAAACTATGTAACAAACCAGTTTAAGCCAAACAAAATTAATTTGATTTGATTACTTATAGGAATTGGCATATGGGCATGGAAAAGAATTAAAGGGGCTGAAAATGATTTTTTTTTAAAAATAGTCTAATATTTACTAATATTACGTCAAAAATCTGTTGACACATTATTACCAAATTGCCTATAAGTTTATTTGATTGTTTTATATTAAAAAATATTGAGTAATTTAAAAATTTATGATAAAAATAACACTAAATTTTGATTCTATCTGTATATGAATAACTCTTATGTTGGCTAGGTTCAATTTAGATCATATGAAACTTTTAAGTCTATATCTATTATGATCATGAGGCTTGTTTATAAATAAAGAAACTTGATCAAATAATTAAGTTCATGAGAATATTAAATAACTTCATATTTTGAATGGTGCTATGTTGACGGAGGGTACCCAACGGCCGTTGATAACAGGGGAGCCATGCAATATTATACACATGGACCTTTACCATCCAATGGATGCAGGATGTTTATGTAAACATTTTCGTTATATATTTAGCATCTTTAGTTATGTCTGAGAGAGCTTTTTGAAAGTTCATTTTGAGTAAAAATATTTTTAAAAGTATCTGATAACACCTGCTTTTATCTAAACTGAAGTAGAGAAAAACAATTTTTAGCTTTTGGAGAGCCAAACTTTTTTCAAAAGTGATTTTAAAAAAAATTCTCCTAAACAAGGCCATAAACTATAAATTGGATGAAAAACTCAACTAAATTACACCAATAAGGGCCAATTTAATTTAAATGGTTGTTTTTTTTTTTTTGGGTTTCCCTTGTGGCATCCACGACCTTTGAGTATGAGACTAGTTTTTGTTTGGGACGACGAGAATAAAATGATAGACATTTTATAACGAGGGCACATCTTCTTTTGTTCAAAATCAGTAGCACCAACCAGCATAGAATATAGACCTGTGAGAACAAGTTGCACTGTTGCTTCAGATAAATGGAAAAGCAAAGCGGCCCAGAGTCTTGGTTGCACCATTCTTGCATGGTACAAAAACCAACTATAATATGCCAAAACCATAACTCTTTAGCAAGTGCAGAACTTTATACCTCTTGAAGTAAGCTAATGAGAGGTTACAATATCATTCATGAATAAATGTATAATACTTTGTAATTTTAATTATACATATATATATATATATATATATGTTTTTTAATTTACCTATTTTTTATATACATATATATTTTTTAAAAAACATAAATTAAATTAAGAGAATGGTGTAAATTAAAAGTGTATTATTAAATAAATTATATAAATTAAATGAGTTATGAATTAAATGAAATTAAATCATGGGAGTTGGTTAAGTTATATGGCATATGGATTATGGGATAAGGTGAATAAGGTTAAAACCATGCTCTCATTTCATTTTCTCTCTGTTCTAACGTTTTGGTTTTAAAAAAAAAAGAGGAAAGAAAGAAGACATATGAGCAGATGAGAAAAAAAAGGGCACCGGCGGAGCACGATGTGTTCTGCGGCCGATTCGTAATGCCGGTAAGTCATTTTACTTTTTTTCGTCAGAAAATTGATTTTTAATTAGAATACAACGTTTTTACCGATATAATTTTTATTACAAGAGGTATTTTACAGTATTTTTAAAAATAGAATTTGGACCCATTTTAAGTGAAAATATATAAAAATAATATATTATGATTCTTATAGATGTGTAGATACTAGATATGTGATTAATTTGTATCAACGTGTATTATTGGTGTTGGTATTGTCGTCGAAAGTTAAATTTGACACTGAAGGGCTTTGAAACCATGTTAAAATCTGATGAAAATACGGTTTGAAACCATAAAATTATAGAGAACTGAATTTCGGATATTTTGATACAAAAATTATAATTTTTGGATATCGATTAATATTTTAATATATAACTAACTGAATTCGGTAAATACGACAAACTTGGATATTAGTGGAAATGTAGTTGAAAAATATGTCTCTATTGTTCGTTGCCTTAAAAATAATCATCAGGGCTATGTAAAATATTTGGGACACCCTCACATGATTTTTAGACCCAAATAAAATTGTGAGAATTAATTGTATAAATTGGAGAGTTAGAATTAAATGATTAATTGATAAAAAAAATAAATATAATGATTTGATAATTGATAATGGATTATCTGGAAATTGTTATATATGACAAAATTATATCGTTGATCAGACATAAATAGTAAAGTGGTTGTAGAGAGTAGGTCTACGTAATATCACTGTGAGTATTTCTATACTCTGGTTATTCTATTTATGACATTAAAAATATAAAATGTTTTTGATTGAATAAGCATATTATGATGATTGTGAATGAGTTGAATTCATGAAATGATTTTAAAATGAAGCATGCGTTAGATTTACAAGAGCATACTAACTGCATGAGGTCGATTATTGGGTAAGCCTAAGGAACTAGTCTCATGTGAGTAACTAGATTTGTACTCACGTAGTAGAGGATTGTCCTGGTTGAAGTAAAAACCCAGAATTGATGATTATATGAAAATGGATAATGAGAGAACCGTGGTTACTCTTGTTGCAGTCAAATGAGAGGTTAGACCCATTCTATTACTTAAAAGGAAGAAGATAAAATATAAATGTTTTAATCTATTATTGCATCTCTTATAATGAAAATTATGATGATCATGTATGTATTTCTTTCCTTGTTTCATGTTATTTATAAATGGAATTACTCAGCATGCATGTTTTATTTATTAATGTATATATAATGTCATTGTTAGAAATATTCACTGAGCTTGTTGTAGCTTACCTCATTTTTCTCAAATATTTTAGGTAAAGACAAAGGAAAAGGAAAGACGAGAGACGAGTAGTAGGCTCTTCGATTTTATTTTTTGAGAATTTGAAAAAATGTTATTTTAGTTTATCAATATGTAAAATCGTATGTGTATATATATATATATTATCACTAGTTGAGTGGAGTGATGATGTATATGATGTAAGAAATATGAATTTAGGATTTATATGAATGAATGAAAATTATGTTTTATGGGTTTAGAATTTGATTTGATTAGGTTGCATGGACTTGTGTTAGTCAACGTTTTAAAAAGGTTAAGTCTTTTTTTTTTTTTTTTTATGGAATTTGATGTAGAAAGAAGGCTGATATAATATTGTATACATCGATGTGACGTCACTAATACAAAGTGGGTCGCTACCCTTTTACAACACAAGACACACACAACAAACAAATAAACAAGAAAATCACACTTCAACATTAAAAAAAATGCAATGATTTCTGCTGCTTCCATCTCTAAGTTACCTCTGTTTTATATATATATAAGAAGAAGGGATGTTCAACCTAATAAGAGGAAGAAGCCCAGTACTAAGACTACTGTGATTACTTCCATCTTGAACAACCTTCTTTCATATATTTATAGATCTTCTATCCAAGAATGGAGAAGACAAAATTCAGCGGAACTTGGTGGATTGAACCACCTTGCTGCTGAAGTCCCATAGTTCCTTTGCCAGGACCGGGTTACTTGCAGACTTGCTTGGTGCAATTTCATTGCAGTCCACAAAGTACTTCCCGGTTACTCCCTTGAGGTTGGGATGAAGCGCCACAAAACATGTCGTGGACGCACCCTGATAACAAAACAAAACTGTTAATATCTATATTCATGCTTGATATATATAGTTAGACCCCGGACTGCTTTTATATTAAGCTATTTCTAACATTGTATCAGAGCCTTGTTATTCAGGAGGTCTATGTTCATGATACTTCCTTACAAGCATATTTGTTTGTTTAACTCATTTATCAATTATGTCTTTCCTTCACATTATAAATCTAGTTCATGTATCATCAAACATGTGAGGGGGAGTGTTAAAATCTATATTCAAGCCTAGCGTACATAGTTGGACCCCTCTACTTGATAGAAATAGCTTTTACCGTCAAGTGGTTTCTAAGATTTTTTACATTTGTATCCTAAGTACAAGTTTCTCGATTTAAGGATCATTTTGCCATGATTCATAGCAACATTGTCAAAAGTAGAAGGTAAAAACTGCAGAAGGATCTAAGAGAAGGAAAATGAAATGTATAGGATTTTTTTGTGTAATTTAAGAAGTATTAATTTCTATCAACCCAGTGGAGCCCATAAATTTATATGATAGAATTCAATTCCATTACCAGCAATAAGGAACTGCAAGCAATGCTGTTGGTAGTGCCATTAATTTAAACAAAAATAACATGGTATTAAACAGCCAAGAAAACAATGAACATCTTCCTCAATATCCCTTTTCTCTTTTCAAGCTCAATTCTCAAATCCGGTTTTTATTTATTTATAAGAATTAGTAGAAACTCAAAACATTTTACTGTTGGATCTTAAATAGCTTAAGACCAAGATTTCTACAATTATCACCTAGGTGCTTTTCCTAAATGATTTATATGTAAACATCTCATACTAGAGACAACTCCACACCCAAGTTTTGAGTTAAAGAGAGAGCAACAAATGGAAAAGGAGGCCGTAACAGTAGCAGTAATTAGGTCGTTTCGTGTGGTGAAGGTGAAGAGCTGGGAAATAGAAAAAGAAAAGAAAAGAAATACCTAAATTGAATTGCAAGAAGGTGAAAAATAGAAGTTTAAAGCAAATAAATGACATCTACAATGTGCGATTAATTTATAGTGAAGGCCAAAGACTCAAGAAAACTTTATCATTGGATCACCTAGCAATTAATTATTGATATGGTGAATCATAGTTGCTTACCTGAGGTACGTTCTTCCACAAAAAAATCGTGAATACCTTGAGAAGATCTGTGAAAAAAAAAAAAGAAATCAGGAAAAAATACGCCACATTCACTATGGTTCATGCTTTTGAAAACAAAAATCACATCAGCATACTCATCAGAAGGGAAGAATATCTAAACAGATTCGTCATTATCAATCCGGGATGAACAGAGTTCACTGTGATATTTGCACCCTCCTCCTGAATTCAACAATTCAGCCAAAATGTTTAGTAAATCAGATTATTCACAGGAGATGCAAATAAATTAAGAAATGTCTAAACAAAAGTGTATATATAGTGACTATATAAAATAAAACCAGAATGTTTCAAGTTTTAATGTTTTCAGAGAAGTTCAAGACTTTTCTTCTAAAAAAGCAAGATAGAAAAAAAACCTGCAAGCGCTTAGAAAGCTCATTGGCATGTAAAATATTTGCTAATTTGGATTGTCCATATGCTTTTTTGTCAGAGTACCTGAGATCAAACAGATGTTTTAAGAAAAAAGTTAAAGAAAATGGAGATGGGAAAGAAATTAAATAGACCATTTCCTTAAACACAATAGGGTCTGAATTGCCTAGAAAAATCTACAATAACGTACCCAACCTCATCGTTGATTCTGTTAAACCGTATCCCTTCTTTGTAATTATAAATGTGTGCTATTGATGACAGATTCACAATCCTTCCCTCAATTCCTGTAACTCTAGCTGTTCCTTTCATTTTATCTAGGAGAAGGTTTGCCAAGAGAAAATGACCTGATCATAGGAAGATCCATCTAAAAATCAGACTTGCAAAATGCATTATAAGAAACTTCCTTTAAAAACGGTGAATATATACGAATTAAAATTGAAATAAAATTATGAGAACAAGAAGTTTTATGCTTCTTACCAAGATGGTTAGTCGCAAATTGAACTTCAATCCCATCCTCCGAAAGCTGGTACGGGCAGAACATGACACCGGCATTGTTTCTGTAAATTAATCACAACAATTTCTCATTTAATTCAAAGAAAAAATAAGGAAATCTTTAAAATTGTGAAGTATTAGTGAAGGAGAAAAAAGGGTATAGGTAGGTAGAAGAGGCATTACATCAAAATGTTGAGTGGAAGATCAAGAGAATTGAAGTTATTGACAAATGATTCGATGGACCTAATCGAGCAAAGATCAAGTTTCAAAACAGTGATACGAGCGGCAGCATTGTCTTTAAGAATAAGCTGTTTTGCTGCATTTGCAGCCTCTATATTCCTTGCACCGATGACTACATGAGCCCCTCGAAGTGCCAAAACTCTTGATGTCTCAAAACCAATCCCACTAGCCCCTCCTGACAAACACATTATATGCTTTCACTTGGAAGGAACAAAGCACGAAAAATAAACAGCAAAACAACTTCAACTAAAAACAAAATAAAGACATTGAAGCTTAGTTTTTCCTTAATTTCTTTCTTCAATCCATCAATTTAACTCAATATGTGAGTACATTTCCATGCATGATATACATTCCAGTAGTGAAGATTAATTAAATGCATATATATAAACTTTGAAAAATCTAAACTTGCCATTCGTTATTTCATGTTTCCTCTATAAAAAAGAAAAGAAGAGAAAAGAAAAATCAGAACCATTAAACAACAACTCCAAGAAGTTTAACCAGCTGTATGAGACCAGGAAAAAAAAAAGGAATTAATCTTAACAGAACATTATCATCAAGAATATGGACACCATAATAATGACAGATTTTTGCTCGACAGAAACTCAAGAAAATAATGTCATGAGCACAAGAACCCAGTAGAAAATCGAGGAAATTAAACTGAAAAGAAAAAACTTGAACAACCCCACAAAGATTAAACAAAATAAAAGAAGAAGAACTCAAACCAGTAACTACAGCAGTAAGGCTGCTAGCATCAATTCCCTCTGTAACCTGCTCAGCAGTAGAAGCAGAACCAAACCCACTTGGGCCTGGCCTTCCTGTGATTAAAGAAAATATACCCATTTACTAAAATCACACAAAACTCAACAAAATAATAAAAAATAAGAGAAATTAAACTCAAGAAAGAAGCTTTGGAAGCAAGATAGAAGAACAGAATGAAGAAAAATAGAAGAGAATAGTGAGTGAATTTATTGACTTGTGGTGGTGGGAATTAAATGCTAGAGAAAGATTAGATAGATGGTAGGAAGATTGTAGCTGTAGCAAAGTTGAAGAGTAAAAGTAAGAATTAAATGCATTGTCCATGTGAAATTGCGAATTGCGCTTGCTAAAGTTGGGTATAGATTTGTTGGCAGTTGTGGCAAGAGGTGCTTTTGGGTGGTCAGCATGGTACTCTCTCTCTTGTGGAGAAACGCTGAAAATGGTACGAGAAAAGCTGAAACATCGTCGGTGAAAATGCTATTGCTGTATATTCTTCTTACGGAAAAACAATGAAACTGCTTAATTACTTCTTTTAAGAAAAAAAAAAGATTAATGCAACATTGACCGCAATTAAGGCCGTACGATGATCAGGTTAATGCTCGAACCTAATTCAAGCCAAATATAATCAGGTTCTATTCGATTTAGCTTGATCAGTTTATTTTAAATTACCAACTCAAATCAAACTGAATCAAACATAATCGATTTGATTCGATTAGAGTTGCTTGGTTTGAAATTTTAATTATGCATTCATTAACTAAATCAAAATAATTAATTATATACGTGTGTGTGCTTATGAAGTAATTTTAACTTTCTTAATGCATATTTAAAAATCTTAAAAACAATATTCACCATACAAGATGATTATATAATTTTTTTTTACGAGAATGTCAATATCATACAAGAATTATCGGGTTATACTTTTTCCGAATCTAACTCAAAACCGAACTAAACACACCGACTTAATTTGATTTTGCAGTTTGAACTAATTCATTGACACCCTTAATTACAATAGATATTACAATGCAAACTAGGTCATTCTAACACTCTTAAATTTTATTGAATCATGTGTTAATACACGATTTAATACAATCCAATACAATCTAAAGGTCATAGGTGATATAGGTTATATTACAATACACCATTTTTTTCTTTTTTTGAAGACTTGGGTATCCGGCAAGCTTGCTTTGCAGGGCACCCCTTGAAATTTTCTTGGAGGAAGAACAAGTAGATGAAGCTCGAACTCGCAACCTATCGATTACTTGCTTCTCTACCTAACCACTTAGCCAACGCTTCTTTAATGTAATTAAGCCAATTGAAACATGCAATTATGATTATGTGCATCACTTGACCTATTATATTACTCTTGCATGATATTGAGAGAAAAAAAAAAGGTGCAATGCATATATTTTTGTTCTTTTTTTATTTGATTTCTCTTTTAATTACCCTTGATTTCTTTTAAAAGTTATGAAATTCTTGGTACATATCGCTTCAAATAAAAAAAAAAAACCCTTTATTGAAAATTTTATCAAAGTGTATTTTTTTTTTCAAACATAGTAAATTGCTTCTCATCATACAGAAAAGACAAAAAACTTTACATGCTTAAATTTATTAATGCCCGAAGTTTCCACCATTAAAAAAATAAAAGGGACAATACATATAGTCTTATCTATATATTAGAGGATATTTTGAAATTTGAACGTGCAATCACTTTCAGTTCATGACAAACAACGACTTAACCGTTGAGCCACGGCACCCTCTTCATGTGAGATTGCCACGTAAATTCACTTTTTTTTTTTTTCGTTACAATATAAATTCATGACCTTTATCACTATAGAAGATTCAAATCTTCTGTCAGAGTATAAATAACTATAATTTTCTTTATTACTTCTATTCATCTTACTGTCGATTTTTCAATGTTCTTTTATTGTTAATAATTACTATGTCCCAACTATTGCTTCTAATAGTTAATTATCACTATACCTGTCCAACCCATCTTATAAATTTATTAGTTCTCTCTCATTTTATATTTAAATGAAACTAATTCGATCTACTAGCTAGGAGTCCTAAAAATTTTAGTTTCTAAACTTAATATATGTTTAATATTTTATCATCTATTAATTTTAATAATAGTGTTTTTTGAAGGCATTTTAATAAGAATTATGTTAAACTGATTGGAGTAAAAACTACTTATAAACTGTATCCATGACTCTATCATCTTTAGATTTTTATTAAATTATGTGTGACTATGTGATTCAATTCAATATAAAAGCAATCTAAAGATAATAGGGCGCTGCAGTTTGTTAAAATAGTAATAAGAAAAAATTTATATAAGGCTATGTGAAATAAGACGTTCACAGCATAATACTATATCTTGAGTTGTTGTTGTCGTACGTGTGTGTGCGCGTGTTTTTTTTATTTAAAAGATTACATTAATTCTTCATTTTTAGAGTAAATTTTGTCAATAACATTATGAATAATTTAAAATAACCTGTAGGCACAAAGCATTAAAGACTTTCTTGAGGCCATAAAAATAAGATAGATACATAAGCTCCACATGAAAGAAGACAAACTCACAAAAGGGTTATAGGCCCAAAACAAGACAACCGTGATTACCCTAGAGGTGGGCTAAGATCTTTTGTTCGGCCCCTTTTAAAATACGTTGGGACAAAAGTTTTTAAAAATCGAGTTTGGCACGGACAAAAAATATATTTCTATTTTAAAAACTGGGTAGGGTCGAACAGAGGCTTAAAAAATCGGGTTCCCAATTTCTATTTAATATAAAAGATAAATTATACATATATTTTAATTTTTCCACACCCTAGTTAAGTTGATTTTTTTTTAATTATATTTCTTCTTGAATTTTTTATCTTTTTGTTATTATTTTTTTTCTTCTTCCTTCTTCGTCACCATTGGCATAAAATCTCTTTTTTTTTTTTCCTTTTAAAGAAACCCACTTCACCACCGTATGCTTTTAAAATTCATATAAGTATGAATAAAATTAGGCTACTCAGTTTTTAAAATATCTGGGTAAATGTGTGCTAGTTGTTTATTTGTCAAACTGGACCGAGTATACGAACATGCTAAATATCTATTAGTATGAGGAGTTGTCTCTGCCTATACTTGATTTTTTGCCGCCCTTAGATTACCCCATTATTTGTTGGTAAGAGGACTCCAACACTCTTCTTGTGAAAGGGGTAGTGTCAACCAATTGAGCAAGTGATCGTTGGCTTTGGGTTGTAAATGTAAACTTTAAATGGGAGTATACTTTCACAAATTAAAACAGGAAAAAGGTGTTACAATAAAATAAATCTTTCTTTGGCCTTAATCGTTGAAAATAATAATATAAACCACATTGTCCACATAAATTCCTCCACCATCCCCAAGAATATATGTTTGACATTTTCATCGTAGCTACTTGATGTATTCAAGGATCACGTACCTTCCGCTACTTCTCTTTTATGTCAGGATTTTCACCGGCGCGATTTTCATGGGGTGGCCTTGTTTGCGGTACTCTTACGGTACCAAACCTGGCATCACGGGATTTCGCCACGTGTCTTCATTTAATTTATTATAACAATAGTAAAACGTTGTACAACACACAACATTAAATGTTCCCACATCTCTTTGAGACGTCTCTACGTTTTCTCTTTATATTTTTTATTTATTTTCTTGAGTTATTGTTAGTGGTTGAAATTAACAACTTTTTTTTGGTGTTTTTAAATGTTATAACTTATACACGATCTAATCAAATAACTTATATAATGAATAAATATAAAAATATGTTCATCTGTTTTATATATAAAGATATGTAAATATTTGTACATCTTTTTTAACAAATATAAAATTGTATACATTTATTCTAATAGAAGTAAAATGCCGTACAATAGTTATAAGAATTTTATATATAATTAATTTTTAATTATTGAAATTTTCTAAATATAGTTTATATTAATCTTATAAGAAAATTATTGTAATGGTTACAAGTATATCCCTTGAAATTTCTCTATTTATTATTAACTTTCATTCACCAAGTTAACATGAATCTGCTGAAGGAATGGCGGTGAGGGCAGGTTTAAAGCTAGCAACTGAGTCGGGTTGATGTGAAATCAGACTCTCTTTTCTTAATCAACATAATTAATAACCGTCAAACCAACCATCCACTTGGAATTGGGATCTATTTTGAGGTCATATATGATTATGAATGCTCTGGGTTAGTTGTGGCATTTAGTCACATGCCAAGGTCAAATAATGTCGTTGCCGACCGTTTAGCAAAACATGCTCTTGCAATCGAGAATGATGTAATCTGGTTGGAAGATAGCCCTCCCTGGATATCTTCCTTAATCCAGGCTGATCTTGTTTCTGGTTGACTACTTAATGGATGGAATGGCTGTTTACCCTAAATTAATTAACATGTTGTAAAGTAGGTGATATTTTCATGCAAGTTCTGTTTTTTTTTGTTTGTTTTTGTTTTGTATGATGAAACTATCCCCTAAAGTAAAATTTGGCAACAGGGCATTTAATGCGGTGACCTCAAGACCGGTAAGGGTACTTCAACCTGAATTTCACAAAATAAAATACTAATTTAATTAAAAAAAATATATTACTACATATTTATATTTATTAAATTATTTATTACATATTTTAATATATATATTTAATGAATATAAATATATAATTATATTTTTATTTAGGTAGATTAAAATTTTCCTTTCACAAAATAGGTGCGAAGTTTAAACTGACTTGTTTCCTGCGTTGGAACTTGGTTCATTGGTTTTGCCACTTTTGACATCAATTCTCATAAATGTGGATGAACTTATCACGTGACTTAGAGCATCAGTACTAATGCAACATTCAACTGATATGTATGGCAAAATTTATGCCGTTACCACTATTAGTAACAAGGTGAAAACAATGTTTGTCTCTCTTAAATATATAAGTTTATAATATTACCAAATTATAATTTAGTACCAATTGTGTTTCTTTATTTTTTCTTATTTTTAATTGGTATTAAGAGTATAGGTAAGGTGAAATTAAACAAGGTTTTTAATGAGTGGAGATTTAGAATTTTGATCTTGTGGGACGAAGTGAAAACATATAAAATATTTATAACTGAAAAAGTAATCAATAACAACTTTTATATATAAAAGATAGACAATTTTTTATATGCATAAGTAATTTAATAATTACAAATATGAACTAACAAGGCAAAACTTAGTTTAAAAGTGTCAAAACAAACTCAGGTCATTAGACCAATCCAATACACCTAACCTAGGCACAAAAAAACTAAGAGAAAAAACCTGGTAATACAAGCAAAACAAAATTATAGTCATCTATGTGTCTATGATCTATCAAGATTAGACATTCTAAATTGTGCTCGCAGCTCTTTTTTTGCATCAAATGTATCTATAATTAAATCAACCTCAAATTGTCTAGCAATATCCTTCTCAATGCAAGTGATCAATGAATTGGTAAGAAAATCATTTTTCATTTTATTGCGCAACCTTGTTTTAACAATTTTCATAGCAGAAAGTACTCATTCAGCTGTAGCAGTAGACACAGGTAAAGTAAGCACAAGTTGAATTATTCTATCAACAAGATAATAAATTCCCGACTTTCTTGTTTTCACCAAAATTTGACATAACTCTGAAATTGTTGACAAGTTTTGTAAATCCAAGTTTTGATCAACATCAAGCTTGAAAAATTCTAACTGAACTTTTAAATGCAACTTTTCTTGTTCATAGAAATCATTAGGATAAAATTTGTTTTCAAGTTTGCAAATATTTTCAACATTAAACCCTTGTAGCCATCCATAGGATCTAAAGACATGCTAAAAACAAGTAACTCCATCGCATTTTCTTTGAATCGATTATTCATCTCCTACAATTGTGAATTTATTATAGCCACAAAATACATCGACTCGATAGTTATGCTCCATTGTGATGGGATCTCTTTGGCTACGAGATCGCCCTCTACCCGTTATAAATCAAGCACTCATGTCAGGAATATCAATACCCCCATGCTTTTGACAAAAAAAAATTTCTTTTTCTAATAAAGGGTCTCATCCATCTTCCCTCAAATTTTGAAAAAGTGTTTTTGTTGTTGCCACTAAATGAATTACATTCAATATATCTTGGGATTTACATTGTAAAGCTTGACAAAGATTGATATCATCTGTAATTTCTAAAATATCTATCATAAGATGTAAAATAAACACAAATTCAAATGAAGTTATTACATCATAAGCTCCATCAGCCTCACCACGCTGAATAATGTTCCCATTAGAAATTGTAATACCCTGTATTTCACAAAAAAAATAAAAATAAAAATAAAATAATAATAATAATAATAATTTTTTAGGATAAAACACATGGCACATGACACATGACACATGCCTGGAAGTCCAGGCACACGGCACATGGCACATACTTGGAAGTCCAGACACATGGCACATGACACATGGCACATGCCTGGAAGTTCAGGCACATGGCACATGGCACATGCCTGGAAGTCTAGGCACAAGGCACATGGCTGGAAGTCCAGGCACATGACACATGCCTGGAAGTCCGGGCACATGCCCGAAAGTCCAGGCAGCCCGCCTGGACTTCCAGGCGCAAAAAACTCTATATAAACCAACCCTCCCCTCTTCATTTTTCACACCAAATTCACTCCAAATTGTGATTTTTCCTCATCTTTTCACTCATATTGAGTTTTTAGTCTTTCGAGACTCTCTGTCCAAGACTCTCAGTGCAATACAACGAAGTTCTGTCTTGAGGAAAGCGCCAGATCTGAAAAAGAAGAAGTTCTTATCTGAAGGTGGGGAACGAAACATAGGTTTGCGTGTTTTATAACTTTTATTAAAGTTTACATTCAATTATTATTATGTTTACTGTTCATTTATACTGCATTATGTCATATAATGTTTATACTGCCGCACTTATGCCTCTACACTTGGAATTCACATATTATACTGTTATAATGCCGGATTTGTGGTCAATCTGACTCAACTAGACTCGATCTTTTCCTCAGTAACTTTAAATAGTGAACGGGAGGCAGCGGCCTGCTCTAGGCGATTGGTTATTTAAGCAGACCTAGTGTTTCACCTCTCAACTAGGGACTGATCTAGTTGGTCTTATCGAAAGCTATCAGCTTATACATGTAATACTGAATGTCCTAACCTTGCACGTCGTGATACAGACCCTGATATGGATCACCAGATGTTGCCAAAGTCAGTCTGAATTAAATGAAATCAGATTTGTACTGTGTGATATATATTTCGGCTGCGCACTCTGTTGTTACCATTGTTATTCTTCCAAATGCGCGCCCCGTCCGAGAGTGTACCGCCGGTTTAGGAGCGTCCGGGCGGGGTGTGACATTTAATGGTATCAGAGCGTACGGTCCACGGCCCGCCCAAGTTCACCAAATTAGGAGAAGAAAATTTTTACTAGATATATATATCTCTAGAACTATATATATATTTATGATTTGTATATAGTTGAGATTTATATTAAATATATATCTAGAAAACTATATGATTTCTATAAAGTTTGATTTGAATATATATATATAGTTATGAATTATGAAAACTAAATATATTAATGATTAAATATATATCTATATATCTATGCATATAGGAGATATATATATACCTTGTTATTATTTATGAAAAATTTGAATGAAAATTTTTATTAGATATAAATATCTCTAGAACTATATATATATATATATATGTCAGTTATATATAGTTGAGATTTATATTAAATATATATCTAAAAAGCTATATGATTTTTATATAGTTTGATTTAAATATACATATAGTCATGATTTATTTAAAAACTACATGTATAGTTATATACCTTAGTGTATATGAGATATATATATATCATATAAAAATAATAATTTTTGAATGAAAATTTTTATTAGATATATATATCTCTATAACTATATATATATGACAATTATATATAGTGAGATTTTTATTAAATATATATCTAGAAAACTATATGATTTTTATATAGTTTGATTTAAATATATATATATAGTTATGATTTATGAAAACTATATATATTGTTACAAAAAACAATTTTTGAATGAAAAATTTTATTAGATATATATATATCTCTAGAACTATATATATATGAAAATTAATATATAGTGAGATTTATATTGAATATATATCTAGAAAACTATATGATTTTTATATAGTTTAATTTAAATATATATATATAGTTATGATTTATAAAACTATATATATATATATATATATATATATATATATATATATATATATATTTGGATGAAAATTTTTATTTGATATATATATCTCTAGAACTATATATATATATATGTCAATTATATATAGTTGAGATTTATATTAAATATATATCTAGAAAAACTATATGATTTTTTATAGTTAGATTTAAAATACATATAGTCAAGATTTATTAAAAACTATATGTATAATTATGGTTGAATATATATATCTATATACCTTAGTATATATTAGATATATATATATCATCTTATTAATGAAAAAAATCTCGAATGAAAAAAATGTTATTAGATATATATGTCTTTAGAACTATATATATATGAATTATATATAGTTAAGATTTGTATTAAATATATATCTAAGAAAACTATATATGATTTTTATATAGTTTAAATTTCAAATATATATATAGTTGATTTATGAAAACTATATATACAATTATGAGTAAATATATATATCTATACATTCATATCCGTATACGATATATATATATATATATATATATATATATATATATATATATATATATATATATATATTGCTAATGAAGAATTTTGATTACATGATGACATAAACATCAAGAGAAAAATAAACAATCTTATCCAACTGACAAGGCATAAATCTTAAAAATGTTAGGAATATATTTTGTGTCTTTCACAAATTTATTTTCCTTTCAGCAAGGAATGGCCTCAAGTGAAGGAATAACTTCCACTAGCAGGGAACCAATTCCCACTAGACTCAAGGAATTGTCCAAAAGGGAGGTTATAACCATGAGGAGCATCGACAACAGAGATCTCCGCTTCCACCCAATCCTTCCCAACAAACTCGCAACTGTGGGTTGGTTGAACATAACAAAGGTTGAGGGCCAAGTCTCTTACAACTTGGTAAGATCCTTCTACGAAGCCATGAATTACGTGAGACTTCCAGAAGAGGGAATCAGCCCTGTATTGGAGACACCAGTTATGGGGATAAAAACTCCTATCAACGTCGAAATCATCGCTCGACTTATGAAGATTCCGATTGAGGAAAGAATTATTGATCCACATGAACCGCAGACAATTACAGAGATTGCAGAGTCTAATGAACAATTATTCAGTTCCCTCACCAAGGAGCCATACACTCAATCGACGTTCACCAACCTCCCAAACAATTATCTTAAACCATCTCTTGCCGGCCTTGGAAAGATCGTATTCGGCAACATCTTGCCAGAAAGGAGGCCTAATGACACTATGTCAAGGGCCCAACTCCTTGTGCTATATTGCATAGAGAAGGGAATAAAGGTCTCCCTACCTCACATCATCATCCAACAAATGTTGAGGGTGATTCAAAACCCTTTGAGAAAGGAATTCCTCGGTTACGGAGTCTTGATCATGAGGATGCTACGCGAAGTAAACATCGACACTTTAGATAGGACTTCGACACAAATCGTTGAGCCAGTTACAACATCTTCTATCTTCAAGATATATGTTCCAAGGGGAGGAGTAACTGACGAGGAAGTATTCGGCACAACGATAGGAAATGCCGAGAGAATGAGGGACAAGCATGGACATTGCCTTCGAAAAAGTCGACGCAAGATTCCCGTCGGAAAAGCACCAAATTTTGGAGGGCAGAACATCCTAATGAGCCCACTACTTCAAAAATTTTCACCTCATACAGATCTAGATATACAAGGGGTTCCAATTAGGGAATCCCTGTACAATCAAAACAACTACCCCTCACTTATGAGTCACCCGTACAACCAATACTTTCCACAAATGCCTAAGGCCTACCCTCCACCTTTGGAACAATCGAGCCATCAACCACTAATGGACCAATCGACTAACCTTTTTGAAAGGTTAAATAAAATGGAATCCAATATGGCGGAAATGAGAGCGACTCAAAATTATATATTAACACATATGCAAAACGCTGAAGCAGAGCAAGCAAACTCTCAGCCTTCTGTTAGTAGTCGTTCTATACCTAGCAGGAGATCTAGAAGGAGCTGAAGTAGGCAGGGAAATCCAAATTGATTACTGGCATTGTAAACTTTTCTTTTAAATACATGAATGAAATGTCTTGTTTAAAGACTATCTTTGGTGGGTTGACTTACAACCATTCTTTCTTTTGTATCACTAACTTTGGAATGGTATGGGACATAACAAAATTGGAGGATACTAAATAAAATGTGGAAGTAAGAAAACTCATGACCTTGTGTGAAAAGAAACATTTGGAGACAGTTGCATTACTAATATTATCACTAAGTTTACACGGTATGGGATGAGTAAATTTGGACGATACTATTAGTGAACTTCTATTCAGCCAATGTTTTTAGAGACCGTGTTCATACAACTTAACTTGGTTAACACCCTTATTACCAAAGTCATGTGGTATGGAACACATGAACTTGGCTAATAATCGAAAAGACTAAGAGTAAGAGTTTGAATACATAAGATTGCGATATAACGTTTGTCACGACGCCCCTGACGTAGGCTAACGTCATGACCGGCACAGTGTACTATACACTGTACATATCCATATACAGTATACACTGTCAGCCTTCACGTAGTCTCACAATCCTTCCCAACATTTCCAAATTTTTTTTTTCTAATATACCACAAATCAAATCCAATATAGATCTCTATACTCATTCCATTCATTCACACATCCCATTTTCATTTCGTCATCCAATATATTAAGCTATATAAATGCCCACACATCCCATCTAGATGATAATACATATATATAATGTGTGATAAGTATACATATCAAAATAACAAAAACTATTTCCTCCAAGCATACATACACATACCAGGCGAAGGCTCACGTGATGATCACTCACGAATTTTCCTTTTCCCTTCGACTCAATACCTGAAATATTGGAAGAAATGGGGTGAGCAAACAACAACTCAGTGAATATAGTTCTTGAGATGACAATTATATACATTTAGAGAAATATGACATTTAAAATCATTTCAAACACTTATTCAACACATGCATCATTCAACGAATATATTATACATGTCAACAACATAAATTGCACGAGTTTTCAATACCACAATGCACAATCTCCCTCCTCCGCAAGGCAAGAGAGCGAGTCTAACCCTTGTATGGCCGTGACAAGGTAGCCACAACATCTCATTACCCAATTCACAGTCATTTCAAGGATCGCAACCCTTGTTAGGACAGACCTACTGACAATGAGGACTTGCAAAACCTCATCCGGGTCTAATTTCTAACGAAATGACATCATTACAAACTCCAATTGCTAAAATCAGTTTGCATGATCCATAAAATGCAATGCATTATATATACATATAACATGCATACAATCAAACATTTTATATGCGTACAATGCCATACAAGAACCAAATCAAGAAAACTATACTCACAGTACAACACGTTCAACTTAAACCTAACCATCGTCGCTTTCAAGTCCAGCTCCAAGTTAAATCCAACTAATTTAACCTGTCACAATCACTCCATAATTCAATTTCATGTATTCATATCTATTTACATCTTTAATTTCTCAACTCACTTCAAATCACGAATAATAAATCCATTTAGGACTCATAAGCAGTTGAAGAAACTACTATATCGTTTCTGTGGTCAATCTAGATATTTCCACAAGAAAGAATAGTAAAAATAGATTTCTAAATCCTACTTTCACGATACCATATACTTAGTTACTAAAACTATCAAATCATATCCAAAAATCACAATCTTAGCATCGAAACGTCTGGAATTCAGTTCTCTACGAATATATGATTTCAAATTACAGTTCACATCACTGTTCACAATACTATTCACTATTTACTATTTACATCACTGTTCATAGTACTATTCGTCACTATTCATTCGAAACATGTAAATTGTATTAAAATTGTCAAACGGTCTCCAAAAATCATGAAATGGAATCTAACCACATATTCGGGGTCCTGACCGTCTAAGGAGTGTTTTTCTACTTTCTAGCGGATTTTCATTCACATTGGGTCAAAACCCAATTTGTCAAAATGCCGTAAAATGGCTCCTATAGTCAAAATTACTCCGCTAAAATCGTTACATCTAGCTTAGATAGTAATTTTACGAAGAAAGATAATGAAAATCACTTACCGCGAGGCCCGATTGGACGCGAATCCCGCGTTCTTTCTTTTTTCTTCTTCTCCTCTTCTCGGTTCTTCCTCTCTGCAACTTTCGTTCGTTTTAAATTATTTTATTTTATTTTATTACATACGAGTACTGTTCATGGTACTGTTTCGTGAACAGTACCCACAAATGAACAATATTTTATTTTATTTTATTTTTTTATTCCTCTTCTATACACTCAATTCACATATTTAATTAACCAACCCCATAAATTAATCAATTTAATCAACTCCAATGTTTAACTTGTAAGCACCCATATAAGATGATCCCATAGGTATCATCTTCTTTCTTTACTAATCATACACACGTATATTTGGCTCCTACGTATAAAATATGTGTATTTTCAAGCGTATATTTAGCTCTTACGTATAAAATACATGTATTATATATCTCGATCTACGTGTATTTCAACGTATGTTGTTAATTAAAATTACGGGGTGTTACAACGTTAGATTAGGATATTTACCGAGGCAAATCTTAGAATTCTTATGACTCGTATGAATTTTCAATGAAATATATATGTATGTTCACAAGGACCATAACCAAATCATTTGAAATACTTGCAAAGTTTTGTACTTATTATATAAACATTCTAACCTTGTTTGTTTTTACACCATGGCCAAACATACGAGATATATAAGATTCTGTGATTCTTCAACAAAAACCTTACACTATACTTAGAAAAATAAGTGATTTTAACATTAAAGTACTCTCGAAATTGTTGTTGAGCATACTATAACATTATACTTGGCTACAGTTCCTAAATCTTGGTTTTATTTTCTCCTTGCCAGTGAGAAAATGCAAACAAGGAAGAGAGGAAGACCACGTACTGTTCGTCCAGCAGTTGAGGCACCTCCTGAGATTCAGGAACCGCCGCCTCCGACAACAGCACAGGCCACACCCGACACTGCCACTCCATTTGGGCAGGCAATACCATCCTCACCCGCACCCTTTACTATGCCTTCGAGCATGGAAACCTTTTTCGCCGGATTTATGGAAGCAATCAAAGCCACTGTTCAAACGGCTGTTCGTGAGACTGCGACCAGTCAGGTTGCCACGGTTCAAGCACCTGTAAAATTTGGGTCGGAAGCTCAAACCTATCAGATTACTAAATACAAACGGCTACAACCTCTTACTTTCGATGGCACCATTGATGCTGATGAGGTGCAAAAGTGGCTGGATGAGTCAAAGAAGGCTCTATGAGACTCGAAAAATTCCACTAGCGACCTACCAACTTGTTGGTGGGGCAAACACATGGTGGATGACAATGAAAGAAGACCCAAGGGTTAACATAGCAGATATGACTTGGCAACAGTTTGAGTCAATGTTTATTGATGAGTATTTTTCCAGCGCGGTGACGAAGCAGAAGCTCTAGGAATTCGCTAAGTTATACCAGGGCACCATGACTGTCAGAGAATATGCTGGAAAATTGAAAGAATTATCAGTCTACTCTCTCTCTACCATCTCAACGGAGCGAGATAAGACTGAGAAATTTTATAATGGCCTTCTCCATGACATTCGACAAGCCTTGTCAATCTTGGATCTCAAGATTTACAAGGAGGTTGTTGACAAGGCCATGAGCTTTGAACAAGAGAAGATCTTACAGGAACAAAGAATGAATAAGGGCAAACGACCTGCAACGTTTTCCCAACAAGGCTCACAGCAGGGCAAGAAGAAGAAGCCCTACTACAATAAAAACCCAGCCCTCCCAGCCCCTGTTTCGAAGAATGAGGCCACAACACATGCGGCTGAACCTTCTAACCCTAACCATCAGGGTTTTCGTAATCATGGCCGCAGAGGTCGTTATGGAAGGGGTGGTTGTCGAAACGAAAATGGCAGAGGTGGTGGTAGACACCACAATCAGCAAGTACATCAGAACAATCAGCATGACCAACAACACAATCAGCAATACAGGCCTACTTGTTTCAACTGCGGCCAGCAGGGCCACGTAAGAAATGCCTGTCCTCACCTTCAGCAACCTGTTCCTGCTATTCCGGTCCAACAACCACCACCTGCTGCTAATGCCCAACCCAGGCAGAACCAGCAGAACCAGGGTCAACGGAATCAGGGTAGAGCATATGCCATCGCTCAACAACCCTTCCCAGACAACAATGTAGTCGAAGGTACCTTTCCTTTGTTCAATACAATGGTGCATGTTTTGTTTGATTAAGGTGCTACGCATTCTTTTATATCATCAGCATTGGTAAGACATTTAGGCCTGCATCCTGAACCCACAAACATCACACTCTATGTCACATCACCGTTTGGATCTGGTACTGACGTGAATTTGCAGTGTTCTCGATGTGAACTTCGAATGTCAGAACAGATAATATATGCAGATCTTTTTGTGATGGATATTGAAGACTTCGACATCATCCTCGGCATGGACTGGCTCGCACCACTGAATGCAAAGATCGATTATCTGAAGAAGCAAGTTCAGTTAACCTTGCCTACATGAGAGTTTGTCAAGATTCACGGAACAAGGAAATGGATACACAAATCAACAGTTGCACTTCTCAAATCTCAACTTTGAGCGTTATCCCTTGGTGACGAAAATGAATCACCAGCACTATACCCTATCGAAGAACACGATGCTCCAGTCATATCTGAATTCCCAACAGTTTTTCTAAATGACCTTCCTGGTCTACCTCCAGTTAGGGAATTCGATTTTGAGATCAACCTCATACCTGGGACAGGGCTATCTCAATTCCACCATACAGAATGTTTAATGTCGAGCTAGTCGAATTAGACAAACAACTAATGGAATTAGAGAGTAATGGTTTCATCCGAAAGAGTTCATCACCCTGGGGCGCTCCAGTTCTGTTTGTTCGCAAAAAGGATGGTTCGTTATGACTTTACATCGATTATCGCAAGTTGAATAACGTCGCCATCATGAACAGATATCCATTGCCTAGGATCGATGACTTGTTCGACCAACTTAGATAAGCCAAATACTTCTGTAAGATTGATTTACGGTCCGGTTATCACCAACTTCGGATCTGAGAGTCGGACATCACCAAGACGCCGTTCAGAACTCGGTATGGTCATTTCGAGTTCTTAGTTATCCCGTTCGGTCTAACAAATGCACTTGCTGCATTCATGGATTTGATGAATCGCATATTCAGGTTATACTTAGACCGATTTGTGGTGGTTTTTGTGGACGACATCTTGATATATTCCTCAACCGAGGAAGACCATAAAATACATTTGAAAATAGTCCTCCAGACCTTTAGAAGCCACCAACTATATGCAAAGTTGAGTAAGTGCAAATTTTGGGCGAAGAGAGTTCAATTCCTAGGCCATGTGGTTTCAGGCAATGACATTGAGGTAGATCCTTCTAAGGTTGAAGCCGTTTTAAACTGGAAGCAGCCTACCACTGTTACTCAGATTAGGAGTTTTCTTGGATTGGCTGGCTATTACAAACGCTTCATCAAGGACTTCTCAAAGATTGCTGAACCTATGACCAAGCTCACTCGAAAAGACGTGCGATTCATCTGGAATCCCACTTGTGAAGCATCATTTCAGGAATTGAAGAAATGCCTCACGACGGCACCGGTACTTATCACTCCAAGAAATGCAATTGGATTTTCATTATACACCGACGCCTCTTTCTAAGGCTTAGGTGCCGTACTAATGCAAGAAGACCAAGTTGTTGCATATGCCTTGAGACAACTAAAGATTCACAAGGGTAATTACCCAACACATGACTTGGAACTTGCAGCTCTTGTGTTTACACTGAAGCTATGGCGTCATTACCTATACTGTGAACGGTTTGAGGTCTTCTCAGATCACAAAAGTCTTAAGTATATATACACTCAGAGACACCTAAACCTCCGCCAGAGACGATGGTTGGAATTCTTGAAATATTATGACTTTCAACTCCCGTACCATCCCGTAAAGGCCAATGTTGTGGCCGATGCCCTTAGTAGAAAATCTTATGTTGCTTGCACTCTTAACTATGAAATGGGGAAGTTGGCTACAGAGATGGATAACTTTAACCTACAACTGAACGTAGGGGGACCATGACCACAACTCTCTCAATTATCAGCCACCTTTGAGCTCGTTCTAAAGATTTCAGCTACTCAAGCCAATGACCCTATGTTAATGGAGAAACGAGAACTTCTACTCAACGGACAAGATCTTCCTCATTGGCCAGTATCTAAAGACGTAGCCGTTTTCTTTAAAAAACATCTTTGTCTACCGAATGATCTTGAGGTTCGAAAAAATGTGCTTACTGAGATTCACTATTCGAGGTACGCTATGCATCCTGGGGGTGACAAGATGTACAAGGATGTCAAGCGACAATTCTGATTTTCTGGAATGAAGACGACAATTGCAGACTTCATTGCTTGTTGTCTCGTTTGCCAGAAAGTTAAGGCAGAACGAAGACTTCCCTCAGGACTTCTCCAACCGTTACCTATTGGAGAATGGAAGTAGGAGAACATCGCAATGGATTTTGTTACAGCCTTGCCTTGAAATAATAAAGGGCAAGATGTTATCTGGGTTATCATTGACAGACTTACAAAGTCTGCACACTTCTTGCCAATAAAGTTCACGGATAATCTCGCCAAACTTGCAGAACTATATGAAAGAGAGGTCGTATGCCTTCATAGCACACCACTCACGATCGTCTCTGATCGAGACCCTCGATACACATCAAACTTTTGGAAAAGCTTCCAAAATAGAATGGGTTCTAAGATCACTATGAGCACAGCCTTCCACCCTCAGACTGATGGGCAGTCAGAGCGGCTTATCCAAATCTTAGAAGACAT
The DNA here is from genome assembly GCA_035771175.1 of Paratinospora sagittata. NCBI lineage: Eukaryota > Viridiplantae > Streptophyta > Magnoliopsida > Ranunculales > Menispermaceae > Paratinospora > Paratinospora sagittata. The sequence goes on along the minus strand of CM069606.1, from coordinate 15,572,974 downwards.
GTTACGATGTTGCATTTTGGACTTTAATGACGGATGGACAAAGTATTTGCATCCAGCTGAGTTTGCATACAACAACAACTACCAAACTAGTATCGGCATGGCACCATACGAGGCTCTCTATGGTCGGCCTTGCAGATCTGCGGTATGCTGGTTAGATACGAGGACCTTCTACCATAATTGCAAGAGGTCGAATTCAAGCAACAACACGAAAAAGTATTCCACCGCCCAACCTACCTCCTCTCAAACGATGTAACCATCGCCCTCCACCACCATCTGTTATGCAAATGTAGGAATCTTAAGAGGATGAGTCCGATTCCATTTGCTTTCCATGGTTTTATGATGATGAGGATTCCACCGGCCACAGTGCAATTCAGGGACCATATTAGCACTATCCTGAACTCGTAAGAGATGACGCCGACAGTGGATCTCAAGCAAATAACCATCATAACTACTTGAACTGATTTCGAGGGCGAAATCCCTTTAAGGGGGGTAGAGTGTAATACCCTGTATTTCACAAAAAAATAAATAAATAATTTTTTAGGATAAAACACATGGCACATGGCACATGGCACATGGCACATGGCACATGGCACATGGCACATGCTTGGAAGTCCAGGCACATGGCACATGCCTGGAAGTCCAGGCACATGCCCGAAAGTCCAGGCAGCCCGCCTGGACTTCCAGGCACAAAAAACTCTATATAAACCAACCCTCCCCTCTTCATTTTTCACACCAAATTCACTCCAAATTGTGATTTTTCCTCTTCTTTTCACTCATATTGAGTTTTTAGTCTTTTGAGACTCTTTGTCCGAGACTCTCAGTGCAGTACAACGAAGTTTTGTCCAGAGAAAAGCCCCAGATCTGAAAAAGAAGAAGTTCTTATCTGAAGGTGAGGAACGAAATATAGGTTTGCATGTTTTATAACTTTTATTAAAGCTTACATTCAATTATTATTATGTCTACTGTTCATTTACATTGCATTATGTCATATAATGTTTATACTGCCGCACTTATGCCCGTAGACTTGGAATTCACGTATTATAGTGTTATAATGCCGAATTTGTGGTCAATCTGACTCAACAAGACTCGGTCTTGTCCTCAGTAACTTTAAATAGTGAATGGGAGACAGTGGGCTGCTCTAGGCGATTGGTTATTTAAGCAGACCTAGTGTCTCACCTCTCAACTGGGGACTGATCTAGTTGGTCTTATTGAAAGCTATCAGCTTATACATGTAATACTGAATGTCCTAACCTTGCACGTCGTGATACCGACCCTGATAAGGATCACCAAATGTTGTCAAAGTCAGTCTAAATGTCAAGAAAAGACCAGACCAGTTTATTCATTGGCATCATATATATCACCACCTAGGGATGTATATGGTTTATGACTCATAGAATAGTTAGGAGCATTGCTCGCTATTCATTACATTTCTCTGGAGAGGGACGTACATTCGAACCCGGCTACGCCCGGGGAGGGACATCAGTACGTGAATCCAGAGCATCGTTCCTGTACGTGAACTCAGGCGATGTACGTTCATCAAACCATTACGAGACGGTGTCATGAATACATACATATTGATTGATTATGATGCTCTCATGTGTATTTAAGATATTTGATATTGAAGTATGCTTTATTAATTGTTATACTCACGAACTATTTACCCACTGAGCGCGTTAAGCTCACTCCATTATTATTCAATTTTTCACAGGAAATTCGGGTGGACTGGGTGTAGGTTATAAGGCCCACATTTTGTACCCTTTGTATGATTCATTGGGGATTTTGGGGAGTATGATCCCTTGACCATTTTATGTACAAATTATATTCTGAATTAAATGAAATCAGATTTGTACTGTGTGATATATATTTCCGCTGCGCACTCTGTTGTTACCATTATTATTGTTCCAAATGCGCGCCCCGTCCGAGAGTGTACCACCGGTTTAGGCCGTCCGGGCGAGGTGTGATAGAAATGATGTCTTGAAAGACTAAATAAGTAGCATCAAACATATTTACAAGACTATGAAGAGATATCAAATGGGAGCTCCATCTAGTATCTCTTGGTTTTTTTAAAATACTTACTTGGTTTTGTCTTTTACAAGTCTCAAGCTCTTCTATAGAAATTAATTCTGCAAGTTTAGTAGCTTGAGTATCTCTTAACTGATCATTTCGTTTGCAAGAATAACTTACTAAATTAATAATCAGATTCAAATAGGAGAAAAATTGAGAGATGCAAATAACTTCCTTAGATGATGCAACTAATGTGAGTTGCAAACGATGAGCAAAACAATGAACATAATAAGCAAATGGGCACTCACTTGTAAATAATGCTTGCAAACCCTTCCATTCTCCATGCATGTTACTAGCTCCATTGTATCTTTGGCCTTGAAGATTTTGTATGCTTAGATTATGTAGCAAGAGGACATTGCATATTTCATTCTTCAAATTTAATGAGGTAGTGTCTTTGAACATGGACTAGATCAAAGAATCTCTCTCGAATAAAACCTTTTTTTATCAACAAACCTCAAAACAATAGCCATTGTTCTCTTTTTGATTCATCTCGAGCTTCGTCAATGATAATGTAAAATTTAGCATCACCAATCTCTTTACGGATGAAATCATGGATTTTTTTAGCAAAGATAGTTAGAATCTCTTTCTGTATTCCAGGTGAAACATATGATGCATATGAAAGAGCATTTTGTAAAACAACATCATTTACTTTTTCATTATAAGAGGTTAAAAATTTTATTAATTCAAGAAAGTTACCTCAATTACTTGAATCCCTTTCATCATGACCTCGAAAAACATATGCTTGAAATGTGAGCCGTCTGACAACATCTATAGATGTTTTAAGTTGCAATTGATTTCTTGATTTCTTGCAACTTGTTCTGAAGTTTGTTTTTCAACAATCTTCTCAATATGTTGCAATGGATTTTGAAGATCTTCAACACACTTCATAGCTATCTTATGTGGAGAGTTAGGATCTCTTCACACATGAATTATGAAAGGACAATTATCCTTAGTACGCACTTTCTTCCAAGATTGAAATCCATCTATTGTAAAAGCATTTTGACCTGCACGATTAGATGGCTTAGTGAAAAGGAAACATAAAAGACAAAATGCATTTTTTAATTTTTTTTTATTGTAAAAACATTCTGACCTGCACTGTAACACCCCGTACTTTTAATTATACACCTACGTTGAGGAATACGTATACGTACCCATATACGAACGTAGGAGTTAAACGTATATGCGTATAAAACTACCTAAATTAAGTAGATTTGCATTCTTAAATGTCATCTTATCAGTAGATTATAAGATAAGATATAGATTAGGATAAGATGATATACATTAGTATTATAATATTTCATTCTTTTATCTAATTCTCTCACCTTTCTCTCTTACGTCATTCTCTCACTTTTTCTCATTCTTTCACCTTTCTCTCTCACACGTTAAACAAAAAGAATAAAAAAGTAAACAAAAAAGAAGTTGCAAAAGAAAGAGAAGGAGAAGGAGAAGTGCAGAACGAGAGAAAGGAAAGGACGAAAGGAAGAAAGAAATGGAAACGGAGGGAGAACGCGAAATCCGAACCTGTGATAAGCGATTTCTACTCTATTTCTTCGTGAAATTGATCTCTAAGCTAGATGTAACAATTCTAGCGGAGTAATTTTTGTTGTGGGAGCCGTTTTACGACGTTTTCAAAACTTGAGGTTTTGACCCAACGTGAATGAAAATCCGCTAGAAAGGTAGAAAAACGCTCCCTGGACTGTTGGGACCCAGAATATGTGGTTAGATTTTATTTCATGATTTTTGGGGACCGTTTGACAATTCTAATACAATTTACATCTTTCGGATGAATAGTAAAGAATGAATAGTGAATAGTGAATAGTGAATAGTATTGTGAATAGTGAATAGTGAATACGACTATGAATAATGAATAGTGAATAGTACTGTAAACAGTAATGTGAACAATGATTTGAAATCATTGATTCGTAGAGAACTGAATTCCGGACGTTTCGATACTAAGATCGTGATTTTTGGATATGATTTGATATTTTTAGTAGCTAACGATATGATAAATGATGCGTATCATGATAATCTATGGTAATTTCAGTGTTTAAATTGAGAGCTTAAGGGCATGGATAAGCGCTCTTGAGGAAGCAATATTGTTGCTCGATTTTAGAGGTTGGCTTAGAAAACCCGTGTAACCACTGTGAGTATAGTTTTTTTGATTTGGTTCTTGTATGACATTGTAGGCATATAAAATGTTTGATTGGATTCATGTGATATGTATATATAATGCATTGAGTTTTATGGATCATGCAAACTGATTTTAGCACTTGGAGTTTGTAATGATGTCATTTTGTTAGGAATTAGACCCGGATGAGGTTTTGCGAGTCCTCATTGTCAGTAGGTCTGTCCTAAAAAGGGTTGTGATCCTTGAAATGACTGTGAATTGGGTAATGAGAGGCTATGGCTACTTTGTAACGGCCATACAAGGGTTAGAACGCTCTCTTGCCTTGCGGAGGAGGGAGATTGTGCATTATGTTATTGAAAACTCATGCAATTTATGATGTTGACATGTACAATATATTCGTTGAATGATGCATGTGTTGAATAAGTGTTTGAAACGATTTTAAATGTCATATTTCTCTAAATGTATATAATTGCCATCTCAAGAACTATATTCACTGAGCTGTTGTTTGCTCACCCCATTCCTCCAATATTTCAGGTATTGAGTCGAAGGGAAAAGGAAAAATCTGTGAGTGATAATCACGTGAACCTTCGTCTGGTACGTGTATGTATGCTTGGAGGAAATAGATTATATTTTTGTTATTTTGATATGTATAATTATCACACACTGTATATATGTAATAGCACCTAGATGGGTTGTGTGGTAATATTATAGAATGCTTGGGATGATGAACTGAGATAATCATAGATATTTATCAGGTGAGAATTTAATTTGTGGAATGAATGGAATGATTATAGAGAGCTATATTGGATTTGATTTGTGGTATATTAAAAAATAAATAAATTTACTGTAACTATTGGGACTTATTGTGAGACTACGTGAAGGCTGACAGTGTATTATATATTGTATATGGTTATGTACAGTGTATAGTACAATGTGCCGGTCATGACGTCAGCCTACGTCAGGGGCGTCGTGACAATATTGGTATCAGAGCCCACGTTTAGGATTAAAAGCCTAAAAGATTAAAAGCTTTAGTATCTTATATTTGTTTTATGGGTTTATGTACGGGTAAATCACGTATCTATAAAGATTGAGTAATTGGATTGTCTGACTTATATGCTCCTTTATCTCTGTGAATGGCAGATTGAAAGGGAAGTATCAGGCAATCATGGATCCACAAGAAGAAAGGTTAACGAAACTGGAAGAAATGGTTATAGCTCAGCAGAGACAAAATGCTGAGATGATGCGTATGGTGACACGTCTTCAGGATAATTTACAGGGGCCTCCAGCACCTGTAGTACCCGAGGTTGGCGCCAGTAGTGCGGGTGCGTCTGCAGAGCGACCTATGCCAGTGCAGGAGACAGTAGAAACTCATGATGATATAAATGAAACTCACAGATACGAAGATGTGATGAAAGCATTTAAGAGACGTGAACCGCCTATATTTGATGGCAGTCTAGAGTTAGAGGTTGCTAAGGATTAGCTTATGCGGATAGAAGCTATATTTGAGGACATGCATGCACTGGATAAGGACAAGATTAGACTTGCTCGATTTAAATTTTCGAGTAAGGTTGAGAGATGGTGGCAGACAATAGGCCGAGCTCAAGGACCCATAGATACGTGGGATAAGTTTAAAGAAGTATTCTACAAGACTTACTATCCCCCGTCTGAGGTTGATAAAAGGCATAAGCAATTTATAGAATTGAAGCAGGGGAACATGTGTAACACCCCGTAAATTTAATTAAATACATACGTTGAAGTCTGCGTATATCGAGATGTATAATACACGTATTTTATACGTATGAGCTAAATATACGCGTGTATGATTAGTAAATAAATAAAATTATGAGATGAAGATGATATATATGGGATCATCCTATAAAAAAAAATGGAGTTGAATTAAATTGATTAATTTATGGGATTGGTTAATTAAAAATGTGGATTGGAGTATGATTTAATGGCTTGATGAATAGTATGATGAAAACATGTGAAATAAGTGAATTGAGTTGATGGTACATGGTTTAATCAATTAAATGGATTAATTTAGGGGGTGAGTTGGTTAATTATTGAGCATGAGGGTATGGGATCATTTTGATATAAAATAATTATTTTCTCCTTTCTCATCTCAAGCTCTCATACGTTAAAAATAAAAAATAAAAGAGAATAAAAAAATGTGTAAAAACAAGAAAAGAAGATTGATGAGTGGAGTTGCAAAAGAAACAATAAAAAAAATATAAAAAGAAAAGAAAAGAGATGAAAGTAGTGGAGTTGCAAAAGAAAGGAATAAAAAATGAAGAAGAGAGAGAAGACGTGAGTGGTGAATGAAGGAAAGAAGAAAGAATAAAAAAAAAGAAATGAAATAGGAAGATGAAGAGTTGCAGAAAGAGAAGAAGAACCAGAGAGCGAGAGAACGGAGAGAAAGAAAAGAAAAAAAAAAGGGATGCGAGATTTTCATCGAATCGAGACCCACGGTAAGCGATTTCTACTTTATTTCTTCGTGAAATTGATCTCTAAGCTAGATGTAACAATTCTAGCGGAGTAATTTTTGTTGTGGGAGCCGTTTTACGGCATTTTCAAGAATTTAGGTTTTGGACCCAACGTGAATGAAACTCCGCTAGAATGGTAGAAAATGCTCCCTGGACTGTTAGAAACCCGAATATGTGGTTAGATTCAATTTTATGATTTTTGGAGCTGTTGGACAATTTTAATACAATATACATCTTTCGGATGAATAGTAAAAATAAATGGTAATAGTAAATAGTGACTAGTAAATGTAAATAGTAAATAGTAATAGTAATAGTAAATAGTGAATAGTAAATAGTGAATAGTGAATAGTAAATGTGAATAGTGAAAATAAATAGTGAATAGTGAATAGTAAATAGTAAAAATGAATAGTAAAAATGAATAGTAATAGTGAATAGTGAAAATGAATAGTGAAAGTGAATAGTGAAAATGAATAGTATTGTGAACAGTGATGTGCATCCAATGAAACTCCGGTTTGAGATCACAGAATCATAGAGAACTGAATTCCGGACGTTTCGATGCTAAAATTGTGATTTTTGGATATGAGGTGATAGTTTTAGTAACTAAGTATATGGTGTCGTGAAAATCTATTTTCACTGTTCTTTCTTTTGAAAATATCTAGATTGACCACAGAAACGAGATAGTAGTTTCTTCAACTGCTTATGAGTCCTAAATGGATTTATTATTCGTGATTTGAAGTGAGTTGAGAAATGAAAGATGTAAATAGATATGAATACAAGAAATTGAATTATGGAGTGATTATGACAGGTTAAATTCGTTGGATTTAACTTGGAGCTGGACTCGAAAGCGACGATGATTGGGTTTAAGTTGAACGTGCTGTACTGTGAGTATAGTTTTCTTGATTTGGTTCTTGTATGGCATTGTACGCATATAAACTGTTTGATTGTACGCATGTGATATTATATATAAGGCATTGAGTTTTATGGATCATGCAAACTAATTTTAGCATTGGAGTTTGTAATGATGAGGCTTTGCGATTCCTCATTGTCATTTCGTTAGGTCTGTCCTAACAAGGGTTGCGATCCTTGAAATGACTGTTACTTGGGTAATGAGATGTTGTGGCTACCTTGTAACGGCCATACAAGGGTTAGACCCGCTCTCGTGCCTTGCGGAGGAGGGAGATTGTGTGAATTGGGTCATGAGAAGTTGTGTCTACCTTGTACGACCATACAAGGGTTAGACCCGCTCTCTTGCCTTGCGGAGGAGGGAGATTGTGCATTATGATATTGAAAATCATGAAATTTATGTTGTTGGCATGTATAATATATTTGTTGAATGATGCATGTGTTGAATAAGTGTTTGAAATGATTTTAAATGTCATATTTCTCTAAATGCATATAATTGTCATCTCAAGAACTATATTCACTGAGCTGTTGTTTGCTCACCCCATTTCCTCCAATCTTTCAGGTATTGAGTCGAAGGGAAAAGAAATTTGTCTGGTATGTGTATGTATGCTTGGAGGAAATAAATATTATTTACGTTATTTTGATATGTATAATTATCACACACGATATATATGTAATATCACCTAGATGGGTTGTGTGGTAAGATTATATAATGCTTGGGATGATGAAATGAGATGATCATAGATATTTAGTTGGTGAGAATTTCATTTGTGGAATGAATGGAATCAATGTGAATGGAATGATCATCTTTATATATATGGAATTTGATTTGATGTGTGGTATATAAAAAAAAATATTCTGTACATTTTGGGAATGTTTGTGAGAGTACGTGAAGGCTGACAGTGTATTATATATTGTATATGGGTTTGTACAGTGTATAGTACGCTGTGCCGGTCATGACGTCAGCCTACGTCAGGGGCGTCGTGACAATATTGGTATCAGAGCCTTAAGTTTAAATTCTTAAAAAGATAAAAGCTTTATGATATTATGATTGATTGTATGGGTATACATATGGGTAGTACCATTATGTTGAGCCTAAATCCAATATGTTATCTTGACTGAGAATCACCTGTGTCAGTGAATTCCAGATTTGGAAAAGAATAGTCAAGATGAATAATGGAAATTGCTGGTCACGAAAGGATCAGAAGGCTGAAAGAAAAAGAGCTGGATGTAATCCAGTGATAATAAATGACATAGCTTATATATGGCTAGTAACTACCCAACAACAACGAAATGCACAACTTATGAGCTTGTGGCAAAGTTGTAATGTGAGAAAGACAGAGGCTTGAATCATTGATAGCTCCAGATGTGGGTGCCAATGGTGTGAGTATTTCTGTAAAAACAGACTGAAGTCAAACTAAAATAAATAGAAGGTCTCAATGATAAGCCAGATGGAATGAAAAGATATGCGAAAGTGATGGAAACGTTCAGGAGAATAAACTCTCTTAACGTAACTGGCAGTCTGATAGTAGGCGGAATAAAGAATTTGCGACTTTGAGTGGAGACCATCTTAGAGAATGATTAAGTCTCTGAAAATGATAGTGCAAGTTAGCTAAGTTTAAGCTAACTGATGATAAGAGAGTATAAAAATTTGGTTAAGGACTCCTGAGATGATTAAGGAATGAGATTAATTAAAGAAGCGATTTTATAAGAGCTTCTATCATCATGTTGAAATTGATTTAGGGCATGAAAAAGTTTATCTTATTAAAATGAAAGGACATGCCTAACCATAAATACAAACATGAAGTAAATAGACTGGTATAGTTGATGTTTGGAATGGTCACGATGGATACTCTGAGCATGATAAAGATCTGGAATAAATGTTATACAACAGATTTGATAATTGTTGGGTTATAAATATATGCGCAGGTTGTGAGGCAGACTATAAATTTTGGGTCAGCAAAAGCTGCAGTGAAAATGTGAACCCCAGAAATAGTAAGATAGCTTGCACTGTCGTTAGAAGCCGAGTCATCAACACCAATGTTAGGTAAAAAGAGAAATAAGGAATGTACGGAAATGTTGGGGGCAATAATATGAAATTGAAGATAAGTGAAACATTGAGTAAGGTTGAGATGTTGGCAATATTGGGTCAGATACTAACCCAATGAAAATGGAAAAAAGGGAAATGATGTTAACGAATTATGAAAATCAGAAGTGGTTTCCATTGCCTGAGCATGAGTCACATACTGAGTAAATTGTATCTCACTCCAGTTAGTCGATATGGAATGTCTCAAGATTTTTATCAATGTGACTCCACCAGATTTTAGAGAATAAATGCAAGTAAATACAAGACCAGATCCAAAGATTAGTAAGACCTTGATCACAGGTATGATCAACATTTTGTGATTGTGTATAATCTGATGTATTGTTGGATCTACCTGGTTTTGTACCTCTAGTGATATGGTAGACATATTGTATTATCTGCTGTTATAATGATATATCATTAATTGTGAGTATGTCTACAGGAGAAAGAATTTACCAGGATATGGTTAACAAATATTATGTGGAATAAATATGAGGGTCATCAAGTAATTATGGACTTTAGAATATGACATTGTTGGAAGTGGATGCTTTGTGGGTATGATTGGCTGGTCACTTCTCATGCCGGGTGGACCGTCGCTCAGAAAAGAAGTAATATTCTGAATAAGTGGGAAATTCTCATTTTGAATCTCGAGGAATTTATACCCTCAAAATCTTCGATCTAAGATAAGCTAGTTATTGACGAGGACATGGAAAATATGGCTAGTACAAAGCCATTTAGAGTAACATAATAAGGCATGCAGTTGATTTAAAATTCCTGTGGTGAGCAGGTATATTGGTGTATTCTCTGATGAATTATTCAAATTGCCACCTGGACAGGAGATTGATAGCATATAAAACTGATGCCAGTATAAGATGTATCTCAATTCCTTCATATAAAGAGTACCTGAGGAATTGTGAGGATTTAAGGTGTATGTAAACGTGTTAATGAGCAAAAGATTTATTGCCCTTGATATGCCACCTTGGAGAGCATTTGTGATGAAATATGTTTAAGTATGAATTACGGTTAACTGAGCAGGGTGACAACAAAGAATGAATATCCTTTAATTTGGAGATCTAGGCACCATCAGATAAGAATTCGAGAAAAGGATGTAATGCAGACTGTTGTAAGACAAGATATGGGTAATATGAAATGTTGGTATCCTTGATTAATGTGTCAATCACGTTATATGATTGATGCAGTGGGTATATGAACCATATCTTGAGTACATAGTCTTCGATGATGATATATGAAATTGTCCCAAGAAAAATGAGAGGAGCATGAATAGCACCTCGAAATTATCTTGTAGTCACTGAGAGAGCACCGATGGAGTGCCAAGCCCGGTGAATATGAGTTTTGAATATAAAGGAGATGTGAATTTTTGGATCACGTGACTAGTATAAATAGTATCTTCAAGGATGCTGGGAATGTTAAAGTGATCATAGAACTATTAAAACTGATTTAAATGATGGAAATCAGAATTTATCTGGTCTTGGTAGTATGTTATAGAAAGTGCGTGGAAAGATCCTTGAAGCTATCTGTTCCACTCACGAAACGAAGCCAGATGAATGCTCTAAAATGTGTTGACCGTTGTGCATGGGGAAGCTCTCACAGTATTAAATGTTGTGACTAGTTTCAGAACCTGGAAGTAATTGTGATTGATGAATATCACGTCCAGATCTGGGTTGTGGATTGATACAAAAGAATATGTTAATTACTTGTGTCTCCATATATTTCGCGAATAACTATCCTGAGAGTGTCTAGTACTTTGTTGGTAGTTATTTTGACATAATGAGAGCATTGCCTCTATAATAAAAAGGTTACACTATTTTCAGATTTTAAGAGTCTGAAGTAATTATTTGAACGGAAAGAAACTGAATATGAGGTAATAAATGTGGCAGTAATTCCCGAAGGATTTGATTTTATATTGACTTATTATCCTGGGAAAGGCCAATATGTTGCTGAGGCATTGAGCAGGAAACAGGCTGAAACTGGAGTAGTAACTATCAGTGAGGCCATAAATGGAGATTGTTTGTGAGTGAGAGTTACAGTTATGAGTGTACTCTCTATTACTCCATGTGTTGATATTTGCGCTCGAATGCATATTCAGCTGATTGATACTCATATTCAGAGAGTAAATTTATGATGAGACGAGTATGATATTAGTATGAAAGATTATAGATTGTGTTAAATGAAGATGGGATTCAAATGGTATCTTATGGGTTATGGGTAGATATGATACCATCTGGATGACCATTAGTGGACTGATAAGTCTGCGTATTCTTCCAATGAACACCATAATTCTTTTGATAGACTGAGCAGATTGTATATGTGTGAGATATGGAGATTTGATGGGAGTACTCAGATATTTGTCATGTCGGATTAAGATCCGAAGATTGTGTCGAGATCTAATATATGATGCAGACTCGTTTTGGTACTCATCTCCTTCTCAATGAGATATTTTCCTCTCAGACTGGTTGACAGACTGAGAGAGTGAATGCTTGCGAGCATGCTCAGGTTTGATATACTTGAATTTTGGTGGAAGTTGGAAGGAATGTTGTATTTGTGTAAACTTATGTGTCTAAACAACTATGATAATAACATAATTATGGCACTCTAAAGGTTTAATAATAAGCCGTATAGATCTCCAACTTGTGAATTGAAAGTGTGGAGTTATTGTTATTGGTGCCAGAAGATATTAGTACATACACAAGGTTTGTATATCGACCTTGAAATTTATTGTGGCTGACTCAGTTTTGCTAAGGGTCTTACCACAAAAAGGCAAAATGAGATTTGGAATGAAAAGAAAGCTCGCACCGGGAATTGTTGGACCAGTAGAAATCCTTGATAGGATAAGTCCATTGGCTTACCGATTTGCTCTACTGTCACAGTTGATAAGTGTGCGGAATAGTGTCTATCTATTGATGTTGAGAAAATGTCATTCAGATTCCATAGATGTTATGGATATAATTCAACTCTAAGTTGGGGAGGATACCACATATCAAGAAGAGCAAACATGGAAGCATAATATAAAATGCGGGAGCAGTTTTCTGGGAGTGAGTATCACTTGAGGAATCGTCCTTTCTAAATTTCGAGGACGAAATTCCTTAAGTTGGGGAGATTGTAACACCCCGTAAATTTAATTAAATACATACGTTGAAGTCTGCGTATATCGAGATGTATAATACACGTATTTTATACGTATGAGCTAAATATACGCGTGTATGATTAGTAAATAAATAAAATTATGAGATGAAGATGATATATATGGGATCATCCTATAAAAAAAAATGGAGTTGAATTAAATTGATTAATTTATGGGATTGGTTAATTAAAAATGTGGATTGGAGTATGATTTAATGGCTTGATGAATAGTATGATGAAAACATGTGAAATAAGTGAATTGAGTTGATGGTACATGGTTTAATCAATTAAATGGATTAATTTAGGGGGTGAGTTGGTTAATTATTGAGCATGAGGGTATGGGATCATTTTGATATAAAATAATTATTTTCTCCTTTCTCATCTCAAGCTCTCATACGTTAAAAATAAAAAATAAAAGAGAATAAAAAAATGTGTAAAAACAAGAAAAGAAGATTGATGAGTGGAGTTGCAAAAGAAACAATAAAAAAAATATAAAAAGAAAAGAAAAGAGATGAAAGTAGTGGAGTTGCAAAAGAAAGGAATAAAAAATGAAGAAGAGAGAGAAGACGTGAGTGGTGAATGAAGGAAAGAAGAAAGAATAAAAAAAAAGAAATGAAATAGGAAGATGAAGAGTTGCAGAAAGAGAAGAAGAACCAGAGAGCGAGAGAACGGAGAGAAAGAAAAGAAAAAAAAAAAGGGATGCGAGATTTTCATCGAATCGAGACCCACGGTAAGCGATTTCTACTTTATTTCTTCGTGAAATTGATCTCTAAGCTAGATGTAACAATTCTAGCGGAGTAATTTTTGTTGTGGGAGCCGTTTTACGGCATTTTCAAGAATTTAGGTTTTGGACCCAACGTGAATGAAACTCCGCTAGAATGGTAGAAAATGCTCCCTGGACTGTTAGAAACCCGAATATGTGGTTAGATTCAATTTTATGATTTTTGGAGCTGTTGGACAATTTTAATACAATATACATCTTTCGAATGAATAGTAAAAATAAATGGTAATAGTAAATAGTGACTAGTAAATGTAAATAGTAAATAGTAATAGTAATAGTAAATAGTGAATAGTAAATAGTGAATAGTGAATAGTAAATGTGAATAGTGAAAATAAATAGTGAATAGTGAATAGTGAATAGTAAAAATGAATAGTAATAGTGAATAGTGAAAATGAATAGTGAAAGTGAATAGTGAAAATGAATAGTATTGTGAACAGTGATGTGCATCCAATGAAACTCCGGTTTGAGATCACAGAATCATAGAGAACTGAATTCCGGACGTTTCGATGCTAAAATTGTGATTTTTGGATATGAGGTGATAGTTTTAGTAACTAAGTATATGGTGTCGTGAAAATCTATTTTCACTGTTCTTTCTTTTGAAAATATCTAGATTGACCACAGAAACGAGATAGTAGTTTCTTCAACTGCTTATGAGTCCTAAATGGATTTATTATTCGTGATTTGAAGTGAGTTGAGAAATGAAAGATGTAAATAGATATGAATACAAGAAATTGAATTATGGAGTGATTATGACAGGTTAAATTCGTTGGATTTAACTTGGAGCTGGACTCGAAAGCGACGATGATTGGGTTTAAGTTGAACGTGCTGTACTGTGAGTATAGTTTTCTTGATTTGGTTCTTGTATGGCATTGTACGCATATAAACTGTTTGATTGTACGCATGTGATATTATATATAAGGCATTGAGTTTTATGGATCATGCAAACTAATTTTAGCATTGGAGTTTGTAATGATGAGGCTTTGCGATTCCTCATTGTCATTTCGTTAGGTCTGTCCTAACAAGGGTTGCGATCCTTGAAATGACTGTTACTTGGGTAATGAGATGTTGTGGCTACCTTGTAACGGCCATACAAGGGTTAGACCCGCTCTCGTGCCTTGCGGAGGAGGGAGATTGTGTGAATTGGGTCATGAGAAGTTGTGTCTACCTTGTACGACCATACAAGGGTTAGACCCGCTCTCTTGCCTTGCGGAGGAGGGAGATTGTGCATTATGATATTGAAAATCATGAAATTTATGTTGTTGGCATGTATAATATATTTGTTGAATGATGCATGTGTTGAATAAGTGTTTGAAATGATTTTAAATGTCATATTTCTCTAAATGCATATAATTGTCATCTCAAGAACTATATTCACTGAGCTGTTGTTTGCTCACCCCATTTCCTCCAATCTTTCAGGTATTGAGTCGAAGGGAAAAGAAATTTGTCTGGTATGTGTATGTATGCTTGGAGGAAATAAATATTATTTACGTTATTTTGATATGTATAATTATCACACACGATATATATGTAATATCACCTAGATGGGTTGTGTGGTAAGATTATATAATGCTTGGGATGATGAAATGAGATGATCATAGATATTTAGTTGGTGAGAATTTCATTTGTGGAATGAATGGAATCAATGTGAATGGAATGATCATCTTTATATATATGGAATTTGATTTGATGTGTGGTATAAAAAAAAAAATATTCTGTACATTTTGGGAATGTTTGTGAGAGTACGTGAAGGCTGACAGTGTATTATATACTGTATATGGGTTTGTACAGTGTATAGTACGCTGTGCCGGTCATGACGTCAGCCTACGTCAGGGGCGTCGTGACAACATGTCTGTGAGAGAAGATGAATATGAGTTCAATAGGCTAGCCTTGTTTGCCCCTGAGATGGTTTAAACAGATCTGATGCGAATGAAGAGGCTCGGGGAAGGATTTAATGACCCAATCAATAAAGGTTTAGCTCTTGCTGGTGTTCAAACATATGATCAGGCAGTGCGACAGGCACTGGATTATGAGACAGTGGAGATGACAGATAGGCCAGCATGGGCAACGCCCACATCACAGGCAGGTATAGAGCAGCAGGTACCCTATCAGGGTTCGAGAAAGCAGAGATGGGACAGAAAATGGTGGGGTGAACAGAAAAAGGCAAAGATAGTTGAGAGACCTACTGCTATGGAAATTCCAGTTACTCCTCTAGCAGCAATGCTACCACCACCGGCAGGCAGAATATCACAGTCTGTTACGAGGCGACCGACACAGAGATCGTCGGTTCGGGCACCGTGGCCGCATAGGGGAACAAGCAGTCAGAGTGGTTGGCGTTCCATGTCAGGCACTGCATCGCAGACAGCTTCATCTGCATATCGCCCTCTTTTCACATGCTATCGATGTGGAACAAGGGACATAAAGCGTACCAGTGTCCTTTTTAGTCAGCCCCGCAGACTCCAACAAATCCATCTGCTACTGTTACTATTCCCACGCCTGTCAGAGGGCAAGCCAGGGCTGTTACAGAGCCAGATCCAGAGGCGAACAAGAACTTGGTGGAAGGTATGCTTTCTATTTGCGACACTATGATGTATGTGTTAATTGATGCTGGATCCACCTTGTCATTTATTGCTGCCCACATGGTAGATAGGTTGCATTTAACTCCTGTTAGGATTAGTATACCGTTGGTTCTGAGTACTGCAGCAGGAGACTGAATCTACCCAAATATGTTGTGTGAAAAATGTGTGGTCAAATATGCGGATCATGAAATGATTGTGAATCTTAGGGTTTTAGAATTCCTGGAATTTGATGCTATACTGGGTATGGATTGATTGGTTGCCTATCATGTCCATGTGGATTGCTTTGATAAGAAAGTAGTCTTTCAAATACCAGGACAACCCGCATTTCTTTATAGTGGCAAGACGTGTTTAAACTCTCCTACTCGAGGCAGGATGGCCATTAATGCAGAGATAGGGATGTTGGCTAGTATAAAGCCAGTAAATGAAATGGACTTAGGCGTTCAGATAGCAGATATTCTTATAGTATGTGAGTACCCAGATGTTTTTCCAGAGGATTTACCAGGATTACCACCAGGACGGGAAATTGATTTTATTATTGAACTGATACCTGCTACAAAGCCTATTTCAATTCCACCCTATCGAATGGCGCCAAAGGAGTTACAGGAACTCAAGGTGCAATTAGAGGAGTTGATGGCAAAAGGGTTTATTACCTAGAGTATGTCACCATGGGGCGCTCCTGTCCTGTTTGTGAAGACGAAGGATGACAGCTTGAGGTTATGCATTGATTATAGACAGCTGAACAGGGCGACAGTGAAAAATAAGTATCCTTTACCCCGTATCGATGATTTATTCGATCAGTTGAATGGTGCTAAATTTTTCTCTAAAATTGATTTAAGATCTGGATACCATCAGCTAAGAATACGGGAAGAGGATGTACCAAAGACTGCGTTTAGAACTCGGTATGGTCACTATGAGTTTCTTGTTATGCCCTTTGGACTGATCAATGCCCCAGCCATGTTTATGGATTTGATGCAAAAGGTCTTCAGACCATATCTGGATCAGTTCATTATTGTGTTTATTGATGATATACTCATTTATTCCAAAACTCAAGAGGATCATGAGCAACACCTCCGCATCACTTTGCAAACACTGAGAGAGCGTCGGTTGTATGCTAAATTCAGTAAATGCGAGTTTTGGATACATGAGGTGAGATTTTTAGGTCATGTGGTTAGTGCAGAAGGTATTTCTGTTGATTCTGCTAAGGTCGAGGCAATCATAAAGTGGTCAAGACCAACCACAGTGACTGAGATCCGTAGTTTTCTGGGTCTCGCTGGTTATGACCGAAGATTTGTGGAAGGCTTTTCCCAATTGGCTTCCCCACTCATAAGGCTGACTCAGAAAAATGTGTCATTTGTGTGGACTTCTGCATGTGAGGATGCTTTCATTGAGTTGAAGAAGAAACTAACTACTACTCCAGTTTTAGTACTCCCAGAACCTGGAAAGGAGTTGGTGATTTACACCGATGCATCACATGTAGGTTTGGGATGTGTATTGATGCAAGAGGGTAGAGTGATTGCTTATGCATCCAGACAACTGAAGATACATGAGAAGAACTACCCTGTGCATGATTTAGAACTAGCAAATTTTGTATTTGCATTGAAATTGTGGAGACATTACCTCTATGGGAAAAAGTTCACACTGTACTCAGACCATAAAAGTCTGAAATATTTGTTTGACCAGAAAGAGTTGAATATGAGACAACGTAGATGGTTAGAATTCCTAAAAGATTATGATTTCACGTTAGAATATCATCCTGGAAAGGCCAACGTCGTAGCTGATGCATTGAGCCGAAAACGGGTTGAGACCCAGGTGGTAGCTTGTCAGATGGCCCAGGAGTGGCGACTTTTAGAGAGAGCGACTATGATGAGTGTTCTCTCCATGGCTCCACACGTTGACATTTGTGCTCAGATGCATATACAGGTGACAGATTCGTCTATTCAAAAGATTAAAGATATGCAGCAGCATGATCCTGATCTTGGTATGTATGAGTCTTGGGCAAATAGTGCAGATAGGTCTGATTGGCAGAGAGGTCCAGATGGTGTCCTGTGTTATCAGGGGAGATTATGGGTACCTGTAGATAGGGCATTGAGGGCTGAGATATTAGAGAAAGCACACAAATCTCAGTATACAATTCACCCAGGATCTACAAAAATGTATCATGATATGAAGAGAACAGTATGGTGGTATGGGATGAAGAAAGATATAGCTGAGTATGTGCGGAATTGTGAGGTGTGTCAGCAAGTGAAAGCTAAACATCAGAGACCAGGAGGTCAGATGCAACCATTATCTATTCCAGAATGGAAATGAGAGCATATCACGATGGACTTTATCACAGGACTGCTCAGATCCCAGGGTAGATTTGACGCCATCTGGGTAATAGTTGACAGATTGACTAAATCTGCACACTTTCTTCCAATGACCACTAAAGACTCGATTGATAGACTGAGCAGCTTGTATGTGCGGAAGATTGTCAGGTTGCATGGTATACCTATTTCTATTGTGTCGGATAGAGATCCGCGGTTCACATCGAGCTTTTGGCAGGCCATGCAGGCCCGATTTGGTACTCATCTCCGCTTTAGTACAACATTTCATCCTCAGACTGAGAGGGTGATTCAGATGCTGGAAGACATGCTCAGATCGTGTAGTTTAGAGTTTGGTGGGACTTGGAGTGAAAGTTTACCATTGTGTGAGTTTGCTTATAATAACAGCTATCAGGCCAGTATTGGCATGACACCTTATGAAGCTTTGTATGGTAGGCCGTGCAGATCTCCGACTTGTTGGTATGAGGTTGGAGAATCACAGTTGTTGGGACTGAAAGTTGTTATTGATCACACTGAGTAGGTTAAACAGATCAGACATAGACTGAAAGCTGCCCAAGACCGACAGAAGAGTTATTTTGATAACCGCCACAGACCTTTAGAGTTTGTAGTAGATGACCTCATGTTGCTTAAAGTCTCGCCACGAAAAGGTCAGATGCGGTTTGGGGTGAAAGGAAAATTATCACATCGCTTTATTGGACCGTTTAAAATCACAGAGAGGATTGGTCCATTAGCATACCGGATTGCTTTGCCTCCTCAATTAGTCGGTGTTCATGCTGTGTTTCATATTTCTATGTTGAGAAAATATCATACAGACCCGACGAAGTATCCACCCTCGACACATTTTTTAGATGTAACACAGTTACAAGTTGGGGAGGATGCTACATATGAAGAGAAGCCCATTCAGATTCTTGATAGGAAGGTTCAACAATTGCGAAATAAAGCAATTCCTTTGGTCAGAGTCAAATGGCAGTTTCATGATAATGAGGAACAGACTTGGGAACGCGAGGACTGGATGAGGGAGACATTTCCTGATCTCTTTACCACTTGAGGTACATTTCTCCTTATCTGTGAAATTTCGACGAAATTCTTTAAGTTGGGGAGATTGTCACACCCCGTACTTTTAATTATACATCTACGTTGAGAAATACGTAAACGTACGCGTATACGAACGTAGGAGTTAAACGTATATGTGTATAAACCTACCTAAATTAAGTAGATTTGCATTCTTAAATGTCATCTTATCAGTAGATTATAAGATGATTATAAGATAAGATATAGATTAGGATAAGATGATATACATTAGTATTATAATATTTCATTCTTTTATCAAATTCTCTCACCTTTCTCTCTCACGTCATTCTCTCACTTTTTCTCATTCTCTCACCTTCTCTCTCACACATTAAACAAAAAGAATAAAAAAAGTAAACAAAAAAGAAGTTGCAAAAGAAAGAGAAGGAGAAGGAGAAGTGCAGAACGAGAGAAAGGAAAGGACGGAAGGAAGAAAGAAATGGAAACGAAGGGAGAACACGAAATCCGAACCTGTGATAAGTGATTTCTACTCTATTTCTTCGTGAAATTGATCTCTAAGCTAGATGTAACAATTCTAGCGGAGTAATTTTTATTGTGGGAGCCGTTTTACGACATTTTCAAAACTTGAGGTTTTGACCCAACGTGAATGAAAATCCGCTAGAAAGGTAGAAAAACGCTCCCTCGACTGTTGGGACCCCGAATATGTGGTTAGATTCCATTTCATGATTTTTGAAGACCGTTTGACAATTTTAATATAATTTAGGTCTTTCGGATGAATAGTAAAGAATGAATAGTGAATATGCATAGTGAATAATACTGTAAATAGTGAATAGTATTGTGAATAGTGAATAGTTCTGTGAACAGTGATGTGAACAATAATTTGGAATCATTGATTCGTAGAGAACTGAATTCCGGACGTTTCGATACTAAGATTGTGATTTTTGGATATGATTTGATATTTTTAGTCGCTAACGATATCATAAATGATGCGTCTCATGATAATCTATGGTAATTTCAGTGTTTAAATTGAGAGCTTAAGGCATGGATAAACGCTCTTGAGGAAGCAATATTGTTGCTCGATTTTAGAGGTTGGCTTAGAAAACCCGTGTAACCACTGTGAGTATAGTTTTCTTGATTTAGTTCTTGTATGGCATTGCACGCATATAAAATGTTTGATTGGATGGATGTGATTTGTATATATAATGCATTGAGTTTTATGGATCACGCAAACTAATTTTAGCACTTGGAGTTTGTAATGATGTCATTTCGTTAGGAATTAGACCCGGATGAGGTTTTGCGAGTCCTCATTGTCAGTAGGTCTGTCGTAACAAGGGTTGCGATCCTTGAAAATGACTGTGAATTGGGTAATGAGAGGTTGTGGCTACCTTGTAACGGCCATACAAGGGTTAGACCGCTCTCTTGCCTTGCGGAGGAGGGAGATTGTGCATTATGTTATTGAAAACTCATGCAATTTATGATGTTGACATATACAATATATTCGTTGAATGATGCATGTGTTGAATAAGTGTTTGAAACGATTTTAAATGTCATATTTCTCTAAATGTATATAATTGCCATCTCAAGAACTATATTCACTGAGCTGTTGTTTGCTCACCCCATTCCTCCAATATTTCAGGTATTGAGTCGAAGGGAAAAGGAAAAATCCGTGAGTGATAATCAAGTGAACCTTCATCTGGTACGTGTATGTATGCTTGGAGGAAATAGATTATATTTTTGTTATTTTGATATGTATAATTATCACACACTGTATATATGTAATATCACCTAGATGGGTTGTGTGGTAATATTATAGAATGCTTGGGATGATGAACTGAGATAATCATAGATATTTATCAGGTGAGAATTTAATTTGTGGAATGAATGGAATGATTATAGAGAACTATATTGGATTTGATTTGTGGTATATTAAAAAAAGAAATTACTGTAACTATTGAGACTTATTGTGAGACTACGTGAAAGTTGACAGTGTATTATATATTGTATATGGTTATGTACAGTGTATAGTACAATGTGCCGGTCATGACGTCAGCCTACGTCAGGGGCGTCGTGACATGCACGATTAGATGGCTTGGTGAAAAGGAAACATAGAAGGCAAAATGCACTATTTTTTGTTGAAGAATATTCCAACCAGTTTGGGAATAACTTGTACCATGAAGGGAGAAACCGACGACCATTTTTATCTATATGCTCTGGCAAGTTCAAAGGAGTGGGTTTATAAGGTCCTAATTTGAGACAAGCACGACCCTAATTTGAGGCAAGCACGACGAACTTCATCACGTTCATTAACTGGATAATCTCATATACGTTTGCGTTTTCCAAGATCACGTTCCAAAGAAGATGAATTAAATTCTTCAATTCTTGGAGCTTTTATAGGACAAGACTTTAGAGTTCACATTCAACATTAGAAGTAGATGATTCTTGAGGTAGAGTTTGAATTTGAATGTGAGGTGTGGAAGAATCTATCGGAGCTCAGACTCAACTTTATCTTGAGAAGACCTCTTTTTGAAAAAAGAATCAATTGTCTTGTTGACCATGATTAACTTGAAATCATCATATTCATATCAAATCAACCATAAATCCATATATATTTCCAGTTCAGTAAATTTGGGGTCTAAAGACCCAAAACAAACACAAGAAGTCAAAATTTCAGTTCAATAAATTATGATGATAACTCTTGATTTTTATGCACCAATTCTTGCATAACATATTATACAATAACTATTGATTTTTGTTATGCTTAAATTATGTTCAGTCACTATTTTTTTAATGTATTCAAACTGCATTTTTATAAGCTATGGTTCAAACTCAAATCACCTTCTCATTCATATAATCATATTCATATTCATTGGATGTCAAAAATATAACTTTTGATTTTTTTTTATGCTCAAATCTATTCTCACTTTTTATTTTTTTATTTTTTTTAATTCTTTCAAGCTGTCAAATTTTTCTCAGCAACCAAAAAAGAAGAGTAAGAATTTAAAAATATAAAATCTCATAGTACCAAACAAAGAAATACAATAGTTATTAGTTCAAAGAGAAGAGAGTATGGAATATTGGTCACACCTTAAATTGGGTGTGGAATTAGAGGAATGTGAATGCGATGCGAGTCACGTAACTATGAGAGGAGGAAGACGAAAGAGGGCACAAATTCAAGGATGAAGCTTCAAGAACATGCACATGAAATTGAGAAGTCGATGATGAATGAGCTGAGGAGCAAGGAGCTTTAATTCTACTTTTTTTTTCTTTTCTTTTTTATCAATTCACATATGACAAAAAAACTTAACCCACAAGTTTCCCCTTTCTTTTCTTTAGCTTGTTAAAATAGAGGCGTTTTCACTTTTAATCATAGTTGTGGGCTGGTTATGTACCCAAAAAAGTAGTAGTAGGCTGGTTTTCTTTGATTTCTCTTGGACTTTTAAAACTTATAAGATAGCTCAAGTTTAGAGTGTAAATGTGGCCTATGTGGACATGAAATCAATTACATAAATTAGCTAATTGGGTTTTTTTTTTTTTTTTTTTTTTTTTAAATCTATAAGCTTGTTAATCTTTTAATAATAAGCCCATATATCTTTATTAATTAATATTATCTACTTTAATAATTTACAAAATATTAGTTAACTTAATGAAAATTTTAATTTTTTAATAAAGATAATAATTTTTTTCATGTTGAGGGGCGGTGTAAGAACTTGTAAAAAATTATTGTGGGGGGGGGGGGGGGGGGGCGAATAATAGTTGAGGGGCGGTGTAAGAACTTGTAAAAAATTATTGGGGGGGGGGGGGGGCGGGCGAATAATAATAATTTATCAATTTTATTTTATTTTTATAACATAGCATAGTTTTAAAGGGTTTTTTTCAGAAATGTTTCCACCACTGTTTTTAATCCTATAATTTCTTGAGCGTTGGATATGTATGTTATCAAATAATAGTTTCACAGTTTTTGTTATGCATGAATGGATTTATGAAATCTAATATAATAAAAGTAAAATATTGTAAACCATTGATACCTTCATTTAAAGCCCTCTATTAACACAAATTGTTGTTAATCCATAATTAAAGTATTTTATTAATTGATTAGATAAGTTATAATTATCATCTATAATTTTTTTGATGCTTATTTCTTTTGCTATTTCATGAACCATTTTTTTTTTCTTTGTAGACTTTTTTGACATGTTCTTAAATCAGAAAATTGTATTTTTTTCTTTATTTGAATGATTTTTCTGCAGTTGATATTCTATAATAGTGTAATTCTTAATCATTTTTTATTATTTTTATTATATAATCAATAGATTTCTTTCTTTTTTACAATTGATATCGAAATTTTATTGATTTTATCAATTATAATATTTGAAATGTTTTAGTATTTTTTTTAAAAAAATTCATGCATCCTGTGGGTTTTAAGCTTATAGATAGGGGTGATAATTTAACTCGAGGCCCATGGGCTTGACTCGGCCAACCATAAATGACTTGATCCAAACCTGGGCCTGACTATAATATGGGCCAGCCTGGCCCGGTCCCAAAACTTATTGGACGAGTTAAAGATCATATAGTTAGACTCGGCTGGGCCCGCTAACCCGGTCCCAAAGGCCCTGCAAGAAGGCTTGACCCAAAGGCCCGATCTTAGGCCCGATTACACATACACATATATATATATATATATATATATATTATATTTATTATAAAATAAATACATGTGTATGTGTAATATACTCTTAATTACAAATTTACATATACATATTGACATATATATATATATATATATGTGTGTGTGTGTGTGTGTGTGTGTGTGTGTGTAATTAAGAGTATATAAAATGAAAAAAATAAAACATAATTAAGATTGTGTTGTATAATTAAAGCATATATAGTATATATAATACATACTACATACATTGTGTCAAAAAAAAAATATTACACACACACATACACACACACACACACACACACACACACACACACACACATATATATATAAGAGTTCACAAAATGATAAAAAAGCATAATCAAGTGTGTTATTAGTTATTACAATTAAGAGTATATAAGGTGTGTGTAATATATATTTAATTAAGTCAATAGTGTTATATAATTAAGGGTATATATGTTGGGTCATCCAAGAGGGGGGGTGAATTGGGTGACATGGCCGGTTTTGACAAACTCTAATCTCTTTGTGGAAATCTTTTGATTAATTCAAGCAATGTACTCAAATCAATGTAAAATGCATAGTGAAAGATACTGAAAATAAATACAATGCACACAAAGAATTTTTACGTGGTTCGGAAATCCTTTTCCTACTCCACGCTTAGAGAAACCTTCTCTAGGATTTTACTATACCAGATTCACTTCAAGGGTGTGAACCAAACCGTTACAATGTCTTTTTCAAGATTCAAGACAAACATATCCTTTTCACAGGCTAAGGACAAACCACTAGTTCCTTTTTCAAGAGGTAAAGGAAAGCTGATATCCTTTTCGCGGGCTAAAGAAGAACCACCTGACCCTTTTCAAGATAAAGGGTGAAACTATACCTTGATTCCAATCTTGGAATCACAAGTGAAATTGAATCACTTTACTTGGTTTGTTTCAACCTTGAAACAATCCAAAATACTGAGAACAATTACAATGAAGCTCAAATCAAATATTCAACCAATACAACATATGAAAATCTTAGCTCAATGAGAGAGAGAGAGAGAGAGATTTTACAATGATTTTACTTTCCTTGGATAAGATTGCTCATCAAAAACGAGTTTGAGAATGCTTTAAATCATGCACGAAATGCAAGCTTTGAAATCAACTCATTTGGTTTCCAACACTTTGCTCAAGAATTTTCAAAACGTGAGAAATGGTTTGATTTTAGGAAATCATTCAATGCACTCACATTTTTGTCTCTCTTCTCTCGACATTAAAATGCTAGAGAAGGTGTATATATAGATTAGGAATAAGTACTAGCCGTTGGGAACCAAGATATAGCCGTTGGGAGGACAAAACTTGACTTTTCGGCCATTAAAAACACACCCAGAAAACCCAAAAACTTTGTAGTGCGATATAGCCTTCTATAGCCCGCTACTGCAGACAAACAAGGTCAATAGCCCGCTATAAGGGTCAATAGCACGCTATCGCTCTGTTTACTGCACTAGAGTTTTTGTAATTCGTTTCCCAACTTATCCTAAACCAAATATAGGCATATAATAACTTAAAATTTATGGAAAGAACATTCCGAATCCATTGGAACCATTTCCAAAGCCATCGGAGAAAGCTATCAAATATTTTGAATGGATTTATGTTTATTTGGGCATACTTTGAGTGTGAAAATTTGGGTTAACATAATATTTCAAAATTCTAAATTTATGGGCTTGTGTGGGCATCAAAGTATGATTGAAATAGATTTAGTTTGATGGTTGAAGTACTTTGAAATCAATGGTTAATCAATCAAACAAGATTTTGATGAAAACCAAAACAATTTTGATTATTTTGAAAATCTTTGTAGAAATATGGTTTTGATCAAAACAATTTCAAATATGATTCAAAAAAGTTTGAAATGATTTAAGAACATAAACTAAACATGTTTAAACATTTGAAATTCATTTTAGACAAAATCCAATGTATGCATGATACGTAAGAGAGAAATTGAGTAAACTAGAACCAAAGAAAGCTACATCCTAATTCTAGACTCACAAAGACTCTCAACCTCATAATTTCTTCTTTCCTTCAAGTTGTCCAAGCTTTGAATGTAGTTGATCCTTTGCTTTAATCCTTACTTTAAGAGACTTGAAGTACTTTGATCTTGTATTGGCTCTTCTTTGCTTATGGTGCTGAAACATACTTAGACAGAAACATTAGCACCATTTGTTATATTATTTGTTAGCATCAAAACACTTAGGAGAATGCCTAGTGGGAAACCACTTGGGCCAACAATCTCCCCCTTTTTTATGATAACAAAACAATATAAACTTGATAAACTTTAACATAAAAAAAGATACCTAGCATGATTATGATAAATGTGAAATATTACGAACACACTATCAACTCATATTGTTTATCAAGGTTCCATTTTCTCTCGCATTATCTCTCCTTTTTGATATCAACAAAAAGGATAAAAACAATCATCTAGATTCTCATGAAGAAAGTCCTATGACATAGGCATCAAAACACGAGAACTCCATCTTTCAAAAAGAGATAGAGGCTCCCCCTAAATCTATGCACTCAGCACTCAAGAATATTCATGATATATAATCAAGATTAAGCACACATGAATGCATAGTAGATGCCTACGTCAAGCGTCTCGCCCCGGCATTCCGCACGCCATTCCCTACGAGGTTGGTGGTCCGGGGGTGCAGGATCGCCACATAATCTTCTTCATATATGCATGACTCAAACATATTCATATTCAAGTATGCATGCTACATATCTCATATCTTTCACATGCATTAACTTGAAACCATGATTTAGGTTTCACATTTAGATTCTCATCTATGCCTAATATCATGAAAAGAGAATGCTTGAATGTTTACATCCTTTATGGATACTATTATTCATGGCTCTCTCTTAAGGACTTATATGCTAGATGTCTTGAACTAAAATTCAAAATATCATTAGTGTCTAGTTATAAGCCAAATAGTCAGGCAATGCATCATTTTACAAAATTCGATTTGCCTATGCTATTTCACTTAGAGTTTAATCATGTTTGGAATTGAATTTTATGTCTCCTATGCATGATTCACATTTACCTCATGATTCAAGTATGCATTCCACATTATTTATATCGTTCAATGCATTACTTTGAATTCATATCTTAGGCTATGTGCTTATTTGCATTCTTTCACATTCCTAAGTCAATGGAAATAGGATGCCCATGCTCATACTTATCCATTTTGGCATTCATGTTCCATTCATACACAATTTTGATGCATTGCTTGAATTTCAAATCTTATATGCATCAAATGTTTTTGAAAATTGATTTCAAATGGATGCCTTGAGCTTTTAAAATATGTTTTGCATCTTATTGAAGTCATCCTAGCTAGGCCATAATTAAATTGATATGTTTATGCCTAGTCTATGAATCTTGGAATATGTTCATGCATACTCAATTAATATACATAATGAAGCATATATCACGTTAGGCTTTGTTCCTACATATGCCTAATTCTTGGAAAAGTAATTGCCTACAATCATGTCTTCATATTTTGGCACTACTATTCCATTCATATATGATTATGATGCATCAATTAAGCCCTATATCCGAAATGCATCAAATATTATGACAATTGATTTCTATTGAGTGCCTTAAACATTAAAATTATCTCTTGCATCTCATTAGAATCATGATAGCTAGGTCATTCTTGAAATTCAATAAATCTTGGCTATGCTATGATTTCGACCTATACTTATGCTTACTTGAAACATATGATGAAGAATATTTCCTTTAGGTCATGCTCTACCTGCCACAATTTTTCTTGTACTTCATACTATGAGAATGATTACTTGTGCCCAAAATTCTTTATGAATTCATCCTTTTGGCGTATCTTTCTCATTTTTACATGCCTAGATGCCTCTCATAGAATTATTATGCATCTACATGTTTAAAATTGGCTATGCTATGCAAATAATCCCTACAGTCCATTAAGATGGACATACACATAAAGTCCAAAACTATGGGTACAAAAAAAACCGTCATATGCCCACATGGTCTATCTAACAAGTCCCAACTCATCCATACTACACTGTGATAAGTGTTATAATTACATAGTCCAAAATATAATACATCATAATTTAAAACAGAGTTCAATCAAAATGTCTCTCAATTCACATCGAGGCCTTGGATTCTCTCGCCGGCAAGGCCCTCAAGATATGACTACTCCTTTGCCTTTATTCGGGACAGAAGGACCTGAAAGAGAAAAATGAGGGTGAGCTACCGGTACCCAGTGAATAGAATTCAAATATGCTATCAATACTCATAAATAAATATCATGTATGCATGTTAATGGGTAGCATCATTAAAAGCTCATAACATATAGATATCAAACATTTATAATAAGTTCAATGCAAGTAAAAGCCTATTAGTTTGGATCCACATTCCACATGCATTGGGGTTACTAGTGCACGTCTATTTCACCGTACCGTTCTCATCCCCAGTCATGTTGATTTGGGGTTACTAGTGCACATCTGTTTCACCGTATTGTTCTCATCCCTAAATATTTCCTTTCTAAAACCCTCCTATGACAAGGTTAAGTCTCCCTATTAGCCAGATAGATGGGCCCAACCAAAGTCATAAGGTTTTCTCAAATCAATGCATCATTCAAAACATTAGAACACATTCATGCTTTCAACATACAATATATATAAGTTATATGATGACATAAAAGATGTAATCATAAATGAAGTCTACTCACAACCAAGCCTCGCGAGAGTATCTAACCACACACGGACACCAAACTGAATCAACCCAATCAAGGTCCTGAAACATTCATCAATATCCAACCATACATCAATTCATATGCTCAATCATATAGACATTACACATCAACCTTAAATCAGCCCACATATAGACAATAGGCCTAAATCCCATCTAATCCCATCATTCAACTCAAATCACATGACTTAGGCCTCTAATGCATAATTCTCATTCATAAACCATGCAATTAATCAAAAATACTGATTTTCAATTCCTTAGGCATAAACATGCCCAAATTGGGCTATTTGATCACAAGTAGGCCTAACCCATGATATGGTCACAACCACCTAATCAGTAGCATAATCAACCCTAATCATGCTTAATTAGACATAAATTTCATCAATTCAATGATTCTAGGCCAAAAGCATCAAAAACCCTAAAATATGAAAATTTTCATACTTAGGCCATATTGCCGATTTACACTAGGTCACCATGTTCAGCCATGTATATCATTGATTTTGCATCATGGCTTCATCAACAATGGTAACTAGGACAACATAGTTGACATGCAAGCTATTTGGAAAGATCTAAGTTCATATCCTGCTGCAAATATTTTAACTCAAATGACTATATCACACAAAATACTTGACCCATCAACATCTCAACCGTTCATAATGTAGAAATATTAGTTGTGAACCATCTTCTGAAATATCATATCCATCCAATGGTAGGTTTAGGAGATCTTTTAGTTTGATCTAAACTGCGCGAGACATTCAGACTTTCCGACCAGCTTTGTTTCGGAGGTTATATCTCACAGAAGAAAACTCCAATCAAGATCTCCACCGACCAGAATGAATAACCATAAGATATGAACTGGCTGAAAAATGTTGAGCTCAATCTGACCATATATCACCAAGATCCAGCTCTTTGATGAAAATGTTGTTGAGACTTCCCTCAAAGCAACTTCCTCTTTCTTTCTCTTCTTCTTTCCTTTCTCTTCTTTTTTCCTTTCCCTCCACTCATCTCACTCTCTAGGACTTCCTTGGAGAAGAGAAGTGGGGCATGAGACACTTGTGCACTCTCATGCACCAACTTGACATGTGTTGGAGAAGAGAAATGGGGCATGGGACACTTGTCCATTCTCATGCACCAACTTGACATGTGTTAGTCTCATACTACCCATACCGACCGCATGTACTTTAATCAACCTCATGTTTCCATGTATTTTAAATGTCAAATTCATCTAATACACCAAATTTTCATTCTCATTTATCCTTTTATTCAATCAATCCTAACCTATATCAATTCATGGTTTAATGGGCCCATGCATAAATAACAACACATGCATTATACTTTAATTTAACATGACCCATATACAATTTATAATGCACATATTTATATACATTATTAAGCACCAAATATGTAACACCCCGTAATTTTAATTAAATACATACGTTGAAGTACGCGTATATCAAGATGTATAATACACGTATTTTATACGTATGCGCTAAATATACGCGTGTATGGCTAGTAAATAATAAAATTATGAGATGGAGTTGAAGTAAATTGATTAATTTATGGGGTTGGTTAATAAAAATGTGGATTGGATTATGATGGAATGAATTTAATGAAATTTGATGGAGGAGTTAGTTAATAAAGGGAGTCCAGGTGCATGGAATCATTTGAAAATATAAATCTAAATAAAAAAAGAAATAATAATAAAAAAATAAACATAATAAAAAAATAAAAAAAAATAAACTATTCTAGTTGCATCCAACGTGGGATGCAACTAGAATAAAAAAAAAACAAAACAAAATAAATAAAAAAGAAAAACAAGAATGAAATTGAGAAAGGAGTTGCAGAGAAGGAGAAGAAGAAGAACAGAAAGAAAGGAACGGAAGGAAGGAAGAAAGAAGGAGAAAAGGGGGGAGATCCGAACCAGTGGTAAGCTATTTTTGCTATTTTTCGTAGTAAAATTACTATCTAAGCTAGATGTAACATTTCTAGAGGAGTAATTTTTGTCATGGGAGCCGTTTTACGGCATTTTCAAGAATTGGGGTTTTGACCCAACGTGAATGAAACTCCGCTAAAATGGTAGAAAATGCTCCCTGGACTGCTAGAAACCCGAATATGTGGTTAGATTCAAGTTTATGATTTTTGGAGCCGTTGGACAATTTTAATACAATTTACATCTTTCGGATGAATAGTAAAAATAAATGGTAACTAGTGAATAGTAAATATAAAAGTGAATAGTGAATAGTAAATAGTAATAGTGAATAGTAAATGTAAATAGTAAATATGAATAGTAAAAGTAAATAGTGAATAGTAAATAGTAATAGTAAATAGTAAATGTAAATAGTAAATGTAAATAGTGAATAGTGAATAGTAATAGTGAATAGTGAATAGTGAATAGTAAATGTGAATAGTAAATGTAAATAGTAAAAAGTGAATAGTCCTGTGAACAGTGAGTTGATATTTTAGTAGCTACCGAAATGGTAAATGATGATTCTCATGATAATCTATGGTCATTTCAGTGTTTAAATTGAGAGCTTAAGGACATTGAGGAAGCAACATTGTTGCTTGATTTTAGAGGTTGACGTTGAAAACCCGTGTAACCACTGTGAGTATAGTTTTCTTGATTTGGTTCTTGTATGGCATTGTACGCAATAAACTGTTTGATTGTACGCATGTGATATTATATATAAGGCATTGAGTTTTATGGATCATGCAAAGTGATTTTAGCATTGGAGTTTGTAATGATGAGGCTTTGCGATTCCTCATTGTCATTTCGTTAGGTTTATCCTAACAAGGGTTGCGATCCTTGAAATGACTGTTAATTGGGTAATGAGATGTTGTGGCTACCTTGTAACGGCCATACAAGGGTTAGACCCGCTCTCGTGCCTTGCGGAGGAGGGAGATTGTGCATGGTGTTATTGAATTGGGTCATGAGAAGTTGTGTCTACCTTGTACGACCATACAAGGGATAGACCCGCTCTCTTGCCTTGCGGAGGAGGGAGTTTGTGCATTGTGATTTGAAAACTCATGAAATTTATGATGCTGACATGTACAATATATTCATTGAATGATGCATGTGTTGAATAAATGTTTGAAATGATTTTAAATGTCATATTTCTATAAATGTATATAATTGCCATCTTAAGAACTATATTCACTGAGCTGTTGATTGCTCACCCCATTTCCTCCAACATTTCAGGTATTAATTCAAAGGGAAAAGGAAAACTACGTGACACGTGAACCTTCGTCTAATACGTGTACGTATGCTTGGAGGCAAGAGATTATATTATTGTTATTTTGATATGTATAATTATCACATACTATACATATACTATCACCTAGATGGGAATAATGCTTGGGATGATGAAATGTATTTATCAGTTGAGAATTTTAATTTGTGGAATGATCATCTAGGTAGTTGATTGGATTTGATTTGTGGTATAAAAAAAAAAAAAAAAAATCGTAAAGTTTGGGATGAATTGTGAGAGTACGTGAAGGCTTACAGTGTATTGTATACTGTATACGGGTATGTACAGTGTATAGTACATTGTGCCGGTCATGACGTCAGCCTACGTCAGGGGCGTTGTGACAATATTGGTATCAGAGCTTACGTTTAGGATTAAAAGCCTAAAAGATTAAAGTTTTATTATATTATGTTTGTTTGTAGGGTATATGTACGGGTACATAAAGTATCGTATAAAGACTTAATAATTGGATTGTCTAACTTATATGTTTTCAATCTCTGTGAATGACAGATTGAAATGGACCCACAAGAAGAAAGGTTGACGAAATTGGAAGAAATGATGATAGCTCAGCAGAGACAAAATGCTGAGGTGATGCGTATGTTGACACGCCTTCAAGATAATCAAGGGCCTCCAGCACCTGTAGTACCCGAGGTTGGTGCCAGTAGTGCGGGTGCATCTGCAGAACAACCTGTGCCAGTGCAGGAGATAGTAGAGACTCATGAGGATATAGATGAGACTCGCAGATATGAAGATGTGATGAAAGCATTTAAAAGACGTGAGCCGCCTATGTTTGATGGCAGTCTAGAGTTAGAGGTTGCTGAGGATTGGCTTCTGAGGATCGAAGTGATATTTGAGGACATGCATGCACTGGATAGGGACAAGATTAAACTTGCTCGATTTAAATTTTCGAGTAAGGTTGAGAGATGGTGGCAAACAATAAGCCGAGCTCAGGGACCCATAGATACTTGGGCTCAATTTAAAGAAGTATTCTACAAGACATACTATCCCCCGTCTGAGGTTGACAAAAGGCATAAACAATTTATAGAATTACAGCAAGGAAACATGTCTGTGCGAGAATATGAATATGAGTTCAATAGATTAGCCTTGTTTGCCCCTGAGATGGTACAAACAGATCTGATGCGAATGAAGAGGCTCAGGGAAGGATTTAATGATCCAATCCAGAAAGGTTTAGCTCTTGCTGGTGTTCAAACTTATGATCAGGCAGTGCGACAGGCACTGGATTATGAGACAGTAGAGATGAAAAATAAGCCACCATGGGCAATGCCCACATCACAGGCAGGTATAGAGCAGCAGGTATCTTATCAGAGTCCGAGAAAGCAGAGATGGGACAGAAACTGGTGGGGTGAACAGAAAAAGGCAAAGATAGTTGAGAGGCCTACTGCTACGATTCCAGTTACTCCTCCAACAGTAACGCTACCACCACCGGCAGGCAGAATATCACAGTCTGTTACGAGGCCACCGACACAGGGATCGTCGGTTCGGGCACCATGGCCGCATAGGGGACCGGGCAGTCAGAGTGGTTGGCGTTCCATGCCAGGCACTGCGTCGCAGACAGCTTCATCTACATATCGTCCTATTTTCACATGCTTTCGATGTGGGAACAAGGGACATAAAGCGTACCGGTGTCCTTTGCAGTCAGCCCCGCAGACTCCAACAAATCCATCTGCTACTGTTCCTATTCCCACGCTTGTCAGAGAGCAAGCCAGGGCTGTTACCGAGCCAGATCCAGAGGCGAACAAGAACTTGGTGGAAGGTATGATTTCTATTTGCGACACTATGATGTATGTGTTAATTGATGCTGGATCCACCTTGTCATTTATTGCTGGCCACATGGTAGATAGGTTGCATTTAACTCCTGTTAGGATTAGTACACCGTTGGTTCTGAGTACTGCAGCAGGAGACCGAATCTACCCCAATATGTTGTGTGAAAAGTGTGTGGTCAAATATGCAGATCATGAAATGATTGTGAATCTTAGGGTTTTAGAATTCCTGGAATTCGATGCTATACTGGGTATGGATTGGTTGGCTGCCTATCATGCCCATGTGGACTGCTTTGAGAAGAAAGTTGTCTTTCAAATACCAGGACAAACCACATTTATTTATACTGGCAAGACTTCTTTAAATTCTCCCACTCGAGGCAGGATGGCCACTAATGCAGAGATAGGGATGTTGGCTAGTATAAAGCCAGTAAATGTAAAGGACTTAGGCGTTCAGATAGCAGACATTCCTATAGTATGTGAGTACCCAGATGTTTTTCCAGAGGATTTACCAGGCTTACCACCAGTACGGGAAATTGATTTTATTATTGAACTGATACCAGCTACAAAGCCTATTTCAATTCCACCCTATCGAATGGCGCCAAAGGAGTTACAGGAACTCAAGGTGCAATTAGAGGAGTTGATGGCAAAAGGGTTTATTACCCCGAGTATGTCACCATGGGGCGCGCCTGTCCTGTTCGTGAAGAAAAAGGATGGCAGCTTGAGGTTATGCATTGATTATAGACAGCTGAACAGGGCGACAGTGAAAAATAAGTATCCTTTACCCCGTATCGATGATTTATTCGATCAGTTGAATGGTGCTAAATTTTTCTCTAAAATTGATTTAAGATCTGGATACCATCAGCTAAGAATACGGGAAGAGGATGTACCAAAGACTGCGTTTAGAACACGGTATGGTCACTATGAGTTTCTTGTTATGCCCTTTGGACTAACCAATGCCCCAGCCATGTTTATGGATTTGATGCAAAGGGTATTCAGACCATATCTGGATCAGTTCATTATTGTGTTTATTGATGATATACTCATTTATTCCAAGACTCAGGAGGATCATAAGCAGCACCTCCGCATCACTTTGCAAACACTGAGAGAGCATCGGTTGTATGCTAAATTCAGTAAATGCGAGTTTTGGATACATGAGGTGAGATTTTTAGGTCATGTGGTTAGTGCAGAAGGTATTTCTGTTGATTCTGCTAAAGTTGAGGCAATCATCAATTGGCCAAGACCAACCACAGTGACTGAAATCCGTAGTTTTCTGGGTCTCGCTGGTTATTACCGAAGATTTGTGGAAGGCTTTTCCCGATTGGCTTCCCCACTCACAAGGCTGACTCAGAAAAATGTGTCATTTGTGTGGACTTCTGCATGTGAGGATGCTTTCACTGAGTTGAAGAAGAAACTAACTACTACCCCAGTTTTAGTACTCCCAGAACCTGGAAAGGAGTTGGTGATTTACACTGATGCATCACATTTAGGTTTGGGATGTGTATTGATGCAAGAGGGTAGAGTGATTGCTTATGCATCCAGACAGTTGAAGATACATGAGAAGAATTACCCTGTACATGATTTAGAACTAGCAGCTGTGGTATTTGCATTGAAATTGTGGAGACATTACCTCTATGGAGAAAAGTTCACACTGTATTCAGATCACAAAAGTCTGAAATATTTGTTTGACCAGAAAGAGTTGAATATGAGACAGCGTAGATGGTTGGAATTCCTAAAAGATTATGATTTCACGTTAGAATATCATCCTGGAAAGGCCAACGTCGTAGCTGATGCATTGAGCCGAGAACGGGTTGAGACCCAAGTAGTAGCTTGTCAGATGGCCCAGGAGTGGCGACTTTTAGAGAGAGCTACTATGATGAGTGTTCTCTCCATGGCTCCACAAGTTGACATTTGTGCTCAGATGCATATACAGGTGACAGATTCATCTATTCAAAAGATTAAGGATATGCAGCAGCATGATCCTGATCTTGGTATGTATGAGTCATGGGCAGATAGTGCAGACAGGGCAGATTGGCAGAGGAGTCCAGATGGTGTTCTGCGTTATCAGGGGAGATTATGGGTACCCGTGGATAGAGCATTGAGGGCTGAGTTATTAGAAAAAGCACACAGATCTCAGTATACTATTCACCCAGGGTCTACAAAAATGTATCATGATATGAAGAGAACAGTATGGTGGCATGGGTTGAAGAAAGATATAGCTAAGTATGTGCGAAATTGTGAGGTGTGTCAGCAAGTGAAAGCTGAACATCAGAGACCAGGAGGTCAGATGCAACCATTGTCTATTCCAGAATGGAAATGGGAGCATATCACGATGGACTTTATTACAGGACTGCCCAGATCTCAGGGTAGATTTGACGCCATCTGGGTAATAGTTGACAGATTGACTAAATCTGCACACTTTCTTCCAATGACCACTAAAGACTCGATTGATAGACTGAGCAGATTGTATGTGCGGGAGATTGTCAGGTTGCATGGTATACCTGTTTCTATCGTGTCGGATAGAGATCCGCGGTTCACATCGAGCTTTTGGAAGGCCATGCAGGCCCGATTTGGTACTCATCTCCGTTTTAGTACAGCATTTCATCCTCAGACTGATGGCCAGACTGAGAGAGTGATTCAGATGCTGGAAGACATGCTCAGATCGTGTATTTTAGAGTTTGGTGGGACTTGGAGTGAAAGTTTACCATTGTGTGAGTTTGCTTATAATAACAGCTATCAGGCCAGTACTGGCATGGCACCTTATGAAGCTTTGTATGGTAGGCCGTGCAGATCTTCGACTTGTTGGTATGAGGTTGGAGAATCACAGTTGTTGGGACCGAAAGTTGTTATTGATCACACTGAGCAGGTTAAACAGATCAGACAGAGACTGAAAGCTGCCCAAGACCGAAATATTGTCACAACGCCCCTGACGTAGGCTGACGTCATGACCGGCACAATGTACTATACACTGTACATACCCGTATACAGTATACAATACACTGTAAGCCTTCACGTACTCTCACAATTCATCCCAAACTTTACGATTTTTTTTTTTTTTTTTTTATACCACAAATCAAATCCAATCAACTACCTAGATGATCATTCCACAAATTAAAATTCTCAACTGATAAATACATTTCATCATCCCAAGCATTATTCCCATCTAGGTGATAGTATATGTATAGTATGTGATAATTATACATATCAAAATAACAATAATATAATCTCTTGCCTCCAAGCATACGTACACGTATTAGACGAAGGTTCACGTGTCACGTAGTTTTCCTTTTCCCTTTGAATTAATACCTGAAATGTTGGAGGAAATGGGGTGAGCAATCAACAGCTCAGTGAATATAGTTCTTAAGATGGCAATTATATACATTTATAGAAATATGACATTTAAAATCATTTCAAACATTTATTCAACACATGCATCATTCAATGAATATATTGTACATGTCAGCATCATAAATTTCATGAGTTTTCAAATCACAATGCACAAACTCCCTCCTCCGCAAGGCAAGAGAGCGGGTCTATCCCTTGTATGGTCGTACAAGGTAGACACAACTTCTCATGACCCAATTCAATAACACCATGCACAATCTCCCTCCTCCGCAAGGCACGAGAGCGGGTCTAACCCTTGTATGGCCGTTACAAGGTAGCCACAACATCTCATTACCCAATTAACAGTCATTTCAAGGATCGCAACCCTTGTTAGGATAAACCTAACGAAATGACAATGAGGAATCGCAAAGCCTCATCATTACAAACTCCAATGCTAAAATCACTTTGCATGATCCATAAAACTCAATGCCTTATATATAATATCACATGCGTACAATCAAACAGTTTATTGCGTACAATGCCATACAAGAACCAAATCAAGAAAACTATACTCACAGTGGTTACACGGGTTTTCAACGTCAACCTCTAAAATCAAGCAACAATGTTGCTTCCTCAATGTCCTTAAGCTCTCAATTTAAACACTGAAATGACCATAGATTATCATGAGAATCATCATTTACCATTTCGGTAGCTACTAAAATATCAACTCACTGTTCACAGGACTATTCACTTTTTACTATTCACATTTACTATTCACATTTACTATTCACTATTCACTATTCACTATTACTATTCACTATTCACTATTTACATTTACTATTTACATTTACTATTTACTATTACTATTTACTATTCACTATTTA
Organism: Paratinospora sagittata; assembly: GCA_035771175.1. Lineage (NCBI taxonomy): Eukaryota > Viridiplantae > Streptophyta > Magnoliopsida > Ranunculales > Menispermaceae > Paratinospora > Paratinospora sagittata. The sequence goes on along the minus strand of CM069606.1, from coordinate 15,534,819 downwards.
CTTTTACTATTCATATTTACTATTTACATTTACTATTCACTATTACTATTTACTATTCACTATTCACTTTTATATTTACTATTCACTAGTTACCATTTATTTTTACTATTCATCCGAAAGATGTAAATTGTATTAAAATTGTCCAACGGCTCCAAAAATCATAAACTTGAATCTAACCACATATTCGGGTTTCTAGCAGTCCAGGGAGCATTTTCTACCATTTTAGCGGAGTTTCATTCACGTTGGGTCAAAACCCCAATTCTTGAAAATGCCGTAAAACGGCTCCCATGACAAAAATTACTCCTCTAGAAATGTTACATCTAGCTTAGATAGTAATTTTACTACGAAAAATAGCAAAAATAGCTTACCACTGGTTCGGATCTCCCCCCTTTTCTCCTTCTTTCTTCCTTCCTTCCGTTCCTTTCTTTCTGTTCTTCTTCTCCTTCTCTGCAACTCCTTTCTCAATTTCATTCTTGTTTTTCTTTTTTATTTATTTTGTTTTGTTTTTTTTTTTATTCTAGTTGCATCCCACGTTGGATGCAACTAGAATAGTTTATTTTTTTTTATTTTTTTATTATGTTTATTTTTTTATTATTATTTCTTTTTTTATTTAGATTTATATTTTCAAATGATTCCATGCACCTGGACTCCCTTTATTAACTAACTCCTCCATCAAATTTCATTAAATTCATTCCATCATAATCCAATCCACATTTTTATTAACCAACCCCATAAATTAATCAATTTACTTCAACTCCATCTCATAATTTTATTATTTACTAGCCATACACGCGTATATTTAGCGCATACGTATAAAATACGTGTATTATACATCTTGATATACGCGTACTTCAACGTATGTATTTAATTAAAATTACGGGGTGTTACAATCTCCCCAACTTAAAGAATTTCGTCCTCGAAATTTAACAGATAAGGAGAAATGTACCTCAAGTGGTAAAGAGATCAGGAAATGTCTCCCTCATCCAATCCTCGCGTTCCCAAGTCTGCTCCTCATTATCATGAAACTGCCATTTGACTCTGACTAAAGGAATTGCTTTATTTCGCAATTGTTGAACCTTCCTATCAAGAATCTGAATAGGCTTTTCTTCATATGTAGCATCCTCCCCAACTTGTAATTGTGTTACATCTAAAAGATGTGCCGAGGGTGGATACTTCGTCGGGTCTGAATGATATTTTCTCAACATAGAAATATGAAACACATCATGAACACCGACTAACTGAGGAGGCAAAGCAATCCGGTATGCTAATGGACCAATCCTCTCTGTGATTTTAAACGGTCCAATAAAGCGAGGAGACAATTTTCCTTTCACCCCAAACCGCATCTGACCTTTCCGTGGCGAGACTTTAAGCAACACGAGATCATCTACTGCAAACTCTAAAGGCCTGGTTCAGTGGCTACTCAGATTGCGAAATCAAACCTTATGAGGTTGTGAGTTCGAATCTGGGGGAGGCCCTGTACTATTCATGAGTGAATAGTATGGACAAATGATCCCGGGGGTACTAGACGCTGCGGTGTGCTGTGTACTGGGATGTGACAATATTATGGATCCATAATGGCTGGCGTTCGCTCCCGCTGCGGTGGGAGTGCGCCCGCGTCTGGGTAGAATGTGCTGCGGTGCATTCCAGGCGTGACAAAATATATAAAGATTAAACAGCCATCAAACAAACACCAAATATATCAAGGCAAACACATAGAGTTTGGGCAAAATACAATTGGGTTATGGGCTAGATGAAATAATTTTCGGGCCGTCACAGATTAAGTATCAACATGATCATACTTCAAATGAGATAGCATGGGCAGAATAAGTGATATAATGAAGTACAATGCCTAGCTATTCATTTTTGAAATGGATACCAAAAATAATTTTCAAGTTTAAAGATCATCCGTGGAATTAAGTGTCCAATATGGTTTTCAAATAAAATTGCAATTACGCTTCTAAACCAATTGGAGGATTCTCAAGAGCCTCTGATACCAATTGTTAGAATTGGTCATCACCGACACTCACGTGTGTCTTTTCAATCTCTCAACATATTTTCCTTTTCATGATATAAATAATAGTTTTTAAGAAAAAATATTTATTTATTGAGTATATGCCTTGTGAAAAAATATGAGCATGGCATAACTCTAAATGTGACTACTAGGAAATATGAAAATATTAAAGCACAAGAGTCTAGCATAATTTACGTTTTGATCAAGAAAAGTAAATATGATAAGCATATGATCAAAACAAGTCTTAGTGAATATGAGCCAAAATATATCAAAAAATTTTAAAGCATATGGCAACATATGCACATGATACATATAGGCATCAATAGATCATAAATTCTAAAACAAAAGCCTATATAGAAAGTAATATGACGTTATATGTGTATCCATGAAAGATATTCATATTGCATGCAACAAACAAGTATAAGCATGATAAATATATGGCATAACGGGCAACATGCTTATAGATCATACATGTGTCATAAAGTAGAGAATTTAAGTATTGGACACATGGCGTTAAATTCAAACAAATCATTTCATTGATGTTCAAATAGTTCAAGAAGTGAAGCTTATACATCAATGACATTAGAAATAGGCAATATGATAGCAAAGTCATGAAGCAAGGACCTATTTAATGCTGAGGGATGCAATAATGATAGATGATATATAAGCATTAGATTCATATTGCAAGCATTTAATATTGATAGGCATGAATAATATAATATTAAGCACAACATGCTTATCACACAAAGGCGTATGCATACGAATCTTTCTTTTTAATCACAAGAATGCTTAAGACATGATTTTGTTAACTTAAGTAATCATGTAAATCAACTAGTTGTACACCTATTGATTAAGTTTAAACACGGAGTTAACAACATCAATAGACACATGTGTCATGATAGATATGAAATAGTAAATCTAGACACATATAGTTTTAAAATGTATTTTTCCTTAAAATATTTTAATGAAGTACAAAGGAAAAAACATTTTTAAAGTAAGATCTTTGATGATGAGCATTAATAAGCACACTTATCAAATTTGTTTACCATGGTTTCAAATAATTGATCAATGAAGATGCAACACATGGCAAATAATTGAAAGACTGAAATATACAATGTGAACATCATAGTCATTCAAGTCCTTATTACTTATTCTAGTTGACTGGACTTATTGGTTTGATATAAATTTGGGCTCATGGTGAACTAGGTTTCTTAGTGTGAATTTAATACTTAGAAGCAATAGACAAATCCAACTATTATTTATGGAAATGACTAAAATTTCATAAGATAAAAATTTGAAGTCTAAATAGTCATTCTATATTGTTCTCCTTCAAGTATGAGTGAATGGACATGGTAAAGGTATATTTTGATTTCACTCGTTTACCCTAGAAGGATAATGGTCATGATCATATAAGTTTTATGATTGTCCAAGATTTATAATAAGCACATCAATCATATACCTAGACTTATAATGAAACATGACATTCTATATGCAAGCTCAAAGTATACTTAAAATAAGATTTTAGTACCAGAGCATGCATACGAGCATAATCATGAAAATGAAATAGAAATGACAGATGTAAGTCATGATTTGTCAAAATGCATTTTGGACATGTTTCCTTCTAATATAATAAGCATTCATCCAAGCATAGAAGGTAACTAATCATTCATGATATCATATAAGCATCATGGTACAAAATAAATAGATAAATCACACATCAATGCTTATTCATCAAATCTAGCATGTTCAATTTGTTCCACATGATTGACTAAAATTTATAAGTGAGAATGTGAATATTATTTTAGTCATTTAGATTCATTTCTAAAGGAATGAATACAAATAGATGTAAATATTATCAAACGGTATTCACTCATGTAAAGCATGTGACATCTAATTATGTGTTGTCATCCCTTGATTTTTGACCTATATATATTTTAAAATAATGATAATTGTCCTTACAACACATGGGCGGCTGCCTTTGGGCCTCTAAGAGACAAGGACTAGTTAAATATTTGGGTCTTATCAATAATTGTGTAATACCCTAAGATTGCAAAAAAAAATAAAAATTGAACTTTGGGCAACCAGTCTAAAGGTTCGGACATCCTTTTTTCTATAAAAGGAGGGCTCCCCCCTCCTCATTTTCACACTAATCCAACTCTCTCCTCTTGTTGGAAAACTTCTCTCTCTTTTGAGACTCTCTTCGCGGTGCAACGTGAATCTGCCCGGGGGAAGGCGCCAGTTTTCGAAGGAGTTATTATCTGAAAGTGGGGAATGAAACATAGGTTTGCGTGTCTTATGACTTTTATTAAAGTTTACATTCATTTATCATTATGTCTACTATTCATTTGCACTACATTATTGCATAATGTTCATACCTGTCATACTTATGCCTGTATATTTAGAGTTCATGTATTATACTGTTGCGATATCAGATTAGTGGTCAATCTGACTCAACCAGACTTAGTCTTGTCCTCAGTAACTTTCAATAGTGAACAGGAGGCAGCGTGCTGCTCTAGACGGTTGGTATTTAAGTAGACTTAGTGTCTCACCTCTCAAGCCGGAGACTGATCTGGTTGGTCTTATTTGAAAGTTATTAGCTTGTACAAGTAATACTGAATGTCCTAACTATGCACGTAATGATACTGTCCTTAATAAGGATCACCAGACGTTGCCAAATCCTATCTAATGTTAGTAAAGACCAGACCTGTTCATGCATTGGCATCATACATAAGCACCACCTAGGGACGTATGTGGTTTGTGATTCACATAATAGTTACAAGAAATGCTCACTATTATTGATATTTCTCTGGAGAGGGACGTACAATGAGAACTTGGGTTTACCTAGGGAAGGACATCTGTACGTGAATCCAAGACGTCGTTCCTGAGGAGGGACGTACAATGACAACCCGACTACTCTTGGGGAGGGACATTTGTACTTGAAAACAGGCGACGTACAATCATGAAACCAATACGAGACGATGTCATGCATACATACATGTTGTATTGATTATGATGCTCTGATGTGTATTTATGATATTTGATTATGAAGTTTGCTTTATTAATTATCACATTCACGAACTATTTTACCCACTGGACGTGTAGCTCACCCCGTTGTTATTCAATTTTTCACAAGAGATTAGGGTGGACCAGGTGCAGATTTTTGGGCCCACATTTTGTAGCCCTTTGTTTATTCATTGGGGATTTTAGGAGGATGTTCCCTTTTCTATCTCATGTACAGGAATATATTCTAAAATTAATAAAATTAGACTTGTACATTATTGTGTTCCTGCACACTCGGTTATTGTTATAATGCATTCGCGCCTCGTCCGTGAGTGTTCTGCCGGTTTAGGTGCATCCGGGCGGGGTGTGACATTTTTTTTATTTCTTATTTTTTTTTTGGCAATCCTAGGGTATTACAAATTGCTAGAGACTAAAATTTTTGTTTCTTATTCAATGTCTCTATGAAAGAAATGTTCAAATGATAGACCAACTTACTTTCCCTTACCCTTCTATAATAAAAAAAATATTAATATGCATGGGGAGTAATGTTTCCTTAGTTGGGTTGGAGAAGTGACCTTAAATTCTTAGACTAAGCATGATTAATCTCTAAGGAATGACTGTTTGAATGTCATGTACTTAAATGATATGTCATTAAACTTAAAAGTACAAGAGTGATGGACTTTAGTGGATAGTCATTAATTCTAGTCCATTGCTAAAGTATGAGCATATAATGTAAGCAATTGAAATACTAAATAGAAGCAAGCTTACATATTAAGTCAACAAAATTTAATTATGCTCAAATCTCTTATAAGGATCTAAATGGATTGATAGATATGTAAAGTTAACATATTCCATTTAGACATAAGCATACATCTTATAAATAAGATAAATACATATAGTATGCTTTGGACAAGCGAACAAGAAATATAAGTATAGTGGAAGCAAGTTCACAATATGGAAGTATTGAATATGAAATTCAAATTATACTTCTGGGTTGCGTACCTAGTATGCTTTGCAAGCATTGAACAAAATAAATAAATATTTAAACCGGTTCAATGTGATAAACAACTTGGGCAATTATAGGCATCATAATTAAAATCATTTAATTAAGCCTAGAATACTTCCAAATGTCGTGAAATGATATAAATAAGCACATATGACACAAAATACATGGAAGTTTGCCTAAAGTGTTTAAAGGCCTATAACCTATATGGTTTCATATCATAAATCTATGTGATCCGGTGAACCATAGCCTTAGGAATCCATTTTCCTCTAGATTTTATAATTTTAGCATCTAGGAGTGATTCCTTTGGCACCCATGCCATTTTGTGAGATTTATCCTTAAAAGGATATGTGAAGCTCCTATAGCATGTCTTGGGCTTAAAATATCTAATATTTGATTTTCCCAATTATTTTTCTAATTTGGAGGTCTTTTCTTTTTCCAAGTTAAGTTCTAACTTTAAATCCTCCTTTTCTTTTGTGACCTTAGCAACTAGTATGGTTAACTCATTTAGTCTTTCTTGAAGAATATCATTTTCATTTTCTATTTCTTCAAGAATTCCCTGTTTTTCTTCAAGAACACTTTTAAAATCATTTTGGAGAGTTTCCAACTCATCCATTACATTAGATATTATGTTTTTGAGCATCTCATTCTTTTTGATAAGTTTGTCAAATTTTAATTGAAGATCAATATAAACAGTAGACAAATCATCAAATGAGAGATCATTAACATTTGTATCATTTGTATTAGTAGAACAATCATCAATACGAGAAATAAGACATTTATGTTCTACACTCTCCTTATCTTCACAAGAGGATGAGGAGACATGTGAATCATTATAGAGCTCTTCTAATTTATTCCAAACATCTTTGGATGAAGCTCATGAAGATACTCTATCATTGTCATTTGGGGAAAGATTAGACATTAGTAGATTTTTGACTAAACCATCAAGTCTAGCTAACTCTTTTTCTTCCCTATTCCATTTCTTCTTAAGTTTGGGAACTTCTACCTTATTTATGGTTTTGTGGGCACATATGGTCCATTTCTAACTATATCCCACACATCTAATGATTGAACCTTGATAAAAGCTCTCTTCCTAATTCTCCAATACATGAAGTTATCTACATTAAGCGGTGGAGGTAAATATGGGTTGCCACCTAAGTCAAAAATGATTGTATTTGCCATTTGATTTTTAGCTCAAGGTGGTTAGACCTTAAATCAGGAGCACTAGCTCTGATACCAATAGTTGGGGGGGGTGTGAATTGGGTGACATGGCCGATTTTGACAAACTCTAATCTCTTTGTGGAAATCCTTTGATTAATTCAAGTCATGTACTCAAATCAATGTAAAATGCATAATGTAAGATACTGAAAATAAATACAATGCACACAAAAGATTTTTACATGGTTTGAAAATCCTTTTCCTACTTCACGCCTAGAGAAACCTTTTCTAGGATTCTACTATACCAAATTCACTTCAAGGGTGTGAACTAAACCATTACAATGCCCTTTTCAAGGTTCAAGACAAAACCTATCCTTTTCACGGGCTAAGGACAAACCACTAGTTCCTTTTTCAAGGGGCAAAGGAAAGTCGATATCCTTTTCATGAGCTAAGGAAGAACCACTTGACCCTTTTCAAGATAAAGGGTGAAACTAGCCTTGATTCCAATATTGGAATCACAAGTGAAATTGAATCACTTTACTTGGTTTGTTTCAACATTGAAATAAACCAAAATACTGAGAACAATGATTATAATGTTTGTTCTACGTAGATAGAACAATTACAATGAAGCTCAAATCAAATATTCAACCAATACAACATATGAAAATTTTAGCTCAATGAGAGAGAGAGAGATCTTACAATGATTTTACCTTCCTTGCATAAGATTGCTCATCAAAAACAAGTTTGAGAATGCTTTAAATCATGCACGAAATACAAGCTTTGAAATCAATTCATTTGGTTTCCAACACTTTGCTCAAGAACTTTCAAAACGTGAGAAATGGTTTGATTTTGGGAAATCATTCAATGCACTCACATTTTTGTCTCTCTTGTGTTCTCTCTAGATTAAAATTTCTAGAGAAGGTGTATATATAGATTAAGAATGAGTACTAGCCGTTGGAAACCAAGATATAACCGTTGAGGGGACAAAAACTGACATTTCGGCCGTAAAAAACGCACCCAGAAAACCCAAAAATTTCTATAGCGCGCTATAGCCTTCTATAGCCCGCTTTTGCAGACAAACAAAGTCAATGGCCCGCTATAAGGATCAATAGCACACTATCGCTCTGTTTACTGCACTAGAGTTTTGTAATTCGTTTCCCAACTTATCCTAAACCAAATATAGGCATATAATAACTTAAAATTTATGGAAAGAACGTTTCGAATCCATTGGAACCATTTCCAAAGCCATCGGAGAAAGCTATCAAATATTTTTAATGGATTTAAGTTTATTTGGGCATACTTTGAGTGTGAAAATTTGGGTTAACATGATATTTCAAAATTCTAAATTTATGGGCTTGTGTGGGCATCAAAGTATGATTGAAATAGATTTAGGTTGATGGTTGAAATACTTTGAAATCAATGGTTAATCAATCAAACAAGATTTTGATGAAAACCAAAACAATTTTGATTATTTTGAAAATCTTTGTAGAAATATGATTTTGATCAAAACAATTTCAAATATGATTCAAACAAGTTTGAAATGATTTAAGAACATAAACTAAACATGTTTGAACATTTGAAAATCATTTTTGACAAAATCCAATGTATGCATGATATGTAAGAGAGAAATTGAGCAAACTAGGACCAAAGAAAGCTACATCCTAATTCTAGACTTATAAAGACTCTCAACCTCATAATTTCTTCTTTCCTTCAAGTTGTTCAAGCTTTGAATGTAGTTGATCCTTTGCTTTGATCCTTACTTTAAGAGACTTGAAGTACTTTGATCTTGTATTGGCTCTTCTTTGCTTATGGTGCTAAAACATACTTAGATGGAAACATTAACATCATTTGTTATATTATTTGTTAACATCAAAACACTTAGGAGAATGCCTAGTGGGAAACCACTTGGGCCAACAATATATTTGTATTATATATACATTATTAAGAATATGTTCAATTAAGTATATAAGACGAAAAAAAGTACATATAATTAACTAAGATTATATATATAGTTTATATTATATTGTATCCTTTTTATTTTGCCGCATTTCAACTTTATTAAGTATACTATCTAAAAAAAACTTTACCAAGTATACTTTATTAAATATACTGTATACTCTCTAAGACTATGTAGGGCTAGATATAAATATATAATGACTTAACTAAATTATAATAACATAGGTTGGGCTACAATTATGAAAGAAAGACATTATCCAACTACATATACATATATATTTAACTAAGTCAAGAGTGTTATATAATTAAGGGTATATATTTGTATTATATATACATTATTAAGAGTATATTCAATTAAGTATATAATACAAAAAAAGAGTACATATAATCAACTAAGATATTATATATATACAATTTATATTATATTTTATTCTTTTTATTTTGCTGCATTTCAACTTTATTGAGTATACTCTCTAAAAAATTTACCAAGTATGCTTTATTAAGTATACTCTCTAAAAGTATGTAGGGCAAGATATAAATATGTAATGAATTTAACTATATTATAATAACATAGGTTAGGTTACAATTATGAAAGAAAGACATTATCCAACTATATATATAAATTCATTTATTTTAATGATTAGAATGAACATGTTGTTATGGAAGCAAGACGTAAAGATTTCACTAAGGTCTATGTCAAGGGGCCACATTGATGTGTGGGTTATAAAGGATGAAGGTTTAGGCTGGCCTCTCATGGGTTTTTACGGTGATCTTAATGGAAGTGTTAAAAAGTTTTCTTGGGACCTGCTTCAAAAACTTAGGGACCCTTCTTGTGCGGAATGGCTAACCGTAGGTGATTTCAATGAAATCCTATTCTCTAACGAGAAGCTTAGGGGTTGTATCCGACCATAAGCAGCCATGGACAGGTTTAGAGAAGCAATAGAAAGATGTGGTCTTGCTGATCTGGGGTACAGGGGACCCCGATTCACATGGAATAATAAAAGAAAAGGATCAGAAAACATTCGGGAAAGGCTTGATCGAGCATTAGTTTCGGTCTAATGGAAATTGAGATTTGAAGATGTTATATGTGATCACTTAGACTTAATATATCATATCACCGCCCAATATTAATTCTAGCAAATGAGCATCAAGCCAACGTTGCACCATTGGTTCGAAGACGCAAACATTTCAAAGCATTATGGGTAGGTGATGGGGAAGCCGAAGAATGGATCAAAATGTCATGAAGGCCATGTCTCAGTTCGAGAGCAGATGATAGAGTGGCAGAACAAGCTGATCGGTGCATGTGTGATCTTGAGCAATGGGGTAAAGCAAAATACAAGAAGATACCAAAGAAAATAAAGCAGATTTGAAAAACCTTAAAACCTTAAACGGTCTTTACGATTGGCCTCAAGACCGTATGAAGGGTTAGGAAACCATAGCTTTGGAAGCCAAGCTTAGAGAATTATTACTGAAAGAGGAGGCATACTGGTGTCTAAGAGCCAAAACAAGTTGGTTGTACTTTGGAGACAAAAATACTACCTATTTCCATGCGAAAGCAAAACCGAGAAGAAAGACAAATGAAATCTTGAAAATGATGGCGCCGGATGGTTCATGTGAACAAGAAATATCAAAGAATGGTCAGATCATGGAGGATCATTTCAACGAGTTCTTCTCTTCAACAAATCCTACACCTAATATGATTGAAGTAGTCATACAAAGGGTTGAACAAGCTGTACCAGAGGACCAAAAGCTGTAGCTAGATGGACCTTTTTCAGCAAGTGAGGTAAAAAATTGTTGTTTTTTATATGCCCCCATTAAAAAGCCTCGGCCCTGATGGCCTTACGACCCAATTTTTCTAACACTGTTGGGACACTGTTGGTGAATATGTCTGTAATGTTATTTTATTTTGTTTAAATGGAAATGGAAATATTAGAAATTTTAATCAAACTTATATAACTCTTATCCCAAAAATTAAAAACCCGTCTCGACCTTCAGACTTTCGCCCAATTAGTTTATGTAATGTGTACAAGATAAGGGTCAAGATGATTGCTAACCGTTTGAAACCAATCCTGTCTCAAATAATCTCGGAAAACCAATGTGCCTTTTTAAAAAGTCGACTTATTACGGACAATATCATTTTGGCCTTTGAACACCTTCACTATATGAAAAAGCTTAGGAGTGGTAGAAAAGGCTTTGCTGCAATAAAACTTGATATGAGAAAGGCCTATGACAGGATTGAATGGTATTTCCTTCATGCCATAATACTAAAATTACGATTCTCCGTACATTGAACAGGTCTAATTTTAATATATGTGTCATCCTTTTCCTCATCGGTTATAATCAATAGGCAAGCTTATGGTCATATCCAACCATCGAGAGGCTTAAGAAAGGGGGACCCCCTTTCCCCATATCTCTTCCTCATTTATGCCGAGGGTCTTTTAGCCATTCTTTGAAGGGCTAAAATCTCGGTTGAGTTGGAAAGTCCAAAGATTGCTTGAGGCAGACCCACGTTGTTCATATTTCAATAACCCTCATGTCCCATATGAGAAAAGATATTTTGATGATTAACAAACCACATTCCTATGTATATTGTGTACGTGATGGTGCGTGAATAATTTACTCAAAAGCATGGTAGAAAGAAAGTCAAGTTTGCGATCAAGATGAAGACCGTGTCTATTCAAGAATTTAATTTTATGTAACTACAATGATTTAGGATTGTAGAATGTCAGTCATCATCTGATTCAGCAAATCATTCACTTCATGAATTTCTCATAATTTTTCATAAGTTTTCAAAAGCCTTTCGATCTCGAAGAAAATGATTTTAATCGATTTAATTCGAAGGTTTTTCGACTTATCTTTAGACCATTTGCATGATTTCTAAATGTTTGATTTGATTCAAAAAGCTCAAGTGATGATTTGATTTAATCGAGTATTGAAAAATTAAATTTCTAGAAAAATTATTTTTCAGTGTCTTTTAGGACGTTGTGGGCCATTAGGGCGCTAATGTAGTGGATAGTCACTTAATATCGAGTCAACACTGCAGGACGCTGATAGACCATCAGGGCGTTAATGGTTTCTAGGTTTGAATGTTTGTCGTTCAAAGTAGGACGTTGATCGAGTATTAGCACCCTCATCGAATCAACCTGGAAAAACCAGCAGCTGCCTTCAGGACGTTAATGCGGTATTAGCGCCCTCCCTAAGTTTCTGGGTTTTAGAAAAATAAGCCCATCTGAACGTTAACGTAGTATTAGCGCCCTCTCTAAATAAGTTGACAAAAAGTCGATTTTTTATAACAGTGTATTTCAGGACGCTAATGCGACATTGTCAGAGTTTCTGAAAAAGACTGTCAACCTATGCACTTTCAGAATCTTTCTATTTTCGTGATTGCATGGATATTTCAGGTTTCTTGAACAGTCTGAACATATACTTTTTTGTGAAATATTTTGACCGTTAATTTTGAAATTCAAATCAAGCACTAAATCTTTTTGAAAAACAAAAGCAAACGCATTCTCTATAAATGTATTACTTTTGAGCCGTTGAAATACATAGAAAAAAAGAGATTGAAAAATCTTCTGCGCAAACTCTTTGATAGTTAGTCTGTTATTTTGCTGCAAAAAATACTTTGAAAATACTCTGACACATACTTACCTTTTGGATTTATTGTTCAACTTCATACATTTCACAAATCCATCAAAGGAAAGAGGAGCAATATACCTCACACTTTCTGCCGAGCTTTATCATACATTCACTACTGAATCAATGTCGGTTTAAGGTTCATTCATTGCTCTGTAAGTATTTCTTTGATTCTTGGTAAGAGAATCAAACTCTCAAACTTGTATTTGGTTTGTACAAGTGTTTGTGTATGTCACTGTGTTTGACCAAGTATTGCTCAAGTGTATAACCATTATTCTCACACCCATGAAGTTGAGAAAGGTGTAACGATTTGATCCTCATTCGTAAGAGGATTCGATAGTGGAGTTTGGACAAAATCCTAAATCTGTGTGCACTGTGTCATTTGACAGTTAGTTTTTGTCTTTGTCCATTAACTGCTATTACTTTGTTTTCTCTGTAAATCAGTTTTATTAAAAAGGTAAACTTGCTTCGCTATCCAATTTACGCCCCCTCTTGGACATTTCTGGGCCAACAGTTGTCTCACCTTTTGTTTGTTGATGATTGTTTGATTCTATGTATAGCAAAACTCCTTTAACAGCTATGCAGTGCAATCAGTGTTAAGGACTTTTGGAGATGCATCAGGCCTACAAGCCAATTTCAACAAATCATCTATTTTTTCAGTCTGAATGTGAGTGACGAAGTCAAAGGTTGGTTCATAGAGAGATTAGGAATCCAAAACAGTGCACATCAACCAATGTACCTAAGCTTTCCATCAATGAGTCAAAGAAGTTCAACTATGATGTTCCAATTGTGAAACAAAAAATATGGAAAACAACCCAACAATGGAAAGCAAAACTCTTCTCAGTTGGGGTGAAGAGGTATTGATAAAAGCAGTAGCACAAGCACAGTCGGTATGTCCTATGAGTGTATTTCGAATTTCAAAAACTCTATACAGGCAACTTGGTTTCATTTTGGCTCGATTCTGGTGGGGATCATCAAGTAACCATGACAAAATACATTGGAAGAACTGGAGAAGCCTATGCACTTCAAAGTCAAAAGACGGTCTTGGGTTCAGAGCGTTAGAGGACTTTAACAAAGCGCTATTAGCGAAACAAGGGTGGAGGATCCAAAACAACCCAAACTCATTATTAGCTCGTATATTAAAAGCAAAATACTTCCCGCACTCATCCATTTGGCAAGCTCAATAAAAAAATAATGTATCTCAAGTGTGGAAGAATATTTTATGGGGCAAGGAGCTATTAGAGAAATGCACACGTTGGAGGATTGGCAACGGAAACAACGTCCATATGTTCAAAGACTCTTGGTTGACGAGACCTTCATCCTTCAAACTAGTAACCCCACTGTCTATTGCAATTGACTGCTTGGTGAAAGAGTTCATTACAAGGGATCATAAATGGGATGTGATGAAATTGAGGGAGCGCCTTTTACTTATGGATGTGGAAGAAGTGATAAAAATTCCCCTTAGCTATTGAGGCCTCCCAGATAGGCAAATATGGCATTATTCAAAGAGTGGGAAATACAATGTTAAAAGTGGTTATATGCTAATGCTGGAAGTTAATGAGCAAGCTCAAGGCTCCAATAGGAATGGCAATAAAAATCTTTGGAAAAAAGTCTAAACAACTTGTCTACCACCAAAGATCGGGATCTTTTTTTGGAAATTCCTACACAACATATTACCAACCAAGGAAAATCTAAGGAAAAAGGAAGATAATTGATCGCGCGGACTGCGGAGGATGCCATGGGAAAACTGAATATGCTTTTCATGCAATAATAAGATGTAGAAAACCAAAAGAAATATGGAAAAAAGTTGAGTAGGAGTTGAACAATAACCAGGTAATCGACAAAATGTACAGCGGTATAAGATGTGGTGTTGGAGTCAAGTAAATCTGACCTTGAAAAGATAATGACTATCTCATGGGCTATTTGGAGTGACAGAAACAAAATAAGGAAAAATTGAAAGCATAGAAGGGGTGGCGCAAAGAGCAATGATACTACTTGATGAATTTCAAGAAGTAGCAAGATTTGAAAAGGGGCGGCAAAGAAGACGACGATAGAGATCAAAGATGGAGACCGCTTTCAAATGGGATGATCAAAATGAATGTAGATGCAAGCATCAGACCTATGGGGGTTATTGGCATTGGAGCAATAGTAAGGGATCATCAGGAAATGGTTTTAGCAGCTATGGTCGATCATGACAGTAGCTCTCTCTCAGTACCATGTGCAGAATTATGTGTTATTAGGAAAAGTCTTGAATTTGCAGCTAAAACGGGGTTGTCGATTGACATATTGGAAGGGAACTCATCCTCGGTGATGTTGGCCTTGAAAGGTGATGATCGAAGTTTCGCTGAAGGAGAGTTAGTTGAAGATTGCAAGATTCTCATTCAATAGTAGAACAACATGTCTATCTTGGCTGCTCCAAAAGATCGCAATCAAGTGATTGATCGATTAAGTACATTTGGTTTATTGAGGAGGCATCTCCTCTTTCCATGGCTCTAAAATGTTATGCCTCCTTAAGCGTCTTAAGGCTATTAAAGTGGAATTAAAAAAGTGGAGCTCGATGGTTTTTTGCATGCCTAGAGAGCAGGTCATTGATTTAAGAAACATCTTGCAGTCGATTCAAATGAAACTTGATGATGATCCAACGAATTTGTCTTTACAAAAGGAGGAACTTGACTATAAGGATGTTCTTGTTAATCTTCTCCTAGATGAGGAAAGTATGCTTAAGCAGAAGTCAAGGGTTAAATGGCTTGAGCTAGGTGATCAGAATAATACTTTCTTCCATAAAGCCATGTTGGAACGTAAATCCAAGAATCAAATTTCTAAAATCCTCAAGGAGGATGGCTCTTAGATTACTGACCCAAATTTGATTAAGGATAATGTCGTGGGTTTCTGAGCGATTGTTGTCAGCCCATGATGTGAGTGTCCCTATGCCGTCTTTGAAGCTTAAGAGGCTTAACTGTGATTTTGTGAATTTGCTTGCCAGAGAGGTGTTTATTGATGAAATTAAATTTGCTATTGATGATACTCCTCTTGATAAGGCCCCTGGGCCTAATGGTTTCAATGGTTTCTTTTTTAAGGCAACTTGGGTGGTGGTTGGCCATGATATTGTTGATGTTATTAAGGAATTTTTTTACTCAGGTTTTCTTCTGAAAGAGGTTAATTGCACTTTTATTTCGTTGATCCCGAAAACTTCCTTTGCTTCCTCTTTCTCTAAATTCCGACCTATATCTTTATGCAACTCTATTTATAAGTTTATATCTAAAGTGCTTGCTAGTAGATTAAAGCTGGTGATTAATGAGCTTGTTAGTCCTTTCCAATCGGCCTTCATTCAGGGAAAGAGTATTGTTGATATTATCTTGATCGCTTAAGATTTGGTTCGTGGCTTCCAAAGAAAGAACCATTCCCCGATCATGGCTATCAAACTGGACCTAAAAAAAGCTTATGATTCCCTTTCTTGGAACTATTCTTATTCAATAGTTGGTGGTGGATAAGAAACTCTCCTTATCCAAGGATTGCATGCTACTGAGTGTATCCCACTTATTATTTGCGAATGATATTTTTATTGTGGCTAAGGCTTCCATCTCTAATATGTCTAACCTGATGGATTCCTTTGAGCAGTTTCCTCTTGGTCTGAGCTCTCTACTAGCAAGGAAAAATCCACTATTTTCTTTGTTGGAGTCGACTCTCACCTTCAAACTTTGATTAGCTCGTTGAGTGGCTTCGCTATTGCTAACTTGTCGGTTAAATATCTTGGGCTTCCCCTTATTTCAGCCAAGTTAAGTATGGATCATTGTCGTCCTATTATTGATCTCATGGAGGCTAAACTCCAGAATTAGAAGGCATGGTTTCTCTCTTTTGCTGGAAGAGCAGTCCTTACTAAAACAATGCTTCAGAGCTGCTATATCTATTGGCTGGGGGTTTTTCCAATTCCTTCCTCTATCGTTTTGAAGATTGAGGCTTTAATTTGGAGATTCGTGGTCTCGGGTCCTTCCTTGGAAAGGAAATTCTCTTTGATTAGTTGGTTGGATATTGCTCGGCCTAAATGTGAGGGTGGGTTGAGCATTAGGAGGTCGAAGGAGATGAACAAAGCGGGACTTTTGAAGCTCCTTTGGAGAATTGCCTCAAAGGAAGATTATTTGTGGGTCAAATGGGTTCATGGAAAATATATCAAATCTGACTCCATCTGAACAACTCATACTCCTACAGATTGCTCTTGGACATGGCGGAAATTGCACAATCTTCGTCCTATTGCCTTAAGTAGTATCAGATTTTTGATTGGTAATGGCTCAAGCACTCTGTTCTAGCTTGACCATTGGCACAAATGGGGCATTCTTAAGAAAAATGTTCCTTATCTTCTTAAGGTGGCCTCTGGCATCTCTAGAGATGCTAATGTTGCACCTTGGATTTCTAATGAGGAGGGGTCTACGGTTTCTTTTAGGTGCCCTAT
The DNA here is from genome assembly GCA_035771175.1 of Paratinospora sagittata. Lineage (NCBI taxonomy): Eukaryota > Viridiplantae > Streptophyta > Magnoliopsida > Ranunculales > Menispermaceae > Paratinospora > Paratinospora sagittata. The sequence goes on along the minus strand of CM069606.1, from coordinate 15,517,611 downwards.
TTGGAGAGAGTTATGGAATGATTTTAACAGGATGTCCAGGCTTGATCCTTGTGATCATGACTTGGTTGTTTGGACTGATAATGATTCTGACAAGTTCTCTTTTAAATCTGGTTGAGACAAGATTCGACTGAAAACTCCTAAATGTTGGTGGGGGAGTGTGATGTGGTCTCCTCATGCTATTCCCAATCATAACTGCTTGGTTTGGAGACTCTTTCTTCTGAAACCTCCTACTATGGTGAGGCTTGAAAAGTTGAAAATTGTCAATTCTAATTCTTGCACTTTTTGCTAGTCGGGGGTGGAGGATGAAAAGCATTTACTTTTTAAATGCTCATTTGTTGCTCTGTTTGGAATGGGATTAAATGTAATTGTTTTTTTCCTTCCTTTGCTTCTACTTGGGAGTTGGCTACACAAATGATTATTCGCGAGGCCTCTAGGAGCAAGTTAAATGGGGGTGAATACTCTTTGCTTATCATGATACCATTTATCACATTTGGAACGAGCGCAACTTGAGGAAGTTCCAAAATAGGGGTCGGATTGTTGTCCAGCTTATTCACATTATTAAAACCCTAGTGTCTGACAAGTTTTGAATTGTTTTTCCTTCAGTCGTGTCTAATGATCACGTTTTTTCTGCATATTGGGGATTCTCTTTTGCTAATTTAACGACTAATGGTGCTTCTATCTCTTGGATGGCTCCGGTGGAAGGCTATAATCTAGCGTGTGGTGGTTCCTTTAATAGTTCCAGATCGGGTATTGGAGGTCTGCTGCGAGACTCTTCGGGCACTATTTTGTGGTGCTTCCATGCGAACTGTGATTGTTCTTCTCCTATCTTTGTTGAGGCATCTACTCCCCTCCAGGGCCTTAAACTTGTGGACCAGTTTGGATATTCTAAGATCCAAATCCAATGTGATTCTTTTTTCCTGGTCAAGATCATTCTTAAGCAATGACATCTTCTGTGGTACCTCAGGGGCCTTATATCTAAGTGCTAGAAGCTTATGGATGTGTGACGACATCTATTTTCCATTGTTGGAAAAAAATTAACGATTCGGTTTATTGGCTCGCAAATCAAAAGAGTAGCTTGAAAGTTGTGTTCTCTCCAGCTTTTTCTCCTTAACTTCTCAGCCTTGCTGATAAAAACATTGGGGGTTTTGTCTTTTTAATATTGTAATTCCAGGGCCTTTTTGGCCTCTCGGTTGTTCTATTTTCCCTTTTGTTGGCTCAAATATGGCCAAGACGGGGTGTGATTTGGACGATTTAGCAGGTTATACCTTTTAAAATAAATGATTTACAGATAAAATAATGAACAACAAGAAACTGTAAATGGCAGATGAATGAACAAACTACACAATCAATTTATAGTGGTTCGGCCCTTGCCTACATCTACTACCTAACCTCCTTAGTTAAGATTTGTTCAAACTCTACTATCGAATCCTTTTACGGGTGATGATCAAACCATTACACCTTTCTCAACTTAACGGGCGTGAGAATAGCTGTTACACTTGAGCAACACTTGCTCATCACAGTGACAAGCACAGTCACTTCTACAAATCAAATATAAGTTTGAGTATTTTGATCTTTTTATCAAGAATCAAAGAAATACTTACACTTGCTCAATCACAGTGACAAGCATAGTCACTTCTACAAATCAAATATAAGTTTTGACTATTTTGATCTTTTTACCAAGAATCAAAGAAATACGTACAGAGCAAATATTGAACCTTAGACCAACATTGATTTCAGCAAAGATTGAGTATTGAGCTCGGCTGAAAAGTAAGAAGTTGTTTGTTCTTATTTCCTTCAATGGATTTGAATGATATGAATGAAGTTCGATCAATCCAGAAGGTGAACAAAATCAGAGTATGGTCGCAATATTATCAAAGAGTTTGCAGCAAGAGCAAACACCTAATTTTCAAGAGTTTTTGCTCAAAACAAAATTGTGTATGTTTCACTTGTTCAAAGAACTATTTATTAAACTTGCTCAAATTTTGATTCTCAAAAATTGTTTTGGCGGTCGTTCTGCATTTCAAATCAAATGGTCAAATTGTTTCACCAAAATGTGTATGTTCAGACTGTTCGAGAAAAAACTGAAACATCTGTGCAATCACAAGAATAACAAGTATTAGAAATAGCACAGGTTGACAGTCTTTTCAGATTTTTGTCAGTATCGCATCAGTGTCCTAAAAAAGTGTCAGCGTCCTGAATTACACTGTTTTGAAAAATATTCTTTTTGTTGACTTCTTCTTGGAGGGCGCTAATACTATATTAGCGTCCTGATGGGTTAATATTTCGGAAACCCAGAAGTTCAGGGAGGACGCTAATACTCAATCAACGTCCTGATGGCAACTGTTGGTTTTTCTAGATTGGTTCAATGAGGGCGCTCATACTCAATCAATGTCCTGCTTTGAATGATGAACATTCAAACCCAGAAACCATTAGCGCCCTAATGGTCCATCATCGTCCTGCAGTATTGGCTTGATATTAAGTGACTAGCCACTGCAGTAATGTCCTGATTCTCATCAGCGTCCTGATAGACACTGAAAAATAGTTTTCTTGAAAATTAATTTTTCCAAAACTCGATCAAATCAAATTGATTCTTAAGCTTTTTGGATTAAATTAAGTACTCCAAAATCATGCAATTGGTTAAGAGTTAAATCAAAAAACCTTCGAATTAGATCGATTAAACTCATTTTCTACAAGATAGAAAATCTTTTGAAAACTTACGAGAAATAATAAGAAATTAATGAAGTGAATGATTTGCGGAATCAGATAATGGCTAACATTCTACAAGCCTAAATCATTCTAGAACATGAAATCAAATTTCTGAATATACGGTATCCATCTCCATCACGAGCTTGACTTCCTTTCCATCATGCTTTAAGTAAAGTATTCATGTATCATCATGTATTCAATATGCATAAGAATGTGGTTTGTTGATCATCAAAATATCTTCTCTCATATACGGGACATGAGGGTTATTGGAATAACACCCCTTGTGTTTTAATAAAATCATTTACCTTGCAAAAAAAAAATAAAAAAAATTAGGTGTGTAAGTCAACCCTACCGAACATAACATAACCTGATGGGTTGGGTTGGGTTCAAAAACTCAACTTGAACGGTTTGAGTTGGACCATGAGTTGATACCCTTGGAACCCAACCCAACCCAACCCAACACAATATAAACCAAACTCTACATAATCCTAAAATCTCTTATCCCCTAAAGTCGTCAATCTTTCGTATTATTAACATTTTGAAGCAACTTTTTTGAATTTATATTTGATAAACATTTTGATAGAACTCTTTTGAACTTGTTTTTGTTATTTTATGACGTGGTAGATAAATACAATTGTATTTGGAAAATCTTTAATATTAATTGTTGTCAAATTTACAAGTTAATTTTGTTGTATTTGAAATGTAACATGCATGATGTTTACCAATGTGGAATTTACATATAAAATTTACAGGCAAAGTTTAAGTCATCTCAACCCAAATGACCAATCCAATCCAACGTGAACTAAGTTGGATTGGGTTTAGAAGTTAGTTTGGTTTGAGTTGAGTTTTATTCATCAACCCGAATTATTTGGGTTGGGTTAAGTTTTAACTCCAAATCGACCCAACTCAACTCGTTAGACCCCCAACTTTAATATAATTAATAAATGTGTATTTAAAAATTTTAAATCGGTCAACTCAAATGAAATCAAACTGATTATGTTGGTTGTGATGATTTAGATTGCTAAAGTTACAAAATGTTATCCTGTGACTACTATTGATTTGACTTCAAATTAGCAATCAAAGCCACCTAATTGAACCCTTATCACTCCTGATGTTGAAATCATTAAAGGTAATCCAACTCTTAATCATGCATAAGAAAGGAGTATTAATTGTCTCAAGTGGCATACAATAACATAGAATAGCTAAACCAAAACAATGAGGATATTGTTGTAAAATGAAAGGGCAACTACACAAATTAACAAATAAAAGGAGACAAGCTAGAGAAAATAAATAGAGACATGAAGGAAAAATTTTATTCTCATATTGGTCTACTCTTGTACTAGATTTATGTACATAATTTACAACTCAAACACCTATATATATAGGCTCATGATCATAATGAAGGGTTACCGCACATTTACAACATATAAATAATTTCAATTGTTGCAAAATCAATCTCATATATTGAAGATTATGGAATAAGTAATCTATATATAAATCTAATGTTTAAAAAGTTAAATCCATGAATTTGATGTTATGGAATAACGATATGGCAGTATTTGTATTATTAATAATGCCCCCTTTTTGAATACCACTTTGTAAAAAATGTCTCATTAAAATCTCACTAGAGATAACCCAATGGGAAAGAAATGTAGTGAAGGAAAAAAAATATAATATTCACATTAAAGTATTATATTGTTAAGACTGTCTTGTTAAAAACTTTACAAGAAAAATTTAGTGGGACAAAACCTTAGCAAAAAAAAGAAATACAGTACACTAATTAATAACTCATCTTCTAACAATTCTCCCCCAAACACTCAAGCATTTTCAATATCTACTTACATGGAAGCAAAGCATTATCTATCAGCTCAAACAAGTCTGATGAGTTCCATTATTAAGACATTCCATGTAATTTACTAATTTCTGAAGTTGCACCTTCTTCAAAGATTTGTGCCACTGATAAGAGGCAACTCAATCGCTACAAGATCACTTTCCACCTTAGGGAACAACTTGTCAAGGAAACAAACTCATTTATAAATAAATACAAATGTATATTCCAAAATTTGGGATCGAGAGAGATGTCGTAATCAAAAAAGAAAAAAAAGAAAAAAAAAGGATTGAAGTAGTTCGAGCAAAATACTAACTCAATTGCTTTTAGCTCAGTGAGCGAGGGATGAAGAGATTACATTATTGCTCAACCAAATCCACCAAAGGCTTCCTCCATGCTTTCCATCTACAGCTTCCAAATGCTTCTACAGGCACTCCTGCACACACTCCATATCATTATTATCAATTTCTAGGGAATCTACATATATATAATGAAAAATGTTTTATATACGCTGGGTGTCAGCGTCATTTCCTGATGCTGGCACCCAGATCCCTTAGATGTTTTAAGGATGCGCGTGTATTGCGAAACATCTCCAAATATACACGCATCTCCAAAACATTTAAAAGAGATTAGATGCTAACATAGAAAAATAACATTGACATGCAGCCTACATGTAGCATTACTCTTATAAACACAAAAACCAAATCTCATAACAATTTTGTAATTGACCAAATATGCGACAAGCACACTTTCAACTGCAAGGCATAGACTTTTTAACAGAAGGGGAGGCTTAAAAGGCAAGAGTTTTCAATTGAAAGTTTTACTTTCAGGGGAAAAAAATTCTATACATTTTCTACATTGCACTGGGACCTAAACCGGAAGATAAAGTCAAGAATGATTTCCTCCTGTTTTTACAGGTGCTGTAAAATACATAATTTTTGTAGAGGGTACAATAAACTAAATGGCCATCGCTCCTACTTGTCACCAGATTCTACAGTGACAAGAGCTTTGTGCATTAGTACACCCCCTCTTTCTTTTCTATGTAAGCAACATCTATATCTTTTATGAAATTTACCTATATTTGTGCCTTGACTCCCAACATTTGCCTTATTTTTTTTTGTTAATCACCATGGGCCGGCATGGTTTAAATGCACCTCATGTGCTCAACTACTTTGCCTCCAAGGACAATTGTTTATAACTAAAAGTAATTACTATATTTAAAAAGAATAATTACTGTATTTTTAAGATGTATTCAATAACACCAACTACAACACCAGAAATAATTAAAAGGATACACTAATCTTTGAAAATCTCAAATAATACCATAATAGTAATAATAAATAATAAAATAATAAAACAATAAAACATTTGTCATGAGCAAATATGAATGCAGAAGCATGTGACTACCAGCATATATCTGTACTTACCCATGAAAGCAATCATGCAGATTTCACTTAGAACATCAGAAATGTTCATATAAAATATTAAATCAATATGCATATCACGTGTAATGCATGAAGAAATGTATTATGCATGGAAAAGTTTGAAATGAACTTTCTTGTGCATTTACAAAAACTATTGCAATCACCAATTTATATAATATTATTAATTTTTTTGGCAAAGCTATGCTGAGTTCAGTGTATTCAAGGCTTGCGCACTAATGCGTGGCACACACCTTGTGCTTTGAGGTTGGACACATGTTGCGCCTCGTAATTGAAAGGTGTGGTGCATTAATTCGAACGTGTGCCTTACTTTCCTTCTCTTTTCATTGAATAAATATACATAATACATGCTATAGAACAAATAAGGTACGTGTAGCGATAGATCCTGCTTCTAGTCGTCTTTGAAGGCGTTTAACATTTGGCGGTCAAGCAATGACAGGTGGGTTTGGCTAGAAGAACAGCCGCCCATAAGGTTTTACAAGATTTGTATTGAGCGTGCACAGACGTTATGGATTATTCAACTGATAAATGGGGATGGTCTCAACAAGTATAAGGGTAACTTCAAAAAGTCCCTCTGTGAACGGGCGGACTGCAGACTTACCATTCAAGGATTAAGCAGAACTTTTGACTGCCAGGAGAGCACCTCAGACTGGGGTAGTTCACCTTTCACTTTTTGTATATAATTCTCCAATGTATGGGCTTTCTCATCTATGTTTTCATTGGACATTGTATCTTCAGCTAGTCTGACTGCTGCCCTCTGAGATAGTTGATACGCATCTCCCACACGTTGCAGCTTCCTAGCTATTTCCTCCTTGCCAAGCATAAGAAGGGTAACTAGAAGAGATTTAAGTTCATGCTGTGCACCACTTGCCAGCGACATGCCCTTTAGATGTTCTACTAGAGCCATCTCCTCCCCAGGGCTGCCATTATCAGATAATTAATCATGAAAAGTCATGATACAAGAGAAACAATCTTCTTCTATAATCTAGACAAAGAAAATGGGAAATAGCCAGAAATATGAACAACTGCAGTACCTGCCAGCACGGATTTTTCCTCCCTTGTGCTTCTGGCGTCTCATCTCTCTTGCCTTGCTTGTGCTTGAGCTGGTGGAAATACCAGAACCTTTCCTAGATCCGTTCAGAACAAATGAATTACTTAGTATTAACTTTTCGATGAAACCTATGACAATTCATCATATTTTCTAGAAGCATGTGAAATTCATGGGTAACCATAAAAACATGAAAAGGTACCAAATTGTTTGGAACAATAACATATTAGAGTGCAGAAGCATGAAAGTGGTGTGCAGTTTTAGAAGTTCCATGTGGGTCTTCACCATAACCCAAGCATAAAACCATGCAAGTGTGAACAGGATGAGAAATGTCAGATATCCTTTTCACAGGAAGAGTAGCATGTTTTTCATTTTGAGTGGCTTTACCAAGGGATTGTATTTGGATAACTTACTTTATATATGAAACTTCGGTATTCACAACACTGCCCCTTCCTAATAAGGAAGTCCATAAAACACTTACATTGAGGCGGAGCAAGGGACTAATTGAGTTGCATGGTATAGACTATAGAGTATCTGCTTTGATATTTAAAAAGAAAAGACGCCAGATCCAGTGCAACTACTGGACAAGTTCAATGGGATAGAAAGACATATAAGTTGTGATAAAAGGACCATTTTAAGTTAGATTCTATCATGATTATTTGGTGCTCCCAGATATCAAAACATGGATCAAGTTGACAACAAAACAATTCGCCATTCCAATGATGCAGTGGTGGGCCAGCCAATTCCATCAAGGAGTGGTTTTCTTGGGATAGTGCTACTTAACATAATTCTCACATTGGATCACGCTATAATAGAGGTACCTCGATTAAATTCAAGATGAATCTGTGGACTATTTAATGTTACATTTGCCTTATTCAGGAACTATATAATTATAGAAGCCTTTTCAGTACTTGTTCAGTATGAGGTACGTATTACACAAAAGCTTCAGCATTCAGGAGTTCGACAAAACAAAGTTTGCAAAGAAAATTGTTCCCAGAATTCCTCCTCCTTTGATCAGAATGTGCAGAGGCGCAATTGAAAAAAAGCAAAATTATTTTCTCCAAATTTTGAAGCAACTGGAGAAAAAGGAAATGGGATAAAACAGGTTTTATCTCGTCATGAACAACCAAAATTCCAAAAGCTAGAAAAGAATGGAAACAATTAAGTAAAAGTCTAGTTTGAAATTAAATCAACCGAGGAATACTTGAGAATATTTTGCAAAGCAGGAAAAGGGTAACAAAAAATAATCCAAAATTCAAAAGGATATTCATTATGAAAAACATCAAATGAAAATCAACCTTTAATACTTCAGTAGATAGTTATTACAATTTACATATACTAAATGTGACTAGCCATCAATGAGTTGCAAACACAGTGATATTAGATACCAATTGACATAATACGATTTTGAAATTGATAATTAACAAAAGAGAGCACATTTTTTACAATCACAATCTGCAGTTTAGGATTTAAATGGACATTGATTTTTGAGTTTTTTTTTTTTTAATGCCTCGTAATTATAAGATAGGGACGTCAAAAAACCTTACTGAAGCTTAAATAAACATCCTCAACTGATTTTTAAATTTAAAGCCTCAGCTAAAATTTCTCATAAAGTTTCAGTGATTTTTTAATAAGAGTGGCAAAATCTTGTGCATTTGTGTGTAACATATAGTAATAGTGAGTCAGATATTCCTATATGAATTGTGTGCGTCTCTATGTGAGTTCTTTTCATGACTTTGTTGATTTTTATTTTTTTTTATTTTTTTTGACAAGAAACAAAAGTAGATATATATCAACAAAGCAAAATGTACAAAAACAGCCATAAAAAGAGTCAAGGGGTCCCAATAAAGCTTTTGCAACGCAAACAAAACAGAGTTCCTGTTACGCAACTATCCCAAAACCATATCCTAGAGACAGCTTGCAGTTACTGACCCAAAAGAAGAACCAAAGAAGGGAAGAATCCCACCCACTCCTCACTGTTATACATATCATGGAAAACCCTATTGTTCCTTTAAATCCACACACTCCAAATAATTGCAAAAAAGATATCCTCCAATAGCTCTAGATTTTAGGCTACAGTTGGGCATTGGTTAGAAAGGAGAAAGAAAGGTCTACATTAGAATAAGGCAAATCTTGGAAGAGGCATGCCCACTTGTCCCAAATTCCATTTGAAAAATTGCACTCAGTGATGATGTGATCAATCAACTCCACTCCATTCCTGCACAAACAGCACTAGAGCGTAGAAATGCACATATTAGGTGGTTTCCTTTGAAGAACATCAACGCAATTAGGCTTGTTTTGAGCCACCAACCAGCCCATAATTTTGACCTTAGAGGGTACATAGACTTTCTGATGTAAATTCGTCAAAGACGCAAGAATGAAAATACTCAACAATAAACCAAACTAAATTTTATTCAATAGAATTCTCAAAAAAGAAAAATAATTGATCTTCATCTTACAAATTTCGTAATTGGAGCTCCTTATATAGATAACTCCCCTAAAACAACTTCTAAACTACCTACAACACCTAAAAATAAGTTTCTTAAGCTATCTATAACATAAAAACAACTTCCTAGCCCTATTAGAACTCTATTTACACACTTCTAAACACTTTTTAATACACTTAAAAAATAAAAAGGAACTTTAAAAAACTATCCAAAACTACCACTAAAAAATTAAATATACCAAAATAAAAACTTCTCTAAAAAAGAAACTTAAATAAATAAAAATAATAATAAAATACATTATACATCATTCCCCCCTTATTGGAAAGAATTCGTCCTCGCATTCGAAGCACCACTAGAAGAATCATCATACTCCGGAGGATGTTGCATAGTAAAAACTTTAGATGCGTGAAGAGAGCCAGATAATTGTACCCTAGAAGAAGATGTCCTAGACTCGAATCTAGTAACCACAAGTAGAACCATCCTCTGATTTCGAACTTGGTTGAAATCGAATATTTTCTCAACTATAAATTGTCGATCCATTAGTTCATTGGGTCGAAGCACACTATGAAAACTCTTTTGATTACCAAACGAGTTCTCAAGTTTTTCCTCGATCCACGCATCAACCTCTTCAACATTTGAGCTAAAGATAACTGTCGATCTAATAACAACATTCTCTGGTCACCAAATATGATCTCTTCCTCAAATTCATCACTATATTCATCAAATATGGGTGAATTATCAAAAGGATTTTCTTCTTCATTCCATTCATCTATAGTAGTTTATGTGAAACAAACCTCAAGACGAGGTTGTGGTGCAGGCAAGGGCCTGTGGTAGCAGCAATCCCTACGATCTAAATTAATCACATGAGATTGGTCGGATTCGAACCCCTACTCTGAATCGTGGAGTGAAACTACAGGATTGCCGTGAGAACTCGCAACTTTCTCCCTATCGTGGACAATGACAGTTGATTCACGGTTTTGGAATTATTAGTGATCAATTCTTCAAGTCGATCGACCCAAGGATTAGCTGCGGTTCTTCCTCTCTTCTTCGACGCCATTGACAAAAAAGAGTAACATCAAACCTGGCTCTGATACCAATTTAATGTAAATTTGTCAAAGAAGCAAGAACGAAAATACTCAAAAATAAACCAAACCAAATTCTATTGAATAGAATTCTCAAAAAAGAAAAATAATTGATTTTAAGTTTCCAAATTTCATAATTGGAGCTCCTCATATAGATAACTCCCCTAAAACAACTTCTAAACTGCCTAAAACATCTAAAAATAAGTTTCCTAAGCTATCTATAACATAAAAGCAACTTCCTAGTCCTATTACAACTCTATTTACACACTTCTAAACACTTTTAATACACTTCAAAAATAGAAACGAACTTTAAAAACTATCTAAAACTACCACTAAAAAATTAAATATACCAAAATAAAAACTTCTCTAAAAAAGAAACTAAAATAAAAAACATTCTAAAATACGTTATACATCACTTTCCAAATAAAATTGGTTGGGGAGAATAAAGTCATCAAAGTGGATGAGGATGATATGATCCGGAATAAGGATTTAGTAAAGAAAGATTTAGAGAAGTCACTGACGCAAACAACTTTGTCGTTTACATTAGAGATTCTACAACATTATAAACAATTAATAAGAGACATGGTTTCAATAAGGGCCCTTTGGGGGAGGCCTAGAGAGATGAAGATTCCAGTTTAAGGCACCCTCGGCTCTACTTGACTCCAAAGACAAAGGAAGCAATGGGGGCGTTGTGGAGGGGTGAAATAGAGTAAAGTGAAGGAAAGAGATTCATTAAACTTTTATCTCCACACCATGTGTCTTCCCAAAACCGAATAAGATTACCCTTGCCATGTTTAAGTCTAATATAGGTAGAGAAGGATGGAAATATGGAGTGAATAAACTTCCAAGGACTCCTGAATGTGGCCCTAGGATGGACGTTGGCACCCCTAGCATTCTCAAGCAAGTCGTGTTTACTTATGATGACCCAAGCCCATAGGGAGTCTTTCTCCTTGATGAACCTCCATGGCCATTTTCCAGCAAGTGCTTTGTTCCTGTTGATCATATCACCAATGGTTGGTCCACCGTGATCAAGACTTCTTTTAACCATCTCCCGCCTAACTAGGTGTGCCCCTTTGGTTTTATCCTCACCTTTCCAAAGAAAATTTCTCATTAGACGCTCAATAATTGTGGTCAACGATTTGGGAATCCAAAAGACTGAGACAGACTATGTAGGAATTGCTTCAAGGACCAATCTCAAAAGAGCAACCCTTCCACCTTTAGATAAAAACCCCATTTTCCAACCCTCAATTCATTTTGAAATTGTATGGATTACTGGTTCCCAAAAGGATAATTGTAAAGGGTTGCCACCAAGGGGCATTCCTATATACACTATTGGCCAGCGACCACTAGTACATCCAAATCTTCGAGACACAATTTCTACATCAGCATAATCAAAGTTGACCCCCAAAATTTGGCTTTTGAATAGATTAATGTTTAGTCCAAACATGAAGCAGAAACTCATAATTACCATCATCTTGTTATCCAAACTAATACCACCATCCTTAACAAAGAAAATGCATTCGACGGCAAATTGAATATGGGGAAATGTGCACCTCATCCCTCCCCACTCTGAAGCCATTCACTAGACCCTTTTTCCTTTGTTTTGTTGGTAATTCCATCAATGTTGGTAATTCCATCAAGGACATCTACAACCAGTGTAGAGGAATGATGAGAGTGGGTCTCCTTGTCTCAACCCCTTGGATCCAAAGAATTTCCCTCTTCACCTACTATTGATGAAAACTAAAAAGGAAACTAAAGTAAAGCATCCTCAAATCCATCCTCTCCGCCAGTGGCCAAAGCTTTTTTCTCCATAACATAATCAAGGAAGTCCCATCTAAGGAAATCATAAGCTTTTGCAAAGTCTATTTTCAACAAAAAACCCAGATTTTTGTAGTGTATGTACTCTTCTATTGCCTCATACGTGTCTCCATGTGAGTTCTTTTTCATAAATTTGTTGATACAAGCTACTTTATCGTTAAAAAAACAAGATGATAAAAATAACATAGCACTAAAGGGAGTTAAAAAGAAACAACTCAACTCTCCCAACATAACACTTACAGGATTCATGTAGCCTACATTTTGTTTTCTATAAGAAAGAGACTTATATTACTGAAGAAATGGATAGCAAAAGGAGATTATGTAGTCCTCTTGGTATAGAGATCAAAGATGAAACACTAAAACAAAGAGTCCAATCTCTAATCAAGGCAGACGAAGAAACACAATGAAAATGTTTAACAAGCTTCATCCACGAGGAAGCTGTAAGGTGAATGGTGCAAACCACATTAATCTTGCATGAGCAATTCTGAAACATTCTTTGGTTCCTTTCTAGCCAAACACTCCACAACAAAGAAAACACTGAATAGTGCCAAACCTTCCTAGTGAAGAAACAAAGATTAGCCATAACGTCAATGTCAAGCATATCCACACACCTCCTAGGGACAGCCCAACTCCAATGAGTCTTCTGAAGTAACTTAAACCAAACAGACAAGGTAAAAGGACAATGAAGAAAGACATGCTTCATAAATTCTTTGTTGCTCTTGCACAACAGGCACCAATTGAGGGAGAATGACATGAAAGGCGTCCTCCTTTGAAGAACATATGCTACACACACTCCGTATTAAGCCAATAACCATGTGAAAATCTTGATCTTGGTATGAGTTTTGGACTTCCATAGAAAGGGAGCTGGAGGGGACAAAGGCAAATGTGATTAATCAACCAAACATGGAAAAGAAACTTGCAAGAAAATTGCCCTGATCTGTCATGATGCCAAATCCTCCAAACTGGTTGACCTAACCTACTGTTGATGACTGTGAGCTTATGTAGGAGACCCATTCGTTGACTTCCTCCTTATTAGTATAATTGCACCAAGAGAAAGGAAGTCCCAATTAAGGCATTGGGCACCCCACATTTCAAACAAGTTTGGAACACCTACCAATTCATTAACTTCCATTGTTAATCATATTGCCCGAAAATAAAATTCCCAATTAAGGAGATTTCCACTGGACACCCCACTATTAGGGGTGTGCAAGGGTCAAACTGTGTTGGTTTTGAACCAAAATTTCACCCAACCCAACCACATCAGGTAATACACTATGAACACCCCGATACAGACCCAGCCATATTTCACAATTCTGCTTACCCGACCGACCAGACTGGTGGCTCAAGTCGATCAGGTGTGGGGTTTGTCAAAAACAAGCACTAAAATATTTTTAATTTTCAAAATTCTGTAACAAATAATGTCAAGGAAATAAGAAGATCTATAAGGAGAGTAGGAAGGGAGATAGATAAAGAGTAAAAAGAAGGTCCTGTGGAAGGGGGGGAGCATGCTCTTTTATGAGTGAGAGAGCAACCCCTCCTTCTCACATCACCAATGATGGACTAAAACCCACAGTATCCCTTGTTACCGAGTATACAAATTTAGAAGTTTATGCAATTTAGAAGTTTATGCAATTTAGGACTCTATTATTATTAGCTGTATATATTATCTTACCATGTATAGATGCTAAAGATTAGGAATCTGTTAGATATATATTATCTTACCATGTATAGATGCAAAAGATAAGGAATCTGTTAGACTACATGTATAGCATATATCAATATATATAATGAAAGGAACGCCGAATGAAAGAGGGCAACTTTTCCAAATCTCTCTTCGTATTTTTCTGGTATCGGATTACTTTGACATGGTATCAGAGCGATCTACCTCTAGAGTAATGGTTTTCCCTGCCAATGATTTGACGAAGATCTGGATGTTGTAATCCGCTAGGGTTCCTCCGTCGTCCAATTGCTTTCCGGCGTAGATGAGTCGCTGCATTCGATCCCTTGCGAGATCATCCACCGCTTGAACGCTCTTAATCTCTGCTCATTTTTTTCGCTGCCTCTGCCGCCGACGAAATAGATGCAAGCGCGCGTTCCCCGTGAAGGTTTTGACGAAGGTTTTGCTTTCTGGTCTGTCGATCGTGTCGCTCGATTCAACCTCTAAGGTTCTTGTCTTCCCCGTTAGGGTTTCCGTGTTCCCGAAAATCTGCATCTTCTCCTCCTTTCGATCTTTCTTACGTCTTCTTCTTGGCCTTTACGATCAATCAACCAACCTAAGAGAGAAAGAAAGGATCAGAAGATTTTTATTCACAGTTTTCTGGGTTCTCTTGTTCTTGGCGGAAGTAAGGTCATCTTCGTGTTGCTTCCCCGCGAAGATCAACCTCTGCTGATCAGGCGAAATTCCCTCTTTGTCCTGGATCTTGGCCTTGCGGTTGTTGCTCGTGTCGCTACGTTGTCGCTTCTTGCAAATTTTTGGCGCGGCAGCTGGTTGGATTCCTGGTTTGTTTGTGTGCCTCTTATAATTTTTCGGTGCAATTTTTTTGGTGGGTGTTTGCTTGTGTATTTTTTTTCTCACCGTGCAAGTTACAATTTTTTGGTGGGATTTTATCTGTCTCTTGGTTGCATCATGTCATCGGATAAGTTGGAATCATTCCATTTTCGATTTACTGGTAAAAATTATTCTGCTTGGGAGTTCCAATTTAAATTATTTGTCAAAGGAAAAGAATTGTGGGGTCATATTGATGGGAGTGTTCCCGCACCTCAAGGTGCCGAGGCTTTGTCTAAGTGGGATATTCATGATGCTCGGGTTATGACTTGGATCCTTAGCTCGATTGAGCCTCACCTTGTTCTCAATTTGAGGCCTTATAAAACTGCTGCTGCTATGTGGAATTATCTTAACACGGTTTACAATCAAGATAACTCTGCTAAACGATTTCAATTGGAGTATGAGATGGCTAATTTCACACAAGGCAGTCTCTCTATTGAGGAATATTTTTCTGGTTTTCAAACTCTTTGGGCTGACTATTGCGACATTGTTTATGCTAAAGTTCCCACTGCAGCTCTCTCTGCTATCCAAGAAGTGCATGCAACCAGCAAGCGAGATCAATTCTTGATGAAGTTACGACCTGATTTTGACATTGCCCGTTCTAATCTGATGAACCGTCATCCTGTACCATCTTTGGATGCTTGCTTGAGTGAACTTCTTCGTGAGGAGCAGCGTATCGTTACTCATGCTGCCATGGAACATCGGGCTAATGTTAGTGCACCTGTTTCTGTGGCTTATGCAGCACAAGGGAGAAATAAGGGTAGAGACATGCGTGCTGTCCAGTGCTTTAGTTGTAAAGCTTTTGGCCATATTGCTCGGGATTGTCCCAAGAAGTTCTGTAACTACTGCAAGAAACAGGGTCATATCATCTCTGCTTGTCCCATTCGACCTGAAAGGAAGCAGGGTACTGCTTATCATGCCTCCACTGGTGCCTCTAGTTCTGCTGCATTGCCTGATGCCTCTCCGGTTGTTCCTATTTCTGCTTCTCCAGCCTTAGCACATCCGAACACACTCACTCCTGAAATGGTACAACAGATGATCATTTCTGCTTTTTCTGCTTTTGGGCTCTCAGGTAATCATAAAGTTTCTTCTAAGCCATGGTATTTTGACTCCGGGGCCTCTAACCATATGACCAATACTATTGCTCCTCTTTCCAATGTCAGAAATTATGATGGAAATCTGAAAATTAACACCGCTGATGGCAGTTCTCTGCCTATCAGTGCTGTTGGTGATCTTTCCTCTTCCTTAACTGATGTTTTTGTGTCTCCTGACCTCTCCACAAATCTTATTTCTGTTGGTCAATTGGTTGATAATAATTGTAATGTCCATTTCTCCCATTCTGGTTGTGTTGTGCAGGATCAAGTGTCAGGGAAGATGATCGCGAAGGGGCCTAAAGTGGGACGACTCTTTCCTCTTCATGTTTCTCATTCCCCTATTATTCCTCGTTTTCCTTTACTTTCATTTGCATGTCATGTTGTTGGTTCTGGAAATAAGATGTGGCATAGACGTCTAGGCCACCCAAACTCTGATGTTCTTCGTACTTTGTTTAATTCTGGATTATTGGGAAATAAAGCATGCTCTTCTATTGATCTTTCTTTTGATTGTACATCATGCAAACTTGGCAAAAGTAAAGTTCTACCTTTTCCTCATCATGCATCTCGTGCCTCACAATGTTTTGAGATTATTCATAGTGATGTTTGGGGGATTGCACCTGTTGTTTCTCATGCGCATTACAAGTACTTTGTTACTTTCATTGATGACTTTAGTCGCTTTACTTGGGTTTACTTCCTCCGGGCTAAGGGTGAAGTTTTTTCAGTCTTTAAGCGCTTTCTTGCACTTATTGAGACTCAATTCTCTGCCAGCATCAAGGTCTTGCGCTCTGATTCTGGCGGCGAATACATGTCTAATGAGTTTCAGGACTTTCTTCAGAGCAAAGGGATCCTCTCTCAACGTTCTTGTCCTTCGACACCACAGCAAAACGGTGTTGCTGAAAGGAAAAATCGCCACCTTCTTGATGTAGTAAGAACTCTTTTACTTGAATCATCTGTTCCTCCTCGTTTTTGGTGTGAAGCACTTTCTACTGCAGTTCATTTGATCAATCGCTTACCCTCTCCTACGCTAAATCATGTTTCTCCTTTCTTTAAGTTGTTTGGTTATTCTCCTTTATATTCTGATCTTCGTACATTTGGTTGTGTTTGTTTTGTGCATCTTCCTCCTCATGAACGGCATAAACTTACCGCTCAGTCTGTTAAGTGTGTTTTTCTTGGTTATGCTATCCCTCACAAGGGTTATGTTTGTTATGATCCCCATGGTTGTCGTATACGGGTTTCCCGGAATGTGATTTTCTTTGAAAATCAATATTTCTTTCCATCTCATTTTGAGCTGCCATCTGCATCTGTATCTCTTCTGCCTATTTTTTCTGAATCTCCAACAATTGTGGAAAGGTTCAAACCCGGTTTTGTGTATGAGAGACGTAGTCGACATGAGTCTGGTTCCTCTGTGCCTCCTTCCGATCTTGACCCGGCGCCTGATCCTGCTCCTGCTTCCACCACTCTTCGTCGGTCTACTCGTCCTTCTCGACCCCCTAATTGGTATGGTTTCTTCTCTCCTGTCTCTCTTGTCGCTACTTTATCCACTATTTCCATTCCCTCTTGCTACAAACAGGCCATGGAACATGAGTGTTGGCAAATCGCAATGCAAGCAGAACTTCAAGCACTTGAGGAGAATCACACTTGGGATATTGTTCCTTGTCCCCCTACAGTCAAACCTATTGGGAGTAAATGGGTTTTTTCTGTCAAACTTCGTTCTGATGGCTCTTTGGACCGGTACAAGGCTCGCCTTGTAGCCCTAGGTAACAAGCAGGAATATGGGGTTGATTATGAGGAGACATTTGCTCCTGTTGCCAAAATGACCACGGTTCGAACCATCTTAGCTATTGCTGCTTCACAGTCGTGGCAACTACATCAGATGGATGTGAAGAATGCCTTTCTTCATGGTGATCTCCAAGAAGAGGTTTACATGAAGCTTCCCTCCGGTATGACTATTTCTTCTCCTCATGATGTATGTAAGCTAAGGCGTTCTCTGTATGGGCTCAAGCAAGCGCCCCGCGCTTGGTTTGAGAAGTTTCGCAGTACACTTCTTTCCTTCAGTTTTACACAAAGTCAATATGATTCTTCTCTCTTCTTCCACAAATCTACGTCGGGTATAGTTATTCTCTTGGTTTATGTGGATGATATTATCATTACTGGCACTGATTGTGGTTTGATTACTAAGCTTCAACAGCTGTTACATGTAACTTTCCATATGAAAGATCTTGGCCAGCTCACATACTTCTTAGGATTGGAAGTTCATCATCGAGCCCATGGCATTTTCGTGAACCAACATAAGTATATTCAAGATCTTATCACTTTGGCTGGTTTGGAGGACACTGCTTCTGTTGATACTCCTATGGAGGTAAATGTCAAATACAGGAAAGATGAAGGGGACCTTCTGGATGATCCTACTCTCTATCGGCGCTTGGTTGGGAGTCTTATCTACTTGACCACTACTCGACCTGATATCTCCTATGCTGTCCATCAGGTCAGTCAATTTATGTCTTCTCCTCGGCATCTCCATCTTGCTGCCGTTCGCCGCATCATTCGCTATCTTCGAGGATCACCAACTCGTGGATTGTTCTTTCCTTCCGAATCCTCTCTTCAACTTGTTGCCTATAGTGATGCTGATTGGGCTGGGTGTCCGGATACACGTCGATCTACTACAGGTTGGTGTATGTTTTTAGGTGATGCGTTAATTTCTTGGTGATGTAAGAAACAAGATCGTGTTTCTAAATCCTCTACTGAGGCTGAGTATCGTGCCATGTCTACTGCTTGTTCTGAAATTGTATGGCTGCGTGGTCTCCTTGAGGAGCTTGGGTTTCCTCAGACTACTTCTACCCCTCTTCATGCTGATAACACTAGTGCTATTCAGATTGCCACCAATCCTGTTTTCCATGAACGCACCAAGCACATTGAAGTTGATTGTCATTCTATTCGAGACACTTTGGAAAGTCGGGTGATATCTCTTCCTCACATCTCTTCTGATCTCCAAGTGGCTGATATCTTCACCAAAGCTATGACTCGACAGCGGCATCAATTTCTTGTTGGCAAATTGTTGCTGATTGACTTACCAGCATCAATTTGAGAGGGGATGTTACCGAGTATACAAATTTAGAAGTTTATGCAATTTAGAAGTTTATGCAATTTAGGACTCTATTATTATTAGCTGTATATATTATCTTACCATGTATAGATGCTAAAGATTAGGAATCTGTTAGATATATATTATCTTACCATGTATAGATGCAAAAGATAAGGAATCTGTTAGACTACATGTATAGCATATATCAATATATATAATGAAAGGAACGCCGAATGAAAGAGGGCAACTTTTCCAAATCTCTCTTCGTATTTTTCTGGTATCGGATTACTTTGACATCCCTACAATTACATTTCTTTTTTCCCATTTTCTTTATTGTTCACTACTTTATTTTTATTTAAAAAGAAAAAAGACCCTTTTTCTCCTAGATGAAGTAGATAGCCCATTGCTTCAACTTTATTGATCCCACTGATAACACTGCTGGCTGCACGAGTGCCAATGACAAGGAAAAGAAAAGAGTGGTCAAGTGAGATTATCCAACAATTTGGCAAGCAAAATACAGCAAATCAACTACTTTAATTGAACTTAAATAAAGTACAAAATAGTAGATTTACTATAAATTAGAGTATCTTCTCATCATTGCAAAATATTTAACTTGCACATCAAATGATTACATATCTAACAGAACAGTGACTTGCTATAAAATGTTTTAACCAAAGATACAAAATCAGACACGTAGAATAACAATCAACCCAATCTGCTGCATCACTAACTACTATCTCCAGACATAAGTTATTGAAGACCACAAACAACAGAGAAAGCATAACCAAGAAAACAAAAAAGAAGCAATCATGGCGCACGATCACTGATGCAGACATTATCTTGGAACATAAATTAGGAAGAACTAGCAAACTTGTAGCATCGCACGGTGTACCAGCTCAAATAATACAAGACAAAAAACACAAAGGACAGGATTTATGCTATAAGTGTACCAGAAGTAAAGAGAAAGTACCCAACGAAACAGGGTAAAATAGAAGCATACCCCATGGTGTAGGCGCTCATTCCACTAAAGCTGCTGCTTGCTTGTGAAGCAGCATCATCATCAACATCATCAACCAATCTGTCCTCTGATTTGAGTTTTGCTGCTAGGACTAATCTCCTTTGCCGTACAGCCAAGTAGCGTGTCAAATATTTTCCCACTTTTTCCAACCCTTCCTCATATTCTCCCATCAGAGTGCTGGCACAATCCACAGCTGCATTCTTCACTTCTGCAATCAAATCATCTTTTCCCTGCATTAGTGCAACCCTCAGAGCCTCCTCCCATTCCCGTGCACTGATAAAACACCTAATAGCACTAGCAAAATCTCCACAGTACTCCATAGCTATTCTGGCAGCCTCTGCTGGTTTCCCAAGTGCTTGAAGTTCTTCACAGAGTTCATTTGCCAGTTGCAGCACATCTTGCTTCGATACTTTAAGGAGCCCAGCCACTGTAAGCACACCTTTCCAATTTCCACATGCACGGTATGCCTTCAAGGTTTTCTCCAGAGACAAACAACATAAATAAGTAGTAGCAGCTTCCTCAAAAGATTTTTCACTACAAAGATGATCTCCCCACGCCTCAAGGACTTGATTCCTCTTCGCAGGGTCAGTGAAAAGTTGAAGCCCCGGCGGAAAAAGTCCAGGATTATTCTTCATAAGATTCATGCAATCTTCATAGTATGCCTCTCCAGCTGAAACTATATGTCTAAGAGCCTTCTCATACCTATGTAATCTAAGATCAATAGTGTACCGCATAATGACAGGTTCCATACGCTCCAGTCCCTGAAGAAAAGGAAGAAACTCCTTTGGATCCTTTTGAGAGTTCAAAGCCACTATAGCTGAAAGGTTCAGATCATAAAGGCCTAA
Source organism: Paratinospora sagittata (assembly GCA_035771175.1). NCBI lineage: Eukaryota > Viridiplantae > Streptophyta > Magnoliopsida > Ranunculales > Menispermaceae > Paratinospora > Paratinospora sagittata. The sequence continues at coordinate 15,496,656 of CM069606.1, read as the reverse complement.
TGCAGCTTCGTAAACTGCCTCAGAATCAGACAACCACAAGAGATGCTTCAGGGCTTCTTCAGCGGAAGGGTAAGATTTGATACAGGGATCACGAAGCCCTGAAATTTCCATTTCACGAATCACTTTTATCCTCCTGAGAGCTTCCTCAAGAGCAGGAGGTTCAGTACGAGCTAAAGTGGTTAATATGCAAAGCTCCCTAGCTGGGCTCTCTGGTAATTGTTCCTCAAGAGCCTTCCGAATTGCCAACAGGATGGAGGAAACCTTGCCTTTTGCATCACAATCCTTGAAATCTTCTGCTAGTGTAGCTTTAGTTTCATTAAGGCAACGTACAGGCACCATATTCTTGTATAGTGTCTCCATTACATTTTCATTCTTTATGGAACAAACAAACTCAGTAACGTAGGTAAGATTATTTACTTGCTTGACAAACTCGGCAGTCAATTGGAGGAAGGATTTCCAACCACCATGGTCCACAATGACATTGAAATCTATACGATGTCTCCTTACCATGAGAAGGGCATCTCTGAACCGCTGTTGAACCAAAGCATTAACAATAGATCCCAGCACTAGTTTTCTTGGGTAGATGCATTCTAAGTTTCCCCTAATTGTTTGTAATACAACAGCAGCTTCATCACCATGAAGGACCCCAACCACCTTGGAACCTCTTTCCCAAATATTTATACAATCCTTATTTTCTTCTCTTCTTTTGTTTGTAGTACAACAAACAAAGTTTTCATATTTCACTTCTGGAATTCCATGTAATATATCCCCCACCTCAATGATGAAAAGCAAATCCTGCTTAGTTGTGAGAATTAAATGTGTCATGAACTGGTCAGTGGCATCTGAATAAAATGCAAAACTGCTGCAATTGTTGCATAATATGCTTCCACTAACATGAAGCCTATTACTGCTATCAAGTCCAAAAGGCAAGGCTTTCAAACTCCCATGGTCACTGATAGAAATAACAATCATCCAAGGGCATGAAGATGAGAATCCTGTATCATAATCAAGCTTTTGAAGGCACTGTCCTAGAGGAACCCTTGTGTTGTCCAACTTTGAAGCATATTCAAATACTTTTCCTCCATCAAACTCAACAATAGCTGAACATCCTTTTGCAGGGTTGGAAGCCATCGCTATCACTGGCCCTTCAAGAGATAGTTGGCAGGAAACCTTTGCCGCCCACCCTGAGGACGTTATTAAACCAGGAAGACAATCCTCGGAGCAGACAAGATCAATCTCCTGCAAAACAAAACATTGTGGTTGTTGTGCTCCCTTATTAACAGAAATCTCCTTCTCACAGGACGATGCCCGCAGATGGTCACTTAAATGACCAGGTTCAAAGTAAGAAACACCAAGAAGAGTATGAGAGTCCAACCACATTAGATGCCTCAAGGACCCAAACATTCTTTCAGAACAGGAAGCTTCAATGCTGATTTCTTTTCCTTCAAACTCCTCCCAAACATCAATAGCAGGAAGCTCGGCTACACACAAGCTACCATCTGATAAACGTACAGCCAAATGGTTCTTTGTGTTCTTGGAAAAGAAATCCACATCACAAACAGCACTAGGAAACTTCAGGCTGAATAAACACATGGGTGGAGGCATGAGGCACAGAGAAAGTGGGGATACTAATATTTTGGAATCGTCAATAACTACTGCAGTTGAGTTCTCCATGACAGCTGTCACCCAAACAAAATTGTAGGTTGTTATTTTGCCACCAAGAGTCCAACATATCAAATGAAATGGTTTTGTTGGATCCCACAAGAATCTGACACCATCTTTCCTCAAGAATCTCATTTCTTGCTTTAAATACCAGTGGTAATTGCTGATAGACCATATCTTAACAGCATCAAACCCTTCATATCTGACAATTGCGGCAAGAAGATCAGAGTTGCAATTCCATTTCAGCATTTCCACATTACCATCCACTGGGCCATTGATGTTAAAAGAGCTTCTTTCTAATCCATTGCTCTCAAAGAAAACAATCAGTGGGGACTTCTCCTCGGCCTTCCTGTCATATACAGCTGCCAGTTTTGCTCCACTTGGCATCCAATCCAGCACCGTTCCCACAAAAGCCTTTGACTCTGAAGAAGCATGCAATGCTCCAGAATCTCGTTCCCATATTTTGATCTTTCTTCGCAAAGAAGAAGCATTTTGCACTTCACTCAGAGTAGCAAAATATTTCCCATCACCTCTCCAGGAAATGGTACTCTCAAATTGGCCACCGGTTGGATCACCTGCAATTACCAATCATTCCACAAAAAAGTAAAGAAAATAGGAATTAAAATAAGAATAACAGAGTTCCTTCATTGTGTCCACAGTGCATGATAATACAGTAACAAAAATACAAAGGAAATCAATCCAAGAAGATAAATCCAGACAAGACAAATGTAGCAGAAATAAATATCTATCAACTTTTTTCCCTAAAAACTTTCTCACAATTATTCCTTATTCAAAAAGAACTAAATGTATATAAGAAGAAGGGCTTTCTCAATACAAAGATATTTTACTATGAGATCTCCTTTGATGGCCAAATGACAAGTCCCAACCTGTCAATGTGTCCCCTCATCCGTGAATTTCATCATGCCAATAGCTCACTGAAATGGAAGGCATGAAAAACCTCATGTGGATAAAACAGAAATATCCAGATTTAGGGAATAAAGTCCTTACTTATGTGAATATCTTCGGGAACATCCTCAAGCGTAGTCTCATACAAAACTTCCCAATCGTGAGTCATGACTAAAATCTGCCCGAACCCCGTCATCACCGCAAGAAGAGCTCCATCTGGACTGGGAACAATTTGCTTGACACCACCCTCAACTCTACCAACAACTTCAGTCGCATTTCCATCTCCCATATGTAGCAATAAGTAACCGTTCAAAGTTCCCACTATCAGGGCCTCTTTCTCCATAAGATAATCCATTGAACTAATGCAATCTTCGGGTTCTAAATCCATCAGCTCCACTTCCAATGCTCTTTCCTTCTGCCATAACTCAATTATTATAAAAAATCCAAGTAAAATTACAAAGGTTTCCAAGGTTCTGTAGCTATAATCAACCACTACCATTACAAAAATCTCTATTTTCCTTTATGATATGGATTACCATTACACTTATTATAGTATGTTCAAATTCAAATCTTCAAAAATTTGTAAATTTGAAAAAAGTACCGATTTTTTTACAACAAAAACCATGATTATAACGAAGAAGAAATCATCAGTTTCAAGACTTGAGACATTCAAGCAATTTTTCAGATATTCCACCAGTGGCAAAACAGAACCGAAACTCAAGATTTAGAGTAATGAAAGATATAATCAAGTGCGACGAAAACTAAAAGTTAAAAGCTGTTACTATGCGATAAAAGCTATAGAATCTTACCAGAGTCGAATGAAGCTGAATCGTGTACACAAAGTTGACCGAAGAAGCGAAGAATAAGCGGCTTCGCTCGATATCGAATGCAGAGAACAAGAGAACTTCATCTTTCGACTGCAACTCGAGCTGCGAAATCAGCTCTTGATACACCTTTAGGTTCTTCATCTCCAACTATTCCAATGGAAGAACAAGAGAAGGCCTAGATTCTAATCGTCGTTCGTGAAGTGCTAAACGAACTTAAAACAATATGACTGAGATTTATGCAGTAGTCGGAGAGAGAAAGTGAGAGAGGCAGCGAGACTTGGTCTCTTTTGCCCCAAAGATGCTTGAAGAAAGTACTCTTAGAGCGCCCTCAATTCAAATCTTCTTTTGCTAGTGAAAATCACGGAAGTGTGTTTCAATCGAAGGTTCCACCGTTGAAGTTCGAGGGAGGACGGAAACACGCATAAACCAAGTCCAGAACCGTAAAAGGAGTTAATTCATATCAAATTGTTTCCATTTTTTTTCTTTTTTTTTTTGTTGGAGTTTACTTAAAACTGACAAAAAGTTATTTTCCTTTTTATTAGAAATTTTAAAGTAAAATAAGTTCTGGATTTTCTTAAAAAGTCCAGTCATACCTATAGTAAATGTGAATTTTTTACTCTCTCTCTCTTACTTCTGTCTCTCTCTTTTTTTTTTATCAACTACAAATACAATTAGTTTAGGCACAATAACCACAAACTCACCTAAATAATAATAACTATCATATAAAATCATGATAAACCCAGATTACAAAGGCTAAAAACCCACAACTAGAGCCTATAATCTATAACTATGTTATATTTTACTTTCACGTCCAACCTTTCATCTCATAGGTAAGAATTGAGGTACCCACCACTTGTGCCAAGCGCCTGGATTTTTTACTCTTCAAACTCAACAATATACAATAGTTGGAGAGTTCCAAAGCCCATAAACTTTGAGAGTTCACCCTATAATCATTTATAATAAAGTTATAAAATTCCCTCTTTAAACTCATAAACTTAGCCGTTATATAATAAGGTATTTTAAATAGTTTAACTAATTTTTCATTCTTCTCTATGCCTCTTACTTTTAAACTTGATTTATACATAGTTTCTTGATTAGAGACTTTCAATTAGGGGTGGCAATTTGTGTTACCGTATGGTAATCAATCGTGTCGTAATCGTGTATAATGAAATATATTGTAAACTTAACTATGACACATTTAAATAACGTATCATTATATGTAAACTCAAACCCGACACTTTTAATAAACGGGTTAAACAGGTTAACCCGCTTATAATCCTTAAAGCTTAAACAAGTTCATTTTAACCTATTTATTATATATAAATTCTAAATTAACATATAAATCAAGATTTTAAAATCATAATTATACAACCATATAATAAAGACCAAATAAAATATTATAAAGTTAAAGTCTCAACACATGATATAAAATATTAAAAAGTCTTCACACATAACATAAGTGTCAACACAAAATATAATCGTGTTAAACAAGTCAATTTCGGGTTTAACAGGTCTACTTGATTTTGACCTGAAATTTAATTATGTATAATTAGATTTAACTTATTTTGACCCACACCTATTTATGCAAAACTCAAACCCATTTATTTCTTTTCAGTTTTGAGTCGCGTTATCGTGTCATGACTTATATTGTCACCCCTACTTTCAATTCTTTAACTTTTTGTTGTTTTTTATTATCAAAAAAATGGTGTATTAGCGTAGGAGGCTACTATCATTATGGGGAACGATGAAGTGGTGATTTTCATAATCCTAATTTCGCACTGGGGAGGTTGTTTTCAATTTGAAACTCATGACTTCTAGGTCACAACAGATCAATATCAACCCTTATGCAAAAGCTCAATCTTTCCTTTTCTCATTATGAAACAAAATAAAAATTACTACACTCTCCTTATAATCAATATTATTTATCAATAAAAATAAGGCTACTACAACCATTTGAAAGAAAAAAAAAATGTTTTCAACTCCTACTAAAGACATTAGTAAGGTTCTTAAAAAATAACAATATTAATAAATGACCACGTGGGTTTGGTAGTCAAGAGCAGTCTAGTGAAGATTAATTAATAGATATATTCTAGTAGGATTTAAGTTGTGTACCACCAATTGACATTTCCTTCTTTTTTAATCCTTTCATTCATAACTTTAATTTGTGTGTATCATCATTTCCATATCAAAGAAAAAAATATGTTTTCAACCCCTATTAAAGACATTAATAAGTCTATCAGCCACATGACCAAATATGAATGATAAAGTAGAATCAGAATCAATCAATACATACATCATTATATCACAGATAAAAATCATACCTTCTATTAAATTCTTGCTGGCATCAAGATCTGGTTTTGTGGCCTTGGCTTGATCCCTTGGACCAGATGCTGTAAAAATAGCTAGAGCAGTAGAATCTCTCGGCCTAGGACACTGATTAACCTTGTAGCCTTTCATGTCATACCTGAAGCAAGTGATGACAGTCCTTGGCCTTGAAGATGCAGTATGCGACTGACCCTGTGATCTGGCTGGAGCCTGATCTCCCTTACTGTACACTGCTAGAGCAGATATCACAGAAACAGGAGCAACAAAAGAATCAGCTTCAAAGAATCCACCGCTAGTCTTGGGCTTCTTGTTGTCATCCCAAAACTTCTTACCCTAGTTCTTTTTTTTTCTTCCCTAGAGATGGCAGGGGTGGCCCAACCAATGGTTGTTGCACAGGCAAAACTACCGGTGCCCCAGGCTGTTGTAAAACTTTCCCAGCCTATAATCTCATAGTTGTACCACGACAACTAAAGCCAATTTCTACCACAGCTTCAGGTCGTAGTCTCTCTTTATGTAATTCCACTACCACTGTCAACAGTTGAGCAATCTGCCTCTGTTGGGTAGCCACTATTTCTTCTAACCGCTTAAGCCTATCATGATCGCTAGGGTCCATCTACCAACCCTGATTTTTTGTCCTTCTCCAAAAATATATCAGACTAGGTTACACAATAGATAGTATTAACCATAATCAAACTACCCATACAATCAAATATAACATTATAAGGTTTTTATCTTTTTAAATTTTTATAGCCTAACCATAGGTAACTGAAAACTTAAGGAACCTAGAACATAGTTTCTGATACCAACATTGTCGCGACCCCTTTCCGGGTGAAGTCACAACCGACACAATACTTCAGATCATGTCACTCCAGGACAAAAACTTGAGGCACTAATAAGCCTCTTGTAGAAATACCTAAACAGCATACAAAATACAACATGTATATGACAATAAATAATAGAACCAGATTTAAAATTCATCATCCATAAAAAGATCAAATCCATCCTGTACCACATCGTTCAACATCTAATACAAACTTGTATCTAACAAGTATATCATCCCAAAGTAAGTCATATACATGCTCTAACCACAACTATTTATGTGATAAATACATATTAGATGTGATAGTTTATATATACAAGTTCAAAGAACAAAAACTTTCAAAATATCAAAATGAAACCTGTTCCCATTTCCTGACACATACATCCAAAAAGTGGAAGGCTACGCACAATGACCTAAGCCTTGCCCTTCTCTTTTGGATCTGTACATGTGAAAAAAGGGAAAAAGGGAGTGAGCTCAACTAGCTCAACGAGTAAATTCTCACAATATATTTCCATATATGCATTTATAAAAACATGTATGCCTTTAAATAAACATTTATAAATACCAATCACAATTCAATATATCACACATGAAATGAATTATATCACGATCAAGTAAAATCATACACAAGTTTCATTAAAAACATGCATCCACCACCTTTTGAACCCTTTAAGACAAATCTACCTATATTTCCCCTACTAGCATGTCATAAGGGATTGACTAGGACAGCCTTGCTCGCTCGCCCGAACCGTTATACCCTTCCATTCTTTGTGGGAAAGTCCATACCAAGGAACACTGTGGCGACCCCGCACCCCGGACCACCAAACCCCGCAGGGAATGGCGTGCAGAATGCCGGGGCGGGACGCCCGGCGTAGGCATCTCCGACCACTCCTCAACTCCCGTGAGGTGGTTGAGACCCTACAAGCCTTATCCAAAACAACGATATGATATCAAAATGTATTAAACAAAACTACCCACCGTATTAATCATCCAAGACAAGAGATAATCCATAAAAAAAAAATGAACCATAAATAATAATCATAATCCCTACAGTCCATTAAAATTGACATACTCATAAAGTCCAATATTGTGGGTGCAAATAAAGCCGTCATATGCCCACATAGTCTATCTAACAAGTCCCAACTCACCCATACTACAATGTGGTAAGTGTTATAATTACATAATCCAAAATATAGTACTTCATAATTTAAAACACAATTTAATCAAAATGCCTCTCAACTCACATCGAGGCTTTGGATTCTGTCGCAGGCAAGGCCCTCAAGATATAACTACTCCTTTGCCCTTATTCGGGACAGAAGGACCTGAAAGAGGAAAATGAGGGTGAGCCAACGGTGCCCAGTGAATAGAATTCAGATATGCTATCAATACTCATCAATAAATATCATGTATGCGTGTCAATGTGTAGCATGATTTAAAAGCTCATAACATATAGATATCAAACATTTATAATAAGTTCGATGCAAGTAAAAGCTTATCAATTTGGATCCACATTCCACATGCATTGGGTTACTAGTATACGTCTATTTCACTGTACCGTTGATCCCAATCATGTTTATTTTGGGTTACTAGTGCACGTCTATTTCACCGTACCGTTGACCCCAATCTCTTTATTTCCTAAAACCCTCCTATGACAAGGTTAAGTCCCCCTATTAGCCAGATAGATGGGCCCAACCAAAGTCATAAGGTTTTCTCAAATCAATGCATCATTCAAAACATTAGAACACATTCATGCTTTCAACATACAATATATAAGTGATATGATGACATAAAAGATATAATCATAAATGAATTCTACTCACAACCAAGCCTTGCGAGAGTACTTAACCACACACGACCACCAAACCGAATCAACCCAATCAAGATCCTGAAACATACATCAATATCCTACCATACATCAATTTCTATGTTCAATCACATAAACATTACACATCAACCCTAAATCAACCCACATATAAACAATAGGCTTAAATCCCATCTAATCCCATCATTCAACTCAAATCACATGACTTAGGCCTCTAATGCATAGTTCTCATACATAAACCATTCTATTAATCAAAAATACTGATTTTCAATACCTTAGGCATAAACATGTCCAAATTGGGTCACTTGATCACAAGTAGGCCTAACCCATGATATGGTCACAACCACCAAATCAGTAGCATAATCAACCCTAATCATGCTTAATTAATCATAAGTTGCATCAATTCAATGATTCTAGGCCAAAAGCATCAAAAGCCCTAAAATATGAAATTTTCCATACTTAGGCCATATTGTCGATTTACACTAGGTCACCATGTTCAGCCATGTATATCACTGATTTTGCATCATGGGTTCATCAACAATGGCAACTAGGTCAACATAGTTGACATGCAAGCTATTTGGAAAGGTCTAAGTTCATATTCTAAATATAGGTCTAATACAAGCAACCCTACCAATTCTTCATTTACTATTTTGTTCAGATGTATCAATCTACCAACAGAAATATGTAATCACAAAATCAACCGTACAGATTGAAGTATGTGAAGAAACAAACCTTCTGTCCAAATATCAGCCCAATCCAACGGTGGACCGAAAAGATAAGTATCTTTGATGAACAAGTCTCTAATCAGACAATTTCTCCTTTCCTGCTGCAAATACTCAAACTCAGATGGCTATATCACACAAAATACTGGAATTATACAAATCTCCACCGCTCATAATATAGACATATCAGCTATAAACTACATACCCAAATTTTATATCCATCCAACGGTAGAGTTATGAGATCTACAAGTTTGAGTGAAACGCCACGAGAAATCCAGAATCTCCGACCAGCTTTGTTTCAGAGGTTAGATCTCTCAGAAGAGACCCTAAATCAAGATCTCCACCTATCAGAATGCAGAAATATCAGTTGTACACGACATATCCAAATTTTATATCCATCCAACGGTAGATTAAGGAGATCTATAAGTTTGAGCGAAACAGTGCGAGAAATCCAGACTTTCCGACCAGCCTTGTTTGAGAGGTTAGATCTCTTAGGCGAAACCTCTGATCAAGATCTCCACCGATCAGAATGACTAACCATAAGTTAAGAACTTGATGAAAAATTTTGAGCTCAATTGGACCATAGATTAGAAAGATCCACCACTTTGATAAAAACGTCGCAGAGATCTTCCTCTTGCAACTCTCTCCTTCTTTCTCTTCTTCTTTCCTTTCTCTTCTTTTCTTTCTCTTCTTGTTTCCTTTCTCTCCACTCACCTCTTTCTAGCACTTCCTTGATTCCCTCCTCCACTCACCTCACTTTCTAGCACATTCTTGGATTCTCTCCTCCACTCACATCATTTTCTAGCACCTTCTTGGATTCTCTCCTCCACTCACCTCATTTTCTAGCACATTCTTGGATTCTAGAAGTGGGCATGGGACACTTGTCCACTTTCATGCACCAACCTTCACATGTGTTGGTCTCATACTACCCATACCAACCACATGTATTTTAAATGTCCAATCCATTTAATACACCAAATTTTCAATTTCATTTATCCTTTTATTCAATCAATCCTAACCCATATCAATTCATGGTTTAATGAGCCCATGCATAAATCATAACATATGCATTATACTTTAATTTAACATGACTCATATACAATTTATGATACATATATTTATATACATTATCAAGCATCAACTATACAAACATTAAATAATCATCAAACAAACACCAAACATATCAAGACAACACATAGAGTTTGGGCAAAATGCAATTGGGTTATGGGCTAGATGAAATAATTTTCGGGGCGTCACAAACACCACTAAGGTTGAACCGGCATCATCCTTCCTGAAGAACAAGCGATAAACAGTGAATATCGCCTTAAGGCATTTAGTCTAAAATGCCCAAAGCATGCTCAATGTCCAAAAACAAAACCATTTCATGAATGCAAATACGATGCATAAAAACCCATTTTCCATGATCATAAACATTATCCGCATATACCATAAAATGCATATCATTCAACAAGCCAATTTTTATATATAAAATGTCATAAATGGAAAATAAAGGTGAGAAATACTCACAACCAACCACTGACCAATTAACCAAGCCAAATGCCCTCAAATTGGCCAATCAATTCACAATGACCTGAAATAAATCAAATTTACACCACATGGATCAAATTCAAGTCATATATGTCGAATTGCATAAATTCCATAATATTCCCAATATTCTCAAATTCCTAACCTAAGTCCCAACATACCCAACTTAGGCCAATTCATCAATCACTGTCATAGTCTATGTAGGAATACTACATAGCCCCACAATTCCCAAATGCACATAAACACATTCATAAGTCATGATTCAACTCAAATTATCAATGTCCAACCCATAGGCATCCATCATTTCCAATTTCATGTTCATATAATGTCTAAGCCTAGCCCAATATAAGTCAATTGCATTCCATCTCACGCTCAATTTAACACAATTTAACTCAATTTAGGCCCAATTAACTAATTCCCATCTCAATTAAACACATTCAAATCAATTGGACCAAAAGTCCCAAATTGGGCAAAAACCCAACAATGAGACATAAGGCAATTCTACTCTAGTCATTGAGTTCCACCATCTATAAACACAAATTAGCACCATAAATCATCAAAACCCATCAATTTATTTAACATATGTCACATGCATTCCAATTGGAATGCCCTATGTCAACTTTTTAGGGTTAGTCTCTAACAACGAACACTTTCAATTTTCTCAACAAAAATTGAGGAAAATGCCACCAAAGTGTTCAACAATGCCTTAGAAACTCTTTTCAAATACATGCATTCCGTTTCCTGAGGTTTCCACCAAAACCCTAGCTCAATGCATCACCAAAAACGTGGTGAAGTCCTTGGAAAGCACACATTGGACATAGCTAAAGGTTAGAGACATTCATTCACACCATTTGCTAGCTATTTGGGGTACATGCAACAAATATTTCATCCTAGGTTTGCCCAAAACCATGGCCATAACAAATGCTATACGTTCAAGAGCAAACAATCACATTCATGGAGGATTTCATGGAGAAGGAATAGAAAGAAACTCACCATTGGGCGTTGATTTGGGAGGAAATCCACTTAGAAACCCAAAATCCCCCTTTTCTTCCTCTTTCCCTTCGTCTCTCTCTTGTTTCAACTAAAAATGGGGGAGAAATAAGGTTTCCCCTTATTATTGTGCATGGCCCACGCACAAAATCACTTAAAAACGACTCGATGTGGAGCGCGCTTCTCAAACCCAGGAGCATGCTTCTCCCTATCAGGAGCACGCTTCTCCCCATCAAGAGCGTGTTTCTCCTCTGACTAGAACACCCTTTCTAAAATTTTTCGCTACGTGCTCAATACACATCAAAATTTTGAGTATAATAGGTCGATTTTTATGGAAAAATGCATTTCGAACTCATTTCTAATATCCCCAAGTCCATTTGAGACACCCATTGTCACGATCCCCTCCGCAGGGTGACGTCATGACCGGCACAGAATACCATATACACCATACCTAGTTGTATATGATACCCTGTCAGCCTCGTTCTTTAAGACAAAACAACAAAAAAATAACTAAAAATTTCAACAAAACCTCCTTGATGTGATCTTTTGAATAGATCAATAAAATCAATACTTGCAAGCGCACAAGATAGGTTGTAGCACTAGACAAGGTCAATCTATAAGGATTGGACAAGTCACTTTAAGTTTTTTAGAAAATAAATTAAATATTATATACTAAATAAGTCAAAGAAAAATCATGGTTGTTTCTAACGTCCTAAGATTTTGAATGTAATAAATAAAAAAAATTTAAAACAAAATTAAAATAAACTTCAAATGAAAATAAAGCAATTAAATGAACACAATTAATGCAATAAATAACAAGAAGTCAATGAAAGAAAGACAGAAAAAAAATAGAAATTACTGAACATAAAACTTCATTAATGTAAAATAAAAGAAAAGAAAAAGAAAACTTACAGAACTTTAAATCCTTGGGCAATGTCACCTTACTCAGGGTTTGAATGAGCAACTAAAAATAAATCTAACCTTAAAAAAATAAAAATAAAAATGAGAGTAGAGATGGGATCCATTCTCTTGAAATTTAACCCTATTTAAAGATGTGCCCACCTCTTGATTTCCAAAAATAAAAATACATCCACCACCTATTATTCTCTAAAAAACATCCTCTAAAAATGGTCATTTTCTAAATTACATAAAGATTTTTTTTTCAATCAAGAAAATATGAAGAAGATTGTGCCCATATGTGGAGAAAATTCATTTTTCTTCTTTTTGACATATGTGACATCTTTTTCTTCCATAAATTGGTTGATATGAGCTAAATTAGATCTTCATCAAAGATTGCAACCATGTGGGCCCCTTATTTCAAAATCTTTAAGTTGATTAGAATCTAATCAAACAGACTCGAATTGATCATTTAAGCCTTGTTGGATCTAATGCATCGACTTCTCCACATCTGGTCTATGTAGATATATGGTGTGAATCTTCCTGAAATATGCAATCTCATCCTTTGATCCTGAAAATATCTAAAAAATACTTGAAGACCAAGTGAGACACCAACATACCCAAAAATAAATAAAAGCTCAATAACTTTATTAAAAGAAAATTAAAATAATAAAAAATAAAAAATACATTATTAAAGTAGCTTAAAAATGACCTAAAAATCTAAAATGTGATGTAAAGACATTTTTATTATTTTTTTATATTTTTTCTTCTTTTATTTTATTTTCTAGTCTAAAAGCACTAAAAATAGGGGTAAAAATATGCAAAATTGTGACTTCATCACTCCCCATTTATCTCAGGTTCAACTCACCTGATAATCTCTTCAAATCACACATAAACAAATTATCAATGGCATCACGTATCATACTCACATCCACATTTATTAACATATGGTCATTTCATATATACACAACCACAATCCATTTTCTTTTCTTACAAGACTTGTACACAACCAAGCCTCCAAAACATATACATCATTCACAAGTATCCTTTTCATTTTACATCTCACTACTTTTTTATGCATACCATAGTAGTGTCATATACATATATAAATACCAAAATCAAAAGTCTATACCAATCTCCCTGTACACACAACATACTCACATTGGCAAATAACAGGCTCAGATCACTTCTCTAGAGTCTTGTCCTTGCCTATGTAATCTACACCTGTAATAAAAAGGGAGTAGGGTGAGCTACAAAAAGCTCAGTGAGTAATCTAATAATGAAATTATATATGCATCCATAGAAAAATATGGCATTGAAAACATAATTATAAACTCAATATGTAATTCAAATGTAATTATCGATACATGATTCAAATACATTTCTCGCCACTCTATACATATCATACAATGCATAAAGATAAAATCCTCACCCTCAGGTATGTAAGTGAATATGTATCCTCATTATGCATTTATAGGGAGAATTCAACTTATCAAGTCATTCTCTCGATCATTCCGAGGTCTAGTTTACAAACTTCCTTCCTTCGAATTGATCATATACTTTCCTTACTTCAAGTAAGTCTAAGTATTTCCAATTTTCAAATCAAAGATTTAATGCATTCATTGTACAATGCAACATGGAAATCAAACATGCTCATAATTTATTAAAACGGAGTTTATATATAACAATGTCATACATAAAAACCAAATTAGAAATACTTACAAATACATGATTTTTGCCTAAGTCCACACTCAAACACTTAGCCAAATTTTCTAATCTTTTCACAGTTACAGCACAAGCACCTCACTTGTGATCATCCCCAAATTTCAGAATTCACCAATTATGTATTCAAATCTCTGCAATTCACCATTGCCAACCATCCATTATCAATTTCCAGCCATAAAACACAACAAATTACAACAATCCACCATTGAAATTTAGTTCCCAAAACTCCTACCCATAAATTCTAGATCATTAACTTCAACCATGGAAAATCAATATTTTACCATTAATCAACTTAGAATAATCAAAAGAACAATACCTTAGAATTGTAATCTACAAATGTCAAATTTTTCAGCTCAAACCCATGTCTAACAACATCTGGAAAACATGATTCTAGCCATGGAAAATCAGTCCAATTATTACCAAATGAACCACAAAACAACAATGAATTACTTACCCAAGGTTTCTTCCAGCAATTCATTCAATTCCTAGCTGAAACCCTCTTTTTCCAGCTTGCAATCTAGCCATTGAAATCACATGCATGTCACATATGATAAACAAAGTGAAGAGAGGAATCCAAATCTAGAATTTTTAGCTTCAAAAACCAAGATTCTCACCTTTGATTTTTCCCTTCAAGCTCGTTCCTCTCCTTTCTTCTCTTCCTCTTCGTTGCTCTGCAACTCATCAAGCTCAAAGTGAGCTGAAATGGTCATGACACCTGGTTTTTCTAGACTTCAGCCAGCTCAAAATGACTGAAAATGGGCTAGACAAGTGGCTTATACACGCATAAACCACCACACCGACTTAAAAAAAAAAGAAAAAAATGCAGGTCCACTAAGGAGCACCCTTCTCCCTTCCTGGGAGCGCGCTTCTCGCTGTCGAAAAACTAGATTTTCTGGAAAATCTCGTGAGGATCGCGCTTCTCTGAACTTTCCTGATTGGGTTTGCCACAGGAGTGTGCTTCTTGCACCCAAATCCGAAATTTTACTAAGTATTGGGCATTTTATGATACAACTAGCCTCCTAGGGTACCAATAGCTCTACAATACTTGTATTCACACTATTCTAAGGTCATGTACATACGTATACGCGTACAAATATGCTTGACAATACGTATTAGTCAACGTACAAGTTTGACTCGTACATACGGGGCGTTACACCCATCATAAAGTTATAATCGAATCAACATAAAACCACATCGTATTTGAACAAAATACATGTATAATACACATCAAATACATACACAAGCATCAAGAGTTGGGCATTCTATATCACCATGACATCATATGTGAATGTGGGTCGTTACAATTTTCAACGTTGACGATGGTGGCGCACA
This sequence comes from Paratinospora sagittata, assembly GCA_035771175.1. Classification (NCBI taxonomy): domain Eukaryota; kingdom Viridiplantae; phylum Streptophyta; class Magnoliopsida; order Ranunculales; family Menispermaceae; genus Paratinospora; species Paratinospora sagittata. The sequence goes on along the minus strand of CM069606.1, from coordinate 15,481,083 downwards.
CTTTTTCGAGCTGTTCTTCGAACACCTTAACCTGGTGGTCTTGGTAGGAGGTCCTGCCATGTTGAGGGGTCGGGATTAATTGGACCAGGTGTTAGACTGGTGGTGGTATCATCATTCATTTGGTTTCAAAACATCCAAGAGCGTTCGGGAGACGAGGTCCTTCGTAGTGAGGATGAGGGTGATTTAAAAAAGTAAGGGAAAAAGGGTTCATGGTTTGAGGGTTTCCCTAACATGGCCAAGCGGTCCACGGAGTAGATGGTGTTCTACCTGTGCTGTTATCAGACATCTGCATGGTTAATTGGTGAGATGAGATGTTAGCACATTATAGAGGAAGTTAGATAAAGTAATTGACAATTGAATAATAGAATACATCACATAATCAATTACTACTAAGAAAGAAATCAAAGTATTTTTGTTTGATTGTGTCTTCTAGTTCCCAAGTTGCTTCCTCTATTCTGTAGTGATCCCAGAGTACATTTATTAATGGTATATCGATTTTTGTTGATATTTGTTGTCTTCCTCAATCTGAACTTCAATTAAAGGAACAACATGTGAGGGGTTAGGATGGTAGCATGGATATAAGGAAGACATCATGAACTCTGGACATGGACGAGGGAAGGGAGAGTTGATAGGCTAATTCTCTAATGTGTTTGATGATCTCAAACAGGTCGATGTATTGTGGAGAGAGCTTCCCTTTGATTTTGAAACGTCTGACACCCCTTGTAGTTTGTGTAATACCCTGTATTTCACAAAAAAAAAAAAAAAAAAAAAAAACAAAAAAAATTTACTATTTGAAATTTTTACTATTTGGGCAACGCCCGAACGTTCAGGCGCATGCCAGAACGTTCAGGCGCCTGCCAGAACGTTCAGGCGGCATGCCAGAACGTTCAGACGCCTGCCAGAACGTTCAGGCGGCATGCCAGAACGTTCAGGCGCCTGCCAGAACGTTCAGGCGCATGCCAGAACGTTCAGGCGCATGCCAGAACGTTCAGGCGCCATGCCAGAACGTTCAGGCGCCTGCCAGAACGTTCAGGCGCCATGCCAGAACGTTCAGGCGCCTGCCAGAACGTTCAGACGCCTGCCAGAACGTTCAGGCGCACAAAATCTCTATATAAGAAACCTCCTCATTTCTCATTTCTCACACCAAATCACCTTCTCTTGTGATTTTTCTTCTCCTTTCTACGCATTCTAAGTTTTTAGTCTTTGAGACTCCCGGTGTGGTGCAACAAATTTCTGTCTTAACGATCCCGAGGTTCGGAAAGACGTGCTTACTGAGATGCACTGTTCGAGATACGCTATGCATCCTGGGGGTGACAAGATGTACCAGGATGTCAAGCGACAATTCTGGTTTTCTGGAATGAAGACGGCCATTGCAGACTTCGTTGCTCGATGTCTTGTTTGCCAGCAAGTTAAGGCAGAACGAAGACTTCCCTCTGGCCTTCTCCAACCGTTACCTATTGGAGAATGGAAATGGGAGAACATCGCAATGGATTTTGTTACAGCCTTACCTCGAAATAATAAAGGACAAGATGCTATCTGGGTTATCATTGACCGACTTACAAAGTCGGCACACTTCTTGCCAATAAAGTTCACGGATAATCCCGCCAAACTTGCCGAACTCTATGAAAGAGAGATCGTACGCCTCCATGGAATACCACTCACGATCGTCTCTGATCGAGACCCTCGATTCACATCCAACTTTTGGCAAAGTTTCCAACATAGAATGGGTTCTAAGATCACTATGAGCACAGCCTTCCACCCTCAGACTGATGGGCAGTCAGAGCGGCTTATCCAAATCTTAGAAGACATGTTACGATGCTGCATTTTGGACTTTCATGACGGATGGGCAAAGTATTTGCATCTACCCGAGTTTGCATACAACAACAGCTACCAAACTAGTATCGGCATGGCACCATACGAGGCTCTCTATGGTCGGCCTTGCAGATCTCCGATATGCTGGTTAGATATGGCAGATCGACCGCAGTTAGGCCCTGAACTAGTACAAGAGACTTCTGAAAAGATCACACTCGTAAAGGAACGGCTTCGTGTTGCACAAAGTCGACAGAAGAGCTATGCTGACAAGCGGCGACAACCTCTAGAATTTGATAAGGGGGACTTTGTTTTTCTGAAAGTCCAGCCCACAAGAGGTGTCAAACGCTTTGGGATCAAAGGCAAGCTCTCCCCGCGATATATCGGTCCATTTCCGATCATTGAACGTATTGGCAAACTTGCTTATCGTCTGTCCCTTCCATCATCCATGCCTAAGGTTCATGACGTTTTTCACGTATCTATGCTTCGCAAGTATCGTCCTGATCCTTCGCATACCATCCCTTTAGTCGAGGTTCGAGTTGAGGAAGGAAATACGTACCAGGAGAAAGCAATCCAGATTTTAGATAGAAAAACTCAAGAACTACGGCGCCGTAGCATACCACTTGTGAAAGTGCTCTGGGATCACCACGGCGTAGAGGAAGCAACATGGGAACTAGAATCAACAATTAAACAAAAATACCCTGAATTGTTTTCTAGCACCAACTGATGACGTGATACGTTGTATTATTTTCACTTATCAATATCAGGATGAAACATTGTTTACACCTATCTTAATACATTGTTTCACTTCAAGAACTACCAGATGTCTGAAAAAAATATCAATGGATAGAGTATTGCACACATGCAGTGGCCTCATTCACAGCCTGTGGCTACTTCTCAAACCGCCAACCCCCATCACTACTTGACTTGATTTCGAGGGCGAAATCCCTTTAAGGGGGGTAGAGTGTAATACCCTGTATTTCACAAAAAAAAAAAAAAAAAAAAAAAAAAACAAAAAAAATTTACTATTTGAAATTTTTACTATTTGGGCAACGCCCGAACGTTCAGGCGCATGCCAGAACGTTCAGGCGCCTGCCAGAACGTTCAGGCGCCTGCCAGAACGTTCAGGCGGCATGCCAGAACGTTCAGACGCCTGCCAGAACGTTCAGGCGGCATGCCAGAACGTTCAGGCGCCTGCCAGAACGTTCAGGCGCCTGCCAGAACGTTCAGGCGCCATGCCAGAACGTTCAGGTGCCATGCCAGAACGTTCAGGCGCCTGCCAGAACGTTCAGGCGCCATGCCAGAACGTTCAGGCGCCTGCCAGAACGTTCAGGCGCCATGCCAGAACGTTCAGGCGCCATGCCAGAACGTTCAGGCGCCTGCCAGAACGTTCAGACGCCTGCCAGAACGTTCAGGCGCACAAAATCTCTATATAAGAAACCTCCTCATTTCTCATTTCTCACACCAAATCACCTTCTCTTGTGATTTTTCTTCTCCTTTCTACGCATTCTAAGTTTTTAGTCTTTGAGACTCCCGGTGTGGTGCAACAAATTTCTGTCCGGAGGAGAGCGCCAGATCTGAAAGTGGTGCAACGAAGTTCCGTCCGGAGAAAAGCACCAGATCTGAAGGTGGGGAACGAAACATAGGTTTGCGTGTTTCATAACTTTTATTAAAGTTTACATTCAATTATTATTATGTCTACTATTCATTTACACTGCATTATATCAATAATGTTTATGACCTGAATGTCCTAACCTTGCACGTCGTGATACCGACCCTAATAAGGATCACTAGACGATGCCAAAGTCAGTCTAAATGTCAAGAAAAGACCAGACCAGTAGACTAGACTAGTTCATGCATTGGCATCATACATATCACCACCTAGGGACGTATATGGTTTACGACTCATAGAATAGTTAGAAGCATTGCTCACTATTCATATTATTTCTCTGGAGAGGGACGTACATGTGAACCTGGCTACGCCGGGGAGGGACATCAGTACGTGAATCCAGAGCATCGTTCCTGAGGAGGGACGTACAGTGAGAACCTGGCTTCGCCCGGGGAAGGACACCAGTACGTGAACTCAGGCGATGTACGCTCATCAAACCATTAGTACGTGACGGTGTCATGCATACATACATATTGATTGATTATGATGCTTACATGTGTATTTAAGATATTTGATATTGAAGTATGCTTTATTAATTGTTATACTCATGCACTATTTACCCACTGAGCGCGTTAAGCTCACTCCAATATTATCAAATCTTTCACAGGAAATTAGGGTGGACTGGGTGCAGGTTATGGGGCCCACATTTTGTACCCTTTGTATGAATCATTGGGGATTTTGGGAGTATGTTCCCTTGACCATTTTATGTACAAAAGTATTCTGAATTATATGAAATCAGATTTGTACTGTGTACTGTATTTCCGCTGCGCACTCTGTTATTACCATTATGATTGTTCCAAATGCACGCCCCGTCCGAGAGTGTACCGCCGGTTTAGGCGCGTCCGGGCGGGGTGTGACAGTTTGGACTTTCAAAAAAACATAGTCCCCAACCTGAAACTAGAGGGGTCGGCTCTGTTTGTTGGCGTAACTCCTGTCTGCTCTGTGCTACACTAAGCTTCTCCTTGGCTAGTTCAATCTTCTCAGAGGTTTCTTGAACTAGTTTCGACCCAAGCTGAGGTAGATCTGCCATGTCCAACCAACATACTGGAGATCTTCAAGGGCGACCATAAAGGGCCTCATATGGTGCCATTCCAATGCTGAATTGGTAGTTGTTGTTATATGAAAACTCAGCCAGGTGTAAATAGTTCGCCCATCTATCGTGAAAATCCAATACACAACATCATAGCATATCCTCAAGGATTTGGATCAACCGTTTTGACTGTCAGTCAGTCTGGGGGTGAAACGTTGTGCTCATGGTGATCTTGGTGCCCATTCTATTTTGGAAGCTTTGCCAAAAGTCAGATGTGAATTGAGGGTCTTGATCACAAACGATCGTAAGTGGGATGCCATGAAGGCAACAATCTCTTTTTCATATAATTATGCTAACTTGGCAGGGTTATCTGTAGACTTGATTGGTATGAAGTGTGCAACCTTTGTAAGTCTGTCAATGATAACCCAGATAATGGCTTGGCCCTTGGTATTCCAAGGTAGGGCCATGACAAAGTCCATTGCTATATTGTCCCACTTCCACTCCCCAATTGGTAAGGGCTAGAGAAGGCCAGGAGGAAGTCTGCATTCTGCTTTTACTTGCTGACATGTGAGACAGCGTGCAACAAAGTCTGCAATGGCCCTTTTCATTCCAGGGAACCAAAATTGGCGCTTGACATCCTTGTACATGTTTTCTCCCCTAGGATGCATATTGAACCTAGAGCAATGCATTTCGGTGAGCACTTCTTTTTGAACTTCAAGGTCGTTAGGTATGCACAGTTGTTTCTTGAAAAATATTGCTCTTTCATCAGTGACCGACCAATGTGGAAGGTCTTGTCCGGTGCAAAAGGAGTTCTCTTTTTTCCATCAGCTCGGGATTGTTGGCTTGAGCTGCTGAGATTTTTTGAATGAGCTCAGAGTTGGTAGTTAATTGGGCAAGTCGTGATGTTCGTCCCTCCTCAATGAGCTGTAGTTGTATTATTCCATCTTAGTAGCGAGCTTTCCCGTTTCGAAGTTGAGGATGCAGACTGCGACATATGACTTTCTACTTAGGGCATCAGCCACAACATTGGCTTTTCCCATATGATATTGTAGTTAGAAGTCATAGTCCTTCAAAAACTCCAACCATCTTCTTTGGCGGAGGTTGACATCTCACTGAGTGTAAATGTATTTAAGGCTCTTGTGATCTGAGAAGACCTCGAACTGTTCACCGTACAGAAAGTGCCGCCATATCTTTAGTGCGAATATGACATCTACAAGTTCCAAGTCGTGCGTTGGGTAATTTCCCTCATGAATTTTCAATTGTCGAGAGGCATATGCAACAACTTGGCCTTCTTGCATTAGTATTATACCTAAGCCTTGTAAAGAGGAAACGATGTATAGTAAAAATTCAACTCCATTCTTTGGAGTGATTAGTATTGGTGTTGTCGTGAGATGCCTTTTCAATTCCTGAAATAATGATTCACAAGCTGCATTCCAGATGAATCTTATGTCCTTTTGAGTGAGTTTGGTCATTGGTTCGGCAATTTTGGAAAGATCCTTAATGAAGCGTCTGTAGTAGCTAGCTAAGCCGAGGAAGCTCCGAATTTGAGTGACATTTGTTGGTTGCTTCCAATTTAATACGGTTTCAACTTTTGAAGGGTCTACTTCAATGTTCAGGCAGTTGGCACTGCCCAATTTATTTATTTTTTGTGTGTAAACCGGGGGTGTTACAGTTTAGTTGCTTATTTTGATGATTTTATTTTATAGTGGTTTAATCTTAGTACTATTTTTTTAGATCTAATTGGAGTATTATGTGACTCTTTATCAAAATTAACTTTTGTAATAAGAATTGATGGGTTGATATGATTTAACAAAGAAATTCCTGTTTTTTAAATTATTTTTCCAACTTGACTTCTTTATTATTTTTTCCTTTCTCTACTTCTTTTCTTTTAGGGCATGTTTATACCTAAGAAACGTTTTCTCAAAAAAAAATACAACTTTCTTCAAAAATAATTTTCTCAAGAAAAATTCTCTAAACAATTTTCTCATGGTGTTTGATTGTACATGAGGAAATATTTTTAACACTCTTTTGACATAAGAAAATTTTGATAATGAGAAGTTTCATAAAATATAAACGTGAACATAATAAACAATACTAAAAATTTTCTCATAAGAAAATTAAAACTTCTCACCTCTAGAGCCTACAGGTGAGAAAATAAGGAGATTAAAAAAAAATTTCTCAAGAAAAACATTGACAATCAAATGCACAACTTTTTTTATTTTCTTGAGAAAATATTTTATTTTTGCGAGAAAATAACAATTTTCTCCCCAAGTAAAGAGGGCCTTAATTTATTTCTATTTCTTATTTTTCTCTCTTGATGTTGCATTACATTCTTGTCTACATGGGTGACAAAGATTAAATTCTCATACAAGAGAAATATATTTTATTTGCAACATATATAATGTGGGCTTATAAGCCCTTTGATGCGTGCATATTTTTAGCTATAGATTGTGTAGGTTTAGAAATCTAATTGTTATCCAAAGATCCACTTGCTTCTTATGGATTGAGATTTTTACGTGAATTCCTAGTTTATTTGTTCAGTTCAAATAGTTGATGTGCTCAATGCTCTCACCTAGCTGATTAAAAAAAAAAAAATAGTATAAAAAAAGATTGACTTGATTTATTATTCTCATCCTTCATGATTAGCCTATGGTATGAGTAATACGATTCCATTTCTTGAATTTAAAAACATAAAATAAAATAAAATAAAAAGAGAAAATATAATTGGTTCTATCAAGGGAACAGACACTTCTAAATAGCTTCTTTAGGAATCCAAACCTTGTGAATAATTTTATTCTCCTATTTTCTTGATTTACTCTCTTAAATAGAAAATTACAGTAACTAATTTCCAATAAACTAGGTACAAACCACCAATGTTCTACAAAGTGGTCATAGTGCTTAAAAACCACCTTATATACTTTGAGTTATTCAACAATGAAAAAACACTAAAAGGATATAAACTAAATTAAAAATGCGATCGTAACATTCCGCCACATTTTTTAAATTAGCACAATGTGGCGCGCCTTCATCACCAAGATGAGAGCTAGGGTTTCTTCTTCAATTTTCAATCTCTAAAAATGAGAGAGAGAGAGAGAGAGAGAGCCTTCTTTCCTCACATTTTTTTTATGAACCATTTTAAAAACCCTAATTTTGGACATATGTTTTGGCATCCCAACTTTCATATTTGATGCTTCAAAGTGATTTTGAATGCTACCTTATCATGCAAGTTGTATGTCATAGCATACCAATGTCCTATGTGAGCTTATTGTGAATGCTTCAAGCCCAATCCCATTTGGGTCCATTTTTTTGTAAACTTACCATTTTGTCACAATTTTTTTCAATTCCCTACAAAATCAACAAATAACAAAAATTAGCTAAGACTTGCAATTAAAATACACATGTAAATTCAATTAATCTAAAAATATGAAATAAATGATGTGTAAAATCTTAACATATTAATCAATTCTTTTTGTCACTGACCCGGTAGTAGCTCTTTCTTCATGGCGGCTTCACTCAACTATTAGTATTTGATGTTACATCACTACGTAAAACAAACACATCTCTAAACTTTAAGTTGTTGAAGATATGACAGTCGAAATCACAAGGCAGTGAAACAATTCTATGTTTGGTTATGATACCAAATGATGCAAATTCATTTTTTCTAATCTAATAAATAAAAGATAATAGGTTCAATTAACGAAACCAACACCTCTAAATAGGTTCTTCAAGGGAACCCAACCTCCCAAATGGATCAAAACCCTGATCTTGTGAATAGTTTTCTTCTCCCATGTTCACTGATTTACTCTCTTAAAATAACTAGTGTTCAATAAATTAGGCACAATTCACCCATATTCTGCAAAGTGGTCATAGTGCTTAAAAACTATCTTAACTATTTTGAATTATTCAACAATTAAAAAACACTACAAGCATAAAAAATAAGCAATTAAAAACCACTAAAAGCATAAAAATTGCTTGTGATTTTTAACCTTGCAAATAACAAATTTAGAGTTAGGGGTTTCTTTCATCTTCAATACCCTTCATGGTTTTGTGCGTTGTTGTATTGGCGACAACACGCTAGAAGTGCTAATTCTCACCTTTCTCCTCTCTCTCTCTCTCCTAGCTTGATTTTCGTCTTCCCAACATGTCCTACCATCATACTGCCATTTTTCAAGGTCATTGCTAGTGAATTTTAACCTTGCAATTAACAAATTTAGAGTTAGGGGTTTCTTTCATCTTCAATACCCTTCACGGCTTTGTGCATTGTTGTATTGACGACAACACGCTGGAAGTGTTAATTCTCACCTTTCTCCATGTTGGGTTTTGGTCTTAAACATGGATTCTAGTTGTATTGGAACATGGATAATTGTCTTATGATCTAGTTATATTAGAATAATTGGCGTAGTTCTATTCGAATGAGGAATCTTTGTTGGTCATAGTTTCCCAATATTGTGATTGGAGGTCTATATCAAAGAGGTTCCTCATTGTATATAAATTAATCTAAACATGTGAAAGTTCAAGAAGAAGGTGAAACTTGTGCCAAGAGAAACTTGCATATCCTTGAAAGCTTTGTGAAACGGAGAAAAGTTTAGAACTTGTGCGGGTGATGTAGTTTGAGTTCTTGTTTTATCTCGGATATTTTGTTTCTATTATTCATGATTTAAGTACCAATTTTTCAAATATGTGTCGCTATATGATGTAGAAGTACTTGAGGTATTTAATTCCTCTAAGGTAATTCTAAATTGATAGTATATAAATTAATTTTCCATTTAATTCCTCTAGGGTAGTTTTTTTCCTTAATTTTGGGGTTTTCCATGTATTTCTTTGAATTGTGGGTGTTTCTCTTTATCTCTTTTTATTGAATTTGTGAGATTTAAGGATTTTGGGTGTTTTTCCTAACAAGGGGTATAATAGCTATGGTTCGAGTAACACTTCAATCTAAACTTGTTGACTCATTAAGGTGTGAAGAAATTTAGAGATGTCAAATTATTCATCCAAGTTGAAGTTTGATGTGGAAAAGTTAGATGAAAAAAATTAATTTTGGCTTGTGGCAAATGCAAGTCAAAGACTTATTAATTTAGTCCAGGCCGTGAAAGGCTTTGATAGGTAAAGGTAAAAGAAGTAATGAGAACTGGCAAGAACCGAATATGGGAGTTGTAAGTACGATACAACTTTGTCTTGCAAAAAATGTCCTTGCGAATATAAGAGGTGATTTTACAACAAAAGATCTTTAGAGAAGTTAGAAAGCTTATATATGACAAAGAGTCTCTCAAATCAATTGTATCTTTAAGAAAAGTTTCACACATTGTGAATGAAAGAAGGTACAACATTAGATAATCACTTTAGTGTTCTCAATGGTATTGTTTCAGAGTTAGAAGCAACTAGAGTAAAAATTGAAGATGAAAATAAGACATTTCAAATGATTTGGTCCCTACCAACTTCCTATGGAAATCTTTAGACCACGTTAATATATGGGAAGGATACTGCGAGTCTTAAAGAAGCTACTAATATGCTACTATCTAAAAAGAGAAGATTACAAGGTGCAGGTAATAATATTTTTGAAGGTTCGACATTGGCAATAAGTGGAAAGAAAATGAATCCCAAAAGCTTCACGAAGGGGATATGTTGGGGGTGTGGGTAATCGGGGCATTTAAAGAAGGATTGTAAGAATTAGAAAGGAAAAGGAACAAGTTTAGCAAACAACTCCAAGTTGACAAAAAAGGATGCTAATGATGATGGTACGAATTTGAATATCATCAGGTTTTAAAGATAATTTCATTCTTATGACATTTGTTAGTGATAGAAATTTGCATGAAAAGAAAGCATGGGTAATGTTCAAGTAAAATTGTTTGACGGACGTGTTATTACACTTCATGATGTCCGACATGTGTCGAGTTGTATTCAGAATCTAATTTCTCTTTCCAAGTTTGATTTTGAAGGTTGTATGTACTTTGGTAAAGTGGAGTATGAAAAGTTTTCTAGAAGTCTACTATGATCATGAAAGGTGTTCAAGATATGAACTTATATATGTTGATGGATAAATCATGATTAGCACGTGGAGTAAGATCTGGGTCGAAAAGAGTGATTAGAAAGTGGGTTGCAATTGTTAAGTTCAAGAGTGACTTGGACTTGGGTGATTTTCAGCATTGAGTGTTGTGTCCCATGAGGACAAAAAGGCAAAAACATGAAACTGAAGTAGATGAAGCATTGGTGTTTTTGCCAAGGTGAAGATTATTGGGTTTTTGGCTCAAAGATGGATTTCTAGTTGATTGGAACATGGATAATTGTATTTAGAAAGTAATTTGGACTTACTAAATATGGAAAATTGTCTTATGATCTAGTTGTATTAGATTAAGGAAACCATGTTGTTGTAGTTGAATTCGAAGGGGAATCTTTGTTGGTCATGGTTCCCAATATTGTGATTGAAGGTCTATATAAAAGAGGTCCCTCATTGTATATGAATCAATTCCAACATGTGAGAAATCAAGAAGAAGGTGGAACTTGTGCCAAGGGAAAGCTTGCATATCCTTGAAAGCTTTGTGAGAAGGAGAAGAGCTTAAAGCTTGTGTGGGTGATGTAGTTTGAGTTCTAGTTTTATCTAAGATATTCTTTTTCTACTATTATTGATTTATGTACCAAAGTTTGAGACTTGTGTTGTTATTTTGTGTAGAAGTATTTGAAGTGTTTAATTTTTTTGATGTTCTTACAAAGTGTTAGTGAATAGATTATTTTTGCCCATGGTTTTTTTTTTCTAGATTTTGAGTTTTCCATGTATTTCCTTGAGTTGTGGTTTAGTATTTTTTTTCTCTTTATTGAATTTGTGAGATTAAAGGATTTTGGGTATTTTTTTCAACATTCCAAGCCTAGATTTGAGGATGAACCATTTATTTGACGAAATGAGAAAGATTCTTCTTAAAGGCCTGAGGTGGTGTGTGTGCAATGGGAAACACTTCCACATATGGGAGAACACCTGACTACCTATACCCTTTAGTACTTTCAGAATTCAAAGCCTAAACCATCTACTAAGAAGATCAAAGAGTGAGTTATCAACAATATCATTGTGCCTTGAAGATCCCCTAGATACACTTATTTGATGCTACACACAAAATAGTGCTCTCTCAATGTAATCTTGCTACCACTTGTTAAGAATGATACTATTTCTATTTGAAATACAATAGTGGGTAGTTTTTATTTTATGGTAGTGGGTAGTTTCTCAACCCTGTTTCAAATTAGTGGTAGACTTAGTTTGCTTTGTTCAATCACTTTTGTTCAGTTGTTGTATTGTTGCCTATTTAAAAACATTTATTTAATCAATGAAGAATATAGAGAAGATCAAACTTCCCTTTTTTCTTGCATTTACCCTCAATTGAATTCATTATTTAGTCATTTTAAAGTAACATTGGTATCAGAGCCTGAAGGAGGTGATTTAAAAGAGTAAAAGAAAGGTGTAACAATAAATTAAAGAGAGAGTGAGCAACAACTTTCTTCACATTACGACAACATCTATTTTTGAAAGAGTAAAAGTCATTTCAAAGTAACAGTGGTATTAGAGCTTGAAGGGGGTGATTTGAAAGAGTAAAAGAAAGGTGTAGCAGTAGTAGTGAGCAACAACATTTATTCATTGTTACCGAGAGTTTTGTTCAGCATGCTATTCCCCATTTTGATGGCCACTATGACCATTGGAGCATGTTAATGGAGAATTTCTTGAGGTCCAAAGAGTATTGGCAGGTAGTCTCTGAAGGCATAGCAGAACCAGTAGTTGGCACATCAATGACAAATGTGCAGAAAACAAAATTTGAAGGCTAAAGGTTAAAGGATTTGAAGGCAAAAAATTATTTATTCCAAGCTATTGATTGCTCAATCTTGGAAACCATGCTTTGCAAGGACACTTGTAAGCAGATTTGTGATTCCATTGGAGTTTCAAGCACTTCATTGGAGTTCAAAATGCTTCAAATGAAATCAGGAAAGTTGATTTTTGACTATTTCTCCCAAAAAATGGCATTTGTCAACAAGATGCGGATCCATGGTGATGGGATGATAGATATCATTGATAATGGAAAAATTTCTTCAATCAATGACTTTGAAATTTAATTATGTTATATGTTCTATTGAAGAATTGAAAGATCTTGATGGACTTTCAATTATTGAGTTATAAGGATCATTGTTGTTTCATGAGTAGAAAATTAGCCAATAAGACAAAAAGGAGCAAGCTCTGAAGGTTTCTACTGAAAACACTTTGACGTTGAACAACCTAGCAAATCGAGGTAGAGGTAGAGGTCAAGGCAATAGAGATTAAGATAGAGAGAGAAGACGTGGTCAACAATTTAACAAGTCTAAAAGATAGAGAGAGAAGACGTGGTCAACAATTTAACAAGCCTAAAAGAGAATGCTACCGAGGTCACAAGCATGGCCATTATAAACATGAATGTTATTCCAAGCATGGCCATTTTAAACCTGAATGTTATTCCAAACTACCTCAAAATCAAGAAAAGTTGAAGAAACCAAACTTCACAGAGAAAAAGGAAAAGGACTTTTTGTTGATGGTGTTCCATGATAATGAATGCAAGCTTGAACCAGACATATGGTATTTGTGCACAGGTTGTAGTATCATCTGTGGTAGGAAGTCATTTTGTCTCATTTAAATGAAGAATTTCGTACTACTGTAAGTTTTAGTGATAATTTTAAAATAAATGTTATGGGAAAGGGCGATGTCAAAATCAGGATTAAAAAGGATAATATTGATACTATATCAAATGCCTTTGATGTTCCTGATTTAATAAGTAATTTGTTAAGTCTTGGACAACTACAAGAGAAGGGATATGTGGTTATAATCACGAATGGTACTCATGAAGTCTATGATTCAAATAAAGTTCTAATTGTTTGTGCTAAGATGACATTAAACAAGTTGTTTTTGCTTCAAATCAAGACCCTCCAAACTTGTTTTTATGGTCAAGGTGAATGATCCAACATGACTTTGGCATCGTCGTTATGGTCACTTAAATTTCAATAGTTTAAAAACTTTCTCAAAGGAACATGGTAATTGCTTTTCCTCACATTATACCTCCAAACAAAGTATGTGAAAATTGTGTTACCGGGAAGCAACATTTGGAGAAATTTGCGCAAAGAAAATCGTGGTGAGTAAAGGTCTTTAAGTTGGTTCATTTTGACATTTGTGCATCAATAAACCCTTTGTCTAATGGAGGTAAAAAATGTTTAATTACTTTCATTGATGATTTTAGTCAAAAGACTTGGTTTTACTTTTTACAAGAGAAATTAGAAGCATTTAATGCATTCAAAAGCTTTAAGGCACATGTTGAAAATGAAATAGATAGCACCATTAAACTCTTCGTACCGATTGTAGTGGTGAGTTTTGTTCTATGGAATTTGATATTTCTATGATGAGCATGGCATTCAAAGGCTATTAACAGCTGCCTACACTCTCCAATAACATGGAATATTAAAAAGGTAAAACTAAACATTTTTGAACATGGTGAGAAACATGATAACCAACAAAAGAAAATCGAAGAATTTTTTGCCAAAAGCAGTGAGTTAGAGTTTTTATGTTAAAAATCGAAGTCCTACCCTTGTCGATCAAAACATGACATCGAAAGAAGCTTGTAGTGGACGCAAGCCAGCCATTGATCACTTTTAAGTCTTTGGGTGCATTCTTATGCTCACATTCCAAATGAAAAGAAGAAGAAGCTAGATGAAAAAGGTGAAAAATGTGTCTTTCTTGAAATTAATGAATAATTGAAAGCATATAAATTGTTCAATCTTATTACAAAGAAGATCGTTAACATGACATTGGAAGAAGCTTGGAATGGATGCAAGTCAGTCGTTGATCACTTACAAGTATCTAGGTGCATTGCTTATGCTCACATTCCAAATGAGAAGAAGAAGAAGATAGATGACAAATGTGAAAAATGTGTCTTTCTTGGAATTAATGAACAATCGAAAGCATACAAATTCTTCAGTCCTATTGCAAAGAAGATTTTTATTAGCCTAGATGTTTTCAATGAAGAAATCACATGGAATTGGGTTGAAGAGAGTGTTGGACAACAACAAATACCTATGAGTTTTGATAAAGAAGGAACACAAAAAAAGGTGCAATCAATTTCGTCTACTAATTAGCAACTACTGCAACCACATGACCTCAATGAACACTATATATTAGAAGATGATTCTCGATATCATGGAATCCGAAGAAGGCCAACATGGATAGAGGATTACGAGGTTAGTGCTATTGTTCAATCTAGTGAAAATGGTAGATTTTCCCATTATGCTTTCTAAGCAGATTGTCATCATATCATATTCCAAGAAGCTACCAAAGATTCAATGTGGAAAAAAGCTATGAATGAGGAGATTCGGTCTATTGAGAAAAAAACAATTGGGAGCGAGTAGAACTTCCATAAAAGCAAAAATCTATTGGTGTTAAATGAGTTTATAAAACAAAGCTGAAGAAATATGACGGAATCAACAAGTACAAAGCTCGACTCAATGCATAATGATACAAACAATAAGTTATTGTTGATTACAAGGAAGTATTTGCTTCAGTTGCAAGGCTTGACACTATTCACTTGGTGTTATCCATGGTTGCCCAAAATTCATGGTCTAACTATCATTAGATGTCAAGTTGGCATTTTTGAACGAGGATTTGGAAGAAGTGTACATTAATCAACCTCCAAGATATGTGCAGCAAGGTCATGAAAATAAGATATTATTAAAGAAAGGGTTATATGGACTGAAACAAGCATCAAGAGCTTGGTACAGTTGTATCAATGCTTATCTTGCTAAGTAAGGCTATCTTAAATGTCCTTATGAGCACACACTTTATACGAAATATGGAGATGATGGGAGAATATTAATTGTATGTTTATATGTTGATGATCTCATTTATACTAGTAATGATTAAACCATGTCTATTGTTTTTAAGAAGTCAATGATGACTGAATCTTATATGATAGATTTGGGATTGATGCATTATTTTTTTTTTGGCATCAAAGTAAAGCAATTATCTATTAGTATTTTTATTTAACAAAAAAATTATGCTTTGAAAATTTTAAACAAGTTTAACATGAAAGATTTCAATTTAGTTTCCACTACAATTGAATTAGGTTTGAAACTTACAAAGGATGGAACTGGAAAAAGAGTGGATGATACTCTTTACAAGCAAATTGTTGGGAGTCTAATGTACATGACATTAACATGACCAAATATCATGCATGTTGTCAATTTGATCAGTAGATACATGGAGAATCCTACTATAGTGCATCTCTTGGCTTCGAAGAGAATTTTTTGCTATTTGAAAAGTATTATAGATTTTGGAATTCTATGTAGAAGTGGTGGAAAGTCAAGCTTGATTGGTTTTGCAGATAGTGATTATGCTGAAGATGTTGATGATCAAAGTACTTTTGGATCTGTGTTCGTATTGAATTTTGGAGTTGTCACTTGGTCATCTAAGAACCAATAGATCTTAACTTTGTCAACTACTGAAGTTGAGTTCGTTGTTGAATCATCAAGTTCTAGTCAAGCTATTTGGTTGTAGAGGTTGCTTGAAGTCTTACACCATTAGCAATAAGGTCCAACTTTGATTCTCTGTAATAAAGTTTTTAAGAAATTCAGTTTTACTTCGTAGGAGCTAACATATTGATGTATGGTACCACTTCTTGTGTGATTTACGTAAGGATGGAGTTATTGATTTGGTGTTTTGTCTTAGTGAAAATCAGATTGCAGATAACCATTAAACCCCTACAACGTGCAACTTTTATAAAGCTTGAAGTATGCTTGAAGTGTGCTCATCAAACAATGTTATTTAAGACAAGACATTGTAGTTCTTTGTTTCTAAATGATTTCTGTAGATATCATTTTAAGAGGGGATGTTAAGAATTATATTATTTCTATTTGAAATACGGTATTCGGTAGTTCTTATCTTATATAGTTGTCACACCCTACCACCTGTGGCGCTTTCAACAACCCAACCTCGTATTGCATAGCGAGATGTGACGGTGAGTAGTGGAAATCAAATATACAACGAAACCCAAATGTTCATTTCATTAATTATAACAGTCCATTACAAAAAGGGGGCCATACACGACTATTAAAAGGAGAGAATGCCCTCCCTAACAAAATCTATTAAAATAACCGGGCCATCCAAACTAACCCAGTATACGAAAAGGTGAAGCCCTACACCGGCCACATGGGCCTGGAAGTGTGGTGGCCATCTACCCAACAACAACTGGATCCATCTTATTCTCCTAAAAATGTTAATCAATGAGGGTGAGCTAATGCTTCGTGCGTCAAGCAAGTTAACGATCACACATATTCAATAATAAAAGCAATACAAGTCATCAACATGATAATCAACCCAATATGCAATGTAATGTCATAGCTCATCATAATTCAATACCAACCAGTATAACATCATCCGACCACTACCAAGCCCCTCAAGCCGAGCGCTTCATAATATATTCACATTAATCGAATCAATATCATCTAGCAGCTACCACGCCCCTTGGGCCGAGCGCATCACAATATCTATATATATACAACAATTCCATATGTCAACATGATCATGATATCATATAATTTTTGGGAACAATAAGCATGATATGAAATGTAATTCAATTATTAATGAAGACATGAGATACGTAAACCTAGGGTTTCCCCTCCTTGGGTCTCAAAGTTATCACCTTTTCTCCACAATGGTACAATCACGAACCTCCAATTAGTCACACAGTTCGGGAATTTGTTGAGTTTGAACTGAGGAGGTGGGCCCCTTTTTATAGGCGTCGCTCAGAGACGCAAATTGTCATCTCTAGAACCTTGGGTTGGTGTCTCCTTAGAGACCCCAACCTCATGTTGGCGTCTCCTTAAGACGCCAACCTCATTATGGTGTCTTTTGGTGTCACGACCCACGACCTATGATGTCATGACCGACATAGAACCTCGGGTATATCCTCCTGCGATACCCCCGGTGTCCTGTCAGCCTCATCTAAAAAACCTGATGAACACACAATCCCACATCCAATACTATCCAAAAACAGACATAATCAAATTATCATAATTACATCTTCCAAAAAGGACAAACATAAAAGTCCATAAAGTCTGAAAGGTGTTATTAAGTACATAATTACCAAAATACAACAATATACTACAACACCTACACTACAAAAGACACGGGAAGCACTCCGCAGCTAAGCCATCCCCTTTCCCTTCTTATCAGAACTTGAAATGATAAGAATGAGGAGTGAGCTACAACAAATTCAGTGAATATTTTCTACAAGTAGCAATATACATGCATTTATATAAAACATGGCAAAATTTCATCAAACAATTCAAATAACATGATGATATGCAAAGGTCATATACATGCTGAACATAATGCATCTATGTCAATGTCCAAGACAATGCATTCCATTTTCCAAACATGCCATTTGTAATCCTAATCCACCTCCTGAGTAAGAAGTGACAGGTCCTAAGTTCACGACACGAAGGTCCTATCCGACTTCACTTTACTCGTATTCTATTAGGATTCCTGGGGTTGTAGTAGCCCGTAGGATCAACCCTTCCGAAGGCAATACCTCTTGCTTGGGGATCCTAGCTACGCAAGCCATAAAATCCTCTGCTAGGTTCAAAACTAGGGATCGCCATCTAGCCCATGGAATTTCCTAAAATTCCAACTAGGTGATCCACCCATTTGCCAACCCTTATGCTCATGCTCAAATCCATTTCATGAATCATTAAAACATGCATAATACAATAGTTAATCATTCAAAACATTTTTCATACTACAATGCCACATATAGAACCAAATGTAAAGAAATACTCACCGTTGATTGGCTAGACCAGTCAATCCCAAGTCAACCAAATTAAGCACTAGAGTGCCACCAAATACACCTATATGTACAACAACACTAAACAATGCATTCAACCTTCAATTGGCACAATTGGGGACACTTGGATCACCAACAAACCATGCACACAACATATGTTCATTCATCCATAAAAAACCGTCCAATTACATGCCAATGCCATGAATTAAGCCTCAATTTACTAACCAACATTAGACTCTAACATGGTTGTACCAATGAGCCAACCATTATAGACCAATCAAACCATAATACACCTACTTTGATCACATGCAACCCAAGAGAATGCCTAAGATTGATTCTATGGTCCAACCTACATCAATACTATGCATTCCAACTCAAATTGGGTTATTAGACATCAAATAAATCATAGCTCGTCATCAATATATCAATGTTTATCTAGGAAATCAAAACTCAGCTCATCCCCAATTTATGAGAGTCAAAACCCCCATTGCTGGACCAAAGAAATGAGCATGCAACCACCATGGCTAACCCTTGATCAAAACCAACACTTGGGTGTGATTTAGGACGGCAATGTGCACTACATAAGTGACATGCACGACCTAACTCCAACCCTAGACATGCAAACTAAAACATGGTCTAAAACTCAGAAATTACAGTAGCAACAACTACCAAAACAAACTATGTGTTGCTACTCTACTATGGAAGCAAGATCAAAAAGTGTAGAGGTTAGGATCCTTACCTTGGAAGCTCAAATCTCCAACCCTAGCTCAATCTCCTTCCAAAATCCCTCTTTCTCACTTCTCTTTAGCTGAGAAAACAAGAATTGACTTGCAAATGAGCAAGGAAGTTGTGCCTTAGCTTTAAAAGTGGGGTGGTGACCCCACCAAAAACTTTAAAAAAAGTGCCCAGAATGTGAGGAGCACGCTTTTCCCCCAGGGGAGCGCGTTTCTCCCTTTACTAAGAAGAAATTAGCTCTCGGCTCGAGTAAGGAGCACGCTTCTCCTAGTCTAGAACATCATATTTTTTCACTTAACCACTACGCACTCTATACACATCGAAATTTTGCGTATGATAGGTCGATTCCTATGTAAAAACACGCTCCGGGCACGTTTCTAACATCCACTAGTCCATTTGGGAACAAGATATGGACCTCCAGAATTGAAATCACATACAAATACACATACATACGCGTCAAGATGACATCATTCTAAGGTACGAGCGTTACACTTGGAGACGCCAACTTATGTTGGACTCATCGAAGGTCTCATTTTGGCCTTCCTTGGTGTTTTTCCAACACATGTTCATCATGTAAAGTGATATATCCATCATTTTCGTTTAAGTTGTTCAAGTATTTCATGCATCATTTCCCGAGTTTATTTCCAGGGTATCACATTCTACCCCCTTTAAAGGAATGTCGCTCTCAAAATTCGATTTAGGCCAGGGTTCTATGTGAGTACCACTATCATAATGTATGATAAAAATATCGAAGTAATCTGACAGAGTAAATTTTACCAGACTCATTTTCATCATCTGAAATGACATATATCTGATCATATTGTCATTGTCATCTACATTGGTGGTTGTAAAGTTGGCCCTCCTCTGCCTTGGGTGCACTCGACCACGAAATGCACTCCCTGCAATAGAGTCATCCCGGTCCATAGGACATGAGAAGTTGACTGAATCAAACTTCATCATTAATTCATTGGATAAACTTGGCAGAGAGAGTGGTGTTGGAACGTGCGATATAGTGAAACAGAACCGCTGGTGTGGTATCGGAATCCTCTTCCTGGCAGTCATTTTGAGTCACCGACCAGGTGGGTTCCAATTTGATGGTCTTGCTACATTTGGACCTGGAATAACAACCCTTTTAGTGAGGCTAGCTGCGGTATCAGTTGGGGTCGAGACTCTATCAGTGGGAGCCTCATGTAGTACTTGAGCATCAGGCAATGGAGATTGTGCTGGAATGGCAATGAGATCCAACTCCCGTGGTGTGGACCCAATAGGTGTCCTAATCAGAGCGTCCACATCCATGCTCGGATCATCACTGCTCAGCTCAAACAATGTTGAGTACCTTTCTATCAGTGACGAGTGTGAGTTTAACTCGTCGTTTGTTTTATATTCAATAATTTCTTCCAGATAGTCATTAATAATGTCGTCGTCAATACTCATCTGTAATAATTTGCATTGATATCAAGATATAGTTCGAAATATTTTTCATTGATCTCAAAAGAATAATCAAATTACAAGACATCAATGTTTTTCACACAAATAGATTTGGATATTTTTCCTTCACGGAATCTTACAATTCCCATGTAGTTTCTTCCACATCATGGTGGCTCCACAACATTTTGACCAAGTGTATGGTCTTTCTTCTTAATTCTTGTATTTTTCTGTTCAAGATTCGTATTGCTTGCTCCTAATATCTGTTACCCTCCTCAATTTTGATATCCACCGTAGGGATTACATGCGAAGGGTCTAGATGATATTTGCGGAGCATGGACACATGAAAAACATCACGAACCTTAGATGTAATACCCTCAAGCCAAACCAATTGAAATCTTAGGATCATTCTATTAAACACCATACAATTGCTTATTAAAACTTAAAAGGACATAAATGTCAATATCTTAAAAGACCAAAAGTATTTTTTTGGAAAATGACATAAATGTCAATATCCCAAAAGATTAGGGTTATTTTTGAAAAAAGGACATAAATATCATTATCCTCAAAGTACAAGGATACTTTGGGGGAAAAACAAAAAAAATTCTCATCCTATAAATAGGGATGGTGGTGTAACACCCCATAGTTAGTCAAACTATTTGATTTACTTATACGTATGTCGAGGTGTATTGTACCCATATTTCGTATGTGTGAGTCAAATGTGTGTGTATAAGAATACATGCGAAATACGTAAATTGAAAAATATAAAGTAACTTAAGAGAATGGTGTTATTAAATGAATTATATAAATTAAATAAATCTAATGGTATGATTAATTGAGAAAGGTGGTTATTAAATGATATGATTTAAATAATAAGATGGGAGAATTGTTTTACTAAATGATATTGGTGGCATGAGATCAAATCATTTGGATGCTCATCTTCTCTCTTTTATTATTAATGTGTTTAAAAAAAATAAAAATAAATAAAGTTAAGAGAAAGAAGAGGAGACGAACCAGAGGAAGAAAAATGAAAGAGAAAAAGGGGGCGCAGAAAAAAAAAATGGTGTTTCGCGGCCAAATCCGAGGTGTTGGTTAGCCATTTTTCTCCATTTTCATTACAATACCGATCTTTAACCAGTGTATGACATATCTACTGGTATAATTTTTGCTATATGAGGTGTTTTGTGGTGTTTTCAAAAATGGGGTTTGGACTCACTTTGAGTGAAAACATGTAGAAATGATATAATATCACTCCTCTAGTAGCATAGATTTCGAATACGTAGTTAGTTTGTGTCCACGTGTATTACTGGTGCCAGTATAATCTTTGGAAGCCAAATTTGACACTGGAGGCCTTTGAAACTATATCAAACTCCGGTGAAATTCTGGTTTGAGACTGTAAAATTGTAGATGGCTGAATTCTGGATGTTTCGATACCAAAATTGTAATTTTTGGGTATTGATTGATTTTTTTAGAAAAATGTTGAATGGTTTTGGTGAGCACGTTAAATATGAAAATTAATGAAAATATGGCTGGAGAACCCATTTTTACCGTTTTTTGCCGTAGAAATGTTTTAAATGAATGTAGAAATTATTTGGGATGCCCTAACGTGATTTGGACACTGAGATGGAAATATGCAAATTAATTGTGTGAATTGGAGAGTTAGAATTAAATGATTAATTGATAGAAATAAATAGAATGACTTGAAAATTAATTATAAATTATTTGGGAATGGTTATATATGGCATGATTATATTGTTGATCAGACACAGATAGTGGAGTGGTCGTAGAGAATAAGTCTACGCGGTACCGCTGTGAGTATTCTTATCTTAGTTTTATGTATGACATTATATGGGGCTTTTGACATGATTATCCTTCAAAAATAAAATAATCTCGCAAATGTCATCCAAACACAAATATTGACCCCTTTGCCCTACTTTACTGTTCATAGCACAGTAAGCGCGCCAAACAAGCGCCACGTGGGCGCGGAGGTGACATTTTTTACAAGGAAGGCGTCTTTTCATAATATTTTTTTTAAGTGAAGGAAAAAGACACATTCCCTTCATAATTTTTTTTTATGTGAAGGGAATGCGTCTTTTCAAAAGACGCATTCCCTTCATAATAATTTTTTTAAGTGAAGGGAAGGCGTCTTTTGAAAAGACCCCTTCCCTTCATAATTTTTTTTTTTTTATGTAAGCTTAATTTCCATCTTGGTTTCTCTCATTTTTCTCTTTCTTCTGTGTTCATAAGCTGGTTTTATTATACTTTGTTTATTCTCTTTTATTCTTTTGGTTTTTTCTTTGTTTTGGGGGTGTCTGTAGATCCTACCCAGATCTTGTGGACCTTTGATCTAGCTGAAAAATCTGTTCTTGACTCCTCCTTCAGTGGAAGATACAAGCTTGTGGGACTCTGGAATTCTAATTTAGAAACTTGGAACCCATTGCCGATCTTTGATTTTGGATGTTTTTCTGCATCTGGGTTTCTGATACTGATATAAAGGCAGGATTTTTTTGTTAATCTTATCTTTACTTTATCTGGGTTTTGGAGTAAGTGTGTAAAGAAGAGAGAGAAGGGTTTTTTTGTTGTATTGAGTAGATTGTGACTAGGATTCTTTATCTGATCTGAGATCTTAAATGGGTTTTCTATCTGGGATTTCTTCATAGAAGTTGGAGATGAGGAGAACATTTGTGGTGATTTGGAGAAGAGAAGAGGATCATCTAAGTGGGTTGATTCTTTCATGGACGAGCTGGGAAGAAACTTCAAGAACATAAGAGAAAAAAAAAATTGTGAAGGGTGAAAAGACGCATTCCTTGTAAAAAATGTCACATTCGCACCCACGTGGCGCTTGTTTGGCCACTGACTATGCTATAAACAGTAAAATAGGGCAAATGAGTCAATATTTGTGTTTGGATGACATTTGCGAGATTATTTTATTTTTGAAGGGTAATCATGTCAAAAGCCCACATTATATGTATAAACTTGGTTTGTGAAATGTAAGCATGATGATGCCCCTACAATGTGTTTCAAATACATGAAATGGTTTTAAAAATGGAAAATTTCTATGAATCTATTTAATAGATCGATGACATGGGAAGCTCTCCTATGAGAATAGGATTTGGCTATGGATCATGGAAAAGTGAGGACGGTGCACTCCTCATTGATGCATAATGAGGGGAAGACGGTCACAACTACCTAAAAAGAGGTAGAAATATCAGAGCATGTTATCTAGAGGGCAAATTTGGTATCATGATCAGGAGATATCCTGACATAACCACATGACTTGCCACCAGTGTGGTTTGTTGACTCGAGAGGTTCAGCGTAAAATATGTTGTGAAATATGTTGACAGTTGCATGATATTATTTTAATGGTTGTGCATTGTTTTGAAAATGTATGGATATGATGGGTCTATATTGATCATGTATTTATGTTTGACTAACTTGTTTACATTGGAATGTTTATACTGTTTTAAATGTCATGTTTGCTTATTGATGCATATATAATGTCATAGGTAGAATATTCACTGAGCTAGTTGTTGCTCACCCCAAACTCCTAATCTGTTTAGGATAAGACATCAAGGGCAAGACACAAAACAGTGATTGTTGTTTTTGCTTGATGTAGGTATATGTGGAGTTTTGGGAAATTTATACGTAATTTTGAGTATATGTACATGTATAACACTACCTAATGTATTTATAATTTAGATGAGTGTGAATATGTATAGTGAAATAAAAGACTAAGTTGAGAATGTGAGTGGACTGATGATATGTATGATGGAATTTGGTATTTATGTGAATAGATAAATATAATTTGTGCTTTGTGAGGTTTGAACTGATGCTATCATGACGCCTCTGACGTAGGCTGACGTCATGACCGGCACAGTGTACTATATACTGTACATACCCTGTATATAGTATATAATACACTGTCAGCCTCAACGGAATTACACAAATCTCCAAAAAAAAATTGACAACATATTCCCATAAAATGAACCTTCACAACCTGATATACCACAAATCAAATCCAATATATATATAGATAATCATCCCATTCCATCATCACAAGCATTGTATAACCAAAATGTTCCATTATAATCCATATTCCCACACAACCACCTAGATGATATTATATACATAGTAATGTGATATTTAAACGTATCAAAATAAAAAAAATATAACCCATTTCCTTCACGCATACATACATAAACAAAGGCGAATGTGGATCGCGTGTCAGTCACTCTCTAGTCTTTCCTTTTCCCTTTGATTCTGTACCTGAAATATTGGAGGAAATAGAGTGAGCAATCAACAAGCCCAGGAATATATCTCTTGATGTGACAATCATATATATTTAGGGAAACATGACATTTAAAGTCATTCAAAACATTTATGAAACACACATGCATCATTCAACAAATATATCGTACATGCCAGCAATATAAATTTTATGTTTGTTCAATAAAACAATGCATTTTTTTTAACGAAATTCACCATCTCCCTCCTTCTAGTAATAGTGCGGGTATGCACTCCTTATTATGCATTTATAAGGAGCCTACCCTCAGACCTCTCATTACCCAATTCACAATCATTTCAAGGATTCTAAAATCTTTGTTAGGACAATCCTACTCACAATGAGGTTACGCATAACACTAATCCGGGACTAATTCCTAACCAAATGATATTACATGCGATCTGCTTTCGCACGTCTCGCATACTCTAATGCCAAAATCATTTGTGAATGATCAATGAAATACAATGCATTTACATATATAGCATGCTTATATTTAAATATTTTATATAAATACAATGTCCTACAAGAACCAAGATCAAGAAATATACTCACAGTGATTAAATGTTATTTCTAGGTCAATGAACCCAGTAATATTTAGCACGAGGGATCACGATGACCATCACCAAACTCATTGCACCATCAACCTTTCCAGCATCAATATTCCCTTAAGCTTATTCACCAACACATTCAATTTTTAATTCCTATGCAAATATGAAATTCAAGCCACACTTAATCATTATAAACTGCTAAACACCATTCAATCTCACTAACACACCAATAAACATTTGCAATTCATGTATAATTTGAATCTATTTCACTTAACTATACTTACTTGTATTATTCATTCAAATACATTTCATTTGATCCAAGTCTTGCTCATTCACCACTAATTCTTACTTTAGCAACCTGAAAAATATTATACGCATTCCATGAATTTAGATTCCAGCTCAACTTAGGACTCATAAGCAGTTGAAGACGCTACTATCTCGTTCTGTGGCCAATCTAGATATTTCCACAAGAAAGAACAGTGAAAATAGATTTCCAATTCATATTTTCACTAGTTTTCAGTTTTCTTTTTCTACTAGAACATATATCAATTTTATTAAAAATATAGAACATTCTTAAAATTATTTTTTCTACATCGACATGTATAAAATCAGTCCTACTACCATTCTATTACCTTCAATAAGTATTTTACTAAGGTTTTACACTTTCGCGAAGATTACGAAAGTAATTTTACTCACCAAAATCATATATTTAGTTACTAAAAATATCAAACCATATCAAAAAATCATGATCTTAACATCGAAATGTCCGAAATTCAATTCTCCATAATTCTATGGTTTCAAATCAGGATTTCACCAGAGTTTGACATGGTTCGAAAGGTCCCCAATGCCAAATTTGGCTTCCGGCAGTTGTACTGACACCAATATTACATTTGAACATAAATAAACCACATATCTAATCTCTACACATCTATAGGATTCAGAATATATCATTTTTTATGTGTTTTCACTCAAAGTGGATCCAAACCCTATTTTTGAAAACACGGCAAAACACCTCTTATAGTAAAAACTAATCCGCTAGAATTGTCATACACTAGTTAAAGATCAATTTCACGATGAAAATAGTAAAAATAACTTACCAGCATGTCAGATTTGACCGCGAAACCCTCGCCCTTTTCTTTCTCTTCCTTCTGCATGTTTCTTCTTCTTCTCTTCCTATTTTTTTTCTTTCATTCAAAACGTTGGAGAGAGAGAAGAGATTAAAAATGAGATAATTATAACTATTTTGATCCCATGCTCTCCATACAACTTAGTTAACTAACTCCCCATCTTAATTTAATTCATTAAATCATTTAATCATCAATTCATTTCACATATTTAAGTAGCAAACTCATTCAACTAATTAAACTTATATTGTTCATTTAATAATTTGATTTACTTGCTCATACCCCTTAGATATAGTATGTATTTTCATATATGCGTATATTTGGCTCCTACATATAAAATACAGGTATTATACCTCTCGACATACACGTATGTCAAAGTACGTGTTTGATTCAAATGTACGGGGAGTTACAGGTGCCGTTTGGACTTGTGTTAGTTAGTATTTTAAGAAAGATTATGTCAAATTTTTTATGGAATTTGATGTATAAGGATGGCTAACATAGTATAATATACGTCAGTGTGGCGTATGTGGTATTATGTGTTGGTCGTGACGTCACCTTGCAGAGGGGGTCGCGATAGGTGGGTAAGGGAAGGGCATCACTTTCTATTCTCTTTTCTCTCTTTTGGAGTTGAAAATATTTGGAGATTCTTGAGAAAGAAAATTCTGCCAAAAATAAGGAAAAAGGAATTCAAGGAATAAGATGGGATGATTCCTGAGGTTCATTTTTAGAGTGTTGCGTTCATCCATCATGCACATTAATTTAGGGTGAGATTGGCCCTTGCTGTGTGCTAAATGCAATTATTGGGTATGGATTTATCCTTTTGGTGCTAAAAGAAATTACTCATGCGTATGTATTTGATCTATGGTTAATTGGATATCCATATGCAAAGTTGGATGTTATGCACGTACTTTTCATATATGCTGATCTTGATGTTATGACTGTTACAGTTACAATTGTGATGCGTGTTTGTTATAATTGAATAATATACTATTGATATGTATAATACGTGGGAACTATTGGATAGGACCACTAGGCTTTTTAGCTCACTCTTTTTATATTTTCAGGTTTTGGGGAAAGTTAAATGAATGTCATAAAAGTGAAGCACGATGGGCGGATGTCAACTTAGATCTAGGAAAGTTTTGTGTAGGTTATGTTGCATAAAAATGTGTAAATTAAACTTTTTTTATATTATTTTAATCACTTTAAATAATTTTAAGAAATATGTAAAGATCGAAGTTGATGTCCAAGAATGTAATACTTCATTTTTTTTTTTTTGGTAAAAATTGGGGTGTTGCAATTTTTGGTATCAGAGCAATGGTTCTAAGGCCAAGTGAAATCATATAGGAAAACAGGTGTAGTTAGTAAGGTTAAGAAAATCATGAGAAAATGGTTTGAGGATAATTGAAGTCTATAGGTTTAAAGAAAACCATGGACATTTGGTTTGGATGGTTGGAGGCCAAGAATATAGGAGTAAGCTATGGTAGAAGATCCTTGGGATTAAGAGAACCATGGTGGACAAATTGGAAGGATGGAGGATTATAGAATTGTAGGAAGATTTTGAAAAAAAAAAAAAATAGGAGTAAATTTATATTAGTAAGTTACTACAATTAAGAAATATACCAATTAATGAATTAAGAAATCAACTAATAACTGTTATTGGTGTAATAAGATTAGAAATTTTGAAACATAAAATAATGATCAAGAAATTCTTGTTAATATTTTCTTAGAAACTAATGGAAAGTAATAAGAAATTTAATTGTTTGAAAGTTGTTAAGAAAACTTATTTTATCATGAAAAAGTTCATAAACCCAAATGGGCGGTAGTTAAAAATTTATCATAATTAAATGGAAGAAGGATGGATTAAAGAAATAATATGAAAATATTCCAAATAATTTTGAAATTCAATTAATGTGGACAAGTTTGATTGATGAAGATAAAGATCAAGATAAGAGAAGGGATATGTGGCTCCCTCTCCTTATTTCAAATCATGCCCTCGAGATTATCAATTGAACATTTAAAAAAAGAAAAGAAAAGAAAGAATGAAATAGATAAGACTCATATTTAATAGGATGTTTGATCTTGATTTTGCTAAATATTTTAACAAAGAATAGTTGAAGCAAAGGGATTGATTGAAGAAAGAAAATGATTTTTTAAAACAAGATAGAATGAAATTTTTTGATTGCAAATCTCAAAGATCTCAAAATCTTGTGTTCGGAGATTAATCTTTGATTATCATCTTAAAAAGATTGAGTAGAATCTTAATTTTATATCTCAAAGATTTCATAATCTTGTTTATAAAGATTATAATATATCTTAAGAAGATAGAATAAAATCATGATTAAAAATCTCAAAGATCTCGTAATCTTGTTTACAGAGATTATAATCTTAGAAAGATAAAGTAGAATCTTTTTATTTAAGAAATTATGATTTTAGAATCGGGTTTTATAGAGATCATGATCTTAGAATCCTATCTTTAATGATTGTGATCTCAAGAATCTTTTTATAGTCAGAATCTTATGGTTAATGATTGTGATATTAGAAAATCTGTTTATGACCTCAGGTAGTAAATAAGATAAAGTAGAACTTTTTTATTGAGATTGTAATCTAGGTAGTATAGTAAAAAAAAAAGAAAAACAAAAGCTCCGTGGTAGGCTAAATAGCCAACCAGGTGAGATATGCAATGATGGTCAATGACAATCAAGATAAGAGTAAAAATTTCTTTATTGAGATTGTAATTGTAAAATCCTGTCTATTTCAGTCAATGTTATTGACTCATGAGTTAAAATCACCCTTATTGTTCAACCTAATGCCAATTTATTTTAACGTTACCGATTATGTATTTTTGGTTGATTGGTTTAATGTAACAACTCTTAGACCGTTCAAAGGGTAAAATAGTAAATTTCAAATTATTGAGAATTTTGAAATGAAATTGCTACCAAATCGATTGTGACATTGTCACGATTCCAATGCAACTGACTGCACTTGAATCAAACTTCAAACGATTTTGTGGCGTGAAAATTGAATTATACTGTCGGACACTCAACTTGAGGTCGGACTCGTATACCTATGTGCATCACATCATATGACTAAAAATATTGGTCTCACATTTGACCACCTTTCTAGCCAATGCGTGACTTGACGAGACAACAGAAAACAAGTGTCAAGCAAAAAAATAATAATTTGTCATGTATCCTTAGATTTTATATTAGAATATTACATGCAAGTCCCTAATGTATACGAATTTTAAAATGGCTCCATTAGTCATAAAAGACCAAGAAAGAGCTTTTTTCTTCACATTTCTCCAATGTACCCAACTAAAAGGGGGGGAGGGGGGGCTTTAACCTTATTTACTGATTTCTTTGCTTTTCTTAACCTATGTTCTTGTTGTTTCTAGCATAGATTTGCTGCATTGAGCATATATAATCTACCCACGTGCACGCATGTTATGTCATGATTGGAAATGAAGAAAACATATCAACTAGCCCACTTTGAGAGGGTTTTTCTCCTTGTAAATGTCCTCTATAGGGCTATGGGTTGATGATTTTTAAAGTAAGAAGATTAGAGAAGACATTAGAGGCGATAAGAGAGAAAGAAGACTACAATATCAATGCTTAAAATGTGGTGAATCAGTGCCTACTCGCCATAAAATAAAAAAAATAAAAAAATGGGGACAGACCATGCTGATTTTCAACCCATGTGTGGGAAAAATTTTCACCCTTTCAATGGATGTAATTAAAACCATGGGTTAGGTAGGTGGAAAATAGGAAGTATGGGGAAGAGAGTAGAACAAAATAGAAGGGGAAAATAGGAGAAAAATGGGTAGGAATATGGCTGGTCGAAATGAAAAATAAGATAATTGTTGTAACAGCCCATGTTTGGTTCAGTTTTGCTACCTCAAAATCAAACCCATCGGAGCTGTGGGTTGGTGGGATTTAAAGTAGGACAATGGGAAAAGAGGTTTGGTTTGAGAAATAAGAAAAAAAATGGTGGGATCCATGCTAAAATTAGCATGGAACAGTGCCTGTCCACCGTAAATAAATAAAAAGAGACAGGTTGCTTAGCAGCCACGTTGGGAGAAACACTTCACCATCACAATGAGTTTGATTGAATCTGTGTGTTTGATAAATTAAAAACAGGAAGATTGGAGAAGGGATATGAGGATCCATGTGGTGGAAATGAGCAAGGAAGATGGGAGAAAAATGAGGAGAAAGTGTTGGAAAACATGGTGTTACAATGTTAAATGAGGAAGATGATGAATAGTAAACTGTTGACCAATTTTGATCCGGTCAAGACCCCTTTGACTTTACCAATTTGAGTCCTATTTCATGCTCGACTAACCACCTTTAATAGGACTTGCCCCAGATAGAAAAAATAAAAATAAATACATTAATGTGGGTTAAACCTTAGGTTATGATAAAATAATCTATTTCTAAAAATTTGGCTTCATTAAATTAGTGAATAAGTGCAACTTATTTTCATGTGGCCCAAAATATCACCTTAGAAAATAAAATAAAAAAATATAGATTTGCTAAACCATAGAAATATAACAAGATAGCTCAACTAAATTTTGTCATTTTTAACCTCATAAGTCGAAATTAATTTAATTAAAGTCTATTAGACTTAATTAATTATAATGCAAATCAAAATCCCTTATCTAATTGAACCAATAAGTTAATATTGGATTGAATAGATGTTTAACTAACTAAATTTAATTAACTAAACCTAACCCATGAATCTAATTAGTCAATTTAATTCAATTTGAATTGATCAAGGTCGATTTGGGCTAATAACTCTAATTTCAATTAACCCGTAGGCTTAATCAACTCAATCAAGCTACATCGACTTGACCCATTTAAATTAATTGAAACCCTATGAGTCCGGTTGGCCAAATTAGTACAACTTCAATAAACATGAGCCAATTAATTTATTCTACCAAGCTTAATTAGGCTTCATACCTAATTTTAGGTACAAACATAGTCAAGATATATATCCAAAGATGATAAAAAAATTACTATAATGCCCTTGCTATCAAATAATTGATAAAATATTAATGAATAAGACTAAAATCTTAGTAAGGCTTTCCGCTGTAAAAATTCAAAGATAATAACTAAAATAAAACATAAACATATGACTATTTTACCTATATGACTCTAAGGTTGAAAAATGTTACTTGCATATGCATGTAACATGTCCTGCCTTATATATATTGAGATAAGTTTTTATGAAATAATAAACTATCATATCAAATAAAGTATACCCTAGTTACCACAGTTTTATCGATATTTTAAGTATTATTTAAATTTGATAATTTATCGTGATTATTCGTAAGAGTTTTCCTAGATTATTGATTAGTTGACGAAGATGGTAGATCCCTGCCCTTCAAAGATTGATCAATGGTCCCTAATCCAAACCGCTTAGGCAAATTCATTATCACACACTGACTCATTTGAGAGAAGGTGATTGAGAGATATTAAGATTAATATTATTCTTAAAAAAATTAAATAATATACAACTAAGCTACAAAGACAATAAATTAACCGATTACTGAGATTTGATTTTGGCATCCTATAGGAAAATTGTATTTCAAGAAAGATAATTTTCATAGAATGTCCTACTTATACTTTATATGCATTTACATGCATTTATGCATAATTTTCCGTAATTTATCAATCACTCGCATATTGCTACATTAATCAAACTTCCAAATGATAAAATGTGATTAATGATTAAAAGAATGGAGTGATCGGATCCTAGGATACATGTTTGTCTGATAGGTATAGACACGAGGGTCACGTCGACCCTGGATCTCTAGAGTATCTGCAGATGTTGTATTACCGTTTGATTAGCAGATTAGTGGGTCAACCGTTTGACCAACAGATTAGTCGGTTTCCGTTCCCTCCCAATGAGTACATCCAGTAGGAGTTGTGCTACTTGGATGTTGAGCGGATTGTGAGTGGTTGAGAGCGTCTGGCCAGTGTAGTGGCTGCGAGCGCTTCATGCGCAAAAGTTAAAGTTGGGAGTAAAAGCGGCTCTGTCCAGAGGTAGATAATTCAGAGTTCTAACGAAAACCTCCTCCCTCGGTTAATATGAGGAACAAGATACCCTGACTGGGGTGTTGTAAAACTAGTCGTATAGCTAGTGGTCCAAAGAAAGTAATTGATGGGATGGGGTTTTCATCTTGGCTAAAGTGAAAACTTAAATAAATGCTAAGGGATCGGACCCCATGGGATTCGTGAGGCACACTGTGTATGGGCGCAGATGTTCTAACTTGTCTCCTTTGTATTATCATTGCAATTTTTAATATGATGGTGTTAAATTAGGATATGAGGCATGCATTATTGAGGTATTCTAATTATTGTTTCAACATCATCATACAAAATTATAATTCCTTTATGTATTTTATTTGATTGTTTAATTCTCATAATTGGTAAATGGTAAATGATGATTTTCTCTTAAGATATTGAGAAATTAACCTGCTTATTAGCATAAATCTTAAGATTTAAAAAATTTAATAAGGACAATGTCAAACATAAATTGAGAAAAGAAAAATAATAATAGTACGAAGAATTTGGATATAGAATCTAAAATTGAAGTACTAGTAGAAAAATAAATAATATATAGAATCATCTTTCATGAATTAAAAGTAAAAACACAATTTAACAAGAAAAACTTCACTAATTTTATAATTTCCAAAGCTTACTTCTAATATTAACCCAAAGCTTATTTATAAAAGAAGAAAGGATAATCCAAAAATAAACTCAACTCTTTTATAATAATTATAGGAATAGAGACATATAACATGTTGCATGCGGTTATTGATCCACATGTGGCAATTGATTGATTACACCTCAACTTTTCTCATCGTTTTATTCTACTTGTATCCCTTTATTATATATATAAGGATATATTTATATCATACAAAGAGAGAAAAAGAAATTCTTAAGGAGGTTAAACAAATAAAAAAACCGAAAGGAGCTCAAAACTGTTTTTAAGCATAACGATAGATGCTTCTCATAAAAGTTAAGTTCACATAAAAATGATAGATAAGAAACCATTTAATCAAAAGTTGTTGACTAAACACTACATTTTACATTTTGTCATTTCTTTATTATTAATATTTAATAAACTTCATACAATAAGAAACCATTTAATCAACTCAATTGAATGACTATATGTGATTTGTTAAACATCTTCTAATTTGAAGTCAATATGAGGTTCCAAATCAAATTAAAGAGTTTAATGCACCCATCATCTACTATTTAGGTAATATTCATGTGTTTTAAGGCCTTTTTAGTCTACATTAGCTTAAAAGTTGGCAATTTTCATTGCCCACATGATTTTTTAAATTAAAATAAGAATTTCTTAACTAAAATATAAAAATGATACATAATATATATACATTTCTGTTAATTAAATGAATGAGATGAAAATTGGCCTATTTATAAATTTATAATGCAACTTATAAAATCTGGGTGATCTTTTTACAAAATAATCTCCTATATATCAATATAATTTATATCTTGCTAGTAAATTATTGAATAATTAAGTTTTTATTTTTGTAACTTAGTTTTTCTTGAAATATTATTTAGCAAAATCTCTAGCTTCATGTAGGTTAATCTAATTGAATGGGTCAAAGGTTTTATCATTGGTTATATGTTATTTTCTCACATGGTTAATTGTTACATTTGACTCCAATTTACACCATAGTGTTATACCCTCTCACCTTTTACACACAGTACTACAGTTCAGACGTATCCAAATGCTTCCAAACACAACACCTTGCACCCAGAATAAAACTGGGAACCACCACCCAAGCTGACAGTTAACAACTCTTAACCGGTTAATCATAGCAGGCATCCCACACCCTCCACCATTTTATATGTATATATGATATACATGGGCATCTATTTATGTTCATTCCACTTCATGCCCAAGTGTTCAAATAATATATAAAGTTTATTTACAATATGATTGGCATATGCTTGGCTTTGTATTGGTGATAATTTAATTAAACTATATTTCATTGATATTGGAGAGCAAGGAAGAAAATAATTATAAAATAATTAATATTATTACATATTATTTGATAGTAAAAGCAAAATGTATGTTTCTTAGCTTTTTAACAACAATAATTCATACTATAACTATAATTAACAATAGTAATATATTTAGTAGAAGAGAAGGGGTGAGGAAGAGGGATAATAGATTCCCAACACTTAGACCATGTGGATATCACATTCTCTAATGAAACATTAAGCTTTTGAATTTAGCAAATACATTAACATACTGAAAAGTGAAGATATTAAAGCCAAAGGTTTAATCCCACATTGAAAGAGGTAGGGGAAGGAAAGCAGTCTTCTCTAATAAATAGCTCCTTCCCTTCATTAATTTTCTCATGTGAAGGGAAAGGATGAGACTTTCAGTGAAAACTCCCAAGTAAAATCATCCTGAGTATAACCTGTCATTACTTTCTTAAATTGGGTTGGGTGTGATTAAATGGCCTGACCTTTTGGTGGGACGGAGTATCTTTTACCATGCAAGTATACTAATTGTTAAGTAACAAATAAACTACAAGTCTTAAGGATCATTCACATTAAAGAATTATCTTTAACATATATATGTAGTAGGTAGTCAATTTGTTATGAAAACAAAAATG
Organism: Paratinospora sagittata; assembly: GCA_035771175.1. NCBI lineage: Eukaryota > Viridiplantae > Streptophyta > Magnoliopsida > Ranunculales > Menispermaceae > Paratinospora > Paratinospora sagittata. The sequence continues at coordinate 15,445,976 of CM069606.1, read as the reverse complement.
ATCTTAATATTAGGTAATGTTAGAATTACGGGAATAAATTAACTAATGCAATATATGGTGGCATGTGCTACTAAGTTGTATAATGATAGTATATGCATACTTATAACGAGATGTAATAGAAGTGTAAATATATATATATATATACATAAATTAATAAAGATTTTGTTAGCAGAGTGCTGGCATCATTCTAGTAGGATTGAAATAAAATATAGTTTTATGATAATTATAAATACAATCATAACTCTAATGTAACTGATCATAGGTTATGAAACTAACCTAGGAATATAAGAGTAATAAAGCCTACATAGAGTCACACAGTTGGATTAACAATGTGATTGATTTACTTAATCAATTCATCTCAAAAACCTTAAAAATAACAGGCCTCAAGGGCATAGATATGAAATAAATCAACAAGCTTTATGAACAATAGAGATCTAAATGAATTCTGCTAAAAACAAGTGAATAAGGGAATTATTAGGAAACATAAGACTTATTTAAGTGATGGGCAGGATTAGAATTGATACTGAGTTATGGAGTCAAATTAAGCTCATAACAAAAAATGTTGGCCCAATTACATCCATGACAAATACTTGAAACTTAATAGCGTAACCGAAGAATACCATTGGAGTAGGGAAATTTAATTCGGAGTCAAGGTGCACCAGGACCAATATTTTGAAAGTAGATGAATCACACAAACTAGAGCTTGAATTGATGGGTAATTTCACCCAACGTTTGAATATCCATTGAACAACATTAGATGATAATATATGGGAGAAAGTAGACCTGGAAATCGGATATCAAGAATGTAGATAGTTTCGAACATTATGATATATTGTGCAGTTATTGGACTGTGTACAAATTCGTTTAAAAATTTCTCATCTCGCAGCGAAGTACTTATTAGTCGGAGACCTTAAACTCTTTTATTTTGAGTGAAGACTTGAAAACGAATAACATTATTGGGTATATATGGGAGCGTCTTATGTAACGAAATGTTTGACGGTGTTTCATAGCCTTGATTGACCTATTATCATTGTATTTGGAGTGGTATGGGACACAACAAATGCAGAGGATAATTGGAAAATCTTGAAAATAAAAGACTGTGGCCTTGTGTGGTGAGTGTTTCGAAATCAAGTTATAGTTGGTATCATTAAGTTTGACCGGTATGGGACGAACAAACTTGCAGGATACCTGATATAGGTTGAGTATCTGGATATTCATGTAAAACTTGTTTAGGTAGTTTGGAGGACCTTGGCTGTATCTCTTATCACTGACATCACGCGTTATGGGACGTGTGAGTTCAGAGGATAATTGTGAGGCCTTGGAAGACCCAAAATGCCATTGCATTTGTTTGTTATGTGATGCATCTAGATAAGATAGTTCATTAGGGTAATTCAAAGTGGAACAAAGGTATGTTTGGTTGACAATTCAAAATTGAAACCGATCCAAGATTGTGAGGATTTAAACGGATTTTTGAATAAAACACCCCGTTTCTACATGCAATTAACAATCATTTGCAAAGCTGGCCAACCTAGTATGTCATGTTTTGAATCAGTTTTTGGGATCGAAACATAAGGATTGAATTCACAATTGAACATACTTAATTAAAAGTCACAACTCTATTTTCTAACCCTAGAAAAGTTAGGAACAATGACCTATAACAACCATATCCTAAGAACATGAATAAGAAAATTGGAATTTGGAATTCCATATTAATAAAAGATAGATGCATCTAAAAGAATAGGCTAAGATTAAATTATGATCTCGTCCAACTAGAAATAAAGAAATTATTAGTACATGATATGATTTTTATTAACACATGATATGATAAAGAAACAATTTAATAGGCTAAAGATTAAATTATTAGCACTTGATATACTCATTGGTGTTGGTGAATAACTAATATTGTATCTACAGTAAATAACATGAACAAAGATATACAATCGCAATATGAAAACTTAATTAAGGAATATAGTCGTAGATTGAAGCAAGAAACTCAACAATGTCAATTCATTTTGATTTTTATTTCTACTGTGTAAAAGTTAGTCCAGCTTTATCAAGAAAGGCTAACAATTACTGACTCAAGAATAACAACTGAAAAGGCCTAAAGGATCCTACAAAAGGATTTTAATCCTTTCTTATAAAGAGACTAAAATGAAGTCATATGAAAGGTCAGCTCATCACAAGCAAAAAACTCCAATCAGAACAATCTTTGCAATATAAGGAGAAGTCTTGTGTGAGGATAGACTGAAGTAGCCACAAGGTAAAGGCTTAAGGCTTATGGTCAGTGTAAATAAGCTAACCTTTTCATTTACGAAAGTCATACAATTGAATCAAACATTAAAAGGGGATCAATGTTATGAGAAACATATCACATGACACCGTTAAGGGAGGTAACTTCTTGTATACCTCTTTCTTTAAAGATATTTTGCTTGACCTCAAAGTGTGTCTCTTATTAGATAATTTAGGCAAAGAATTTACCATCACAGATACTAGTGTGTGTTAGACCAATTACAAAGGAGACTGACCAAGAGCTCTAATGAGAATGAAATTACAAGGTTTTGAGAGAATCTTGGAATCTGGTTGTTCAATTTCTAGTAGTAACCAAAATGTTTAGATATTAAATATAAAACTCTTTTTACGTAGGACATATTTTGATTTAGGAAGAAATGTGATATGCATTATGAACACCAAAGGAGTACACAAAGTGTTCTTTTTATACACATGGCACTACCTAAATCTTCATTTGCTAGCTCTACCACCAACAATGTTGGGAGCTTTAAAGATGCAAACATGATTTAATCTTCATGAAGGAGACCAAACCTTATTAATGGAGCTAATAGTAGACTAAGAGTATGTCCAAGATTTTGAAACATAGCTAGGGGTACCATTAAACGCAAAGGTATGATAATGTTAATCTCTATTACCGGCAACCTTATGACAACTCTTTAGGTTCACCTCACTAGCAAAAGCCAACAAAAGGACACTACTACAATGCTTGATTAATTTTATAAATTAGAAAATAAAACTCGTATAATAGAAAGTAAACCAACCTGGAAGGATGGTTGTCATCCAAAAACCACTTCCTCATTAATAGATTATGACACTTGCATCTTTTATTCAGTAGCTATATGACAAGTCCATCTACAACAACGAAAAGTTCCAAGAACATCAGAAGCGTAACCTTTCACATCATGTATGATAAGCGAGCTTAAGCACAATATTATTAGGGATATTTAGAGAACAAGTTCAAGAGTTTATTTCGCTTCTTTTCCTCAACACATACCTCATCTTCTATAAGGAAACATCGCCTTAGAATACCCTACCATATTAATTTTATGAGAGGTAATGAAAGAAGAAATGATTTAAAGATTCCTTGCCAACCCAATTTAAACTACCAATGGCTTCCACATTCATGACAAACGTAATTAATCAACCTGCTATTAAAAGTTTCACCAAAGCAAATCGTCATAATATTTAACTATATTTACGCTTAAACAAATTAAATGGTAGATATTTTTCTTTACAAGGAATCCCAAGCCAATGATACAATAAGATTACCATTAGGTTCCATACACCAAATCACCCTAAAATTGTATGTTATGTTAACGGAAAATAGGGAAACCCATAATTGTAATTTAAAATGCAGCTGAATAGAAAACAACTTTCCTCCAATACATAAACCTTCAATCGTCTCTAGCAAGAATAACATTTTTCCATTTCGTTCTTAAAGAAAGGAAGCAAGGGGACAATAAGAAGTAGCAAGGAAATGGAAGAAGAATTACAAGTAATAACGGGGAGAAGAATGCTAGCAAGTGCAAAGGTTCAAAAGAGGAGTAAAATATTCAAGCAGGGAAGCTAACAAATCTAATGTTAGGAACTAAGAAGAAAGTCTAATTGTCAACCTAATTATTATAGTATGAGAATTCAAGCGCATGAACAAAAAGGAAGATTTTTTTATTTTTACTAAATGAAAAAGTGGTTGCAATGGAATTTAATGACCAAATAATGTAAAAATCATCATATAGCATGTCATCTAATGGGGGAACCAACAAAGAATCAAAACACCCAGGATTGTTATATGAGATTCGCACATTCTCCTGACATCCTTGCATGTCTAAAGCCTCGACAAGTAATTATAGGATAATATTTTTAAACAACTCACAATCTCAAGATGTTAAACGAACCACCTCATATCAAATCTCTATTCCAATGATTAACTTCAATTTCTCTAGTCTTGGTCGAATGATGAAGTGCAGAATTAGTCAAATAAATGAAGATTGAAGATTGTGCAAAACCATTTTTTCTAGTAAGTGTACACATGATTGTAAGGTAATCTTCTTCATTTTCCAAAGTTTGGGGTGAAGTATAGAATTCATGATCTTCCTCAATCAAAGTTCTTAACATCGCTTCTTTTGACAACAAGATCACAATTGACCCAGATATGATGACATTTCTTGGTCATCATCATGATTGTCTTGTTTTGGGCTCTCAAGAGTAATACAAATATAATGAACGTAATCAATACACTACCCCAACCAATGTCATACAAAAATGTTGCTGCTCCTTGTGATATGACTATGTGTGAACCAACCATAATATATTAAGAATGAATTGAATAGAACTCTCTCAAAAGTGTCACAAGAGAAATCGCACCACCTTAGGTACCATTAAATGAAAAGGTTCATGATAATGAACTCGGTTTACGATCAATGGACTCGGATGGTAAACCCTTAGTAGATAATTCTTATAACAAAGATTTCTCTAAGGTTTAGTTGAGAGATATTAAAATGAATTTCGATGACAAAATTCATAAAGGAAGGAAGATTGTAATAACCTCAAACCAAACAACCTTAGGATCATACTATTAAACACCATACAATTGCTTATTAAAACTCAAAAGGACATAAATGTCAATATCTTAAAAGACCACAAGTATTTTTCTGGAAAAGGACATAAATGTCAATATCCTAAAAGATCAGGGTTTTTTTTGAAAAAAGGGCATAAATGTCATTATCCAAAAAGTCCAAGGACATTTTGGGGGAAAAACGACAAAAAATCCACCCGATAAAAAGGGGTGATGGGGTAAGGGAAGGGCATCCCTTTCTATTCTCTTTTCTCTCTTTCTTTTTCTCTTTTGGAGTTGAAAATATTTGGAGATTATTGAGAAAGGAAATTCTGCCAAAAAGAAGGAAAAAGGAATTCGAAGAATAAGGTAGGTTGATTTCTAAGGTTTGCTCATCTTATTCATTTCTATAGTGTTGCATTCATCCATCATGCACGTTGATTTTGGGTGAGATTGACCCTTGTTGTGTGCTAAATGCAATCATTGGGTATGGATTTACCCTTTTGATGCTAAAAGAAATTACTCATGCGCATATATTTGATCTATGGTTAATTGGACATTCATATGCCAAGTTGGATGTTATGGACGTGCTTTTCATATATGTTGATCTTGATGTTATGACTGTTACAGTTGCAATTGTGATGCGTATTTGTTATGATTGAATAATATACTATTGATATATATAATACGTAAGAACTATTGGGTAGGACCATTTGGCTTTTTAGCTCACTCTTTCTATATTTTTCAGGTTTTGGAGAAAGTTAGATGGATGTCTTGAAAGTGAAGCACGATGAACCGATGTAAACTTAGATTTAGAAAAGTTTTGTGTAGGTTTTGTTGTGTAAAAATGTGTAAATTAAACTTTTTATATTATTTTAATCACTTAAATAATTTTAAGAAATATGTAAAGATCGAAGTTGACGTCCAAGAATGCAATACTTCAATTTTTTATTTTGGTAAAAATTGGGGTGTTACATTGGACATTGATGGCGGGAGCGGGAGCAGGAGTGCGAGCTGATAGTCCAGCAGGCCGATTCTCTTAATAATCTTGAATGGGTCGGTGTATCTAGGCGCAAGTTTTCCTTTTATACCAAAATGTTTTATGCCCCTCGTAGGTTGGACTTTGAGGAAGACTTTATCTCCTACCTAAGATTCCAAAGGACGCCTATGTTTATCGACATAACTTTTGTGGCGACACTAAGCTGATCACAATTGTTCCCTAATTAAGGAAATCTTGTCAGTGGTTTATTTAATTATCTCAGGTCCCAGATGAGGATGGTCGGTCATATCGAGCCAACAAATAAGTGATCTACTGGGTCTGCCATATAGAGTTTCATATGGCGTCATTCCAATGCTTGTTTGGTAACTGTTATTATAGGAAAATTCGCCTAGATAGAATTCAACAAGATGGAAATACTTCGTCCAGCTATCATTGAAGTCAAGTACACAACATTGTAGCATATCCTTTAGAATTTGAATCAGTCTCTTCGATTGACCATCCTTCTGTGGGTGGAATGTTGTACTCATAGTGATGCGTCGAGACGTGAACCTCGGGCCTCGATCGTAGATGATTATAAGGGGAATCCCATGCAATCAAACAATTTCTTGCTCGTAGAGCTCTGCGAGTTTGGAAGGAGTGTCTATCGGGATAGACCTGACAGATTTTATGTCACGACGCCCCTGACGTAGGCTGACGTCATGACCGGCACAGCGTACTATACACTGTACAAACCCATATACAGTATATAATACACTGTCAGCCTTCACGTACTCTCACAAACATTCCCAAAATGTACAGAATATTTTTTTTTTCTATACCACACATCAAATCAAATCAAATATAGATATAGATGATCATTCCACTCATATTCATTCCAATCATTCCACACATTAAATTCTCGCCTGATAAATATCTATGATCATCTCATCATCTCAAGCATTATATACTATTACCACACAACCCATCTAGGTGATATTACATATATATATAATGTGTGATAAGTATACATATCAAAATAACAAAAGCTATTTCCTCCAAGCAGACATACACATACCAGACTCACTCACGGAGTTTCTTTTTCCCTTCGACTCAATACCTGAAATATTGGAGGAAATAGGGTGAGCAAACAACAGCTCAGTGAATATAGTTCTTGAGATGGCAATTATATACATTTAAAGAAATATGACATTTAAACTCATTTCAAACATTTATTCAACACATGCATCGTTCAACGAATATATCATACATGTCAACAACATAAATTTCATGCTTTTCAATAATATAATGCACAATTTCCCTCCTCCGCAAGCCAAGAGAGCGGGTCTAACCTTGTATGGTCGTACAAGGTAGACACAGCCTCTCATTACCCAATTTCAAAACACAATGCACAATCTCCCTCCTCCGCAAGGCAAGAGAGCGGGTCTAACTCTTGTATGGCCGTTACAAGGTAGCCACAACTTCTCATTACCCAATTCACAGTCATTTCAAGGATCGCAACCCTTGTTAGGACAAACCTAACGAAATGACAATGAGGAATCGCAAAGCCTCATCATTACAACCTCCAATGCTAAAATCAGTTTGCATGATCCATAAACTCAATGCAGTATATATAAATCTAACATGCATACCATCAACCATTTTATATACGTACAATGCCATACAAGAACCAAATCAAGAAAATTATACTCACAGTACAACACGTTCCACTTAAACCCAATCATCGTCGCTTTCGAGTCCAGCTCCAAGTTAAATCCAATTAATTTAACCTGTCACAATCACTCCATAATTTAATTGCATGTCTTCATATTTATGTACATCTTTAATTTCTCAACTCACTTCAAATCACTACTAATAAATCCATTTAGGACTCAAAAGCAGTTATCTCGTTTCTATAAACTCAAACCGGGGTTTCATTGGGTTCACATCACTGGTCACATCACTGTGCACAGTACGATTCACATCACTGATCAATGTCACTATTCACTATTCACTGTCACTGTACACTATTCACTATTTTACTGTGCACTATTTACTATTCTTCACTATTTACTATTTACTATTCACTATGCACTATTTACTATTTACTGTTCACTGTTCACTATTCACTATGCACTGTGCACTATTCTCTATTCACTATTCACTGTGCACTATTTACTATTTACTATTCACTATTCACTATTCACTATTCCACTATTCATCCGAAACTATTCATCACTATTTATCCGACAGATGTAAATTGTATTAAAATTGTCAAACGATCTCCAAAACGCAAGAAATCGAATCTAACCATAGATTCGGAGTCCCGATAATCCAGGGAGCATTTTTCTACCTTCTGAGTGGGTTTTCATTCCCGTTGGGGTCAAAACCCCAATTTGTCAAAAACGCCGTAAAACGGCTCCCACAGTCAAAATTAGTCCGCTAGAACGGTTACCTCTAGCGTAGATAGTAATTTCACAAAGAAAGAGAGTGAAAATCGCTTACCGTGAGTCTGGATTTCACCCGAATCCCGCTTTCTCCCTTTTCTCTCTTCTCCTTCTTCTCTCGGTTTCTTTCTCTGGAAACTTCGTTTGATATTTTTTTTCGTCGTTTTTTTTTTTTTTCATTCAGCAACTTATTTGATTTACTGTTCCGTGAACAGTACATGAACAGTACCTAATTTGTCTTCTTGTGAATACTATTCACGATACTATTTGATGAACAGTACCCCTCTTATAAACAGTAAACTTACTATTCACTACTATTCGTGATACTATTTGTAGTATCTTACTATACAGGTACTGTTCATTATATCTTTTTTATTCGTTCTTCTTCTCCATACGCTCAATCCAACCATACACACGTATATTTGTCTTTTTCTTCATACACTCAATCATACACACGTATATTTGGCTTCTACGTATAACATACGTGTATTCTAAAGCGTATATTTAGCTCTTACGTATAAAATACGTGTATTATACATCTTGATACACCTGTATTTCAACGTATGTATTTTATTAAAATTACGGGGTGTTACAATCTCCCCAACTTAAGGAATTTCGTCCTCGAAATTTAGAATCACAGACAATTCCTCCAGTGATACTCACTCCTAGAAAACTGCTCTGCATTTTATATTTCCGCTTTCATGTTTGCTCTTCTTGATACGTGGTATCCTCCCCAACTTAGAGTTGAATTATATCCATAACATCTATGGAATCCGACTGATATTTCCTCAACATCAATAGATAGACACTATTCCGAACACTTCTCAACTGTGACAGTAGAGCAAATCGATAAGCAAATAGACCTATCCTATCAATGATCTCCAACAAATTGCGGTGCGAGCTTTCCTTCATCCCAAATCTCAGTTGGCCTTTCTGTAGTAAGACCCTTAATAAAACTAAGTCAGCCACAATACATTTCAAGGCCTATATACAAAACTTGTGTATGTAATCATATCTTGTGGCACCAATAACCATAAACAAGTTGAAGATCTATAAGGCTTCTTCTCAAACCTTTAGAGTGCCATCATTATGCTCTTAGAATAGCTAGTTATACACGTACGTTTACACACATCAAATATTCCTTCCAACTTCCACCAAAATTCAAGTATACCAGACCTGAGCATGCTCGCAAGCATCAAAGTCACTCTCTCAGTCTGTCAGCCAGTCTGAGAATACAATATCACACTGAGAAGGAGATGAGTACCAAATCGAGTCTGCCTCATATATCAGATCTCGACACAATCTTCGGATCTTAATCCGACATGACAAATATCTGAGTACTTCCATCAAATCTCCCTATCTCACACATATATAATCTGCTCAGTCTATCAAAAGAATTTTGGTGTTCATTGAAAGAATACGCAGACTTATCAGTCCATTAATGGTTATCCAAATGGTATCATTTCTACCCAGAACCCATAAGATACCATTTGAATCCCATCTTCATTTAACACAATCCATAATCTTTCATAAATCATACTCGTCTCATCATAACTTTTTCTGAATATGAGTATCAATCGGTTGAACATGCATCCGAGCACAATTATCAACACATGGAGTCATAGAGAGTACACTCATAACGGTACCTCTCACTCACAAACAATCTCCATTTATGGCTAACTGATACTATTCCAGTTTCAGCCCGTTTTCTGCTCAATGCCTCAGCAACATATTGGCATTTCCCAGGATAATAATGCAATATAAAATCAAATCCTTCGGGAAGTCTTGCCACATTTATTACCTCATATTCAGTTTCTTTCCGTTCAAATAAGTACTTCCGACTCTTAAAATCTGAAAATAGTGTGACCTTTTTATTATAGAGGCAATGCTCTCATCAATTCAAAATAACTACCAACAAATTTTTATTCACCCTCAGGATAGTTATTCTCGTGCACTACCAAATATGTGAAGGCACAAGTAATTAACCTATCCTTTTGTATCAATGCAAAATCCAGATCTGGACGTGATATTCATCAATCACAATTACTTCCAGGTTCTGAAACGAGTAACACCATTTCATACTGTGAGAGCTTTCCTCATACACAACGGTCCACACAGTACTCACCATTTGTCTGGTTTAGTTTCGTGAGTGGAGAAGTCAACTTTAAGGATCCTTCTACGAATAGTTATCGTTAAGGAGCCCTCCACACACTTTTATAACATACAAATAATATCAGAGAACTTCTGATTTCCATCATTGACTTGCCCAACATCCTTAAATATACGATTTAAACTAGTCATGTGATCCAAAAATTCTCATCTCAATTATATTCACAACTCATATGCATCAAGCTTGGCACTCAACCGGTGCTCTCTTAGTGACTACAAGATAATGCCGATGTGCTATTCATGTTCCTCTCATTTCTTGAGACACGTGCACATATCATCATCGAAGACTATGTAATACGGTTCATATACCCACTGCATCAATCCTATAACGTGATTGACACATTAATTAAGGTTACCAACATTTCATACTATCCATATACAACAGTCTGCATTACATCCTTTTCTCGAATTCTTATCTGATTGTGCCTAGATCTCCAAATGATCTTAACGAAAATTTGGTAATCGAATTCGACCATCTATCCATGGTAAAGGATATTCATTCTTTGTTGTCACCCTGCTCAGTTAACCGTAATTCATACGTAAACATATTTCACTATACCTTCTTTCCATCTTATCACAAATGCTCTCCAAGGTGACATGTCAAGAATAATAAATCTTTTGCTCATTAACACATTTACCTACACCAGAAGTCCTCACAATTCCTCAAGTACTCGTTATATGAAGATATGGAGATACATATTATACTAGCATCAGTTTTATATGCTATCAAGCTCCTGTGCAGGTAGCAATTTTAAGACTTCATCAGAGAATACTCCAATATACCAGCTCACCACATGAATTTTAATCAATTGTATGCCTTATTACGTTACTCTAAATGGCTTTGTACTAGCCATATTCTCCATGTCCTCGTCAATAACTAGCTTATCTTAGAGAGACAATTTTGAGGGTATAAATTTCTCGAGATTCAAAATGAGAATTTTTCACTTATTCAGAATATTACTTCTTTTCTGAGCGACGCTCCACCTGACATGAGAAGTGACCAGTCAATCATACCCACAAAGCATCCACTTCCAACAATGTCATATTCTAAAGTCCATATTATTTGTTAACCATATCAAGGTTGATTCTTTCTCCTGTCGACATACTCACAATCAATGATACATTATGTTAACATAAGATAATACAATCTGTCTACTATCTCACCAGAGAGAAAGGACCAGGTAGATCCAACAGGACATCAGAATATACACAATAACAAAATGTTGATCATACATGTTATCAACGTCTTACTACTCTTTGGATCTGGTCTTGTATTTACTGTAATTTATTCTCTCAAATCTGTTGGAGTCACATTGATAAAACATATTGGGGCATTCCATATCTACTAACTTGAAATTAACACATCCAGTGTATTTTTTTTTTTTATTAAGCAATCATAGGTCGAGATACAATTTACTCAGTCTGTGACTCCTGCTCAGGCAATGGAAACCACTTTTGGTTTTCATAATTCGTTAACACCACTTCCCTTTTTCCCATTCTTATTGGGTTAGGTACTAACAAAATTAGAGTCATGAATACTGCCAAAATTCAACCTTACTCAATGTTTCACTGATCTTCAATTTCATATTAGTGCCCCAACAGTTCCTTACATTACTTTTTTCCTCCTTTTACCTAACACTGGTGTTGATAATTCAGCTTCTAACGACAGTGCAAGCTATCGCACGAATATTGCTTGGATTAACAATTTCACCACAGCTTTGGCTATCCCAAAATTTATAGGTTGCCTCACAACTTGCGCATATATTTATAACCCAACAATTAGCAAACTTGTCGTATAGGATCCCAAAATTGATTCTAGATTCTTATCATTCTCAGAATATCCATTCCAAAAATAAACTATACCAATCTATTTAATTCATGTTTGTATTTCTGGTTAGGCATGTCACTACATTGTAACAAGATAAACTTTTTCATGCCTTAAATCAATTTCAGCATGATGATAGAAGCCCTTATAAATAGCTTCTTTAATTAATCTCATGCCTTAATCATCTCAGAGTCCTTAACCCAATTTTCTATTATCTCTTATCATCAGTTAACTTCAACTTAGCTAACTTGCTTTATCATTTTCAGAGACTGAATCCTTCTTTAAGATGGTCTCTACTCAGAGTCACAACTTCGTTACTACGTCTACTATTAGATTGCCAGTTATGATAGGAGAGTCTCTTCTCCTGAATGTTTTCATAACTTTCACATATCTTTTCATTTCATCTGGCTTATCATTGAGACCTTCTATGTATTTTATTTTTACGTCAGTCTCAACTATATATGTTTTTTTTTTTTTTTCAGAAGTACCCACACCATTAGCATCCACATCTGGAGCTATCAATGGTTCAAGCCTCTGTCTTTCTCACATTGCAATTCCACAAGCTTCATAAGCTGTGTATTTCGTTGTTGTTGGGTAGTTACTAGCCATATATAAGCTGTATAATTTATTCTCACTGGATTACATCCAGTTCTTTTTCTTTCAGCCTTCTGATCCTTTCCTGATCAGCAATTTCCATTGTTAATCTTGACTATTCGTTTCCAAATATGAAAACACAAGTGATTCTCAGTCAAGATAACCTATTGGATTAGGTTCCACATAATAGAACTACCCATATGTATACCCATACAAGCAATCATAATATCATAAAGCTTTTATCTTTTTAAGAATTTTACACTTAAGGCTCTGATACCAATATTGTCACGACGCCCCTGACGTAGGCTGACGTCATGACCGGCACAGCGTACTATACACTGTACAAACCCATATACAGTATATAATACACTGTCAGCCTTCACGTACTCTCACAAACATTCCCAAAATGTACAGAATATTTTTTTTTTCTATACCACACATCAAATCAAATCAAATATAGATATAGATGATCATTCCACTCATATTCATTCCAATCATTCCACACATTAAATTCTCGCCTGATAAATATCTATGATCATCTCATCATCTCAAGCATTATATACTATTACCACACAACCCATCTATGTGATATTACATATATATATAATGTGTGATAAGTATACATATCAAAATAACAAAAGCTATTTCCTCCAAGCAGACATACACATACCAGACTCACTCACGGAGTTTCTTTTTCCCTTCGACTCAATACCTGAAATATTGGAGGAAATAGGGTGAGCAAACAACAGCTCAGTGAATATAGTTCTTGAGATGGCAATTATATACATTTAAAGAAATATGACATTTAAACTCATTTCAAACATTTATTCAACACATGCATCGTTCAACGAATATATCATACATGTCAACAACATAAATTTCATGCTTTTCAATAATATAATGCACAATTTCCCTCCTCCGCAAGCCAAGAGAGCGGGTCTAACCTTGTATGGTCGTACAAGGTAGACACAACCTCTCATTACCCAATTTCAAAACACAATGCACAATCTCCCTCCTCCGCAAGGCAAGAGAGCGGGTCTAACTCTTGTATGGCCGTTACAAAGTAGCCACAACTTCTCATTACCCAATTCACAGTCATTTCAAGGATCGCAACCCTTGTTAGGACAAACCTAACGAAATGACAATGAGGAATCGCAAAGCCTCATCATTACAACCTCCAATGCTAAAATCAGTTTGCATGATCCATAAACTCAATGCAGTATATATAAATCTAACATGCATACCATCAACCATTTTATATACGTACAATGCCATACAAGAACCAAATCAAGAAAACTATACTCACAGTACAACACGTTCCACTTAAACCCAATCATCGTCGCTTTCGAGTCCAGCTCCAAGTTAAATCCAATTAATTTAACCTGTCACAATCACTCCATAATTTAATTGCATGTCTTCATATTTATGTACATCTTTAATTTCTCAACTCACTTCAAATCACTACTAATAAATCCATTTAGGACTCAAAAGCAGTTATCTCGTTTCTATAAACTCAAACCGGGGTTTCATTGGGTTCACATCACTGGTCACATCACTGTGCACAGTACGATTCACATCACTTATCAATGTCACTATTCACTATTCACTGTACACTATTCACTGTACACTATTCACTATTTTACTGTGCACTATTCACTATTCTTCACTATTTACTATTTACTATTTACTATGCACTATTTACTATTTACTGTTCACTGTTCACTATTCACTATGCACTGTGCACTATTCACTATTCACTATTCACTGTGCACTATTTACTATTCACTATTCACTATTCACTATTCCACTATTCATCCGAAACTATTCATCACTATTCATCCGACAGATGTAAATTGTATTAAAATTGTCAAACGATCTCCAAAACGCAAGAAATCGAATCTAACCATAGATTCGGAGTCCCGATAATCCAGGGAGCATTTTTCTACCTTCTGAGTGGGTTTTCATTCCCGTTGGGGTCAAAACCCCAATTTGTCAAAAACGCCGTAAAACGGCTCCCACAGTCAAAATTAGTCCGCTAGAACGGTTACCTCTAGCGTAGATAGTAATTTCACAAAGAAAGAGAGTGAAAATCGCTTACCGTGAGTCTGGATTTCACCCGAATCCCGCTTTCTCCCTTTTCTCTCTTCTCCTTCTTCTCTCGGTTTCTTTCTCTGGAAACTTCGTTTGATATTTTTTTTCGTCGTTTTTTTTTTTTTTCATTCAGCAACTTATTTGATTTACTGTTCCGTGAACAGTACATGAACAGTACCTAATTTGTCTTCTTGTGAATACTATTCACGATACTATTTGATGAACAGTACCCCTCTTATAAACAGTAAACTTACTATTCACTACTATTCGTGATACTATTTGTAGTATCTTACTATGCAGGTACTGTTCATTATATCTTTTTTATTCGTTCTTCTTCTCCATACGCTCAATCCAACCATACACACGTATATTTGTCTTTTTCTTCATACACTCAATCATACACACGTATATTTGGCTTCTACGTATAACATACGTGTATTCTAAAGCGTATATTTAGCTCTTACGTATAAAATACGTGTATTATACATCTTGATACACGTGTATTTCAACGTATGCATTTTATTAAAATTACGGGGTGTTACATTTTACCAGAAGGTCAATGATGACCCATATGGTATCCTGCCCTTTATAATTCTTGGGCAAAGCAGAGACAAAATCCATAGAGATATTATCCCATTTCTACTCGCTGATGGGCAGCTGTTGCAACAATCCAAATGGTAATTGTCTATCTGCCTTAACTTGTTGGCAGAAGAGACATCTTGCTACAAAGTCAGCAATAGTCTTCTTCATTCCAGGGAACCAATATTGGCGTTTGAAGTCTTTGTACATCTTGTCACCACCTGAGTGCATAGTGAACTTTGATTGGTGAAATTCCACCAACACCTCCCCCATGATGTTAGGATCATTTGGCATGCACAGTCACTTTTTATAGCAAAGTGTGCCATGCGGAGATAAAAATCAATGTGGTAGATCTTGTCTTTGGGGAAAAAGTTGACGTATTTTCATTAACTCAACATCAGTTTCCTGTGCCAGAGTTACTTTCTGGGTGAGTTCAGAATGGGTGATTTGTTGTGCCAGCCTCAGAATTATAGAATCTTCCACAAGTTGGAACTTGTACCTTTCTATCTCGTTTTCCATTTTACCCATTTCAAACTTTATTACACATGTAGGAACGTATGACTTACGACTAAGTGCAATGACCACAATGTTGGCCTTGTTGTGATAGTATTGGAAGTTGAAGTCAAAGTCTTTTAGAAACTCCAACCTGCGACGTTGTCGAAGGTTGAGATCTTTCTGAGTGTAAATATACTTGAGGCTCTTATGGTCAAAGTAGACGTCAAATCGTTCACCATATAGGTAATGATGCCATATTGAAAGTGCAAAGACCACTGCAGCGAGCTCTAAGTCGAGACTTGGGTAGTTATGCTCGTGAATCTTGAGCTGTTTGGAAGCATATGCCACGACCTTCCCCTATTAAGACTGCGCCTAACCCGTTGAGCGAGGCATTAGTATATAGTGTGAAAGGAACATTATTCTTAGGGGACACCAAAATTGAGTCGGAGTTAATCTTTTCTTGAGTTCTTGAAAAGATGTTTTGCATGCTTCATTCCATATGAATCTAGTATCTTTCCTCGTGAGTCTGGTTAAAGGTTCGACCAACCTAGAAAAGTCTTGGATAAATCGTCTGTAGTATCTTGCTAAGCCAAGGAAACTACGTATTTGCGTGACATTCGTCGGTTGCTTCTAGTCGAGAACTATTTCAACTTTCCTTGAATCAACCTCGATCCTGTTTTTCGAGACGATGTGCCTAAAAACTTAACCTTTTTCATCCAGAACTCATACTTAGATAACTTGGCATGCAACTGATGTTGCTTAAGGGTTTCAAGCACTATGTGGAGGTGTTCTTCATGTTGTGCCTCTGATGTCGAGTATATCAAGATATTGTCGACGAAGATGACGACAAACCCATCAAGATAGGACCGAAAGATGTGATTTACGAGATCCATGAACGTTGCAGGCGCATTCGTTAATCCAAATGGCATTACTAGGAATTCATAGTGGTCGTATCTTATTCGGATGGTTGTTTTAAAAATGCTAGACTCCTTGATTCGAAGTTGATCATAGTCGGATAGAAGATCGATCTTAGAGAAGAATCTTGCATCGTGGAGCTGATTGAATAAGTTATCAATTCGAGGTAACGAGTATTTATTTTTTATTGTTACTCGATTCAGCTTCCAGTAATTGATGCATAGCCTCAAAGAGCCATTTTTCTTCTTGACGAATAGGACTGGAGCTATCCAAGGCGAAGTGATTTTCCTAATAAATCCCATAAGCTCTAACTCTTTCAATTGTCAGTTGAGCTCACCCAGTTCCATATTCGTCATTCGATAAGAAGGAACAGAGATGGGTTTTGTGTTGGGAATCAAGTTTATTTCAAAGTCGAATTCCCCTTGTGGAAGAAGTCCTGGTAAATCACTAAAAACAACTGTGTAATCTCTAACAACTGAGATGTCTTCGATTCTGTCTGATTCTGTGACCATTTCTTCTTTGATATTGTTGATGTTCATGGATTGAAGCTTTGTCTTTAGCACAGCCACTGATGACTTATATGTGTGGCATCTAACCCCTTGAACCTTAACTTTATCTCCATTTGGTACGAGTAAGAGAACTTGTAATTTCACAGTCGATATGTGCACGAAGGGGTGTCAGCCAATCCATACCAAGGATGATATCGAAGTCTTGGAAATCCATGACTAATAGGTCGGTTGGGATTACCCTATCGGCGATAATTAGATAACAGTTGGTGCATTTTTTATTTATTTCTGGTCCTTGACCAATTGGGGTTTGAATATGGACTGTTTTGTACGTTTGATCTGTTTTCAACCCTAGTTGTTTCACTAGTTTTGCAGCTATAAAGGAGTTTGTAACACCAAAATCAAACAGAATATGAACTCTTGTATTGAAAAAAGAAAAGATACCTTCCACCACGTTGTTATCAGGGATAGGTGGCTGCGCTATAGCGAATGCGCTGCCTTGTTGCCTTTGACCCTAATTATTCTGCTGCCTTGGTGGGTTGGGTGTCGGGTGGTGTGCTTGTTGGACAGGTGGTGTTGGGGCACGTTGTTGGACTAGTGCTAGTTGGGAGCAATTTTTCTGAACGTGGCCTTGTTGGTCGCATCGGTAACAAGTTTTTGTAATTGGTTGCTAGGGATGGTGAGCTTACTGGTGAGGCTAGAGATGCCGTTCTCCTCGTTGATTTTGAGGACCTCTTCGGCCTCCTTGGCTTCCACAGAAGAACTTAGGTTGTTGCTACTAGGTTTGTTGAGCTTGAAAAGGAAATGGGGACAGAGATTTTTAATCATTTCTTGGAGTTAGAAGAGCCGAGGCAAATGATTGGTAGGGCCTCTTCTTGTTGCCCTCATTGCTGAAAATCATTAGCATATTTCCTTTATTCTTTTTCTATTCTAGCTTCAGCTTCTCCTGCTCATAATTCATGGTTTATTTTACCAAGTCTCGATAGTTATTGAGTTCAAATAATGAGAAGGCTTGCCTAATTTCTGATCTTAGGCTATTGAAAAACTTTTATGTTTTATCTCTTTCCGTAGAAATGGTTAGAAGAGAAAAAGCAAAGAGCTCAGTGAGTTTTGTCGAGTATTCTTGGACGGTCATCAATCCTTGATATAGCTTGAAGACCTATTTTCTTTTCTGCCACTTGATGATGCTTGGAAAATACTCTTCGACAAACAAGTACTTGAACTCCATCCACGTCATGGTCACTGTGTTAATCGTCTAGTCATTCTTCACTATTTTCCACCAACTGTTAGCATTGCCTACCAGTTGATAGGTTGCTAAAGGAATCTTCCTTTCTGCTGGAACTCCCATGACTTCTAGTGTTTTCTTCTGTTAGCATGATGGACCTCACTCTTTTTGACTTTGATGATTACAAACGATATTCTATGTAATCTAACAAATTTGTTGAGAATGTTTCAATTTGGTGTCATGTAATTTGCCTCGAAGGTAAAAAAAAAGCTAATAATCATTTAGTGAAGGTCAAGACTGAAGTTCAAGATCGAGAACAACAAATCCAAAGACAAGAGAACTCAGTCGGCATGTGTGAAACAAGTCAAGAACACAAGTCAACTGAAGACAAACAAGAGTCAACCAAAAATCAAAGCACATGGATGTAACATTGTTTCTTATTGTAATTGCTTTAGATCCTCTTAGGTTTTAGGTCTCTTCCACGTTTGATCAACCACTTGTTTTCCTGATTGTGTTTTTTTAAAACTTTCCATATTCGATTTTTGGTTTCTCGATTTAGTAGTTTTTCGTTTCATTGTTCATGCAATCATGTTTAAGAATGTTTTCTTATTATATTTATTTGAAATGAACGTAATGCATGCTTCCGAAAATGAATTTCTCATATGTGTCAAAATTCAAGGAACTCACTCCTTGACATGTTTTAGTGAAAATTCACTTTTTCGGATTTGTTTCTTGTTGTAAATCGTGTTCCGCATTTGGTTTTAATGTTTTATCACTTAAGAAACTCATACATGTTTGAGAATTGCATTCTTGACATGTGCACATTTCCCAAGAACCCGAGCAATGCATTCCTTCCTGAAGCAACACACTCCAGCAGAGAAAACGCTACATTTTTGTTTAAGGCATGAAAGAAGGCACTCCAACAATAAAAAATGCGTTCCATGCAAGGGCGAAAGTGTCAAAACCTCTTGGGTCTTATGGAACGCATTCCAGCAGTAAAGAATGCGTTCCAGCAGGTTGTTCCAAAACTTGTGTTCTTTTCTCTCAGGTCTTGTGGGACGCACTCCATGCCTGGAATGTACTCTACCTGGGTAGTTTCAAAAAATGTGATTTTCGTGATTTAAATCCGAGCATTTGATTAAGGCCGTTGATTTTGATTTAAATGAGTTTGATACACTTAATCTTGACCGTCCATAATAAGTTTAGAGTTTTTAAACATATTTACTATATAATCTATCATTAAACCTTACTTTAACAACAAAAACTTTTATTACATTCTCAAAAAATTATTCTCTGCAACTGTGCTGAAAAAGAGACAACCGCCATTGGAGAACCTGTGCACTTTATGATCTTCTAATGAGTTTTTAAACGCACATCTTTTACAAAAGTTGTTCACAATCGCAAGCTTTATTACATACCTTTTTTTCGAATTGAAACGAGGTAAACTCTTTTCAGTTTTGATTTCTTGTTGTGCTAATACTCGTATCTTGTGGCTGAGAAATCTTGAAGAGATCATTACCCAGTTGTAAGTTTTTCTCATTTGAAATTTGTTCCCTGTTAAGAAAATTTCCTTTTAAATATTGAATGTATTATTGAAATCTAGCTTGTTAGCTAGTGGGAAGATTCCCTAACCGAGAATCAGTGTTTGTAATCGGTTGGATCTTCACTCGTGAAGTAGGATCAGTTTAGTGAAGTGTTAGAAAATCTTGATTGAGGAGATCAAGTAGTGGAGGTAGGCTTATTGGGAAGCTGAACCACTCTAAATCCTGCGTGCTTTATTGTTTATTGCTGCATTTATTTTCCTATGATATATTTAGCTTTGTTTTTGCATTATTTGAGAAAGGGTCTGAAAAATCCACCAACACCCAATTCACCCCCCTCTTGGGTGTCTATCATCTTCGACTCGTCCAGCCACTTCTAAGCTTCGTCAGAATCAAGTTTTCCTTCAAAAGTAAGAGGTTGGAGCCTCTTATACTTAGTGATCTGGTTAGTCATGATGTCTGATTCTGACTTAAGCAGCTCGACTGTAGGTTGGACTGCAACAATCTATTGGTTGACCACATCGTGAACCGTTTCCTTGACCGTCGATTGCATGAACTCAAGCATGCCCTTAAAGAAGTCCTTCATCTCTGTGGGTATAGTCGCTTCGGTTGGTGGTATCGGTTCAGTTTGTTTAACGGCTGGGGTTTCAGTAGCTCCCCAATCTGAAGCTAGCAGAGTCGATTCGGGTTGAGATTTAGGGATCTCTTCCTCATGTTCCTCTTCTTGGTGTACTTGTGAGGAACTTGCGATCTTACGACTCCTTGTTTGGATCCACATTTCTACAAAACCAATGGCTATTATCAGAAAGGTTTTCATGAGTACCTACGCATGTCGTGTTTCCAGTAATAACAGATCGGAAACTATTTATGTGTCATTACCTCATAAATTATAGGTATTTGCAATCGCTTAAGAGGGATCTAGAGACTTTATGTACTTGTGCCCTAGGTTAGGTCGAAAACAAAATTCAAATAGATAATTCTTCTTTGAAACATATGTCATGTATAAGATAAAACAGTTTATCTTCAAAAACTGTTTTGGGTGTTTTGTCAAATACTTATGCTCTTTTTGAAAAGCAACACGAGTCATAAGACTGTTAGATCCTCTATCTGGTGCCTCCTATCCAAGGAATGATCATAATACTTTGCATTCTTGCTTATCTTCATGACGATTCCACTTATCCTCCTTATTTGCACGTCCCATACCGTGCAGACAAGGTGATAACGGATGTGGCCATGTTGACTCCACAAGAGAAGCGGTCTTTTGTGAGCATTTCCAGATATCGATGCTTGATAAGTCCGCCTCAAGTTTCCACGTCTCATACCTTGCAAACTTGGTTAATATTTATCACACGATCTGATATTCCCGAAAGTTCACCACACAATTTGGTCACAGGTATTTGTTTACTCGTGCAATTTATTCTTATCCTGCCAGTTTGTCGTTTGTCATACCACTTCAAATTGACAGATAAGAGAAAATCATCCATTTGTAAGGGAACTTTCCATACAAGTCACACAAAGCAAACAAACAATCGCAACCAAACGCGATTTCTAAATCTATCATATGTGATGACTTTTAATGTCACGCGATGCGAATCTATTGCTTTTATGCTTTAATTTCAAATTTCTAGAACTTGGTTAGTAAAAATGTTTTTAAATATTTTTTTTGTTAGACTTAAAGTCTAAACTATTTTCCAAAAAAGTTACTACAAGATTTTTCTTACGTGCACTAGGGTTCTAACCAGTCTACCCTAGGGGTTATATCTTGCTAGGTTGTCAAACATTTCTGCCTATCCCAAAAAGTTGTTGTAGAAATATTTACCTATCTACACTAGTTAAAAACATCAGCCAACTCTATAAGTCATGGTTGAGATCTATCATTTCCCCTAGACTTTCCTCTTTTTGGACTGGAAGTGATATGTTATCAAAGAAAGTGTCAAGGTCAATGTCAGAATATACTAACTGGTTAATGATGTTCATTTTAGGCTCGAGGAAATTCATCAAATCTAACCGAGTTGAGTCAGATGCACTGCCAGCTGAGGCTAGACAGGATCACTAGCGGGATGTTGAGGCTGTTGTTGTGGTTAAGCACCGACTGCCTGGTCAAATCTTTCTCTAAGGGTGTCCAATTCTCCTTGCAGTATGTCCATCCGAGTGTTAAACTCTACTCTTGCCCGGCTTACATCATCAATCATTGTGTCCCGGATGTCATTGCATATCTCATTTTTTAGGGACACAAGCAGATTCCTGAGGGATTCTAGTGTAAGTGGCTCACTCGAGCTGGATTGTGTCTAAAGCTGGGAGGTACCAATGTCGATCCTTGCTCATAAGCGGAAGTCTAGGACATGTCCACCAACGTCTAGACATTAGAGTCTGGTAGTGGCTGACTTTCTGGCTCCTAACCTTCATTCTCCTCCTCGCCGCCAATATATGTCTCTAGTTCAGCGACCCCCTCTTGAATTGTTTAGCGCCTGGTTCTTTGCTCTTGGTGCCTTGAACCAGCCTGGCCGCTTCTTCCTAACATTCCTTTAGTGATTTTTTGGGTAAAGGTGGTGGTCTCAACATTACTCAGATCCACATCATAATATTGCAAAATTTTCATGATAAAGGCGCCATAGGCCACCTTATCCGGATATAGGACATTTCTTGCGATGTGTCGCAAAATAATGTAAGGTAGACATATAGGAATTCCTTGATCTAGACAATAAACAAGAAATAGTTGGGGCATGGTTAAGTGCCCACGGGTTTTGGTCATGGGAAGGACATTTGATAAAACTATCTATATTAACCCATTGCCTAAAATATTTTGTCTCTATCGGCACCTCAGCATGACCAGAGCAAGGGTATTAAAAATAATATTTGAGCTACTTACTATCGCTCTCCTGCCCTCATTGGTGTAAACATCACATTGGTCTTCGATGACAAACATGTTCAAAATCTGAGAGATTGCAGGGAGATTCAATGTGATTGTCGTCCCTCGTACCTCCGTCTTGACAATGACATCACTTCTTATGTCATTATAACCTTCAATGGTCATATTGACATAAAAATCTCATACTAAATCTTCGGCGACGACTGCGGCGACGACGACAACGGAGTACCAGTGTAGATGATACAGTTTTGCTCTTGTTCCACACGTAGAGTTGTGTGGAAGATGTAGTTGTCTTCTCGTGACTAGCTTTAAATCTTCAAAGATTGTCGCACGATCTTTCCTTGTAGACCTTGGTTGCTTTGACATTTTTTTGACTCACAAGTAGTAGAAAAATGGTAAGAAGTAAAGAAATTTTTGGAAGAACCAGTTGTGGTGTGAAGGATCTCATCTAGGGGTCTTTATTTATAAACTTCAACCTAAAGTTTGTGTCTTGAAGACGCCAACCTTCTATTTTTTTTTTATTATTTTTTTCTATCCTATAATCCAAGGCCTCGAGATTGTCGTTTCTCTGATACCATTTTCATTATTACACCCTGCCACATGTGGCATTTTCAACAACCCAACCTCGTATCGCATAGCGAGGTGTGATGGTGATTGGCGGAAATCAAATATACAATGAAAGCCAAATGTTCATTTTATTAATTATAACTGTCCATTACAAAAAGAGGGCCATACACGACCATTAAAACGAGGGCATGCCCTCCCTAACAAAATATATTAAACAACTGGGCCATCTAACCTAACCCTGTATACAAAATGGTGAAGTCCTACACAGGCCTGGAAGTGCGGTGGCCATCTACCCAACAACACCTTTATTTGCTTGAAAATCTTAATCAATGAGGTGAGCTAATGCTCTATGGGTCAAGCAAGTTAACAATCACACATATTCAATAAAAAAGCAATACAAGTCATCAACATGATAATCAACCCAATATGCCAGGTAGTGCCATAACTCATCATAATTCAATACCAACCAATATAACATCATCTGAGCGCTACCAAGCCCGTCGGGCCGAGCGCCTCACAATATATTCACATTAATCAGATCAACATCATCTAGCAGCTACCACGCCCCTCGGGCTGAGTGCCTCACAATATATATAACAATTTCATATGTCAACATGATCCTGATATCATATAATTTCCAGGAACAATAAGCATGATATGAAATGTAATTCAATTATTAAAGAAGACATGAGATACGCAAACTTAAGGTCATCATCCCCACCTTGGGTGTCAAAGGTATCACACCTTTTTCCACAATGGTACAATCATGAACCTCCAATTAGTCACATAGCTCGAGAATTCGTTGAGTTTGAACAGAGGAGGTGGGCCTCTTTTTATAGGCGTCGCTAAGAGACGCCAATGGTAGGCTTGGGTTTGCATTTGTGAGGATGCCAACCTCATTATGAGGTTTCTTGGAGACGCCAACTTATGTTGGACTCATCGAAGGTCTCATTTTGGCCTTCCTTGGTGTTTTCCAACACATGTTCATCATGTAGAGTGATATATCCATCATTTCCTTTTAAGTTGTTCAAGTATTTCATGCATCATTTCTCGTGTTTATTTTCAAGGTATCACAGTACGTAGTAGGTAGTTTTTATCTTATGGTAGCATGTAGTTTCTCGACCATGTTTCAAATTAGTGGTAGACTTAGTTTTCTTTGTTCAGTTACTTTGTTCATTTACATTGACTATGTTGTTGGCTATTTGAAGACATTTATTTAATCAATGAAGAATATAGAGAAGATAGAACTTCTCCTTCTCTTGCCTTTGCCCTCAATTTTAGTCAGTTTAAAGTAACACCGCCTAGCTTCCATCTAAAACTTATCACAAAGCCAAAGGTGAA
The DNA here is from genome assembly GCA_035771175.1 of Paratinospora sagittata. Lineage (NCBI taxonomy): Eukaryota > Viridiplantae > Streptophyta > Magnoliopsida > Ranunculales > Menispermaceae > Paratinospora > Paratinospora sagittata. The sequence goes on along the minus strand of CM069606.1, from coordinate 15,420,993 downwards.
GCTTTATACTCAAGTCGTATCTTCCGACAAACTTTTTTTTTTTTTTTGAGATCATGCGTATCAAGGACCTTACTCCCCACTAATTCCATTGGGTTCGACACAACCCAATAGTACCAGTAGCCAACAAATAGTAGGAGATATAGACTCGAACCTGAAATCTCTTTCTAAAGTGAATTTTAGGTATTTTGCACTTAACCACTCTCCCAACCTTTTGTTGGTTATCATCCAACAAACTTGAAAAAACATGTAAAATACAAAACTTCAATGGAAGAGGTCAAACTTTTTCTATAAAAAGCATGTCATGAATCCCTATCTCACCGGCAGTTGATTTAGAAAAGCAATAAGATGTATGTGCATAATAAGAGATATACCTTTATGTACTAAAGAATTGAATTCATGATAGGCAAACATGGGCATTTAGCTCGATGAAAATACAAACCGACCCTTGTGTGTAATGCCAAAGAGTGAGCAAAGAATGTTCTAGGGAACAAACATGTTCAAACCAATATATTATGCGTTGAACATATCTCTCCATCAACAATACCAATATATTTAACATATTATTTGATCACATTTACATCTTCAATATATTGTACCGTTGGATTAAATGTATTTCCAACATATAGCCACCATATCCTTCATGATCTCCAAACAAATCTACACATGTTCTAAATTTTGGGTCTAAATACAATTCATCTTTATCTTCTCAATCTTTCATCAATTTTAATTGCTAAAACTATCTTTAAAATTCAAAGTTTTTCTCTAAAATATAAGAAAACTTTATTTTGATGTTTAATACCTACACAATTTTGTATTGTGTTTGTTGGTACGGTTATATTTATAATTTAAACGGCACATTCATGGGGTCATAAAGTTTGGATGAATTGAGTATAATACAAAATATAATTCAAACTAGGCTATTTTTATCATTCTACGATGTCATTAGTCACTCAAGCCAGTTAAGTGTGGAAAACTAGGGGCTGCATTTGACGTCCAATTTAAAAATAGTTTTTAAAAAACTAGAATATGATCTTATTTTTAGTTGATTTATAGTTTTTAAATTTATGTTTGACATCATATTCAAAAATTGTTTTCAAAATTTAAAAACAATAAAAACTTATTTGATTAGAAGATTTCACACAAATCAAGTAGAGAAAAATTTATGTGGGTCCCATTAAGTACAAGAAAACTAGGGATGTCAATGGATTGATTCAAACTGCGAAACCGAACCAAACCGGTATATTCGGATCGGATTAGATCTATTTTTTACCCTAATTGGATCGATTTCGATTTGGACATTTTAAAATTCGATTGGTTCAGTTCGATTAGATTAAGGTCTAAAAAACTGACCCTAAATCGAACCGAACCGATATAAAGGGTAATATTGACAAATAACCCTAACCTTTTATTTTTTCTCTCACTCTTCGGTTAAATTGCCCCCCCCCCCCCCCGCCCTCGCTTCTCTCTTCCCTACGTGAAACCTAGCCGCCCCTCCCACCTACTTTTATTCTTCTCCCTTCTTCTTCTTTGAGTTGTTGCCCCTTTGCTTCTTGTCTTCAATCTTCTCGTCTTCTCGCCATTTTTCTTACCTTTATAACCCTAGCTGCACCACGTCTCTCTTCTTTCTTCTCTCTTTTATGGTCTCTCTTCTCTGATCACGTCTTCTATTCTTCTCTTTCTTTCTGTGAACTTCTCGTCTTCTTTAACCTTCATCTTCTAATCGCCATTTTCTTGCCTTCAAAACCCCAATCGTGAGCTCGTTGAGTTTGGGCGATACATTCATGCATCAAAAGCTGGAAACAACGTCACGGTTTGACTGTTTCAAGCCCTCAAATAAAGGTAACCGAGATTTGTGGTTTTGTTCTTCTTTAGATTGCTTTTAGGGTTATTATGAGAATTATTATTGTTTTGTATTTTGATGTGGTTTCTTTGTATAATACTGTAATTGTGTTTGAGTTTTGTGTTCTTTTGATGGAATCTTAATACGTTCATGCGAATCGAAATGTATTATCTAGAATTTGAGTTTCAATTTTGATACTGTGTTTGAGCAATTTTGAATGGATTGCTATTTCTGTTGGAAAAATGTATTGAGGTTGTTATTTATAAGAAAAATGATTTGTTATAAGAAATAAAATTGTTTATTATAAGAAACTAATTTTTTTAAAGCATATTATTTTTTGGAAACAAGTTTTTTTTTTTTAATAAGAAACAGTTTTTTTTTTTGAATTAGACATTGAAGAAAATGCATTTTAAAAAAGTTCTTTTGCATTGTCAGGTGAGGTCCTTCAAGTCTTGAATGGAAATTTATCTTGCTAAGGAAATGATCCTAATAGAATCTATTGATGTGGATATTTGTTTGGAATTGATTTTGGGAAGTATGTTGACAATTAAACTTTGATGATTTTTGTTTTACTTTATTTAATTTTGTGATATAAGATGTAAATTAATCATTTTTTATCTTTATGGTAAAGAATGATAGTATTGTTATATTTATGTTAGAACATAAATACTTTGATGTGAATTTTAAACTTTTAAATTATCATTTGATGTTGTTATTATACTATGTAAAAAAATTATTGATAAAAATATATTTTGTAGGTTAAAATACTGAAACCGATCAATCCAAACCAAACCAAACCGAATTCGTTAGGATCGGATCGGTCGTTTTCAATCCAATGCCCATCGGTTCGGATTATGGTTTGAGGTATAAACCGATCCAAATCGAACCGATGACATCCATAAAAAAAAACTCAAAAATGACATTTATATATATTTTTTAAAACAAGTTATTTTCTTAACTTTTTTTCTAAAACAGTTTTTAAATCCTATAAAACTAAATAAGTTTTTTGTTGTAACTTTTTTTATTTTATTTTTAAATACCAAAAATTAGATTTAAATTGCATACCAAATGCCTAGACTTCATTCTCTCGTTTTCTTTTTTTATTCAAAAGCAAACTAGGCACTCTAGATTGTCTAAAATATATTAATACAAAAAGCTACTAAAGATTATCAGTGTACTCTAGATTGTACCTTTACCACAACGAAGGCTAAATTCCTGATTTAAATATTACGAAACACGTTGAGTGATGTTTCCGAGTTTGTCACTCAACAAAGCATTAGTCCAGGTGGAGTAATTGTGTCTATTTCGGTGCGTTCAGAAATGCACATTCAGCCTACTCTTTTGTGTTTTGTCAAATCGCGTTCTAACTCTGACGTGGACTCCAACAGATTTAAGGGCAAAACCGACAATTCAACCGCGCCTCCTAAATTCGCTTTGTTTATAACTTTATATAATCACCGACACCCCAACATTCCCGTAACGTGAACACAGATTGTATTCTCCTTCCTAAAATACCCCCACAAGATCACCAATTTCGGAAATAACTTATTTGATTAAAAGTAAATAAGTAACATTGTAAGAGTATAATGGGAAATAACTAATTCACGGTAACGGTTCTTGTTCGCCTCCGTTTAATCTCGCGTCGATCCACAGAACTCCGTATTGGAGTAGGAAAAGGAGAAGAAGGGGAGGGTTCGTGATGCAATTGCGATCGATCTCAGGCCTTTCATATATACACATCGAAATATCAACAAATCTGCTAATCAATAACTTGATTCGATTTGGTTTGATTTGATTTCTTCGATCTTCTTCTTGTCTCTCTTTTCATATCTACAAATCTTAAAATTTTTCTGATTCTTCGAATCCACCGATCGATCTCGATCTTTCTCGTGCAAAAATGGCATCATCTTCAAGGCGCTTGCGAGACCTGCAATCGCAACCAGGCAACAAGGTATGCGTCGATTGCGCGCAGAAAAACCCTCAATGGGCATCGGTATCGTACGGGATCTTCATGTGCTTGGAATGCTCAGGAAAGCACCGCGGCCTCGGTGTTCACATCAGTTTCGTCCGATCCGTGACGATGGACTCGTGGTCGGAGATCCAGCTGAAGAAAATGGAGTCCGGCGGGAACGAGAAGCTCAACGCGTTCTTCTCGCAATACGGCATCTCCAAAGAGACCGATATCGTCGCCAAGTACAACTCGAACGCCGCCAGCATTTACAGAGATCGAATTCAAGCTCTCGCGGAAGGTCGGCCGTGGAGAGATCCTCCGATTGTTAAGGAAACGACGGTAGGGTATGGGACGAAGAAGCCGCCGTTGTCGCAGAGCAGTGGTGGTAATGGTGGAAGCGGTTGGGATACTTGGGATAATGACGATGGATTTAGGGCTTCGGAGATTAGGAGGAATCAATCGGAGGGGGAATTTAGGGGTGGAGGGAGAGGGATGCCGGCGAGATCGAGGTCGACGGAGGATATCTATACGCGGTCGCAGTTGGAGGCGTCGGCGGCGAATAAGGAGAGTTTTTTTGCGAGGAGAATGGAGGAGAATGAAGTTCGGCCTGAGGGGGTTCCGCCTTCGCAAGGGGGGAAGTATGTTGGGTTCGGATCGACGCCTCCGCCGTCTTCTCAGCGGAATAACCAGCAGGGGGATCCTCTTAGAGATACAGTTTCCATGGTTTCTCAGGTGAGATTTTTATTTTTATTTTCTAAAATAGTTTTCTTGGGTGCCTTTTTTTGCCCTAAAATATTGCAGTTTTGTGTTTAGATGTTTATTTGTTTATGGATTCTGCTAGAATTTCTGGGCTTCTGATAACATTTGTGTTTGTGAAAGATGAGTTCTTTCCATTTTGAATCAGGGTGAAACATTGAATGTTTGGTTCTTACAATAGTTATCTGTATGTATGTTAGGAGATATGTTGTTTTTCTTTGAAATGCTTTGAGAACTTCTATTGACGATGTAACTGCTGAAGTACTGATCAAACTGCCATCAAAATTATATGCCTAACTATAATTGCAGTTAATCATTTTCACTATTCAATTGCATATTGATTGAAAATTAAGGAAGATGTCCAAATATTATCTGTTACAAGCATAACTATCATTTACTAGCCAATTATAAGCCTTCCTTGTGCTGGACAACTCCTTTCTATTAGAGTATTTATATATTATTTGGAGTAGTATAGTAATTTTATTTATTTATGTAGCTATATAAGCTTTTCTTGTTTTTTTTGGTATTCATTCAATTTAGAAGTAATGAAACCCTAGCATTCTTGTGTTTCTCTTTGTTTTATTCACATAATATCAGAGCAGGTGTATGCCAGGGATGGGTTGGGTTTGGATCTCTAGCCTTGCGTGGAGAATGAAACCCTAGCATTCTTGTGTTTTTCTTTGTACTATTCACACTTTTTACTTCTGGAGTAAATGTCTTTCCTTTACATGCCCAAATTGTCTCAATTGTCTTTTCTCTGTTTGATCTTTAGGTTTGTTGCTGAAATGTATAAATTTTCTTTGTTACTTTTTTATTTTTTTCTTCTTCTTCTTTCATCTCCAATCTGCTAATTTCTCCTCTCTAACGACCGTACTGCTGGTTTTATTTTTTCAAGTTCTCATCAATGTTTCCTTCATCCTGTTACCATGTTCGTAATGATTCATTTCATGTTATATAATTTATATAACTTGATCATCTTTTCAATTATTTCCTGAAGGGGTTAGGAAGGCTATCGTTTGCTGCAGTTTCTGCTGCTCAATCTGCAGCTAATGTAGTCCAAGCTAGCACAAAAGATTTCACGTCCAAGGTACTTGATTACTTCATCTTCTTTTTTTTTTTTTTTTTCTTTTTTTGTAGGGTGTAGAAGGGATTGTTAGTGTTCATTATTTTTCTAATTACATATAACTAGAATTCTATTTTGTTCTTGAACACTTGCTGTTTCATCAATACCGATGGAGTGAACATGTTAAATAATTTACTCTTATGGAGTTCAAGCTGTTTATGGATCACCAAGGATTATTTTCTGAGGCTTTCTTGGTTCCCTTTTCTTAGATTTGTTTGCTTCACTATGCTTTGTATGAATATCTTCAAATTTGGACACACTAGGGGGCATGCATTTTTAGTTGAATATTGATTAATTATCTAAACATGTATTATTTAGTCATTTTATCATCTAATAGATATAGTATCAAATCCTTGAAGCATCAAAAGATTTATGAAAGAAGTTCTCTTGGATAATCTAACAAGAAACATCACTCAGAAGAAACTTGTTATTGACAATGTTTGCAAAAGCGTGAGGTGTAATCGAGGTGGTTTGCTTTTGTGAGGCGAGGTGTAATCCTTGAGGTAGTATTAGGCGTAAGCCTCACATGTCCTTAAAAGAAAATGAATAAACAATTAGGAAAAATTCATAATTATTATTTATTTATTTAAAAAAACCATTAGTATCAATGATTAATTAAGAAACATCTAAAATAAGTTGATATATGAAGTGGTTTAATATATGCGTGGCAGGGTCTAGTGATTTCTCTTAATATATTATTTGACTTAATGGTCATTAACATTATCAAAACTAATTGAATACCTATCATATGTTAAGCTTTTCAAACTTCAAGTTTGAAACTATTAGAAGCGTCAACAATAGAGTATTAGCAAATACATTGTAAAATTATTAGGTCTTTGAGTTCTTTGGAACTAGTTTATCATGCATACTTTAATTGAAAGTGCTGACTTGATTGCTCATTATTATCTTTGAAGGCTCGTATCTCGAGATATAATGTTTTCCCTTTTCTTTGTGATGGCTTTGCCTTGTCATTGCATAGGTGCCCTAAACTCCATGATAGGAGTCTCTACATTTTTTATTAAATTTTAAGGATCCTTAAATAATATAGGATAAATATCTAAAAAGTGTGAGATTTAACCTTATCTTCTATCATTATCTCCTTTCGCTTACACTGACGTAGCCCAAGCCTTGAATTAATTAATTTATTACATCATTTTACATTATTATAATTCATATTTCTACTTGTAATTGGTTTTTATATTTAAGGCCTTGCCTGGTATTTTCCCAAGCATTGCCATGCCTGATAGGATAACTCACCTTGGCAATTTGAACTTCTCATGACTAGAGATGCTAAGTAATGTTGGGAATAACATGAGCAAAGCAAATTTGATCCCCATCTATGATCCTAACTCAATCGCCTTCCTTATTTTGAACTTCATTGCCTTCTTAGAACCTTTTCTCCTCTCACAATCCTTCTCCATATGTGCCACACCATAGGAACGTCTCCTCTTAGAGCTTGGTCTCCTTTGCTATGGGTTAGTCTCATATTTTGAAGTTAAGATTTTACTCCACTAATATCCTTTTTACTTGTCTAAACTTCATACCAATTTCTTGTTAGCTTCATTTACAATGTAGATGTTAAAGAAATTCAGAACTGTCCCATTTTTTCTAGCTGGCATAATCATTATGATTTCCTCAAGTGAATTTGTGGCGCACTTCTCTACTCAAACTGTTGCAATCCCTATTGGATAAAAACGAACTGTAGATAGTGGATGGGGAGGTTAAAAAGATTTTTAGCTCTCCAACAAGCAAGTCTCTGACTTGTCCTTCTATCATTTGTTCTTTATTGCCTTTGACTTTTGGTTTTTCCTAGTGTCGCTCTAACTTATGATATTGATTTCTAAATCATAATCATTGTACTTGAAGCAGTATTGTCAAGGCGGGAAGGCGGTGGTAGGCGTTATACCTTATTTAGGGTAGGCGGGACCTAGGCGGCATATAAAATTTTTATTTAGAGGTTCTTGAAAATTTTATTTATTTATTCATTGGTCCCCTATATATAGACATACATGCATACATACATAGATATATATATATATAATTATTATTTAATTTTAATACATAAATCATAAATAAAATTATATAAGATTAAATATATGTAAATAAATAAATATATTTAATTTTATATGATTTTATTTATGATTTATGTATTAAAATTAAATAAATAATTACATATAAATATATTTAGTTATTTATAATTGTATAAAATAAAAAAGAGGAAGCACGTCGTAGATTGGATGAAAAAAAAAAACAAAAGGTGGAAAGAAGTTTTCGGCGTCTGAATGTCGCCAGATGCTATCACCGGAGTCGGAGAATGGTTGAAGGAAAGCTCGATGTTGCTGGAGTTTAGAGTTTGGATGGTTCCAGCGTTAAGGGTCGAGGGGTTTTTTGTTTTAAAAAAAAGAGAAAATTTCATAGACGCCCTTGAAAAAAAAGATTGCAAAGAACCTCCTCCAGGGCCTAGGCGGTTTCCTTAGTTCAAGGGCCTAGGCGGGGCCTTAACAACACTGACTTGAAGTATTTTGGATTTAAGATTTGATAGTTCTGAGCTCTGCACTTGTGTTATGAACTAGGGTTATTTCAATTAATTTTGACAATGCTGGCAGTGCTATCTTACATATGCATAGAAGACAAACCGACAATGGAATAAAATTATTTTACGATTCTTGCTTATAATCATTGTACGTGGAAGTATTTTGGATTTAAGATTTGATAGTTTTGAGCTATGCACTCGTGTTAAGAACGAGGGTTATTTCAATTAATTTGGACAATGTTGGCAGTGCTATCTTAAATATGCATGCAAACCAACAAAGGAATAAAATTATTTTACGATTCTTGTTTATAACATTGCTTCTCTTTTCAAGATTTTTTTTTTGAGAAGATACAATGTCGGTAATTAGTTGTATAACCAACTCCATTTCTAGACCACACTCTTGAAGACATATCAAGCCCGTTCTTGACCCATTGATCCCCCTCACCCCTAAGGTAAGGCAGTGGCAAGTGTTGAACTTGGGACCTTAGGGTTCCAAAACCACTCTTTACCAACTGCACCAACTCCATGTTGGCTCTCTTTGCAAGATTTTGAGAAAGCTCACTTGTAGGGATAATGCAAAACAAAGTCCAAGTTTGCTTGTTATGAGAGTCTGATTTGGTTTGGTTATGGTGATCAAACAAAGCTGAAGGATGAAAGTTTTGTGATTATCAAACAAACTGAATTCAAGCAGACTCATGTTCAACTTCTGATTGAGTTTGTTTGATCATATAATTTATGACAATTTGAGTTTTGTGTTGAATTTGGTTGGAGATTAATCCTTACTGTTGGTATAAAGGCAGAAAAATAAATTTAGGTAAAACCTTTGATTGTCTAGAAATATAACAAACCCTCAATTCTGTTATATTATTGATTTATATAGACTTGGCATTAAATCTTACAGAAGTCATAAATTCATGAAATTCTCTATCATGGGCTGATTTGGAAGAAGAATACGAAATAGTAAGAGACTGGAGCTAAACAAACACAAATAAATAAATAAATACATTTGTTTAACTATAAAATCAAATTTACATTAATCTTCTTTCTTCCTTTGTTTTTTTCTTCTTCTTCTTCTACATCCAGATTGATTTGGGTTTGTTTATCAAATAGCAGGCATCAAGTTTGGTTTGAGTTTCAGCACCACTGTTGTTTTCAGTTTGTGAAGTTTGAGTTTGGTTCAAATCAAATCATAAATTAATCTGCTTCTCTTTATGTCTGATAAGGAAACATGCATAATTGTTAGACTGGTGCTAAAAACAAAAACTGAATACACAAAACTTATGTTGGTTTTATTTTGTCCCGACTTTATTTAAATCAATGTTAATTAAGGAGTCAACACTATGCCTAGGTTATCTGCCTTGTATAGGCAAGAGGCTGTGTGTGTTCATTGATTACCAAGCATGACAAATCCTATTTTAAAAACCAATGTCTGTATCCTATTATAAAAACCAATATTTGTAAGCACCAATGAATAAATTATAGTAACTGAAATAATAAAGACCTTTCCAAAATTGAAGCAACTAGAATCTTATTAAAGTAGATTACTACTAATAATATTTAATCTAATATTAATCGTGTAATCTCCTTAACATCCTTATTATTCTTCCTAGCTTGTTGAATATGAGTTAAATGAAAACTATATGGTTAAAAAGGTATGACAACATGAGAGGTACTACAGAGTGCAAAATTGAGGAGTACGCACGTGTTCTTGTATGTGAATGTAATTTAGTAATATTGATCTTTTCATGTGATCTGAATTTCTAGTAATCAATTCACCTAGCATTGTGATTATGTTGATATCTAATTCGGACAAAAAAATGCTCAATCAAATCCATTTTACAGGTTACAGAAGGTGGCTATGATTACAAGGTAAACGAAACTGTCAATGTTGTTACCACAAAAACTACTGAGATTGGGCAAAGGACTTGGGGAATAATGAAAGGGGTCATGGCAATGGCTTCACAGAAGGTTGAGGAATATTCCAAGGATGGAGGAATGAACTGGAATGGAGGAGATAACCGGCAAAGGATCGAAAGCGAGAGGAATGGGCACTATCAAGAGTTTGGGGGGCAGGACAACAGACAATGGAACTCTTCCTCTGGAGGTGGGAATTCTTCATCAGGTGGTAGACAATTGAATTCTGTAACTTCTTCAAGCTCTTGGGACGACTGGGACAGTAAAGACAACTGGAAGGAAGAATCTGGGAGAAAAACAGAAGCTCAGAATGGGGATAGTTGGGAAGGATGGGATGATGCTAAAGATGATGGGTATGACAATTTCCATCACAGCTCAACTAATAAGAGCGCAGCAGGCCAGAATGGGAAGTCTGGTGCTTCCTGGACAGAGGGTGGATTCCTATAATAAGGTTTGAGTTAGTGGATCTATTCATTCTTTTTACTTGTATGTTAGGAGGAAGGACTTGAGGACTTGTGTGTTCCAAATTTCCTTAAAAGATCATTTTTTTTTTTACAAATATTCAGAGAGGAGAAATGAGATGGGGGCCTAATTTGCCCCAGAAGAAGTAAGGCAATCCATGTTTGGTTGGGGAAACAATTATGTTTGGAAATTGAATTTGTGTAAACTATAAAAGCTCTTTTCTCATGTTTTGAGATCAGCCCTTTTCAATTTGGAAAGCCATCATCCTCTGCAAGTGAATGCTTGCTTTTCACTTTTGAAATCCTTATTTTCTGCAAACTGTTCATTCAATCTCCTTGAATGTGGAGCTGAGCAGGGAAGGACCATGGCTTTAAGAAAATTTATTTATATATCAAATTATTGGATGAACCTAATTAGTTTTCTGTTCAATTTTTTGTTCATGTACATTTGTTTTTTGTGCGGTTCCTTATAAAACTTAGTAATTTTATTCTTGTAATAAGTATAAATGCTATATATCACATTAATTGAAATGCTGGTCAAGTGTCATTTGGATTTGTAAATGTTTTGTAAGTGTTAATCTCATTATAAAAAGTACAACTCTAAGTGTAATTATACATTTATAATTATTGGATGGATGTATATTGTACATCTTAAGTAGTGTAACAAATGATTCAATCATATTGCAACACTTTTTAATTTGTAGTTAGATTAACATTTTTTTTTTCTTTTTAAAATGGATAAGATATATTTTTTGCCTACACCAATATCTTTAGAAATCGGGTAGCTTTGGTTCGTCTAAATTTTTATAATTTTACAATTTAATTAATTTTAAATATAAACTTTAAAATAACATAAATAAGTGATATATATATATATATATATATATATATATATATATATATATATATATATATATATATATATAATTTTAAAAATTAAACCATCAAGTTTTACTCATTTTTTAACTTTTATAAAGATATTATATGATCAATACATTTATATTCATTATAAATCATACATACAATATATTTGCACGTGTTGAATGTTATATAACAAATTTTGATTACCCTAAACTATATAAAGTTGTAATAAATAATAGTGTCAACATAAAGTTGGTGCAATTGGTAAAAATGTGGCTTTAAAAGCTAAAGGTTTTAAATTCAATTATTGCCACTGCTTCACCCTGGGTGAGAAAGGTTAATGGGTCAAGAACAACCTGATACCTCCTCAAAAGGGCAATTTAGTGATGAAGCTGGTTATATAACTAACTACTAACATTGTATCTTCTAAAAAAATAAATAAATAAACAATAGTACTCAACTTAACCCAAGTAAGCCTTTTTTTTAATTACATGGGGTCGGCTACATGAATTCGCTTCCTCTATTCTGCTATATTGAGAGCTAAGTCTCGATATTTAAATTACAAGAAGTTAAATCTTTTTTATATATCTCTATCCATATTATTTTATGTCTACCTCTACCTCCATTGTTACCATCTAGTGTTAATAGGTCACTCTTCTTCACTGGTATATCTAAAGGCTTATGTTGTATGTGTCTAAATAATCTTAGTCAGTTCTTTCTTATTTTATCTCCAATTAGTGCTACTTCTACCATTTTTTGAATATGCTCATTTTTAATTTTGTCTTTTAAAGTTTTATAACACATCTATTTTAATATCACATTTTTATTATACTTAATTTGTTAACATGTTTTTTTTATTGCCCAACATTTTGTATCATGTAGCATGGCTGGTTTAATAGCAACTCTATAAAATTTTTATTTTAACTTCAATGGGATGCACCTGTCGTAAAATACTCTAGAAGCTTTTTTCCACTTAACCCGTCCTACATTAATTCTATTGGTGACATTCTCACCTTTTTCTCCTAAGATTAATGTCGTGGTTGAGTCAACGGAGTTTTACTTTGGTTGCACTACCTAACCCAATCCTCCTCCTTTATCCGAGCTTGAGACTGACCTTGCCAGTGTATTAACTAAGATTTCATTAATGGAGTAAGAGTTGTGCAATGCATACGCAATGTTCCATATGTTACAAGATTTTGAAAAAGATTTTTTTGTGACAATTAAACACACAATTCTTTGATTTCCTTAATAAAAATAACAAATTTTCTCAAGAAAATAATATTAAAAATATACTTATATGAATACAAGAAGATTTGTGTCCAGTAGAGCAATTCGAGCATACATAGGGAGGTCACCTCGACCATGGTAGGAAAGGACTAAGCGAATAGCACCCATATGGAGATGAGTGTATCCGTGAGCCAACTAATGACGGATGAACGAAGGTTCAAACTCAAGGGTCACATACTGTTCTTGAAGGGTTGCTTCAAGTTGACAGTGGGTAAGGGAACTACTCTGGATATATTCCTTAATAGGAGGACTCTTACGACTAATTAATTTTTTGACAGACGTAGAAAACGACTGTTGTTTTTTCGTAAATAACCAGTATGGATTTAACAAAGGAGGAATAGTAGTACTTACTTTACTATCTTCAGGGATATGGGTAACTTCGATTAAATCATCGATCTTAGAAGCTTGTTTAATACAGGACTCAGGAAGACTTGAGAAATTTAAAGAAGAAGATTTCAAAATGGGGGTAGGTTCAGACACAGAGGATGGAGGAGGACTGTCACCAAAGGGATCCATGGATACAAGCCACAATTGGTCACGAACAAGGCACTCCGAGCCGTTCTTGGACCTTCCTGCTTTATCCGACGGACTGAAACGGTGCAAAACAGATTCCTTTAAAAGTTTGTGACAAACTTAAAAACCATTTGAAAACCAACTTAAATCAATCTTCAAGTTCAACTGAATCACATATGTAACAAACAAAACAAAGATGAATCAAACCGAAGAAAATTATACCAACAATGATTAAAACGATAATCAACCAGATAGGAAGATGAGATAGCAAAGACATCATAACAAACCAAGCTAGTTCATACCATACATTAAACATATACACATGTACAAAGATATGGCTCTGATACCATTCTAGCACAAGTAAGTACCTATATACTTGTCTATTTGACAATGCCCAACGTGACCTGTTTTTAAACTAGACACAATTGATCTTCTTTCTTTTTTTTTTCTTGGTACTTAGACCATGCAATATCCTCGGACTAGCCAAAGTGCATTACGTGACTAAATTTATGGGCGGACAATGATCCTTGAAAAAAATACCCGTAAACTCTCCTAACTTGAAATTCGATCATAGGACCGCGCCCTACTGGGGGCCGAGTGAGATAACTACTCGACCAACTCGAGGTTGGTTAATTGATCTTCTTTCCTTATACTTTAGATTTGTATCATTTTAAAACATGCAGGGTGAAAGCGAACAGACGGGATAAACTTTTCTATCCTATACGCTTTGTAGAACTCATCAATATATATAATTGAATCTTGGTTACTTTTGATGGATAACATGAAAAACATGAATTAAAGAAAACAAAAATATATAAGAAAATGTGAGAAAAGTAAAGAGATATATAAATTAAGGATAAATTGCTATTTTACTCTTTCTATCAATGGAATTAACTTAATTATTTCAATAAAAGATAAAATAAACCAACCAAGGGTTGGTTGGCTGATAAACAAGCCTTAAGGTGGGTTGAGAAACTCATCACAAGTTTGAATCACACCCTAGACATATTCTGATTGGAAGAGAAAAATTGGTTAAACGCCTGCTGAACCTTTCGAGTCTAGAAGTATTAGTCTCGCTGTAAAACGAAAAAGGACACCGCTCGAATGCTAAAAAACTTAGCAACAAAAAAAAAAAAAAAAAAAAGATAAAATAAGCCTTTAAAGGAAAATAATTAGTTCATGAAAATCACTTTCATGCTAAAAGATCATGACTTTGGCTACAAAGGAAAGTAAAAATAAAAAATAAAAAATAAAAATGATATGATTAGTAGAAACACAACTGATAAGTAGGCCGGAAGTCTGACGACACGTGAAAAGGGTCAACTCGCTGTCACCACATGAATATATTTGCCTTTTCGTGACCCTCAATCTTCGCATTTTAGGTCAAATATTGCTACATGGTATTCATGATAATGTCTCTTCCTTTGTTGGCATCGGTCACATGAACGTAACGTCTAACCCCATGATAATAATTAATGGAACTGCTGCACGTGAGTAAAGATTCAAGAACCTTTTTTTATTTTTATTTTTAATCATTAATTAAGTTATTTCATCGTCTTTCATATTCAAAAGGATGGCAAGTACTACTTCTATTATTTTTAGGATTTAAAAGAGAAACAAATCATACAACTAAAAGTTAAATTGCATAAGGTAATAATATAACAAATATACTTAGTTATTTTTTATTTGAATAAAATGAATATCATTATTTAACCTTCACAAGGGCATGTAATACTTATTAGCCTTTCTATTTCTATTTTATGAACCTAAATTCAATAAAGTTATTGATTGTTCAATATGTGTATATAAATAAATGTATTATATATTGCACGTAAGATATGATGCATGCCACTATGCTTTTGGGAGTTCGTTTGTAATGTACTTTAGGTTGGGTATGGTTTATGATTTGGATACAATTTTTTGTATTCAGAATTTAAAAAATATTAAAAATGTGTTTTGTTGGTTGATATCTGAAAATAATTTCCCGTAATTTACAAAGAAGACATGTTACCAGTAAATGACAAAATGTTATTTTTTAAGTTTTTACTTTTTGAGTTGTATTCTAATTTTTTAATTACGAACCAAACATAACCTTAATTTTTTATTAAATTACATATGATCATCTGAATGATTTATTACCACATAGTTGGCAAAATTAGATAAGGAAAAAAAGTGCACGGAGAAGAAGATAAAGATCAAAGGATAAAAAGTAAGCAATGTGAAATATATATATATATATATATATATTAAAAATATGTTTTGTTGGTTGATATCTGAAAATAATTTTCCGTAATTTACAAAGAAGACATGTTATCAGTAAATAACAAAATGTTATTTTTTAAGTTTTTATTTTTTGAGTTGTATTCTAATTTTTTAATCACGAACCAAACATAACCTTAATTTTTTTGTTAAATTACATATGATCATCTGAATGATTTATTACCACATAGTTGACAAAATTAGATAAGGAAAAAAAGTGCACGGAGAAAAGATAAAGATCAAAGGATAAAAAGTAAGCAATGTGAAATATATATATATATATATATATATATATATATATATATATATATATATATATATATATATATATATATATATTTAAAATGTGTTTTGTTGGTTGATATCTGAAAATAATTTTCCGTAATTTACAAAGAAGACATGTTATCAGTAAATAACAAAATGTTATTTTTTAAGTTTTTATTTTTTGAGTTGTATTCTAATTTTTTAATCACGAACCAAACATAACCTTAATTTTTTGTTAAATTACATATGATCATCTGAATGATTTATTACCAGATAGTTGACAAAATTAGATAAGGAAAAAAGTGCACGGAGAAGAAGATAAAGATCAAAGGATAAAAAGTAAGCAATGTGAAATATATATATATATATATATATATATATATGTGTGTATGTATGTAGTTGACAAAATTAGATAAGGAAAAAAAGTGCACGGAGAAGAAGATAAAGATCAAAGGATAAAAAGTAAGCAATGTGAAATATATATATATATATGTATGTATATATATGTATGTATGTATATTACGTATTTAATATATATGCATGTATTATAACACGCACATACTTTTTTTGAAAAAGTATATTGCATTATTGGGTAGAGAAGTAAAAGATAGAAGAAAAATGAGAGGAGATGTAGGCAGACATAAGAGAGCCACATGCCTTTAACTAACACATTGTAGACTTGTAGTGCATTATTATCAAGGAAAATACTTTGGAAACGCTCTTTCCAAACACATTTTATTGGCATTGCCTTTAAAAGTTATTGGATTGCCTTCAATCACGCATTAAAACGTGATTCGAGGTGATCCAACAACTCTTAAAGATAATGTCAACAAAGTGTGTTAGTCAACATTCCTCTATTATTAATATAAGTTAGCAAATCCGAATGATACACAAGCTATTTTAATTTCTTTATTCTCTTTAATTTAAATAAAATAATAATTTATAATTATAGAACTACTTATTATTATAATTAAAATAATAATAATAATAATAATAGCTAATATCATGCATAATAGATTTATATAATGTATTACTTATTATAAAAATTATAAAAATTATTATATAATAAATAATAAAACTTTCTAGGAATAATAAATATTTGAATTGAAGTTATATATATAGGTATAGAGACATTGATTAATTTGAAGAGAAGGAAAGAAATAAATCAATAGAGAGAAGAGATGAATGTTTGAATTAAAGGTTTTTTTTTGTGTGTTTTTGTAGTTTAAAAATTAATAACTTAAATTATATATATATATATATATATATATATATATATATATATATATATATATATATATATATAGGTAGAGACGTTGGGAAGGAGGTATTTTGTGAAGGAAGAAATAATTAAACAAATTCTTTGAGAGGAGTTATTGACGTAGAAGAGTCAAATTGAGAAAAAGGACTCTAAAAAGTATTGCTTTAAGTGTGAAATTAGATTAGTAAGGAAAAGGGGACACGTGTCAATTTTCTTTTTTTAAAAAGAGTGCATTATTATTAATATCTTTATTTACATGAAAAAGTTTGCATTTGGATTTTCACAAAAAAAAGTTTTCAAGATTTGAATATAAGTATGTATTTGTTTAATCGTACTGATATGCGTGTGCGTTGCACATAATATTTTTTAAAATAAATATTTAAGAGATGGATCTAAGTAATTTTATTATTATTTTTTGTTAAAGATTTGAAGTAAAATAATAAAAATGTCTAAAAGCTAAAATGGAAAACAAAGAAAAGGTCCGTAAACTAAACCTAAAAAGTGAGAGAAGGGGAGAAAAAATTGTTATATTAACCATATTGTTTTTAAAATAAAAGATAATCATTAAGATAAAAAATTATTTGTGGACCTTTCATGACAAACTCTATAATCTTATAATATGTGAACAATATTTGTATAATATTATTTATTAATTAAAATAAGAAAAGTATTTATTAACTTTTGATGCGAGTGAAAGCGTAAAAGTTATGTAATTAAAATTAGAAATATCATAGTACATAGTGAGCAGTTAGAAGTTGTACAGATGTGTAGGGTTAAACGTTTTCCTCAAGTAAACCCATGAGCCTTTGTGTGTGCATGTGGGCTTCCAACACCTCAAAGTTTCACCTGAAGTTTAATGGAGCTATTTGGAGAGCTTGTTCAAAAATATTTTTTTTTTTATAATTGTTTCTATCAAAAACATTTTTAAAAAAAGTTAGTTTTTTTTTATCTTATTTTAAAAGTTAAAAACTGTTTTTTTGTTCTACCGTAATTTTAACAAAAATTGATATTGTTAAACACCTTTAAAAATGATTTTATTCCAAACATATTTTAGAAAAACTCTCCAGATGGTGAATATTTCTAAACTTCCAATGACTAATTTTCTTGTTGACCCTTAAAAACACAAGTTTCAAAGAAAAATTATTTTATCCAAATTTTTAAATAACTTAACTAAAGGTCATAATGTTGATTTGAGCAAAAGTAGATGTATATAAAACAACCAGAAAAAGATAAAATGGAGGTTTGATTTTAAAATCTTGTCTACTAAAAAATCTATTATGCACAAAGATAATTAATTACGTACGTCATTGTGGTTGAGTTCTATTATGAAATTATTACTACATTCTTGATAGGGCCTTTTCATATATTTACATATTTTCACATATACATATTTTTCATTTATACTTTATTATTATATTAATATTATTAGAACTATGTTCTTATTTATTTTTGTTTCCAACTTGGTTAGGGGTTCTCTTACCTAGAAAAATCATACAGTTACCTCGGGAGTGTTTGATCAAGTAATGGAAACTTAATGGAATTCATAACCATCTCAAAAGCAATTTTTTCCTTTTGTTTTTTATTTTTTATTGTATGAATATTATTAACATGGGTTAATGCATATATTCAATAATATCACTATTTTATCACCCAAATTCTCACATAAAATTTTCTCATTTATAGAGGTGAAAAAATTATTTTTCTCATGAATTTTTTTTTTAATTATTGACATGGTTCATGCTAAAACTCAATATATTTTCTCTTTTCTTTGCATTAAATAGGTGTACAAAACATTCTCTTGTTTACAGTCAAGAGAAAATTCTCATGAGATAATTGGCTTAAAATTTTCTCAGCACTAAAGTATCCTTATAGTATAATTATAAGTTATATTATAATTCTATGTCTAATAAATTAAAACTAAACAGCAATAGTGAATGTCACGTAACGAACTGTCATTTTTTTTAACATGTTTTATTTTTATTTTTATTTTTTTCATTTTCTAAAAATAATAATAAAATATTAACCATAAGAATTGATATATTAACGGTTAACCCTTAAAGGTTGGATTAATAGTAACCATTAAAAAAATATTTGAAAAAAATAAAAATAATAAAGATCGATCTGCGTGATAACGCACTCCTCCAATGGAGTAAATGTATTTTTTAATCAAAAGAAGAATCAATAATTAGGAAAATAGTTAGAGTCAAAGAGCCACTTGGGCAACATATCACAGCAATCACGAGAAGATTGAAAAATCATAGTAAACTTTGCCAGATTATGAACTGGCAATACGAAGTGACGGGGTGAGTAAGAAAAGGACAGATGGTGTTGGGAATTAGGTTGGAGAAGCTCGGATCACTCTGATATGCTGGACTGGAGGGAGAATATGCTCCAGTGCCATTAAAATCGCTTAAGCTTCTGCTGCAGAGGGTGATAAATCATGATAATGATGGACCTATATATATATGAATTTACTTGAAGCTCGCAGGACAAATCCCTCAGGAGAAAGTAGTACCCGTGACCCATCCAACGCTGGCAGAACAAGTTGAAGGAAGCCAAGATGTTAATACTCATCAGTAAGTTCCCTGTGTTTAACTGGGACAAGTCAACTCATTAACGCTGTTAATAACTCGGCATGATCGACCTAACAAGCCGTTGGCTCGTCGTGTTGCTGGAGATGATAGGTCCGATGATTGAAATTAACACATTAATTATTATAAATTACTGTTACATTATATTTTAATTTTAATTTATTAATTAAATATATTTTTTAAGAAAGTTATATATGGATGTGAAGCCTTAAACAAATCAAATTTGTAATGAATGTTATAGAGATTTCAATCTCCATGCATATATTTTTCTTAAATGAGTTGCTACTTTTACATTATTTACTTAATTACTATCCTTTTATAATTTTATTATAAGAAGTACTTGATAGACGTTGGGTGCCAACCTTCAATTCAACATTGGTACCGGTGTTTGTTTGATGTTTGTCAAAGATAAGTCTATTGAACATCTTCACGTATTGTTTGATGTTTGTCGAGATATGTGTATTAAACATCTCCACTCTCGACATATATACGTTTGATATTATCATAAGTATATATACGATAATCACTCCCCCTTCTCTCCAAATCAATCCCAATAATGCATTGTAAAATAATATATATATATATATATATGATAATAACTCCTCTCTCTCAAAATCAATCCCAATAATGCATTGTAAAATAATATATATATATATCCCAATAATGCATCATAGAATTTATAGGTAAAAGTAAACGCCAACTTCTTCTTCTTGTTAAATATTTCATCCAAGGAAGTCTATAATAATAAAAGAGAAAAAAGATATCCAGAATGACGGATGTACCCTTGAGTCACATGTACGTCACGTGCCGTTAATTAACTCTTCCATCCCTAGTCTACATTTACGTCCCACACTAGCTAATCACAAAAAAACACAACGCCCTTCTTCTTCTTCTTCCTCTTCCTCTATAAAACGCTCTCTCAAACTACAATTCCAACACATTTCTAAGAAGAAGAATTAAGTTCAAGTTCTTGGAACTTAATCAATCTGACCCATCATCACCAGCCATGCCGTTCAACATAACTTCTATCAAAACCTCATCGAACGGTGCATGGCAAGGTGATAATCCTCTCAACTACGCCTTCCCTCTCTTGATTATTCAGACCATCTTGGTCCTCTTTGTCAGCCGTTCTCTTGCTCTCCTCTTCAAACCCCTCCGCCAACCCAAAGTCATCGCCGAGATCGTCGTACGTACCCAAAAAAAAAAGTCTTCTTTAATTTTATTACTCTCATAAAACAGAGATTGTGGGCTAAATGTTGGGCACTCGAACTCACGGTCGTCGAAGTCTAACAAATTATTTCAATTTCAAGATCCAATTAATTCGATTCTAATTTTTAAATTTTTTTCTCCAATTATTACGTTATTTTCAGGGAGGAATTCTACTCGGCCCATCTGCTCTCGGCCGCAACGAAGCGTATCTACACCGAATATTCCCAGCATGGAGCACACCAATACTCGAGTCCGTGGCCAGCATCGGCCTTCTCTTCTTCCTCTTCTTAGTGGGCCTCGAGCTCGATTTAAACTCGATTCGCCGCTCCGGCAAACGAGCTCTGAGCATCGCCGCCGCCGGCATCTCCCTCCCGTTCGTCGGTGGAGTCGGCGTCGCCTTCGTTCTCCGGAAAACCATCACCGGCGCCGACCAAGCCGGTTACGCCCCGTTCCTCGTCTTCATGGGCGTCGCTCTCTCAATCACCGCTTTTCCCGTCCTCGCTCGCATTCTAGCCGAACTTAAATTGCTAACAACTCATGTCGGCGAGACCGCCATGGCCGCCGCAGCCTTCAACGACATCGTCGCTTGGGTCCTCTTAGCTCTCGCCGTCGCCCTCTCCGGCGACGGAAACACCGCCGGAGGTGGACATCACAAAAGCCCGTTGGTCTCAGTCTGGGTACTTTTATCAGGAATCGCTTTCGTGGTTTTCATGTTCGTGATTGTAAAGCCAGTGATGACGTGGATGGCTCGCCGGTGCTCACCGGAGCGCGAGGCGGTGGACGAAGTGTACATATGCGTGACGCTCGCGGGAGTGATGGTGTCTGGGTTCATGACGGATTTGATTGGGATTCATTCGATATTCGGGGCGTTTGTGTTCGGGTTGACGATACCGAAAGATGGGGCGTTTGCGGATAGGCTTATGGAAAGGATTGAGGATTTCGTGGCGGGGTTGTTGTTGCCCTTGTATTTTGCGTCGAGTGGTCTTAAGACGAATGTTGCGAAGATTAGTGGTGTTGAAGCTTGGGGGCTTCTTGCGCTGGTGATTGCTACGGCTTGTATTGGCAAGATTTTGGGGACGTTTGTGGTGGCTTTGTTGAATAAGATTCCGGCTAGAGAGGCTCTGGCGCTTGGGTTCCTTATGAATACCAAAGGATTGGTGGAGTTAATTGTACTCAATATTGGCAAGGAGAGGAAGGTGAGTTTTCTTTTTCATTTGATGTTTTTATTTGTCCAATTATTATTATTATTATTTTTTTGTTAATTACAACTAGTTAGTAAGCGCAACAACCCGAAGTCCACCCAAACATGATAACTACCAAAATGAGATCTGGATGAACTTGGATAACAAGGGCCGAAGCCCGCAACTCTACCTAAGACCCACAACTATATTATTTTTTGAAAAATGCTAAAGAGATTGAAATCTCCACATTAATTACTACAAAATTGACACAAACATCTACATCAAATTTATAATTTCATTAAAAAATGTGTTATTTTGATGTATTAAAGTTAATAGCTGATGTGACAATGATTTATAGCAATTGGTTAAGTATTTTTAATCTATGTAGCATTGTTATTATTTTTTAATCTATCTCCGGCGAGATTCAAACCTCCCACCTCATGGGTGGGAACGGGGATACCCGCACCTTCGCCAAGAGCTTGTGGTTGTCTAATTATTAATTTGCTTACTTAATTTTACATTTTCTTCTTTATCCCTTTTTTTCTCTCTAAATTATAGGACTTTAAGATAAGATGATTTCTTTACTAGTGTATCATATTTACTACTCGGTTTGGCCAGGTAATATATAGAAGTACAAATTTTCTCCTATTTGGTATTATGGGAAACTTGGATTACTTAAAAATATCACATTTATACTTTTTGTTACAATGATAGAAATATTATATTAAATATATCATTGAATTACTTTAAATTATATATAAGTGCTTGATCCGCATTATTTAATAATGTATTGATGAAAATTATAACTATTTTTTTAAAGAAAAATGATGAGATGTTAAACTTAATTAGTGTATTTATCCGTGTAGGTTCCTTGTATTATCTTAGAATTGTATGTATTCAATGACTCTCTGGACTTGTAGTGAAAATACACCACCTAATTTTATTACAATTGAGTGAGTCTACCCCGTCTTAAAAAAAGAAAAGAAAAAGAGTGAGTCTACCGTGCATCTTTTTTATTTTTTTTATTTTTTAGAAAAGAATATTAAAATAATTCAGTCTCAATAGTCTTATTGACATGATTGATTATGATCAAATTTTCTCTACAAGTTATTGGAATTTTTTTTAATATATGGTTCGGGACTTTTTATTTCCTTATTCCTTTGAGACTTTCCTTAACGTCTACTAACGTTGGTGGGCAGTTCTTTCAAAAGAAAAAAAATAAAAAAAGAAAAAACGTGGGCGGGCGTTGGGCTTATATAGATTGAATACGGCTCCTTTGATTCTATACTCTTGTGGGTTTCTATATCTATCCAACTCCAAGCCAGCCTATATATTATAGATTCATTTCATTTGAAAGTAAAGACGAGCTCACAGGAAAAAGGGCTTGAGTAAGATAGCTTATAGGAAAAATGTTAGTTTAGCGCCTTTGAAAGTACAAAGTAAAATTAAAAAATAGAAAAAATGAATGTTTGCTGTGAGTAGTGATTATCACATGTCCAACCTCTTTTTCTTCCTTGTTTCCTGTTTTCCCAAAGATGACAAAACCAACCCAAGAACGTGTCGTCCTCAAATTTGTTTTCTTTCACTTTAATCCTCTGCACTCCTTTTTCTAGACATTTAAAAAGTCGTCGATTGAGATTTGACTTTGAACAAAAACACCACATACTTAAATGTAAACGCCTATTTTAAAAAAGGAAAATGATTAATTTAGTATTATTTCTTAGAGCGAAAAAGAAAACCACCGGTAGGGGCTCTTGTGTTTTGACAAAAAGCTTAAATATATCTATTGTTTTCTATTACAAAAACAACAGACGCCGTTGTTGCCAGGGATCAAACCCGGGGTGACAAGCGGGAATACTCACCACTATGCTACAACGACTTTGTTATCTATTGATTTCACAATTAATTATATGATGATTGTATGATTATCAGGTTCTGAACGACGAGATCTTCGCTATTATGGTCCTAATGGCGCTCTTCACAACCTTCATGGCCACTCCAACAGTCATGGCTGTCTATAAGCCAGCACGAGGGGTATCTCATCGAAAGGAACAAAATTCTTTCACCTCAATATCCGATATTGATGAGCTCAAGAACAAGGAGCTTCGGATCCTTGCGTGCGTGCATGGACCCGGAAACGTACCCTCACTCATCAACCTCATTGAGTCAACTCGGGGTGGCACCAAAAAATCCCCACTCAAACTCTACACCTTGCACCTGGTTGAACTCACCGAGCGATCCTCGTCAATTGTCATGGTTCAACGCGCCCGCAAGAACGGCCTTCCCTTTCGAAAGTGTCGCCGCCGAGTTGACTCGCGCGATCCAATCGCCGTAGCATTTGAGGCCTACGGGCAACTCGGCCGAGTCAAGGTCCGACCCATGACTGCCATTTCCGCTCTTCCCACCATGCACGAGGACGTGTGCCGCGTGGCAGAAGATAAGAGCGTGACATTGCTGATCTTGCCATTTCACAAGTGCGAGAGACAGGATGGTGACACGTTTCCCGATGACATGGGGCCCGCATGGAGAGCTGTCAATCAGAGAATCCTAAAGGATGCTCCGTGCTCCGTCGCCATTCTCGTCGACCGGGGGTTAGGTGGCGCCGGTGGTGGTTGGAGTTCTCAGTCTTCTGTTAAGGTTGCGGGTGGTGTTTGTGTAGTGTTTTTCGGTGGTGCTGACGACCGTGAAGCTTTGGAGCTGAGTTGTAAGATGGCGGAGCATCCTGAGGTTAAAGTTACCGTTATAAGATTCGTTGAGAGATCAAATGAGGACTCGAACAGTAACGACGTTATGCATGCCGTCGATATCAATTGTGAAGACTACTACGAAAAAGAAAAGGTAAGATCTATTACTTCACTATTATCTTTTGTATATGTATCTAT
This sequence comes from Paratinospora sagittata, assembly GCA_035771175.1. NCBI lineage: Eukaryota > Viridiplantae > Streptophyta > Magnoliopsida > Ranunculales > Menispermaceae > Paratinospora > Paratinospora sagittata. The sequence continues at coordinate 15,396,107 of CM069606.1, read as the reverse complement.
AGAATCATTTTCATTAATATAACATTGAATTGCGTATGACCATGTATTATTTTAAGTATAACTATACATTCACAATCATTAAATGAATGTGTGTTGCATAAAGTAAATAATAAATGACCAAATAAATATTTATGCGTAGTTGCACTTAAAATTATATATTTTTTATAATTAGATTAATATTTTTTTTTATTTTAAATTATGAATCAACTCTTATATGCAATATATGTTTATAGTGTACACAATTGAATTACCTTGAATGTAGTGTCTTGAGGACATGATTAAAAAGGCATATTGAATAATGTACAAAGGTGGTGATGTACACTATTGTTGAGTACACTTTCCCATAACATTTTTCTTTATGTTATTAGATAATTAATTAATATTTTTGTTTTGTTTTACTATGTGATGTGATTACGAGAGCAGGAGAAGGATGAGAAGGCAATAGAGGCGTTGAGGAAGAGATGGAAGGAGACAGTGGAGTACGTAGAGAAAGCGACAAGCATTGACGTGGTGGCGGAGGTGGTGGCGGTGGGGAGAAGCGGTAAATTCGAGCTGGTGGTGGTGGGGAAGAGGCCGTTTCCCGTGAATTTGGTGGCGGAGGTGAAGTCGGAGCACGCAGAGTTGGGACTGTTAGGGGACGTGTTGGCGTCGTCGAGTAATGGGGTGGTATCTTCGGTGCTTGTGATCCAACACCATGATAGTATAGATGTGCCGAAGATTGTTGATGGAGGTGATGATGTTTCTTCTACTTCCATTAATGCTGGTGTTTCTTCGGTTTAATCATTTGGGATTTTGTAAATGTATCCTTGTGTTGGCATATATAGAATTAATATAAGATTAATGCAACATATGTATCATTTATGTCGTCTAATTTGTCTGTAAATACACAAATTTTCCTTTCAGAAATGCATGGTGTTAAGGTTATAGTTAAAAAAAAATGCTACTTGCAAAATTTTAGGCAATTTATGTTGGTGGTTAGGAGAGTTTGAGTTAATTATTAATTTGATTGATTAATTTATGAGTAATGCTACACTTACTCAATAACTTACTCCTTTCTTACTATATTGACATGGCAAGTAGCTGTTGGCCCAGATGTGTCCAAGAGGCGCCGGGGGGGGGGGGGGTGTGGGGGGGGGGTTACAGAAATGAAAGCAGATTAAATAAAATAAAACAAACAGATTCAAAGACGATGCACAAAGTAAAACAAACAAATTCAAAGACAATGCACACAAGATTTAGAGTAGTTCGACCTCGCCTACATCCATTACCTAACCTCCTCAGTTAAGATTTGTCCAACACTAATGATCTCCTTACGAGTGAAGATCAAACCGTTATACCTTCTCAATTTAGGGGCTTGAGAATAACCTTTCTCAACTTCCGGATGTGAGAATGACTGTTACAACTTGAACAACACTTGCTCTAAACTAGTGACCGTCCAGTCACAAAAACCAAGGTATAAGATGAGATATGATTCCCTTTACTTAGAATCAAAGTGATACTTACAGAGCTTTGGATTGAACATTCTGTTACCACAGATTCAACAAAATATGTATGATGTGGTTCAACTGAAAACTAGTTCAAAAAGCTTTCATCTTTTTTAGTGGATTTTTGAAAAGATATAGTTGAAGATCAACTAATTCAGAAGACTTAACGTACTTCAAAAAGGTCGAGAGTTTAAAGCAGTGAGTAGAAGACTAACTTTCAAAAGTTTTTACACAAGTGAAAACAATTAAACGTTTTGAAACAGGTTTTCAACTTTCATATTTGATCGTGTTTTTTGATCTGCTTCAAGACAACATATATATAGAAACAACATAGGTGCAATGAACTTGAAGTTAAGTCATTTTGGCGCACAAAGGTATTTCAAAAACAACGAACACATTTTTTCCCGAAAAAAAATTTGATTTAGTCTGTGCAACTACGACAACAACACCTGAATCTTATGATCAATCATGAGAATAAAATGTTCTGATAAAGTATTAGAACGTTCTAAAAAGATTCAAAAAGTTCTGAAAAAGTTTTGCTTAGTTCTGAAAAGATTCTTCTGAAAAGTGCAGGTGTCAGCTTTATGACAGTGTTGGATTAGCGTCCAGATTGGTCAATCAGTATCCTGACGCATAGTGTCAACTTTGTCGTTTTTCTCCTTGAGGGCGCTCATGGACCATAAGCTTCCCGCTGAACTGAAAAGTGAGGGTGCTACAAGAACGTAAGCGTTCTGACTTACATAACTATTAAAGACGACTAAAGCTGTGAGGGCGCTAATCAAAAGTTAGTGTCCTGACATGTTTAAAACAAGTAAAACATAAGAGAGCTTTTAAGGTTATGAGCGTCCTGATGCCTTTAACGTGTTGAAATTCGTAAAATGATAAGTATGCTGAAGAACGTTCAACGTCCTAAGTGTTACTAAGTTGGTTATTAAGTGAGGGCGCTCCTGTTCATGTAGCGTCTTGAAAGTTTTCCAACTTATAACTATCAGTGTCCGTAAAGATTTAAATCATTAAAAACTCACAAAATAGTCAGCGAGCTGATATTGAATCAACGTCCTGACAAGTTCATTGGTTGACTCAATAAGGGCGCTACTGATGAAGTAAGCGTCTTGATGGATATGAACTTTTCAACCTTGAACTCTATCAGCGTCTTAATGTTTCATCAGCGTCCTGACTTACCAAGTTCAGGAGGGCGCTGTTGAGACATTAGCATTTTGAAAAACATATTAGCGTCCTGATGGACACTTAAAACAATTTTAATTTTTCATTTAAAACTCGATAAACACGATTAAAGTCTTGTTACTTTCGGATTAAATCAAACATAAAAAATTTAATGTAAATGATCGAAAATCAACTCGACTAAATCATGCAATCATGCATATTGCTGAATTATATGATAATAGATGTTCTACAACCTAAAAACACTCTAATCCTATAAAAATATGTCTTCAAACGATTATGGCCTTCAAATAGATCTTGATAGCATTTTCACCATGCATTATTGATTCTTTGAAACTTTCATGTAAGATTAGATGTGCCATGCATAAAATATTATTATAAACAGAATGTGGTTTGTAATCATCAAAATATCGTTCATATAAGAGACATATTCTTGTACGGGACATGAGGATAATGTTATGTATTACTGATACTAATGCTCCTTGTTTCATATGATATGAGTTTGGCACCAAGGAATATACTAAGACAATTATTTTTCCCTTTATTTTATGAGTAGTTATGGTGCTTTAAACATGTTACTTCTCCCCCTTTTGAAAACATCAAAATGAGTAAAGCATTATAAATTAGTTATCCTCCTTGATAGAGGTAAACATCAAAATATCATAGATCAGTCTCAGAGAACATGCCAAGCTTCTGTCGAATGTGAACAAACTGGTCTTTAAGTAAGGTTTTAGTGAATATATCAACTTGTTGTTCTTTTGTGCCAATTTGAGACAACGTAACTTCTCCATTTTGCACATGATCCCATAAAAAATGATGTCTTATTTGAATATGTTTAGTTTGGGAGTGCAATACAGGATTTTTGGATATGTTAATAGCATTTGTATTGCCACACAAAATTTTAGCACATTCAACAAATATTTGATAATCCTGAAGTTGTTGTTTCATGTACAAGACTTGAGAACAACAACTTCCAGCTGTAACGTATTCTGCTTCAGCTGTGGATAGTGCCACTGAGTGTTGCTTCTTGCAAAACCAAGAAATTAAACAATTTTCAAGAAAGTGACAGAATCCGGAGGTACTTTTCCGATCAATTAGACTGCGAGCATAATTAGAGTCTACATAACTTTTTAGGTCAAATGTAATACCTTTAGAATACCAAATTCCTAAGTTTGTTGTGTTATTTCTGTATCTGAATATTCGTTTGACATATCTTAAGTAAGATTTGTTATGTTTTGATTGAAATCTTGCACAAAGACAAACACTAAACATAATGTCATGTCCACTTGCTGTTAGGTACAATAGACTTCCAATCATACTTTTATAAAGTTTAGAATTAATCGGTTTCCCTTTTTCATCCTTTTCTAATTTAATTGCTGAGTTATTGGGAGTATCAATTGATTTCAAATTATTCATTTGAAACTTTTTAACTATTTTCTTAGCATACTTTGTTTGGCTTATGAAGGTGCATTTTGCCATTAGTTTAATTTGCAAGCCGAGAAAGTATGTAAGTTCTCCCATCGTACTCATTTCAAATTCTTTTTGCATTAGTTTTGAAAACTTATCACACAACTCTTTGTTTGATGTACCAAAAATGATATCGTCCACATATATTTGAACAATAAGCATATTGTCATTATGGTGTTTGATAAACAGAGTTGGATCAAGTTTTCCTTTTTGAAATTTATGATCTAAAAGAAATGAACTCAGTCTATCATACCAAGCTCTTGGAGCTTGTCCTAATCCATATAAGGCTTTGTGGAGTTTGAACACATAATCCGGGTCTTCAAACCCTGGAGGTTGTCTCATATATACCTCTTCATTGATGTATCCATTTAGAAATGCACTCTTTACAACCATTTGGTATAAGGGAAAGTCCTTATAACAAGCATAAACAAGTAGCATCCATATTGCCTCTAATCTTGCTACTGGGGCAAAAGCTCTTTCAATGTCTATGCCTTCTTTTTGGATGTATCCTTGTGCAACTAATCTAGCCTTATTTTGGACAATGATACCTTGTTCATTCTTTTTGTTTCTAAAGATCCATTTGGTTCCTATAACTAATTGATGAAATGGTCTAGGGACTAGTTCCCATACTTGGTTTCTCACAAAGTGTCCTAACTTTTCTTGCATAACAAGAATCCAGTTTTCATCTTTCAGTGCATCTTCTACTTTGATTGGTTCAAATTGTGATACAAAAGCAACAAGCTCTTGATCTCTTTGAATTGAAGCTTTAATGGATACACCCTTTGGTGGATTTTCTAATATTTGATCTTTGGATAGACCTTGAAGCAATCTAGAGTTTTTAGATGTTTCTAAAGGCTTTTCAGTCTCAAGATCTATGATCTTAGTTGTCTAGGGATCATCATCATCAAAGTTTAATCGCTTAATTTCATCCTCAAGACTTTTCTTACTTTCACTTTTATCAAAATTTACATGAATTGATTCTTCTACAGTTTGAGTAGATTTGTTGTAAACTCTATAGGCTCTACTGTGAGAAGAGTATCCTAAAAATATTCCTATATCAGATTTAGGTTCAAACTTGTCTAAATTGTCTTTATCATTAAGGATAAAACACTTACATCCAAATACTCGAAAGTAACTGATGTTAGGTGCTCTACTTTTCCATAGTTCATAAGGAGTTTTATTCAAGTTTTTCCTAATTAAGATTCTGTTCATTACATAACAGGTTGTGTTAATAGCTTCTTTCCAAAAATGGTTTGCAGTGTTATACTTATTAAGCATTGTTCTACACATTTCTTGCAAAGTCTTATTCTTCTTTTCAACCACACCATTTTGTTGAGGTGTCCTAGGGGCTGATAGACGGTGAGTGTAACCTTGATTATTGCAAAATTCTTCAAGATTCTTATTAACAAATTCGCTTCCTCTATCACTTCTAATTATGTTGATTTTAAGACCCTTTTCATTTTCAACTCTTTTACAAAATTTTATAAACAATTCACATGCATCAAATTTATGAGCTAATAGAAATATCCAAGTAAATCTAGTAAAGTCATCAACAATCACAAATACGTAAGATTTACCACCTAAGCTTTGGGTCTTGGTTGGTCCGAAGAGATCCATGTGAATAAGTTCGAGAGCTCTAGAGGTAGATTGATGCCTCTTGCTCTTAAATGATGATCGGGTATGCTTGCCTAGTTGACATGGTTCATACACCTTGTCTTTTGAGTAAATTCCATTCGGAATACCCTTGGCAAGATCATGTTTAACAATTCTTGATATGTTATCCATACTAACATGAGCAAGTCTCTTATGCCAAAGCCATGCACCACCTCACGAAATAGCACTTAAACATGTTACATTTTGTTTCTCCATGTCATTAAGATTTGTATAATAAACATTCTTATGTCTAAATGCCATGAATGCAACAATTTTGTCTATTTGTTTAACAATGCACCTATTTGCTTCAAATGAAATGTCATAACCCTTGTCACATAATTGACTTATGCTCAAGAAATTATGCTTCAGCTTTTTGACATAAAGTACATCAGATATGGATAGGAAATTGTTACCAATGATTTCGATGCCTTCAATATCACCTTTGTTGTCGTCTCCAAAGGTGACCTTTCCTCCTTTCTTCTTTTCAAGGCTCAAAAATTTAGATTTATCTCCAGTCATGTGCCTGGAGCAGCCGATGTCTAGATACCATAGTTCTTCATTTTTTCTCATCTACACGACTTAAAATACTTTTGACTTTGGTACCCATGCTACTTTGGGTTCATGCATGTTAGCATCAATAAGGATAGTCTTTTCAATCCATGCATATTTCTTTTTCTTTCCATTTAAGACAATACATCTAAGCATGGTATGACCTTCCCTATGACACTTATAACATTTCGATCTTTTGGTCAATAAAGTGTTATACTCTTTGTGCTTTGACTCATGTGTATAACCTTAGCCAGCTTTATCAAATGCACACTTTTGTGATCCCAACATCATGTCAACTAATTTTTGACCATTGATGAACTTGATCACAGTGCAGTTCAAGTCTTCCTTTTCCTTTCTAAGTGTTTTATTTTCATTTTTTAATTTCTCAACAAATTTCTCAAGCTGTTCATTGTCTAGAGACAGTTCATCTAGCTTTTTTTGTTAAAACTCTACTTCCTCAAGAGCTTCTTTAAGACTGTGCTTGAGCTTCTTATTTTTCTTAACCTTTGTACTGAGTTTTAACTTAAGATTATGCGCATGAATATCAAAAGCATTAACTTCATCATCAGGTTCAAATTTTACCTCTGTGCTTGCCATTAAACACAGTGCAACAGTGTGATCTGAATCTGGTTCATCCTCACTTGAGCTTGAATCATCCCACTTGGCTTTTAGAACTTTCTTGTCCATCCTTCTTGAACTTGTGTTCTTCTTATGTCTAGTGGGACACTCATTCTTTACATGACCAGGTTTGTTACAGCCGTAACAAATCATCTCTGTAGGTTTTGACTCGGGTTTCTTTCCTTTGTGAAATTTTGAGTATGAGCCACTCTTACCCTTTCTCCTAATCAATCTGTTGAATTTTCTAGACAACATAGCCATGTCATCTTCTAAATCTGAGTCATTTTTAGAATCAATTTCAACATTGAGGACAATAGATTTCTTCTCTTTTTCTTCAACCTTGACTGGACACTTCTTATCTTTTATTTTCATTTCATGAACCATTAATGAACCACATAGTTCATCAAAGGTATACTCGGCTAAATCTTTGGCTTCTTTAATAGCCGTGGCCTTGGGTTCCCAAACTCTAGGCGTCTCCCTTGGAAACTTTCTAACAGTTTCTTCTTGGTCATAGCTCCTTCTTAGGTTCTTCATCTCATTGATGTTTGTTGTAAACCGAGCAATAGCTTCAACTATGGACTCAGTTTCATCCATCTTATAGGTCTCGTATTTTTCAACTAGCATTTGGAGCTTTGCCTTTTTGACTTGCAATGTTCCTTCATGTGTGACCTCTAACTTATCCCAAATTTCCTTAGCTATTTTACAAGCATTAACCCTATTGAACTCTTCAACTGACAAACTGCAAAACAAAATGTTTACAACTTGGTTGTTTAACAACTCTCTATTCTTTTCTTTAGGAGTCCATTCATCTAACTCCTTAGGGACAACAACACCCTCTATCGTTTTTGTAGGTGTTGGACAACCGTTTGTCACAACATCCCACATTTCTAAATCTTGGACTTTAAGGTAGAATCTAATCTTAGTTTTTCAATGTGAGTAGCTGTCTCCTTTGAACAAAGGTGGTCGGTTGGTGGAGTTCCCTTCACCTGAAAGATAAGCATCTCTTGCATTTTGTCTTGCCATACTTAATCAAATATTGTTAGATACTTTGATGGTTAACCTACTCTGATACCAATTGTTGGCTCAGATGTGTTCAATAAGGAGGGGGAGGGGGGATTGGACACTCGGTAGATTTTAACCATTATTTAAATTCGTTTAAATAAATAAAAGCAGATTAAATAAAGTAAAGCAGATAGATTCAAAAACAGTGATAAAGACAATGCACAAAAGATTTAGAGTGGTTCGGCCTCACCTACATCCACTACCTAACCTCTTCAGTTAGGATTTGTCCAAACTCCACTAAGGATCTTCTTATGGGTAAATATCAAACCATTACACCTTTTCAATTTACGGGCTTGAGAATAACCTTTTCTCAACTTCTGGGTGTGAGAATGACCGTTACAACTTGAACAACGCTTGCTCTAAACCAGTGACTGTCCAGTCACAAAAACCAAGGTACAAGAAGAGATATGATTCCCTTTACTTAGAATCAAAGTCATACTTATAAAGCTTTGGATTGAACCTTCTGTTACCACAGATTCAACAAAATATATATGATGAGGTTCAACTGAAAACTGGTTCAAAAAGATATAGATGAAGATCAACTAATCCAGAAGACTTAACATATTTCAAAAAGATCGAGAATTTAAAGCAGTAAGTAGAAGACTAACTTCCAAATTTTTTTGCACAAGTGAAAACAGTTAAACATTTTGAAATAGGTTTTCAGTTATCATATTTGATCGTGTTTTTTGATATGCTCCAAGGCAACATATATATAGAAACAACAGAGGCGCAATGAACTTGAAGTTAAACAATTTTGATGCACAAAGTTATTTCAAAAACAACGAGCACATTCTTTCTCGAAAAAAATTTGATTTAGTCTGTGCAACTACGACAACAACACCTGAATCTTCTGATCAATCATGAGAATAAAATGTTCTGATAAAGTATTAGAACGTTATGAAAAGATTCAAAAAGTTATGAACAAGTTTTGCTTAGTTCTGAAAAGATTCTTTTGAAAAGTGCAGGTGTCAGCTTTGTAACAGTGTTGGATTAGCGTCCTGATTGGTCAATCAGCATCCTGACGCATAGTGTCAACTTTGTCGTTTTGTTCCTTGAGGGGGCTCATGGACCATAAGCCTCCCATTGAACTGAAAGGTGAGGGTGCTACAAGAATGTAAGCGTCATGACGTACTTAACGATTAAAAATAACTAAAGCTGTAAGGGCGCTAATCAAAAGTTAGCATCCTGACATATTTAAAACAAGTAAAACATAAGGGAGCTTTTAAGGTTATGAGCGTCCTGATGTTTTTAACGCGTTTAAATTCGTAAAACGATAAGTATGCTGAAGAACGCTCAACTTCCTGAGAGTTACTAAGTTGGTTCTTAAGTGAGGGCGCTCCTGTTCAAGTAGCGTCCTGAAAGTTTTCCAACTTATAATTGTCAGCATCCATAAAGATTTAAATCATTAAAAACTCAAAAAATAGTCAGAGAGCTGATATTGAATCAACGTCCTAATGTTTCATTAGCGTCTTGACTGACCAAGTCCAGGAGGGTGCTGCTGAGACATTAGCGTCCTGAAAAATATATTAGAGTCCTGATGGACACTTAAAATCAATTTTGATTTTCCATTTAAAACTCGATAAACACGATTAAAGTCTTAGTACTTTAAGATCAAATCAAATATAGAAAATTTAATGTAAATGATCAAAAATCAACTCGACTAAATCATGCAATCATGCATGATGTTGAATCATATGTGTCACACCCCGCCCGCACTCGTCTAAATCGGCGGAACACTCACGGATGAGGCGCGAATGTATTATAACAATAACCGAGTGCGCAGGAACAAAAGAGTACAAATTTGATTTCATTAATTTTAGAATATATTTTTGTACATGAAATAGCAAAGAGAACATCCTCCCAAAATCGCCAATGAATAAACAATGAGTTACAAAATGTGGGCCCAAAAACCTCCACCCAGTGCACCCTAATCTCTTGAGAAAAATTGGATAACAACGGGGTGAGCTACTCGCCCAGTGGGTAAAATAGTTCGTGAATATAACAATTAATAAAGGAAACTTCATAATCAAATATCACATAAACACAACAAGCATCATAATCAATACAACATGTACGTATGCATGACACCGTCTCGTAATGGTTCCATGATTATACGTCGCCTGAGTTCACGTACAGATGTCCATCCTCAGGTGTAGCCGGGTTCTCATTGCACGTCCCTCCTCAGGAACGACACCCTGGATTCACGTACAGATGTCCATCCCCAGGTAAACCTGGGTTCTCATTGTACGTTCCTCTCCAGAGAAATATCAATAATAGTGAGCATTGCTTCTACCTATTTTGTGGATCATAAACCACTTACGTACCTAGGTGGTGTTTATGTATGATGCCAATGTATGAGCAGGTCTGGTCTTTACTAACATTAGACAGGATTTGACAACGTCTGGTGATTCTTATCAGGTCAGTATCACCCCGTGTAAAGTTAGGATGTTCAGTATCATTTGTACAAGCTGATAGCTTTTAAATAAGACCAACCAGATTAGTCTCCAGTTTGAGAGGTGAGACACGAGGTCTACTTAAGTACCAATCGTCTAGAGCAGCACGCTGCCTCCCGTTTACTATTTAAAGTTGTTGTGGACAAGACAATGTCTGGTTGAGTCAGATTGACCACTAATCCGACATAGTAACAATGTAACACATGAACTTCAAATATACATGCATAAGTATGACAGGTATGAACATTATACGCAATAATGCAGTGTCAATGAATAGTAGATATAATGATAAATGAATGCAAACTTTAATAAAAGTTATAAGACATGCAAACTTATGTTTCGTTCTCCACCTTCAGATAATAACTCCTTCTAGAACTGGGGCTTTCCCCCGAGCAGAATCGTATTACACCGCGAAGAGAGGCTCAAAGAGAGAAGATAAAAACGAGGGGGGTGGGTTTATAGAAAAAAAGTGCCTGAAGTTCAACATTTTTTTTTTTTGTGCAATCCTAAGGTATTACAATATGATAATAGATGTTCTACAACTTAAACACACTCTAATCCTATAAAAATATGTCTTCAAACGATATGGCCTTCAAATAGATCTTGATAGCACTTTCACCATGCATCATTGATTCTTCGAAATCTTCATGTAAGGTTAGATGTGCCATGCATATAATATTATTATAAACAGAATGTAGTTTGTAATCATTAAAATATCATTTATATAAGAGACATATTCTTATAAGGGACATGAAGATAATTGGTTCAACAGTAGCTTTATTGGCTCAATTGACACATCTTGTAATTAATAAAAAAGAGAGATGAGAGAGAAGCTGTATTAAATGAAGAAAGAGAATTCAATTAAATAACGAGTGATAAATGGCAATGCTTTTAAATATTTTTTTTAAAGAAAATTTAAAAGTTATTTGGGTGATCCATGTTATTCATCCCTCCAATGTGATTAGTTTCCTCTGATTCTTATCTTTATTATTTTAAAATCTAATTCTCCTTATATATTCATTATCAAAAAGGGAAAAAAATTGAAAAAATTAATATTGTTAACATATTCCCAAGAAAGAAACGATTTTCTAAGCTCTAAAATTTATAAGATACAATTGCTTTGGGAAAATTTTGTCTAAATGCATCATATAATTAAAAAAGCCGTGAAAAAAAATAAATCAAAATAACATCTTCTGGTATTAAAAGATTTTCTTTATAAATTAGATCCACCTAATAATTTTTTTAAACACCCAAAAATTATATATTATATTTTTTCTCATGTCAATTTTTTTTTCATATTTATTTTTGAAATCTATCAAAAATATAAATCTTATTTCAAATATATATATATATATTTACATTAGACGTGCCTAGAGAAAATTCTTGAAAGTGCAAAAATTATATTGATGCTGCACATATTAATGATTTAGATTTTAATTTCTGTCTTTCTTGAATTATTTTCTTAATTATGTAATTAATAGGATTCATTTACTTTCTTTAATTAAGTTGTTTAATAATTTAGTCTCAATTAATGACAATCAATCAATAATTCTTTACCTTGATTGATTTTTTGTTATAAATATGTGTATAGGTTGTAATTACAAATTATTAAATGAATACACAAGTTTTGATATTCTCATATCTCTATTTTTATTCTGCTCCCTTCATTTGGTATAAGAACTCAAACTCGACCCTTCTCGTCCTTTTTTCTACCGTTCTTTACCCTCTTTCTCCTCTTTTTGTTTTTCTGTGATTTTCTTCATTGAAATTTGATTTCAAAATCTACATACATTAGTAACAACGCCTATTTCATCATTGAACGGTGAGGTTGCCATTGTGGCTAGACATTGCCGGTGGACATCGCGCTACTTGGTGCTGAATAAAGAAATACATTGCTGCGATAGAAGTTTACTGGTGCATTTCTGTAGCCGTCAACACAGTTTTGGTATCCTTTTATTGTAGCCGTCAACCTTTTACCGTAGCCTTCCACACATTTGTTACCCCAATTAAGATTAATAGTAGATTTAATCACCATCACCTGCCCGAAATTAGGATAATCACTCCTTGCATGTTCCCCTTGGCCTTTAGTTAAGCTTAATTAAAATAAAGTATGAACTTGACCACTTAGAGCTCATTAGTGAGGACTCTTCATTGGTTGCACTAACTCTGTTGGATTGTCTTAATTAATACTAGACAAGTCTTGTCCTAAGTAACTTTAAACAGTGAACAAGAAGTAGCTCAATTGCTCTAGAAGAGTGGTTCTTAAGCGGGACCTTACCCACTGCATGTGATTCCACCACTCAGCCTGGAGACTTACCTAATCGATTAGTTCGAGAAACCGGGTTGGAAGCCTTCGAAAGCACTCTTTCGGAGCTATCTAAGTCATAGGCCTTAACCTTCAAATTGCATTTGTTACCTTGTAAAACACTGTCTACAACCATGACTCGCGTAACCCTTTTGATTCCCAAAATTCCCTTGATACTGAAGTCCAAACCCTTAAACAACAAGTTGAGTCCCTTATTGCATCCATGGAATAATTTCATGCATCCATTCGAGAGGAATTACAAGTAGAACGAATCGAACGAGCCAAGCAGTTCACGCAGTTGCTTACTATATTAGGAAAACAACCTGTGCAAGATGATAGTGTCCACCTGGTTGTGTCACCTATTGACTGTCCAGGTTTAATCCTAATCATGCGCAAGCTTCTAGCAATGCTCAACTCCCAATGGAATCATCACGTCCAACCCTTGGTCTTTTGCCTACCCTTAAGGATCCTCAGTTACAAGTTAGTGTACCTAGACCTCCTAATCGAAGAAATGTCTCAGACTCTCATCATTCTCAAGTTTCGTTCCATGATGAATTAGACTATTTTGGTTCAGATGCTCATTTTGCTGAGGATATACACGAGGATTACCCGCGTCTTTATAGGTCTGCAACTAGATACCATGATAGGCCGCTTTGGCATTACCAAAAGTCAGTCGTCAGGCCTCATCATTATGACTACCTTGATATAACCAAAAGGGTTAAAGTTGGTGCCACCACTTTTGTCAACATACTTGACCCTAATGTCTTTTTGGATTGGTTAGCCGAACTTGAGGACTACTTTGAGTGGCACTATATGACCGATGGCCAATTAGTTCGTTTCGCAAAAATGAAACTTGTTGGGTTCGCTAAATTGTATTGGCACGGTGTCCAACAACATCTTGAAAGTATAGGCGAAGAACCTATTTCTCTTTGGGCCGAAATGAAACAACACCTAAAGGAAAAGTACCTTCCTGTATATCACAAGAAGCAACTACTTGACCAATGGTTAAATCTTCGTCAGCTATCCCTTAGCGTTACTGACTACCTTGCTCGATTTGTGATAAGTAGTCATTTAGACATGTTTTAGGATGGTTTTATAGGTGTTTTAGGGGTGATTTATGCATTAGTTTAGTGTGTTTATGTTAGTTTTGATGCATTTGTTAGTTTAGGTGAAAGTTGGTTTTTATGCAATTTTTCGGTTTGTTAGTTTATAAGTTTGATCAATTTATGGTTGAAGTGTATTAATTACTTGTTTTGCATTGTTTTGTAGGCATTTAGATGTGTGAAAGTGAGCAGGAATGATGGACACAACATATGAGAAGCCTAGATGATGATTCATGAAGAAAATTGGCTAAGTCCACAAGGGAAGTGAAGAGAATAGCAGAAAAGTGCACAAAAGACTCGAAACTGGGCGCCGCCGCGCCAGGAATGGGTGTCACGATGCAGGAAAATGCGATTATGCGCGAGTTTTGTATTTTGGCCTTAACGTTCTTAATTTAACTCCGAATTGGACGTGGTTTGTTTCTATGGACTCCTTACTCAAAATAATATAAGATGAAAACGGTTTTAAGGTTGATTTGGAGTGGAGAACAAGAAGAAAAATGGAGAGGAAGAAAGTGGATGTGCGATTCAAAATAGAAACATTCTAATTTTGTTGTGAACTTTTCTAGTTCGACTTGTACACTTCTTGGACGACTTCCTATGGACTTGTAGCTACATAAAGAACATTGTTTAGGGTTTCTAGAGGCATCATAAAGTGGAGAACGAAGGTTTACAGCTGGATTAAAGTGGAGAAGAAGATCTACATTGAAGACTATTCACAATCTCTACAACATTCTAGTTTGTTTTTCTTTGTTCTTACTCATGTTCAAACTTATATTTTATGTGTTTATGTCTTTAGTTATGAACTAAATCCCCTATCTAGAGGTGTAGATTGATCCGAGCTTAATACTATGTCTTAGATTTTATGGTTTAATTATTATTAATAAAGTTTCTTTAGTTTATTTATATTTTTCTGGGTGTAATGCTTTTGATCCATTGGCCAAGGATTGAATGATCATAGACTTGAGGTAGATGCTCCGAAAGAGGGTACTTTGGGTTGGAAAATATAACCTAGGCTATCGTGAGACTCAAAAGGAGATCGAGAACCTTTGAAGTTGTTAAAAGGAAATCACAGAACTTAATGAGTTATTATCATCTTAGGTTTTCATCGAAAGAGTAAAACCAAGATGATAATAACATGCTCTAATTGGTGCTCCAAAAGAGGGAATTAGAAACGTTACGATTTTTGACTTATAAACGAAAGAACTGATTTAATGATAAATATATATATAAAGTGACATTGAACCTCTAGACCATTCTATCTCTGATTTTCTATCTATTTCTATTGCATGCTTAGTTTACTTTTGTCACACCTGAGTTGCACATAGTGCCCCCTAGTGATGAGTACCCCCGCAGGGCATACTTATCACCCTGGGTAGGGGGCACTGTGTGCAACCCATGTGTGACAACTTTCTAGTTATTTATTTGTTTATCTATTCCACTTAATCACTCAAATCTGATTTTCTAAATAAAGTTAGGGTTGGCGAAACAATATTTAGTGTGAGTGTCAATCCTAGCGGACGACAACCCAATATCTCATCGGTTTTGTATTATAACTTGATATCGTACGCTTGCTGTTTGCACGTAACAATTTGAAGACTTAATAATTTGTAATCATGTCAAAGATGCACCTTGGAAGGTAGTGACTAAATTCATTAATGGTCTTAGGTCTGAAATTAAACGTGTAGTCAATTTATATTCACTTGAGACTCTAGGCAATGCCTATCATAAGGCTTTGGAAGTGGAAAAAATGTTTAGGACATCTTCTCAGAGATGATTTTCTCTTCAAGTTAGTGAATCTCAACAATTTCAATCATTCCATAACAAGTCCAATGCCCAACCCAATACTATCGTTCAGTCAGGTCCCTGCTCAATCTCTTCTCAATAGTATCCCCAAGCCTATCATCACCAAAACTGGCGAGTTTTCATACTCTAGTGTGCGATCTAGTGGCTCCAAAATTGAGTGTCATCATTGTCATGAAAAGGGGTATATCGCTTCTCGTTTTCCTTATCATACCCTGACAATTGAACATGAATTTGATGATAGGTGATTGGTCTGCAGCTAGATATCATGATGTAACACCTCGTACCTACAAGTCAAACCTGTACATTGAATTATAAGTATTGTCAGGCATATTTGTACGAGTATAAGTATGTACATGGCATTAGAATAGGGTGAATGTGTGTTTATTAGGGTGGTAGATGTACTTGGACCCTAAACATAGCATTTGGAACCCAACACTTAGTGGGATTTTCACCTGGAACTTTGAGAAACACGCTCTTTGGGGATAAGCGCACTGCAGTGGTGAAAACCCGAGAGCATACTTCTCTAGAATTTTCAGAGAAGCGTGCTCTTGGTAAGAGAGAAGCCCGTTCCTCACGGATTCTAGCAAAAATCTACTTCTGGGCAGCGAAGAAGCACGCTTCTCTGTATATCTGACAATTTTTTTTTAAATGGACGGTGAGGCGGTTTGTGTGAAATTTAATGTGGTTTCTCGACTTTTCTTACTCATTTGCAATAGAAGGAGCTGGAGAAAATTAGAGGAATGGAAGGAGAAGAACAGGATCGACCTAGGGTGGCCAAATCCAAGGTAAGAATTGGTAATTTTTAGTTAAAAATTCAGGATTCTTACTCATCTCTTCAAGTTACATAACATATGTGAAAATTGAATGTTTTTCATGGTTAGATTGGGAGATTGGAAAAGAGGGTTTGAGCGGGGATTGAAGACAATTGGCGAACAATTGTAAGGTAATTGATTCCTTATGTAATTCTGAGTTAATTGATGGGTAAATTGATGATTTTTCATGGTTGAAAATGGTGGGTTTCCAACCCAACTGTGATGAAGTAGCTGAGGGTTTGGGAATAGTTTTAGATGATGTTTTGCTGTGTTTTAATGTTAATTGTGATTAATTATTGATTGAGAATGCATTGGCAATGGAAATTGTAAAGATTGTTGAAGAGATTGGTGAAATTGATAAAGTGGACAGGACACACAAGTGAGGTGCTTGTGTTGTAAATGTGTGCAATTTAGCTGTTGAGTTGAGTGTGTAGTGAAGTGTGGTGTAATTGTACACCATTGTTGTGAGTATTTTTACACTTGATATTTATACGTGGCATTGTATATTTATAAACCCCATTTTATGAAATGATAGCATGTTCAGTTTCATTGTTTATTGAATGCATTTACTTTGTTTTGAATATCGATCATACTTAGGCTTATTAGAGTAAGAAAAATATGCGATCAATTCCATTAAGGTAAGTCTGTAGATGAGACCCTGGAATGATCAGAGAGGATGGTCAAATAAGTTGGGTTCTTCTTATGAATGCATCACAAGAATTATAGACTCACTTATGTACTTGAGGGTGAGGATTTATCATTTATTTTATGCATTGTATGATATATATAGAGGGGGTGTAGAATACATCCTAATCATGTATTGTTATTTACATGTTGGTTGGATATTTGGTTTATAATGATTTAAATGCCATGTTTTAGTATAAATGCATATGTAATGCCACTGATATATTACTCACTGGGCTTGTTGTAGCTCACTCCACTTCTTTATATTACAGGTGGTGACTACAAGGAAAAAGGCAAGGCCACAGAGGGTTGATCTGTGCTTGCAGTTGCCATGTATGCATGAGTCAGGAACTTTTGGGTTATGTTTCATGTTTTGTAAGTATATATAACCCATCGGATTGCAACATAGTTGGTGAGGGCAGCTGCGTCTTAGTGGGTTAAGGGGCCTAGTTACAGGTTCGAGCTCCACTACGACATGCACTGATGGGGAGGTGCTAGCTATCCACCTTCTTGGGACCCCGAACTCCAGATTAGTCTCTCCCCTGCAAAGGGGTTAGCTGAGGACACTGGCGGGGTGGGGGTGGTTTAGGACCAAAAACAAAAGTATGTATATATATAACACTATTTATGATATGTATAAAATGGTAGTGGGTTATATATACAGTTTGATACTATATGAATGTATGAGAGTTATGTGAAAAAGGAATGGAATGTATGGATAGATGGACTTTGATGTATATGTCAGATATGTTATATGCATTGGATTTGTTATGTTTGGATTATGTGGATATTTTGTGGATTATCAGATGTGTGTGGAACCTCATATTTATGGGGAGGTTTTGGCAAAAAGTTTTAGTGGATTTTGCGAAATTTCTTAAAGGATGAAGGCAAGGCTGATAGGGTATCATATACGTCAATGTATGGCATATATAATATTTTGTGCCGGTCGTGACGTCACCCTACAGGGGGGGTCGTGACAGATGATTTACATGAGGAGGTTGATGATAAACAAGTCATTGCCTCTCTCGACAATCCCTCAGATTTCAGAGAAGACCTTGAAGGGGATTTAGGTACTTCCCTCAATGTCATGTGATGCATTTTGTCCTCTTCTACCCTCTCCAATGAATGAAAATGCATTAGTATCTTCTACTTTAATATTAAGTGTGGAAATAAAGTGTGTAAAATTGTTATTGATGGTGGGAGCTCCATGAATGTTGTGTCTAAATCTGGTGTATCTAGGACGAACCTCAAACCTGAACCTCATCCACAGCCTTATCGAGTTGCTTGGGTTGATAAAACTTTCATTCCTATTTCTGAACGATGTTTAGTCTCACTTACAATGGGTGACTACAAGGATTGTGTTTGGTGTGACGCTCTTCCTATGGATGTTGCCCATGTTTTGTTAGGGTGCCCTTGGTTCTATGACCTTGATGTTACTCATTACGGTAGGGAAAACACTTATGTGTTTAAGCATAAAGGAAAGACTATCAAATTACTTCCTGCTAACCCTGTGGATAATAAAACTCAAGTCCTTACCCAACCCCATGCTTCTCAGTCTATGGCTTCTTCTCATACTCACTCGATTAAACCACTTCATATAAATAGGGGTGGTGGGGTAAGGAAAAAGGCATATCTTTCTATTATCTTTTTTTTCTCTCTTTCTTTTTCTTTAAAAGTTGAAGATATTTAGAGTTTTTTCCGAAAGTGTGCTAGCAACTTAAGAAAGGAAATTCTACCGAAAAGTAGGAAAAATGAATTCAAGGAATAAGGTGAGATGATTGTCGCGACCCCTCTCCGTAGAGTGACGTCACGACCGACACAGAATACCACATACGTTATCCACAGACATATACGATACTCCGTCAGCCATCTAATACATCAAGATATACAATTTCCAAAAGTTTCAACATAACCTCTCCATACAATGAACATCTCTCAATTACACCTGATTAACTCATTTCCATTTATCTATCACATTTTTTCACATAAACATCACTTATAAAATTTCTCACATCTAAGTTCCTAAACAAGAACTATACCACTTATCATTTTCACATTCACAAGTCTCTAAATAGAAACCATACACATATTATCACTCCACTCATCTAAGTGATAATATATAAATATGAGATTCTAATTATACAAATCCAAAATAAACAAGTTTTCCAAATCCCTTAAAGCATGCATACATCAAAACAAAACTGAAGAGCTCACTACTCTTTTATCGCCTTGCCTTTCCTTTGTGTTTACTTGAAATATTTGAGGAAATTGGGTGAGCTACAACAAGCTCAGTGAATATTTCTTGTGCATGACAAGTATATGCATTTAAATAAATATGCAATTCAAAGCATGTAAAAAGCTCATCAAATCACATATGCAACATTTAAATATCTTATACATGCTCACAACATAATTTGAGCTTCCATGCATTCACTTTATAAAACATGCAAGATTTTCATTTCATCGAAATCCATAGCCATCTCCCTCATTCTAAGTAAAAGAGCGGGTTTAACCCTTTGTACGTGTCATGACCTCCTCCATAGGGTGACATCATGACCGGTACAGAATATCATATACGCCGTACCTAGACGTATATAATACTTTGTCAGCCTCTTCCTTTAAGAAAATACACAAAATTCACTAAACTTTTCGACAAACCTTCCCATAAATACGAGGTTTCACATACACCTAACATTCCACATCAAATCACAATTTCAATACATACTCACATCATTGACATACACATAATACCCAAACATTCATGATATCCACATAATATCATTCCATTCCATATCACTCTCACAAGACTTCAATTCTTTCAAGTCTCATAATATTCACAAAACTTATATCAAAACCACACCTATATATACATGGTATCAATATAATAGTCTCTCATACATCTTCTAACATATATCATATCCATGTACATACTATCAACTATCCATTATATATACATAATGTAGTGTTATATGCATATACATATTCCAAAGTAAAATGTACTAATCCCATCTCCTTATACACACATACTTACATTAGCAACAAACATGCTCAAATCACTTTTCTGGAGCTTTGCCTTTGCCTTTGTAATCAACACCTATAATAAAAGGGAGTGGGCTGAGTTATAACAAGCTCAGTGAGCAATCTAGTAATGACATTATATATGCATCAATTAAGAAAACATGGCATTAAACAACATTATAAACCCAATATGCAAATTATATGTAAATATCCATACATGATTTAAATATGTTTTGCGCCACTCTATACATATCATACAATGCATAATGACAAATCCTCACCCTCAGGTATGTAGGTGAATCTGTATCCCCATTATGCATTTATAGGGAGAATTCAACTTATCAAACCATCCTCTCGTTCATTCCGAAGGGCCTAATCCATAAGTCATCTTCTTATAGATTCTCCCTTACAATGGAATTGATCTCATGCCTTTCTTACATTAAGAAGCCTAAGCATATTTGATAATTAAAACAAAGTTTGATGCATTCAAGAAATAATGCAAACATAGCAATCTACATGCTGAAATTTATAAAACAGGGTTTATATATACTATAATGCCATACATAAAACCAATATAGAAATACAGGCAAAGTCCACACTCTATACTTAGTCAATTTGCCAACTCTTCACAATCACAACACAAGCACCTCACTTGTGTGTATCACCAAATCTCATAATTCATCAATTCATCCTTCCAATCTCTGCAATTTAACATTTCCAATGATCCATAATCACTTCCCAATCATAGAACACATTAAAACATAACAATTCATTACTTAAAATGGGTTCCCAAAACCCACATACAACAAGATCTGAAAATATGTTTCCAACCATAGAAAATCAGTCCATTTATCACTAATTCAATCGCAATTCAACAAAGAACTACTTACCTATGATTTCCCCATCAGTTGGCAAGATTTCCCAGTCCAAACCCACTTTTCCAAGCTTTCAATCTTACCATGGAAATCACACAATTCTCACATATGTTAAACAACTTGAAGAGAGGAACTCTTATCTGTAAATTTTAACTCAAAAACCTTTGATTCTAACCTTGGATTTGGCTCTCCAAGCTCAATCCTCCTCTTCCTTTTCGTTGCTCTTGATTTCCCTAAGTTCAGCCAGCTCAAAATGAGCTAGAAAGGTCGAGACAGGTGTTTAAAATATGCACAAACCGCTTCACCAACTTTTAAAAAAACTGTCAAACGTAGAGGAGGGCACTTCTTGCTGCCCAAAAAACTAGATTTTCTAGAAATCCTGTGAGGAGCGTGCTTCTCTGAACTTTCCTAAAAATTCAGCTCTCGGGTTTGCCATAGGAACGCGCTCCTTGCATTCAAATCTGAAATTTTCACCAAGTGTTAGGTTTCAAATGCTAGGTCTAGGGTCCCGGTACATCAACCACCCTATTTAACGCATATTCACCCTATTCTAAGGGCATGTACATACGTATTCGCGTACAAATAGGCCTGACAATAAGTATAAGTCAACGTACAAGTTTGACTCGTACTTACGGGGTGTTACAGTATGCCCTCTACAAGGTAGCCACAACCTCTTATTACTTAATTTCAATGTCATTTCAAGGATTGATAATCCTGGTTAGGACAATCTACTGTACAATGAGGTTACATATAATTCTCACCCAAGACTAATTCCCAACAGAATGAACTCATGTTTTTGACTTGTCTTTATAAGTCTAATATGCGCCATTTTCCAAAACATTTCATGAATTACAGTATAATACTAGAAACGATTCAATTCATGAAACATGCTTGCATGCAAATCATTTCTTATATATAATGCAATACAAGAAACCAAGACAAGGAAAATACTCACAGTGGGTACAATGTGCACCTACTTTCTCCACCAATTCCACTACTAGAATCCAATCTACAAATATAATCCTGTCATATAATTATTTCATATAACCATAATCAATTATCCAATCAATCTTATCCATTTATAAATCATTTCTAATTTTCCAACTCACTCAATTAATTTCCATAAATTCCATTATGGTCTCAAATACATGTGAGGACGTCCCAATTAATTTATACAACCCTCAAGAATATTTCTAAGGCCAATAATAGTACAAATAGGCTTTCCAGCCACATTTCCACTATTTTCCATGTGACCCATATTTACCGGATTCATTTAGTCACATACTAAAAATACCAATCGATATCCAAAAATCACAATTTTGATATCGATACGTCCGAAATTAAATCGTCTACGGTTCTTTGGTCTTAAACTGGAGTTTCACCGGAGTTTGACATGGTTTCAAAGGCTTCTAGTGTCAAATTTGGCTTCCGACGATTGTGCCAATGCCAATATTACACTAGAACACATAAAAACCACATATGCGGGGTCTACGCTACCATAGGAATGATAACTTATCATTTCTACATGTTTCCAATCAAGTCAAAACCCCATATTTGAAAACACGATAAAAACCTCATATAGCAAAAATTATACTGGTAGAATCATCACATGTTGCTTAAAGACTTTTGCAACGAAAAGGGGTGAAAATAGCTTGCCGGAACCTCGAATCGGCAGTGAAACCCCCCTTTTCTCCTTTCCCGATCATTTTCCTTCTTCTTTAGTTTATTTTTGGTCGAAAATCGAAAAAAAATGAATAAAATCTTTAAAAAGTCACACCACTGCCTCAACCTAGTTGGTGGGGCCCAACAACTCAAATACAATCGCTAGATTGCAATCAGTCGATTGGTTTGATTGTGTTTGTGTTTGTGTTTCGTCTTTTCTCTGCTAGTTTCACGACCAAATAAACACGGAACATACATGTATTATATATCAAAATGTATGTAAAGGCACACTCTGCACTCATTTTCAACGTGCTAATTTTGAGTTAACCCTCCTGTAAACCCTTTATACGCATAAAAGTATGCTATAGGTGCCTATACACTACAAACATACATACTCACTTAATGTACATGCATATCAACACATACTCATGACTTCTACGCACGGAATTATCGTATAACACGCCTCAACATACGTTCAAGTCAACCGAATGCATTGGCTAAACGTACGGGGTGTTACAATTTCTCCAACTTAAGGAATTTTGTCCTCGAAATTGAATCAAGGAAAATATACCTCAAGTGGTGAATAGATTTGGAAACTGCTCCCTAACCGGGTCCTCATTGTTATGAAATTTTCACTTGACTCTCACTTATGAAACTTCTTCCTTCCTCAGCTTCTAGACCTTTTTGTCAGATATCTATGTCAACTCTGCCTTATATTCGGTGTCCTCCCCAACTTGCAACTGAGTCACATCAAGAATGCAGGTTGAGTCTAGATAATACTTCCTTAATATGGACACGTGAAAGGCATTATGTATACCTGTAAGCTAAGATGGTAGAGCAAGTCTATATGCCAAAAAACCAATCTTCTCAAGGATTTTAAGTAGTTCGACAAATTGTGGAGCAAGTTTCTCTTCACCCCAAACTGCATCTGGCCTTTCTGTGGTGAGACTTTTAGCAAAACTGGGTCAACTACAACACATTCCAAAGGCCTATCCCGAATCATAAACAAACTTTGTGTATTCAATAATAACTTCTGACACCAATAACAATAACAATAACTCCATACTTTCAAATTAGCAAGTTGGAGATTTACAAGGCTTACTGTAAAAGCCTTCAGGGTGCCATCTTTATGCTATCGTGATAGCTAGTTATACACACAAGTTTGCACAATTAAAATATTCATCCCAACTCCCACCAAAATCTGAATGTACCAGACCCAAGCATGCTCGCAAGTATTTAAGTCACTCTCTTAGTCTGTCAACCAGTTTCAGAATAAAATACCACACTGAGATGGAGATGGGTACCAAATTGAGTCTACATCATCTATCAGATCTCAACAAAATCTTCAGACCTTTATTCGACATATCAAATATCCAAGCAACCCATAAAATCTCCCTATCTCATACATATACAATTTGCTCAGTTTATCAATAGAATTCTGGTGTTCATTGGAAGAATAACAGACTTATCAGTCCATCAATGGTCATCCAGATGGTATCATATCTACCCATAACCCATAAGACACCATTTGGATCCCATCTTCATTTAACACAATCCACATTACCAATTCCAGAATCATTCATACTGATACCGTAATCATCTCATTATAAATTCTTAACTCTGTGAATATGAGTATCAATCAATTGAACATGCATCTGAGCACAAATATCATCATATGGAGTAATGGAGAGTACACTCATATCTGTAGCTCTTACTCGCAAACAACCTCCATTAATGGCTAACTGATACTTACCACTCCAGTCTCAGCCTATTTGCTGCTCAATGCCTCAGCAACAACATTGGCCTCTCCTAAGGCAATATTTCAATATAAAATCAAATCCTCATATTCATTTTCATTTTCTTGCCACATTTATTACCTCATATTCATTTTCTTCCCAATCAAATAATTATTTCAGACTCTTAAAATCTGAAAGTAGTGTGACTTTTCATTATAGAGGTAATGCTTTCATCATTCCACAATAACTACCAATAAGTTTTTATTCACACACATGATAGTTACTCTCATGCACTACCAAATATCTGGATGCACAAGCAGTTAATCTATCCTTTTGTATAAATATATAATCCAAATCTGGACGTGATATACACATATATATTCTTATAAATCACAATTACTTCCAGGTTCTGAAAATGTCAATAAAATCAATTTTTTTTCTTTCTTTCAATTTTGTGAGAGCTTCCTCATACTCATCGGTTCACACGTTATAAAACATTCTTCTGGTTTAGCTTTGTGAGTGGAACAATTAGCTTTAAGGATCCTTCCACGCACTTTCTATAATATTCAACTAATCCCAGAGAACTCCTGATTTTTGTCATTGAAATCGGTTTTAGCAATTCTATGATCACTTTGACCTTTACAATATCCTTAAAGATACTATTTAGTTTAACCACGTGATCCAGAAATTCTAATCTTAATTGTCCAAAACTCACATTCACCGAGCTTGCAACTCAATCATTGCTCTCTTAGTGGCTGCAACATAATCCTGAGATGTCATTCATGCTCCTCTAGTCTCTTGCAACATATCGTCATTGAAGACTATGTACTAACCAAGATATGGTTTGTATATCCACTGCATCAATCCCATAAACATGATTGATACATTAATCAAGGTTACCAAAATTTCATAATATCCCTATCTTGTCTTAAAACAATCTTCATTACATCCTTTTCCCAAATTCTTAACTGATGGTGCCTAGATCACAACGTGATCTAAAAGAAAACGTTGGCTCTATTTAGTTAGTCGAATTCAACTATCTATCCATGGTAGAGGATATTTATTATTTACTGTCACCCTGGTCATCTAACAATAATTTATACTTAAATATGTTATAATATTCCTTCTTTTCATATTATATCACACATGCTCTCAAGGTGGCATATTAAGGAAAATAAATCTTTTTCTCCATTAACACATTTAACTGCACCTTAAATTGTTACAATTCCTCAGGTGCTCTTTATATAATGGAATGAAGATACGTGTTATATTGACGCCAGTTTTATATGTTATTTCAATAACCCTCATATCCCGTATGAGAAAAGATATTTCGATTATTACAAACCACATTCCTAAGTATATTGTATACGTGATAATGCATGGATGATTCACTCAAAAGCATGGTGGAAAGTAAATCAAGTTCGTGATCAAGATGAAGACCATGTGTACTCAAGAATATAATTTCATGCTCTAGAATGATTTAGGCATGTAAAATGTCAGCCATCATCTGATTCAGAAAATCATTCACTTCATGAAATTTCTCATGATTTTTGTAAGTATTTTCAAAAGCCTTTCGATCTCGAAGAAAATGATTTTAATCGATTTAATTCGAAGGTTTTTTCAACTTATCTTTGGACCATTTGCATGATTTCTAAATGTTTGATATGATCCAAAAATCTCAAGTGTTGATTTGATTTAATTGAGTATTGGAAAATCAAATTTTTAGAAAAACTATTTTTCAATGTCTTTGAAGATGCTAATGGGCCATGAGGGCGCTAATGCAGTGGCTTGTCACTTAATATCGAGCCAACACTGTAGGATGTTGATGGTTTCTGGGTTCGAATGTTAATCATTCACGTCATGACGCTGATCTAGTATTAGCGCCCTCATCAAACCAATCTAAAAAAACCAACAACTGCCATCAGAATGCTAATGTAGGATTAGTGCCCTTCCCGAGTTTCTGGGTTTTGGAAAAATAATCCCATCAAGACTCTAACGTGGTATTAGAGCCTTTTTTGAACAAGTTGACAAAAAGTCTGTAAGTCAAGATGCTGATGCTCCTTCAGGATGCTAATGCGATACTGTCAGAATTTTTGAAAAAGACTGTCAAACTGTGCACTATCTGATTCTTTTTATTTTTATGATTGCACATAGGTCTCATGTTACTCGAACAGTTTGAATGTTTACTCTTTTATGAAACAATTTGACCGGTTAGTTTGAATTTCAAATCAAGCGCCAAAATTCTTTGAAAGTTTGAAAATCAAAGGCATTCTCTATAAATATTTCACTTTGAAACGTTGAAAGAATAAACAAGAAAACGAGATTGAAAATCTCTTGCACAAACTTATTGAAAGTTAGTCTGTTCACCTTACTGCGAAAATGCTTTGAAAATACTCTGATACACACTTACCTTTAGGATTTATTGATTCAACTTCATACATCTTTCAAATCCATCGAAGGAAAGAGGAACAATATACCTCACACTTTCAACCGAGCATAATCATACATTCATAGCTGAATCAGTGTTGGTTTGAGGTTCATTATTTGATCTATAAGTATTTCTTTGATTCTTGGTAAGAGAATCAAGCTCTTAAACTTGTATTTGATTTATACTAGTGATTGTATATCTCACTGAGGTTAATCAAGTGTTGCTCAAATGGTTAACGGTTGTTCTCAAACCCGTGAAATTGAGAAAAGGTGTAACGGTTTAATCCTCACCCGTAAGAGGATTTGATAGTGGAGTTTTAACAAAATCCTAATCGAGGAGATTAGGCAATGGAGGTAGGTAGGAACTGAACCACTCTAAATCTGTGTGTATTTTACTAGTTAACTATTCTTTACTGTCCTTGTTCATTATCCGCTACTACTTTGTTTCAATTGTAAATTTGTTTTTATTAAAAGTTAAAACCTTTATCGGTGTCCAATTCACCCCCTCTTGGACATTCCTAGGCCAACAATTGGTATCAGAGCGTGTTGTTAATCAAAAGATCTTACAATCTTTGATTGATTATGGTAGGTTAAAGTCTTAAAGACATTACAGTCCATAGTGAACGAAACTCCACCAACATACCACCTCTATTCAAAGGGGAAAACTACCTTCACTGGAAAACTAGGATTAGATTTTATCTTAGAGCACAAGACCTAGAAATGCAGGATGTTGTGATGAACGGTTGTTTAACACCTACAAAGATAGTTGACGATAAGACTGTCCCTAAGCAATTAGAAGAGTGGAATAAGAAAAGAGTTTTGCTTAACAATCAAGCTGTGAACATATTGTTTTGCAGTTTATCAGTTGATGAGTTTAATAGAGTCATAGTTATGAAATTTCTTTTGATGCAAATAAATACATAGTTAGGTATTCTGATAGTTCAATTGCATTCATGGCATCTAGACATAAAAATGTATATTGCACTGATCTTGTTGACATGGAAAAACAAAATATTACATATTTGAGTGCTACATCTTGTGATGATGCATGTCTCTGGCATAGAAGACTAGCACATGTTAGTATGGATAACATATCTAGATTGGTCAAAAATGATCTTGCCAAAGGTATTCCAAAAGGAATATACTTAAAGGACAAGGTTTGTGAACCATGTCAATTGGGCAAGCATACCAAATCATCTTTTAAGAGCAAGAAATATTTGTCTACTACTAGAACTCTTGAATTGATTCACATGGATCTTTTTGGACCGACCAAAATACAAAGCTTAGGTGGTAAATCTTATGTATTTGTGATTGTTGATGATTTCACTAGATTTACATGGGTATTTTTCCTAGCTCATAAATCAGAAGCATGTGAATTTTTTTATTAATGTAATGCTCCGTACATTTGAGTCAAACATAATCGTTGACTTATACGTATTGTCAGACGAATTTATATGCGTATACGTGTACGGTGGTCTTCGATCAGTGTATTTGACTTAAAATAGTGTAATTGAGTGGTTTATGGGTGATTGGTATCATTGGATGTCATTGGTATCATGAAAAACCGTTTAAAAATGAAAATATGAATTTTGGAACGCGAGAAGGGCGCTCCTTGCCGTCTGCAGCTTTTAAAAAAGAGAATAAATAAATAAATAAATAATGAGGCAGTTGCATGTTGTTGAAACATGTGTCTTAACTGATTTTAGCCACTTAAATTGATGAATTAAACACGTATGAGCTTGCTGGAAAGAGAAATCAGACACGTTTTAAGCTTAATAAGTTGTTGGAAAGATCAAATTTTAAGTTGTTGAATTGAATAGAAAGAAACCAAATTGAGCAAGAGAAGTTGCAGAGAGAAGCCGAGGAGGAAGGGCAAGAGCTTGGGAGCTCTAAATTGAGGTAAAAACCCTGGTCTTTTGAACTGAATTTTCCAGATTTGAAACCCCCTAAGTTGTTCAACATATCTGAAAATTTTTGGATTTCCATGCTAGAATCGATGATTGGAAAAATGGGTTTTGTGCTGGAGATTTGTGATTTCGAAGTGCAATTGGATGGTAATTGTGGGTAAGTTCAATTATGTTGGTGGTGTGATTTTGATCCTGAATATCTGAATTAGTATAATTGAAACTGTTTGAATGGGAATTTGTAGAGATTTGAGTTTAGAAATTGGGAAATTGATGAACAATTTGGTAACCAGCGCTAGAATGGTATGAATGAGCTTGGGTAATTGATCATGGTGAACAAATTGTGCTTGAAAAATGTGAATGAGGGGAATGCATTGTTAAGGTATTTCTAATGTGCTTTGTTGGATTATTATAATCTGGAATATTCAATTAGTATAATTGAGAATGTTTGAATTATATAATTGCAGAATTTGGTATGGGAAAGTTGAACAATTGATGATGATTGTACATGTTGGAATGGTGCTAGCATGTTGGTGATTTTGGAAAGAAATTTTTCATGGTGAACATTCTCTGTTGGACATTGTTGAATTGTGCAAGTAAAATGTTGATGATAATATGATGATCAGTAAATACTTGTGCTGGGAAAAGTGATGAATGCAAGTGAAGTGGCATTAACTTAGTAAAATTGGCAATTGAACTAGTATAGTATCAAATCACTATGAGTAAATATTTCTCCTTGACTTGGTCCCTTATATGGCATTGTATATATGTGCAAATGATTTGAATGTAAGCATGATAAGTATTGAATTGATTGTAACATTCTATTGAAACTCATGAAATGTTTTCGCATGGAAGTATGTTAGACCTGCAAAGGCAAGTCAAACATGAGTTCATTTGGTTGGGAATTAGTTTCGGACGAGTGTTAGAAACAACCTCATTGTGCGGTTGACTGTCTTAACTAGGATTGTAAATCCTTGCAATGACGAATAATGAGTAATGGGAGACTGTGGCTACCTTGTAGAGGCCATACAGAGGGTTAGACCCGCTCTATTACTTTGAAGGAAACTGTGCATGTTTTGTGAAATTATTGCATGAAATCCTCAATGTATATTATGAGCATGTATGTGTTACTTTAATATTGCATATTAGTTTTGATATGCTTTTTAATGTTTTAATTACATGTTTACATAAATGCATATGAATGCCATGATAGGATGTACTCACTGAGCTTGTTGTAGCTAACCCAATTTCCTCCAATATTTCAAGTAAGGGTCTTAAAGGCAAAGAAAAGGCAAACGAAAGATAGAGATTCTTCAATCTTGCTTTGAATGTATGTATATATGGAGGGAATGGTTTAGACTTGTTTCTTTTGATATGTATAAGTATCATGTAATATATATGTTATCACTTAGATGAGTGGAGTGATAATATGGATGATAGCTGGTATATTGGGTTATGAGTTGTTAGTATGATAATGATATGAAATGATGTAAATAGTTTTGATCATGGTTTGGTAGTTTGATGTGAATAATCATGTGTGTGGTAAAAATGGGTAAGGTGTATATGTATGATTTGAAATGTTGGTTATTAGGGAATTTGTGAATCGTCCATTTTATGGGGACATGATGTCGAAATTTTTGAAATTTGTGTATAAAAGCTGAGGCTGACAGTGTATTGTATACTATATAAGGGGAATGTACAGTGTATAGTACACTGTGCCAGTCATGACATCACCCTACGTCAGGGGCATCGTGACAATTAAATTCTGTAGAAAATTTGAAAACGAAAAGGGATATAAACTAAATATCATTAGAAGTGATAGAGGAGGAGAATTTGTTAATAAAAATCTCGAAGAATTTTATAATAATCAAGGTTACACTCATCAATTCTCAGCCCCTAAGACACCATAACGAAATGGTGTAGTTGAAAGAAAGAATAAGACTCTACAAGAAATGGTTAGAACAATGCTCGGTGAGTATAACACAACAAACTATTTTTGGCGGAAGCTATTAACGCAACATGTCATATAATAAATAAAACAATGATTAGGAAA
The DNA here is from genome assembly GCA_035771175.1 of Paratinospora sagittata. Lineage (NCBI taxonomy): Eukaryota > Viridiplantae > Streptophyta > Magnoliopsida > Ranunculales > Menispermaceae > Paratinospora > Paratinospora sagittata. Next base: position 15,365,257 of record CM069606.1, on the reverse strand, counting down.
ACTACGAACAAAACTCCATATGAATTATGGAAGGGAAGAACACCCAACATAAGTTATTTTAGAGTATTTGGATGTAAGTTCTTCATTTTGAATGACAAGGATAATCTTGACAAGTTCGAACCTAAATATGATATGAGAATATTTCTAGGATATTCTTCTCATAGTAGAACATATAGAGTGTTTAACAAATCTACTAAAATTATAGAAGAATCAGTTCATGTCAACTTTGATGAATGTGAAGCCAAAAGGAATCTTGGAACTGAAATTAAACAAATGAATCTCGATGATGATGATGATCCCAAGATAGTTCAAAACTTAGAAATTGATAATGAAATGCCCTTAGAAGTTTCAAAAAACTCTAGAATACTTCTAAGTCACCCCAAAGATCAAATATTAGGTGACCTATCAAAAGGAGTATCCACCAGATCTTCAATTCATAAAGATCAAAAGCTTGTTGCTTTTGTATCACAAATTGAACCAACAAAGGTGGAAGATGCGTTGAAACATGAGAATTGGATTCTTGCTATGCAAGAAGAACTAGGACACATTGTCAGGAACAAAGTTTGGGAATTGGTTCCTAGATCATCTCATCAATCAATCATTGAAACAAAATGGGTATTGAGGAACAAAAAGAATGAACAAGGAATCATAGTCCGAAACAAAACAAGATTGGTTGCACAAGGGTGCGATCAAGAAGAAGGCATAAACTTCAAAAAAGCCTTTGTTCCAGTAGCAAGAATAGAGGTAATCAGAATATTACTTGCTTATGCTTGTTACAAAATCTTTTCGTTATACCAAATAGATGTAAAGAGTGCATTTTTAAATGGTTACATCAATGAAGAGGTATACGTGGAACAACCTCCAGGTTTTGAGGATGCTCAAAACCCGAAACATGTGTTCAAACTCCACAAAGCTTTGTGTGGACTCAGACAAGCTCCTAAAGCTTGGTATGATAAACTCAGTTCATTTCTTTTAGATCACCATTTTCAAAAAGGAAAAGTTGATCCAACTTTGTTTATCAAACACCAGAATGATGATATGCTTATTAATCAAATATATGTGGATGATATCATATTTAGTACATCAAACAAAGATTTGTGCAAAGAGTTTTCTAAGCTAATGCAAGAAGAATTTGAAATGAGTATGATGGGAGAATTTACATACTTTCTTGGTTTGCAAATCAAACAAATTTCTGATGGAACTTTTATAAGCCAATCAAAGTATGCTAAGGAAATGGTTAAAAAGTTTCTAATGAACTATTTGAAATCTATAAACTCTCCTTGCAGTTCAACAATTAAGTTAAATAAGGGTGATAAAGGAAAACCTATAGATCCAAAGCTATATAGAAGTATGATTGAAAGTTTACTTTATCTCACAACAAGCAGACCTGATGTCATCAATGTTTGTTTATGTGCAAGATTTCAGTCCAATCCAAAAGAATCTCATAGTGTGTCAAACGACTCTTTAGATACATAAATGGCACAATTGATCTTGGAATTTGGTATTCCAAAAGTAAATCATTTGAACTAAAAAGCTATGTAGACTCTAACTATGATGGGAGTCTTACTGATATAAAAAGTACCTTTGGATTATGTCATTTCCTAGGAAATTCTTAAAATCTCTAGTTTTGCAAAAAACAACATTCAGTTGCATTATCCACAGCTAAGGCTGAATATGTTGCAGTTGGTAGTTGTTGTTCTCAAGTTTTATACATGAAACAACAACTTCAAGACTACCAAATCCATGTTGGTTGCATTGAATTATTGAGTGATAATGCAAGTGCTATCAATATATCAAAAAATCCAGTTTTGCACTTCCAAACTAAACATATTCAAATTCGACATCATTTTTTAAGGGATCATGTGTCACACCCCTTCAGGACGCGCCTAAACCGGCCGAACACTCATGGACGGGGCGCGAATACATTATAACAATAACTGAGTGCGCGGAAACACGATTAAGTACAAATCTGATTTCATTAATTTCAGAATATATTTGTACATGAAATAGTTAAGGGAACATTATCCCAAAAATCCCCAATGAATAATACAAAGGGTACAAAATGTGGGCCCAAAAACCTGCACTCAGTCCACCCTAATCTCCTGTGAAAAATTGGATAACAACAGGGTGAGCTACACGCTCATTGGGTAAAATAGTTCATGAATATAACAATTAATAAAGCAAACTTCATAATCAAATATCTTAAATACACATCAAAGCATCATAATCAATCCAATATGTATGTATGCATGACACAGTCTCGTATTGGTTTGATGACTGTACATCACCTGAGTTCACGTACAGATGTCCCTCCCCAGGAGTAGTCGGGTTCTCATTGTACGTCACTTCTCAAGATTGGCGCTCTAAATTCACGTACAGATGTCCCTCCCCAGGAGTAGCCAGGTTCTCATTGTATGTCCCTCTCCAGAAAAATATAATGAATAGCGAGCATCGCTTCTAACTATTCTATGAATCATAAACCACATACGTCCCTAGGTGGTATGAGACCAACACATGTCAAGTTGGTGCATGAGACTAACACATGTCAAGTTGGTGCATGAAAATGGACAAGTGTTCCATGCCCCATTTCTCTTCTCCAATACATGTAAAGTTGGTGCATGAAAATGGACAAGTGTCCCATGCCCCATTTCTCCTCTCCAACACATGTCAAGGTTGGTGCATGAGAGTGGACAAGTGTCCCATGCCCTACTTCTCTTCCCCAAGGAAGTCTTAGAGGGTGAGATGAGTAGAGAGAAAGGAAAAAAGAAGAGAAAGGAAAGAAGAAGAGAAAGAAAGAGGGAGTTGCTTTGAGGAAAATCTCTGCAACGTTTTCATCAAAGAGCTGGATCTTGAGGTTATGTGGTCCGATTGAGCTCAAAATTTGTCAGCAAGTTTGTAGCGTATGGTTATTCATTCTGATCGGTGGAGATCTTGATTAGAGTTTTTTTCTAAGAGATATAACCTCTCAAACAAAGCTGGTCGGAAAGTCTGGATTTCTCGCGCAGTTTCGATCAAACTGAAAAATATCCTAAATCTACCGTTGGATGGATATGATATTTGGGTATGTGGTGTAAAATCGATCTTTCTGCATTATGACGGTGGAGATGTTTATGTCTTAAGTATGTTGTGTGATATAGTCATCTGAGTTTGAGTATTTGCTGCAGGAAAGGAGAAATTATCTGATTAGAGACTTGTTCATCAAAGTGATTTATCTTTTCGGTCCACCGTTGGATTGAGCTGATTTTTGGACAGAAGGTTTGTTTCTTCATATACTTCAATCTGTACGGTTGATTTTGTACCCACATTGTAGTATGGGTGAGTTGAGACTTGTTAGATAGACCATGTGGGCACATGAAGGTTTTTTGTACCCATAGTTTTGGACTTTATGTGTATGTCAATCTTGATGGACTGTAGGGATTATGACAGTTTTATTTATGGTTCATTTTTATGGAGTATCTCTTGTCTTGGATGATTAATACGGTTGGTAGTTTTGTTTAGTACCTTTTTATATTATGTCGTTGTTTGGGATAAGGCTCGTAGGGTCTCAACCACCTCACGGAGGTTGAGAAGTGGTTGGAGATGCCTATGCCGGGCGTCCGGCCCCGGCATTCCGCACATCATTCCTTGCGGGTTGGTGGTCCGGGGTGCTGGGTCGCCACACGAGGTCTACTTAAATACCAATCGTCTAGAGCAGCACGCTGCCTCCCGTTCACTATTTAAAGTTACTGAGGACAAGACTGAGTCTGGTTGAGCCAGATTGACCACTAATCTGGCATAACAACAGTGTAATACATGAACTCCAATTCTACAGGCATAAGTATGACAATATGAATATTATACGCAATAATGCAGTGTAAATGAATAGTAGACATAATGATAAATTAATGTATACTTTAATAAAAGTTATAAGACACGCAAACCTATATTTCATTCCCCACCTTCAGATAAAAACTCCTTTGGAGATTGGCGTCTTCCCCCGGGCAGAACTGCGTTGCACCGGGCAGAACTGCGTTGCACCGCACAGAGAGTCTCAAAAGAGAAGACAAAAACTCAAAATGAGTGAAAAAGAGAAGGAAAATCACAAGGAGGAGTGATTTTGGTGTGAGAAATGAGGAGGGGAAGGGGGAGGGGTTGTTTATATAGAAAATTTGGCGCCTGAATGTTCGGGCATATGCCCGAACACACATTTTTTTTTTTTTGGGTGCAAACCTTGGGTATTACATCATGTGCAAAATGATGATGTGAAGCTTTTTCACATTGGAACCAAATATCAACTGGCAGATACTTTCACTAAAGCTTTATCCAAAGACCAATTTATCTTTATCAGAAGTGTAACACCTCGTACATTTGAGTCAAACATATACGTTGACTTATATGTATTTATATGCATATACGTACATATATGGCCTTAAGAATGATGACATTACATGTACAATAGGGTCATTGGTACTCTAAAATGTTAACCATGTCATTGAATGCCCAATTCTTAGTAAAATTTCAAATTAAGAACGCAAGAAGCGTGCTCCCAAGGGAGAGAAGCGCGCTTCTGTGTCAAAACCAAGAAGTGATACCTCCAATTGGCTTAATTGAGACACTTGAATAAATCACAAACCCTGCATATACATAGGCTCATTCATCATTAAAATCAGTCCAAATGCATGACATTCAACCATGAATAATCTCAATTCAATAGCCAATTTAAGACTCTAAAATGGTTGCACCAATGAGCTAACCCATATAGCTCAATCAACCCAGTTTACATCTAATTAAATCACATTCAACCCAAAAGAATTCATAAGGTTGATTCTCATGATCCAACCATCATAATACAATGCATTCAATCATAATTAGGGTCAATTAGACTAATCTGCATGTCAATTTCATCAGTTGACTTAGTTTAGGTCAAAATCCTCAAATTTGGGCAAATTTCCAAATTCATGACTTGGGCCAAATTTGCACTACACCTAAGTTTTTCAACATTCAAAATCAGTAAACTGAATCATCAATCATCCACATTTACCCATTTAATCAACATAGATGACATGCAACTTCAATGGAAAACCTTAAGTCCATAACCTAGGTTTAAGTCAAATACACACAACCCTACCAATTTCTTGCTACCATTAATGGGTTCCCAACACCCTCTAATCACACGTATCTAACATGTGTTCTTCCACCACCCCCTTCAAATCCGAGATTCAAGTGTGGAAAACACTCATTGGGTGTAGCTTTAGGCCAATGAAGGCCATTAACACCCTTTACAAGTTTAAAGGAACACAAACAAGCAAACCCTAGTTGTAGAACCCTTCAAATCCATGGTTCATACCATTACCTAGGTCAAAAGAAAGCTTGAATGCATAAGCTAAAGAGATTTTAAGAAGAAAATAAGGAAGACATGCAAACCTTGGGGGATTCTTGAGCAAGAATGCCCAAAACCCTAGCTTTTCTCCTTCTTTTCTCTTCTCCACCTCTTTTTCCTCTTCTCCAACTCTTTTGCCCCTTTTTAAAGTGTAAAAATGAGCAAAATGTCATCCAATGGGTTTTATAGAAGTTAAGTTTTGAGTTGGGCCCACACTTAAATAAAACACACTTAAATAAAAAATAGTTTCCCTGCTACAATTACTTGCACTTAGATAATCAATTTATTGCAAACGACTCCCTAATTTAACATCTTAATCTTTCAACATTTTTATGAGTCAGTTACCAACCTTTTGGTAAAATTTCAGTTCAATCCAACGGTGGGCATGTGAGATCCGACTGTTTGATCAAAATTGCGCAAGAAAATTCACAAATCTGAGCAACAGTGTTTGAAATCTTATACCTCCTAGTAGAATACTCCGATCACGATATTCACTGTCCATAATGAAGATCTATCAGAAAAGAATAATCTGTCAAAATGTCAGCTCAATTGGACCACAGATCTAGGAGATCAAATATTGACGTAATCGGTGACAAAAATTTCTTCCTCCATGGAGCGAGCTCCACTAATCCAAAACGCTGTTTTTGACATGTTTCTACGCCGAACAGGTCTTCAATCATTTTAAAACTTTACGCACACATTAAACAACTTAAAAGCATGCAAAGACACTTGAACTAACACACATCAAACATCAAATATGTATATTCACACGTACATACGTGAAAATAACCGGACACGCCTAAACCGACGGAACACTCATGGACGGGGCACAAATGCATTATAATAATAACCGAGTGTGCAGGAACACAATTATGTACAAGTTTGATTTCATTAATTTCAGAATATAGTTTTGTACGTGAAATAGTAAAGGGAACATCCTCCCAAAATCCCCAATGAATAAACAAAGGGTTACAAAATGTGGGCCCAAAAACCTCCACCCAGTCCACCCTAATCTCTTGAGAAAAATTGGATAACAACTGGGTGAGCTACTAGCCTAGTGGGTAAAATAGTTCGTGAATATAACAATTAATAAAGGAAACTTCATAATCAAATATCACATAAACACAACAAGCATCATAATCAATACAACATGTATGTATGCATGACACCGTCTCGTAATGGTTCCGTGATTGTACGTCGCTTGAGTTCACGTACAGATGTCCATCCCCAGGTGTAGCTGGGTTCTCATTGTACGTCCCTCCTCGGGAGTGACGCCCTGCATTCACGTACAGATGTCCATCCCCAGGTAAACCCAGGTTCTCATTGTACGTCCCTCTCCAAAGAAATATCAATAATAGTAAGCATTACTTCTAACTATTTTGTGGATCATAAACCACTTACGTACCTATGTGGTGTTTATGTATGATGCCAATGCATGAGAAGGTCCGGTCTTTACTAATATTAGATAGGATTTGACAACGTCTGGTGATTCTTATCAGATCAGTATCACCACGTGTAAAGTTAGGATGTTCAGTATCATTTGTACAAGCTGATAGCTTTCAAATAAAACCAACCAGATCAGTCTCCAGTTTGAGAGGTGAGACACGAGGTCTACTTAAGTACCAATCGTCTAGAGCAGTACGTTCCCTCCTGTTCATTATTTAAAGTTACTGAGGATAAGACAATGTCTGGTTAAGTCAGATTGACCACTAATCCGGCATAGTAACAGTGTAATACATGAACTCCAAATATACAAGCATAAGTATGACAAGCATGAACATTATACGCAATAATGCAGTGTAAATGAATAGTACACATAATGATAAATGAATGTTAACTTTAATACAAGTTATAAGAAACACAAACCTATGTTTCGTTCTCCACCTTCAGATAAAAACTCCTTCTAGAACTGGTGCCTTGTTCCGAGTAGAACCGCATTGCACCGCGAAGAGAGTCTCAAAGAGAGAAGAGAAAAACTCAAAGAGAGTGAGAGAGAGAGAAATCAACAAGTGATTTGGTGTGAAAAATAAGGGGGGGGGAGGGTTTCTTTTATAGAAAATAAAGTGTCCGAACCTCCGGGCGGGCTGTTCGAAGTTCAACATTTTTTTTTTGTGTGTAATCCTAGGGTATTACATATAATCAAAGAAAAATGCTACATGCAAGATTTTAGACAATCTAATTTGGTGTTTATGAGAGCTTAAGTTGTTTAATAATTGGATTGATTAATTTATTTACAATATTATGTTCAATTGGTAGTAATTTTGATTTAATTAAATTATTTTTTTAAAATTGCTTTTAATTTATATTTAAGCTTAATGATGCATTACTGACAATAATAATTAAGATTTATTTATAAAAAGATTACATGCTATCAAATATTCCTTAGCCATGTGTCAAAATATAGTTTAGGTAGCGTTTGATAACTCTACTTAACTTCTACTTTTACTTCAAAACTAACCTCTAATTGTAGTAGAGGTTTAAGCTCTACTAAAATAAGCAAAGTTTTTTGGTTAATTCTTGTAGAGGTTATACCTCTACTTTAATTAGAGGTTGAAAAAATTAAAAAATTATGTAAAAAATAATATTTTTTATAACCTTCTACTTTTTTTAGAGGTTGCAAATAGAGTTAACAAACACCACCTTAGTATAATTAATTCTTTAATGGTGTTAAACGATCATTCATTAATATATAATAAATATTAGCCATTGTGCAATGTCAATATCATATGTTGTCCTACTTTCTTTTTGCTTCAATAAACCAGTTAGTGTGTTGCATTATTTGTCTTCACAAATTTCTAGGGCATCCTGACCGACATAAAAATTTAGTCATCCTATTCATCATAGGACCATTAGATCCATGTTAAGCCTCGACAACACTCTGACAGAGTCTCTTCTATAAATGAGCCATCTATCACATTCTATAACCTGATAATCCATTCAACAATATTTCTACTATCCACAACTACTACAAATCCAATCAAATAACATCCATTAACATCCATCTATCATAAATTCATATCATGTGTGGGGTGTTATATACATTTATTTACATAACCAAAGTATCAAATTATACATATATTGTCACGACCCACTATCTGTGACGTCATGACCGACACAAAACCCCGAGTATATCTTTCCTCGATATACACGGTGTCCCGATAAACATTCTAACCACATACCACAATCCCAAAAACAACATCAAACACATTGAAATAAATAAGATCATCAATATAATACATACCCAAAATGACAACTAAAAAATTCCTCAAAGTCCATAATGTTCAAAAGTACAAAATTATACCTAACCACAAATACAAACCCATCTAAATGTTAAGTATAAACATTAAGTGTTATTTGGTACAATTTATCAAAATACAAATAAACGTACTAACACCTACATCACAAAGGTACGAAAAACGCTCTGCAGCTAAGCTTTCCCTTTCCCCTTCCTATATGATCCTGAAAAGATAGGGATGAAGAGTGAGCTACAACAAGCTCAGTGAATGTCCTCTACAAGTGGCAACATATATATGCATTTAAATAAAATATTTCAAGATCATTAAAAACAGTTTAAATAGCATGGTGATACACAAGATTACACACATGCCAAAAATAATGCATCATGTCATAACCAAGACAATGCATATCATTTTATAAACATGCACATGCAATCCTAGACACCTCCTGAGTAAGTGTCAATCCAAATGCCGGAGTGCGCGACACCCCTTGGCCGATCGACCTCTTACCCGTAATCTAATAGGATTTTTGGGGTCGTGTAGCTAATAAGATCACCCTACCGAGACATAAACTATGTCTAGGCGATCTTATCTACACATGCCATAAAACCCTCTGCAAGGTCCACAACTAGGGATCACCATCCAGCCTCAATGGAATTCCCTAAAAGAGAATCTCATACTAGGAGATCCAACCCACATTGTTTTCCCAACTGATTATGCTCAAATACATTTCATGAACCATTAAATCGTGCATACTACATTAGATAAGAATTTAAAGACTCATTTATACTACAATGCCACATATAGAAATCACAAGTAAAGAAACACTCACAACTTGATTGGCTAGACTTAGCCAATCCAATTCCAACCACAAGAAAGCACTAGAATGCCACAATCACCCTAGTGCACCTCAATCCCCAATTGGCTTATTTGGGTTACTTAGATCATTCACAAATCCCTGCAAACGACATGGTTTACACAATACTGAAAATCAGTCCAAAGTGTGTCAAACAACCATGCTAAAACCCAACTACATAGCCAATTAAGATTCTAAAATGGTCATACCCATGAGCTAATCCCATATTGCTCATTTCAACCATTTAATACTAAATTAAATCACATTTAACCCAATTGAATGCAATAAGTTGATCCAACCACTGTAATACAAGGCATTCAATCATAAATAGGCTTAATTAGACTATTTGCCAAGTCAATTTCATAAACTGACCAAGTCTAGGTCAAAATCCCCAAATTCATTGAAACTTCCCAAATCACATGGCCTAGGCCAAAATCACACTAAGTCATCATGTTCAGCCATGCAAAATACTGATTTAGCATCATGGGTTCATCAACAATGCCCACTAGGTCAACATAGTTGACATGTAAGGCTTGTTCTCAACCCTAGGTCAATGAACCAAGTAAGGGCCATTTGTACTAAACCCAATGATTTCACCATGAAAATCTCTAACAAAATACATGGATCAGTTTCTAGTGTCCATAAGCCTAATATAGATGACATGCAAGCCATTTGGAAAAGTCTAAGGCCATGAACCAAGTGTAGGTCCATTTACAAAGGGTTCCACCAAATTCAAGTGAGAAATTGGGGAAAATGGTATCAATGGCCTCCATTCAACACTAAGGTTCATAAAAACATACATGCAAAGGAACCCTAGGTCTGGAACACCCTCAACTGAAAACCCATGGCATTGCTTAGGTCAAAATGCAGCTCACTTGCTTAAACTAAAGAGATTAAAGGAAGAAAACCAGGAAAATATGCAAACCTTAGGGATTTTTGAGCAAACATCACCAAAACCCTAGCTTCCCTCTCCTTTTCTCTTCTCCAGCTCTTTTACCTATTTTCTAAGTGAAAATGAGCAAATGAGCCAAAAAATTAGGTGCTAGTTGCTTAAATAGACAAGTTTGGGCCCACATAAAAAATTGTCAAAAAATAGATTTTCGTACTGCACTTAGATAATAAATTTCTTGCAAAAGACTCACCAAATTAACATCTTAACCGGTAAAAATTTTAATGAGTCAGTTACAAATCATCTGAAAATATTTCAGTTCAATCCAACGGTGGGACTGTGTGATCCAACCGTATGATCAAAACTGTGCAAGAAAATCTACAAATCCCAAAAACAGTGTTTGGAGTCTTATATCTCACAATAGGCTACTCCGATCGAGATCATCACCGTTCACAATGAAAATCTATCAGAGAAAATATTCTGACAAAATGTCAGCTCAATTGGACCACGGATCTAGGAGATCAAGTCATTGATGTAATCGGTGACAGAAATTTCTTCCTCCATGGAGCGAGCTCCACTAATCCAAAACACCTTTTTCGACATGTTTCGACGTCGAACGGGTCTCGAATGGTTCTGAAACTTCACGTGCACTCTAAACGACATAAAAGCATGCAAAGACACTCGAGCATCAAATACGTATATGTATACGTATACGGGTCAAAATGACGTCATCCTAAGGTACGGGCGTTACATATACATCCGTAATTATCCACCTACATACAAAAAAAGTCTTTTGGCAAGGAACTAATCTCTCACTTTAGTGCTATTCCCTTGCCATTTTCAATAGCTGAAGGACCTAGAAAATGGGAATAGGGTGAGCCAACAAAGCCCAGTTAATAGAATCCATATATACCATCATCTATACATCTACATCATCATGTATGCATGAGCATGTTATGGCAACCAATATGCAGTTATGTACATATCATAACAACATTCAGTATACAATGCAAATCAATTTCTTATGCAACACACACCATTCAACCTTATTCAAGTATGTGACAAACTTTTCCAAGACATATATAGATGCATATAGTCAATAGGTACTAGTTTTACAGCCTAAAGTCACATTCCAACCTTACTTGAATAATTCAGTCAGGAGTACTCATGGACCTATTCTTGTATCATCCAGTACTTACCAACTAGTATTCTCAAGAGAAAATGTAAACTGTACTTGATTCCGAGGAAACATCCTCCTTGTAAAACCTAATTAGCTTTCCTTGTAAATTAATACTAGAATGTAAATTGAATAGATTTCTACATAGTCCTTTAAATCTAACTAGGATCACTAGACCCGATTAATCTTGTAGGGAGTAAATCCAACTTACTTGGTTATATCTAAAAGTCTAGCTCCAATAGACTCATTGAGCCATGCAAAAGATCTTTGCATTTTTCTCATGCCAAAAGCAATCATACACATGAACAAACATTCACATATAAAATAATATGATGATATAAATGAAAACATAATGAAATTCTACTCACAGAAATTGCCAGAAATAATTTTCCACACAATCAACTCACTCCACCTCCTCTACTAGAGCCTGCATACACCATTTTATTCATATCAATACAATTACCCAATTCCCTGCATACACCATTTTATTCATATCAATATATCAATACAATTACCCAATTCCCTGCATACACCATTTTATTCATATCAATACAATTACCCAATTCCCTTTTCATTCTCATACAATTTCTTAGCATTTTTGTTATTTTCACAATTGGAAATCCACCAATTCCATTCCTAAACTCAATTTCAATTCATGTAATCTTCGAAATAATAGGAATTAACACTTTAAAGTCATCGTCGTCAATTCCTAACTTCATTTCCATAGGTTTCCAGTTGCTTTTACACTTTCAATTAGGTTACCTACCTATGTAACCATCAATCTGAAATGTAAACCCTAACAAAACATTGATTTAGCATGAATTGGGCAATAAATTAAACACCACTTCTACCATTTCTAACCCATTCCAGTCAAGGACGCCAATACCCTAGGTTAGGAAACACCTAAATCATCATCTATTGCAAAAATTACACCGAGGAAAAGGTCTCTTACGGCCCAACTAACAATTTTACAGAGAAAAATTGAGGAAAACCACTTACTTGACTTTGATTTGGCATAGGTTTTCTCCATAAACCTTTTCTCCCTCTTTTCTCCTTCATTCTCAACTGAAATGAACAAAGAAATCGTGTTTCAGGCTTTTATTTTGCGTACACCGCCTCACCGTCATTTAATATAAAAAAATAAATTTTATCGTAAGGAGCCGCTTCTCCCAGTCAGGAACGCGCTCCTCCTTACACTAAAGCATTTTTGGCTCTCTGTCTTAGGGAAGCGCACTCCTCCTCTATTAGGAGCGAGCTCTTAGGCTCAATTTTACAATTTCACCTGGCTTTTTTCACTCATTTCTTCCCCGATTGGTTTCCCAATCAATCCTATACTAAACACAAACAATCTACATGCCAAAAACATACAACACCCATCTATGAGTCACAATTTCTAAAAAATTTGGGGTCTCATTTTATGAAATTAAGGATCATTACATTATTGAGGGATTATCTTCATTCCGATTCTAGAGGTACCTTCTAAAATTTGTTTTCTTCATCGATAATTTTGGTTCCATTCAACTAAATTGCAAACAATTCTTTTAGTTGGGAACTGTTGACTACTGTTTCGTTTGATGTCTTAAGGTCTATATTGATTTTATTTTAGGAATTGTTTAGTCTGTAAGTTGGGTTAGTAATTTCTAAAAGGTATTTTCATGTTCGAAATTTACAGTGTTTACCCTAGAAATTTACAGTGAGAATTGAAGCTTTAGTCCTCGAACCAACCAGTTGTATAATTTTAAGTTCCTCCCAAATTAATCATCCGTTATTTCTAATACAATTTATCTTTTTTAATGTACAAAAAAATTTAATCAAATGCAACGTATGTGCCGGTTGATTTGTGTATATAATAAAAATACTTGGGCATTTTCCACATTGAAGCCTATTTATGAATAATCCCGATAATGCCCTTTCTTCACCTATATGAGATTTTGTTTTTCCAGTCATGTCTATCTTTTTAAGAAGGATAAATTAGTAACTTCAATGTTTTTATAATTTAAAAAGAACCCACCTTTTCCAAATTCACGCCATTTCTTTTCAACTGTTACAACTTTTCTCACACAATGTGAGCAGTTGCAATAACAATTTTTCCAAGTTTTGCAGTTGCTGTAGAAACCACTGACCAACTCGCGTCACGCAACCAACTCATGCCACCATATTCTAGCAGTTACAACCAAGCCCCTTTTATTTTATCTACAACCCTATCAATATCATATATTAATTCCCTCCAAGAATTTATTTATTTAGAAGAAATAACCCAAAGCCTCCTACCCGGTTCGGAGCCTAGCCCGCCTTAACCGGCTGTGGAGTGTCAGTCTCTTACAATACTACTAATCCCTACACTAACCCGACGCCAACAAGAATTTATCTAGTTTGATTAGGTTGAAATTACCAAAATTTCTTCGTACATATTCGTATATAAATTAGAACGAGCGACCTTTATGCCACAAAAGTAAAACGGCCCCACCTTGAACCATTGAGCCAACGGCCCATTGCCCCTTTGAGAATTTTCTGTACTTCTTAGTATTGCCATGAAAAAACGATGTCCATGGAGTCATCTGTAAAGCTAAAGAAATTTGTAGTTGCTAGGTATATATATATGTCAATCTTATTACTTTTTTGTTTATAAAATTTTCTTATCATGAATAATGTTTGGAACAATTATAACAGGTATTCTATAAATTTCGTTATCTTATTATTGAAAGGGACAAATTCGGATGTTAAACCTCGGCAATCAATTTGGTTGCGTTAGTCGCGTTCCTTTGGTACAGAGAACTCCCGCAGTAAAATCTAAAATGCTACTTTTTTTTTTTCCATACTTCAAATGCTTCATTTGCCTAAATTGAATATATAGAATGCCTCTCATTTTCTCATACTTGAATATAAGTTGAAGAGTCTCAATAATCCTAATTGATGTATCACGTGGTTTAACAAATACATCTTAAAATTTTTTTTTTTCTTTAATCATGTGCAACGCAGACCATCAATTTGTTTAATTTTTTTTTTGTTTTGTTTAATTAATTAAAATTTTTTATTTGTTGTATTTCTTTTATTCATTTTAATTAATACAAATATTTTTTCTTATTGGTCACGTATAAGTGTACATTGATTAGCATATATATATATATATAATTTATGCAATGTTCAACTGGTATTAACTTTGATTAGTATATATATATATATATATATATATATATATATATATATATAATTTGTGTCTAGTCCAATTCACATAGATAAAGTAATTTTTTATTTTTATTTTTTTTTTGGATCTAATTCATACCTTTACGTTGTGTTCCTTTCGCTGTTACCTTTATTAGCACCTTACAACTGGGTAGCATATATATGCGTTTGCACATTAAATGGGAGTTTGTATTACACCTTTTTTTTTCTTTTGAGGGGCATGTCATTATTAGATTATTGAAAGGTTTTGACCCATTAATCTTGTCATTTGTTTGACAATTTTTGAACTGACTATTTTTTTTTTATAATATGAACTGACTATTATTATGTAATTTCTGTTGATGAGTTCCTTGTTAATAATATTGTTCTTTTAGGTCAAAAAAAAAAAAAACAAAAAAAAAAAAACTGACTATTATTATAGATTGATATATATATATATATATATATATATGCATATTCTTCAAGTTAGTCAAAAATGTCATGATGCTTCTGAATACAAACTCTTAAAAGTTAGTCCAAATGACATGATGGGACTTCACACGTCTAATTCCATATAGTTAACTTACCTCTTATAGCAATCAAACTATCAACAGCAGCCACGCACCGTTCAAAAATTAAAGTAACTATGTTATACGATTCTCTTTCTCTCTTCTTTTTTTTCCATTTGTTTCCTTATCCCATGTTTATGCTAATTTTAAAAAGTCCATGCCGTCCTTATACAAGATTAATTTCATAACTTATTTTTTTATTTTTTTATTTATTTTTGAGACCTTGGCGTCTGAGCCAGGTGGCGAGCATCCAACTAATCTTTGCAAATCTTTAGCCTGCAAAGGGATACTCCTGAAACCTTAAAATTTTTTTTTGTTCGAACTCGTATATATTTTAAAGGAAGAACAAGTGAGATAGAGCTCGAACTCATAACCTCTCGATAACTTGCCCCTTAACCTAAGTGACCAACGCCTATGGTTTCAATGGTACAAAGTTAAAATATATTGACATATATAGACACTTTCATTACTATATAGTATATCTTCCTTTATTGTATGTCATGTAAAATATTTTTTTACCCCTTCACAAGTGATCCAAACTTTTTATATATAGCTCCAATGTTAGTTGACTAGCAATACCAAAGAATAGTTCAAATTTGAAAATGAATTGCTCAGGAGTTGCTAGTTGATTCCCTGGCAAAACAATGTCTCTTTAATTAATTAATTATATATATGATGATATTATTGGACCATGGATTTGGTGATACAACATTTACGAAGAACCATAAAAGAAATGGATGGTGCTATGAAGACTCGGTATACTCCTCCCACCAAGTCTCTTATATTATCTTGAACCATTCAGTACAAGCGACTCTAAAATGATCCGAGGGACCTAATTGTGAGAGTACACCGGCTGAATTTAAAAGCTGAGTCATCATTTTTCACAAGAAATTACAATTGCACTATATCCTCAAAATCCATTTATTTACTTTTTATGGTGTCCTACTCAAGAGAGACGACTCAATTCAATCTTCTCTTGCTATTTGGCCTTAGCCCTTTTTCTTCTTTTTTGAGGTCAATGGGTATCGAAGACTTACGTCTTTCCTAATTCTTCTGGAGCACGACTACAAACTGTTGGACCCATTTTTTGGTGTACCAAGTTGGATGCCACATCATCAATCACATTAGTCAGACTAGCCACCGAGTGATGACATTAGCTCAGCACACCCAGATACCAACCTCATATCGACAAATACTGACATGCCAGAATGGCAGTCGACCTGTCAGCAACAACATTGACGCCAGATCATACATCTGAGCAGGTACCATGGTACTGAGCAGGTATCAACTTGTCAATACAGTCATACAGACTCGTACACAACGATAAACCATCAGCTAGGCATATGGAGCTGAGTAACAAAGTTGTTATTCGACACGGATAAGGATCACATGAGATTCACTACAAAAAATTCGCGATTCTACACTAAAATCATGGCGACACGCAAGCTAGGTCGAAGATCCAGACTACTATAAATACCCCCCTGACCCTTTATTAATGGGGTAGGCAATTAATTACCAAATTAGTGTGATTAATACTCTACGAAGATTTGAATTGACTTAGGCATCGAAGGGTCTTTGACCAACACCACACCGATGTTCTTTACAATAGCTCATTCCTTCCCTTTCTTCCCCTTTCACTTCAGAAGACTCGGGCAACCAAGTCAACACCTAACCGGGTTCTAGCTCAGGGTGTTCCCTCCATCTCATCATCTACTGGTGTTGGTTAATTATTGCACAAACACTCAAAGATGTTGTTAGCCAACAAATGGTGGGAGAAATTTCGAACTCGAGACCTTCATGGTAAGTGCACTTGCACCCAACCACTGAACCAAGGCTTAGCCCATTCATTAATTCATTTGTAATAATTTCTTACATAAATAACCTTTATAATTGAACAACAGTTGTGAAACATGGTGGGTTGGTAACAGGGTCGGTCTTGACTATATGGAGGCCCGGATGAAGTACATAAAATGTGACCCTTTTATATATTAATAAACAAATATTTTTATAAACATCACGAATACATTACAAATATATATTTTTATAAATAAATAAATAATTTTATAAATAAACATTAATACAAACATATCCAATGTTGCAACCCCTTCCGTATAAGGTGACGTCACGACTGACACAAAATACCATATACAACGTACATAGACATATATGATACTCCATCATCCTCTCCTTTACAATCAACTTGTAAATTTCATCACATACAACATCTCATCTCTAGAAGTATAACACACCATACATATCATTTTTTCAGCCATTTGTCAACTTGTTTGTCTCAAAAACTCATAACATCATCTCTGTTCAACATAGATATATACAACTCTCATACATCAAATCATATCAAATGGATCATATTAGCACTTCTCATAACATCCATCACATGTCATAAATTATAAGTATCATTTCTAAGTGATATACATATACTATAAGGAGTTATATATATATATATATATATATATACATACATCAAAAGTACCAAAGTCTCATTCTTCTCAAACCATACATACATCAACACAAATGAAGAATAGCCAGCTACGCTTCCCAAGCCTTTCCTTTACCCTTGGAATCTTTTCCTGAAATGTTTGAGAAGAGAGAGTGAGCTACAACAAGCTCAGTAAATATTTCTAGCTATAACATTATATATGCATTAATATAAACATGCTTAATAATAACATAAGAACAATATATGCAACATTTAGCCAAATATCATACATGCTCACAAATAGCTTCTATGCATTCATTTTCCAAAACATGCAATAACCATTTCAAAATTCATAATTATCTCCCTCCTTTTAAGTAATAGAGCGAGATTAAACCCTCATTATGCACCGATAAGGTAGTCACTGAATCCTCTTACTACTCAATTCAATCAATCAATCAATCAATCCTGGGTTCTCATCCCTAGCTAAGAAAGTCCATTATTCATGAGTACTTCGGTAGTCACTCATGTGAGACTAGTTTCTAAAGTTTTTCCCAAGGAATGATTTTATGCATTTAACATGCTCTGGCAAGTCTAAAGCATGCTTCGTTTTCAGAAAACATTTCATGAATTTAAACAGTGCATAATATATATATATAGCTGCTTATCATTTAACCAAATTTTCATATATATAATTTCATATAGAATAACCAAAGTAAAGAAATACTCACAAAACACAGGTTTAAATCCACCTATTTCCTAGCGTCACCACCACTATCCAAATCCAATGCTAGTGTTTCCAACTTGTTATTTCCATTTCATACAAGCCAAAAATCAAATTCATATAATCATATTAATTTCCTATTCACATATTACTTTCTAGTTCATTTAACTCCTTTCCCAACTCAATACAAGTTTCAAACACGTGAGAATCCTTCAATTTAGTTTCTTTATATAGCCAATCTAAATATTCCTGAGGTGAAGAACAATGAAAATAGGCTTCCCAGCCACATTTTTACTAGTAGTCAATTTCATTCACTGGAATCCTATATTCGGTTACTAAAAATACCAATCCATATCCTAAAATTATTCCAGCAACACCAAAATGTCTATAATCAGTAATTTTATCTTTATACAGTCTCAAACCAGAATTTCACTGGGATTTAACATGGTTCTGGAGGTCTCCAATGTCCAATTACACTACCGGCAACATTATTGGTGCCAATATTACAATTGGACACAAACAAATCACATATTCGATGTTTCTACTACTAAGAGAACGGTAATTACTCTTTCTAGCTTGTTTCTAGTCCAAGTGGGTCAAAATCCCATTTTCAAAAATGTCGGAAACAACTCCTATAGAAAAATCTATACCGAGGGAAAGCTTATATACAACTTAAACATCAATTTCATGAAGAAATTGAACGAAAACCACTTAGTGGGAGGTCTATTTGTTGGAAAATTGGACGAAAACCACATACTGAGGGAAAGCTCACATATATGCATATATATATATACAATTATGATAAAAATACTGGGAACTTTTTACGGTGAAACCATTTTTGCCTTTTCTGTCAAAAATGCCTATCATCAATCTTCATTAAATATCTTTTTCTTATTTTTAACTAGTCCATAGGTACGTGTGTTGCACGTGAATAAAAATATGCATTAATTAAAATAATTTTATTGAATTATAAGTATTTTATCATTTATATATATATATACAATGATACGTATAAACTTTATTAAAATATTTATTTAGATTATATTTAAAATATTTATTTAGATTATATTTAAATATTTCTTCCATTCTTCACAAGGCAAGAATATTGTCATCTCCACATTAGGTGAAGTTGGACAAAGAGTTCAAGCTAATGGTTGAAATGGGCGAGACCTTATTGAGAATCTGACTCCTTACCACAGAGATTCTTGGCACCAAACTAAGGCCGAAAATCTGACTCCTTACCAGACATTTTAAGCAAAGCAATAGAAGAAAGTTTATACATATCATCACAAGGGTGAGAATTAAAGAGGAGTTATTGTTTTAATGTACTATACTTTTTTTTTTTCCTTCGTTATGGTTTTATCCTTTTCTAGCAAGGTTTTTAATGAGGTAGCCCTAAATAATATAAGACTCCATGAGAATTTTATTCTTTTTCCTTCATAACTAATTTTTTTTCCTCAAGGTTTTATCTAGTAAGGTTTTAACGAGACGTATTCTTACGTATGGAAGGTATTCAAAGGGGGAGTGTTATAAATGTATTGAATACCCATTCCATAACCTCCATTCCAAAGCTTGTAACCCCTATGTTTCAAATCTCATAACCTCCAAATTTATTGGTTTTATTTGATGACTATTCAATGTATTTAATATTTTGTATAAATGATCATTGTAACCCCTGTACTAAAATGTCTATATAAAAGGGTATTGTATCTCAATAAGATCATCAACACGAGCACAAGTTCTCTACAAGTTTTTTCTTTTCTCTTAAGATTCTCTAGCTTTAGTTTAGTTTAATATTAGTTTTTACTTTATTTTGTAATAATAAGATTTTTTTTTATTTGTTTTAATGCTTATCTTCTTCCCATGTTTTCTGCAACTGTAGAAAATGTGGGGGGTTGGTTTTGTTTCCAACAAAACCAAAAACTCTCAAAGAACACAATTGTGAAATAATTTTCTGATAATTTCATTCATTATAGTTCTACGATTTATAGAATACATAGAGGAAAATTTACAAGGAAAGAATAAATTGTTAGCCCAGGTAAGTCCAAGAGGGTTGTGAATTGGACTTAAAAGACAAATAAAAATTAATTCAATGGCAAATAGCGAAGTGAAAGTATATAGATGAACATAAGAAATTTATAGTGGTTCAGCTATATGCCTAAATCCACTACCTAACCTCAGTTAGAATTTTCTAAAGTCCACTGACTGATTCTCTTACAGGTGAGAACCAAACCGTTACAAATACTCTTTTTCAGATTCAAGGCAAACCTATCCTTTTACGGACTAAGGATAAACCTACAACTTCTCGACTTACAGGCTAGAAAACTACCTATACACTCACTTTCATAGGTATGAGTAAACCACTATCTTAATTCAAGAATAAACAGATTTTTCTGTAGTTGGAGTAACTACAGTTACAAAACTTGATACAATTACAAAGATACAAGATTACAGTTACAAAGATACAAGATTAAAAGCACAACTGTATTCTACGAACTTTCACTCAAATTCCTCCTTCAACAATGAATAATATGAGATTTAAACGTGTTGAAAAATTCGAGTAAAACATTTCAAAGATTTCTTTTCAATAGATTTTCATAAATGATAGAGTATAGGCACAATTAATTTTTTTTGAATAGAAAGTGATTTCAAAATTCTTTTGATTCTGAATAGCTTTTTCAAGATTCGACCAACTTTCAAAAGTTTAGACACAATGATTCTTTCTGTGTTTCACTGATTTGAAAATCATGTATTTATATACTTGTTAAAGTCATTGCACACTTAGATTTAAAATTTGAATTTGAACGTTTAGTCAAAACAACTCTAGTCTTTCACTAAAATGGTAATCTTGATTTATGAAAACATTCTGGTTTAATTCAGTATACATGAATGAGGAAAGTCTAGGTTAAAGTGATTCATGCATTTAAAATGTCAGCTAGCAGGTTTGTCAGATACTTTTTCAGGTTTTTGACAGTAGTGCTTGAGCGTCCTGATGCACACTGTATCAAAAACGTAAGTTTAGTTGACTTTGTTCTTTGAGCGCGCTGACAGTGCATTAGTGTCCTGAAGCTTAACATAACATATTACGCCCAGAAGGCAATGAGGGTGCTACTACACTAGTAGCGTCCTAACATGCTTGACATTTTTAACAACCCAGAAACATGTGAGCGTGTTAATGCATAGTCAGCGTCCTGATACATCATTAGGTTAGTTCTGTGAGGACGCTCTTACACGAGTAGCGTCTTGACATAACCTAACCATAAGCTTTCAGCAACTTGATGGAACACTAAGAAAACTAAGTTCTTTTGAGATTTAATACCTTGATAAAAACTCGATTAGAACACTTATATGTTAGCATCCTCACGTTCGATGAGGGTCCTGCCGGATACTAAATAACTGTCTTACTCATCGCAAAAGTAGCGTCCTACTATGCTATTAGCGTCCTCATAGACACTATACATTGATTTTTTTCAGTTAATTCAAGCTTTCGAATTTGATCTCAATTTGATATTTTGGATGAATAATCAATATTAATGATTTCAATTTCATAAATTACTCATCAAAACATTGTGATTACAACATTTATCAATCATGTGAACAAGATATTTTATCATTTTAAACTTAACATGAT
This sequence comes from Paratinospora sagittata, assembly GCA_035771175.1. Lineage (NCBI taxonomy): Eukaryota > Viridiplantae > Streptophyta > Magnoliopsida > Ranunculales > Menispermaceae > Paratinospora > Paratinospora sagittata. The sequence goes on along the minus strand of CM069606.1, from coordinate 15,343,220 downwards.
CATGAAATGTCTCATTTATCAAATTCAATAGTTACAAAAATGCAGACATAACAGTGATTAGTGAAATAAACTTCGATTCTCCTCATGGTACAGCAAAGTCTTCGACTTGTGCAATCTGCCTTTTGCTTAAGCAGTAGAAATATCTCTTGATATTGATTCTCCAAGCTGACTTCCTTCTTGGTATTTCAACATGAGTTCTTTCATCTTGAATCGATGTTCTTGCCATGCTTGCTGAGGATTCTTCGTTTTGCAAGATCATTTAAACTTCCTCATCACCAAGTTGACTCCCATTTCTACTTGGCAAATTAACAATTTCATCTTTTCTTTTAGAAGAAGTCTCCAATCCACTCAACATGTAATCAATTTTTCAAAAACTAATTTCAAGTGGATTTGAAAACTCATTCAAAAATTCCCTTTTGTAAATCCATTTTTCAGGAAAACTATTAAGAAAATATTGAACTAAAGTAGAATGAGGAATAATTTTTCCAAAACCTTCAAGTTCATTTGATATGCATTGAAATCTATGTAAACCATCATGAACTGTTTCTTTTTCAAGAAATCTAAAATGTGTAAGTGCATTTTCTAGTGTTTTAGCCTGGTTTCTAGTTTCCTTCCTTCTTTTCATGGTTCTTAATAGATCACAAAATTCTCCTAGAGACATTTCCCATGGATTAATTGTTTCAGCTATTGTACATAACTTTTCATTCCATTTTCTTGGAAGCTTATCACTGAAACATACTATTGTTATTCCTATAGGTATTTCCTTACCAAGTTGTTTCATTTTGTCCAAGATGAACCGATACCTATTGCAAGCTGTCTAAGGATTCTTCCTCATGGATTTCGAAGTTATCAAACAACCTATAATATTCCTTAAGTTTTTCATCTAGATTGGCTAACTTCGTTTCATAAAGTGACTTGAGAGTTTCTCAAATCTCTTTAGTTGTTTCTAAGTGACTAATCTTCTCTAAACTCTTCATTAGGTAGGTTGCATTATAAGGCATAGACAGCTCGAGAGTTTAAGTTGTGGTTGTGTCTTTCATTACTTGTCCAAAACCCTATAGGTTTGTTAGTTATGGTGTAGCCATTTACAACCATTTCCCATAAACTAATATTTTGGGACATGAGAAAAACCTTCATCATTTTCGTCCATTCTTCAAAGCATTCTCTTCTAAACAGGGGTGGTCTATCTAGGACTTGGCTTGTTTCAATGACTTGATTTCCAGACCTTGATGTCATTAATATCAAGAAAATTGTTAGAATTCCTTGATTTGCAACTCGCTCTGATACCACTTGTTGGCCCAGGTAAGTCCAAGAGGGGGGTGAATTGGACTTAAAAGACAAATAAAAATTAATTCAATTGCGAATAGTGAACTGAAAGTAAATAGATGAACATAAGCAATTTATAGTGGTTCAGCTATATGCCTATATCCACTACCAAACCTCCTCAATTAGGATTTTTTAAAGTCCACTGAATGATTCTCTTACGGGTGAGAACCAAACTGTTACAAATGCCTTTTTTTAGGTTCAACGCAAACCTATCCTTTTACAGGCTAAGGATAAACCTACAGCTTCCCGATTTACAGGCTAGAGAACTGTTGACCCAATTATCCTCATGTCCCTTATGAGAATATGTCCCTATTATGAAAGATTTTGATTATTACAAAACTACATTTTGTTCATGATATTACTGCACATATGGCATATCTAATCTTACTTGAAGGTATCAAAGATTCAATGATGCATGACGAACGTATTAAAAGACCTTCTTGAAGACCATGATCGTTTGAAGATGTTTATTTGTATGATTAGATTATGATAGGTTGTAAGACCTTCTATGCCATGTGATTTAGCAATATGCATGCCTGCATGTTTTAATCGATTGGTTGCATGTTTTTAATCCGGTTACTTTATGTTTTATCGTGTTTTAATCGAGAAATCAAAAACTGCTTTTATAAAGTCTTTCAGGACGCTAATGTTTTAGCAGCACTTTCCTAGACTTGATGAGTCAGGACCCTAATAAAATGTTAGGACGCTCAAGGTTGAGTTGAACTATTTAATAAGGACGCTTACTCGTTAGTAGTGACCTTTCTCTTATCAACCTTTGAGAATGTCAGGATGCTGACTTAGTTTCAACTCGCTGAAAGATCTTTTTATCTTTAAGGACGCTGATAAGTTATAAGTTGAATGAATTATCAAGACGCTACTTGTGTAGGAGCGCCCTCATCTTTGGAATCAACTTAAGTAACTTTCAGGACGCTCATGGTCCGTTAGCGCGCTTAAACATTCTTTTAAAACTGCTTTTAATAGTTTAGGACGCTTACTCTTGAGTAACGCCCTCATATGCTTTGCGTTTTAAAACCAAGCAGGACCCTTACTACGAAGTAGCGCCCTCATGCTTTAAGTCGTTTAATTGTCAAAGCAAGTCAGGACGCTTACTACTTACTAGCGCCCTCACTTCATTGTTTAGTATGACGCTGATGTTCTATGAGCGCCCTCAAAGGAACAAAACGACATAAAAGATATTTTTGTTGTTCTGACATTACTGCCATTTCTGTTAACCTTTTTTAGAAACGTACGAATACTTTTTAGAACTTTTCAGAATCTTACAACAACTTTTCAGAAATTTTTAAGAATGTTCTAAAACTTTGTCAGAACATTCTTCTTTCATGAAAGGATCAGATGATTCAGGAGCTATCGCTGTAATATGCATTAAGCTGAATCAATCCATTTCTGGAAAGAATGTTAACGTTATTTTTGAAATAACTTAGAGCGTCAAAATTACCAAGTCCATTGCGCCTCTGTTATTCTTATATATACGTGCTGCCTCAGAGCTGAAAAACTAACTAATGAAATACGAAACTGATATTCATTCAAAAAGTATTGACAGTTTTCATTTGTGCCAAAACACTTTTTGAAAGTTAGTCTTATTTCACTTGTGCTTAATCTTACGATCATTTGAAAGAAAAACTTCAAGTTTTCTGAGTTGATCGATCTTCTTCTTCATTATTTCAAAAACCCATTAACGACGACAAAAGGTATTTGAACCTGTTTTCAGCATAAACTTCATCATACATATTTCGTTGAATCTGTGGCAACAGAAGGTTCAATCCAAAGCGTTGTAAGTATCACTTTGATTCTGAGTAAAGGGAATCATATCTCATTCTGTAATCAGATTGTAGTGATGTGTAAGTTACTAAGTTAGAGTAAGTGTTGCTCAAAGTTGTAAGCGGTCTTCTTACACCAGTAAGTTGAGAATAGTTTCTCTCTCACTTGTAAGTAGAGAAACGATCCTCTCACACCCGTAAGCTGAGAAACGGTAGTTCTCACACCTGTAAGTTGAGAAAGTGTTTCGGTTTGATCTTCACCCGTAAGAAGATCCATAGTGGAGTTTGAACAAATCCTAACTGAGGAGGTTAGGTAGTGAATGTAGGCGCGGTCGAACCACTATAAATCTTGTTTGCATTGTCCCATTTACATTTACTATATCTCATTGCTATACTTTGTTTAATCTGCTTTCATTATTCTGCACAATTAAAATAAGGGTTAAAATCTGCTAAGTGTCCAATTCACCCCCTCCTCCCCCCCCCTTTTGGACACATCTGGGCCAACAAGAACTACCTAAGCTTCTCGATTTTCAGGCTAGAGAACTACCTAAACTTCTCGACTTTCAGGCTAGAGAACTACCTATGCTTCTCAACTTACAGGCTAGAGAACTACCTATACACTCACTTTCACGAGTACAAGTCAACCACTATCCTAATTCAAGAATAAACGAACTTTTTTGCAATTGGTATAACTACAGTTACAAAGCTTGATACAGTTACAAAGACACAAGATTAAAGCACAATTGTATCCTATGAACTTTCACTCAAATTCCTCCTTCAGTAATGAATAATATGAGATTTAAACGTGCTGAAAAATTCGAGTAAAACAGTTCAAAGATTTCTTTTCAACAGATTTTCAGAAATGATAAAGTATAAGCACAATGAAAATCTTTTGAATAGAAAGTGATTTCAAAATACTTTTGATACTGAATAGCTCTTTCAAGATTCGACTAACTTCAAAAGTTTTGACACAGAATCACGTATTTATAGACTTGTTGTTAAAGTCGTTGCACACTTAGATTTGAAATTTGAATTTGAACGTTTAGTCAAAACGACTCTAATCTTTCACTAAAATGGTAATCTTGATTTATGAAAACATTCTGATTTAATTCAGTATACATGAATGAGGAAAGTCTAGGTTAAAGTGATTCATGTATCTGAAATGTTAGCCAACATTTGTCAGATACTTTTTTAGGTTTTTGACAGTAGTGCTTGAGCGTCCTGATGGAACATGAGCGTTCTGATGCACACTGTATTAAAAATGTAAGTTCAGCTGACTTTGTTCTTTGAGTGCGCTGACAGTGTGCATCAACGTCCTGAAGCTCAACATAACATATTAAACCCAGAAGGCAATGAGGGCGCTAATACACTAGTAGCATCATGACATGGTTGACACTTTTAAAAACCCTGAAACATGTGAGCGTGCTAACGCGCAGTCAACGTCCTGAGACATCATCAGGTCAGTTCTGTGAGGGCGCTCCTACACGAGTAGCGTCCTGACATAACCTAACCATACACTTTCACTGTCTTGATGAGGCTATCAGCGTCTTGATGGAACATTGAGAAAACTGAGTTTTTTTGAGATTTAATACCTTGATAAAAACTTGATTAGAACATGATAAAACTTTGATAGAATTGAATCAATCTGATCATTGAAAAAATTCAACAAAACTAATCGAAAAATCCTTCAAAGATAAATCGATCGAAAAACCATTTTCTTGATGAGAAAAACATTTAAGATCATGCAAATGATAATCAAAGTTTGCTAAGGATTTTTGAGTAAAAGTTCTACATTCTAAATGCTTAATCCTCTTGAGACTTGATCTTGATTACTTTGTCTTTCATGATTTCAGTGCTAATTGATCTTGATCTTTTGATGTTGACTGAAACACCTAAACAAGATCATTAGATGAATAAGGCGAGTAGTTTGGAATCATGAAAATATTTTCATCATGGGGTTCCTTGAGATAACATAAATTATTACAAGGAAATAAAAAACTAATAATTACCTTATAATATTACAGAAAATAATGAATAGAATGAATAGGAAACATCCTCTAATTAAGAGAAAAATAAGGGCAATTACTAATTAAGAATATCTTTCCATATCAATCCCTTAATTCTAACACTCCCCCTCAAGTTGGAGCATGGATATCACACATGCCTAACTTGCCTAAAGAATCATCATAAGTCTTGCTGGTTACGGCTTTGGTAAGTATATCTGCTAATTGATCTTCAGACTTCACAAAAGGAAACACAATGATTTCAGCATCAAGTTTTTTTTTAATGAAGTGTCTATCAACTTCTACATGCTTCGTCCGATCATGTTGAACTAGATTGTGAGCAATCTCTATAGCTGAAATGTTATCACAGTACAACTTTATTACATCCTAAGAGTCAACACCCAAATCCTTTAACAAATTTCTCAATCGCACACTCCGAAAGCCATGCCTCTGTACTCAGCTTCTGCACTAGATCTTACTACTATTGGCTGTTTTTTACTTCTCCAAGTCACAAGATTTCTTTTTACAAAAGTAAAGTATCATGAAGTAGATTTTATGTCATCAGCTGAACCTGTCCAATCTGCATTGGTGTAACCTTTTACCTTTAGGTGATTTTTCTTGGTAAAAAGTAATCCATTAGCTGGAGCAGACTTCAAATACCTCAATATGCATTCTATGACATCCAAGTGCGATTTACAAGGATCATGCATAAACTGGCTTAATACACACATTGCATAAGCGATATCTAGTCTAGTGTGGGACAAATAAATCAATTTTTCCACAAGCTTCTGGTACCTTGCTTTATCAGTAGAAGTTGCATCCAAATAATGAAACAACTTATGATTTTGTTCAATAGAAGTATTAATAGGCTTACATCCAAGCATACCTGTTTCAGTTAACAAATCAAAAATATATTTCCTTTGTGATAAGAAAATGTCATTTTTTGATCGGGCTACTTCAATTCCAAGAAAGTACTTCAAGTCACTAAGCTGTTTCATTTCAAATTTTGAGGCTAAGTAACATTGTAAGCTTTCTATTTCATCTTGATCATCACTTGTCACCACCATATCATCAACCTAGATAATCAAGGCAGTAACTCTACCTTTTTGGTGCTTTAAAAACAAAGTGTGATCAGAATTACTTTGTTTATAGCCAAAGTTCTTCATAGACTTTGTAAATTTGCCAAACCAAGCTCTTGGAGATTGTTTTAACCTATACAATGCTTTCTTGAGTTTGCACACCATTGTAGTATTTGAGTTCTTTTCTATACTTGGATGAAGATCCATATACACTTCTTCGACAAGATCTCTGTGTAAGAAAGCATGCGTTACATCAAATTGAAGAAGTGGCTAATCTCGATTAACCACCAAAGACAAGAGTACTCTTACGGTATTAAGCTTGACAACTTGTGCAAAAGTGTCTTGATAGTCAATCCCATAAGACTGTGTATACCCTTTTGCAACTAACCGGGCTTTGTACCTCTCAATGGTCTCATTTGCTTTATGCTTAATTGCAAACACCCATCTACATCCCACAGTCTTCTTTCCCTCTGGTAGAGGCGCAAGCTCCCAAGTAGCATTTTTTTCAAGTGTTGTCATTTCTCCTGTCATGGCTTGGGTCCATCTGGCATCTACTAAAGCTTCTTGCATTGTACTAGGAATAGAGACAGACGATAATTGCAGCACATAAGATGCATATGACTTGGACAACCTTTGGGAAGACACATAATCACAAATGGGGTATCTAGTTTCAGCTTTAAGATCTGGTTCATATTTAATTGGTGGTTTACCACAGTTAGAACGAGGTGGAAGATGATTTTGGAAAATTGAGATTCAACATTAACATCATCAATAATTGTAGAGTTAGGATCAATGGATACCTCTAATGGAGTCTCAAGAGAAGATTGGTTTGGTGGTTGTATTAGATTGTTAGGAGACGTACTATCATGAAGAGAGTTAACTTTAGCATTTGGAGACGTCAGTTCAGCAATATGAGACTTTTCCCTTTCGTTTGGTTGACCGGTAGTGTCTTGAGTATTTTGCATACTAAAGAAATCTGAATCCAAGGGAAAAAAAACCTATAGTTCTTCTTGATTGATCATTTCTTCTTGATTCTCCCCCTGAAGTAATGAATCAGTAGTCGGTGCATGCAAAAGATTTCTTTCTCATGAAAAATAACATCCATGGAAACATAAAATCTCCTAGAAGACGAATCATAACACTTGTTCTGGCAACCCCGCACCTCGGACCACCAACCTCGCAAGGAATGGCGTGTGGAATGCCGGGGCGGGACGCCCGGCGTAGGCACCTCCAGCCACTCCTCAACCCCCGTGAGGTGGTTGAGACCCTACGAACCTTATCTCAAACAACGACATAATATCAAAAGGTACTAAACAAAACTACCAACCGTATTAATCATCCAAGACAAGAGATAATCCATAAAAATGAACCATAAATAAAACCATAATCCCTACAGTCCATCAAGATGAACATACACATAAAGTCCAAAACTATGGGTACAAATAAACTCGTCATATGCCCATATGGTCTATCTAACAAGTCTCAACTCACCCCCATACTACAATGTGGTAAGTGTTATAATTACATAGTCCAAAATATAATACATTATAATTTAAAACACAGTTCAACCAAAATGACTCTCAACTCACATCGAGGCCTTGATAGATATGACTACTCCTTTGCCCTTATTCGGGATAGAAGGACCTGAAAGAGGAAAATGAGGGTGAGCCAACGGTGCCCAGTGAATAGAATTCAAATATGCTATCAATACTCATCAATAAATATCATGTATGTCTGTCAATGTGTAGCATGATTAAAAGCTCATAACATATAGATATCAAGCATTTATGATAAGTTCGATGCAAGTAAAAGCTTATCAATTTGGATCCACATTCCACATGCATTGGGGTTACTAATGCACGTCTATTTCACCGTACCGTTCTCATCCCCAATCATGTTGATTTGGGGTTACTAGTGCACGTCTATTTCACCGTACAGTTCTCATCCCCAAATATTTCCTTTTTAAAACCCTCCTATGACAAGGTTAAGTCTCCCTATTAGCCAGATAGATGGGCCCAACCAAAGTCGTAATGTTTTCTCAAATCAATGCATCATTCAAAATATTATGACACATTCATGCTTTCAACATACAATATATATAAGTGATATGATGACATAAAATATATAATCATAAATGAAGTCTACTCACAACCAAGCCTCGCGAGAGTATCTAACCACACACGGCCACCAAACTGAATCAACCCAATCAAGATCCTGAAACATTAATCAATATCCAACCATACATCAATTTTTATTCTCAATCACGTAGACATTAACATCAATCCTAAATCAGCCCACATATAGACAATAGGCCTAAATCCCATCTAATCCCATCATTCAACTCAAATCACATGACTTAGGCCTCTAATGCATAGTTCTCATTCATAAACCATTCAATTAATCAAAAATACTGATTTTCAATTCCTTAGGCATAAACATGCCCAAATTGGGCCATTTGATCACAAGTAGGCATAATCCATGATATGGTCACAACCACCAAATCAGTAGCATAATCAACCCTAATCATGCTTAATTAAACATAAGTTGCATCAATTCAATGATTCTAGGCCAAAAGCATCAAAAGCCCTAAAATATGAAATTTTTCATACTTAGGCCATATTGTCGATTTACACTAGGTCACCATGTTCAGCCATGTATATCACTGATTTTGCATCATGGGTTCATCAACAATGGAAACTAGGTCAACATAGTTGGCATGCAAGCTATTTGGAAAGGTCTAAGTTTATATTCTAAATTTAGGTTTAATACAAGCAACCTACCAATTCTTCATTTAATATTCTGTTCAGATGTATCAATCTACCAACAGAAATATTTAATCACAAAATCAACCACACAGATTACAGTATGTTAAGAAACAAACCTTCTGTCCAAAACTGAGCTCAATCCAACGGTGGACCGAAAAGATAAGCCTCTTTGATGAACAAGTCTCTAATCAGACAATTTCTCCTTTCCTGCTGCAAATACTCGAACTCAGATGACTATATCACACCAAATACTTGACCTACTAACATCTCAACCGTTCATAATCCATAAAGATCAGTTGTGAACCACCTTCTCAAATATCATATCCATCCAACGGTATATTATCAGATCCATTAGTTTGATCTAAACTGCGCGAGAAATCCAGACTTTCCGACTAACTTTGTTTGGGAGGTTATATCTTTCAAATGAAAACTCCAATCAAGATCTCAACCGACCAGAATTAATAATCATACGACACAAACGTTTTGACAAATTTTGAGCTCAATATGACCATATACCACCAAGATCAAGCTCTTTGATGAAAACGTTGCTGAGACTTTCCTCAAAGCAACTTCTTCTTTCTTTCTCTTCTTCTTTCCTTTCTCTTCTTTTTTCCTTTCCCTCCACTCATCTCACTCTCTAGGACTTCCTTGGAGAAGAGAAGTGGGGCATGGGACACTTGTCCACTCTCATGCACTAACTTGACATGTGTTGGAGAGGAGAAATGGGGCATGGGACACTTGTCCATTTTCATGCACCATCTTGACATGTGTTGGAGAAGAGAAATGGGGCATGGGACACTTGTCCATTCTCGTGCACCAACTTGACATGTGTTGGTCTCATGCACCAACTTGACATGTGTTGAGAAGAGAAATGGGGCATGAGACACTTGTCCATTCTCATGTACCAACTTGACATGTGTTGGTCTCATACTACCCATACCAACCATATGTACTTTAACCAATCTCATGCTTCCATGTATTTTAAATGTCCAATCCATTTAATACACCAAATTTTCATTTTCATTTATCCTTTTATTCAATCAATTCCAACCCATATCAATTCATGGTTTAATGGGCCCATGCATAAATAATAAAACATGCATTATACTTTAATTTAACATGACCCATATACAATTTATAATGCGCATAATATATACAATATCAAGCATCAAATATACAAGCATTAAACAACCATCAAACAAACACCAAACATATCAAGGCAAACACATAGAGTTTGGGCAAAATATAATTGGGTAATGGGCTAGATGAAATAATTTTTGGGACGTCACACTTGTAGCCCTTTTGATTGATACCAAATCCCACAAAGACACACTTCAAAGAACGAGACTCAAGCTTAGTACGTTGATGTGGATGCAAGTGAACATTGACCACACACCAAAAAATTCTAGGAGCCAAACACACCACTGGCGGAAGAGTGTAGTGATCAGAGAGGGCATCCAATGGTCTTCTAAAATTGAGGATGCTTGATGGTGTTCATGTTATCTCAAGGAACCCCATTATGAGAATGTTTTGATGATTCCAAACTACTCCTGTTTGTGTATGATCTTGTTAAGTGTTTCATAACTATCAAAAACCAAGATCAAATAGCAGAGCTTACAAGTCCATTGAAAGATCAATGTCTCGAGTTTTCAAGTATTTAGGATGTAAAACATTCGATCAAATAACTCTCAGCAAGTTTAACATATTTGCATGTTTTAATCGATATGTTTGAAAGGTTTTTAATCTCTTAATCGTTTAAGTATTTAGTTTGATCGAATTTCCAACTAATTTAACTAAGTTTTGAAATACGAAATTATTTTACAAAATCGGTCTTTAAGTATTCGATCAGGACCCTAATGTCTTAGCAGCGCCCTCATGGAATTGGTAAGTCAGGACGCTGATGATACATTAGGATGCTAATAATGTTCAAGGTTGAAAAGTTCATATCTATCAGGATGCTTACTGTGACGCCCCGAAAATTATTTCATCTAGCCCATAACCCAATTGTATTTTGCCCAAACTCTATGTGTTGCCTTGATATGTTTGGTGTTTGTTTGATGATTGTTTAATGTTTGTATAGTTAATGCTTGATAATGTATATAAATATATGTATCATAAATTGTATATGAGTCATGTTAAATTAAAGTTTAATGCATATGTTATTATTTATGCATGGGCTCATTAAACCATGAATTGATATGGGTTAGGATTGATGGAATAAAAGGATAAATGAAATTGAAGATTTGGTGTATTAAATGGATTGGACATTTAAAATACATGTGGTTGGTATGGGTAGTATGAGACCAACACATGTGAAGGTTGGTGCATGAAAGTGGACAAGTGTCCAATGCCCACTTGTCTTCTTCAAGGAAGTGCTAGAATGAGTGGAGGGAACCAAGGAGAGGAAAACAAGGAGAGAATCAAGAAGAGAATCAAGGAGGGAATCAAGGAAGTGCTAGAAAGAGGTGAGTGGAGAGAAAAGAAAGAAGAAGAGAAAGAAAAGAAGAGAAAGGAAAGAAGAAGAGAAAGAAGGAGAGAGTTGCAGGAGTAAGAACCCTGCGAGATTTTCATCAAAGAAGTGGATCTTTGGAATTTACGGTCAGATTGAGCTCAAATTTTGTCAGCACGTTCGTAGCTTATGGTTCTTCATTCTGGTCGGTGGAGATCTTGATCAGATGTTTCTTCTGAGAGATCTAACCTCTCAAACAAAGCTGGCCGGAAAGTCTGGATTTCTCGCACTGTTTCGCTCAAACTTATAGATCTCCTAAATCTACCGTTAGATGGTTATAACATTTGGGTATGTAGTTTATAACTGATATTTATACATTCTGAACGGTGGAGATCGTAATTAGAAGCTTGTGCTAAGAGATATAACCTCTGAAACAAAGCTGGTCGGAATTTCTGGGTTTCTCGTTCCGTTTCGGTAAAACTTGTAGATCTCCTCAACGTACCGTTGGATGGATATCAAATTTGAGTATGTAGTTTACAACAGATATTTCTGTATTATGAACGGTGGAAATATTTATACGTTAATTATTTTGTGTGATATAGCCATCTGAGTTTGGGTAATTGCAGCAGGAAAGGAGAAACTGTCTGATTAGACACTTGCTCATCAAAGATACATATCTTTTCGGTCCACCGTTGGATTGGGCTGATATTTGGACAGAAGGTTTGTTTCTTCACATACTTCAATCTGGACGGTTGATTTTGTGATTACATATTTCTGTTGGTAGATTGATACATCTGAACAGAATAATACATGTGAAGAATTGGTAGGGTTGTTTGTATTAGACCTACATTTAGAATATGAACTTAGACCTTTCCAAATAGCTTGCATGTCAACTATGTTGACCTAGTTGCCATTGTGGATGAACCCATGATGCAAAATCAGTGATATACATGGCTGAACATGGCGACCTAGTGTAAATCGACAATATGGCCTAAGTATGGAAAATTTCATATTTTAGGGCTTTTGATGCTTTTGGCTTAGAATCATTGAATTGATGCAACTTATGTTTAATTAAGCATGATTAGGGTTGATTATGCTACTGATTTGGTGGTTGTGACCATATCATGGGTTAGGCCTACTTGTGATCAAGTGACCCAAATTTGGACATGTTTATGCCTAAGGAATTGAAAATCAGTATTTTTGATTAATAGAATGGTTTATGAATGAGAACTATGCATTAGAGGCCTAAGTCATGTGATTTGAGTTGAATGATGGGATTAAATGGGATTTAGGCCTATTAATTATATGTGGGCTGATTTAGGGTTGATTTGTAATGTCTATATAATTGAGCATAGAAATTGATGTATGGTAGGATATTGATGTATGTTTCAGGATCTTGATTGGGTTGATTCGGTTTGGTGGTCGTGTGTGATTAAATACTCTCGCGAGGCTCGGTTGTGAGTAGGCTTCACTTATGATTATATCATTTATGTCATCATATCACTTATATATATTGTATGTTGAAAGCATGAATGTGTTCTAATGTTTTGAATGATGCATTGATTTGAGAAAACCTTATGACTTTGGTTGGGCCCATCTATCTGGCTAATAGGGGGACTTGACCTTGTCATAGGAGGGTTTTAAGAAGGAAATGATTGGGATCAACGGCACGGTGAAATAGACGTGGACTAGTAACCCAAGTAAACATGATTGGGATCAACGGCACGGTGAAATAGACGTGGACTAGTAACCCAAGGCATGTGGAATGTGGATCCAAATTGATAAACTTTTACTTGCATCGAACTTATTATAAATGCTTGATATCTATATGTTATGAGCTTTTAATCATGCTACACATTGACATGCATACATGGTTTTTATTGATGAGTATTGATAGCATATTTGAATTCTATTCACTGGGCATCGTTGGCTCACCCTCATTTTCCTCTTTCAGGTCCTTTTGTCCCGAATAAGGGCAAAGGAGTAGTCATATCTTGAGGGCCTTGCCTGCGAGAGAATCCAACGCCTCGATGTGAGTTGAGAGGCATTTTGATTGAATTGTGTTTTAAATTATTAAGTATTATGTTTTGGATTATGTAATTATAACACTTACCACATTGTAGTATGGGTGAGTTGGGACTTGTTAGATAGACTATGTGGGCATATGACGGTTTTTATTTGTACCCACAATTTTAGATTTTATGTCTATGTCAATTTTAATGGACTGTAGGGATTATGATTTTATTTATGGTTCATTTTTATGGATTATCTCTTGTCTTGGATGATTAATACGGTGGGTAGTTTTGTTTAATACCTTTTGATATCATATTGTTGTTTGGGATAAGGCTTGTAGGGTCTCAACCACCTCACGGGAGTTGAGGAGTGGTCGGAGATGCCTACGCCGGGCGTCCCGCCCCGGCATTCCGCATGCCATTCCCTGCGGGGTTGGTGGTCCGGGGCACGGGGTCGCCACAGTTGGTATCAGAGACTGATTTTACTAGGTTTGGTCTATGTATTGGACTTAGATGACTTTGACCTAGGAATTGGGTGAGAGATTTAGGTGATTAAAAAGCTTAAAGGAACTAACTTAAAAGCCTTACTATCATATTTTCTGTGTGTATTATATGATATGGGTAGTTATGAGGCGGGCACTAGTGGGGCCGAGGCTAGTGGAGCTGCGAGAGCAGCAGGACCTCAAATGGCTGTACCTCAGCCTATGCCTACACCTGCTCCTATTGTTGTGGAGAACCCCACTGATCGGCGGACAGACTGCTAGAGAAGTTCATGAAACTAAAGGCTAAGGAATTCACTGGTGGAGTTGACTTAAAAAAGGCCGAAGATTGGCTGAAGAATGTCGAGAAGATCAGTCGCTCTTTAGAGCTTGATGAGGAGTCTCAGGTCCTATGTGCTGCTCACACACTGGAGAGTGATGCAGAGGATTGGAGGCTTTCAGTGTTGGTATGTCTACACGGGCAGCTCCAGGTGAACAGACTTCACAAGCAGAGTCTGGGGGGCAGTTCCAGACTCCGTGGAAGAAGGGAAGATGGGAAAGGAAGAGAAAGTTTTATGGAGGAGCACAGCCCGAGGGTACTCAGAGTAAGACATCCCAGGTTCAGACTGGTATGATGGCCTCACCAGTGGTTTCCTCTCCTGTCCCGATTCCTATTCAGGCACCGAGTGCACCGAGACCCCATTCCCACAGACTGCTGGCCGAGGCAGAGGTAGCGGCCGAGGAAGCTATGTGACGACATCTCAGACTGGATCATTTGCGCCCAGGGCTCCATTTTTATGTTATCAATGTGGGCAGGCTGGGCATAGGAAGTCCGAGTGTCCAAATTTTCAGAGAGCTCAGGGATTTGTGCAGCAGTCCAGTGCCAGAGAGACAGCGAAGGCAGCTACTGAGCCAGACCCGACAGCATCCAAGACTTTGGTGGAAGGTACTCTTATTATTTGTGGTACTTCTATGCATGTATTATCTGATGCTGGGACTACATTATCATTCATATCTGGACGTATGGTAGATAATTTGCATTTGACTCCCATTATGGCTAGTACGTGGTTAGTGGTGAGTACTGTAGCTGGGGAGAGGATCTACCCGAACATGATCTGTAGCCAGTGTGTGGTTCAGATTGGTGATGTTGAGATGCCTATTGACTTTCGAGTCCTAGAGTTTTTAGAGTTTGATGCAATTCTAGGAATGGATTGGCTCACGGCATATCATGCAGTTGTCGACTGTTTCGCAAAGAGAATCATTTTTCAAATCACCGGACACCCAGTGTTTACACTACAGGGTAAAGCTTCAGACCAGACAGTCACGAGGGGTAGATTTGTGACTGATGGAGATAGGGAGATTTTGGTTGGGTTAGTGCCTGAAGAGGAAGAGACTAGTGAGGTGATACTTGAGGATATTGCCATTGTTAGGGACTTTCCAGATGTGTTCCCTGCAGATCTTCCAGGATTACCACCGAAGCGAGAGATCGATTTCATTATTGAACTAGTCCCTGGCACGAAGCCTATCTCCATGGCACCATATAGAATGGCGCCAGCCGAGTTGAAAGAGTTACAAAAACAGCTCGAGGAGTTATTGGCTAAGGGCTTTATTTGCCCGAGCGTGTCACCCTGGGGAGCTCCAGTTCTTTTTGTGAAAAAGAAAGATGGGAGCTTGCGGTTATGCATCGACTATCGCCAATTGAACAGGGTGACCATCAAGAACAAATATCCTCTCCCAAGGATTGATGACTTGTTTGATCAGTTGAGGGGAGCGAAGTATTTTTCGAAGATTGATTTGCGCTCCGGGTATCATCAGCTGAGGATCAGGGAGGAAGATGTGCCTAAGACAGCATTCAGAACCCGCTATGGACATTATGAGTTCCTTGTGATGCCATTTGGTGTGACTAATGCACCAGCGATGTTCATGGACCTGATGCAGAGGGTCTTTAGGCAGTATCTGGATAAGTTTGTCATCGTCTTCATTGATGACATATTGGTGTATTCCAAGACTCGAGCTGAGCATGAGGAACACCTTAGAGTGACTTTGCAAACCCTGAGAGAGCATAGGCTATATGCAAAGCTGAGCAAGTGCGAATTTTGGATCACCGAAGTGAAGTTCTTAGGTCATGTGGTGAGTTCTGAGGGGATTTCAGTTGATCCGTCTAAGGTTGAAGCCATTATCAGTTGGCCTAGGCCTACCACAGTGACCGAGATCAGAAGCTTTCTTGGGTTAGCTGGTTACTATAGGAGATTCGTTCAGGGATTCTCCAAGATAGCTACGCCTATGACTAGGCTCACCCAGAAAGATGTGTCATTTGCATGGACCGAGGAGTGTGAGAATGCCTTTTTAGAGCTGAAGAAAAGATTGACATCTACGCCAGTGTTGATTTTGCCAGAGCCTGATCAGGAGTTGGTTATCTATACTGATGCCTCTCGCATCGGCTTAGGTTGCGTGTTGATGCAGAAGGATAGGGTCATTGCTTATGCATCGAGGCAGTTGAAGGTGCATGAAAAGAACTACCCTGTTCATGACTTAGAACTGGCCGCAGTGGTTTTTGCTTTGAAGATTTGGAGGCATTATCTCTATGGTGAGAGATTCACTCTGTATTCTGACCATAAGAGCCTCAAGTACTTGTTCTCTCAGAAGGAATTGAACATGAGGCAGAGAAGGTGGTTGGAGCTCCTCAAAGACTATGATTTTACATTGGAATACCACCCAGGTAAAGCCAATGTAGTGGCTGATGCGTTGAGCAGGAAGCGGGTAGAGACAGTTATGGTAGCACGCCAGATGTCTCATGAGTGGAGACTACTTGAGGCGGCTACGGTTATGAGTGTATGTGCTACTCCTTCAGATCAGATTGTGATATGTGCTCAAATGAGAGCTCAGCCTACACAAGTCTAGGAGGTAATTGACCAACAGAGACTTGACGTTGATTATGGGATATACAAGTCTTGGGCTAAGAGCAGTGATTTTACTGATTGGCACTTGTCATCTGATGGTGCCTTGAGATTTAGGGGACGTTTATGGGTTCCCACAGATCCACGACTTAGACAGAGTGTTCTCCAAGAGGCTCACAGATCTCATTATGCTATTCATCCTGGCGGAACCAAGATGTATCATGATATGAAAAGAATGTATTGGTGGCCCGACATGAAGAGAGAAATAGCTCAGTTCATTCAGAGGTGTGAGATCTGTCAAAGAGTCAAAGCTGAGCATCAGAGGCCTGGAGGGCAGATGCAACCGCTTGCCATTCCTGAGTGGAAATGGGAGCATGTCACTATGGATTTTGTTGTGGGATTACCCAACACCCCGAGGAGACATAATGCTGTTTGGGTTATTATTGATCGCTTGACCAAGTCTGCTCACTTTCTACCGGTGAACACTAGGGATTCTATGGACAAGCTGAGCAGACTCTATATGCGGGAGATAGTCAGATTACATGGAGTGCCTGTTTCGATTGTGTCAGATAGGGATCCGAGGTTTACATCGGTATTCTGGCAGGGGTTGCAGAGGCAGCTCGGCACTAGACTAGATCTCAGTACCGCTTTTCACCCCCAGACGGATGGCCAGTCTGAGAGGTTGATATCGATTTTAGAGGATATGCTTCGAGCTTGTGTCCTTGAGTCCAGTGGTAACTGGGAGGAGTACATACATTTGTGTGAGTTCGCGTACAACAATAGCTATCAGTCCAGTATTGGCATGGCTCCTTTTGAGGCATTGTATGGTCGACCCTGTAGATCTCCGATCTGTTGGACGGAGGTAGGGGATGTTGCGATGATGGGACCAGAGTTTGTACAAGAACACACAGAGAATATTAAGAGGATCAAGCATAATATGAAAGTAGCCCAAGACAGGCAGAAGAGTTACACTGATGCCAAGCGGAAGACCGTAGAGTTCGAGGTGGGTGACCAAGTTTTATTGAAGGTCTCACCTCAGAAGGGCCAAACTAGATTTGGGATAAAAGGCAAGCTCGCTCCGAGATTTATTGGGCCATTCGAGGTTTTAGAACGAATTGGCCCCGTCGCTTACCGATTAGCCTTGCCACCTCTGTTAGCAGCAGTCCACAATGTCTTTCACGTGTCAATGCTGAGAGTATACAAGAGTGATTTTGATCACGTCTTGGACTGGAGGAACATTGAACTGAGGCAGGATGGGACTTATGATGAGGAACCTATTCAGATACTTGACCGGAAGGTCCAGAGGTTACGTAACCGTGAGATTCCGATGGTTAAGGTGAGATGGCAGTTCCATGGCGAGGAACAGGTTACTTGGGAGCGTGAGGACTACATGATGGAGCACTTTGCCGAGTTCATGGGCTTAGGTAATTCTTAACCTTAAAACTTCGAGGACGAAGTTCATTCTAAGGTGGGTGTGATGTGACGCCCCGAAAATTATTTCATCTAGCCCATAACCCAATTGTATTTTGCCCAAACTCTATGTGTTGCCTTGATATGTTTGGTGTTTGTTTGATGATTGTTTAATGTTTGTATAGTTAATGCTTGATAATGTATATAAATATATGTATCATAAATTGTATATGAGTCATGTTAAATTAAAGTTTAATGCATATGTTATTATTTATGCATGGGCTCATTAAACCATGAATTGATATGGGTTAGGATTGATGGAATAAAAGGATAAATGAAATTGAAGATTTGGTGTATTAAATGGATTGGACATTTAAAATACATGTGGTTGGTATGGGTAGTATGAGACCAACACATGTGAAGGTTGGTGCATGAAAGTGGACAAGTGTCCAATGCCCACTTGTCTTCTTCAAGGAAGTGCTAGAATGAGTGGAGGGAACCAAGGAGAGGAAAACAAGGAGAGAATCAAGAAGAGAATCAAGGAGGGAATCAAGGAAGTGCTAGAAAGAGGTGAGTGGAGAGAAAAGAAAGAAGAAGAGAAAGAAAAGAAGAGAAAGGAAAGAAGAAGAGAAAGAAGGAGAGAGTTGCAGGAGTAAGAACCCTGCGAGATTTTCATCAAAGAAGTGGATCTTTGGAATTTACGGTCAGATTGAGCTCAAATTTTGTCAGCACGTTCGTAGCTTATGGTTCTTCATTCTGGTCGGTGGAGATCTTGATCAGATGTTTCTTCTGAGAGATCTAACCTCTCAAACAAAGCTGGCCGGAAAGTCTGGATTTCTCGCACTGTTTCGCTCAAACTTATAGATCTCCTAAATCTACCGTTAGATGGTTATAACATTTGGGTATGTAGTTTATAACTGATATTTATACATTCTGAACGGTGGAGATCGTAATTAGAAGCTTGTGCTAAGAGATATAACCTCTGAAACAAAGCTGGTCGGAATTTCTGGGTTTCTCGTTCCGTTTCGGTAAAACTTGTAGATCTCCTCAACGTACCGTTGGATGGATATCAAATTTGAGTATGTAGTTTACAACAGATATTTCTGTATTATGAACGGTGGAAATATTTATACGTTAATTATTTTGTGTGATATAGCCATCTGAGTTTGGGTAATTGCAGCAGGAAAGGAGAAACTGTCTGATTAGACACTTGCTCATCAAAGATACATATCTTTTCGGTCCACCGTTGGATTGGGCTGATATTTGGACAGAAGGTTTGTTTCTTCACATACTTCAATCTGGACGGTTGATTTTGTGATTACATATTTCTGTTGGTAGATTGATACATCTGAACAGAATAATACATGTGAAGAATTGGTAGGGTTGTTTGTATTAGACCTACATTTAGAATATGAACTTAGACCTTTCCAAATAGCTTGCATGTCAACTATGTTGACCTAGTTGCCATTGTGGATGAACCCATGATGCAAAATCAGTGATATACATGGCTGAACATGGCGACCTAGTGTAAATCGACAATATGGCCTAAGTATGGAAAATTTCATATTTTAGGGCTTTTGATGCTTTTGGCTTAGAATCATTGAATTGATGCAACTTATGTTTAATTAAGCATGATTAGGGTTGATTATGCTACTGATTTGGTGGTTGTGACCATATCATGGGTTAGGCCTACTTGTGATCAAGTGACCCAAATTTGGACATGTTTATGCCTAAGGAATTGAAAATCAGTATTTTTGATTAATAGAATGGTTTATGAATGAGAACTATGCATTAGAGGCCTAAGTCATGTGATTTGAGTTGAATGATGGGATTAAATGGGATTTAGGCCTATTAATTATATGTGGGCTGATTTAGGGTTGATTTGTAATGTCTATATAATTGAGCATAGAAATTGATGTATGGTAGGATATTGATGTATGTTTCAGGATCTTGATTGGGTTGATTCGGTTTGGTGGTCGTGTGTGATTAAATACTCTCGCGAGGCTCGGTTGTGAGTAGGCTTCACTTATGATTATATCATTTATGTCATCATATCACTTATATATATTGTATGTTGAAAGCATGAATGTGTTCTAATGTTTTGAATGATGCATTGATTTGAGAAAACCTTATGACTTTGGTTGGGCCCATCTATCTGGCTAATAGGGGGACTTGACCTTGTCATAGGAGGGTTTTAAGAAGGAAATGATTGGGATCAACGGCACGGTGAAATAGACGTGGACTAGTAACCCAAGTAAACATGATTGGGATCAACGGCACGGTGAAATAGACGTGGACTAGTAACCCAAGGCATGTGGAATGTGGATCCAAATTGATAAACTTTTACTTGCATCGAACTTATTATAAATGCTTGATATCTATATGTTATGAGCTTTTAATCATGCTACACATTGACATGCATACATGGTTTTTATTGATGAGTATTGATAGCATATTTGAATTCTATTCACTGGGCATCGTTGGCTCACCCTCATTTTCCTCTTTCAGGTCCTTTTGTCCCGAATAAGGGCAAAGGAGTAGTCATATCTTGAGGGCCTTGCCTGCGAGAGAATCCAACGCCTCGATGTGAGTTGAGAGGCATTTTGATTGAATTGTGTTTTAAATTATTAAGTATTATGTTTTGGATTATGTAATTATAACACTTACCACATTGTAGTATGGGTGAGTTGGGACTTGTTAGATAGACTATGTGGGCATATGACGGTTTTTATTTGTACCCACAATTTTAGATTTTATGTCTATGTCAATTTTAATGGACTGTAGGGATTATGATTTTATTTATGGTTCATTTTTATGGATTATCTCTTGTCTTGGATGATTAATACGGTGGGTAGTTTTGTTTAATACCTTTTGATATCATATTGTTGTTTGGGATAAGGCTTGTAGGGTCTCAACCACCTCACGGGAGTTGAGGAGTGGTCGGAGATGCCTACGCCGGGCGTCCCGCCCCGGCATTCCGCATGCCATTCCCTGCGGGGTTGGTGGTCCGGGGCACGGGGTCGCCACACTTACCTTTTCAGTAGTGCCCTCATTGAATCAACCAAGGAATTTAGCAGGACGCTGATTGAACATCAGCTCGCTAATCATTTTTAAACATCAGGACGCTGATGGTCCAATAGCACCCTTATGTTTTCAGTCATTTTAAAAGTTTTAACCATCAGGGCGTTTACATCTTTAGTAGTGCCCTTATGTTTTCATGCTTTAAATATTATGACGCTTATGTCATTAGTGGCGCCCTTGTGATTTTAAGTGTTTCAAAAACAAGTCAGGACGTTTATCTTTAAATAGCACCCTCACAACTTTATTCGATTTTAAACATAAGTAAGTCAAGACGCTTATTGTAACACCCCGTAGTTTTAATTATACACCTACATTGACTTATATGTATATCGACGTGTATACGTACACATATTCCGTACGTATGAGTCAAATGTATGTGTATATGAGAATACACACTAAATAAGTATGGAGTGAATTGAATGGTATAATTAAATTGGTCTTATTAAATAAATAGTAGTATTAAATGAAATCATGTAAATTAAAGTATAAAAAGGAAAGAAATAAAAATATATATGTTAAATCTAATGGGGAGGTTGTTTAGTTAGATGGCTTTTGATGCATGGAATAAAGTGCATAAGGACAAATAATGTGTTGTCCCTTTTAAGCTATCTTGAACTAACGAATTTATGGAAAAAGAAAAAGAAAATAAAAAGAGTTAAAATAGAAAAGAGAATGGGATTGGATGTTGAGACTGTTGGGGTATGAGATTAAGTTTAAGTTTTTATGTATCGGCCATTTCCATTACAAAATCAGAAGAGCAGAGAAGCGAGTTGTATAACATATGTCATTTTTATGTATTTTCAACGGTTAGATTTGTGTAAGTGGGTGACGTGGTTGGTGTTGGAAACGTGGGATTTTGATGATCAAATAGCTAGTAAGTGACTAGTTATTGCGAATATAGTTATTTAGTTTTGGAATGGAGAAAAATAAGTAGTTTATATATATACCCAACGCCCACATCACACCCAATTAATGTGGCCGTGAATGAGTTGACGATATAATTCTTAATATTTGGTAAGTATATATTAATGAGGTTGAGAATTATTTTATGGGGTTGAGAAGTATATTAATATATGTATATATTAATGGGGTTGAGACTTATTTCATGGAATAAGAATATACTGGTGGGATTGAGATGTTTATATATAGATTATATTAAGTTTAATGATTATATATTCACACTTAGTACTTTTGGGCGTATTGAGGGTGAAATCATATGGGAAATAATTGGTTATTATTGTTTGGTGAAATTACAACAAAGTTTGGAATAGGTGAGGACAGTACACAGCGGTAGTGATATTTGGTGAGTAATAGGCCGGTGACAATGTGTGAGTATTCTCCCTATCTTGGTTATTTTATATGGCATGAAATGTTTTACATGGTAAGCATGTAATGAATGATATGGTATATAATTGCATTGTTTGAATTCATGAAAATCTTTCGAAAACAAAGCATGTCTAACTTGCAATAGTCGGTTAGAACATGAATCATTCCAAGAATAAGTTCCGCATGAATAATATATTATCTCATGGGCTTAGTGGTTGTCTTGGAATTTATAGAATCGAAATTGAGTATTAGGGGACAGTTAGGCTATCCTTGCTTGGGCCAAACAAGGGGTGAGTCTAGCTCCATACTTAGAAGGAGGGAGATGGATATGAATTTTGATGATAAATGTGTGTGTTTTAGAAAACTCATTGCAAGAAGCTTCAAGCTATTTGTGTGCATATATGTATTGTAATTCTTGCACTTGATCTCATGTATTTGAATTATGATTTTACTAGCATGTTTACCTCAATGCATATGAATGCCATAGAATAGAAAATATTCATTAAGCTTGATGTAGCTTATCCAATTTCTCTCAAACATTTCAGGTAGAAAGACTAAAAGAAAAGGCAAAGCAAAGGAAGAGTAGCTTACTCTTCATTGCTTATGTATGTATTGTTCTAGTACATGGTTGAGAGAGTTTTGTTTATACTATCTTTTGATATGTATAATTATCATGTTATATATATATTATCACTAGATGAGAGTAGTGATAACATGCTGTATGATTTTGTAATTTGGGAGAAAACTGTAGATGTAAATACTGTCATAATAATATGCATAGTAGAGATGAGAATGGAATGATAATGTCATGTGAGTATGTAGATAATGGTATTGTGGACATGAATATGTTGATATTGTGATTTGAATGATGGTTTATTAGGCGCATTTGTGAGATGTTCATTTTATGGGGACATGCTAACGAAATTTTGTGTATTTGCAATGAGGTTGATAGTGTATTATACATTATATACATTGTATGTACAGTGTATAGTGCGTTGTGCTGGTCATGACGTCACCCTACATAAGGGGCACCGTGACACTTACGTTCTAGTAGCGCCCTCACTTCACAGTTCAGCATGACGCTTATAGTCTATAAGCGCCCTCAATGAACAAAACGACAAAGTTGGCTTTACGCGTCAGGACGCTAACCCAATATTGTCATAAAGCTGCGTCTATGCACTTTTTCAGTTTATCTTTTCATAAACTCTTTTTAGACTTCTGAGAGTGTAACACCCTGTAGATTTAATTAAATACATACATTAACTTATGAGTATATCGAGATATATAATATGCATATTTTATATGCAGAAGCCAAATATACGAGTATATGAAAATGCATGTTATATCTAAGGGGTATGAGCAAATAAATCAAATTATTAAATGAATAATATAAGTTTAATTAGTGAATGAGTTTGGTTAATTAAATATGTGAAATGAATTGATGATTAAATGATTTAATGAATTAACTGGTAAGATAAGTGGAGTAATGAAATGGAGTTGAATTAAATTGATTAAATTATAGGAGGAGTTGGTTAATATGTAGCATGAGGACCATGGAATTATTAAAAATAAAATGAGCTTATCTTTAAGCTTTTTGTTCCATTTTCTAACGTAATAAAAAAAAAAGAAAAAAAAAAGGAAAAGTTAGAAGAAGAGAAGACGTGCAGGGAAGAGAAAGAAAAGGGGCGACAAGGAAAAATGGCGTTACGCAACCAAATCTAACGTGCCGGTAAGTTATCTTCGCTATTTTTAGTCGTGACATTAATTTTTAGCTAGTGTATGACGGTTTTAGCGGAGTAATTTTTGTTATGGGAGTTGTTTTACAGTGTTTTCAAAATTAGGGTTTTGACCTGACTTGAATGAAACTTTGTTCGAAAGGTTGAAAAATACTTCATAGACTGTAGAAGCCCCGAAAATGTGGTTAGATTTTATTTATTTGTTCATTTGGAGTTTTTATGGCTGTTGGAAGTTAGAGTTGATATTGGAGACCTTTTGAATCATATTAAAACCAGATGGAACTCCAGTTTAAGGCTATAAAATGGTAGAATGGACTATTGTGAGTCCATCGATGCTAATTTCATGATTTTTGAAGACCGTTTGACAATTTTAGTACAATTATACATGTCTCAAATAAACAGTACTATGAACAGTACTGTGATTATTTCTAGTGAATAAAATGGAATTGGAATACAGTGAAACTCAGGTTTGAGACCATAAAATCATAGAGAACTGAATTTCGGATGTTTCGATACCAAGATTGTGCTTTTTGGATATGATTTGATATTTTTAGTAACAAAATATATGGTTTTGGTGAGTAAAATTTACTTTCGTGACCTCCGCGAACGTGTAAAACCTTAGTAAAATGCTTGTTGAAATTATGAGTACTATGAACTAAAATTGGGTTGAAATATCAAATATGTGAATTGAAAAGTTAATATTGATTTGTGAATGTGGACAGCACACAATTGAGATGTTGTGCTGTAACTATGGGTTAAAGTGTAGTAATGATAGAAATTATTTGTTTATGTGTGCTCTGCTAGAATTGTGATTGAATTATGTTCAATTGTCTTGTGTAGAGAAATTGGGTTGAAGTTTGTAGCTGGATCAGTGAATGATTGGTGTTAGAATGGTGATATGGGAATATTCGAATGGATAGCTTGTACTGGAATATGTAAAGAATATTGGGTTAGAAAATGTTTGGCAAATCATAGTGAGTATATTTCTTGATTCTGGTTCTAGTATGACATTTTATACATATGAAATGTTTAAATTTAAGCATGTTATGTATGTACTATTGCTTTGTGTTTTGACTTGCATTTATAAATGATTTTAGTATTTTGAGCATGAAATGTGTTGTTATTTCGTTAGGAATTTGCCCCGGATGAGGTTTTACGCAATCTCATTGACTGTAGGACTGTCCTAACAAGGATTGGAGATCCTTGAAATGACTATGAATTGAGTAATGTGAAGTCCGAGCGTAGGCTCTTTATCGGTGTATAATAAGAAGTTCGTACTCACTCCATTACAAGAAGGAGGGAGATTGTGGTTTTAGTTGAAAATTGATGCATTGTTTTCTTGAAAAATCACGAAATTTATATTACTGACATGTATGTTATCTTTGTTGAATAATGTATGTGTGTTTCATAAATGTTTTGAATGATTTTAAATGTCATGTTTCCCTAAATGTATATAATTTTCATATCAAGAGATGTATTCACTGAGCTTGTTGTTTGCTCACTCAATTTCCTTCAATATTTTAGGCACAGAATCAAAGGGGAAAGGAAAAGCATGAGAGTAAATATGTTATTTAAATTTCTACTTGGTTGTTGTACTAATATGCAAAGGAAATAGATTATATTTTCTTTATTTTCATATATATATATATATATATATATATATATATCACATCCTACATATATATATATTATCACATAGATGGGTTGTATGGGAACATGGATCTTGGTTTGATAATTTGGGTTATGAAATGCCTGAGATATTGGGAGGATTATTTATTGTGGAATAAATGACATGAATGGATATTGTGGATGAGTATATATATATATATGATTTGATTTGTGGTATATCAGGAAAAAGTGTAAAATGTCCATTTTATGGGGAGATGCTGTCAAAATTTCTAAAAATTTTAGAAATTATTGTGAATGTTCGTTGAGGCTGACAATGTACTATTTACTGTATATGGGTATGTACAATGTATAGTACATTGTGCCAGTCATAACGTCAGCCTACGTCAGGGGCGTCGTGACACAGAGATTTCTTCTGATGCATGAATCGTGTTCTTTGAGACTTTCCTTTTTCATGCATGCAACCTGAAAAGAATCAAAATGTTCATAAAAATAGTTTTTGCAATCTTCGTGGAAGATTCTAGTTGTTGTGAGCTAACGTTTTTTTGAAATTTAAATTCAAATGATCAACAACTTTATCTCTACTAAGTCTAAATATGTCAGCACTTAGAATCCAAACACAACACACAGAAAAGTTCACAAAGCCAATACTATTAAAAGTTAGTCGAATTTTTAAAATTGCTTTAAAAGTTCAAAACTATTTTAGTTTTCAAAGTGCTATCTTTGAAACAAGTGTTATTCAAAAGATTTTCATATTGAGCTTACCTTACATCTTTCATTGAAAATATGTTTGAAGTTTATTGAACTATTTTTACTCAAGTTTTCAGCACGATTTCAATCTTACATTATTCTTACTGAAGGAGAAATTTGAGAGATAGTTTATAGGATACAGTTGTACTTCATTTCATATCTTGTATATTATATAGTTGTAACAATAGTTATACAAACTACCGAATACTTATCTTTGTTTTATTCAACAAAGTGGTCATTTTCAAGCCTGTAAGTTGAAAAGGTTTTAGGTTAGTCTCACACCCGAAAGTTGAGATAGAGTTGTAATGGTGCGGTTCTCACCCGTAAGAGAATCCCTTAGTAAAAAAGTTTGAAAATCCTAACTGATGAAGTAAGGTAGTGGAGGTAGGCCAGTAGTCGAACAACTATAAATCGATTGTGTCAATTGATTTACTTTTTTGCATTTTATCAATTGCCATTGTATTAATTTTTAATTTCTATAAGTGTCCAATTCATCCCTCTCTTGGACACACTTGGGCCAACAGTTCAATTTATCGAGTAGAACGCCAAATTTAAGGCTTCACCCCACAAATGAGAAGGAACATGCCCACCAATCAAGAGAGATCGAGTAACTTCCAATAAATGTGTGTTTTTTCATTCTGCAACACCGTTTTGTTGAGGGGAATAAGGACATATTGTTTGATGAACAATACCTACTGAGTGCATGAATTCTGTCAATTCTTGTTTGAAGTATTCTCCCCCATTATCGGATCGAATGACTTTTATTGAAATGTCAAACTAAGTAGTCATCATTTGATGAAAGAGGCAAAAAATAGAGCATACATCACTCTTGTGCTTCAACTGATAATCCCAAGTCATTCAAGTACAATCATCCACAAAAGTTACAAAACCATCTCATCCCATTAAGAGTAAAAATTGGTGTTGGTCCCCAAACATCTAAATGAACTAATGAAAAAAGGTGATTTGCATATGATCACTTAAATGAAAGGTAGTACGATGAGTTTTTGCCATTACACAAGTTTCACAAACAAAGTTTGAGAAATTACATCCATTAAACAAAAAGGGAAATAATCTTTTGAGATAATTAAAAGAGGGATGTCCTAGTATTTTATGCCCCAACCAAATTTCTTTTTTTTTTTTTTATTCACCAAATCTTCTTTCACCAAGTGAGTTTGCCCTTTTACTGTTGGAATGTTGGAACCCATATTCCAGATAGTACAATTCTCCACTTTGTTTACCACTGCCAATCTTCTCTTTGATATGGATGTCCTGAAAAATACAGTGAATAGGAAAAAATCGAGCTACACAATTATGAGATTTTATTTATTGATTAACAGAGAAAAGGTTGCAGTTTAATGATAGAACAAATAAGACATTATTAATAGCTAAGGTAGAGGAAAACGAGACTATACCAACTCTAATAACAAGAGATGCTACACCATTAGCATTGGTAATGGATGTTTTGGAACATTTACAGGATTAGTGGCTAAACCTATAATGATCACAAGTCATATGATCTGTTGCACCAAAGTCAATTATCCAATCACTATTTCCAGTAAAAGACATACTTGACTTAGTAGTAAATCCAAGAGCTGTGGCTAGATTTCCCTTGGGGTTAGTGTCCTCATCCCTAGTAGTGGAAGACACTTGAGCTGTCTTCTTGCCTTTTGGATGTCACTTTGGATATCCATGGAGTCAAAAATATGTATCCACGGTATGACCAGCTCCATTACAATGAGTACACTTCCGATCTTTCTTTGAGGTAGACATTTTCCAAGAAGCCATCACAACCCCTTTCCTGACTATTCCTCCAAGCAAAGCATCTTGGTGATTAGCTTCCGCACAAATGAGAACATAAACATTTTGTATGCTCGGAAGAGGTTTGGCAGCAAGTACACGACCTCTAACCCCGTCTAATTGAGAATCAAGACCATCCAAAAACATATACACACGTTGGGAATTAACCTTCGTGGTGTATTTCACAATATCATTGGCACATTCCATAGTATAATTATCAATATCATCAAGTTCTTGCCATATTTTTTGTAGTTTTCCAAAATAGGAAATAGCAGACCCTCAATTTGGGCGGATAGAAATTACCTCGCGGTGTAGTTGATAGACCTTTGATGCATCCTAGTTGACTGAATATGTTTGATAGACTGCCTCCCATATTTCCTTCGTTGTATTCAATCGAA
Source organism: Paratinospora sagittata (assembly GCA_035771175.1). NCBI lineage: Eukaryota > Viridiplantae > Streptophyta > Magnoliopsida > Ranunculales > Menispermaceae > Paratinospora > Paratinospora sagittata. The sequence continues at coordinate 15,314,308 of CM069606.1, read as the reverse complement.
GAAATAAAGATCTGATGTTTTTTGTCATTGCATCAAGAAGCAAAGATTTGACCAAGTAGTTTTCATCCTCACATGCTTCATATTCTTCCGAATGAACATCCTTTGGTGCAACCTTAGTACCTGAAATAAAACCCCAGCGTTTTCTCCCACAAATTTTATTTTGAGCAATTGAAGACCACTCAACATAGTTGGTACCATCAAGACGTTCCGGAGTGATTACAAAAGATTCTTGTATATGAAACCCAACCAATAAAGTAGTAGATTCATTTTTCTTTATAGAATCATCACCACTATCTTTTCATAGTGGCAAAGATACTAAAAAACAAGAATTTCACAGTGGAATGATATGAACAAAAATAATAATTATGAACACATGACCAAACTTCAATTCCTAGGGTAAAGAAAAGGAAATTGAACCTGGCTGTGATACCATATCAAAGAACACAATTATGAAATAATTTTTTAATAATTTTATTCATTGTAATTCTACAATTTATAGAATACATAAAGGAACATTTACAAGGAAAGAATAAACTATTACAAAGAAGGAATAAACTAATAATTACCTTATAATATTACAAGAAATAATGAATAGAATGAAACAGAAAACATTCTATAATTAAGAGAGAAATAAGAACAATTATTAATTAAGGATATTTACCCATATCAATCTCTTCATTCTAGCAAAAACCCCATGACCCGCGGTTTGGGTTGGATCGTCAGCAACCGATGATCACGTCGCGGTCCTATAGTGACTGCTGGTGAACCCTTTTTCCCTTTTTTTTTATGAAAAAGGTTTTGCATTGCTGCATAGATCATGACTCTGATCCGTGATGATCTATATTTTTCGGCGATCAATTTGCCAAGGAGTCACTCCAATACCAGTGATCAGGGGTGTAGCTGTTAAGGGCCTACCCTGGGCTACAGCCCAGGCAAAGATTTTGCAAAAAAAAATTATAATACCCTTAATTTTTTTAATTTTTTTCATAATACCTATAATTCCCAATTTCCACGCCCAAATCATCTAACGTCTCCAAAGCGCCAAAATCGCACAACACCCAAATCGCAACTCGCCCATATCACCACGCCAAATTGCCCAAATCGACCTCCTGCAACTTTTCTTCTTCAAACCCCTCAAATATGGTGGCTGCAACTCTTCTTTTTCTTTTCCTTCTTCTTCTTCTTCAAACCCCCAAAATCCAACGGCTGCCATTTTATACTTTTAATTTGTTATTCTAAGAAATTTATGTACATACGTTATCTTTTTTGTTGCATCGATGTGTTAGACTTGTGGGGTGATGCAGTTCGGGTGTAATTTTGTTGATGTTTGACTTATTTATATATAAAATGTATATTATGTTTCGACTAGAAAAAAAACAAAAAACAAAAAACTTCTTAGTTCTTGCAATTTTCTTTATTTTTTAATTTAAAAACTTTTTTTTTCTAATTTTTTTTTTTTTTTTTGTTGCAATGTTGCAGATTGTAGGTGAATTATGAAGATTAGATATACTTTAATTCTTCATTTCTACTGCCTTTTTGAAAAGGACAAGTTATAAATAGTTTATCTAATTTGTTATAATTTTTTTGATATGTAAGTGAATTTTTTTATTTTTTAACTCAATTGTTAAATTATTTTTTTAATTATAAATAATTATTTTGTTATGAAATTATTTTTATTATAAATATTTTTTTAATACTTACTTTTTTTTTGTCAAAAATGTTTATTGCATTAGATAGTGGATATTGGATTTTTATTTTTTTTTATTATAAACAAATAAATTTTTAAATATTTAACAAAAGTTAAATTAATAATTTTTTCTCATATTGTCGACGTTTTTCTTAAAAAAAAAATTTAGCCCAGTCAAGAGAAAAATCTTGGCCATGCCTCTACCCGTGATCAATCACCAATTTTTTATCATCACCATGATTTCCACTTACCGATATGTCGTGTAAATGAATAGAGGATTAAAAAAATTCATCAGTTGCAACCTATTCTAACAAAGAGGTTTGGCATGCTGGACATGCTCTGTAAAGAAGAAAAAGATGTCGATTGAAATTTTAAACTGAAAGACTTCACGAGAGATATTATCTCATCAACAAACTAAAGAAATCTGTGTATATTAAATTTATAAATAACAGAATCGCATCAAGTAAAATAACTAAAGCGTGACATGAAATTGAAACCAAAACACGGTTATGAATATTAAATTTAAAACATGATCACTAACGACTTGCCAAAGATAACTTGAAGCAATAAATAAACCCATCTTCTCAAAATCGTGACAACTTGCTATGATACCAATTAAAAGATTAAAGTAAATAATAAAAATAGAAAAATATATTTTCTGTCGCCATTTTCTTTAATTTGTTTAAAGCTTGTGCCTTTTTTTGCAGCTAATAGAGAAACGCATAGAAAAAGACTAGATTTTAAGCTCCCTTTTATATCTTATTCCATCAAAGAGATAAATTAATTTTTAAGTTAGTTACCAAAACTAATTTAATTAGTTTTAAAAATTCAAACGTACGGGCTATTAGATAATTACAAATATTAAGTGGAGAGCTCATCCAAAAACACTTTTGATCAAAAAACAGTTTAGAAAAGCGTACCCAATCAGCCTTCATCTCATGCAATGGGAAACTGCAAGATGAAACAAGATCATTTTTGATGAAAAGCAGTTTCGTAGTACACGCACGGGGTGATGGTTTTTAAGGATCCACAAAAAAAACGCTGAGGTTAGCTAGGTATATAGACCAATTAAGTGGGTTGGACCTGGTGTGTGCATATTAGAGAACTACATGCCTCCTGTTTACTAGCCAAATAAGCCCAACAGACACGCCTCCCGTTTTATAATGTTCTTAAGCAATGGGCGTAGTGGTGCGCGTTACAGCCTAACGACGCCCAAAACGATGGAATGTGCAGGGCCTTGCTCGTTGTTTTGGCGATTAAAAACTAATGATAAAGCAGATGCAATTGATTTGAGGCAATTAATGCTATGGGGTTATATGGGTAGGCTTTGATATTTTCTCGTCAGGAGCACTATATATAAATTAAGTGTACTAGGCAACTTTATTAATTATTTTTTTGCAAATTAATAAATTATGTAGAATATATATGATTAAACCGTTTTTTTCTTTTTTTCCTTTTTTTTTTGGTGATCTATTGTATTTATTATGTTGAAAAATGGGTAATTAAACATAATTTTTTACTATTTTCAACTAAATATTAATGTGGGGTACAGAAGTAATTTTGGGTGGGATCAAATTGATTATTAATCTTTGATATATGAAGATTAAGAATATATAAGTATTTAGCTATACTCATTTATATTTGAACGTGAAATTGAGTCTAAAGTAGCATACTTGATATGTGTAAAGATGTGAAATTTGAAAACAATCTTTTAGTCCTACATGGAATAAATAAAATTTTAATTATTTTACTTATAAGTGTAACTAGAGTACTACACTTAAATTTCAGCTAGCACACACACACAAGGACGGCTCAGGGGTTTTGCATCACCCCGCGGCGAAAGGGCAATTGGGCGACTTAGGGTGCATTGGGCGCACAACACTTTGCAAATTGCATCGTCTCGAGGAACTAGGGAGCTTTTCATTTTCGGAGATCGAGGTAGATCGGACGGATGAGATGAGTTCGTGGAAGATTGGATCTGGGACGTCCAGATACGATAAATGTAGTTATCTGTCTAGGTACGATGTATGAAGATCAAACGATGTGGGATTGATTGCGACGAGCAGAGTCGTTAGATTGCGCCTAAATTGATCAGATACGATCCAAAGACGTACGATTTGGTGCGTCAATCAAATCTGTCAGATCACGTCTAGAGGCGATCAGACTCGATCCAACGGTACAGAAACAGGCACCATGTACAACCACGATTTGTCTATAAATAAAGCCTTCTAGAACTCAAAAATTTATCCCAGACAAAATCTCTGAATTTTCTTCTCTTCTCTCCTCTTGATCTGCTTTTAGCATTCTTTTGTGAGTGAGTACAACCAATTTTAGTTCGATTATTCTTGTGAGTTGAAGTGTTGCTGTCAAAAAATGGAGATTGTTGTATCTTAGGAGACAAGTGTCATACATCTTGAGCACCTAAGCGGGACATAATTGTCTTAAAGACATAGAGTTACACTCTAGCCTTAATTTATGTTGTTACTCTGCTGGAATAGTAATTGATCTAGTTTAACTAGACATAGTCTTGTCCCTAGTACCTTTAAATAGTGAACGGGAGGCAGCTTGTTGTTGCAGAAGAGTGGTATTTAAGTGAGACCATTGTGACTCTACTACTCAGACTGAAGACTAATCTAGTTGATTATTTTGAAAGCTATTTTTCAGTGAAGATTGCCACCATACAGTCATCAGTTTTGTCGATTAAAACCTAATGATAAAGAAGATGCAATTAATGTTTTGGGGTTATATGAGTAAGCTTTGAGATTGTCACACTTCGCCCGGACGTGCCTAAATCGGCGGGACACTTACGGACGGGGAGCGAATGCATTATAACAATAACCGAGTGGGCGGAAACACGATTAAGTACAAGTCTAATTTCATTAATTTCAGAATATATTTGTACATGAAATAGTCAAGGGAAGATCCTCCCCAAATCCCCAATGAATAATACAACTGGTACAAAAATGTGGGCTCATAAACCTGTACCCAATCAACCCTAATATCTCCTGTGAAAAATTGGATAACAACGGGGTGAGCTACATGCTCAGTGGGTAAAATAGTTCGTGAATATAACAATTAATAAAGCAAACTTCATAATCAAATATCATAAATACACATCAGAACATATTAATCAATACAATATATATGTATGCATGATACCGTCTCATATTGTGTGGCGACCCCGCACCTCGGACCACCAACCCCCCAAGGAATCCCGTGCTGAATGCCGGGGCGGGAAGCCCGGCGTAGTCATCTCCAACCACTCCTCAACCCTGTGAGGTGGTTGAGACCCTACGAGCCTTATCCCAAACAATGACATAATATAAAAAGGTACTAACTCATACTACAATGTGGTAAGTGTTATAATTACATAGTCCAAAATATAATACATCATAATTTAAAACACAGTTCAATCAAAATGCTTCTCAACTCACATCGAGGCCTTGGGTTATCTCGTCGGCAAGGCCCTCAAGATATGACTATTTTTTTGCCCTTATTCGGGACAAAAGGACCCGAAAGAGGAAAATAAGGGTAAGCCAACGGTGCCCAGTGAATAGAATTCAAATATGCTATCAATACTCATCAATAAATATGCATGTCAATGTGTAGCATGATTAAAAGCTCATAACATATAAATATCAAGCATTTATAATAAGTTCGATGCAAGTAAAAGCTTATCAATTTGAATCTACATTCCACATGCATTGGGGTTACTGGTGCACTTCTATTTCACCGTACAGTTCTCATCCCCAATCATGTTGATTTGGGGTTACTAGTGCACGTCTATTTCATCGTACCGTTCTCATCCCCAAATATTTCCTTTTTAAAACCCTCCTATGACAAGGTTAAGTCTCCCTATTAGCAAGATAGATGGGCCTAACCAAAGTCATAAGGTTTTCTCAAATCAATACATCGTTCAAAACATTAGAACACATTCATGCTTTCAACATACAATATATATAAGTGATATGATGACATAAAATACATAATCATAAATGAAGTCTACTCACAACCAAGCCTCGCGAGAGTATCTAACCACACACGGACACCAAATCGAATCAACCCAATCAAGGTCCTGAAACATTCATCAATATCCAACCATACATCAATTTTTATGCTCAATCACATAGACATTACACATCAATCCTAAATCAGCCCACATATAGACAATAGGCCTAAATCCCATCTAATCTCATCATTGAACTCAAATCACATGACTTAGGCCTCTAATGCATAGTTCTCATTCATAAACCATTCAATTAATCAAAAATACTAATTTTCAATTCCTTAGGCATAAACATGCCCAAATTGGGCCATTTGATCACAAGTAGGCCTAACCCATGATATGGTCACAACCACCAAATCAGTAGCATAATCAACCTTAATCATGCTTAATTAGACATAAATTGCATCAATTCAATAATTCTAGGCCAAAAGCATCAAAAGCCCTAAAATATGAAATTTTCCATACTTAGGCCATATTGTCGATTTACACTAGGTCACCATGTTCAGCCATGTATATCACTGATTTTGCATCATGGGTTCATCAACAATGGCAGCTAGGTCAACATAGTTGACAACAAGCTATTTGAAAAGGTTTAAGTTCATATTCCAAATTTAGGTCTAATACAAACAACTTTACCAATGTTTCATTTAATATTCTGTTCAGATGTATCAAGTTGCCAACAAAAATTTTTAATCCCAAAATCAACGGTACAAATTGAAGTATGTTAAGAGGAAAACCTTCTGTCCAAAAATCAGCTCAATCCAACAGTGGACTGAAATGATAAGGCTCTTTGATGAACAAGTCTCTAATCAGACAATTTCTCCTTTCCTGCTACAAATACTTGAACTCAGATGACTATATCACACAAAATACTTCCATAGACATCTCAACCATTCATAATGCAGAACGATCAGTTGTAAACCACCTTCTCAAATATCATATTCATCCAACGGTATATTTAGGTGATCTATTAGTTTGATCTAAACTGCACGAGAAATCCAAACTTTCCGACCAGCTTTGTTTGGGAGGTTATATCTCTCAGAAGAAAACTCCAATTAAGATCTCTACCAACCAGAATGAATAACCATGAGATAGGAACTGTCTGACAAAGTGTGAGCTCAATCGTATCATATATCACCAAGATCCAGCTCTTTGATGAAAACGTTGCTTAGACTTTCCTCAAAGCAACTTCATTTTTCTTTCTCTTTTTCTTTCCTTTCTCTTCTTTTTTTTTCCTTTCCCTCCACTCCTCTCACTCTGTAGGAATTCCTTGGAGAAGAGAAGTAGGGCATGGGACACTTGTCCACTTTCATGCACTAACTTAACATGTGTTGGAGAGGAGAAATGGGACATGGAACACTTGTGCACCAACTTGACATGTGTCGGAGAAGAGAAATGGGGCATGAGACACTTGTCCATTCTCATGCACTAACTTGACATGTGTTGGTCTCATGCACCAACTTGACATGTGTTGGAGAAGAGAAATGGGGCATGGGACACTTGTCCATTCTCATGCACAAACTTGACATGTGTTGGTCTCATACTACCCATACCAACCACATGTACTTTAACCAATCTCATGCTTCCATGTATTTTAAATGTCCAATCCATCTAATACACCAAATTTTCAGTCTCATTTATCATTTTATTCAATCAATCCTAACCCATATCAATTCATGGTTTAATGGGCCCATGCATAAATAATAACACATGCATTATACTTTAATTTAACATAACCCATATACAATTTATAATGCACATATTTACATACATTATTAAGCATCAAATATACAAACATTAAACAACCATCAAACAAACACCGAACATATCAAGGCAAACACATAGAGTTTGGGCAAAATGCAATTGGGTAATGGGCTAGATGAAATAATTTTCGGGGCGTCACATCACACCCACCTTAGAATGAACTTCGTCCTCGAAGTTTTAAGGTTAAGAAATTACCTAAGCCCATGAACTCGGCAAAGTGTTCCATCATGTAGTTGTCACGCTCCCATGTAACCTACTTCTCGCCATGGAACTCCTATCTCACCTTAACCATCGGTCGGAATGTCGCGGTTACACAACCTCTGGACCTTTCGGTCAAGTATCTGAATAGGTTCCTCATCATAAGTCTCATCTTGTCTCATCTTAATGTTCCTCCAGTCCAAGACGTAATCAAAATCACTCATGTACACTCTCAACATTGACACATGAAAGATATTGTGGACTGCTACTAACTGAGGTGGCAAGGCTAATCGGTAAGCGACGGGGCCAATTCGTTCTAAAACCTCGAACAGCCCAATAAATCTCGGAGCGAGCTAGCCTTTTATCCCAAATCTTGTCTGGCCCTTTTGAGGTCAGACCTTCAATAAAACTTGGTCATCCACCTCGAACTCTATGGTCTTCCGCTTGGCATTAGCGCAACTCTTCTGCCTGTCTTGGGCTACCTTCATATTATGCTTGACACGCTTAATCTTTTCTATGTTCTTGTACAAACTCTGGTGCCATCACTGCAATATCCCCTACCTCCTTCCAACAGACCGGATATCTACAAGGTCGACCATATAATGCAACAAAAGGAGCCATGAAAATACTAGAATGATAACTATTGTTGTACACGAACTCACACAGATGTATGTACTCCTCCCAGTTACCACTAGACTCAAGGACACAAGCTCGAAGCATATCCTCCAAAATCGATATCAACCTCTCAGACTAGCCATCCGTCTGAGGGTGAAAAGTGGTACTGAGATATAGTCTAGTGCCGAGCTGCCTCTGCAACCCCTGCCAGAACCGATGTAAACCTCAGATCCCTATCTGACACAATCGAAACTGGCACCCCATGTAATCTGATTATCTCTTGCATATAAAGTATGCTCAGCTTGTCCATAGAATCCCTAGTGTTCACCAGTAGAAAGTGAGCGGACTTAGTCAAGTGATCAATAATAACCCAAACACCATTATGTCTCCTCAGGGTGTTGGGTAATCCCACAACAAAGTCCATAGTGACATGCTCCTACTTCCACTCAGGAATGGCAAGTGGTTGCATTTGCCCTCTAGGCCTCTGATGCTCAGCTTTGACTCTCTGACAGATCTCACACCTCTGAATGAACTGAGTTATCTCTCTCTTCATGTCGGGCCACGAATACATCCTTTTCATATCATGATACATCTTGGTTCCGCCAGGATGAATAGCATAATGAGATTTGTGAGCTTCCTAGAGCACATTCTGTCTGAGTCGTGGATCTCCGGGAACCCATAAACGTCCCCTAAATCTCAAGGCACCATCAGATGACACATGCCAATCAGTAAAATCACTGCTCTTAGCCCAAGACTTGTACATCACATAATCAACGTCAAGTCTTTGTTGGTCAATCACCTCCTGGACCTGTGTAGGCTGAGCTATCATCTGATCTGAAAGGGTAGCACATATACTCATCACTGTAACCGCCTCAAGTAGTCTCCACTCATGAGAAATCTGGCGTGCTATCATAACTGTTTCTACCCGCTTCCTGCTCAATGCATTAGCCACTACATTGGCTTTACCAGGGTGGTATTCCAATGTAAAATCATAGTCTTTGAGGAGCTCTAACCACCTTCTCTGCCTCATGTTCAATTCCTTCTAAGAGAACAAGTACTTGAGGCTTTTGTGGTCAGAATACAAAGTGAATCTCTCACCATAGAGATAATGCCTCCAAATCTTCAGAGCAAAAACCACAGCGGCCAGTTTTAAGTCATGAACAGGATAATTCGTTTCATGCACCTTCAACTGTCTCGATGCATAAGCAATGACCCTATCCTTCTACATCAACACGCAACCCAAGCTAATACAAGAGGCATCAGTATAGATAACCAACTCCTGATCAGGCTCTGGCAAAATCAACACTAGCGCAAATGTCAATCTTTTCTTCAGCTCTAAAAAGGTATTCTCACACTCCTCAGTCCATACAAATGACACAACTTTCTGGGTGAGCCTAGTCATAGGCGTAGCTATCTTGGAGAATCCCTGAACGAATCTCCTATAGTAACCAGCTAACCCAAGAAAGCTTCTGATCTCGGTCACTGTGGTAGGCCTAGGCGAACTGATAATGGCTTCAACCTTAGACGGATCAACTGAAATCCGCTCAAAACTCACCACATAACCTAAGAACTTCACCTCGGTGATCCAAAACTCGCACTTGCTTAACTTTGCATATAGCCTATGCTATCTCAGAGTTTGCAAGGTCACTCTGAGGTGTTCCTCATGCTCAACCCGAGTCTTGGAATACACCAACATGTCATCAATGAAGACGATGACAAACTTATTCAGATACGGCCTAAAGACCCTCTGCATCAGGTCCATGAACATCGCCGATGCATTAGTCACACGAAATGGCATCACAAGGAACTCATAATGTCCATAGCGGGTCCTGATTGCTATTTTAGGCACATCCTCCTCCCTAATCCTTAGCTGATGATACCCGGAGTGCAAATCAATCTTCGAGAAATACCTCGCTCCTCTCAACTAATCAAACAAGTCATCAATCCTTGGGAGAGGATACTTGTTCTTGATGGTCACCCTATTCAATTGGTGATAGTCGATGCACAACCGCAAGCTCCCATATTTCTTTCTCACAAAAAGAACTAGAGATCCCCAGGGTTACACGCTCGGGCAAATAAAGCCCTTAGCCAATAACTCCTCGAGTTGTTTCTGCAACTCTCTCAACTCAGCTGGCGCCATTCTATATGGTGCCATGGAGATAGGCTTCGTGCGAGGGACTAGTTTAATGATGAAATCGATCTCTCGCTTCGGTGGTAATCCTAGAAAATCCGTAGGGAACACATCTGGAAAGTCCCTAACAATGGCAATATCCTCAAGTATCACCTCACTAGTCTCTTCCTCATCAGGCACTAACCCAGCCAAAATCTCCCTATCTCCATCAGTCACAAATCTACCCCTTGTGACTGTCTGGTCTAAAGCTCTACCCTGGATCTAGAAAATGACTCTCTTCGCGAAACAGTCGACAACTGCATGATAAGTCGCGAGCCAATCCATCCCTAGAATCACATCAAACACTAAAAAATCTAGGACTCGAAAGTCAATTGGCATGTCAACATCACCAATTTGAACAGCACACTAGCTACAGATCATGTTCGGGTAGATCTTCTCCCCAGCTACAGTACTCACCACTAACCATGTACTAGCCCTATTGGGAGTCAAATGCAAACTATCTACCATGCGTCCAGATATGAATGATACTGTAGATCCAGCATCAAATAATACATGCATAGAAGCACCACAAATAATAAGAGTACCTTCCACCAAGTCCTGGATGCTGTCGGGTCTGGCTCAGTAGCCGCCTTCGCTGTCTCTCTGGCACTAGACTGCTGCACAAATCCCAGAGCCCTCTGAAGACTCATACACTCTAACTTCTTATGCCCACCCTGTCCACACTGATAACATATGAACGGAGCCCCGGGCGCAAATGATCCAGTCCGAGATGTCACCACATAGCCTCCTCGGCCTCTGCCTCTGCCTCGGCTAGCAGTCTGTGAGAATGGGGGTCTTGGTGCATTCCATGCCTGAACGAGAATCGGGACAAAAGAGGAAACCACTGGTGAGGTCATCACACCAGTCTAAATCTGGGATGCCCCACTCTGAGCACCCTTGGACTGTGCTCCTCCATAAAACTTCCTCTTTTTTCCCCATTTTCCCTTATTTCATGGAGTCTGGAACTGTCCCCCAGACTCTGCCTGTGAAGTATGTTCACCCAGAGCCACTCGTGTAGACATACCATTAACCCGCTCAGCCAACTCATACTAATTGGCCCTCTGGACCACTGTGACAAAATCAGTCACCTTCGTCACAGACAAGGCTTGTCGGATCACAGGCTTTAGGTTCAAAGAGAACCTCATAATCTTGTCACTGGGTGTCTGAACTAACCCAGGGGTATAAACTGTGAGCTGCCTAAATTTTAGCTCGTACTCCCTGACTGACATGGTGCTCTGTGCGAGATTCAAAAACTGGAGTTGCTTAGCCTGCCTCTCAGTCTCTGGAACGTAAGCCTATAAGAACAATCGTTTGAGGTGTCCCAACGCTTCACTGCCCCTTGTATATCCAGCACTGAAAGCCACCAGTCCTTTGCATCACTCTCCAGTGTGTGAGCAACACATAGGACCTGAGACTCCTCATCAAGCTATAAGGAACGACTGATCTTCTCGACATTCTTCAGCCGATCTTCGGCCTTCTTCAAGTTAATCCCACCAGTGAGTTCCTTAGGCTTCAGCTTCATGATCTTCTCTAGCATTTTGATCCGCTGACCAGTGGGGTTCTCCACAACGGTAGGAGCAGGTGTAGGCATAGGCTGAGGCACATCCATCTGTGGTCCTGCTGCCCCTGTAGCTCTACTAACCCCGGCCGCCTAGACCCCACTAGTGCCCACTTCTTGAGGTATTGTCTGAGGCGATTGTCGAGAAACAACCTCAACCTGCTGCACCAACGCTTGTATCTGTGCAGTCTGGGCTACCATCAAGCCGCCCTGTGCCTTAATGATCTCCTCCATCCTCCCCATCCGGTCATCATCGGATGGCCCTGTGTGTCGCTGTATCAATCTTCCGCTCCTCCTCATGACACTGAGAAGTAGAAATACAAGCAACCATCACACATTAAATAATTTAAGACATTAACAAGGCCTCATAACTACCCATATCATATAATACACACAGAAAATATGATAGTAAGGCTTTTAAGTTAGTTCTTTTAAGCTTTTTAACCACCTAAAGCTCTCCCCCAATTCCTAGGTCAAAGTCATTTACGACCAATACATAGACCAAACCTAGTAAAATCAGTCTCTGATACCCACTGTGGCGACCCCGCACCTCAGACCACCAACCCCGTAAGGAATGGTGTGCGGAATGCCGGGGCGGGACGCCCGGCGTAGGCATCTCCAACCACTCCTCAACCCCCGTGAGGTGGTTGAGACCCTACGAGCCTTATCCCAAGCAATGACATAATATAAAAAGGTACTAAACAAAACAACCAATCGTATTAATCATTCAAGACAAGAGATAATCCATGAAAATAAACCATAAATAAAACCATAATCCCTACAGTCCATCAAGATGGACATACACATAAAGTCCAAAACTATGAGTACAAAAATATCGTCATATGCCCACATAGTCTATCTATCAAGTCCCAACTAACCCATACTACAATGTGGTAAGTGTTATAATTACATAGTCCAAAATATAATACATCATAATTTAAAACACAGTTCAATCAAAATGCCTCTCAACTCACATCGAGGCCTTGGATTCTCTCGCCGGCAAGGCCCTCAAGATATGACTACTTCTTTGCCCTTATTCAGGACAGAAGGACCTGAAAGAGGATAATGAGGGTGAGCCAACCAGATCAGTCTCCAGTTTGAACTTAACATTAGACAGGATTTGATAACGTTTGGTGATCCTTATCAGGGTCGGTATCACTACGTGCAAGGTTAGGACATTCAGTATTACTTATACAAGCTGATAGCTTTCAAATAAGACCAACCAGATCAATCTTCAGTTTGAGAGGTGAGACACAAGGTCTACTTAAATACCAATCATCTAGAGCAGCACGTTGCCTCCCGTTCACTATTTAAAGTTACTTAGGAAAAGACTGAGTCTGATTGAGCCAGATTGACCACTAATTTGGCATAGCAACAATGTAATACATGAACTCCAGATATACAGGCATAAGTATGACAAGTATAAACATTATACGCAATAATGCAGTGTAAATAAATAGTAGACATAATGATAAATGAATGTAAACTTTAATAAAAGTTATAAGACACGCAAACCTGTGTTTTGTTAAGCAGAACTGCGTTGCACCGCGAAGAGAGTCTCAAAAAGAGAAGAAAAACCCAAGGAGAGTGAGAGAGAAGAGAGAAATCACAAGGAGAAGTTATTTGGTGTGAGAAATGAGAGGGGGGTTCCTTAAATAGGAAAAAAAGTGTCTGAACCTTCAGGCTGGCTGCTCGAACGTTCTGGTCACTGCCCGAAGTTCAAAAATTTTTTAATTTTTTTTATGTGTAACCTAGGGTATTACACTCTACCCCCCTTAAAAGGATTTCGCTTTCGAAATCAGTCCAAGTAGTGATGATTGTTGTCAGCGTGAGATTCTCCGTCGTCGTCATTATTCGCTAGCTCAGGGTAGTGCTTGTAAGGTCCCTTAATAGAACTGTGGCCAGAAGAATCCTCAACATCATGAAACCATGGAGAGCAAATAGAGTCGGATTCATCCTCAGAAGGTTCCGACTTTTGCTTAACAGATGGCAGTGTAGGGCTCTGCAGGTTGCATTGTTTAAGGGGAGGTAGGTTGAGCGGTGGGATGCTTTTTCGTGCTATTGCTTGAATCTGGCCGCCTTGCAATTTTGGTAGAAGATTTTGCCAAGATGAGGGGACAGAATTGTTTCGGGCAAAACTATTACGAAAAAGCTATGCACGCTCTGGCAATAAGAATCGATGTCTGTGAGGCGATGGAGTTGGTGATGCAAAGTAGTTGTAACTTGACTCAGATCCTGAAGGAGTCGCCACAGGTTGCCAAAGAGGTCATTGCGTGTGTATCACTACCTCCATCGGTATTATTTTCAGACATCTACATAGTTATTTAAGTGAAACTGTAACACCCTGTAGTTTTAATTATACACCTACGTTGACGGATACATATACGAACCCGTATACGTACGTAAGAGTTAAACGTATATGTGTATAAGCATACATAAATTAAGTAGATTGTATTATTAGATGTCATACTATCATTATATTATAAGATGATATTATTATAAGATGATATAAATGACCTTGATATTATAAAATATTATAAACTATTATAAGATATTATAATAGTATAAGATATTATAACATTCTCTCACCTATCTCATTCTCTCATCTCTCTCAAATGTGAAACATAAAAAATAAAAAATAAAAAAAAGAAGAGAAGAAGAAACAGAGAAGGAAGAAACGAAGGAGAGAAGGAAGAGAAAAAAAGGGGGGAACGTGCAACTTTCGCCGAATCGGGACCTATGATAACTACTTTCACTCTAGTTCTTCGTGAAATTAATATCTAAGCTAGATGTAACATTTCTTTCAGTGTAATTTTTGTTATAGGAGCCATTTTACGGCGTTTTTAAAAGTTGGGGTTTCGATCCAACTCGAATGAAAATCCGCTAGGAAGGTTAAAAACACTTCCTAGGTTGTTGGAACCTTAAACATATGGTTAGATTTAATTTATTTGTTAGTTTGAAATTTTTATAGCTATTGAAAGTTGATTTACTACTTGAAACCATAGGATTTGATATTGGAGACCTTTGGAACTCCACTAAAACTCGATGAAACTCCGATTTGAGACTATAGGAAGATAGATCTAATAATTCTGGACATTTTGATGTGAAAATCATGATTTTTGGATATGATTTTGTATTTTTAGTAACTAAATATATGGTTTTTGTGAGTAAAATTGACTTTGGATGCCTCCACGAGCATGTAAAATCTCAGTGAAATACCTATTGAGGGTAGTAGAATGATTGAATGATTGATTTTACACGTGTCGATGTGAATAGAATAATTTTAGGAATGTTCTATATTTTTAATAAAATTGATATATGTTTCCATGTGCTTATGTGAGTACTTTGGTGTTGAAATCTAGCTTAAATGATGCATTTTCATGGTGAAATAACCCCATCTCAGCTGTTGAACCAGCTGGGAAATTTGAGTGTTAGTAATGGTGTTTTGGTGAGTTTAAATGGTGTTTAGTTAATTCTCATGATGATTTATGACTTGAATTACCTAATTGCAGTGTTTGAATTTAGAGATTAAGTGCATGGATGAATGCTCTTGAGGAAGCAATTATGATGGACATTTCATGATGCAAGTAACCTTGATGCTTATTGTTGCTAGATTTTAGAGTGTATATTGGCTTAAAAACCTCGTGTAACCACTGTGAGTATAGTTTTCTTGATTTAGTTCTTGTATGACATTGTATACATATAAAATGTTTGATTGTATGCATGTTATACTTATATGTAATGCATTGAGTTTTTATTGATCATGCAAACTGATTTTTAGCATTTGGAGCTTTTGATAATGTCATTTCGTTAGGGATTAGACTCGGATGAGGTTTTGTGAAACTTCATTGTTAGTAGGCCTGTTCTAATAAGGGTTGTGATCATTGAAATGACTGTGAATTAGGTAATGAGAGGCTGTGGCTACCTTGTAACGACCATACAAGGGTTAGACCCGTTCTCTTGCCTTGAAGGAGGGAGAGGGTAATTTTTTTATGAAACTGTGCACTGGTTTATTGAATGAGCATAAATTCTATATTGTGTGCATGTATGTTATTTTGATGAATGTTGCATATGTGATTTTGAAATATTTTAATTTAAACGATTTGATATGTCATGCTTCCCTAAATGCATGTGATTGCCATGTCAAGAGCTATATTCACTGAGTTGTTGTTTGCTCACCCCATTTCCTTCACCATTTCAGGTACAGAACCAAAAGGAACAGGAAAAATTTGAGAGTGATCAGCACGTGACTAGGACATAGCATTTGTTGATGTATGTATGCTTTGGATGAAGTGGTTACTTGTTTTATTTATTTTGATATGTATATACTTATTACACATATTATATATGTATTACCATCTAGAGGGGTTATTTTGGAAAAATGAGATATCAATGGTTATTTTGGATTGTTAAGATATTTGGTGATGATATATATACTTGGACAATGGAATGTTTGATTAATGAATGACAATGGTGGTATTTTGGATTATGGTATACATGGATGGAATGGTTATATATGATGACTGGATGGTTGACATTGTGAATGATTATATATATACATACGATTTGATTTGTGGTATATCAGGTTTTGTGAAATGTCCATTTTATGGGGAAATGCCGCCGAAATTTCTGAAAATTTTGAGAAGAATTGTGAGACTATGTGAAGGCTGACAGTATATTATCTACTGTATACGGGTATGTACAATGTATAGTATACTGTGCTGGTCATGACGTCAGGCTATGTCAAGGGCGTCGTGACAGAAACGATGTATTAAGATATTTGTAAACAAAGTTCCATCATTTTATTGATAAGTGAAATAGTACAATGTATCACATCATCAATTATTACTAGAAAACAATTCAGGGTATTTATGTTTAATTGTTGCTTCTAGTTCCCATGTTGCTTCTTCTACTCTGTGGTGATCCCATAGCACCTTCACAAGTGGTATGCTACGTTGCCTTAGTTCTTGAGTTTTTCTATCTAGAATATGTATCGCTCTCTCCTGATACCTACTTCTTTTCTCAACCCGAACCTCTATCAAATGGATGATATGCGAAAGATCAGGACAATACTTTCAAAGCATAAATACATGAAAAATGCCATGAACCTTAGACATGGACGATGGAAGGGACAGACGATAAGCAAGTTTGCCAATACGTTCAAAGATCTGAAATGGACTGATATATCGTGGGGAAAGCTTCTTTTGATTCCAAAGCGTTTGACACTTCTTGTAGGTTGAACTTGTAGAAAAACCAAGTCCTCCTTATCAAATTCTAAAGGCTGCCTCCGCTTAACATAAGGTAGTTGGCTTGAGCTGCTGAAATCTTTCGAACCAGCTTAGAGTTTGTTGATAATTGAGAGAGTCGTGATTCTCCTCCCTCCTCGATCAGCTATAGGTTAAAATTCTCCATATCTGTAGCCAACTTCCCCATCTCCAAGTTAAGAGTGCAAGCAACATAAGATTTTCTACTCAGGGCATCAGCCACAACATTGGCCTTACCGGGATGGTACTAGACTTGAAAGTCATAATCTTTCAAGAATTCCAACCATCGTCTTTGGCGGAGGTTTAGGTCTCTCTGGGTGTAGATGTACTTAAGACTCTTGTGATCCGAGAAGACCTCAAATCGTTCACCGTATAAGTAAAGATGCCATAACTTCAGTGCGAATATGATGGCTGCAAGTTTTAAGTCATGCGTTGGGTAATTACCCTCATGAATCTTCAGTTGCCTCGAAGCATATGCAACAACTTGGCCTTCTTGCATTAGTACGACACCTAAGCCTTGGAGAAAGGCGTCGGTGTATAGTGAAAATCCAACTCCATTTCTTGGAGTGATTAGTATTGGTGCTGTCGTGAGGCGTTTCTTCAATTCCTGAAATGATGTTTCACAGGCGAGATTCCAGATGAATCGCATGTCTTTCCAAATGAGTTTGGTCATAGGTTCTGCAATCTTTGAGAAATCCTTGATGAAGCGTCTGTAATAGCCAACCAAACCAAGAAAACTCCTAATCTGAGTAACAGTGGTAGGCTGCTTCCAGTTTAAAACCGCTTTAACCTTAGAAGGATCGACATCAATGTCATTGCCTGAAACCACATGGCCTAGGAATTGAACTCCTTTTGCCCAAAATTCGCACTTACTCAACTTTGTATACAACTGGTGGCTTCGCAAGGTCTGGAGGACAATTCTTAGATATATCTTATGGTTCTCCTCGATTGAGGAATATATTAAGATATCATCCACAAAGACCACCACAAATCGATCTAAATATAACCTGAAGATGCAGTTCATCAAATCCATGAACGCAGCAAGTGCATTTGTTAGACCGAACGGCATAACCAAGAACTAGTAGTGATCGTACCAAGTTCTGAATGTCGTCTTGGAAATATCCGACTCTCTGATCCGGAGTTGATAATAACCGAATTGTAAATCAATCTTAGAGAAATATTTAACATCTCTAAGTTGGTCGAACAAGTCATCGATCCTGGGTAGTGGATATTTGTTCTTGATGGTGACGTTATTCAACTTGCGATAGTCGATGCAAAGCCATAACGAACCATCCTTTTTCCGAACAAGCAGAACTGGAGCGTCCCAGGGTGATGAAAATTTTCTAATGAAACCATTACTCTCCAGTTCTTTCAGTTGCTTGTCCAACTCAACTAGCTCGATGTTGGACATTCTGTATGGAGGAATTGAGATAGGCTCGGCACCAGGTATGAGTTTGATCTCAAAATCAAATTTCCTAACCGTAGGTAAACTAGGAAGGTCGTTTAGAAAAACTATTGGAAATTCAAATATTACTGGAACATCATGTACTACAAGAGGGTACAGTACTGGTGATTCATTGTCATCACCAAGGGATAGAGCTCGAAGCTGTGCCTTGAGAAGTGTAACAGTCGAGTTGTATATCCACTTCCTCGTTCCCTGAATCTTGACAAACTCCCCAGTAGGTAAGGTTAACTGAACTTGCTTCTTCATATAATCAATCCTTGCATTCAGTGGTACGAGCCAGTCCATGCCGATGATGATGTCGAAGTCTTCAATGTCGATCACAAAGAGATCTGCATATATTATTTGTTCTGACATTCGAAGCTCACATTGAGAACACTGCAAATTCATGTCAGTACCAAATCCTAATGGTGATGTGACATGGATTGTGATGTCTGTGGGTTCAGGATGCAACCCTAAATGCCTTACCAATGCAAAATATATAAAGGAGTGCATAGCACCCGAATCGAACAAGACATGCACCATTGTATTGAATAAGGAAAATGTACCTTTTACTACATTGTTGTCTGGGAGGGGTTGTAGAGCGATGGCAAACACTTTGCCCTGGTTCCGTTGCCTCTGGTTCTGCTGGTTCTGCTGGTTCTGCCTGGGTTGGGCATTAGCAGTAGGTAAGGCTTATTGGACTGGAACAACGGGAACAGGTTGTCGTGGTTGCTGAAGGTGGGGGCAGACATTTCTTACATGGCCCAGCTGGCCACAGTTGAAACACGTCAACCTCTGCTGCTGATGGTTCTGTTGGCCATGCTGATTGTGGTGTTGACCACTACCCTTGTCATTGTCGTTTTGATGGCCACCCCTGCCATTACGGCCTCCTCGACTATGATTGCGAAAACCCTGATGGCCAGGGTTAGACGGTTCAGTCATAGGTGTCGTGGCCTTATTCTTCTAAATAGGAGCTGGGAGGGCTGGGTTTTGATTATAGTAGAGCTTCTTCTTGTTGCCCTACTGTGATCCCTGTTGAGAAAACATTGCCGGCCACTTTCCCCTATTCATTCTCTGCTCTTGCTAAAAGCTCATGGCCTTGTCAACGACCTCCTTGTAAATCTTGAAATCCAAGATCGACAAGGCTTATCAAATGTCAGGACGAATGCCATTGTAGAATTTCTAGGTCTTATCTTGCTCTGTTGAGATGGTAGAGAGAGAGTAGACTGATAATTCTTTAAACTTGACAGCATACTCCCTGACGGTCATGCGGCTTTGGTATAGCTTGGTGTACTCCTGACACTTTTTCCTCTTCACAGCGCCAGGAAAGTACTCATCGATAAACAATGACTCGGACTGTTGCCAAGTCATGTCTGTGATGTTGACCCTTGGGTCCTCCTTCACTGTTATCCACCATGTATTTGCTCCACCAATGAGTTGGTAGGACGTAAGTGGAATCTTTCAAGCCTCATCGACTCTCATAGCATCGAGATCCTTCTTCAACTCATCCAACTATTTTTGCGCCTCCTCCGCATCAATGGTGCTAGCAAAAGTAAGGGGTTGTAGCCTCTTGTACTTCGTAATCTGGTCGGTTTGAGTCTCCGACCCAGATCTAACAGGTGCCTGAATAGTGACAACCTGATTGGCCACGGTCTCACGAACGACAGTCTGAACTGTTACTTTCGTCGCCTCAATAAATTTTGCTAAATAGACTTCCATACCTGAAGGCATGGCAAAGGATGTGGGTTGGGGTGACACTACCTGCCCAGACGTAATAGCAGTGTCCGGTGTGGCCTGCGTTGTCGTCGGAGGCGGCGATTCCTGGTTTTGAATCTCAGGAGGTGCCTTCTCTGGTGCACGGACAGTGCGTGACCTTCCTCTCTTCTTGGTTTGCATTTTCTCACTGGCAATGAGAAAACAAAACCATGATTTAGGAACTATAGCCAAGTATAATGTTAAGATATTCTCAGCAATAAGCTCAAGAGTACTGCAATGTAAAAATCACCTATTTTTCTAAGTATAGTGTAAGGTTTTTGTTAAGGAATTAAAGAATCTTATGTGCCTCGTATGTTTGGCCATGGTGTAAAACAAGGTTAGAATGTTCATATAATAAGTATAAAACTTTACAAGTATTTCAAATGTTTTAGTTTTGGTTTTTTGTGAACATACATATATATATATTTCATTGAAAATTCATACGAGTCATAAAAATTCTAAGATTTTCTACGGTAAATATCCTGCTCTAATGTTCTATCGCAATCTTATGTATTTAAACTCTTTCGCTTAGTATTTTCGACTATTATCCAAATTCGTGTGTCCCATTCCACATGAATTTGGTAATAAGGGTTTCAACCAAGTTAAGTTGTATGAACACGGTCTCTATAAGACATCAGCTGAAGAGGAGTTCACTAATAGTATCGTCCAAGTTTACTCGTCCCATACGGTGTAAACTTAGTGATAATGTTAGTAATACAACTTTTTCTGAATGTTTCTTTTCACACAAGGTCGTGGGTTTTCTTACTTCCACATTTTATTTACTATCTTCCAATTTTGTTGTGTCTCATACCACTCCAAAGTTAGTGATACAAAAGAAAGAATGGTTCTAAGTTGGCTCACCAAAGATAGTCTTAAACAAAACATTTTCATTCATATATAAATTGTTTTTTTACAATGCCAGCAATCATTCCTGATTTTTCTGCCTACTATTGCTTCTTTTATACCTCCTGCTAGGTACAAAAAGACTACTAGAAGAAAGTTGAGAAGTTGTTTACTGTTCTTTGACGTTTTGCAAATGTGCTAACAAAACATTTTGAGTCTCTTCCATCCAAGCAATACTAGAAACAATCACATTTAGCTGCTCGAATGGGTTAGTCGATTGCCCCATCGATGGTTGATAGGTCGACTGTCCCATAGGTGGAAGGTAGGCCGTAGTCATTGGTGGAAAGTATTGGTCATATGGTTGACTCATAGGTGGAGGGTAGTTTTGATTGTACGGGGATTTCCTAACTGGAACCTCTTGGACATTTCGATATGTTTGAGTCGAAAATTCTTGAAACAATGGACTCATTGGGATATCCTGTCTTTCAAAATTTGGTGCCGCACAATTCTGTTGTTGTTGGTTCACATGAACTTGTAGAACTAGCCGATACGATACCTCAGGAGTTGGAAACCTTTGGTACGTAGTATTGTCTTGAGTTGGTATGTTCTAGGAAGGTGGATTTACTGGAGCTCTCTGTCCATCTTGATTTGGTTGAGGTTGATTTAGGTTTCCAAAAAGATCATCCTCAGAGAATAAATGATCGGGTTGATCATTATTCGAGACTGGGTTTGCCGTAGGGTTTTGGTTTGGCTCAATATTTGGTGCCTCCCTAACAGGAATCTTGCGTCCACTTTTTCGTTGACAACGTCCAATTTTGTCTCTAATTCTTTCGCCATTTCCTCCTAAAGTCGGGCCGAATCTCTCTTCATCAGTCACCCCTCCACTTGTAACGAACGTCTTGAAGATAGAGGATGTTGTAACTGCATCATTGATTTGCTTCGAAGACTCATCAACATTGTTGACGTTTGCCTCGTATAGCATCCTCATGATCAAGACTCCGTAGCCGAGGGGTTCCTTTCTTGAAGGGTTTTGAATCACCCGCAACATTTGTTGGATAATGATGTGAGGTAGGGAGACCTTAATTTTCTTCTCCAAGCTAGATAGCACAAGAAGTTGCGCCTTTGACATATCACCTCTAGTCACCTTTTCCGGCAAGATGTTGCAGAATACGATCTTTCTAAGGCCGGTAAAAGGTGGCTCAAGGAGATTGTTTGGGAGGTGGGCGTACGTCAATTGAGTGTACAACTTTTTGGCAAGGGAATTAAACAATTGTTCCTTGAACTCAGCGATCTCTGCAACTGTCTGGGGTTCATGTGGATCAATGATTCTATCTCCAATTGGAATCTCCATAAGTCGTGAAATAATTTCGACGTTGATAGAAATCTTTGTTCCCCTGACCGCTGTCTCTAAGACAGGGCTGATCCCATCTTCTTGAAGTCCCACGCAATTCATGGCTTTGTAGAAAGACTTCACCAAGTTTAAGGAGGCGTAACCCTTAGCTTTTGTTATGTTCAACTACCCCAGCGTTGCGAGTTTTTTGTGAAGGATCGGACGAAGGCGGAGATCTCTATTGTCAATACTCCTTATAATCATAACCTCCCTGTTGAACAATTCCGTAAGTCTGGTGGGAATTGGTTCTCGACTATTGGAAGTCGTTCCTTCACTTGAGGCCATTATTTTGCTGAAAGGAAAATAAACTTGTGAAATACACAAAATATATTCCTAACATTTTTAAAATTTATGTCTTGTCCGTTGGACACTATTTTCTATTTTTTCTCTTGATGTTTATGCCATCATTTAAT
Source organism: Paratinospora sagittata (assembly GCA_035771175.1). Taxonomy (NCBI): domain Eukaryota; kingdom Viridiplantae; phylum Streptophyta; class Magnoliopsida; order Ranunculales; family Menispermaceae; genus Paratinospora; species Paratinospora sagittata. The sequence continues at coordinate 15,291,201 of CM069606.1, read as the reverse complement.
CCAAAATTTCCATTAGCAACATGATATATATATATATATATCTCATATATACATAGATATATAGATATATATATATTTAATCATAACTATATATATATTTGAATTTGAATTATATAAAAACTATATAGTTTTCTAGATATATATTTAATATAAATCTCAACTATATATAATTCATATATACATATAGTTCTAAAGATATATATATATATATATATATATATATATCTAATAAAAATTTTCTCCTAATTTAGTGGACTTGGGCAGGCTGTGGACCTTACGCTCTGATACCATTAAATGTCACACCCTGTCAGGACGAGCCTAAACCGGTGGGACACTCACGGACGGGGCGCGAATGCATTATAATAATAACGGAGTGCGCGTAAACACGATTAAGTACAAGTCTGATTTCATTAATTTCATAATATATTTGTACATGAAATAGTGAAGGGAACATCCTCCCAAAATCCCCAATGAATAATACAAAGGGTACAAAAATGTGGGCCCAAAAACCTGCTCCAAGTCTACCCTAATCTCCTGTGAAAAATTGGCTAACAACGGGATGAGCTACACGCTCAGTGGGTAAAATAGTTCGTGAATATAACAATTAATAAAGCAAACTTCATAATCAAATACTATAAATACACATCAGATCGTCATAATCAATATAACATGTATGTATGTATGCATGACACCATCTCGTATTGGTTCCGTGATTATACGTCGCCTGAGTTCACGTACAGATGTTCATCCCCAGGTAAACTCGGGTTCTTATTGTACGTCCTTCCTCAGGAACGACGCCCTGAATTCACGTACAGATGTCCCTCTCCAAATGATCTCGGGTTCTCATTATACGTCCCTCTCCAGAGAAATATATTAGAATAGTGAGCATTGCTTCTAACTATTCTATGAATCATAACCCACATACGTCCCTAGGTGGTGCTTATGTATGATGTCAATGCATAAATAGGTCCGATCTTTACTTAACATTAGACAAGATTTTATAACGTCTGGTGATCCTTATCAGGGTCGATATCACTACGTGCAAGGTTAGGACATTCAATATTACTTGTACAAGCTGATAGCTTTCAAATAAGACCAACCAGATCAGTCTCCAGTTTGAGAGGTAAGACACGAGGTCTACTTAAATATCAATCGTCTAGAGCAACACGCTGCATCCCGTTCACTATTTAAAGTTATTGAGGACAAAACTGAGTCTGGTTGAGCCAGATTGACCACTAATCCGGCATAGCAATAATGTAATACATGAACTTCAGATATACAGGCATAAGTATGACAAGTATAAACATTATACACAATAATGCAGTGTAAATGAATATAGACATAATGATAAATGAATGTAAACTTTAATAAAAGTTATAAGACACGCAAACTTATGTTTCGTTCCCCACCTTCAGATAACAACTCCTTCGAGAGCTGGCGCCTTCTCCCGAGTAGAACTGCGTTGCACCGTGAAGTGAGTCTCAAAAAGAGAAGAAAAACTCAAGAAGAGTAAGAGAGAGGAGAGAAATCACAAGGAGAAGTGATTTGGTGTGAGAAATGAGAGGGGGGATCCTTAAATAGGAAAAGAAGCGCCCGAACCTTCGAGCGGGCTGCTCGAAGTTCAATTTTTTTTTTCTTTTTTTTTTTGTAACCTAGGGTATTACAGATATTTTCTCGTCAGGAGCACTATATATAAATTATTTTGTTGCAAATTAATAAATTATGTTGAATATATATGATTAACTTGTTTTTTCTTTTTCTTTTTTTTTGTCGATCTATTGTATTTATTATATTGGATCATCACATACACACAAACCATTTCGGATAAAATGATCAACGAATTAAAGACCACAACAAATACAAGGAACAAATGCTCACACCAAGATTTATTAAGGTCACAACAAGCCCTCAATGAGTCACTACAACTCCTTGATAAGTGCATTTCTAACTAGGTATTTCATAGGTTTGTTAGTAATATTTGTGGAATCAAAAAAAAAAGAGTAATATTTGTGAATATTAAGATGATTTTATAGTTCATTTACTTATTAGGTGTTTTGTTTTGCAGGAACGCAAGCAAGGATGCAATAGCAAATAATTTTTAAAGTGGCGGTGAAAACCAACATGTGTGTGTCTAGGTGTTGAGAATGGAAGCCTAGGTGCTAGGCATCAAGGTGATGGCTTGCAAGAACCAGCATGTAAGCACCTAAGCGCTGAGAATGGAGGCCTAAGCGCTAGGAATCATGTCCTTTTAGGATTGGATTTGGTTTGACTGAGATTTTTTTCCTTGCTATAAATAGGACTTGTTAACGTTAAGATTAAGGATATCCATTGAGAGAGGACGTGATTAAGATAGGAAAATGTATTGAAGAGCCGCCGAGGAGACGATTCAAGATTAAGTGGATCTGTTGCTAGATTTTTTTTTTCATCTCTTTCTACTCTTGTATTTGATTTCTTTTCTTTCATTGATGTTGAATATCATAGATTTAGAGTTCTTATTAGTTATGGGGTAGATTAGGTTTTTAGGATTGTAATTTGAACTCACATGTTGATATGAAAAATATACTTGTAAGCGTAAAAGGTAATTGTAACACTTCTAAGGTCGAACCTGCAAATATTGATATCACTTTTAAAACACTAATCTTGAAATTTAATTAGTTTAAAATAGACTAATCTAAGTCAGAAGAAATTACGAAGTTATCTATTTTAAAACATAAAATTAAATAATGCAACAATAAAAATAAAAATAAAAACTAAAGCTGAACATGCAAAATATAAAATTAAAGATGCTCCTAAACACTAAAAAATATTTTATAAGCCTAGAACTTTAAAAATAAAATTAAAACGCCTGGATTACATTAAAACATTGAAATCAATGCATGGAATCTAATCTTTTTAATGAATAAAACAGAAAATATATTTTAAGAGATCTTATCAATTAGAAAAAAATAAAAATAAATAATAACATGATGATGATGATGACAAATAAAAGCAAATAAATGGAACACAAGTAAACAAAATGGAGAACAAAAATTGACAAAAAAAAAAAAACAAACTGAAGAAATAACAAAGGACTTTATTTAAAAATAAAATAAGACTTACTCCTATTATAAGTAGGGGTGTAAAGGGTTGGGTTGGACCCAAAATCCAACCCAATCCAAATAATTTGGGTTGAAAAAAATGGAAACCAACCTAAACCAAACTAGCTCTTTAACCTAACCCCAATTAATTGGTTTGGGTTGGTCATTCCGTTGAGATTGCTTGATTTTTTTTAAAGAAGATGACTTAAATTTTAATAATAAAAAAAAACCTTATGATTCTTTGTTGCAGTAACCAAGAAGAAGAAGAAACAAAATGAAGAAAGGAAGAAAAAATAGAAACGAAACGAAGAAGAAGAAGAAGAACAATAAGAAGAAGAATGACAAGAATCTTAGGTTTGGTTCGGGTTGGGTTCCAAGGGTGTCAACCTATGACCCAACCCAAATTGTTCGGGTTGGGATTTTTGGACCCAACCCAACCCAAACCAAACATCTACATTAACCCAAGGGTTATGTTCAATTTGGTCGGATTGGCTTACATCCCTACTTCAAAGCCATAAAACATAAATAAAAACTAGCTTAAACAATAAAAAAAGAGGGAAAAGAAGAGGAATATCAAAGGTAGATGCCTAGGGGTCTATTTAATTATAGGCTTTTCAAGCCAAAGAAAACAAGTTTAAGCCAACTTTTACTAGGGATCATTGATCTGATCTTGGGAAAAGAAGTGAAGACATGCTTCCTACAAGGAAGAAAGTTGTCGATAGAAAGAATTCTTCACTAGAACAAAGCCTTAATGCCAAACTTGGTAAATGAACATAAACGAGATTTGATTTCTATGAGTTTGATTTAATCTTTTATCTCTTCAAGTTTATCCATTTTTCACTCCTTTGGGCTTCTTTAATCCTTTAGCATGTGTCCTCATCTCTAGAATTTGTGTTGGGCTCCAAATAATGCTGAAAAGTCCTTTAATGAATTTTGGATCAAAGCTCCATCAATCATCTAATAAGAGGGTGAATAATGAAACAATCTAGAACTGGGGTAAATGAACTCGGAATGGAGTGATCTTATGCTTGTTGGAATGATTTCTTCGAGATATTTCTATTGGTGTATGAAATGACTAGTGAAAACTCTGAGAGAAACCATTTTTCAGCAACTATGATTCAGTGTATCTCGGCCGGAGAAAATCTGTACAACCTAAGTTCAATCAAGCAACTCGGACATCTCCAACCTATGAAAACCTGAAAATAAGACTCAAAACACTAAAAAATAACTACTAGAATCATTAAAGTAAGTTTGAGGTCGTTTCACCATTTTATTTGGGCCCGACTAGCCTAAAACCCTAATCGAAGGAAAACTAGTTCTAAAAACCCTAATTCAACTATAACGACCTAAATGAAAGCGCGTAACCCTATTAAAATAAATTTAAAGATCCTAGAAACAACTATAAAGCCTATTTTTAAACAAGTTTTAACACTAAAGGAGACTAAGATGCAACTTAACTTAAATAGCTTCCTACCTAAACTGACATTATAATGAACTTCTGTTTCAACCTAACTAGCTTATTTTATTTCTATTTATTCAAGTTTATTTTAAAACCTAACTTTATATTTTTACTAACCTATTTGGACACTTTATTTTATTTATATAATCTTCCTATAAGTTCTTATCCTAATTCACTAAGGACTTAACTAAAAATACCGAGAATTGCTTTAAAATTACCAAAACCTTTTTTTTTTCTTTCCTATTTCTTGTTTTCTTTAACTATTTCTAACCTTCTCCTAATTTCTCTAACCTAAAATATATTTATAGGAGGTAAAGATACACATTTTTATGAACTCATCACATGTAATTTGGATCTTATATTTTTATTTTAGATTTTAGTTAGTTAATATTGAGTTGTTTGCTTTAAGCTTTGTTTAATGCATCTAATTAATTGGTCATTGATTAAATTGATTTGCTAAACCTTGATGAACTTGGAAAAATAATTCTTGGGATTAGACATAATTAGAGTGACATATGATTAAAGGGTGGAAACCATAAAATCATGTAAGATAGAAATATAGTCACATGATATATGTAACCAATAAAAAAACATAAACTTAATGAATCCAATTTTAATCTAATTCTCATAGGAATATAGTGCTGAGATTTTGGTTCGAACTCAAAATAGAAAGTGTCTAATTTGAGTATGAGCAAAATAGAAAGTGTGTTAGTTTGAGTAGGTTTCTAATTTTTGGGTTCCTAATTGTAGTAGATGTCTTATTTTAGTGTTTGGATTGTATTAGAAGTTTGTCTATAATGTTTGTTATAAATATGGGATGGGTAGATTAGGTTGAAGTGTGGTAGAATGGTTGAATAACGAGTTATGGGCTGAGAGATTATGAGTGATTGAATATGTGACAAGATGTGAGTGCCCAAGGAATGACCTTCTTGTATTGTAATCTCATTAGTATAATTAATTTCTCCACCCGCGGACGTCGGCGTCGATTGGCCGAACCACGTTAAATTGGTTATGTGATTGCTTGATTCATTATTTGAATATTTTTCGTTACGTATTAGATTGACGGATTGGGGTTAAAAAATCCAACATATAGAGATTTAATTAAAAGGGTATTTTTACTTGACCATTGGGAGAGACTTGTGAATAATTTAGGGATCTTGGTTAGCAACTTGATTTGATTAATTAATTGAAAAAAGAATAAATAGATCTAGGTGAGGTGTTAAGGGAAAATTGTAATCTTAAGATTTGTTGATTGATTATTCGAATTACAACTTGCTTAGTTTAATTTTGGGCTTTCAATTTATTTCATATTTAATTTAGCATTATTTCCAGTTTGGTTTTGATAAGATTAGGTTGAGATAGTTTTAATAGTTAACAAAAATTAGTGACAAATCTTTGTGGGAACGATAATCTACTCTTCACTTTATTACTTGTTTGCAATTATGCAATTGCAATAATTTTAGAACACTCCTCACCTCAAATGATGTTTTTGAACACTCGCAATAATTGTCTCACATCTTATATGAGCAAATACATTAAATGGAATATAAGTTTGAATCTCATCTTTAGGATTGAGTCCTTTTCAAGTAAAACCCACACCTAAGTCTCAAGGTGGTTAAATTGAGAATAATTAATATCATTCTTATATAAGATATAGGCCCACCCAACAAAATAAAATTTGAATGGCAACATTGATCGTTGGGGCTTGTCACAAATTCCATCAAACCTATGTCTTCAATTATATTGAGACTATTAGCCCATTTTTAGCTTACTACTATTCATATTGTGTTAATCGTCACCTTATATCGTGGTTGACCTATCAGACAATTAGACATACACAACACCATTCTACATGATAACATTAATTTGGTTGATATATACATGGAACAAACATTAGGTTTCGTCACTTCAAGTTAGTCATATTTAGAATGCGAAACTCAATGTCACTATATGGCCTTAAAAGTCCCCTCAAGCTTGGTTTCCCAAACTTAGCAGCTACCTTCTTCAGTAGGGATTTTCAGGCTCTAAATCTAGTAAGTCTATGTTTGTGTTCTCTCGTGGCATTCGAAGATTGATCGTAATCTTGAACTAAGTGGATGACATTTTGTTGACTAGCAATGGTACAACTTTACTTCAATCCCATATTGCTTCTCTAGAGTTAGCGCTGAGTTTTGCTATGAAGGACCTAGGGAGACCCTTCGTTAATAAAGAAAAATTAACAAAGATATAAGAAAAATTAACAAATCTAATAGGTCTATGTTTGTGTTCTCTTGTGGCATTTGTATAATCATAATCTTGAAGTAAATGGATGATATTTCATTTTTTGATAACAAAAAAATAAGAAAAATTAAACTATAGAAATAATAAAGATAAGAAGCAATATAAATTTATCACATTGGAGAGATGAACAACTCAAGGAATACCTTAAGTAATTGTAAATTTTTTTAAAAGCATTTAATATAAAAGCATGTTATACTTTGTATTGTCATTTATCTCTCATCAGTTAATTATCATTCTTTATCTACATTTAATATACTTGTGATGTCAACCTGCCCAAATAGACTAAATATGAATTAAATAAAAATTATGAAGTAAATTTAGCATTGCTCGTATATCCTACCATTTGTCAGTTGAAAATTAGAACAAATTTGTACTTCCCTAGTCTATAAATCCAACTAAAAAATATCAGGTCACGCTAGCACACAGTTCCACACAACATAATACTTTTTTTTTTCGAAAGCAAAAAAAAACCAAATTCATTAAGATAAAGGAGAAAAAGGAAATGACTCCTTACTTCCAAGATCAACAATTAAAGGTGAAATTTCTTATGTCCGTATTTAGGGATTAAGTGAACATAACCCAAGTCAAGTAAGACGATCTGCCACTCTATTACACTCTCTCGAGGCCGCTTGAACCACTAAACTTGGCCCTCTATAGATTAGATGTTTGCAATCTTTAATCAATTTGCCAACCTCAGTGATATTCCTATTATTCTTCTTCAGCTCATTTATCACCCCCACACTGAATCAGCTTTAAGCATATCAATGGGTAATCCTATATGCCCACTTTGTTAATTTCCTTTCCTTTTACATCACTTAGATAAATATGCACATCAACCATGCTAGCTAGCTCATCACACAGATGAAGCTGCAGAACAACTACCACTACCAGTTATAGATGAAGACCCTCCAGCATCCTCATTAACCCCCTTCGATCCTGCAACCTCGCCGTGTTGTTGGATCACAAGCACTGAAGACACCACCCCATTACCCGATGAGGCCAACGCGTCCCCAATCGGTCCCAGCTCCACGTGCTCCATTTCTCGTTCTCCCAACTCTGCCATCATCCACGTCGGAAACCGACCCTTCCCCACCACAATCAACTCATACTCTCCGCTCCTTCCCACTGCCACCACCTCCTCCACTACCTCGTGTTTTTTACGACTCATCACCTTCTCCACATAATTCCCCAAGCCCGCCCTTCCAATTCCAATTCGAAATTCGGCTATTACCATCTCATCTTGCTCCTGCAATTCATTAGAAGAGTGTTGTTCATACACATTTTCAACACAAAGTCGGCCTAGCCCGGACTATACATAAATAAATGTCCTTGAAAGATGCATTAATATATGATTCAAAGAACTTCCAATTACAAACATTACATGACTATATATATATATATATATGCCAAAATTGTGTATTAAGAGCTATGCGAATTTATCATTCTCCTTTTAATTATTGAAGAGGGTATGTTAATTGTAATAGGAGGACTTTTGTACTTACCATTTCCATTTCACGGCCAGTAACGACGTTGTTTTGTGGTGATGATCGTGAAATAACACCGTCAGTACTCTCCGCTTCCTCTCTCTCAATCAGAAAACGGAGTACTGTAACTCTAAGACCGGGATGCTCAGCCATTCTACCACCCAATGCCAGAGCTTCACGATCATCAGGCCCACCCAAGAACACCACACAGACGCCGAGGGACAAGCTAGCAGTGGCCCCAAGAGGAGTATGATCGGGCCCACCACCACCAAATCCACAGTCAACAAGCACCGCCACAGAACAAGGAGCGTTATCCATCACCCTCTGATTCACGGCTCTCCAAGCCGACCCCAAATACTCCGTCAAACAAGACCCATCATCACAACCCTCCACTTGTCGTCGTTTATAAAAAGGCAAGATCAAGAGATTAACGCGCTTATCAGCTGCCGCGTGGCACACATCCTCGTGCATGGTTTGCAAGGCTGAAATGGCGGTCATGGGTCGGACCTTGACTCGGCCGAGTTGACCGTACGCTTCCATCGCGACCATGATCCGGTCTAGCGGTTCGCCCCTACGGAGCCGGTTCCTAAGAGTGGACCGGTTCTCTCCAACTCGCTGGACCAGGACGATTGATGAGGATCGCTCGGTGAGTTCGACCAGGTGCATCACGTAGAGCTTGAGTGGGGTTTTTATGGTGCCACCCCGAGTTGACTCAGTGAGCCTTATGAGAGAGGGGATGTTACACGTGTCGTGCACGCAAGCGAGGATACGAAGGTCCTTTTTGGGTTGTTGTTGTAATTGGGTGTGTAGTTTTCTGTTGTGTTTGTCGGGAGAAGCGTTGATATTGGTCCGTGCTGCAGGCTTGTAAGCGGCCATCGCAGTTGGGGTTGTGAGGAAAGTGGTGAAGAGTGCCATGAGAACTAAGATTGCGAATATCTCGTCGTTTAGGACCTGAGCAATTAATATCCATTAATTTCACAGAATATACATTAGATCTCCAACAGAAAATTAACCCCTGAAATGAACCGAATTGAAAATAATTTAAACAGTGTTTAAAAAAATAATAATAATAATTTCACGAAAGCTTTATTCGAGTAATAGAGCTAGCTAGGTAGTCTTGGATTAGATGCCCTACTTTGGGGTAGCTACGAAGTTTCTTCTTTTGAGTGTAGATCCAAGTTCTTTTTATTTTTTTATTTTAAAGAAGTATATATATATAAACTAATTGGTCCTACACATTATAGCAACTAGACTGATTATAAAGTGAAGATTTTAATTGATGGGAATTTATATTATGCACTAAGATCGACCTCTGTATGGTCTACCTATTTTGTTGTCCTAGTAATGTTACTCTTTCCAATGTCTATAATATTATTTCTTGTGAAATTAATGGTTTTTGAGAGTTTTTAAGAGTTTGGAATTGAATCCTCTTCCGAATATTAGATTAATGGTTTTTATCTTTATTTATTTGTATCTATACAATATATAATACAAATATTTAAAAAAGTTCATTGTGCGGGCCATTTTTATCAAACTTTCAAAATTATGCTTTTAAATTTATAGTCATCTTTTAAAAAAAAATTAAATTAATAAGACAAAAATTGAAATTTAAGTAGTTAAACAACTTTCAGTACTCAAATGTCTCCTAGTTTTATATCTACTTTAAACAAAATTTCTCCAAGCCCTTTAATTTCAACTTAATTTTTTTAACATTTTTCTTTTTCTAAACAAAATTTAACTTTTTACTTAAAATCTAAGAATTTTAAATTTTAAAAGTCACGCAACGCCACATGCGTGCTTGCATACTATTAAATTAAAAAATGTGTAATGTTATATGTAAGCTCGTATCAACGTCATTTTCCGACGTTAACACCCAACTTTTCTTGAATATTTTGAGAATGCACATGTATTTAGTAATGTGCGCAATACATGCGTGCCCCTAAAACATCTAAGGGTTCTGGGTGCTAGCATTAAAAAATAGCATTAACATCCAACGAACACAAATGATTTTTCTTAAAAAAAATAGTTTTTAAAACACAATTTCCATCTTGGAAAAAAAGACTTATTTAACCACTAGATTGGCAACCAATAACCACTTGCATTGAATTTGTAAATCTTTCATTACTTTTTCGATGTCTTTTGAAAGAATTCGAATAAAGAAAAGAAGTTATGGTTAGATGCCATCAATCCTAGAAAGCTACAACACCAAATCTCTAAAAGAGCATCCAAAAAAATAATGCAATGAGATTTAAAAATTGGAAAGTTTCTAAAGTCACACACCAAAATAGCTTTTTCCAGGAATTTTGGTGATAAAAAAATTTTAAAGTTTTTTAAACATGATAAAAGTTATGAATATTAGTTTAATTAAGTAGGTTTGTTAATATATTAATCTTCTGACTTTTTCAAAATATGCACAAAAAATTCAAGGTACGTACGGTTATTAAGAAAGAGTAAATAAATAAGAGAAAAGCAAGGAAAAAAAAAAACAGTACTAGTGAGCAAGAATTAATGCACCGGCAGGAGTCTAATTGGCACTCACCTTCTTCTCCTTCCCGATGTTGAGCACTATCAACTCTATCAACCCTTTAGTATTCATAAGCAACCCAAGCGTCAAAGCATCCCTAGCTGCCATCTTATTCAGCATCGCCACCACAAACGTCCCCACAATCTTCCCCACACAAGCAGTAGCAACCACCAGTCCCAACAGCCCCCACGCTTCCACTCCTCTCATCTTTGTAACATTCGTCTTCAACCCACTCGACGCAAAATACAACGGCAACAACAAACCTGAAACCAAATCCTCTATCTTCTCTATCAATTTCCCTGCAAACTCCCCTTCTTTCGGTATCGTTAGTCCAAATACAAACGCACCAAATATCGAATGTATCCCTATCAAATCCGTTATAAAACCGGATACCATAACGCCTGCTAATGTCACGCATATAAAAACATCATGCTCAGGAGAACACCGCTTCGCGACCCAACCCATCACTGGTCTTACAGCAACAAACATGAAAACAACGAAAGCAATACCGGATAGAGACACCCATATCGAAATTAAAGGGCTTTTGTGATGATCGTTGTTAATAATAGTGGTGCCCCCCATTGTAGTAGGTGTTGATGAACCCTTGTTATTGTTGCCAGTTATTGCTACGGCAAGAGCTAGCATGACCCATGCGAGCACGTCGTTGACAGCGGCGGCGGCCATGGCGATTTCACCCACTTGGGTTGTGAGGAGTTTGAGTTCAGCTAATATGCGTGCAAGAACAGGGAAAGCGGTGATGGAGAGAGCGACGCCCATGAAGACTAGGAACTGGCCGAAGCCGACTTTGTCAGCTCCGTCGATGGAGTTGTTGCGGAAGAGGAAGGCGACGCCTATGCCACAGATGAATGGGAGGGAGACTCCGGCTGCTGCGATGCTTAGAGCACATCTTCCGCTCCGGCGAATCGAGCTTACGTCCAGTTCGAGACCTACTAGGAATAAGAAGTAGAGAAGGCCAATGCTTGCTACTGATTCGAGGAGAGGAGTGCTCCATGGAGGGAAAACTCGGTGCAAGTAAGCTTTGCTTCGGCCTAAAGCTGATGGGCCAAGTAGAATTCCACCCTATACAACACAATACAGAAAACGGACAAAATCATCAGTTAATTACCTCTGACTTTGGAGCCTATGTTTGATAAGAGAATTTTTTCTAGGCAAAATAATATTTTTTTAGAAAATTTTCTCATGCTATTTAGCTACATAAGAAAATTCTTTTATGGTTATTTAATTATTCATGATCCTCTTCAAATTAAGTTGCGAAGAGATTTGAGATTATCTTATCAAAAAATCTTTTCCCAATTCCTCCATACCAAAAGAAACACAGTTTTAGCAATCCCTACCTAAAAAAATTATGGTGAGAAAATTATGTTATCGAATAATAAATGACTATAACAAAAAAAATTATGTTTAACTAAACAATCGACTACAATTGTTTCTCAATATATATATTTAGCTGCCAAGCAGACTCTTAGTAATTGCATGATCTATCTTCTCAATTAATTATATATATTCATACAAGAATCTCGGCGATGACTTTGGGCTGACGGAGAGGCTTGAGGAGGAAGGCAAGAGAGCGGCTGACGAGAACGACCAAGGTGGTCTGAACTATAAGGAGAGGGAAGGCGAAGTCAAGCGGATTATCACCTTGCCATGCACCACTAGAAGAGGTCTCTATAGAGGTAGTTATATTAAAACTAGGCATGATTAGCTAGTGATACTGGTATATATATCTGCACTAAGCAGCCCAAGAGAAATGGGTTTAATTTGAAAGAGCATGGTCGGCATCATATATATATATATATATATATATATATATATATATATATATATATATTAGCTAGGGGTATATGGGGGATGGGTCGAGTTTGAGTAAAAAACTAATCTAATCCAATCCAAATAATTTAGGTTAAAAAAAATAAAATTCAATTCGAATCAAACAACCCCCTTAATCCAACCCATTCGAGTTGGGTTGGGTTGTTATTTTAGTTGAGATAACTTTCAACACTATCAACTCATGATCCAACATAAACACCTATATCAACCCAACCCAAACCCAAGCCAATCGGGTGCGTGTTGGACTCCATTGGCTATACATATATACACAAAATTAAAGTGAAGAAGCTAGAAACACCGGAATTGGTCTTTGAAAGGTGGGTGGTGCGTACTGCGTAATTATGCTTAGGCAGCAAGTAGTCCACGTGAGAGAAATTGGGGAAGCAGGTGGACAGCCTTTCAGCAACTTAAGAGATCCTCTTTTTCATCATGATCCCATCAAGAAAAAAAGACAAAACGACCATTCCCACCCAGCAAAAGCGGAAAAACTAATCCCACCATTTCTAATGACTCAAATTATTGATATGGTGCTGAAACGTTCCGTTCCAGTGGAAGTCTCAGTCAAGCGTACGTACGTACCAAGTACTTTAGAGGTGCTCAATGATAATTGATATATATTAGTATACTGTGTTTTTAATGTCAAAGAAATTGAAAATCACACACCAATTGCTACGTACAAATTTGATGTGAAAGCCCTCCACAACAGATTTGTAGTTGTGTTGAAGAGGATGTATTTAAGTGTATTAAAGTCATAAATCTGATGTGATTAGTGATTTGTAGCAATTGATTTGTTATTTTCAATCTCTTTAGCATTGCTCTTTAATAAATATATTACTATCATCGAATTTGATGATAAGATTCAACTACTCCTATGTTGAATACTGATACATGTGATAAGAGTTAGAGTTACTGAAAATCTCAAATCAGTGTATTGTGTCATAAGAGTTAGAGTTAGTGAAAATCTCAAATCAGTGTTTTAAGATAATTTACTAATTTTAACAAATTTACTATTTTCGATAATTTACTATTTTTAGTAAAGTTATTATTTTTAATAATTTTTAGTTTTAGGTTTTATTGAATTAGGAAACTAGTATTTTTCTTGAATTAGAAAATTTGTATTCGAGTCTTTTAGAAGCCTAGTTATTACTATTTTTGTATTTTAGTTTATTTAGGAGTTTTCACAGACTTTGCAATTTAAGGCCTTTGTATGTGTTATTGAGATAGAGATTGAATAATATTGATTTTTTTTTTAGAATTTGCGAATTCTTTCTCCGTCTCTTTCCTCGATATTTTGAAGAATCAAAGAGTTAGAGAAGCGCATTTATTGTCTTTCCTCATGCCCTGCATCAATTGGTATCAGAGCCGAGTCCGTTCTTCCACCATGCCTCCAAGAAGACGACAACAGAGCCGAGTCTGTTCTTCCACCATGCCTCCAAGAAGACGACAACAGGAAGCCCAACTCGAGGAAGTGAATAGACATGACGATTTCATACGGCTTGAGCGACAAGTTGCTCTATTGATGCAACAGGTTGATGCATTCTTCCAAGTGGTGCGTGGTGGGTGGTGGCAATAGACGATGAGATTTGAGGATCAAGGTTAATATCCCAGAAGATTCGATCTTTATTCTCTCCTGCAATGACTAATTTAGATGAAGAAATTGAAAAAATTTTCGAAGATTTTCATAACCCTTTTGATGATCCACCAATTTTTTATGAATATGCTGATGAAACTGAAGAAGAAGATGATATTGCAACAACAGAAAATGAAGAACCTGAGTATAATAATGAGAGTTATTTACTTGATGCAGAGAAATCTCATCTCCCACTCAACTTGCAGTCAACTTGAACTATTGGTGGTAAGATCTACAAGATCGCGATTGATTTAAATAGCAGCAAGAATGTTGTTTCTAACGAAGCAGTACTTCAAAAGTTTGGATTAGTGAAAAAGAAACATTCAAAGCCCTTTAAGCTAGTATGGTTGAAAAAGGGCCCAAGGACTCAAGATTGTTTGGTGAGGAATATTAGTATAATTTTGGATATAATATTTTTTAGGTTGCAAAAGCATTTATTATTTTCACAAAAATAAAAACAAAAATAAAAATTATATTACTATACAAAAGAGGAAGCCACAAAAACGTGATATCATTGCTAACTATGCTAACAAATTTAGTTAGAACGGTGAGAAGGGCAATGATGCAAATAAGTATTTAACATACCTTCATTTCAACCAAATCATCAACTCTGATGTCACTCTTTGGGTGGGACTGGATCTTAATTAATATTGATACTATTTTCAACTTCAAAAATGCTTTTATAATCCACAAATATAGAAAAAAACCATACTCATGCTTATATGGTCTATAATGAGTGGTGGGCATTCCTTTATTCTTTTTTCTTTTACACGGTGTAATGATGCAATGTATTGTGATATAGCATGGGTATATTTTTCGATATGTATTTTAGGTCATTTTCACATTCCTCTTTCAATTTAATCACCTTGAAGCTCAAGTTTGGGGTTTTACCCTAAAGGGTATTTTATATGAAGAACTTGTCAATAGTTGATATTAAACTATTATTTTGATACACATATATCCAATAAGAAGAAACAAAAAATAGACATGGACCTTGAATATAAACAATCAAGAAACATATGCATCTCTACTTATAATATAATTATAAACTTATCCCTTAATAGAAAAAGGAAGGAAAATCAAATTCAGGTAGTAGATCTCGTTTAATTAAAAGAAGGATTTGTTGAATTGAATTATCACCATTGATAAACAAGTGAAGTGCGTCATGACCAAAAAAGATATACCGAGTACTCACGGAAGAAATTTATATACAATGAGATCTCTAGCTGTCATTTCTCCCATTCTTCTTCATTGCCTACCATGCATGCACAGAAATAAAATTGTCAAAACTGCGTATTATGGCACTTGGAAGAGCATAACCCAGCAAGCTCCTTGTGATCATTGAAAATTACACCAAAACAAAAGTACTTTTTTTACGTTACTGAGATAATGAGTATTTCAATATCTTATCCAAAGTTAATACACTAAAATAAGTTACTAATATCTTATCCAAAACTGTATACTATTAATGAAATATATTATACCACAAATATATATTGCATTGAATAAATAAGTGGGCATGCTTATACTTAATTAGCACATATATTGTATTTCCTTTTTTTTTACTCTAAGAAAAATGCTTACAACCTTGCGTTTTTCCAGCATTTTTCTTTTTCATTATAACGTGCCTTCAATATTCTACTTGAAAACATGAAATTATTTTAAGTGGTTGACAGGTCAAATTATTCTTCAATTAGTAGTGATCATTATTTTACCTTTCATAATCTTAAATGAGTATTGTTTAAAAGTTTAAACTTTTAAATTTTATCAACAATATTCCAAAGATACTAATTGGTATACCAATTAATTTTCTCTATCATGTAATTTTTTAAAAAAAATTCAATAATATTCCAAACATACTCGGTCCATCATCTATTTTTTTTTTCCATTACAAAAGAAAATGTTTTTCCTATCATGTAAGAAAAGGTACCAAAAGAATTTGATGAATAGTAGCTTATTTTAAGATTTCTAAGTATGTTTAGTACGACGAGGGGCCTCATCCGCCAACGTGGAGTTGGTACAGTTAATAAAGAGGTGGTTTTGTAACCCAAAAGTTTTAGGTTCAACTCTTACCACTACCTAATCCTAGGAGGTGAGGAGGATATTTAATGGGTCAGGAACGAGCCTGATACCTCCCCATGAGTGTGGTGCGGTGATAGATGGTAATGGAGCTAGTTGTACAATTAACTACTAACTACTAATTGTTGGCCCAGGTGTGCCCAAAAATAGTTTGCAATGATATATTCACTGAGCATTGTCCTACACATTTCCTGCAAAGTTCTATTTTTACTTTCAACTACACCATTTTGTTGAGGTGTTCTAGGGGTTGACAGATGGTGAGTGTAACCTTAATTATTACAAAATTCTTCAAGATTTTTATTAATATATTCTCCTCCTCTATCACTTCTAATTATGTTTATTTTGTATCATTTTTCATTTTCAATTCTTTTACAAAATTTGACAAACAATTCTCATAGTTCTGACTTATGAGCTAAAAAGAATATTCAAGTATATCTAGTGAAGTAATCAACAATCACAAACACATATGATTTACCTCCTAAGCTTTGAGTCTTGGTTGGTTTGAAAAGATTCATGTGAATCAATTCAAGAGCTCTAGTGGTAGATTGATACCTCTTGCTCTTAAATGATGATCTAGTGTGATTGCCTAATTGACATGGTTCATATACCTTGTCTTTTGAGTAAATTTCTTTTGAAATACCTTTGGCAAGATCATTTCTAGCTAATCTAGATATGTTTTTCATACTTACATGAGCTAACCTCCTATGCCAAAGCCATGCATCATCACAAGATATAGCACTCAAACATGTTATATTTTATTTTTCCATGTCATTAAGATTTGTGCAATAACCATTTCTATGCCTAGATTATGTGAATGCAATAGTATTGTATGCATGCTTAACAATGCATCTATTTGCTTCAAAAGATATATCATAACCTTTTTCACATAATTGACTTATGCCAAGGGATTATGTTTCAGCTCTTTTACATAAAGTACATTAGAAATGAATAGAGAATCATTACCAATTGTTCCAATGCCTGCAACTTCACTTTTGTTGTTGTCTCCGAAGGTGACATTTCCTCCATTTTTTCTCTCAATGCACAAGAACTTTGACTTATCACCAGTCATGTGTCTGGAACGTCCACTGTCCATATACCATATTTCTTCATTCTTGGTCATCTACACAACATAAAATACTTTTGATTTTGGTACCCATGTTGCTTTGGGTCCATTCATGTTAGCATCAATAAGTATATTCTTTTCTACCCATGCAAGTTTATTTTTCTTTACATTCATAACATTACATCTAAGATTGTTCATCTATTTCCTCATTTTGAAACTCTATCTCCTCAAGAGCTTCCTCTAAACTCTTTTTGAGTTTTTCATTTTTCTTGACCTCTTTACTATATCTAAGTTCAAGATCATACATATGAAAATCAAGAATAATATTTTCATCAATTGGTTCAGATTTTACCTCTGTATTTGTCATAAGGCAAAGTGCAGCTTTGTGCTCATAATCCGAATCATTTTCACTTGAGCTTGAGTCATCCCAAGTACCTTTGAGAACCTTCTTGTCCTTCTTCCTTGGACTGATGTTTTTCTTAGACTTATTTGGACATTCACTCCTAACATGAACTAGTTTGTTACAGCCATAACAAATTAATTCTACAGGTTTTGCTTCAAACTTATTTCCTTTGTGGAACTTGGAGCTTGAGCTTCCTTTTCTCTTTCTCCTAATTAATCTATAGAACTTTCTAGACAACATTGCTATGTCCTTATCGGTGCTTTCATGGTCTGAGGTGTTTTCAAAATCTGTTTCTACATTTAAAGCAACAGATTTCTTTTCCTTCTCTTCTATCTTGGACTGACACTTACTATTTTTCAGCTTCATCTCATGACCATCAATGACACACAATTCATCAAATGTATACTCGGCCAAATTCTTGGCTTTTTCTATAGTCGTGGCCTTAGGTTCCCAAACTCTAGGTAATCCTCTTAAGAACTTCCTAATAGTCTCTTCTTGATCATAACTTCTACCTAAGGTTTTCATCTCATTTATGTTTGTTGCAAATCGAGCAATAGCCTCAGCTATGGTTTCAGTTTCCTCCATCCTATATGTTTCATACTTCTCTACAAGCATTTGGAGCTTTGCCTTTTTAACTTGCAAAGTTTCTTCATGGGTTGCCTCTAATCTTTCCCATATTTCCTTAGCAGTTTCACATGCACTACTCTGTTAAACTCTTTAACCGATAGGCTGCAGAACAATATGTTTACGACTTGGTTATTGAGCAACTCCTTCTTCTCTTTTGTAGTCCACTCATCTAAATCCTTAGGGACAACTATTCCATCAACTATCTTAGTAGGTGTTGGACAACCGTTTGTCACAACATCCCACATTTCTAGGTTTTGGGCCTTAAGGTAGAACCTAATTTTGATTTTTCAATGAAGATAGTTGTCTCCCTTAAACAGGGGTGATCGGCTGGTGGAGTTACCTTCACTTGCAATTTGTACATTCTTAGAGCTTTGTCTTGCCATACTCAATCTAAAATGGTTAGATACTTTGATGGATAACCTGTTCTGATGCCAATTGTTGGCCCAGATATGTCCAAGATATGGGTGAATTGGACACTTAATAGGTTTATACCTTTCTCTTCAAACAAATAATACAATAAATGTAGTAGGTTTTGGAAAAGTGTACAAAGCAATAAAGAATGAACTATAAAGAATAGTACACAGGATTTATAGTGGTTCGGTCGTGCCTACGCCCACTACCTAACCTTTTCAGTTAGGATTTTGTTCAAACTCCTCTGACTGATCCTCTTCCGGGTGAGAATCAAACCGATACACTTTCTCAACTTACGGGTGTGAGAAAAACCGTTACGTCTTCTCAACTTACAGGTGTGAGAAAACTGTTACAATATGAGCAACACTTGCTCAAATCAAGTGACACACAACCACTTAATAATCAGAGATTCAAGTAAGAGTTTTGATTCCTTTACTAGAGAATCAATGGAATACTTACAGAGATTTTTGTTGAACCCTTAGTTACCACAGATTTAACAAAGTGTATGTAATGAAGTGTAGCTGAAAATGAGGGGTTCTAAGCTTCTCTTCTTCTTCAATGGATTTTTGAAATATATGAACTGAAGTTCTTTTAAAATCCAGAATATCTTCACAGTATTCAAGTGTTTCAAGTATCACAATTTTGCTACGAGAAAGAAAAATAACTTTCAAAAGTTTTTACGCAAGTAAAACGAAAATTAAACTCAGTTTGTGTATACTCGTTTTCTTTCTTTCTTCCCTTGTTTTTCAACAACTCAAAGTGCGTATATATAGAGAGTGTTTAATATGTTCCTCAAAAATATGTTTGGCGCTCAAATTTCATTTCAAATCAAACGGATAAATTATTTCTCAAAATGGATTGATTCAGTTTGTGCAATCACTGTAGCAGCACCCGAATCATCTGTGTATACATGAAAATAGAATGTTCTGAAAAATGATTCTAAGACGTTCTAAAAAGTTTTGAAAAGTTCTGAAAAAGTTTTTTTGTGAAGGTGCACAGTTATCAGCTTTATGACAGTGTTGGATTAGCGTCCCGACGCATAATACCAGCTTTTGCCATTTTTTTCCTTAAGGGCGCTCATTTCTATAAGCATCCTGCTAAACTGTGAAGTGAGGGCGCTACTAGAACGTAAGCATCCTGACTTACTTTAAAACTTTTAAATCTGAAAGTCGTGAGGGCGTTACTATTCAGTCAACGTCCTGATGTGTTCACAAGTTTGATTTAGTGAGGGTGTTACTATTCAGTCAGCGTCCTGATGCATTCAGAAGGTGGATTCAGTGAGGGCGCTACTGTTGTGTAAGCGTCCTGCCATGAACAAAGTATTTTTTAACCTATGAACCATCAGTGCCCTGATGAACCATCAGCATCCTGACCCGATAGGTGCAGGAGGGCGCTACTGAGACATCAACGTCCTGATTCAACACTTAAAAACTCATTTGGCATTTCTTAATCTTTGGAAGCTCGATTAAATATAATTAAAACTTGATGTTTTTGGATCAAATCAAACATTAAAAATTCATCAAAAGGTGATCAAATACTAATAAAAAACATTTAAAAAATGAATCGATCAAAACATGCAACCGTGCAAAACGTGAACACTTGTTCAATCATGTAGCACCTGGGATTCTACAATCCTACATGAATCTAATGACATAAAATTCTATCTTCGAACGATCGTGGTCTTGAATTTAATCTTGACAACTTCTCCACCATGCATCATTGAGCTTGAGCGAAATCTCCATGCATAGTTGTTTGTGCAATGCATATAGTATTAACATAATAGGAATGTAGTTTGTAATCATCAAAATATCTTTTTCTTGGATGCGGGACATGAGGGTAATGGGTTTAACAATTACTCTTTATGTTGTTTGCAAAAGGGGGGAGAAGTATCATACCTTGAATCATCAAATTCACAAACATGTAAGAGGAAGAAGTACATGTAAGGGGGAGAATATGAAAATATGGAAAGAACAAAAAACAATATTTTCCTTGCTACACATTGGTATTGTGTTGGTATTATGTTATTCATATGCATTGCATGACATTCTCATTCATTGTACGATTAAGCATTCATATCATTTTAAGTTTACTTCAAGGCCAGGTGCCCTCTTGCACCTATCGGGTCCGGACGCTGATGGTTCATAGGTTGAAAAACACTTTGTTCATCGCAGGACGCTTACATACCAGTTGCGCCTCACTAAATCTGTAACACCCCGTAATCAATCCATATTACCAATTTCATAATCTTTCATACTGATATCATACTCGTCTCATCATAAATCTTACTCTCTGAATATGAGTATCAATCAGCTGAACATGCATCCGAGCACAAATATCAACACATGGAGTAATAGAGAGTACACTCATAACTGTAACTACTCCAGTTTCAGCCTATTTCCTGCTCAATGCCTCAGCAACAGATTGGCCTTTCCCAGGATAATAAGTCAATATAAAATTAAATCCTTCGGGAATTCTTGCCACATTTATTACCTCATATTCAGTTTCTTTCCGTTCAAATAATTACGTCAGACTCTTAACATCTGAAGATAATGTGACCTTTTTATTATATAGGCAATGCTCTCATCCTTTCAAAATAACTACCAACAAACTTCTATTCACTCTCAGGATAGTTATTCTCGTGCGCTACCAAATATCTAGAGACACAAGTAATTAACCTATCATTTTGTATTAATGCACAACCTAGATCTGGACGTGATATTCATCAATATCAATTACTTTCAGGTTCTGAAACTAGTAACAACATTTAATACTGTGAGAGCTTCCCCATGCACAACGGTCCACACATTCTCTAGCATTCATCTGGTTTAGTGTCGTGAGTGGAACAGATAGCTTCAAGGATCTTTCCACGCACTTTCTATAACATACAACTAATACCAGAGAACTTCTGATTGCCATCAGTTAATAGTTCTATGATCACTTTGACCTGCCCAGCATCCTTAAAGATACTATTTAACCTGGTCATGTGATCCAAAAATTCTCATCTTCCTTATATTCAAAACACATATTCACCGAGCTTGGCACTCAATCAGTGCTCTCTCAGTGACTATAAGATAATCTCTTGGGAAAATTGCATATATCATCATCAAAGACTATGTAATAATCAAGATATGGTTCATATACCCACTGCATCAATCCTCTAAACGTGATTGACACATTAATCAAGGTTACCTCAATTTCATAATATCCATATCTTAACATAGTCTGCATGACATCCTTTTCTCGAAGTCTTAACTGATGGTGTCTAGATCTCAAAATGATCTTAACGAAACTTTGGCTCCATTTAGTTAATCGAATTTGACCATTTCTCCATGGTAAAGGATATTCATGATTTATTGTTACCATGCTCAATTAACAGTAATTCAGACTTAAACATATTTTA
Organism: Paratinospora sagittata; assembly: GCA_035771175.1. NCBI lineage: Eukaryota > Viridiplantae > Streptophyta > Magnoliopsida > Ranunculales > Menispermaceae > Paratinospora > Paratinospora sagittata. The sequence continues at coordinate 15,268,916 of CM069606.1, read as the reverse complement.
CGATACCTTCTTTCCATAGTATCATAAATGCTCTTCAAGGTGGCATATCAAGGATAATAAATCTTTTGCTCATTAACACATTTATATGAAGGAATGGAGATACATATTATACTGGCATCAGTTTTATATGCTATCAATCTCCTGTCCAGGTAGCAATTTTACTACTTCATCAGAGAAAACTCCAATATACTAGCTCACCACAGGAATTTTAATCAACTGCATGCCTTATTACATTACTCTAACTGGCTTTCTACTAGCCATATTCTCCATGTCCTCGTAACTATCTTATCTTAGATAGAAGATTTTGAGGGTATAAATGTCTCGAGATTCAAAATGAGAATTTTCCACTTATTCAGAATATTACTTCTTTTCGGAGAGACGCTCCACCTGCAACTCCCAAATTAGAAACTCACGAAGATACTTGCGAGGAATACACAATTTAGACCCCCTAAAGGGATATCCTTCTCAAAAAATGAAGTTGAAGTAAGACTGATGATTCTCATCCATAAAAAAAAAAATTGATAAAAAAAGGTCAAAATCAAGACAAGTAGGGTACTCAACTTTGATCCTATCAAGTCCAACAACAATAACAGTCAAAGACTGTAGAACTCTAAAGAATCGACTCAAAGAATCCCCAAGTTTGTTAAAAATGTTAGAGTGATCGTGAAGGAGAAAAGTGTACTCCTGTAAGAAGGCAACCAATTTGTCATGTCTTGCACTCAAATTACGTTGGGAAATGATATATTTTAAAGCCTCGTGGTGTGAGTATTGAAAAAAATTCTTGAGATAACAAGTAATACTGCCAATGATGCAAATATTGTACAATAGCGTAAAACTCATTATCATAAGTGCAATACCGTTCTTTCAATCTCAAGAGTTTTGTTGATTCCGACTATGCAGGAAGTTTAACAGATCGAAAGAAGACATCAGGATTTTATCACTTCATTGGCGATTCACTCATTTCTTGGTTTAGTAAGAAACACAATTCATTGGCATTATCCACAACGGAGGCTGAATACGTTGCAGGCAGAAGTTGTTGTGCTTAAGTGTTATATCTGAAACAACAACTTTATTGCTTTGCTCGATTATTCTTTTCCTGCACATTATTGCTTCGTCGTGTCCATTTATTCTTTTCCTACACATTATCTATATTGTGCATATATACTGTTTGATTATTTAACAGAAAGGTAATGCGAAAATCCACCACTTCCAATTCGCCCCCCCTCTTGGACGGTAATACTGGGCCAACATCTTGCTAGTGGTTCTTCTATTTCTTCAACAGTTTGTGGGGCTTGTGCATTGGCAAAATCTCATAGGTTGCCTTTTAATTCTACAGATGTTTTGGCTTCTATGCCATTTGATTTGTTATACTTTGACATTTGGGGACCCCCTCCTCAACTTGGTGCTGATGATGAAAAATATTTTATGTGCATAGTTGATGATTGTACAAGGTTTCAATGGATATATTTTCTTAAAATAAGGGATGAAGTTGTGTCTATCTTTCTCAAGTTCAAAGCTATGGTTGAAACTCAGTATAATGCTCATATTAAGTTGGTACAAAGTGATGATGCATATGAGTTTAAACCCCTAGCTACTGTTCTACAACAATGTGGTGTCAATTATCGCTTGACCCTTCCCCATATGTCTCAACAAAACGGCATGGTTGAGTCTCGTCATCGTCGTGTTGTTGATATTGGTTTGGCTATTTTTTTCAAAGCAAATGTCCCAATAAAGTTTTGGCGTTTGCATTTAGAATTGTTGTCTTCACTCTAAATCGTGTTCCAACCAAAGTCTTGTTTTATGTTTCTCCTTATGAAAAACTATATTACAAACCTCCTAATTATGCATTTCTTCATGTTTTTGGATGTCTTGACATGGTTACCAACAAGTGTTACACAAATGGTCATGCTCTTTTCATTGAGTCCCAGTTTCCTTTTCTTTCACATGGTTCTAATTCTTCTCCTACTTCTTCTTCTTCTTCTCAACACATTATTCAACCATCAATACATATTCCTTCATGATTGCAGCCACTGTCTACCCTTGTTTCTCAACTATTACCCTCTTCTTCTCTAAACTCTGTCTTGAATCATTCTACACAACCTACTACTGATTGTGATCTTGTTATGTTTATGTCGGGTTCACCTGCATCTTCCTCGTCTCCTCCAGTGTCAAGACCTCCTTCTTCCTTAAATTGTCATCCCATGTTAACCCGTTCTAAAACTGCGAATGCTCGTCATGAATTTCTTCTTACCTTCACTTGAACCAGTTGAACCCACTTCTTATACTCAAGCTTCCAAATATTTAGAGTGGTAGCAAGCCTTGCAAGATGAGTATTTTGTTCTAGTTCGGAACAATACATGGGAATTAGTACCACTGCCCCCTAGTGCCAAAGCTATGGATGTAAATGGGTGTATCGTCTCAAAACCAAGCCAGATGGCTCTATTGATAGATACAAAGCTCAGCTTGTTACTCAAGAGTATGCTTAAACTGTGGGTGTTGATTATTTTGATACTTTTGGGTGGTCTCTTCGACAAATTGATGTGGATAATGCATTTTTGAATGGCGATCTTGTTGAGGAAGTTTATATGTGTCAGCCCATTGGTTTCTTTGATTCCTCTTGTCCTCAACATGTTTGCAAACTTCGAAAGGTTTTATATGGCCTCAAGCAAGCACCTCGTGTTTGGTATTACAAGCTACACTCTTTGCTTTGTGCTTGGGGCTTTACAAATGCCAAATCAAATACAAGTTTATTCATTCGGCGTGAAGGATCAGATGTCATTCTTCTTATTTATGTCAATGATATTATAATCACTGCCAGTAGTTCTTCTTATCTACAGTCTTTTATTCAATAGTTGAATGATGTTTTTGAATTGAAGGATCTTGGCCCTCTTAATTTCTTTCTTGGTGTTGAGATTACACATTCTTCTAATAGACTACATTTGTCCCAATCAAAGTATACTAAATCGTTGCTTGAGAAATATGGTATGGTGGATTGTAAATCATGTCTTACTCCTATGGCTTCTAGGGGAGTTTTCTCTCAGATGCTTCTTCTTATAGAAGTTGGATTGGGGCGTTACAGTATTGTGTGTTAACTAGGCCTGAATTAGCCTTCGTTGTGAGTAAACTGTGTTAGTTTATGAGCATGCCAGTTGACACACATTGGCAAGCTGCCAAGAGAGTGTTGCGACACTTGAAGGGCACCTTGAATCATCGTTTAATGTTGTCCAAGCCTACTCAACTTGATTTACTTGCTTATACTGATGTAGATTGGGCAAGTTGTCCAGATGATAAGAAAAGTGTTGGTGGCTATGGCGTTTTTCTTAGAGGAAATTTAATTTCGTGGTCTTCCGCAAAACATAAAGTAGTGTCGCGTTTGTCAGCTGAATCTGAATATCAATTGTTAGCTAGTGGCACAACACAGTTATTATGGATTAGATTATTGCTAACAGAAATTGGAGTTGAGTTTCAATCTCAACCTCTTATTCTATGTGATAACCATAGTGCTCAACACATTGCTAGAAACCTTGGATGAAACGTATAGAAATTGATTGTCACTTTGTTCATGATATCAAGTCTTGAAACAATAGCTTGATATTCAATATTGTCCATCGGAGTATCAGTTAGTAAATATGTTTACTAAGCCTTTGGCTTCTTCTAGATTTTTGTCTTTACGAATCAAACTCTTGGTTCTTCAAGCCTTTGGCTTATGCTCCAACTGTTTTTGGAATCTTCATTTAAATAGAGAGCCTTCAGCTAGAACCATGACTGAATATAATAATCTTTTGTCCATGCTTCAACACATTTAGCTTTTCGATGCTCCTAATAAGTACTCTTGGTCCCTTGATTCCTCCAGAACTTACTCTTGCAAATCCTTTTTCTCCTTCCTTATTGATGAATCAATTTACCCCACAATACCCACCTTATATTTTCTTTGGAGTGCTCAAATTCCATCATAGGTTAAGTTTTTTGGGTGGCTTTTATTTCACAGGAGACTTCCAATTAACGATGTTTTGCGGCAAAGATTCTCAGATGTTTGTATATCGTCGAATGCATGCCCACTTTGCTTGCAGGAAAGTGAAACTGTTGAACACTTATTTGTGTCTTGTGAGTTTTCGAAGGTTATCTAGAGCAATTGGACAGGTTTTTGGCCATTGATGGCGCACCTTCCTTCCTTGAATGATTGTCTTTCTTTTGATCATTTCACCACCATGAATTCAAGGACTCTCAATTTTGCAAGGATAGCTTCTTATGCCACTTTTTGGTGTATTTGGCTGGAAAGAAATCAGAGAATCTTTAGAGATGATTCTAAATCTGCAAGAATGGTTACGAATGATGTCTTCTTGTTGGTGGCAAGATGGGTGTCAAGCCCTAATCTTTTGGGAGGATTTTCAACTATAGACTAGTTTCGTAGATGGGATCTTTGTTTTTGAAGGATCTTTGAAGGTGGAGTTTTAGGCTTTGATTGTGTATTGTTTTAGGTCTCTTTTGTTTTTACTTTGGACAGGTCTACATGAAAGGGTTGTTGAGTAGTTGGTGTACTTCTGCTAGTGTTCTTCTTTGTTCTATAAGCACCACTTGTACTTTTTTGTTTCTAATTTTCCTGCTTTTTTAATACAAATATTTGTTTCCACTCTATAAAAAATTAAAACAAAACTTTTGGTTCTTTTGAGACCATGAGTTTGTGGAGGAGTGTTAGAATGTAAGCTATATAAGTTTGGTGCCTAGAAGTTTTTGTCCTATAAGTTAGGATCAGTTAAACATAGTATAAGCCAGTTAGTTAGTTGAGGTTCTTAGTCGAGGTTGTTGATGAAGTCAGTTAGTTAGTTATGAAATTCATTAACACAACAACCCAATGTTGGATCATTAATCCAACGTTGGGCTTATACGTGAATAATTATGTATTGTGGACTATCACATAAAGTTAAGTCTAATTAAAAGCGATCTACTAAGTTTTAAATAATTCGGGCTTTAATGTATCTGATAGGATGTTGACCTTTAATGTATAGAGACTTCAATGATACTTTCTATTTTATGATGGGCTAAAATAGAGATATCAATAGATGACAGGGAAGTTATCTATAAAAGGTGGTTATGGTCCCCAGATCACAAGTATCATTATTATTCTATTTCTGACGTCCCATCATCAGATATAGAGCACAGAGAAAAGCTAAAGGATTCTCTTAGGGAAATGTGTTGATCTAGAAAACAAACCGCAAGGCTCTAAAGGGAATCAGTCATTATGGATTCAGGTACGCTTCCGCTTTTAATTTATTGATTCTTGATGATTTAATATGAATGTTCTTGTTCTTTGGTTGATGGTTTTCACCAATGGAATTCTCTGACAAGTGGTATCAAGAGCCTCTTCATGTTGAATCATTGAGAATCAAAATTTAATTTTGATTCTTATGATAATTTGTGTATTTTCGAATTTTACGATTCGATTTTGGTGTTGTTAAATTTGAAAATAAATTTGGGGTTTTGGTTGTCAAGTTTAAGTTCTATTTTATTTTTTTTAAGGAACAAAAAAAGATTAAAAGAAAAAGGTCGGCGGTTTCACCACCGCCGGCAATGGGGACATTGGCGCAACTTGCGCCTGTAAGGGTATCCACGGTCGTTTGCAATTTAAAAAAAAATAAAAAATTAACCAGGCGGCCGCCTTGATTTCAAATTAGGGTTTCCCTGTTTGGGAAACCGACAAAAAAAAAAATTAAGGCAGCAATTCCATACAACATAAAATAAATTTTAAAGGCAACACAAAGTAACGGTAATTAAAGTACATATTTATATATATATATATATATATATATAATATTTTGATGATAATAAATTTCGGTTGATAGTATATGGTTTCTAGTTTATCTAGAGAAACTATCCAGCAATTTTTTATTTTTATTTTTAAGAATTCAATTAAAAGGTGTAATTTTAAATTCAAATATTGGTATGTTTATATATATATCGAAATAAATTAATTGAAACAACATGTCACCAAAGTGACCTCTCTTGTGAAAATTATTTTATTTTGATATATAAAAGGTTGTGAGTATATAACTTATGTGAATATTCATTGCCCAAATGAAGATTAATATTTAACAGAATTATATGTGCACCTGTGGTAATAAATACGTGATTATTATTCGGTTTTACATGTGACCAATAAATCGGCCCAAAGGAAGATTTATTATTTGATATGCTCTTATTATCAATGTTTGATTACTACACCAAGATATCGCTTACACGTTAATATTTTGTTCAAAGGTAAAATATTAATAAAGTGTCTGGTGTCTTGAAATGGGGTTAACCTTTATTTGAATTTAATTTTTGTTTAGAGACTTATATGAGCTTGTTTTATTTGTTTATTGTTATCTGTTCAACTCTGACTTATGCTAATATTAATGCCAACATCAAATCTATCCCTATGCTAAATGGCTCTAACTTCAAGTTATGGAAAGAAAACCTCTTAATAGTTCTCGGAGTCATGGATCTCGACTTTGCGTTAAGGACTGATTCTGCCCACCTCTTACGACTACTAGTACTTCTGATGACAAGAAGGATTTGAAAGGTGGGAGAATCACATAAGTATGATGATCATGAAGAAAAGCATTCTAGAAGCATTTAGGGGCACAATGTCTGAAAAGATCACTGCAGCTAAGGAGTTCCTTGCGGATATTGGAAAAAAGGTTTGTCAAGAACGAAAAGGCTGAAATAGGTACGCTCTTGACAAGTCTGATTTCAATGAGGTATAAGGGCAAAGGCAATATACGGGAGTACATCATGGAATTGTCTCATCTTGCTTCCAAGTTGAAAGCACTTAAGCTCGAACTCTCTGAGGACTTGCTAGTGCATCTGATTTTGATGTCCCTTCCGACACAATTTAGCCAGTTTAAGGTGAGCTACAACTGTCAAAAAGAGACTTGGTCTCTAAATGAGTTCATCTCACACTGTGTTCAGGAAGAGGAAAGGCTAAAGCAAGATAAGACAAAGAGTGCTCACCTAGCCTCAACCTCTAAGGAAAAGGAAAAAAAAGAAGGATAAGGATGCTGCAGGTACGGAACCTCAAAAGAAACAACAAAAGAAACTGAATGAATCGAGAGGTACTGGTTGTTTCTTCTGTGAAGCTGAAGGGCATAAGAAGAAGCAATGCCCCAACTATCACGCATGGCTTGCTAAGAAATGTATGCTTCTTAATTTGGTTTGTTCTGAGGTTAATTTAACTATGGTACCTAGACACACGTGTGGGATAGATTCTGGTGCAACAACTCACATCAGTGTGTCCATGCAGGGTTGCCTGAGTTGTCGAAAACCAAGTGATGCTGAAAGATACATCTATGTGGGTGATGGCAAAACAGTTCAAAATGAGGCAATAGAAAAATTTAGATTATTGTTAAAGACTGAATTTTATTTGGATCTTGTTGAGACATTTATTGTACCGTCTTTTAGAAGGAATTTGATTTTTATTTCTGTTTTGGACAAATCTAGTTATTCTTGTTCATTTGAGAATGGGAAATTTAGTTTATTTCATGATTCAAAATTGGTTGGTTCTGGTTCTTTATCAGGATATGATAATCTTTATTTAATTGATACAATTGTTTCATTTAATGAATCTCTACAATTAAGTACACAAGGTATCAAAAGAAAATTAACCAATGAGAATTCGGCTACGTTATGACACAATAGATTAGGTCATATCTCCAGATGGAGAATAGAGAGACTTGTGTCAGACAAAATTTAAATCCCTTAGATTTCATAGATTTTGATGTATGTGTTAACTGTATAAAGGGAAAACAAACCAACAAAAAGATATTTGAAACCAACTGGACTTTGGACATCTTAGAACTTATACATACGGATATTTGTGATCCATTTCCTACAGTTGCTGGGAATGGTCGTCAATACTTTATAACGTTCATAGACGATTTTTCAGATATGGCTATGTATATCTCATTCATGAAAAGTCACAGTCGTTGGATGTGTTCAAAAATTATAAGGCTGAAGTTGTGAACCAACTTAGCAAAAGAATAAAAAGTGTCAGATATGACCGTGGTGGTGAGTACTATCTGATGGTTCAGGTGAACAACGTCTAGGACCATTTGCTAAGTTCCTAGAAGAATGCAGTATTGTCCCATAGGACACTATGTCGGGTCGCCTACTATGAATGGTGTTGCTAAAAGACGAAACAGGACGCTCAAGGACATGGTGAGGAGTATGATCAATCATTTTACCTTACTAGAATCACTCTGGGGAGAAGCACTTTAGACTGCAGCTTATATCCTTAATAGAGTTCCAACTAAGGAGACTACCAAAACCCCTTACGAACTTTAGACTGGCAAAATGCCTAGTTTAAAACACTTGCATGTTTGGGGATGTCCAGCTGAGGCAAGACTTTATAGGCCTAATGAAAAGCAACTAGACTCAAGGACTGTGAGTTGTTATTTTATTGGATACTCTGAAAGATCCAGGGGGTACAAGTTTTATGATCCCACAACTAAGTCGATTTTTAGTCGGGAAATGCCTGATTCTTTGAGGATGTCGAGTTTGCGGGGGGAGATACAGTTAAAGACTTTGTTTTTGAAGAAGAATATGTTGATATTCCCACAGGTGTTATTGGCATTGATCAGGATCCTATTTGTAATACCCTAGGATTGCACACACAAAAAAAAAAATTAGAACTTCGGGCACCTTTTTGGCTATAAAAATAGGGTTTCCCCCTCTCATTTTCACACCAAATCACTTGCTCTTTGTGATTTTTTTCTCTCTTTCTCTCTCACTCTCCTTGAGTTTTTCTCCTCTCTTGAGACTCTATTTTCGAGACTCTCTTCGTGGTGCAACGCGGTTCTACTCGGGGAAGGTGCCAGTTCTAGAATGAGTTATTATCTGAAAGTGGGGAATAAAACATAGGTTTGCGTGTCTTATAACTTTTATTAAAGTTTACATTCATTTATCATTATGTCTACTGTTCATTTACACCGCATTATTGAGTATAATGTTCATACTTGTCATACTTATGCTTGTATATTTGGAGTTCATGTATTACACTGTTACTATGCCGAATTAATGGCTAATCTGACTCAACCAGACATTGTCTTATCCTCAGTAACTTTAAATAGTGAACAGGAGGCAGCGTGCTGCTCTAGACGATTGGTACTTAAGTAGGCATCGTGTCTCACCTCTCAAGCTAGAGACTGATCTAGTTGGTCTTATTTGAAAGCTATCAGCTTGTACAAGAGATACTGAACATCCTAACTTTACACGTGGTAATATTGACCTGATAAGAATCACCAGACGTTGCCAAATCATGTCTAATGTTAGTAAAGACCGGACCTGCTCATGCATTGACATCATACATAAACACCACCTAGGTACGTAAGTGGTTTATGATCCACAAAATAGTTAGAAGCAATGCTCACTATTATTGATATTTCTCTAGAAAGGGACGTACAATGAGAACTTGGATTTACCTGGGGATGGACATCTGTAGGTGAATCCAGGGCATCATTCCTAAGGAGAGACGTACAATGAGATCCTGGTTACACCTGGGGATGGACATCTATACATGAACTCAGGCGACGTACAATCATGGAACCATTACGAGACGGTGTCATGCATACATACATGTTGTATTGATTATGATGCTATGATGTGTTTATATGATATTTGATTATGAAGTTTCCTTTATTAGTTGTTATATTCACGAACTATTTTACCCACTGGGTGAGTAGCTCACCCTGTTGTTATCCAATTTTTCTCAGGAGATTAGGGTGGACTAGGTGCAGGTTTTTGGGCCCACATTTTGTAACCCTTATTAATTATAGGGAGATTTTGGGAGGATGTTCCCTTTATTATTTCATGTACAAAAATATATTCTGAAATTTATATAATCAGATTTGTACTCAATTGTGTTCCTGCGCACTCGATTATTGTTATAATGCATTCGCACCCCGCCTGTGAGTGTTCCGCCAGTTTAGGCGCGTCCGGGCGGGGTGTGATACTATTCCTGACCTTGTTCAAGATACAACAAATTAGGACAATGTCATAGAACCTCCCATTCAAGAAATTGTTCCAGAAAAACAAACTCTAGCACTTCAAGAACCTATGTCATTAAGAAGATCCACTAGAAAGAGGAGAAGTATTGTCATGCCCTGGGTTGCACAGCGTGCCCCCTACCCAGGTGTGGGCGCACCCCCTCGGGGCGAACGCCTAGCCATAGTACCACATAATATTGTCATATCGCCATGTAGCAACCCAACCGCAGCTAGTCTACATCGAAACGATTATTTGTTTGCCACTATTCATGAATAGTGCAGGGCCTCCCTAGGAATCGAACTCGTAACCTCCCTTAAGGAGTCTAATTTCGCATTCCTAGTAGCCACTGAACCATTGGCTCAGTGGTTACTAGGAATGCGAAATCTAACTCCTTAAGGGAGGTTACGAGTTCGATTCCTAGGGAGGCCCTGCACTATTCATGAATAGTGGCAGACAAATAATCGTTTCGATGTAGACCAGCTGCGGTTGGGTTGCTACATGGCGATATGACAATATTATGGATCCATAATGGCTAGGCGTTCGCCCCGAGGGGGTGCGCCCGCACCTGGGTAGGGGCACGTTGTGCAGCCCAGGGTGTGACAAAAAGGCCTTATGTTTTGTCACACCCTGAGTTGCACAGCGTGCCCCCTACCCAGGTGTGGGCGCACCCCCTCGGGGCGAATGGCTCAGTGGTTACCTAGGATGCGAATTCAGACTCCTTGGAGGGGAGGTTTCGAGTTCGATCCCGGGGGAGGCCCCCTTTGTGGACAAATAATCCTGGGTACAAGAGACGTCCTTGTGTGGCGGTGGTTGTACCAGGATAGGACAATATTATGTGGTACTATGGCTAGGCGTTCCCCCTGAGGGGGTGAGGCCTTTTTGTCACACCCTGGGTTGCACAGCGTGCCCCCTACCCAGGTGTGGGCGCACCCCCTCGGGGCGAACGCCTAGCCATAGTACCACATAATATTGTCCTATCCTGGTACAGCCACCGCCACACAAGGACGTCTCTTGTACCCAGGATTATTTGTCCACAAAGGGGGCCTCTCCCGGGATCGAACTCGAGACCTCCCCTCCAAGGAGTCTGAATTTGCATCCTAGTAGCCACTGAAGTTCAGTGGCTACTAGGAATGCGAAATCTAACTCCTTAAGGGAGGTCTTGAGTTCGATTCCTAGGGAGGCCCTGCACTATTCATGAATAGTGACAGACAAATAATTGTTTCGATGTAGACCAGCTGCGGTTGGGTTGTTACATGGCGATATGACAATATTATGTGGTACTATGGCTAGGCGTTCGCCCCGAGGGGGTGCGCCCACACCTGGGTAGGGGGCACGCTGTGCAACCCAGGGTGTGACAAAACATAAGGCCTTTTTGTCACACCCTGGGTTGCACAGCGTGCCCCCTACCCAGGTGTGGGCGCACCCCCTCGGGGCGAATGGTTCAGTGGTTACTAGGAATGCGAAATCTAACTCCTTAAGGGAGGTCTCGAGTTAGGTTCCTAGGGAGGCCCTGTACTATTCATGAATAGTGGCAGACAAATAATCGTTTCGATGTAGACCAGCTGCGGTTGGGTTGTTACATGGCGATATGACAATATTATGGATCCATAATGGCTAGGCGTTCGCCCCGAGGGGGTGCGCCCACACCTGGGTAGGGGGCACGCTGTGCAACCCAGGGTGTGACAAGTACAGTGCCAAACGACTACATTGTATATCTCCAAGAACATGAGGTAGATATTGGAGTGATGGAAGATGATCTGATCAACTTTCGTCAAGCCATGCAAAATTCTAATTCTCATAAGTGGATTGATGCCATGAATGAAGAGATTAAGTCCGTGAAGGACAATGATGTGTGGAATCTTGTCCCATTACCAGAAGGTGTGAAACTCATTGGTTGCAAATGGATATTTGATGAAGTCACAATTTTGCATATTTATACCTCTATTTTTAGTGCTTTTAGGCTAGAAAATAAAATAAAAGAATAAAAAATAGAAAAATAATAATAAAAATCTCTTTTACATCACATTTTTAATTTTTAGGTCATTTTTAGGCATTTTAGGAGTGCATATTTAGAAAAATATATTTTGTCACATTTTCATTAGGCATTAGTTTGTTGATTTTTATTTTTTATATTTTTTTTTAGTGTTGAAAATCATTCTAAAGATCCTAAATATTTTTTTTCCAAAAAAAAAAAGAAGAAAAAAAAAGCATTGCAATTGTTTAAAGTGATTTATTTTTATTTAATATATGGTGATGCTTCACTTGATCTTTTATAATGTATTTTTCAGGTTGATGATTAAATTTAATATATCAAATAAAGAGTCTTGAAGCCACATGAAATTATTCTCACCTCAGTTGCAGTGAAAAAGAAAGTTTCAAATTTCAAGATAATCAAGAAATCAAATTTGGAAAGAATGAAAAAATTCTCACCCAAGATTGTACCATGATTATGATTTTATTTGTCTAAAAATATTTTGTGTTTAATTGGGGTTGATCTTGTGGAATATTTTGGGAGAATGAAATCTTAAATTATATGTAAAAATATAGTTGTTTTGGAAACATGTCAACTATATAAAGGGGGCACCCAAGGGACCAGGATTCTAATCTCTACTCTCATTTTCATTTTTATTTTTTAGGTTAGATTTATTTTTAGTTGCTCATTCAAGCCTTGGGTAAGGTGACATCGCCCAAGGATTTGAAGTTCTGTAAGTTTTCTTCTTTTTATTTTACATTAATGAAGGTTTATTTCTAGTAATTTCAATTTTTTTTTGTCTTTCTTATATTTACTTCTTGTTATTTATTGTCTTATTTTTGTTCATTTAATTGCTTTATTTTCATTTGAAGTTTATTTAAATTTTGTTTTAAATTCTTTTTATTTATTGCATTCAAAGTCTTAGGATGTTAGAAATAACCATAATTTTTCTTTGACTTATTTAGTATATAATATTTAATTTATTTTCTAAAAACTTAAAGTGACTTGCCCAGTCCTTGTGGATCGACCTTATCTAGTGCTACAACTTATCTTGTGCGCTTGCAAGTATTTATTTTCATTGATCTATTCAAAAGATCAAATCAATATTTAAAACCAAAAGGGATTCAAAAGGTGATGTGGAGAGGTACAAAGCTCGTCTTGTCACAAAGGGCTTTACACAGAAAGAAGGCATCGACTATAAAGAAACTCTCTCTGGTTTCTTCAAAAGACTCGTTTAGAATTATAATGGCATTGGTGACGCATTTCAATCTTGAGTTACATTAGATGGATGTGAAGACGGTGTTTCTCAATGGTAACATTGATGAGACAATCTATATGATGCAGCCAGAAAACTTTGTGTCAGGTGACCCAAAGAATATGGTTTGCAAACTTAAAAAATTCATCTATGGACTCAAACAAGCATCTCGACAATGGTATTTCAAGTTTCATCAAGTGATCATCTCGTTCGATTTTGAGATGAATTTGGTCGATGATTGTATATACCATAAGTTCTGTGGGAGCAAACACATTTTTTTGGTTTTATATGTCGATGACATCTTACGTACCAACAACGATATAGGCTTATTGCAAGAAACCAAGAGATTTCTAGCTAAGAATTTTGAAATGAAAGATCTTGGTGATGCCTCTTTTGTATTAGGCATTTAGATACACCAGGATCGTTCTCGGGGTATTCTTGGATTATCACAAAAGAGTTATATCGAAAAGGTTCTCAAGAAATATGGCATGCAAGATTGCAAACCAGGCGATACCTCTGTGGCTAAAGGAAACAAGTTTAGTCTCAATCAGTACTCTACGAATGATTTTGAGGAAAAGGAAATGCAAAAGATTCCCTATGCCTCAGTAGTAGGGAGTCTAATGTATGCTCAGGTTTGTACGCGTCCGAATATTGCGTACATTACTGGGATGTCGGGCAGATATTTAAGTAATCCCGGAATAGACCATTGGAAAGCAGCTAAACGGGTCTTTCGATACTTATAGAAAACAAAGGACTACATGCTCACGTATCAGAGGTTAGATCAGTTTGAGATTGTTAGGTATACTGACTTTGATTTTGCTGGATGCCAAGATAGTATGAAATCTACATCTGGTTATATCTATCTGCTAGTTGAAGGTGTTGTCTCCTAGAAGAGTGCTAAACAGTCACTTATAGCCTCTTCTACCATGGCAACAAAGTTCATAGCATGTTATGAGGCATCTAATCATGGAACATGGTTGTGGAATTTTATCACGGGGCTGTGCATAGTGGTCAGTGTTGAAAGACTACTCAAGTTATTATGTGACAATAAGTTAGCAGTTCTATATTCCAACAACAACAGGAGCTCGACGAAGTCAAAGCATATAGACATCAAGTTCCTGGTTGTTAAAGAAAGAGTTCAGAGTGGACAGATGTCTATAAAACACATTGGAACAAACTCAATGGTTGCAGATCCGCTTACTAAGGGATTGCCACCCAAAGTGTTTCCAGAGCACACTACTCGTATGGGTGTCATGTTTATTGATGATATTCAGTTTTAATGGGAGTTTGTACTTTTATATGTGTTTATGATAAAGACATTTTTTCAGTTATTTCAGTTTATGGATATTTTGAGTTTTCTGCAAAAATAAAGTTTTGGTTTATTTACACTCTGATTTTTGTATGGTTTGATCTCACTAAGGTTTAAGGGTGGACTAGTTGGAAATAGGCATGTTAAGATCACAATACATGAAATTTTCATGCTACACATCCACATCATGATCCATGTCATTCAGTTGTATCGACATACATGACCATTGTTGGGTTGAGTTACGACAGTTGTAATGAAGACCACTTTGATCCTATGTTGGTATGATTGATTGACCGGATTGGTTATAGATACATTTTGGTAATGACAGCAAAGTTGAGCTCCTTCGATTATTTTTGCAAAGCATGATTATAAAGCTACACATATAGCCCAAGTGGGAGATTGTTGGATCATTAATCCAATGTTGGCTTATACACGAATAATTATGTATTGTGGACTATCACATAAAGTTAAATCTAATTAACAGTGATCTACTAAGTTTTAGATAATTTGGGTTTTAATGTATCTGATAGGATGTTGACCTTTAATGTATAGAGACATAAAGGATACTTTTAATTTTTATGATGGGCTAAAATAAAGATATCATTAGATAACAAAGAAGTTATCTATAAAAGGTGGTTATGGTCCTCAGATCACATGTATCATTATTATTCTATTTCTAGCATCCCATCATCAGATATAGAGCACAGAGAAAAACTAAAAGATTCTCTTGGGGAAACGTGTTGATCTGAAAGACAAACCACACGACTCTAAGGGGAATCAGTCATTATGGATTCAAATACGCTTTCGCTTTTAATTTATTGATTCTTGATGATTTAATGTGAATGTTTCTGTTCTTTGGTTGATGGTTTTCACTAAAGGAATTCTCTAACACCAAACTCTTGCAACTTGTATAAATATCTTTGTTCACTTAATGAGAATAACTACAACTAATTGTCTTCTTAATTTTTCTTTTACATTGATATACTATATGGACATTTAAAGTATACATCACTCACTTACACTATTAGATTATTTTGATTCATGTGTTAGTACGTAATTCGAGGTCATTTAATAATATTTTATAATAATATATATTTTAAATATGTATTTTGAATGTCACTTTAACATTTTTCATTTAAAAAAAGGAGTAAAAGAGACAACTGCGATTTTAATGCAATCCTGTTGGGACACTTGTTTAAAATGATAATAAAAGGGGTACGTAGTGCGTTGTTATTATTATTATTATTATTATTATTATTATCATATAGATTGGCTCTGCCTCGGCTAAATTCTAGGTATAAGAGACGCCTATAAACTCTCGTAGAACCTTGAACTCTGAGAGGACTAGTCTCGACTCAAAAAGTACTAGGACACCTCCAAGAGGCCAAAAAACCAGTAAAAAAAAAGCCTTAAAATATTAAGGATACTTAGAGTTTTGACCACATGCATTGTTACATGATTTTTATCTAGTTCATTGATTAAAATAAGATAAATATTTTGTAATAAAATAAGATAATTATAGTAGTAAATTTTGTTTTCCTTTTTTCATGAGAAAAAAATCAATATTTCATAACAAAAGAAGAAAGGATTCAAGATTATACAAAATTACATCCGACTTCAGCTGGTTTCTTCTTTATTGAATCCTAATATAATCCTAAACTTAATACAAAAACTGACGAGTCACGTACTAAGCATACAAATTATACCAAATGGTCAAATGAATTTTTATTTAGCCTTATTATATAATTATAAGAGTGAGAATTTTATAAGAATGGAATTGCTCTTTTTTAATTTATTGAACGAAAAAAAAAAAAAAAGGACCATTATTCCGCATCTGCAGATATCCAGATCTTTTACTCAAAGATTCAATTTTATTATATTTTAACATAGTGGAGCACACAATAACAAAGCCCCCGCATAAGTTAACAAAGGAATCACCTTTTATTAACATCTCTTGTGATTCCACCATATCAAGGAAAACTAACCAACAAGTGGGGGTGGGGTATACCACTTTACATAGTTCCCCATTCTCTTGCGATAAATTGAGCCCATTTCAAACAAATTGAAGGGATCTTAATCTACTCCACCTTGCCCAGTTGTCCTTAGTATCCTATTCCATGTATATCATAAATGACAAAATCAACCAATCTAGGCTTATTCTACAGCCTCCTTTTATTCCTTTCCCACCAAACAAGATACAAGACACAACCTCCTGGTTAATTATGAAACATTTGCTTTCCTATGAACAGCTTGTAGAGATGCATTTCCTAATTAATTAGGAGATCTTTACAATCACTGATTAATTCAACCAGTTCAGTTGAAGCATGTGTTTCTTTGGACAAAGCTATTATGGTAGTAGATGAGGGGCTTTTGAGACATTTAATTAATGTCTCCTTGAAACTTATTTTGCAAAATATGGTGCGCTACAGGTAATTTAGGTCTTAATATGTTTTTGTCAATGCGCGCGCCAGCGTGGAGCGTGCTTATTTTTTTTATTTTTGTCATAAGCGAAAACGTATTATAAGAAGACGTTTTACATTTCACGAAAACTTCTACTACAAAACGTTTTCATAGTGTAAATATTTTAACTTCAATTCATTTGAAAGGATTTATTTAAAATGTATTTTCTAAAAACGTTTTTCCTTCTGTGGCGTTTGCTATGGGATAATGTAGGAGATGGAAATGAAAAAGTTGTTAATTACCCATGTTTGTTTCCCTCTGAGTTTTTTTTTTTTTTTTTTTAATGTGATAAAAAGATGAGTTTTTTTTTTTTTTTTTTTTAATGTGATAAAAAGATTTTTGAAAAAGGAAGTATTTTCACCCAGACAAAGTGATTTTTATTCGGATAAGTGGTATTCACTTTTCTGATAAAGTGATTCTAAATGGTGTTTTGGAGCATCCAAACACCAAAACTAAGAGAGTGAAGGTATAATCTCTCCCTTTAATTGAGTTGTTCTTTTGATTTTTGATTTTCTTGGTGAACAAGTTATCTTGCCAATTACGAGATTTTGGGTTTAAATGGGTTTCTCAAGCTGTTAATGAAGTTTTTTATGATTCTTTGATGATCTAGACATCATTTGGAGCAAAAATAGAAAGATTAATAGTGATTTTGAGGATCTTGAGAAGTTACTTGTTCCTCAAGCAACCATGTGGAATTTTATGTGATTTCTAGATTTTAGTTCTCTTTTGAGTTGCTCTTTGAAAATTTCATCTTGCTAGGTGAAATCATGCTAAGAAAACTAGATTATATGGTTAATGAATGTTGGAATTAAGATATCTGAAAATTGATTCTTGGTCATCTACAAGGGTTTTGGAAGACCAAACCCTTCAGATATGTTGAATAAATAAAGGCCAAAAGTCCCTTGATGATCTTGGATGCGTGAAAACACAAATCCCAAGTGATATAAAGAGAATCCATAAATGAAACTCAAATACCCTTTGTCTCTACAAATGGATATGGGAATCATTATCAAAGTGTGCTAGAGAATGAATTCTAGTCTGAATGATCTATGAATGGTATTACTGAATGGAAACCCCCTACTATTGGGGATATAGGGTTGATCTATGGAATATAGACCCAAAGTCTAATGGAGTATTAAACTAGTAGTACCCAGAATGGCCAACTCTTGGCTACCTACAAAAGAGTATTGAAAACCAATATGAGGGTTCATAAATTATTAAGGACCGGTAAAATGGAATAGTTAAGTGTAATTGTGTTTGGTTGTATGCTACGAGTTAGATGAACTAAGACTAGTTCTATGTATGCTAGGAAGTGAGTTAAACGGCCAAGTGAGGTGAAGTTTCTCAAAGCAAAGGAACCAAGTTAGGAACGGTATCACTGTGAGAGATTTCATTCCCCCGTTATATGCATATCATCATAACTATAAAATTGGTTTATCTCATGATTCATGCTTATTTACATGTTATTAAATGTTATTAGCATGAGTAGCTAAATGAGATTATGTAGATGTATGAATATGATTTTTACATGTCATGATAGAGAATGCTTTACTTTACATGTTTATAAATAAATGTATGCTATGATGGAAAATGAATAGATCTTCATGGATAAGATTAAGTGTACACGATATGACATGTTGAGGTTATTATTCATGCTCTCATGATAGTTAATGCATGTCTTGAATTATTTATCATTGCTCTATGCAAACTAAATGAATATTTATCCTTATGCTGATTGATGTAGAAAGCATATTTAGGATATATGGTGATGTTATACATGCCTATGAATATGAATATATTGGAACGTTTTGCATGTTAGTCAAGTTAATGTAGTGGTTGATTATGTGTTAAATCATTATGCCATGAATGTAGTCTTGCATATTAAGATCATGCATGAATTTTAGGTATAATCCTACATGGTTGGTCGTGGAAGTGGCTGAAATTGTGATGAATTGTGTGAGGTCTACCGGCTGAGACGTCATCGGTTCGACATCTGGGGTATTCTAATTGGTAGACAAAAACCTCACGGTAGAGACGTCATCGGCTAGACGTCTAGAGGACTTCCAATAGCGACCAACCATTGGAATAGGAGCCCGGTTGTCATCATAGAACCATAGGTTTGATGCTTCATAGATTGGAAGTATCTAGGATGTACCTATGTTATATGAGCAGTATGTAACTTGATTTTCGAACTATGGATTTCGATGAAAATGTGTACTTCGTACCAATATTTACTTTCATAACTTGCACATGTAATAGTAGTACTCATCTGAGATAATTGATCTGTGCATGATTTTCAACCTATTGGTGAGTATGTGATAGCGGATATGCGAAATCATCTCACTGGGCTATAAGCTCACTCTATTTTATTTTTCAGGATCCTACAGTGCACGAGACAAGGGCAAGAGTATTGCATATTGATCTCTCCCAGTGTTGGCTCCATCACTTCTAGCTGGTAAGTACCAGATGGAGTGGGAGGCGCCTTGAGTTCGCTTAGGAGATGTTTTATTTTCATTAAACCTTGAAAGTATGCTTGAATATGGATGACTGTAATAAATTTACTTTACTTAACTTTTCATGATAATTCAGCACTTTGGTTGATTGTCTTTGTCTTGTGTTGATCTAAACCTTGTGTGACTTATTCATGGTTAAATGTTTGTGGAAATGTAATATGTGTAGAAGCTCAGGGTTACTAGTGCCTTATTAGAGAGGGTACTAGCTCGAGCAGCTTGAGCACGGTCACAAACACTCAAGGATGTTGTTGGCCAAGTGGTGGAAGGTGTCTTGAACTCGAGACCTTCAGAATAGGTGCGCTTGCACCCAACCACTAAACCAACCCACCGTTGGTTTTTTCTGATTTATTTGCTTAAACTGTATATAAACCTCTTTACTTCAGCATACGCCTAATTAGTAGAAAAATGAGCCAATTAACTTTCCAGTTAAGATTTGGATTTTCTTTTCCATGCTCAGGTATATGATGCATAATCTATAATATCAGCTTTCTTGTTTGGCAAATAGAGTTGTAATGTAATACCACATACCTGCATTTGACATATGCTTCTTCTTTTTTGGGTTAAATTTGACATATGCTTTTGCTGTTTGGTGGCCATGTCCAGAAGACTTCAGTTCTTTCATTTTATCAGTTTCAGACATTGAGCTACATTCAAAGTGCAAACAATGAAGCAAGTCTGTGATGCAAAGCAAATCCAGAAATATTACCTCAATTTTGATTGTACTCTGCAGCATGGGAATATGAAATTGGAATAGCACTCAATTACAGAGATCAAGAAGAGAGTATGTACCAGATCCAACTGGAAAAAGACATTCAATCTTCACCTCAGATGTGCAAACAAACCTGAAACCTTCCAACACCTACACAAGGAAAAAAGCAGTCTGCAGGAGAACACACTGGTGGAATCAGGAATAAACCCTAAACCCTGAACCCTTTTGAACCCATTAAGAAAAGAGCCATTTGTTTTGGGGGGGCAGAAACAAAGATATATTGCATTAATATGTACTAAACAAATTACAGATTTCTAGAGAAGCACCAAGAGTGCTTCACCAATCTAAACAACCAATCTATTCTCAATTATACCAGTTCAATACAAATGTCTACATCCAACGAAAACTCAGATACAGTGTGCCCGGAACAAACAATTGGGCCAACTCAAGTACCAATCTGAAAGTGAGAAACTTTTCACTATAGAAGACTATAGAAGAAGCGAAAAACCAGGAACTAACTAGAAAAGTAAAGTAAACAGCCCAAACCATGATCTCTGTCTCAATATATCAAGGCAAAGGAGGCATCAGCATTTTTTTGGTTAAAATATAAGGTCAATTGCAAGAAAACAATTTTAGCAACTTCTAATTCATTTTTCATTGAAAAAGTGTACTATCCTCTTAAGTATGTACAGCACATCATCTGTCGAACAATTACAACATGATAATATCATCTGTCGTAAAAATGAAAAAAAGGGAGCAAAATCAAATGTACACCTGACCATTCTTTTGTATATGAATACCAAGAGCTTCAACTCCAAAAATTACACCTGCATCATTCTCTACATACTCTCTTCTATTGTCAGCATACAGACCAGATCTCAAATGTTCAATGTGCTCTGCTAGTGAGTTACGCTCTTGTCCGCGTAGAAAAAGAAGATCGTCTTCATCCCTTGCATTCACGACTTTAGCTTTCAATAGTAGAAACTATGTTTTCTACTAGTCCAGCTTAATACCTCTTTCTCTTGATATTTCCATCACCGTAGTCAAGTTTCCTGTCGTCTTAGCAAGGTTATAATAAGACTTCCAAAGCTTGGTTGAAAATGGATATACCAATAAGGCCTGTCGATGGAAGCTCTCAGAAATACCCTGGACTTCTTCCACTTGCTTATTCAAAATTTCAGCCACTTCTACCCAAGCATACTCTGGTGCAACTGGGAAAGCCTGATAAATGGAGTTAACCAAAAGGGAACTTGCCCAGAACATAACACCAGCAGAGGCAACAGAGTCAGACTTGGACTTGCTGGTCACAGCATTACACACAGACATAGCTAATCGGTAATTAGCCGGGAACATCTCCATAAGAGGCTCAACAAAATCAACTAGATTCTTGACTTCACCAAAGTTTCCAGGCAAAAGAGATGGACCATAACATGCTTCAAAAACAGCATTGACTAGAGAAAAATCCGATGAGGCTGGACCAAGTATTTTATTGATTAGTTGTCGGATCCTCGGCCTTCTTATATTTTTGCTGCATCGTCTTGACAGTGGTTCAGTAACAGGTACAAACCTAGCATCAAGCAAATAAATATTCAGAAGGTTAAGCATTCCACTGACAGGAGCATCTTCCATTGGCTTTGGCAAGTAAGAGAGAACAAAAGTAGCATGTTCTTTCACACAATGCTCAAAATCCTCAGAAGAAGCTACCATCAGCGCTTTGTCAACAGCCAGACGAGCTTCAGCCTGATCTTTCTCTAACAGTCTATGAAGAGAGAGATTAAGCAGTGCAAACAACTCATCCTTTGAATAAGAAGAAATGCAAGCAACTTTCCTTGAAAATGAACATGATTCCAACAAATCATGTAAACCATTGCCATCCCTGTCACTGAACTTTCCACTCTGAGGAAAATTAACCTTCCAAACAGAATGAAACCAGCGAACCATTAGTTCTTTAGCCAAATTAGTTTCCCTACTTTCCAGAGCACACTGGACATACTGATTCCAGATACATTGAATTCCAGGCGTTTCACTTGGCCAATTACGCAGGACATCCTCAAATCTTTTAAGGCCAGAAACCCCATAGCAGTTTACTTGCAACCTAGCTGACATCAAAACAAGTTCAATGCAGGCTGGGTACTGTACGATGTACCTATCCAACAAATTCTTACTGGATTCTATGCCTTCAAGGACTCCTACACACTGAACATGGCTAACAGCAAACAGATGAGTGATCCTGGAAGCCTCACTGCCATTTAGACCCAACATGACTGAATCAACACCCATATTCAACAATTTTAGAGCCTTATGCTTCTCCTCTGTTGTTAACTGGGCTGAAGGCCATTCTATCCCAAAAGGGAGCTCCTTCTCAAATTCAAACTGCTCTACCACTTTCTCAGGCAGTTTCCTATACATGACTAAATAAACACAACAAATCCAAAAGATACATTTATCAGATTCAGTTAAGCATGTGAGAATATCTGATAATATTACAGAACCATGCTCAGTAATATCTGTTGCAATTGGCAAGAGACCGCAGATCCTTTGGATGGCCTTCCCCACATCCCCAGACATGCAAAAAAATTCCATCATCTGTAAAAACAGGTCCAGGATGCATGAACTACTAAACACCTTATCCCTATCACTGGTGCATGCATATCGGTAAAGTGCAGAGAGTGCAGAATCATAAGCACGCAAACGGTCATCAAGCCGTACACGACTGATGATATACATAAGCCACAGCTCATAAGAATCTTCATTATTGTTGATCTGGATAAGAGTTTCAGTTTTACAAAGTACAAACTTTAGTCTCCAAGTAAATAATAACATAAAGCATATTAATAAAATTGAGTTATTCAGCAAATATATGTTGCATATCTAGAAGGGAAAGGTTTCTAATGCTAACCATTAAAAAAAGTAGATGGAAAAAAAGGTGAAGCAGATTGAGGAAGAGGGGAGGGGAGAAAATGAAGAAGTTGTTTCATGATGAGTTACCAAATACCAAGTGCTTCTTTGGTTTTTCTCGCCTGATGCAGGATCTTGGGATGGTCTATAGCTAGATTCTAGAATAGTCCTCGTCCTTCCCATTTCTACACAATACTCAAGCTGTGAAGACTCATGGATGAATATATATATAACAATAATATATGTACTTAACTCAACATAACCTTTTTCCAACTGCATGAGACAGCTACATGAATCTGGTTCTTCGACTCCTTTTAAGTCTATAGTTAAATTACAAGCAACTATATATTTCTATATTAGCTATATCCATGTTATTTTGGTCTTCCTCTTCCTTTATCCTCACACTATCAATAATTAATATGTCATTCTTCCTAAGTTGTGCATCTATTGTCTTTGTTGTATATGTTTAAACTATCTTAATCAATTGTCTCTAATTTTATCTCCAATTGAGGCTACTCCAACCATATCTCGAAAACATTTCTAATTTTAAATTTTTACTACATATCCATCTTAATATACTCACTTCTAAATTTACTAACATGTCGGTTTCCATTTCATAGAGCACGGCAGATCTAATTATAGTCTTAGAAAAGTTTCCTTTCAACTTCAAGGAATGCATTGAATCTTATAAAACTCCAAAAAAGCACTCCTCTATCTAAACCAACCTGTTTTAATGCTATGGTTGATACCATCTCCTACTTCTAGAAGGTGCAATGAGAAAAAGATTGAGGTGGGCTACAAAGCAATGGCGGGAACCCATCTAGTTCTCAATAAAGACCACAGTTTAACGACAACACGGATCAAGGGTATGAGGGGGTTTGGGAGAATTCTTTCTTTTTGGCATCCCTCTGGGTTAGCGCAAGTAAACTTGCATTGGGGTACTCTTTGGGAGAGTGGCTCACGGGGTGGAATCCAATTTTGGAATGTATTTACTTATAGCAAATGGACTTCTCGTCCAAGATACACTATAGAATGCACATACATTATTTCATATAAATACAATGACATTTTGTTTCTTGTCAAAAAACAAAAAAACAAACTCGTCCTTACGACTTGCGAGTATACCAATTGAGCAAAACTCACTAAGCTAAAAAATCCCCACAAAATTGTAATGAGCTTCAAGATTAATCTCGGTAAACAAACGGAGTGGTAAACAAACGGAGTGTTCAATCTGTTGATATGGAAGACAGAATATTAAGGAGCTTGCAGATTGCTACTTTGCTGAATAAATAAGCCTGGTCCACATGGACTTAGTGATTAAAGAAGCGTAAGAGAATATTAGTTTTGTGAAAAAGAACACTTCTGCCCAAGTTAGTGCCTTCATATTGCATTCAAAAAAAAATTAAAAAAAAAAATCAAAAACACCAGCTTGCTGATTCATCTCCATGCAGATGCATAATTTATACCAAAGAATTTCCTCAAAGTTCCCTTTTCTCACTTCGCAAGAAGTGCTAGCAAAAATCAAATGGGAAATCAGGAAAAAAGGAACAAAATTGGCAGGAGGTTGTTTTACCATGGGAATCAATGTCACGAATTTATGAGCTTAATTTGATTCTTTCATTTTCGTTAAGAAGGCAGCCAAATCTAGAGGAAAAGGGCGAATAAAGTGGTGGCACAGGCACAACGTTACGGGTTTTTTTTTTGTAGATGAAAGAAGAGGAGAACAAAAGAAAAGACACAAAAGCCTGGGACACAGCAAGACTCACTCTCTTACACACAAAGTACCCACTCTATCATTTTCCAGCAGCATAGACAGATAACCTGGGATCTTCGAAGGGCTAAAAAATAAACTCCCCTAGGGTGGGAAGATCGCCGCTAGCCAGTCACCAACCTGATTGCTTTCTACAAGGCAATGGGTACATACCACCTATTGAAAAATTTTATATTCTCCTGTATGGACAAAACCAGGGGTAGATAACGGGATCCAAAACCAAGGGTAGGTAGTTCCACGGGATCCTCCATAGACCATTAATCCAGTTAGCCAAGGGGAGAGAATCAACATGAAGATTGGTCCAATATGATTTGGAGATCACAAATTTAAATCCAGAACATCCTCTATGTAAAGTGGGGGATAAGTCTATGGTCATTAACCCTGATCCAGACCCCACAATGGTGAGAAACTCATGAACTTGATGCACCTTTTTTTCACATGACTATATCTTAAGTATGACTCATCATTGAATCTCTTCCCCTCAAGACTCTTAGTGAGTCTTCATCATATTGTATATCTTTGCCTCCAGATTCCAGCACATACATAGATCTATATGTATGAAGTATCATATGACTCTCTAAGATTAATTTCAGTAACTTAAATAAGGCTACCATAAATCCATTCAGCTGTAAATAGTAGAGAATCTAGATTAGTCTAAGTATTGTCAACCACAAAATACAATCAATAAGTCAATTATTGACATTACTGAGATGCAAGTGAAAACAAAAGAGTGAACTGTTTTTTTATAGGGAAAAATTTTACAATGTCAATTTTCATCAATCTTCATTACGAGGAGCATAACAAGCATACCGCATGAAAAAACATGTCATCCTTCCCAATGGTGTTCTCGTTGTAGTAAATACACAGATAGACGATCCAGAGAGCCACAAATGTTGGATCATCCTCAAGTGCTCGTGACAGCATGGATAAAGCCTGCAAGGTCATTGGTAATTTTGGATGCAAAGTAAAAGAACTACATGAAAATCATCAGAATAACCACTTGAGAAATACAATTACATGCTTAACATGGTGTAATTCCTATTCAATCATAAATCTACAATAGCTACCTTTTTCCTCCCTTCTTGTTTACCAAATTCTTCGTTTATAAGAACAAGAACCACCTCCAATGTTTGTTCCGGATCAGCCAAACCATGTTTAAGTTGTTTCTAAGGGTAACATCATGCAACAGTTAGAAGTCTATAACACAACATAAAAAACATAGAAGAAATACTAAATATTGAGAACAGAGCTCAGCGCTAGCAAATATACAACTAGTTGTAGCTGAAGAACAATAATGAACACTAAAGTTTTGATCCATTAGGCAGACACAAGAGGCATAATTACATAGCAGGGAAGAACTTAGAAGACTAAATTAACATAAAGAATTTGGAAAACTAATATTTAAGCACTTCAGCGAGATGCAACTTGGACAAAAGGTTGATAACAAGCTTGCTTTCTTAAGAGTAATTTGTATTCTATCCACGAAAAAGAAACCAATAAATGAATAAATAAATGTAAACTTTAATCAAAAATATTTTAACTGAAAGCATAGTCTTTGCAAGAACAAATGAAGGGGACAACAAAGTTGAGTTGTTAAGATTAAATAGAAGTTTCAGGAGCAAATATCTAGATGAAAGGTCTACACCATCTAAAGCCTCTAGCTTTTACTAAGCAATATAATCGAGGTTATCATGAAAAGCATCCTATATAGGATTAGTGAGGAGGTCTTGAGGATTAGATCATAAATCGTAAGAGTCGTGACTCTTTAACTCCACTCAACAAAGCTTTTTCCCTATTACATGGGAAAAAAGGTATCAAGATATCAAGACCATTTGAAGAGCAATTGTTTAATTTTTTTTGGGATGCAATTAAAAAGGCAGAGGCCTAGGCTACATTTTGTAAACTTAGAAGATAAAATGTCAATGTTTTATTCTAATTCAAATTTGTTGTCTTTATAAAACATTAACACTAATAAATAATAAATTAACAATCTAAGACTAAGATAAGTTACAACACATATAATTGAATAAAATTCAACTCAACTCCACTAAGCCTTTTCCCCAACTACATAGAGTCAGCTAGATGAATCCACTTCCTCCACTTCGTTCTATCAAGGGCTAAGTCGGCATTCAAATTACAAGAAGTTAAATCTTTCTTAATTATCTCTGTCCATATTATTTTAAGTCTTCCTCTACCCCTATTGTTACCATGTAGTGTTAATAGGTCACTCATCCTAATTGGTGCATCTAAAGGCCTACATTGTATGGATCAAAACCACCTTAGTCAATTCTCGCTCATTTTGACTCCAATCGTTGCTACTCCTACCATTTCCCGAATATGTTCATTTTTTATGTTATCTTTTAAAGTTTTACCACATATCTATCTAAACATTTGCATTTTTGTTATACTTAGTTTGTTAACATGTTGTTTTTCAATTACCCAACATTTTGTACCATATAACATAGTTGGCCTAATAGCAACTCTTTAAAATTTTCCCTTTAACTTCAATGGGATGCACCTATCCTAAAATTGAAGGTGATGAACTCAGAAGAAAAGTTGTCGCAGAAATCACAAGAAAAATAATGGAGAAGAGCACATGGCAAAATCTCAACTCAATAAAGCCTTTGATCAACTATTTTGGGTCAATTATATGAATCTTCTTACTTCCCTTCACTCTATCAAGGGCTAAGTTGTGTTATATTACAAATAATTATATCTTTCTTAATTATCTCTATCCTTAGTTACAACTTACATAACAAGAAGTAGATGGGGAAAAATTAAGAAGAAACACTAAAGAACAAATAAAAAGAAGAGGCCATTAAAAAACACTGCTGGCTGGTTGCAAAACCAACTAAGATGAAGAGACAAAAGAGGAGGAAGAAGGAAAAGAAATGAAAAAATAGAAAATGAGACTATTAGGTATAGTTGCAAGAAACCCATTTCGGCTTATTGCCGAATCAAGCCCAAAGTGATAGAAGAACCAACTCGCTAGCAATGGCAACTCAATTGCCTAACAATGTTGTTGTCTTCTCAATTGCAAATTCAACATCCTTCCTCTGGCTCCCTCTCAATCTGTCTCCCACTTTCAATTGAGAACCCGCACTTTCAATTAAGAACCCGCACAGTCTGTCTCCACCCACCTCCTTATTTCATTGAATTGGGTGTGCTCTTTTTAAGTCAAGGCCCAATTTACCCATATTTGGAGCCCAACAACCTTTTAAGAAACAAGGATCAAATCCATAGTGAGATCATGGGTCATGATCTTGACCAATCCTATGATTCAGATTGTTATCACACTTCTCTTCTATCCAAGCTGTGATCTGTGATCATAGGATCATACTACCATAGTGATCCTAGAAACCTTGTATCTAATGATCTTTCATGAGATGAAATAAAAGCCAATCCTGTAAATATGTGGTTAATGAATTTGCAATATTTTTATCACTTGAGATGATGTATATATGATGACCAAGGTTATCAATCAGCTGCTAGAAGCAAACAATTCCTAGGATTTAAAATGCAGTTAAGTTACACCAACTAGAGTTAAACAAATATCATTTGACAGAGTAATATAAAACATTTGTGAACTATTCCACACATAAGAAAATTTAGAATGTAACAAACAAACCTTTGCACTATCTTGACTCTGAAAATATGATGATTGTCTTATCCAACTCACATGGCCCCAAAGACGACCATCACTGTCATGAAAGAATGGAACATCTTGAAGCATATTTTTCCTGACAGAAAATGGAACTGCAGAAGAAATGCTAAAACCCTTTTGCAAGCATAGGCCAACAGTTCGAGCAAAAATAGATCTGGAAGCATGAATTTCAGGTTTGAGAAGATCTAAGCCCACCAAATATGTTGGAGACGCTGAGATGATATGATGCCAATGACACTTAGAAAGCTTATGCACACAAGAAAACTTTTCAGGACATGATAATGATCCAGCATCCCATTCTGCAAAGTAAATCCATCATCAACATCATAACCCCACATATTTACATGGAGCCTGAAAGTGCACAATTGCATTTTTATTGAAATACTATAGATTGTAAGACTCAGATTCTCAATAATTAACAATACAATCCATACCAGCACTAGCAGCACAATGATGATGATGCTTAATATTTCTCTCAGAATAATTCTTAACATGTTGCCACTGACATTCTTCATCATTACATTTTCCACGGAGCTCAAACATGCAAACAGGCCAAAATGGATCAATTGAATGATCACAGGTATATGACCCCATTCCTCCTTCACTACCACTTCGAGAATCAACTATTAAATGTTCCCCCAAGAAACCAAAGGACTCAGAAAAGTCTAGAGTACTGTCCCCTTCATGTGAAATTTCTTTTGTGCATGGGATTTGAGATTGGAATCCACTGCAGCTGGCAGGAGCAATAAGACTAAAGGCAACCTTTACAGCTGAAGAAGGTATGGAGGAACCATTGGCACTTGAGCTACAAGCTTCTGTTAGAGAGGAATTACTATTATTAGGATCAACATTGTTTATATGAACCATAATCAAAAGAACACTTGTCGCCATGAAACTGATTGTGTATAGGAAAAGGACTGCAGATGCTTCTTCCAAAATTATCAGTACCTAATTGAAAATATAAGTTATGGAAAACTTATTCATGAAGCTGTAGCACATTAATCAATATATATTCATACATGGAATACGCATACATGTCAATGCATGCCAATTTATATTGGATTATTAACATATATTATGCAATATGCATACATGGGAAGAGTGACATACATAAAATAACTGTCACTGTAAAGTGGAGGTTCAGATGGATGAGTGGTAAAACTAAAAAAATGATGAAAGTTGGAATGATGTTATTTGCAGGAACCCAGAAGAAGCATCAATTGGCAATGAAATGAAGGAAAGTCAACTGAGGTAATTTGGCCATGAGAGAAAAAAACCAATTATTGTACATGTGAGGAGGGATAAGGTCCAAGTTGAATATGTCAAACAGGAAAGAGGAAGCCAAAATTAAATTAAGGAAAAAATACAAAGGCATGGGTTGTCAATCTAACAAAAGATATTGCCAGTTGTTATGAATAGAGTCATTTGATGGCTGAATGTTTGTGCAGTAGAGTAGCAGCCAAAAAAGTTTGGATAACGATTAACAGTGACGCAGATGGATATAAGAAAATCCAATGTTAACAAGTTACTCACAAATTTGTTGTAATGCAAAAAAAAAAATTTAAATTATGACAAAAAAAAAAGAAATTTGTTCTCAAAAGTCACATAATAAATCGGGAAAGGTGGCTGCATCTATGATGTTAAAGAAACATACTTATCTAAATCTTATTTTTAGTTGATACATCGCCACTTCCAAACTTAGGACCGGCCAGATATAATACGCCAATGGCAGCTTAGTATTTAGTTTGACCATCCAACGTCAGAAATATGTATACTTGCACACAAAAAAAGCCTTGTCTCATATCATATCCTAATACCAGGACAAAAGTACGTGCATCCTCAGATTCCAAAAGAGCCCAACAGTAGTGGAGATTGAAACTTAGAATTGAGAAATTTATTTTGCACAAGACCCACCACAACAATTTAAGCTCAAATAAGCAGAAGTATTTAAAGTAGTAATTAAAACATGCAGCGACTTGCATAACACCTAGGTCTAAAAAGAACTATAACTTGCATAACACCTGGGTCGAGAAAGAGCTAAAAATCACCTTTAGCAACCACCAAATCCACAGATACAAGACATAAAGCAAGTTCCCTTCATGAAATGTAGTTATGATTTAAGAACAGCTTAATAAAAGAATGACCTATGGCCTATGTGAAAAACGACAAATTGAGAAATAGAAGTACAGAATGGACGTGGACTTAATGAACCTCTTTCTCTAGCATTTCTAACAAATTCTTATGGCATTCCTTTAGGCAAAAAGCAGAGAATCAAGTCAACCTGAATCTGAAGACCACCTGGACAATACCCTTAAGTTACTTAAAATATATGTCGTGAGCCAAAATTATTTAAAACAGTGCCTTCTCAATCAAACACAAGCCTCATGCTTAGAAGGAACCTAGTGAGACAACTCAATTTTCTTGAAAATAACATTAATTTCTAATATTCCAACACAACCAAGCAGGAATTGAATGAAATAGATGTTCATATGAAATGCACAATATCAGTTGTTAAACATGAATAATGTTGAGTTTTACTAAACACATAACAATTCAAGAAACCACAGGGACAGTTGCATCATAATTAAGAAAAACTTACATTCAATCAAGAACATAAACTAAAAAGAGAAATTGAGTAAGGAGAATGTCATACTAAAAGAGAACAAACAGAACCATATGGGTAGAGTATATAGATAGATATAGTCTAGGTGATTCAGGTTATAAAATTCTAAAATATACTTAAATAGAAGATGAACAACGGAGCAAGAACAAAATCTTTCCATCGACGTCAGAGTTGAGGCCTTTTTTTGTGACATTGAACTCAATTTGAACCTAAACAGAAAGATTGAAATATATCTCCCAACAATTTTAGAAGTCTCAAGTTTACATTTTAAAAGATTGCAGCGCATACGCTTAAAAATAAATTACCTCCAATACTTGAAGGTTGTTTTTGCCCATCGACTGCATATGGCTCATTTCCCTTGCTTGAATGCGATTTCTCATCCTCCATAAGACGTTCAGAACATTCATTGGATGTAATCCCCTCACTAGTATGTGGCTTATTGTTTTTTGACATAGTCTTTGTTCCCAGCTTTGCAAACAATTTGGACCTTAAGGAGGCTTCAAGAAGTGCACTATCATGTGCACCATCTGTCGAAGATAAAGCTTCCGGTTTGTCATTAATGGTTACTTCTCTTTTCCCAAAATTTTCCTCATCCTCACTTAGTAGTTTGGATTGTGCAGTTCTATGGTCCAATAGAAGCATGTCTTCATCTTCATCAGCTGACATATTGGTATGGTTGGACGGAGTGTAGACTCCATCCACAGCACCATGGTCCTTATTATTCAATATATCTGACATACTAGCATCAAGTTCACTGCATGGTTCAGAAATTAATTTTTGCCCTCTCACATGCTGGTAAGATGCGTGCAGTGCAACACCATCTGGGCCATAAATATTTGAATCACTATCCAACTGGTTCAAGACATCAATTTCAGCCTGCATTTGATTCCCCAAGGTGGGTATTGGATCAGCAGCAGTTTGGTTAGTGTTATATAGGGAATTAAGTTCAGCTTCTGTATGTGTTTGCCATCTTGAAGACCATAAGTAACTTGAATCCTCCATCATAAAAGCTCTAAGCTTAGCAGAAAACAATTCTCTTCGCCTATATAGGTAAGTGCACCTTGCATTAGCTTCAACCAGAGCTCTCTGGGCATCACGATAAGCTTTCAGTGCTTTTCTCTCTTCCTGCTCACATCTGTGCCTATGCTCCTGTGCTTCTTCCAATTCTCTGTCTTGTGTTTCCTCCAGTTTCACTAAGCTTTGTAAATCAATGCTGTTATGTCCCAACAGACTCAGCTGATCCAAACAATTCAAGGGCCTTGTATTGATTAGAGATGCCTTGCATTATGCACAACAAATTTATCAGTGAAATAATAGTAGTAAACACAACAACCATACACTAAGCACTTGAACTTACATCAGCCATCCCAAACATACTTTCTGGAACACGGGCCGAGCACTTGAAAAGCATATCATCAGATGAAGGCTTAAGTATTCTATCATCAGGTCTAATTTCAGTGTATTCATTTTGTAGATCTGTTGACTTTTCAGTAGAGGAAGTTGAATGATGGCCCCCAAATGTGCCAGAAAGCTTTAAACCATTAATATTCTGCAACCTCAAACAGAAGAGAGAGAGAGAGAAACACGACATATGAAGACAATTAGAACAACAAAACAATTTGGTATCGATTCAATAATTTAATTCACCGCACACTACAGTTCATTTGGCAGTTGCATACATGACATTCACACCAAGAATGCTTCCAATTCCAAGAAAGTTATTTCAAAAATAAAAAAAATTATAAAATTAGATAAAGATCCAAAAGAAGAATCACATAGCAACTTAACTCCAAGCGTGCAGGAATATGTGCCCCCGATACAGCTTAATCATGGAGCAGTAGTAATATTTAACATGCAAAACTCATGATTAAAGAACAACAAATAGAATAACAATTACATGCATATGATGTATCAATGATTATCCTAAAACTTTCTGCCATGAAAAATGATACAAAATGCAGCAATGATGAAACAACTAGGAGTACACACAAGATGTCCTCCCTGACATTGTCAAAAGCACAGGAAGAACAGAAGTAAATAAACAGTCTAATTAGCATCCCATGTAGGCCTGACTAACAGGTACGTCATGTTTAGCATCAATAAGCCAAATTATTAAAAAGAGAGCACAAGTAAATGAATTTCACATTGACTAACTGAGCTACAGAAGAATGAAAAGACTCTTCTGGTTCTCAACCACAAATGCATCTTTCCCACCTAAAACAAAATCAAATAAGTCAACAGGAGCTAATTGATCCAATAAATCAACAGGAGCTAAAGTCATTGAATATGCTCCTCAAAATACTTTCCACACAAGGGAAAATTTCCACAGGAGAGGCTAAACTCAGAAGCTTCACCAAGGAATAGGAGATTAGCATAGGCTTCATCACGGAAGCTAGATAAACTCATGATCTCCAATGTTTCTTCCAGGTAGTTCCTCTCGTGACTAATTCAATATGTCATGCATACCAGATGTAGAATTTAAACTTTCAGATTATTGATCTACAGATGGATTGCATGAGGGCAATAATGAAAAGCCAATGATCCCCCAAAAGAAACTTGTTTAATGTTTCCAGATATCTTGTGTGCAATAAAATGGCATTTTCTTATGCTCTTTTAATGTGAACACTTCTGACAGTTTCATTCAAATAGAAACAGAGGGATAAACAAGACAAATGGAAAAAAAAAATGAAAACATACAAATGCACTACATGTATTTAAATGAATTAAAGATTTAAATGAATTAAAGGACTAAAAGAAGTCCACAACCAAACAAAAGTCACCCGTTCCATAGAGTAAGGCATCTTAAGCTGGAAGAAGAAAGAGAAGTTTACATAAATAACTGCACTATTGTACTGAAAAGATTATGTTCGATGAGTTAAAAGACAAATAGAGGTCCATAACCATACAAAACTCACTGATTCGTTAGTGCAAGGCATCTTAAGATGGCCTGCAGTTTCATCATCTGCAGTTGACATCACTTGCATTGCCCATGAACTCCGATTCGACACATTAGGATCAATAAACCTGGTAGTGGCTCTCTTGTCAGTGTGGAAGCGACTGGCAGGGATATCAGCACCTGATCCACTATGATTATTTTGGTTATTCGGTAGCTTAACCTTTGTGGCAGTTGAGGATATTCCTTCAAGTAAAGGGATAGAAGGGGATTCACCATACTTTTCTCTAGCAACTAGATTATCAGATAAAACAGAAATCTGATTGTCAAAGCTCTCATGCTGCTTTCCTGCATTCTGATCTGATTTGCCAATAGGAATTTCATTAGTGCATTGGACACGAGCCACGAAATTGTTGTCCTTACAGTCAATATTTTTCATCAATGCAAGTTTTGATTTGGATACAGACTTCGGGGCACACCCAAGAACTCGTTGTTGGCTATCCAAACTAAATTTGCTTTGATAACATTCATCAAGTTTCAAACGTTTTTTCTCTGGCTCACTGTTTACTACGTTTTTGGTATCAGCAGAAGGTAATCTGCTATTCTTGGCAGCATCACTCTTGTCAGTCACAGCATTATATTTTTGACGAGGACCTGAATTTGTTCTCTTGCTTTGCTGCACAGATTTAAGTTGAAGCCTAAGTTCATTTTCTCGTTTTGCGATTTGCTGGCGTAACATCTCCAGCTTGCTATTGTTTGGATTCATACATAGGTTTGATCCATGTTCATAACTACCGGGCATTTTATTGATGGAACCAGAATTTTGAGTTTTCTGAGACACTTGATCAACTAAAGGTGGTCTTGTAGCCCTAGAATTGGATCCATGAATCTTGCTCACTGATGAGATGAATGTGTGAGTGCGACTTAAAGAAACTTTATCTGGCATCCTTTTCATTTGGCTGTTTGCAGTTTGTCGCAGAGATTCCGATTCAAGCTGTGATGAACGAGGTCTTTTAGACTCATCAAGCTCGAGCTTATTTGCCCTCCTTTCTGAAAATCTTTCTGCCTTGAACTCTTCAGAGTCACTTCCACTGTCATCATCTGAGAAGCTTATAACAAGGTTGTTGTTTGCCACTGAAGGAACATACCAGCCAGGTGTACGTTGACTAACCGGTTTAGATAGCACTGAATTCATTTCCAAGTGTTTACTATTTTTCTGTTTCAAAGATGTCCTAACTTGAAGGTCACCAATGCTTGCAGGATCATTCACGAGAACAAATTTTCCTGTAAAATAGAGATAATAGTTTTGAGAATTACGGTACAAATTTGGATTGTACATAAGAAAATGTGCATTATTATAGTGAATGCTATAACAGGAGGTCCCTCAGTGGGCACACATGCAAGTCATACTAATGGAGGCAAGAGAGTAAAAATTCAATAACAATTTTTATTCATCAACTGTCATTTTTTTTGTTACAAATTATCCTATCTATAGAAATCTAACCACCAAAACTCCTACAATAATTTAAATTCTGGATCTCACATACCAATTAACTTGAACAACAAAACTGGATCCCAACTAAAATTCTACTGAATTCAAAAAAAAAAACAAAATATGATGATAATAATAGTAAAAATAATAAAGTAAAATAAATTCTAATTAATCTGATATTTGACTTGTAGTCACCAATATTAGTGATGCAGTGATTGTCTACGTCGGTATCACATACATAGATCATTCTCTAACCCAAATAAATTATAGCTTTCAACCCAAAAGAACGAACACAAAAAAATTTGAAAACCAGAGCAATCATGATAAGATATACATAATTGGTAAAATTGTTAGAAAGCAAAATGAATAATGCAGATTCTAGAGCACCGAATGTTGTACTAGCATACATAAGCAAGAAATGTTGCACTCTGGCAAGAAGTGTTGTCATCCAGATCAAACTATCCAAGCAAAGACAATCCTTATTTAACATAGGCATATCAACAGCTTTTTCAGTTACAAGACTAAAATTGAGTCATTGACAAATTCAATGAAAAATATATATTTGTTCGTTGTAATTTTTTATGTTGATCAAGAAGGATGAAGTAAAGAGAAACAACAGCAAAAGTCAGAGTGAAATGATAAAACATCCAGATCCCAGTATCAATCAACAAGATTGGAGGACCAATATCATCAATTTCAAGAGAAAAAAATAATATAGAGGATCGATAAGTTTGTTCCATGCTCAAGTTCATAGAAGATGGTTCAAGTCAGGATTGACCCTAGATTTTTCAAAAACCATTTCACAAAGGCGTTAATTGGAGGATTGGTCCTATCTCATCATCTAACATTGATTTCACCAGGTTTCATTCAATTTTTTGTGGGTTGGATGATGGAAAAACCAGCAAACAGCTGATGAAACGAAACCAGAAAGAAAAGGCTCAACTCCAGTGCGCTCTCCTGCACCTTGACTACACGGAGCGCAAACAAAAAAGTAGCAAAAAGCAGCAAACGAAGCTTGGAAAA
This sequence comes from Paratinospora sagittata, assembly GCA_035771175.1. Lineage (NCBI taxonomy): Eukaryota > Viridiplantae > Streptophyta > Magnoliopsida > Ranunculales > Menispermaceae > Paratinospora > Paratinospora sagittata. The sequence continues at coordinate 15,232,314 of CM069606.1, read as the reverse complement.
GCAAAGATGATCCAAAGGGCTTGTTGAGGTAGGTAGCTAAAGGAAAGAAGATAAAGGTTGGTAAGGGAAAAAAAAATGACTTTGATTTGACAAACGCAACTGCTATCCTACAGCCATCCTTTCTTGAATCTTAACTTCTTTTTCCTATTCTTACTACTCAAACTTATTCACTTTGCTAACCAGGTCAATAGATAAAAACTACATTCTCAGGGTCATATGCCAAGAAACAAGAACGTTCATCATACAATTTTTATGATTAGAAAAATAAAGGAGTATATCCCTCAGTGGCTTTACTCCAAGCAGATTGAGTCAAGAAAAAGGGGAAAAAAAGTCCAACAACTTTCTTTTAGTATAATGCATTGATATCTTGCCCCATGAATGTCGACCAAACCACATAAGATTTGATTGTTTTGATTGTGTGATTGGTTAATTGACTAAATATGTGTTTGCTCTTGATCATTGATTCGAATGTTTTGAATGCACACTTCTACAAGGACCAAAACAAATTAACATGAATAGAAATAATTAAGATAGATATAACTATTTGTAATGTAAATGTCAACTTAGCCCTAGATAGAGCAAGTGGAGGAAGTAGATTCATGTAGTCAATCCCATGTAGTTGGGAAAAGGCTTAGTTGAGTTGAGTTAAGTTGAGCAAGTTAAGAGTCTTAAGACATGGATAGGTTATGAGATCAATGTGTGTTGCAACATATAAGAACCAACATCGTTAAAGGCGAAAAGCGCACGTAAGGCGATGAGGACCTCTAGCGCCTGAGGTGCAAGGCGCAAGGCGAAGAGAACGACTGAGTAAAATGAGACACAAAATTCTTAAAAAATTTAATTTATATTAATTTTTGGTAAAAGAACTTAAAAATCAAAATCAAAATCAACAAAGTTTTAGATTTTCCTCATTGTTTATCATAATTTTCATTTGTTATTAATATTATGTATATTTCTTTTGATATTTAAAAATGATTGAAGCAAAAAACACAAAAGTAAAGAAGAACAAGTAGCAATTGTGATACCTTTATAATAAGTTCTTATTGTTGCTATAAAAGCAGAACATAAGTTTCCTTTAATATTTTATGTTATATATTGTGTATTACGTATATTTATTCAAAGAAAAAAGAAAAAATATAATATAAACATTTACTTCATGATTTTTTTTTTTTTAATGGAAAGTAGAAAATTGAGGCACATTGAGGCGCACTAAGGCGCACACCTAAGTTGGTGTGCCCTACCTATCAAGTATTGAGGCGCAACATGTGCACCCCGCCTCAGGCGCACACCTTGATAGCAATAATAAGAACACATTTCAAATCTAATTTTGCACGTATGGGTTGATCATGCACAATGTTAAAGTTATGATCCACATTGTTGCAAAGAAGTGGTCCCTAGAAGTCTATCATGGATAGGGATGTCAATGGTTTGGCCAAAACTACAAAATCGAACTGAATTGAACAACTGAAGTGTTCGGGCTTGGTTAGGTTCGATTTTTAACATGTTCAATTCGGGTAGCGGGTTGAGAATTTGAAAACCGTATTAACCCGAACCAGCCGATCAAGTTAAAATTGTAATTTATGAAAAATATATTATAATATGTACTTGTTACATAATTACAAGAATAGTTCTTGATGGTAAAATTATATATTTTTATTACTTTATATTTAAAATAATAATTAATAGGTTAAATGTTTACATCGATTAACCCAAACCGAACCAAACCAACTTCATTCGGTTCAATTTCGGTTTGAGCATTAAACCGACCCAAACTGAACCGATGACACCCCTAATAATGGAGAATTAGATTTGATCTACATGTTAACATTTGGAAAGATTGTTGTGAACTTGTAATGTACTTAGCTTGCAAGATAGAATAAGACCTAAACGGAATGGTGTTGACTATTGAGACTTTCATGGGACAAGAACCTTACAACACATCGTGGTTTTAAGATGAAAAGACCAACACATTATGCACAAGGGGTTGCTTTGACAACACACTTATTGGACCCATCCTTACCTTTCATTTACTTTAAAATGTAACAAAAGGTGCAAATTGATACTCTCTTAAAGCTTGGAGTAGAAAGATTTATTGGTTTAGTGGAGGGTTGAACCAAATTTGATGCTAACGTCATAAGCCCATTAGAAATCAGAATGATGGGTGTGGAGCAATTTGAGTGAATTGAACACACGTATTCACACAAAGTGTGTGAAAGAAGCAAGACCCAGCGTTGTTTGTATTCTTTTCTTCACCGAGCAATGGGAGCAATAAAGGATCAATGGAAGAAGAAGAGTTATATTTCTTTTGCACATTTAGACAAGAAACAAGTATGATTGACATGATGATTACAAAGAAAGTATTAATCATTTAGTTCGAGGTCTGGTAAATGCAATGCCAAGGGGAAGCATGTGTTCAATTAGATGATCAAGAGCATGAGATAATTGCTCAATTGATCAATAGAGCGATGGAAAGTCCTTGTATTGATAGGATTTTTAGCTCAAACACAAATTAATAATGCATATGAAACTCTTAGTTTAAGTGAATGTCTAATTTAGGAGTTGTAATTTAAGTGAGTTTCTAGACTCGATATTTGACTCGAATCAGGACCCGCTAGTCTAGGTGTAGGCTACTTCTACAAATATAGGGCAACTAGTCTAGGATTGTTAGCGGTAGAGTTGTAGATTGAGTTATTGTTCATTGTTGTGTGAGATTGATGAATGATAGAGTGTGTGTGGTGAAATATGGCCTTTTTGCATTACAAATTATCGACAGTATTATATATTGATCTCTCCACCCATAGATGCAGCAGGCACAATTGGCCAAACTGCACAAAACTGATTGTTTCGATTAGGTAATTGGTTAATCAAACGAATATATTTTTGCTCTTGATTGTTGGTTCCAGTGCTTTCAACACAAACTTCAACATAAAAACCAACATAGAGTTAACATACCACTAATTCTTATATCTTACAATGAATCATAGTTAACAAGACTCACTCACCCACTTTGGAACCCTGAACTCGTATGTTCGCAGAATCAACATTGGACTCAACCGGCCGCGTTGATGTACCAGCAGACAGTGCAGCAGAGTCGCTAGGTATTTCCTGCACTCAAAAAAATATATATATTATGAAGATCTTCAAACCATTCTAAGAAGAACAAAAATTGCATCAAAAACTCCCCAACCAAATCCAATTCAAATCAATGCAATAAACGAAACTCCTCCACAACTACAATTACATAAATTGCCTTAATCTTCGTTTGGAAACCAAGAAAACTATCATAAATCTACTAACAGCCAGCTACAAATCAGCATTCACCAGCAAAAAGAAAGAAAAAAATCAAAATCCAACAGAAAACACAAAATCTTTGAAGAAAACAAAAATCAGAAGGCAGGAATGAAAGGGAGATAGCGTGATTGAAAGATAGAAAATGAGAAAGGGGGTTTGGGAAGAAAGAATTACGTCGTCAGATGAAGAGAGCTCGCCTTCTTCTTTGGCATGGGAGGGGTTGTTGTTGTTGTAGAGGTTGTTGGAATTAGGGTTTGCAGTTGCAGACATGGACGCAATAGCTTTGCGCCTGAGTTCCTCAATCTCCTCCATGCCTCCCCCAACTGCCGCTCGCCCGCCCCCTCTTCGGCTCTTCTCTCTCTGGGTTTTGCGCGCAGTGCCGCGCGGGTCAATAAAATTTTACTGTGGCCTCGAAACAAAAGAAACGAAGGTGGGGGGTGGACAACGTGCCCGGGCGGCTGCTTTTCAAACGCGGAATCGTGTGATTAGATCTTTTAGCGCAATTACAGGCATACCCTCGCTTCAATCGTCAAATGACAGTCCAGTCCAGTCCACCCCTCCTCATTTTGTTGTGGTTTTAAATTTTAATTTTTATAAGGGTGTGATTGATTGCCGAGGAAATGAAAATCTTGATCAGAAAATTTTATTTTTTAGTGTTTGGTTGCCAAATGATGTGAGAAAAAAATGTAAAATTTTTTTTTCAACCCCACTTTTTTTCACCGTAACTTTCTCACAAAAGGGGATGGGAAAAAAAAATTCTCACGAAAAAAATCTCTTTACATTAAAATCGGTGATTTTGCTAGGGGTGGGTTGAGGGACTTATCACGAGTTTGAGCCTCACCCTGGACATATTTTAGTTGAGAGAGAAAAATCCGTTAAACACCCAACGATACCCTTGAGTCCGGAAGAAATAGTCTCGTAACGGAGGAAGATACCTCCCAGATGCCAAAAAAATTGATCAACAAAAAAAAAAGGATTTAAATCCCTTTTCTATAAGAGATGAATAGGATGTCAATCTCATATTAATAGGATCAACCCATCTATATCGCCATTTTTTTTTTTGGTTCAAATATATCGCCCTAAACCCCAACTAGTTTATCACCCAATCTCATTATCAATTAATATATATCAATCTCCACCATTTTATCTTTGGTAAAAATAAATAAATAAATAATCGCCCATGGCCAATTGTAGGGGTGTCAATGGTTCGGTTTGAATCGATTTAATGCTCAAATCTAAACCAAACCTAACATAATCGGTTTGGGTTGATCAATTTGAAGTTTTACATATACATACATTAAATAAATTAAAATAATTAATTATATATAAGAAAATTTTAACTTTTTTAATCCATGTTTAAAAAACTTGAAAACTATCTTTATTACATAAAGATGATTATATATTTTTTTAATGAGAATGTTTATATCATAAAAGAATCATAAACATTAAAAATAAATATTAATAATTTTAATTTTAGAATATCGATTTTTAAAGTCTCAAACCGTAATCTAAACCAAACCTATTAGTTTATATTTTTTTCAAACCTAAACCAAACCAAACTTATTTAAAATCAAACCAAATCAAATCAAACACATCAGTTCTGTTCGGTTCGATTTTACGATTTAAACCAATCTATTGACACATCTGCCCAATTGGTTAAAGAGATCATGATAAAGAGGGATCTAGTGGCGTGTTTATCCCAATTGGATTAGTCCTCATTTCAATTAAAATTGTTCTTTTATTTGGCATTATTATCTTTTATCAATTTATTTAAAAAACAATATTTTATGTGTTTGAATAAAATATTTATTGAATCAATATTAATGTTTTCTTTTTATTTTGTTAATCATAGATATGGTTACATGTAGTTTAAATGTATAACAAATATCATGTGATAATAATAAATATCATCTATTGTTTTTATTTATTATATATTTTGTTAAAATCTCACTCATTTTCCCATGTGCAACGAAACAATGAAAAATATGTGAAAATATTTTTGCATGTTCAACCAAACAACTATGAGAAAATTTTCTCATGTCAGCTACCAAACACACCCTAAATTCTTAATTGTGGTGTCGTTTAGCTTAACTTAATTGTTGTGGTTTTAATTTGTATACTAGTGCATGTACACATGCGCTGCACATGATTTTTATTAACAAAATTATTAAAATAAAATAATTTTTTATAAGAAAAAATTAGATATGTTTTGCTTTTTAATATGATCAAAATGACTAAAATTATTCAAAAATATGAATAAGGACAATTAAGAGTAAAACTTAAATCTTAAAAGAATAAATTAGAGAAAACAAATTTAAAAAGTGCCTAAAAATTAGGGTGTAGGAAAAAACTAAAATTTAGTTAATTGTTAAATTACTATTTTAACCTCGTTAACAATAATATTAGTTTTTCAAAAATAAAAATAAGATAAAGTTTTTAAGGGTATTATGGGTGATAAAAGGATTCATCGTGAAAAGTTCTCGAGTATTTTGATTACATATAGGACAGATAAATTAATAATTGTAGTTGCCCTTTATAACTGTTTTCGTTAGGGAAATGTTAATGTAATTATAAAAAAAAATGCAACTTCAAGTGTGACTCCACATGTATATTCATTGGATCATTTATTGCACACCATGAGACATGTAACACACACATCCAATGGATATGCATGTGTAGTTGCACTTAAAGTTGTACTTTTAGTAGTTAGATTGCATTTTCCTTTTCGTTATGGGTGATTCTAAATGTACCTATCAAAAATATTTTTTATGAGAAATGTTAATCTAAGTACAAAAATTGTAACTACGTATTCATGTTATATTTTACACATCTTGAGGTATGTAATAAATGATCTAATGAACATGAATGTGGAGTTATATTGTAGTTATATTTTTTGTAGTTAAATTTATATCATTGTTGAAAATTTATAAAGCATATGAATATAGTAAGTGTTTTTTGTGGATATATTTAAAATTATTTTTTTTATAAAATTTGTAGTGTTTCTATTGGAACCCTGTCGAAATTTTTACTATCAACTCTCAAATTAATTAATTTGTGATAATTATTATGTATTTTTTTGGCATCTGTTAATTATTATGTCTAATTAACTCAAAATATTTTTTTTTTAAATATTTTTTTTTTGGTCCTAAATTCCCCAGTGTCGTTAACTAACCTCTTTGTTGGGACGAGACTAATATGGAGTTTGGCACCTCGAAAGAGTGAATAGCTAGCACCTTCCCATCAGTGCATGTCGTAGTGGGGCTCGAACTGGTGATCAGGTCTCTCAACCCATTAAGACGCAGCTGCCCTCGCCGACTTCGCTGCAACCCGATGGGTAATCTTCTTTGTGTTATGGGGATAAGTAATACTGGGTTAATTAAGTAATATAACACTTAAAAAAACATAAATGACTAGTTACAAATAAAGTGTTTTAATTAGAACAATGCTAGATGAATTGAAAACTCACACCATTTGCTATAAATCAACGTTACATTAACTTTATGACTTAAATTCATTCAAACAACACAATTTTTAATAAAGAAGATTTTTATGTGAAGGTTATCTACATTAGATTTGTAGCAATTGGTGTAGGGTTTTAAATCCCTTTAACATTTTCCTTTTAACTAAGGGTTTTAAAGTCATAGCATTTCATTTCAATTAATAGAATGCTTTAAATGAGCTTTACATGTTACCCGACATTTTACTTATGTTAATTTAGTATTATTCAATGAACGGGAGTTGGCTCCAATATGGTAAGGGGCAAGCGCCCCCAACTCTGAGGTTGCGAGTTTGAAACTGAACTCAAGAGACAAGCCCTCCCAATATATTGATTAATGGTGTCTAAGGGTATTTGTGATCGTGCCCTAAAAGAATTAGTAAGATTGAAATCCCGATACCCGCCAATGTAATATATATATCAACATTATTTTGTTATAATAGATATCAAATGTAGTTCAACCCCCTATTGAGCAAGCCCGCATATAAACAAGAGCTTTTTGTATCAAAGTGCCTTTTTTATACTAGATATAAAATATTGAGTAGATAATAATAATAATAATTTATAAAATAACGTTTTGGTAGACTTCATCCTTCTTTTATATAATATTTAGTTAATCATTATTTTGTATTGATTATGCTTGTTCCCTGACTATATATATTGAAAGATACTTGGAGAGATAAAAAAGAATCCTTTATCAATTTTTTCACACCAGTCTCGTATATATGTTCCTTCAGTTACAAACAACAAACTTGTTATAAGTTCTCGGATGATGACAACGCAAGATCAGAATTTCTAGGACAAACTGCAAACGGCCAAATGAAAAGGAAGCTAAGGAAAGTTTCTTTAAGTAGCACATTCATCTCATCAATGAGCAAGATCAATTCATGGATTCAATTCCAGATCTACAAGACCATCTTTAGTTGAGCAAGTCTAGCTCAAAGAAGATTCAGAATTCTAGTTTCCTTGATAAAATGTCTGGTAGTAGTTATGAACATGGAGCAAACCAATGAATGAATCCAAACAAGTCATAGCGAGTTTCACAAGTTACAATACAAAATCTCAATACAAGAAAATGAACTGAGGCTTGAACTTATATTTGTGCAGCAAAGCAAGAGAACAAATCCGAGTCCTCATCGAAATTACGATGCTTGATATGTTAAGAATTTACATATTATTTAATTTATAATTTAATATTAATTAAGCTTAATTTTATGTTCTCTGTTGTGAATTTTGGCTAATTTGGACTTATTTTAATTAATTGTTGATTTTATAGGGATTTGGAGACATTAGTGGCAAAATAGTAATTATGCATAAAGACAAAATTAGCCTAACTAGGTTTGGACTTGAGGCTTGCACCATAAAAATTACTCGCTCACTTAAAGTTTCACCGGCTCACTTGTACATTTAATGAAAACCATTGGATTAAAATAAAATAATCCAAATATATATATATATGAGGTGAACAAAAAACCTTAGCTCTCTTTTTTTGTTTTGGAGGCACACAAGAGAGCTTTGGAGTTTATACTTGGAAAATGACAATTTTAAATTGAAAAACAAAATTGAAGGAAGGTCGATTATGATTGGTGGACTGAAATCAAAAGAGAAGTTGTCGTACCCTGCCCGGTCGCGCTAAAATCGGCAGTACACTCACGAACGGGGTCGCATTTGGAATAATAACAATGGTAACAACAGAGTGCGCAACGAAAAATATAATATACAGTACTAATCTGATTTCATTTAATTCAAAATATTTTTGTACATAAATGGTCAAGGGAACAGACTCCCCAAAAATTCTCAATGAATAATATAAAGGGTACAAAATGTGGGCCCCATAACCTGCACCCAGTCCACCCTAATTTTCTGTGAAAAATTAGATAATAATGGAGTGAGCTTAGCGCACTCGGAGTGAGCTTAACGCGCTCAATGGGTAAAATAGTTCGTGAGTATAACAATCAATAAAACATACTTCAATATCAAATATCTTAAATAAACAAGAGAGCATCATAATCAATCAATATGTATGTATGCATGACACCGTCTGGTAATGGTTTGATGAACGTACATTGCCTGAGTTCACGTACAAATGTCCTTCCCTAGACGTAGCCAGGTTCTCACTGTACGTCCCTCTTCAGGAACGATGCTCTGGATTCACGTACTGATGTCCCTCCCCAGGCGTAGCCGGGTTCTCATTGTACGTCCCTCTCCAGATAAATATAATGAATAACGAGCAATGCTCCTAACTATTCTATGAGTCATAAACCATATACGTCCCTAGGTGGTGATATGTATGATGCCAATGCATAAACTGGTCTAGTCTACTGGTCTGGTCTTTTCTTGACATTTAGACTGACTTTGGCAACGTCTGGTGATCCTTATCAGAGTTGGTATCATGACGTGCAAGGTTAGGACATTCAACATTACTTGTATAAGCTGATAGCTTTCAATAAGACCAACTAGATTAGTCCCCAGTTGAGAGGTGAGACACAAAGTCTGCTTAAATACCAATCACCTAGAGCAGCCCGCTGCTTCCCGTTCACTATTTAAAGTTACTGAGGACAAGACAAAGTCTAGTTGAGCCAGATTGACCACAAATTCGGCGTTATAACAGTGTAATACGTGAATTCCAAGTGTACAGGCATAAATGCAACAGTATAAACATTATATGACATAATGCAGTGTAAATAAACAGTAGATATAACAATAACTGAATATAAACTTTAATTGTGACCCCCCAAAATTTATTTCATCTAGCCCATAACCCAATTGCATTTTGCCCAAACTCTATGTGTTGCCTTGATATGTTTGGTGTTTGTTTGATGGTTGTTTAATGTTTGTATAGTTGATGCTTGATAATGTATATAAATATGTGTATTATAAATTGTATATGGGTCATGTTAAATTAAAGTATAATGCATATGTTATTATTTATGCATGGGCCCATTAATCCATGAATTGATATGAGTTAAGATTGATTGAATAAAAGGATAAATGAGAATGAAAATTTGGTGTATTGAATGGATTGGACATTTAAAATACATGGAAGCATGAGATTGGTTAAAGTACATGTGGTTGGTATGGGTATTATGAGACCAACACATGTGAAGGTTGGTGCATGAAAGTGGACAAGTGTCCCATGCCCACTTCTCTTCTCAAAGAATGTACTAGAAAGTGAGGTGAGTGGAGGGAATCTTAGAATGTGCCAGAAAGTGAGGTGAGTGAAGGGAATCAAGGAAGTGCTAGAAAGAGAGGTGAGTGGAGAGAAAGGAAAAAAATAAAAGAAAAGAAGAGAAAGGAAAGAAGAAGAGAAAGAAAGAGGAAGTTGCAGAAGGAAGATCTCTGCGACGTTTTCATCAAAGAGCTGGATCTTTGGGATATATGGTCAGATTGAGCTCAAAATTTTTCAGCAAGTTCGTAGCTTATGGTTATTCATTCTGGTTGGTGGAGATCTTGATCAGAGGTTTTGTCTAAGAGATCTAACCTCTCAAACAAAGTTGGTCGGAAAGTCTGAATTTTTCGTGCCATTTCGGTCAAACTTATCTCCTCAATCTACCGTTGGATGGATATAAAATTTGGGTATGTAGTTTAAAACTAACATTTCTACATTCTGAACGATGGAGAGCTTGATTAAAGGTTTAGTTTAAGAGATCTAACATCTCAAACAAAGCTGGTCGGAAAGTCTAGATTTCTCGGGCCGTTTCGCTCAAACTTATAGATCTCCTCAATCTACCGTTGGATGGATATAAAATTTGGGTATGTAGTTTACAACTGATATGTCTACATTCTGAACGGTGAAGATGTTTATGAGGTAAGTATGTTGTGTGATATAGTCATCTGAGTTTGAGTATTTGCAGCAGGAAAGGAGAAATTGTCTGATTAGAGACTTGTTCATCAAAGATACATATCTTTTCGGTCAACCGTTTGATTGGGCTGATATTTGGAAAAAAGGTTTGTTTCTTCAAATACTTCAATCTGTACGGTTGATTTTGTGATTACATATTTCTGTTGGTAGATTGATACATCTAAACAGAATATTAAATGAAGAATTGGTAGGGTTGCTTGTATTAGACCCAAATTTAGAATATGAACTTAGACCTTTCCAAATAGCTTGCATGTCAACTATGTTGACCTAGTTGCCATTGTTGATGAACCCATGATGCAAAATCAGTGATATACATGGCTGAACATGGTGACCTAGTGTAAATCGACAATATGGCCTAAGTATGGAAAATTTCAAATTTTAGGGCTTTTGATGCTTTTGGCCTAGAATCATTGAATTGATGCAACTTATGTTTAATTAAGCATGATTAGGGTTGATTATGCTACTGATTTGGTGGTTGTGACCATATCATGGGTTAGGCCTACTTGTGATCAAGTGACCAAATTTGGGCATATTTATGCCTAAGGAATTGAAAATCATTATTTTTGATTAATAGAATGGTTTATGTATGAGAACTATGCAATAGAGGCCTAAGTCATGTGATTTGAGTTGAATGATGGGATTAGATGGGATTTAGGCCTATTGTCTATATGTGGGTTGATTTAGAGTTGATGTGTAACGTCTATGTGATTGAGCATAAAAATTGATGTATGTTTCAGGATCTTGATTGGGTTGATTCGGTTTGGTGGTCGTGTGTGGTTAAATACTCTCGCGAGGCTTGGTTGTGAGCAGACTTCATTTATGATTATATCTTTTATGTCATCATATCACTTATATATATTGTATGTTGAAAGCATGAATGTGTTCTAATGTTTTGAATGATGCATTGATTTGAGAAAACCTTATGACTTTGGTTGGACCCATCTATCTGGCTAATAGGGGGACTTAACCTTGTCATAAGAGGGTTTTAGGAAAGGAAATGATTGGGATCAACGGCACGGTGAAATAGACGTGTACTAGTAACCCAAATAAAAATGATTGGGATCAACGGCACGGTGAAATAGACGTGTACTAGTAACCCAAATAAACATGATTGGGATCAACGGCACGGTGAAATAGACGTGTACTAGTAACCCAAGGCATGTGGAATGTGGATCCAAATTGATAAACTTTTACTTGCATCGAACCTATTATAAATGCTTGATATCTATATGTTATGAGCTTTTAATCATGCTACACATTGACATGCATACATGGTTTTTATTGATGAGTATTGATAGCATATTTGAATTCTATTCACTGGGCACCGTTGGCTCACCCTCATTTTCCTCTTTCAGGTCCTTCTGTCTCGAATAAGGGCAAATGAGTAGTTATATCTTGAGGGCCTTGCCCGCGAGAGAATCCAAGGCCTCGATGTGAGTTGAGAGGCATTTTGATTGAACTGTGTTTTTTTTTAATTTATGAAGTATTATATTTTGGATTATGTAATTATAACACTTACCACATTGTAGTATGGGTGAGTTGGGACTTGTTAGATAGACCATGTGGGCATATGACAGTTTTTATTTGTACCCACAATTTTGGACTTTATGTGTATGTCAGTATTGATGGCGTGTAGGGATTATGATTTTATTTATGGTTCATTTTTATGGATTATCTCTTGTCTTGGATGATTAATACGGTTGGTAGTTTTGTTTAGTACCTTTTGATATTATGTCGTTGTTTGAGATAAGGCTCGTAGGGTCTCAACCACCTCACGGGAGTTGAGGAGTGGTCGGAGATGCCTACACCGGGAGTCCCGCCCCGGCATTCCGCACGCCATTCCTGCGGGGTTGGTGGTCCGGGGTGCGGGGTCGCCACATTAATAAAAGTTATAAAATACGCAAACCTATGTTTCGTTCCCCACCTTCAGATAAGAACTTCTACTTTTTCAGATCTGGGGCTTTCCTCCGGATAGAACTTCGTCGCACCGCACCGAGAGTCTCGAATAGAGAGTCTCAAAAGACTAAAAACTCAGAATGAGTGAAAATAGGAGGAAAAATCACAATTTGGAGTGAATTTGGTGTGAAAAATGAAGAGGGGGAGGGCCCCTTATATAAGAGTTTTGGCGCCTGAACGTTCGAGTGGCATTTCTGCCCAAACAATATATTTTTTTTGTGAAATACAGGGTATTACACTCTACCCCCCTTAAAGGGATTTCGCCCTCAAAATCAATTCAAGTAGTTATGACGATTATCCGCTTGAGATTCAGTGCCGGAGTCATCTCTTGGGAGTTCAGGGTAGTACTTGTATGGTCCCTGAATAGCACTGTGGCCGGTGGAATCCTCATCATTATAAAACCATGGAGAGCAAATGGAATCGAACTCGTTCTCTGAAGATTCCAACCTTTGCATAACAGATGATGGTGGAGGGCGCTGGTTACATCGTTTGAGGGAAGGTAGGTTGAGCGGTGGGATACTTTTTCGTGCAGTTGCTCGAATCCGGCCGCCTGACAATTTTGGTAGAAGGTCTTGCCAAGATGAGGGCACAGGATTTCTACGAAAAAGCCATGCACGCTCTAGCGATAATGATCTCTGTCTGTGTGGTGATGGAGTTGGCGATGCAAAGTAGTTGTGACTTGACTCTGCTTCTTGAGAAGTAGCCACAGGTTGCCAAGGAGGCCACTGCGTGTGTGCATCACTATATCCATTGATATTATTTTCAGACATCTGCGTAGTTATTCAAGTGAAACAATGTATTAAGATAAGTGTAAACAATGTTTCATCATTTTATTGATAAGTGAAAATAATACAATGTATCACATCATCAGTTGGTACTTAGAAAACAATTCAGGATATTTCTGTTTAATTGTTGCTTCTAGTTCCCATGTTGTTTCCTCTACGCCGTGGTGATCCCAGAGCACTTTCACAAGTGGTATGCTACGTCGCCGTAGTTCTTGAGTTTTTCTATCTAAAATCTGTATCGCTCTCTCCTGATACTTAGTTTCTTCCTCAACCCGAACTTCGACTAAAGGGATGATATGCGACGGATCAGGACGATACTTGCGAAGCATAGATACATGAAAAATGTCATGAACCTTAGGCACAGACGATGGAAGGGACAGGCGATAAGCAAGTTTGCCTATACGTTCAATGATCTGAAATGGACCAATATACCGCGGGGAGAGCTTTCCTTTGATCCCAAAGCGTTTGACACCTCTTGTGGGCTGAACTTTTAGAAAAACAAAGTCCCCCTTATCAAATTCTAGATGCTGTCTCCACTTGTCAGCATAGCTCTTCTGTCGACTTTGTGCAACACGAAGTCGTTCATTTACTAGTGTGATCTTTTCAGAAGTCTCTTGAACTAGTTCAGGGCCTAACTGCGGTCGATCTGCCATATCTAACCAACATATCGGAGATCTGCAAGGGCGACCATAGAGAGCCTCGTACGGTGCCATGCCGATACTAGTTTGTGAGCTGTTGTTGTATGCAAACTCAGCTAAATGTAAGTATTTCGCCCATCCGTCATTAAAGTCCAAAATGCAGCATCGTAACATGTCTTCTAAGATTTGGATAAGCTGCTCTGACTGCGCATCAGTCTGAGGGTGAAATGTTGTGCTCATGGTGATCTTAGAACCCATTCTACTCTGGAAGCTTTTCCAAAAGATTGATGTAAATCGAGGGTCTCGATCAGAGACGATCGTGAGTGGTATGCCATGAAGGCGTACGATATCTCTTTCATATAGTTCTGCAAGTTTGGCGGGATTATCCCTAAACTTTATTGGCAAGAAGTGTGCAGACTTTGTAAGTCTGTCAATGATAGCCCATATAACATCTTGCCTTTTATTATTTTGAGGTAAGGCCGTAACAAAATCTATTGCGATGTTCTCCCACTTTCATTCTCCAATATGTAACGGCTGGAGAAGTCCAAAGGGAAGTTTTCGTTCTGCCTTAACTTTCTGGCAAACGACACATCGAGCAACGAAGTCTGCAATTGCCTTCTTCATTCCAGAAAACCAGAATTGTCGCTTGACATCCCTGTACATCTTGTCACCCCCAGGATGCATAGCGTACCTCGAACAGTGCATCTCAGTAAGCACTTCTTTCCGAACCTCAGGATCGTTCGGTAGACATAGACGTTTTTTTATAGAAAACGGCCCTGTCTTCTGAGACCGACCAGTAAGGAAGGTCATCTCCGCTGAGTAAAAGTTCTCGTTTCTCCATTAACATAGGGTCATTGGCTTGAGCAGCTGAAATCTTTCGAACTAGCTCAGAGTTGGCTGATAATTGAGAGAGTCATGATCTTGTTCCCTCTTCGATCAGTTGTAGGTTAAAGTTCTCCATCTATGTAGCCAACTTCCCCGTTTCAAAGTTAAGTGTGCAAGCAACGTACGATTTTCTACTCAGGGCATCAGCCACGACATTGGCCTTTCCGAGATGGTACTAGAGTTGAAAGGCATAATCTTTCAAGAATTCTAACTATCGTCTCTGGCGGAGGTTTAGGTTTATCTGAGTGTATATGTACTTAAGACTCTTGTGATCTGAGAAGACCTCTAATCGTTCACCGTATAGGTAATGACGTCATAACTTCAGTGCAAACACAACAGCTGCAAGTTCCAAGTCATGTGTTGGGTAATTTCCCTCATGAATTTTCAGTTGTCTCGAGGCATATGCAACAACTTGGCCTTCTTGCATTAGTACGACACCTAAGCCTTGGAGAGAGGCGTCGGTGTATAATGAAAACCCAATTGCATATCTTGGAGTGATAAGTACAGGTGTCGTCGTGTGGCGTTTCTTCAATTCCTGAAATGATGCTTCACAGGCGGGATTCCAGATGAATCGCACGTCTTTTCGAGTGAGCTTGGTCATAGGTTCAGCAATCTTTGAGAAGTCCTTGATGAAGCGTCTGTAATAGCAGCCAAACTAAGAAAACTCCTAATTTGAGTAACAGTGGTAGGCTGCTTCCAGTTTAAAACCGCCTCAACCTTAGAAGGGTCAACCTCAATGCCATTGCCTGAAACCACGTGGCCTAAGAATTGAACTCTCTTCGCCAAAAATTCGCACTTACTCAACTTTGCATACAGTTGGTGGCTTCTCAAGGTCTGGAAGACTATCTTCAAATGTATCTTATGGTCTTCCTCAGTTGAGGAATATATTAAGATGTCGTCCACAAAAACCACCACAAATCGGTCTAAGTATAACCAGAAAATGCGATTCATCAAATCCATGAATGCAGCATATGCATTTGTTAGACTGAACGACATAACCAAGAACTCGGAGTGACCGTATCAAGTTCTGAACGCTGTCTTGGTGATGTACGACTCTCAAATCCGGAGTTGGTGATTACCGGACCATAAATCAATCTTAGAGAAGTATTTGACATTTCTAAGTTGGTCTCTAAAAACATTGGCTGAATAGAAGTTCACTAATAGTATCATCCAAATTTACTCATCCCATACCGTGTAAACTTAGTGATAATATTAGTAATGCAACTTTCTCCAAATGTTTCTTTTCATACAAGGTCATGGGTTTTCTTATTTCCACATTTTATTTAGTATCTTTCAATTTTGTTGTGTCCCATACCACTTCAAAGTTAGTGTTACAAAAGAAAGAATGGTTGTAAGTCGGCCCACCAAAGATAGTCTTAAACAAAACATTTCATTCATATATAAAAGAAAAGTTTACAATGCCAGTAATCAATCTTGATTTTCCTGCCTACTACCGCTCCTTCTAGATCTCCTGCTAGGTACATAACAACTACTAACAGAAGGTTGAGAGTTTGCTCGCTCTACTTTGGAGTTTTGCATATGTGTTAAGATATTATTTTGAGTCTCTCTCATTTCAGCAATATTGGATGTCATTTCATCTAACCGTTCAAAAAGGTTAGTCGATTGGCCCATTGGTGGTTGATGGCTCGATTGTCCCGTAGGTGGATGGTAGGCCATAGGTGTAATACCCTGTATTTCACAAAAAAAAAAAAAAAAAAAAAAAAAAAAAAAAATTACTATTTGAATTTTTTACTATTTGGGCAACGCCCGAACGTTCAGGCGCATGCCAGAACGTTCAGGCGCCTGCCAGAACGTTCAGGACGTTCAGGCGCCTGCCAGAACGTTCAGGCGCCATGCCAGAACGTTCAGGCGCCATGCCAGAACGTTCAGGCGCCTGAACGTTCTGGCATGCGCCTGAACGTTCGGGCGTTGCCCAAATAGTAAAAATTTCAAATAGTAAATTTTTTTTTTTTTTTTTTTTTTTGTGAAATACAGGGTATTACAATAGGCGTTGGGGGAAAGTATTGGTTGTACTGGGTGGTTCATAGGTGAAAGGTAATTGTTTTGATTGTACAGGGATCCCCTAACTGGAACCCCTTGGATATTTGGATTTGTTTAAGGTGAAAAGTTTTGAAACAGTGGGCTCATTGGGATGTTCTGCCTTCCAAAATTTGGTGCCGCCCAATACTGTTGTTGTTGGGTTACGGGAACTTGCGAGAATGGTTGACATGGTACCTCAGGTGTTGGAAACCTTTGGTACGACGTGTTTCCCTGAGTTGACATGTTCCAAGCAGGTGGATTTGCTTGAGTACTTTGTCTATTTTGAGGTTGATTTAGGTTGGTAAATAAATCTTCCTCAGTGAATGGATGACCGGTTGGATCATTATTTGGGGCTGGGTTTGATGTAGGATTTGGCTCATTATTTGCTGCTTCTCTGATGGGAACCTTGCGTCGACTTTTTCGAAGGCAACGTCCATGCTCGTCTCTCATTCTCTCGGCATTTCCTATCGTCGTGCCGAATACTTCCTCGTCAGTTACCCCTCAACTTGTGCCATACGTCTTGAAGATAGAGAATGCTGTAACTGGTTCAGTGATCTGCTTCGACGTCCCATCAAAAGTTATTATTATTATTTTTTTAATTTTTATTTTTTTATTTTTTGTGTGCAATCTTACGGTATTACACTCTACCCCTTTAAAGGGATTTCTCCCTTGAAATCAATTCAAATAGTTATGATGGTTATCTGCTTGAGATTCACTGCCGGTGTCATCTTTTGCGAGTTCAGGGTAGTGCTTGTATGGTCCCTAAATAGCACTGTGGCCGGTGGAATCCTCATCATCATAAAACTATGGAGAGCAAATGGAATCGGACTCCTCCTCTGAAGATTCCAACCTTTGCATAACAGATGATGGTGGAGGGCGCTGGTTACATCGTTTGAGGGGAGGTAGGTTGAGCGGTGGGATACTTTTTCGTGTAGTTGCTCGAATCCGGCCGCCTGACAATTTTGGTAGAAGGTTTTGCCAAGATGAGGGAACGGGACTGTTACGAAAAAGTCATGCACGCTCTGGCGATAAGGATCACTGTCTGTGTGGTGATGGAGTTGGTGATGCAAAGTTGTTGTGACTTGACTCTACTTCTTGAGAAGTAGCCACAGGTTGCCAAGGAGGTCACTGCGTGTGTGCATCACTATATCCATTGATATTATTTTCAGACATCTGCGTAGTTATTTAAGTGAAACAATGTATTAAGATAGGTGTAAACATAGTTTCATCATTTTATTGATAAGTGAGAATAGTACAATATATCACATCATCAGTTGGTACTAGAAAACAATTAAGGGTATTTCTGTTTAATTGTTGCTTCTAGTTCCCATGTTGCTTCCTCTACACCGTGGTGATCCCAGAGCACCTTTACAAGTGGTATGCTACGTTGCCTTAGGTCTTGAGTTTTTTTATCCAAAATCTGTATCGCTCTCTCCTTATACTTATTTCCTTCCTCAACCCGAACCTCGACTGAAGGGATGATATGCGAAGGATCAGGACGATACTTTCGAAGCATAGATACGTGAAAAAAGTCATGAACCTTAGGCATGGACGATGGAAGGGACAAATGATAAGCAAGTTTGCCAATACGTTCAATGATCTTAAATGGACCGATATACCATGGGGAGAGCTTTCCTTTGATCCCAAAGCGTTTGACACCTCTTGAGGGCTGGACTTTTAGAAAAACAAAGTCCCCCTTATCAAATTCTAGAGGTTGTCTCCGCTAGTCAGCATAGCTCTTCCGTCGACTTTGTGCAACACGAAGTCGTTCCTTTACTAGTGTGATCTTCTTAGAAGTCTCTTGAACTAGTTCAGGGCCTAACTGCGGTCTATCTGCCATATCTAACCAGCATTCCGGAGATCTGCAAGGCCAACCATAGAGAGCCTCGTATGGTGCCATGCAGATGTATCAATATACCAACAGAAATAAGTAATCACAAAATCAACCGTACAGATTGAAGTATATGAAGAAACAAACCTTCTGTCCAAATATCAGCCCAATCCAACGGTGGACCGAAAAGATAAGTATATTTGATGAACAAGTCTCTAATCAGACAATTTCTCCTTTCCTGCTGCAAATACTCAAACTCAGATGACTATATCACACAAAATACTAAACGCATAAACATCTCTATCGTGAGAATACATAAGTATCAGTTATAAACTACATACCCAAATTTTATATCCATCCAATGGTAGATTAAAGAGATCTAGAAGTTTGAGCGAAACGGCGCGAGAAATCCAGACATTCCGACCAGCTTTGTTTGAGAGGTTAGATCTCTTAGACGAAACCTCTGATCAAGATCTCCACCAACTAGAATGAATAACCATACGCTACGAACGTGCTGACAAATTTTGAGCTCAATCTGACCATTATCCCAAAGAACCAGCTCTTTGATGAAAATATCGCAGAGATCTTCCTTCTGCAACTCCCTCCTTCTTTCTCTTCTTCTTTCCTTTCTTTTCTTTTCTTTCTCTTCTTTTTTCCTTTCTCTCCACTCACCTCTTTCTAGCACTTCCTTGATTCCCTCCTTGATTCTCTCCTTGATTCTCTCCTTGATTTCCTCCTTGATTCTCTCCTTGATTCCCTCCACTCATTCTAGCACTTACTTGAGGGCATGGGACACTTGTCCACTTTCATGCACCAACCTTCACATGTGTTGGTCTCATACTACCCATACCAACCACATGTACTTTAACCAATTTCATGCTTCCATGTATTTTAGATGTCCAATCCATTTAATACACCAAATTTTCATTCTCATTTATCCTTTTATTCAATCAATCCTAACTCATATCAATTCATGGTTTAATGGGTCCATGCATAAATAATAACATATGCATTATAATTTAATTTAACATGACCCATATACAATTTATGATACACATATTTATATACATTATCAAGCATCAACTATGCAAACATTAAACAACCATCAAACAAACACCAAACATATCAAGGCAACGCATAGAGTTTGGGCAAAGTGCAATTGGGTTATGGGCTAGATGAAATAATTTTCGGGGTGTCACAGTTGTAGCTGTTGTTTTGTGAGGTGAGAATCAGGAAATTGCAGAAGTTCAACTGCAATGTGGGAACTCAGCTAAATGTAAATATTTTGCCCATCCGTCATTAAAGTCCAAAATACAACATCATAACATGCCTTCTAAGATTTGGTTAAGCCACTCTGACTCCCCATCAGTCTGAGGGTGGAAGGCTGCGCTCATAGTGATCTTAGAACCCATTATACTATGGAAGCTTTTCCAAAAGTTTGATGTAAATCGAGGGTCTCGATCAGAGACGATCGTGAGTGGTATGCCATGAAGGCGTACGATCTCTCTTTCATATAGTTCTGCAAGTTTGGCGGGGTTATCCGTGAACTTTATTGGCAAGAAGTGTGCAGACTTTGTAACTCTGTCAATGATGACCCAGATAGCATCTTGCCCTTTATTGTTTCGAGGTAAGGCCGTAACAAAATCCATTGCGATTTTCTCCCATTTCCATTCTCCAATAGGTAACGGTTGAAGAAGTCCAGAGGGAAGTCTTCGTTCTGCCTTAACTTTCTGGCAAACGAGACATCGAGCAACGAAGTCTGCAATTGTCTTCTTCATTCCTGAAAACCAGAATTGTCGCTTGACATCCTTGTACATCTTGTCACCCCCAAGATGCATAGCGTACCTCGAACAGTGCATCTCAGTAAGCACTTCTTTCCGAACCTCAGGATCATTCGGTAGACAGAGACGTTTATTATAGAAAACGGTCTCGTCTTTAGCGACCGACCAGTGAGAAAGGTCCTGTCCACTGAGCAAAAGTTCTCGTTTCTCCATTAACATAGGGTCATTGGCTTGAGCAGCTGAAATCTTTCGAACTAGCTCAGAGTTGGCTGATAATTGAGAGAGTCATGATCTTGTTCCCTCTTCGATCAGTTGTAGGTTAAAGTTCTCCATCTCTGTAGCCAACTTCCCCGTTTCAAAGTTAAGAGTGCAAGCAACGTACGATTTTCTACTCAGGGCATCAGCCACGACATTGGCCTTTCTGGGATGGTACTGGAGTTGAAAGGCATAATCTTTCAAGAATTCTAACCATCGTCTCTGGCGGAGGTTTAGGTCTATCTGAGTGTATATGTACTTAAGACCCTTGTGATCTGAGAAGACCTCTAATCGTTCACCGTATAGGTAATGACGTCATAACTTCAGTGCAAACACAACAGCTGCAAGTTCCAAGTCATGTGTTGGGTAATTTCCCTCATGAATCTTCAGCTGTCTCGAGGCATATGCAACAACTTGGCCTTCTTGCATTAGTACGACACCTAAGCCTTGGAGAGAGGCGTCGGTGTATAATGAAAACCCAATTGCATATGTTGGAGTGATAAGTACAGGTGTCATCGTGTGGCGGTTCTTCAATTCCTAAAATGATGCTTCAGAGGCGGGATTCCAGATGAATCGCACGTCTTTTCGAGTGAGCTTGGTCATAGGTTCAACAATCTTTGAGAAGTCCTTGATGAAACGTCTGTAATAGCCAGCCAAACTAAGAAAACTCCTAATTTGAGTAACAGTGGTAGGCTGCTTCCAGTTTAAAACCGCTTCAACCTTAGAAGGGTCAACCTCAATGCCATTGGCTGAAACCACGTGGCCTAAGAATTGAACTCTCTTCGTCAAAAATTCGCACTTACTCAACTTTGCATACAGTTGGTGGCTTCTCAAGGTCTGGAAGACTATCTTCAAATGTATCTTATGGTCTTCCTCGGTTGAGGAATATATCAAGATGTCGTCCACAAAAACCACCACAAATCGGTCTAAGTATAACCTGAAAATGCGATTCATCATATCCATGAATACAACAGGTGCATTTGTTAAACCGAACGACATAACCAAGAATTCGTAATGACCACACCGAGTTCTGAACGCCGTCTTGGTGATGTCCGATTCTCGGATCCGGAGTTGGTGATAACCGAACCGTAAATCAATCTTTCTGATGAAGTCGTTACTCTCTAATTCCTTCAGTTGTTTGTCTAATTCGAGCAGCTCGACATTTGACATTTTGTATGGTGGAATTTAGATAGGCCCGGTCCCAGGTATGAGTTTGATCTCAAAATTGAATTCTCTAACTGGAGGTAGACCAAGAAGGTCATTTAGAAAAACTGTTGGAAATTCAGATATAACTGGAACATCATGTACTTCGAGAGGGTATAGTGCTGGTGATTCATTTCCGTCACCAAGGGATAACGCTCGAAGTTTTGACTTGAGAAGTGCAACTGTTGATTTGCGTATCCATTTCTTTGTTCCCTGAATCTTGAAAAACTCTCATGTAGGCAAGGTTAACTGAACCTTCTTCTTCATACAGTCGATCTTTGCATTCAGTGGTGCTAGCCAGTCCATGTCGAGGATGATGTCGAAGTCTTCAATATCCATCATAAAAAAATCTGCATATCTTATTTGTTCTGACATTCGAAGTTCACATCGAGAACACTGTAAATTTACGTCAGTACCAGATCCGAACGGTGATGTGACATGGAGTGTGATGTTTGTGGGTTCAGGATGCAGGCCTAAATGTCTTACCAATGCCGGCGATATAAAAGAATGAGTAGCACCTGAATCAAACAAAACCTGCACCATTATATTGAACAAAGGAAAGGTACCTTCAACTACGTTGTTGTTTGGGAGGGGTTGTTGAGCGATGGCAAATGGTATGCCCTGATTCCGTTGACCCTGGTTCTGTCTGGGTTGGGCATTAGCAGCAGGTGGTGCTTGTTGGACTAGAACAACGAGAATAGGTTGTTGAAGGTGCGGACAGGCATATTTTGCGTGGCTCTGCTGGCCGCAGTTGAAACAAGTCGGCCTGTACTGCTGATTGATTTGCTGGCCATGCTGATTGTTCCGCTGGCCTCGCTGATTGTGGTGTCGACCACCACTTCTGCCATTGCCATTTCTACGGCCACCCCTTCCATAACGACCTCCACGGCCATGATTTCGGAAACCCTGATGGTTAGGGTTAGAAGGTTCAACCGCAGGTGTTGTGGCCTCATTCTTTGAAACAGGGGCTGGGAGGGCTGGGTTTTGGTTATAGTAGGGCTTCTTCTTGTTGCCCTGTTGCGAGCCCTGTTGGGAAAACGTTGCAGGCCATTTTCTTTTATTCATTCTCTGCTCCTGTATGATCTTCTCTTGTTCAAAGCTCATGGCCCTGTCAACAACCTCCTTGTAACTCTTTTGATCCAAGATCGACAAGGCTTGTCGAATATCATGGCGAAGGCCATTATAAAATTTCTCAGTCTTATCTTGCTCCGTTGAGATGGTGGAGAGAGAGTAGACTGATAATTCTTTGAACTTTCCAGCATATTCCCTGACTGTCATGGTGCCCTGGTATAACTTAGCGAATTCCTGGCGCTTCTGCCTCTTCACAACACTGGGAAAATACCCATCAATAAACATTGACTCGAATTGTTGCCAAGTCATATCTCCTATGTTGACCCTTGGGTCCTCTTTCACTGTTATCCACAATGTGTTTGCCCCACCAACCAGTTGGTAGGTCGCTAGTGGAATTTTTCGAGTTTCATCGACTCCCATTGCATCAAGAGCCTTATTTGACTCATCCAGCCACTTTTGCACCTCATCAACATCAATGGTGCCAGCAAAAGTAAGAGCTTGTAGCCTATTGTACTTGGTAATCTGATCGGTTTGAGATTCCGATCCAAATTTTATAGGTGCCTGAACAGTGGCAACCTGACTGGCCGCGGTCTCACGAACTGCCGTTTGAACAGTGACTTTCATCGCCTCAATAAATCCGACGAAGAAGGTTTCCATGCTCGAAAGCTTGGCAAAGGGTGCAGGTGGTGGTGGTATTTCCTGCCCGGATGTAGTGGCAGTATCGGGTATGACTCGTGCTGTCGTCGGACGCGGCGGTTCCTGAATCTCAGGAGGTGCCTCCACTGCTGGACGGACAGTACGTGACCTTCCTCTCTTCCTGGTTTGCATTTTCTCACCAGCAAGGAGAGAATAAAACCAAGATTAAGGAACTGTAGCCAAGTATAATGTTATAGTATGCTCAGCAACAATTTCGAGAGTACTGCAATGTTAAAATCACTTATTTTTCTAAGTATAGTGTAAGGTTTTTGTAGAGGAATCAAAGAATTTTATGTGCCTCGTATGTTTGGCCATGGTGTAAAAACAAGGTTAGAATGTTTATATAGTAAGTATAAAACTTTGCAAGTATTTCAAAAGATTTGGTTATGGTCTTTGTGAACATACATATATATTTCATTGAAAATTCATACGAGTCATAAGAATTCTAAGATTTGCCTCAGTAAATATCCTGATCTAACGTTCTATCGTAATCTTATGCATTCAAACTCTTACTCTTAGTCTTTTCGATTATTATCCAAGTTCATGTGTCCCATACCACATGACTTTGGTAATAAGGGTGTTAACCAAGTTAAGTTGCATGAACACAGTCTCTAAAAACATTGGCTGAATAGAAGTTCACCAATAATATCTTCCAAGTTTACTCGTCCCATACCGTGTAAACTTAGTGATAATGTTAGTAATGCAACTTTCCCTAAATGTTTCTTTTCACACAAGGTCATGGGTTTTCTTACTTCCACATTTTATTTAGTATCTTCCAATTTTGTTGTGTCCCATACCACTCTAAAGTTAGTGATACAAAAGAAAGAATGATTGTAAATCGGCCCACCAAAGATAGTCTTAAACAAAACATTTCATTCATATATAAAAGAAAAATTTACAATGCCAGTAATCAGTTTTGATTTCCCTGCCTACTACCGCTCCTTCTAGATCTCCTGCTAGGTACAAAACGACTACTAACAGAAGGTTGAGAGTTTGCTCGCTCTGCTTCGGGGTTTTGCATATGTGTTAAGATATTATTTTGAGTCTCTCTCATTTCAGCAATATTGGATGCCATTTCATTTAACCGTTCAAAAAGGTTAGTCGATTGGCCCATTGGTGGTTGATGGCTCGATTGTCTCGTAGGTGGAGGGTAGGCCATAGGCATTGGGGGAAAGTATTGGTTGTACGGGTGGTTCATAGGTGAAAGGTAATTGTTTTGATTGTACGGGGATCCCCTAACTGGAACCCCTTGGATATTTGGATTTGTTTAAGGTGAAAAGTTTTGAAACAGTGGGCTCATTGGGATGTTCTGCCTTCCAAAATTTGGTGCCGCCCAATACTGTTGTTGTTGGGTTACGGGAACTTGCGAGAATGGTTGACATGGTACCTCAGGTGTTGGAAACCTTTGGTACGACGTGTTTCCCTGAGTTGACATGTTCCAAGCAGGTGGATTTGCTTGAGTACTTTGTCTATTTTGAGGTTGATTTAGGTTGGTAAATAAATCTTCCTCAGTGAATGGATGACCGGTTGGATCATTATTTGGGGTTGGGTTTGATGTAGGATTTGGCTCATTATTTGTTGCTTCTCTGACGGGAATCTTGCGTCGACTTTTTCGAAGGCAACGTCCATGCTCGTTTCTCATTCTCTCGGCATTTCCTATCGTCGTGCCGAATACTTCCTTGTCAGTTACCCCTCCACTTGTGCCATATGTCTTGAAGATAGAGGATGCTGTAACTGGTCCAGTGATCTGCTTCGACGTCCCATCAAAAGTGTTGACGTTTGCCTCGTATAGCATCTGCATAATCAAGACTCCGTAGCCGAGGAATTCCTTTCTCAAAGGGTTTTGTATCACCCTCAACATTTGCTGGATAATAATGTGAGGTAGGGAGACCTTAATTTTCTTCTCTATGCAGTATAACATAAGAAGTTGAGCCCTTGACATAGTGCCTATAGTCCCCCTTTCTGGCTAGATGTTGCCGTATACAATCTTTCCGAGGCCGGCAAGAGATGGCTTAATATGATTGTTTGGGAGGTTGGTGTACGTCGATTGAGTGTATGGCTCTTTGGCGAAGGAATTGAATAATTGTTCGTTAGACTCTGCGATCTCTGCAACTGTCCGGGGTTCATGTAGATCAATAATCTTCTCGTCAATCGGAATCTCCAAAAGTCGAGCAATAATCTCGATGTTGATAGGAATTTTCATTCCCATGACTGTTGTCTCCAAAATAGGGTTGATCTCATCTCCTTGAAGTCCCACGCAATTCATGGCTTCATAGAAGGATCTCACCAAGTTGTAAGAGACGTGACCCTCAACTTTGGTTATATTTAACCAACCCAGTTTTGCGAGTTTGTCGTGAAGGATTGGGTGGAGGCGGAGATCTCTATTGTCGATGCTCCTCATAGTCATAACCTCCCTTTTGGACAATTCCTTGAGTCTAGTAGGAATTGGTTCCCTGCTAGTGGAAGTTGCTCATTCACTTGAGACCATTTTTTAGCTCAAAGGAAAATAAATTTGTGACAGATACAAAATAAATTCCTAACATTTTTTAATATTTATTCTTTGTCTTTTAGACAATATTTTTTAATTTTCTCTTGATGTTAATGCCATTATGAAATCAAAATTCTCCATTAGCAATTATGATGTATATATATCGTATTCATATATGAATGTATAGATATATATATTTAATCATAACTATATATATAGTTTTCATAAATCAACTATATATATATATATTTGAAATTAAACTATATAAAAATCATATATAATTTTCTTAGATATATATTTAATACAAATCTTAACTATATATAATTTATATATATATATAGTTCTGAAGATATATATATATATGTAATAACATTTTTCATTCAAATTTTTTTATCAATAATATGATATATATGTATCTCATATATACTAAGGTATATAGATATATATATATATATTCAATCATAACTATACATATAGTTTTTAATAAATCATGACTATATGTATATTTAAATCAAACTATATAAAAAAAATCATATAATTTTCTAGATATATATTTAATATAAATCTCACTATATATAATTGACATATGTATATATAGTTCTAGAGATATATATATCTAATAAAATTTTTCATCCAATTTTTTTTTTTTGGTCAACATGGTACATATATATCTCCTATATGCATAGATATATATATATATATATATATATATAATCATAACAATATATATAGTTTTCATAAATCAACTATATATATATTTAACTATATAAAAATCATATAGGTTTCTTAGATATATATTTAATACAAATCTCAACTATATATAACTGACATATATAGTTCTAAAGATATATATATCTAATGAAAATTTTATTTTCCTAATTTGGTGGACTTGGGCGGGCCGTGGATCGTACTCTCTGATACCATTAAATGTCACACTCCGTTCGAACACGCCTAAACCGGCGGTACACTCTCGGACGGGGCGGACATTTGGAACAATAACAATGGTAACAACAGAGGGCGCAACAAAAATATATAACACACAATATAAATCTGATTTCATTTAATTCAGAGTATTTTTTTTTGTACATAAAATGGTCAAGGGAACATACTCCCCAAAATCCCCAATGAATAATACAGAGGGTACAAAAATGTGTGCCCCATAACCTGCACCCTGTCCACTCTAATTTCCTGTGAAAGATTGGATAATAATGGAGTGAGTTTAACGCGCTCAGTGGGTAAATAGTTCGTGAGTATAACAATTAATAAAACATACTTCAATATCAAATATCTTAAATACACATGTGAGCATCATAATCAATCAATATGTATGTATGCATGACACCGTTTCGTAGTGGTTTGATGAACGTACATCGCCCGAGTTCACGTAAAAATGTCCGTCCGAACGTTTCTCCTCTGGCGTAGCCAGGTTCTATTGTACGTCCCTCCTTAGGAACGATGCTCTGGACTCACGTACTGATGTCCCTCCCCAGGCGTAGCCGGGTTCTCATTGTACGTCCATCTTCAAAGAAATATAATGAATAGCAAGCAATGCTCCTAACTATTCTATGAGTCATAAACCACATACGTCCCTAGGTGGTGATATGTATGATGCCAATGCATGAACTGGTCTAGTCTACTGGTCTGGTCTTTACTTGACATTTAGACTGACTTGGACAACGTCTGGTGATCCTTATCAAGATCGGTATCACGACGTGCAAGGTTAGGACATTCAGTATTACTTGTATAAGCTGATTGCTTTCAATAAGACCAACTAAATCAGTCCCCAGTTGAGAGGTGAGACACAAGGTCTGCTTAAATATCAATCGCCTAGAGCAGCCCGCTACCTCCCGTTCACTATTTAAAGTTACTGAGGATAAGACCGAGTCTAGTTGAGTCAAATTGACCACAAATTCGGCATTATAACAGTGCAATACATGAATTCCAAATATACAGGCATAAGTGCGGCAGTATAAACATTATATGACATAATGCAGTGTAAATGTACAGTAGACATAATAATAATTAAATGTAAACTTTAATAAAAGTTATAAAACACGCAAACTTATATTTCGTTCTCCACCTTCAGATAAAAATTTTTTCTTTCAGATCTAGCGCTTTCCTCGGAACAGAACTTCGTCGCACCGCACCCTGAGTCTCGACCAGAGAGTCTCAAAAGATTAAAAACTCAGAATGAGTGAAAAGAGGAGGAAAAATCACAATTTGGAGTGAATTTAGTGTGAAAAATGAAGAAGGGGAGAGCCCCTTATATAGGAGTTTTGGTGCCTGAACGTTCGGGCATTTCTGCCCAAATAATTTTTTTTTTTTGAAATATAGGGTGTTACAGAAGCAGCTAGGCAACATTGAATTGAATATTTCTAATATTTTCCTCTCTTTTATTTATTTCTATTTTGTTTAATTTGAATAATAATGGTGAACATGTTTTTTGTGATTATGTCTTTTATTTCATTTTCAAGCATGGGCTAAATTGATAGACTAGGGCGTGGTATACCTAGTAAAATTTTGCATAATTTTTTTCTCCAGTTGAATTGATTAATTAAGTGTTTTTCTCTTTTTAATTGAGTTTGCATTTTAATTTTTAATGCATTTGAATATTTGATCAACCTTTATTTGATTTTAAATTAGCATATCAAGGACCGAGAGGTAACGAATGTTATATGTTTGATGAAATGCAAACCATAAAATTAATATAAGATAGAGATATACCTATATAATCTAAATGAATTGTCATTGACCTTAACAACTTTCTAAATTTTCTAATTTCACGGAGAAATAAAAAAATTTCATTTAAAAAAACTTTTAATATTACTCAAGAGAGATTATTAAATATTTTAGTGTCATTCGACCATTAATTAGAGTAAATACATTCATTATCATATAATTGGAAATTCACGTATGTTAACAAGTGAAATCATAGCTCTAGCATTCCATGCTCCCGTATTTTAATCCAAAATCTTCAATTTCAATTTTTGATCGGTCATATTTTTAATTTCAAGTTTTAGTATTTTAGTTTGTTTTCATTAGTTAATTAGTCGTTTCATTTTTGTTTTTTTAAAAATATATAGTTAGATTTAATCAATGTCAGTAGTTAATGTTTTAAATCATCTTGGGAACAATATTTTTTCTCAATCTTTACTACTTGTGCGACCCATACACTTGCGAAAAAAGTTTTAAATTTTAAATTTTAAAACAAAATTCGCAACAATGCTATGACTGAAAAAAGTGATGCCACCGTCTGCTGATATCAAAAACTTAGTAAATAGAGAGTCAGAGAGAAATGTTTCAAATTGACGAGTCTTGCGAAAGTAACTTAAGTTTGGATAACCAATAACCAGGGCTAAGGCGTGCTATGAAGTTTGTACATCCAAATAAAAAAATTGCTTAATGAAAATTAGTGACCAAGTTTTTAAGGATGAATATAATTTGGTGGCTTGCGTCCAATGCACTAATTAATGAAATTCTTAATGGCAAATTACATCAGAATGCAAGAAAGCAGCATGAGAGAGTTGCAATCAAATTTTTGTTCTATCTCATATTAATTTAGTGGCTAAGGAAAAGTATAGTGAATCTTCCTCTTCACCTTTACATGAAACAATATCAATCCTCAACTACAACAAAGCTTAAGCAGCCCAATAACCAAAGAGAATCATAATGAATAGTTAGTTGTAATTAGTTACATAGACTTCTAACATAATCATTTTAGTACAAATAATATAGTAGTAAATTTATAAGATGCTTTTCGCTATGGAACGTGATTGTTATTTAGTTATGGACTTATAGTCTTTTAATTCATTTCTACATTTGCATGGTCTTTTTTTCTTTTTTAAGAGGAAACAATTGTATTATATTTATATAAATAGCAAAGTAATTACAGAATGATGCAAAGAATCAAGAGTCCTATGCTAGAAAACCAAAAATGAAAGTGATCTTTCACACCCATAATACGTCCAAACTAGATCCCACTACAAACAAGAGAATCAATCCCTCCACCAATGACTAACCGAGTAACCATTGGCATATGGAGAAGCTGCTACCCAGGTACAAGCCAACAATTTTAATTCATCCCACATCCTTAAAAGAATCATGAAATATCTTGTTGTTCCATTCTAATTGTAATTACCACATTGGGGCATAAGTTGCGACAAGACTCACTTCCTTACACTGCCGAGGAGAAGAGGGTTGATGGGAGAATGATAGGCCTTCAAAACAATTATTGGGAGCCCATATAGTCCCTCTAGAAAAAAGAAAACCAATTAAACCACAACCTGCGAGCTATGGGGCATATGAAAAATAGGTGCTCAATGGTCTCCGCATCTTGAAAACACATGAAGCAACAATTTGGGGAGAGAAAATAAAAAGGAAAGCACCTCTGAAGCGAATCACCTGTACTAAGCTTATTGTGAGTCATAAGCCACCCAAATACCTTTACTTTGGAAGGGACATGTAATTTCCAAATGTGTGAAGCCAATATAAAGGTGGGTGTATTTACAACATCAGAAAATGAGTCAAAAAGGGATATACATGTGAATTTTTCGGACTTGTCAAGAGACCACCAAAAATGATCCGGGCCATTGGAAAGGGAGATGTTTTCTAATCTACTTTGAATTTGGTTAAGGTCTTCATGGACTCTAGGTGGGGGAGGTATGGATAAGTGTAAATTCCATCTAATAGGGGATGGGTGCTTGTGGTAAAGAAGGATGTTATTTGTGTTGGCCCAATATTATAGTCAAAGAAGGGGGTAAAATTGGACTTGACAAATTTTCACATTACCTTTCGATTAATTAATTTAAACATAATATATGCGCAGTAGGTAACAAGCCAAATAATCAAGTGCAGGAAAAAAAATAAATGGACAGTGATTTATAGTGGTTCGGTTCCCTTTGAACCTACTCCACTACCTGATCACCCACGATCAGGATTTTTCAATACATTATTGGCTAGTCAATTTACGAGTGTGACTAGAAGCCGTATACACTAGCCAAAATAAAGGCTTAGCTAGAAGTCGCACACACTAACCAACATAAAGACTTGGTTAGAAAGTCGTACTAACCAACACAAGGGCTTGGTTAGAAAGCCGCACTGTAACAGTTACGAGTCGTACAATAATATGGTATAGTCCCGATTGGCGAACAAGTCAACAATACATCAAGATTACAAATAATAGAGAGAGATGTTCTAAAAACACTCTCAATAATGTTAAGCGTACAATCTTGAATGAATAATCACTATTATTCCAACCACAATATTTTAACTGTTGTGTCGTGTTAAAATAGTTGTTTCCAAATATATGCAAACGATTCAAATAGTGGTAATGTAAGATCAAGAATCGAATATGCACATGTATTCAAATATTGATTCTAAAGATCTATGAAGCATAAGAATTAATATGCACAAATGATCAAGACTTGTTGATTCTAAATAGATAAATAGTTAAGTTCAAGAATCAATATGCTCAAGTAATGATCAATGAAATCGATTCAAAATAATGTAAGTTTAACACATGAATCGATACCACATAAAATGTATAAAACCACTAATCAAAATAATAACATATGAAGATCAAGTATGGTTTCACAAACACCTAAACAAAATAGTTTTAAAAATAGATAAATCAAACACGAAAAGCCATTTTTCAATCACAAGCACAATCACACGAATCTTAAAAAGAGATTTTACCCAACTCTTGGGAATGATGAAGCACACAAAATTCTTCAATGTGTGAAGGTGATTGAGAGTGATTTCGCCTTCAAGAAAGATCAAGATCTACAAGATATGTGATGAACTCACTCAAGAACGGCTTGATCTATGCTCAATAGCACACGTTTCTCAAAGAGTTTGAAAGATTAGGTGAACTATTCAGAAATATGAATTAAAGATTCAAATGTAAGTGAACTTTTACTTTGAAAAAATGTTTAAATTACTCAAGAACTTGTTTTGGACTTGTAGAAATGAAAGTATAAAAATTGGCACAAGTTCAAGATTTTTGTAAAAGTTGCTCTTCAAATGAGCAAAAGTGGTATTTATAGAAATATACCAGACCGAGGCACACAAATGCGTTCCTAGAGAGAGGAGTGCGTTTCTGCTTTAAAATATGAAATTTTTCAGATTTCCCTCCAATTGAGTAGCTCGTTCCTTAAAAGAGGAGCGCGTTCCTTAATATGTCCGTTGGACATAAGAGCGAGGTTCTTCATCAAGAACCACTGACTCTATAAACATTCTTATTTTGCCCTTGACTACAGGAGTGCATTCCTGTTAAGAGGAGCGTATTCCCTGATCAAAAAAGTCTGAGTCTCGGGAAAAACCATAGGAGCGCGTTCTTTAAAATCTAATTAGAAAAATTTGATTCTTGGGAAAAAAGCTTAGGAGCGCGTTCTTTGAATGAGGAGCCCGTTCCTTCACGTTGAATTGATAAAAACCTGATTTTTCAATCAAAATGAGTTTAGGACATTGTCAAACACATGAACCAACTTAAAAAAATATTTTTGACAAGATTGAAACACAATTTGCGAGTTAGACATATGTAAAATAATTGATTAATACAGATGATTAAGACGTTCGATATGATACACGTAAAAGGATAAAAACCATGCAGAGTTGGTAATATGAGTGCATGATAAACAATGTTAACTATAAGATTGCATGATAATCATGATAATGTGTGTGCATGCATGATCAATATGATAATAATATATGTGCATGAATATCTAATGACCTATATGCATGATTTTCAAAAGATGTAAATCATATTGTGATTGGAATGAGTAAGGATTACTCTACAACACTAAGATTCTAGACAAAAGATTACAAGCATGAAGCTTTCGAATCTTCGTGCATTATTGTTCCATCCACACGCTTTAACGATATAGTTGAATCCATCTGATATAGCTAGTTAGCACTAAAACAACTAAGTCAAAGAGATTAGTTATCACAAGTATGTTGTTTGTAATCGTCAAAATAAAACTGGGTGAGAGTCGTTACATCAACAATGGGTTGGTTGTGGAGAGATGAAAGATGGAAAATTAATGGAAATACAATTGAGAGGCTAGTGTCTCCAATCCATCTATCTTCTCAAAATCTGAAGGAGAGATCATTACCCACCGTTGGAGGGATATGGGAGAAAACATTTGGGATCAGAGATGAGATAAACATCCACAGGCTACGACTAGACACTCTTCTAAGCCTTCTACCAGATCTACCATGATCACCATACACAACTTAACCATGCCGACTCTGTATAACACGGTACCATAATGCATCTTGTTCACCAAGAGCTCTTCTGATCCACTTGGCAGCAAGTGTTTTGTTTCTAGTGTCCACGTTACCCATGCCTAGCCCACTCTTGCATGTTTTCAATTTTCCTTTCTTGTTTTTTTTTTCACCTACTTCCGTCGTTGTCATAAAATGTTGGGCAAATTTACATCACAACTAATACTAATGTTGTCCCAACTTTATTACCTCTAATTTTAGGTTAGGTGTAGGTCTTACTCTAGATTGCCTTAATACTAATGTGGATGAGATTTTAACTTATGTTCTATGCCATGATGAACTTTCTGATATCCAATATGCCATCATGACCTCTTAGTTGTGCTCATTTCAGTTGTATTAACTTTTATGGTGCTGATAAGCTAGTTTGGGGGACACTAAGTAGATTATCAGGAAAAGAAAAAAGGAAAAAAGAAATGAAAAGAAAGAGTAGTTCCCTCGGCCAAATATTATTATATTTTTTCATATCTATTCTAATAATAGACACTTGGATAGTTTATAACAAAGCCTTTTTAACATTTCTATCTATATTTGGGCTTTTTCTCTTAAATTCAAATATTTTCAATTCCACCGTACAAATTCCTTTCTTTTACACTTATATACCTTTATTTTTAAAAAATTTAAACTATATTAAACAATTCTACTCTTATTTTACCCAAGTATTCTTATTATAGTTGTCTGTATATATATGAGTATATATATTTTTATAATTTATTTTATTTTAATTTGATTAAAAAATAACAAAAATTACATGTATTGCATGTGTCTCAGTGTTGATGATCATTTATGAATATTTATTACTACATGATGAAATGCCTCCAAGATAATATTATTGGAGAAAGATTTGACCAATATGATGTAGAGGAGATACACTAAGCTGAAATCAATCTTAATTGTTTTTTTAAGAACTAGGTACCTTGAACTTATAAGGGAATAGAAAAAAAAATTGGCTATTGTGAGAAGTATCAGTGTGGTGTCGGTCAAAAATTTTCGGATGCCTAAATTAATTCTAAATTATTTCAAAAATTAATTTTGTATTAATTAAAAGAATTAATGACTTAGGGTTAGTAATGCATTTTTAATAATGGGTCTTGTGGCTTAGCAATGACACATGTCACCTTACCATACACTCAAAGTCCCGGATACGACACCGTGGGTCCTGCGAAATCCGCACCCAGTGGCCGCTTTTAGCTTGGCACAGCTGCTCCGTACTCCAAGCTAACGAGGCACCCGACTCATGTCGATTTGTTCTCTCGTGGTAGGCATCTAGGCAAAGGAACAACTCAATACTTCTGAATTGACGTGATTCTCGAATGTCGAGGTTTGTAGATCCCAAATTGGATGAGCTTACCTGTACGACAGCTCGGTACGCTGAAGTTATGACTCAACAAATATAACTAATATAAGTGGACTTAACAATTGTTGGAATAATTTTAAGTAGACCCACAAATTACGAGACTTAAAAGAGGATGAACATGTACTACTCTTGTAACATTAAAATCATTTTTTAAAATAAAAAGACAAAAATAAAGTTAATAAATACAATATTTGAAATATGAAGCTCCATTACATTTTATATAATATGACATACTCAAAATTAGATAATGCATGCTGAGCCAAAATATAGCATTTCGGGGCCCACAGAGCACAAAAGCCAGAAAAGATGTCACATTTACATATCGAGTTGATGAATATAGTCCAATTGGTAGGGAATCACAACCGAGATAAATCTGTTAGTATACAACTCTTCTTACCTTAGCTCTCTTGTTGGTGTTTGTTCGGGCACCATTTTAGTTATAAGAAGAGAGTTTTCCCTCTTTATTTTTACGTCAAACCAACTCTATTTTTTTTGTTGAAAAACTTTTTTTTTTCTCTTTCTCTTTTGAAACTCTCTCCGCAATATAACACAGTTCTACTCGAGAAAAGACGCCAGTTCAAGAAGAAATTATTATCAGAAAGTGGATAACAAAATATAAGTTTGTGTCTCTTATAACCTTTATTAAAGTTTACATTCATTTATTATTATATTTATTATTTATTTATACTGTATTATTGCTTATAATATTCATACCTGTCATACTTGTGTCTGTATATTTAGAATTTATGTATTACACTGTTACTATACCAGGTCAAGTCTTACATCATGATAATTGAGAATTTTGAATCAATTACCTTGATTCATTCATTCATTTATAATAATCAACAAAAAATATTATTGTTTATTCTCATTTTTATTATTGTGAACATAAAAACACAAGTATAACTTCACGCAATGCACAAATATTTTATTAAGAGTGTCCTTAAATAAACCACACTAACATTTTATCCTTATCACAAAAAAACAAAAAATATATAATTTCAATAATACCCCTTAGAGATTGGACCAAAATGCCCCTATACTATTTTATTTTTCCATTTTCATCTTAATCACCTGCTAACCCTACCCACCACCATTCCCCCCTCATCTTTTTTCATTTGCAATCCTCTTAACTCATATAAGTTCTTTTCATTCCAAATAGTATTTTAAAGGTTCAAGATTCATTTTTGAAACTTTAGAATCATTTTGAAAGTGTTTACAAGTATATTTTGTTGATTTTTAGTGTGGTGTAAGTCAATCCTAAACCCTAAGTTAATCTTAGGACATTTAAAAACTTCATTCATCTACACACTTTCAAAGTATTATGGAGAAAGATTCAAGTTTAGAAAACGAAACATATCATTTTAAGGTATTTTTTTATGCATTAAAAAGATTTCTTTTTTTGAAAATTTCGTCATATGGTTCGGTCATGCGTGACAGAACCGAACCAATAGTTAGTGGTTCAGTACTGTTCAACAGAATCAAGAGCCACGGTTCTGTTGCACAGTACCAAACCACCTGTTTTTTGCTTTTTTCTATGTTTTAACTACATTAATCTGTATTTTATATCTTTGGGGGTTGTTTTGATATTGTTTCCAATGTGATTAGATTATTTCTACCCCTCCGAACCAAGGCTCCACCATTTAGTGCAAGACGCATGATTTGCATTGGTTATGTGAACAATAAGCACTTTGTGGAGGTGTGACTAGTTTTTTATTTGCATTACTTTGAAAAACAAATATATGTCTTTCTGAAATGCAAATAATGACATTATTGTGTTTTTTCGTAGGTTTTGCGGGCATGCCCAATACCTCCAATATTGCCTGATTGGCGTAGATTCTGTGTTCCACATGCAAAGGGATGGAAATTGCTATATTTTGTATATAACTTGGATAGCAGAAGAGTCATAGAAGATACAGTGAATACCTGGACACTCCCTAATGATAGTAGATTTGTTAATTAAATCTCTTGATGACTATGTGTTGTATTAAAATTGAACTACATAGACAAATTGTAATGTTCACACAAAGATAAATACATTTGCCTTTTTTATTGGGTATTTTGCACATGTTGACTATCAAGCTACAATGTTAAGTTGGATTTTACACTCAACACAAAAAAAATGCCTCAAAATACATTTGTGATAGTTTTATCTATTTCTTCATCTTGCTCCACATCCTTTCAAGTACTGGGCAAATTAGATTGAAGTAAGCGTCGTCTCCTAACCGATGTCGTAGATTAGGTCCTAGAGGTACTTAACTCACTTGATGATGCATTCTCATCCCTTCTTCTTGACATTTCTACATATAAAACATGATAAATAGTTTATTCAATGAATTATACTAAAAATAAAATAAAAAAACAAATTTTTTGCTTTGTTCTATAGGAATGGACAGAACAAAACCTATCAGTCCGACAAAACCGATCGTAGTTCCTCCGTTCCCATGCCGATTTCGTCCCATTTCTGGTGAGGTTTTCCACGAAAAAATACATCAAAACATTCGATTTTACAATATCTTAATACTAAATATGATAAAATAAAATAAAAACAAATTCCTTATCAAATTAGTGATTTGAAACTCTAAACTTCGAATCTCAAACGATGAACCTCACCATGGACGGAGCAATACCACCCGTAACGACCCACATTCACATATAACGTTGTGGTGACGTAGAATGCCAAACTCTAGGTGCTTGTGTATTTATTTGATGTGTATTATACTCGTATTTTGTTCGTATATAGTGTGATTTTATGTTGATTCGGTTATAACTTTATTAGGGGTGTCTCAAATGGACTTAGGGATATTAAAAATGAGTCTGGGACACGTTTTTACATAGAAATCGACCAATTATACACGAATTTCCGGTGTGTATTGAGAAAGAAACACGAAGATGAAGTATGAAACTCGCTTCACGAAGGAGGAGCGCGCTCTATCAAACAGTCCAAAACATGAAGAGCGCTTCATGGACTATTTTTCTGAAATTTTAAGTGTTGGCCATGTGTGGGCCCAACAAGTGAATATAAGCCATTTTCCACCCATTTTCGCCCATTTTGAGCTAAAACCAAGGGGGAAAGAAGGGAGAAAACGAAGGATGAGGAAACATGGGGTTTTAAAGAGATTTCCACCCAAAGGTGAGTTTCCCCCATTCTTTTTCCATGAAATCCTTCATCAACGTGACTATTAGCTTTTGAATGGTATCCATTTTGTATGAACCACGTTTATGAGAAAACCCAGCTAGGGTTAGGCATGCATGTCATTGAAATGGCTTGGAAGGGGTGAGAATGAGCTTCCTAAACCTTGAACCACACCTATTTGGTGTTTTCCAAGCCTTAAACTCCAATTTTCTTGAGACATGAAGTTAAGGTTTCAATGGTAACCCAAAATCCGGGAATGCATGTGTCTCCATTGAGTTTCTATGATATCTTTGAGCAAGTTAGAGGCATTTGCTATGGTTTTTATAAAAGGCTTGCTTGTGAGACAATGTATTTGACCTAAACCCTAGAACATGGACTTAGGGTTTTCTAAATGGCATGCATGTGAACTATGTCATGTATTTGGATAAATGTGTTGGTCCACCCAAGAAGAGGGTGAATTGGGTGAAATGGTCAATTTTAAACTTCTCTTCCAATAACTTAGTGATATACATGAGTATATTTGAAGTTAACTCATAAATAGAACTTAGACTAAAATGCAAACGTGAGACACACAAGATTTATAGTAGTTCGGTCAAGCCTACGTCCACTACCTAATCTCTCGATTAGGATTTACTCAATCCACTAACTGATTATCTTACGGGTGAGAACCAAACTATTACAACTGCCCTTTTACAAGTTAAAGACAAACATATCCTTTCACAGGCTAAGGATGAACCGCATTTCCTTTTTCTGGGATGAGAAAAAACCCATGTTCCTTTTACGGGATAAGGAAAAACCTTTTTTCTTTTATTGGTTAAGAGATAACCTATCCTTTTATAGGTTAAGGACGCACATATCCTTTTACGGTATTAAGATGAACTGGTTTCCTACTTACAAGTGAGGATGAAACTTTTTCTCTTTTACAAGTTCAGAGATAACCTTAACATGATTTCAATCCTGATATCATTAAGTGAACTACATTCACTTGTCCTAGTTGCTTCAATCCAGAAACGCATCAACATTACAACATAAAATAATGTTGGTTCTAACTGAGTAGGACACTTTACAATTAAGCCCAATACATAACATTACAAAGATATGAAATATGAATACGTAATGCTAAGAGGAAATACACTTATAGTCCTTTACCTTTCAATGTTCGGTATTGCTCAAGTGTAGTTTCGAAAAGCATGAATGATGTGATATGAAAATCAATGCTTCTTCGAAAATAATATGATACCAATAAAACATTGAAGTATAAAATGGCAGACTAGTGTAAATCATGGACACAGAAGGTTTTCAAAATATATATAAAATATAAGTATGAAAACTTCTGGTTCAGTATTCAATAGTTGACTCAACTATTGATGTAGTTCAATATAGTACTTAAGATATGTAATCAAGTACAATTGTATCTCTCATGAACTACTTCTTAAATTCTTTCTTTAGCAAGATTGATATCAAGTATAGATCAGTGCTGAGAATTTGAGTAGATACCAAATCAAATAGATGTTCAAAGATAGAATATAATTGAAGCTTAATATGAAAATCTTTTGAATGCGTAAAGGTATCAGTGAAAAATACTTTGAAAATATACTAACTTTAAAAAAGTGTTGGCACAATAAAAATTATCGGCGAGTTGTTTGCTCCTAAGTGTTAGTATTTATAGACTTAGTAGGGCATAGCCATTAGATATTTGAAGTTCAAATAATATGAATGTTTACATACAACGGCTAGAATATTATATGAAAATAGCAAATGCAATTTTCACTAACATCCTGGTTCTTTTCAAATTACATGAAAAAAGAAAGTTTTCGAAAAACTTAATTCATGCATCAGAGAAGATCTCTGATCAATCTGAAAATGACTGTGCAAAGATCTTTTCTGAAAAAGTAGACTTATATAGTGTACTTATTAGAACAGTGACGATTGTTGAAATAGCGTCCTGATTCCACAATCAGTGTCCTGACGCATTATATCAACTTTGTCATTTTGTTCCTTGAGGGCGCTCATTGCGTATAAGCGTCATGCTGAACAATGAAGTGAGGGCGTTACTGAAACGTGGGCGTCCTGACTTTCTTTGACACTTAAACGACTTAACCCCGAGGGCGCTAATGCATAGTTAGCATCCTGTTTTGTTTTAAAACAATTAAGTGCATGAGGGCGCTACTTTCCGAGTAAGCGTCCTACCGATTAAAACATAAAACATAATACGAGGGCGCTACAACACTGTAAGCGTCCTACCACATATTTAAAAACATTTGAACAATAATATAAAGCGTGCTGAAGGACAATCAACGTACTAAAAGTTATTAAGTTGATTCCCAAAGGTGAGGACGCTCCTATCCAGGTAGTGTCCTGATAGATTGTTCAACTTATAACTATCAGCGACCTCAAAGATAGATTCTTTGAAGAACTTAGAAATCTTTCAGTAAGCTGATGTTGAGTCAGCATCCTGACAACTTCAGAGGTTGACTGAAGGAGGCAGCTACTTACAAGTAAGCATCCTGATTAATCAGTTCAATTCAACCTTGAATGCTATCAGCGTCCTGACTTAACAAGTTCAGGAGAGCGCTGCTGAGACATTAGCGTCCTGAAAGACTCTTGAAAAATAATTTTGACTCTCGATTAAAAATACGATAAAAGCGAATAAAAACTCGATAAATTTTAAATTAAATATAGAAAATTAAATCATTTGAAATATCGTAAAACGTATGATCAAAACATGCAAGTATGCAAGTGATTTGTGCATGGTTTTGGAAAACGTTTGAGCAATGTCGATTAGAAAAAGATACACCTTAAATACTGAAGTTGAATGTCTTGAACGTTGATCGAAAGATGAAGACTTAAAGCTTGATCGAATCGTTCGAGTGATGTGATCTTGAAATCATGATATGATCGTTGAGGTCCTTTTGATTGAAACAATCTTGAACGTCTAATATGACCTTTGAGTTCCTTGATCGAATCGTTCCTTGGCTTTTTGCTTTTCCTGAGGTGTTGAGATGAAATCTTGATAAACACTCGTTAGCACCAAAAGAGATTTCGTTTGTGATCATCAAAATATACTTCATCACAGTATATTTAGGGACGTGCTAAGTGATGAACCACTTAAATTAACAAAATGTTGATGATCCATAGTGTTAATTGATGGTTTCTCATGATATGAAAGGGTGATTAGTACAATTGACCCATATGTCCCATTGTTGGAAATTTCCCAAATTGGGGCTTTTGATGCTAATTGACCTTGGATGGCCAATTGTGGTGGATTATGTGTAATTAGACATGAATTGGGTTGATTCATGTCATATTTTGCCTATGTTGGATATGTTATGACCTAGGCCTAATTGTTGGGTTGATTATGCATTTTTGCATAGTTAATGCCTATTATTGAGTCTTATGAATTGATGATGGATCAATGAAATAAGCATGTTTTAGAATGGTTGACGATGTGTCTGACCTATGATGAACATGAGTGGTCCTAGACTTAAGTGTTGTCTTAAGTGTAAAATTGGGCATGAATGATGCCTGTATATTAAGAGTTAGTAATTGGGGTTGAATCATAAATTATGAATATGTTTATGTGAATTTAAGAATTATGAGGCTATGTTGGGACTTAGGCTAGGAATTTGAGAATGTTAAGAACATTATGAAATTTATGCAATTAGGCATATATGGCTTGAATTTGATCAATGTGGTGTAAATTTGATTTATTTTAGGTCATTGTGAATTGATTGGTCATTTTGAGGGCATTTGGCTTGGTTACTTGGCTAGTGGTTGGTTGTGAGTATTTGATAAGTAGGTATTTAGTATATGTTTTAGAACATGTTTTAGGGGTGTTTCATGGTATTTAGTTCATATATTAGGTCAGTTTACCATAAATTTGGTTATTTGATAGTTTAGTTACATTTTGATACTTGGTTTGATGTGTTCATGAGATTATTAAAGCATGATACTTGGTTTGATGTGTTTTGTAGGTGCTTTGATGTTCTAAATGATGATTGAGAAGATGAAGACATGATGCAAGAAGAGCCAAGAGAGTTAGAGTGAAGAAACAAGTGCATTCAAGCCTTGGGAGTGTGGAAAAATGGCTAACTCCACAAGAAAATAAGGAAAAACAGATGTAAAAACCCGTAGCCGGAAACTTCGATTTTGCGCGACTTTTGTATTTCGGCCATAACTTTCTTAATGTAACTCCGAATTGGACGTGGTTTATTTCTATGGATACCTTAATTGAAATAATACAAGATAAAATGGTTTTGAGGTTGATTTGGAATAGAGAAAATGAAGAAAAACGGTGAGGAAGAAAGCATTTGTGCAATTCAAAATAGAAACTTTCAAATTTTGTTGCGAACTTTCCTAGTTCGACTTGGACACTTCTTGGACGACTTCCTATGGAATTGTAGCTATATAAAGACCATTTTTTAGGGTTGTCAAAGCATCGTAGAGGATAAAAGAGAGAAGAGAAAGAGCTGAAGAAAATTGAATCGAAGGACGCGAAGAACGTGAAGTTGGAAACAAGGGAGCATCATCACATCTTCCAATTGGTTTTCTAGTTTCTTCTTATTTCTATTCAACATGTTCATCAATATTTTTATGTTTTCTTCTATTTCAATGATGAGCTAAGTTGTAATTCTAGAGTTACAATTGGATCTCATATGGATATTGAATTTTATGTTTGATTTTAGATTTTAATTGATTATTTAGAGTTGTTTATTTTAATCCGTTCTTAATGCTTCTAATTACTTGATCACTAATTAGATGATTTGTTGAATCTATATGATCTTGACGAAGGGAGTTTAGATTTATGAACTTGATTAAAATAACATATGATCATAAAGGCAAAAGCTATTGAGTTCATGTAAGATAGAAATATACTCATGTGACATGTGTAACCATTAAAGAGTATAATCTTAATGAATCTTATTTTAATTTAAATTTCATAGAAATATAGAGATTTAATTATTCAAGGTATTTTTGCTTGACCATCGAAAGAGGCTTGTAAATAATTTAGACTCTTGGTTAACAAATTTAATTAATTAATTAATTAAAAACTAGTTAGATAAATTCAATTGAAATATGAGAGAAGATTGTAATTCTAGGTTTTAATTATTCTGATTACTTTGATTAATTTTGATTTGTTTTAAATTTAACTTTATTGTTTAGATTACAACAAATTTTAATTGGTGTTTAGATAAGATTAGGGTGAAACAATTTTAATACTTAACATAGAAATTTAGTAACAAATCTCTGTGGAAACGATACTCTATTTATTACTTTATTACTTGTTAATGGTATTGTGCACTTCAATTTTACGCAACAGTATTTCTCACCTTTGTTTTCCATTTATGGTATTTTATATATAACAAAATTGGTTTGTTGAATGATATGCATTTTATGGTATGTGTGCATGATGTTCATATCATGGGAAATGAGTTTTCATGCATCGTATTTGCATTCATGAAATGGTTTTGTTTTTGG
This sequence comes from Paratinospora sagittata, assembly GCA_035771175.1. Lineage (NCBI taxonomy): Eukaryota > Viridiplantae > Streptophyta > Magnoliopsida > Ranunculales > Menispermaceae > Paratinospora > Paratinospora sagittata. The sequence goes on along the minus strand of CM069606.1, from coordinate 15,188,784 downwards.
ACATTGAGCATGCTTTGGGCATTTGGACTAAAAGCCTTAAAATGATATTCACCATTTATCACTTGTTCTTCGGGAAGGATGATGTCGGGTCGACCTTAGTGGTGTTCCTTGGTATGGACTTTCCAATGAAGAATGAAAGAGTATAATGGTTCGTGTGAGTGAGCGAGTTTGTCCTAGTCAATCCCTTATGACGCGCAAGTAGGGGGAAAATAAGTAGATTTGTCTCAGACGGTTCAGAAGGTGGTGGATGCATGTTTTTAATGAACCTCATGTATGATTTTACTTTATCATGATATAATTCATTTCATGTATGATATATTGAATTGTGCATTGGTATTTATAAATGTTTATTCAAAGGCGTACATGTTTTTATAAATGCATATATGAAAATATATTGTGAGAATTTACTCATTGAGCTAGTTGAGCTCATCCCCTTTTTCCCTTTTTCACATATACAGATCTAAAAGAGAAGGGCAAGGCTTAGGTCGTTGTACGTAACCTTCTACTTCTTGGATGTATATGTCAGGAAACGAGAACAGGTTTTCATTTTGATATTTTGAAAGTTTTTGTCCTTTGAGCTTGTATATATAACTATCACATCTAATATGTATTTGTCACATAGGTGGTTGTGGTTAGAACATGTATATGACTTACTTTGGGATGATATACTTGTCAGATACAGGTATAAGTATTAGATGTTGAACCATGGTACAAGATGGATTTGATCTTGTTTTTATGGACGATGGATTTTAAATTTGGTTCAATTATTTAGTCATATACAAGTTGTATTTTGTATGTTGTTTAGGTATTTCCGTAGGAGGCTTATCATTACCTCAGGTTTTTGTCCTAGAGTGGCATTATCTGGGGCACTGTGCCGGTTGTGACGTCACCCGGAGAGGGGTCGCGACACCACTGGATTCCTTTCACTATAGAGGAGATTATAACAACGAAGTGAGGAATTTTTTTTAGTGATTTAGGGTTTTGAGTGTTAAAAATGTGAAAAAAAATGGAGGGAGGCGTTAGGGTTGGTTAGAAGCGGGTTGAAATGTGAGAAAAGTGAAAAAAATGTATTTTGAAAAGTTTAATGGGGTAAGGATAGCATTTGAAAAATTAGGTGGGTTGAAATAGGAGGTGTGGTAAGGATAGGGTTTTTTGTGGTTTATTTAGCAACCCTCTTTATTAATTATCAAGAACTATTATAAATATAATAATTTTAACGAAAACATAAAATTGTGGGTTCTATAAAAAATATTATATATATAAGTTTTAATTATAATTTTTTTGAAATATAATTTTATATGATGGTTCATAAATAAAAATATAATTTAAAATTCTAAATTGTGGGTTACTTAACAATATTATATATATATAAGTTTTAATTATGATTTTTTAAAATAAAATTCTATATAATGGTTCATAAATAAAAATATAATTTAATACACACACACACACACACACACATATATATGTGTGTGTGTGTGTGTGTGTATGTGTATATGTTGGAAAAAATACCCAAACCCTCAAATCTCACATATTCAATAAAGAAAAGATCAATATAGATCAACACCACAACTCAAAGATATACGTGAAAAAAATCAAAAAATCAAGAAAAAAACCATAGCAAAAAATAATCACTATCAATTAACGAGTACCTCAGAAGAAATAAACACCTCAAATACTTTTTCACTAGATTGAACACAAATTTGAAACTTTGATAAAGAAGAAGAATAGAAAGAGAAAACCCAAAATAAAATTAGAACTCAAACTGCGGTACTCGCACAAGCTTTAAACTCTACTATCTTTTACAAAGCTTCTAAGGAACAAGCTTCACCTTCTTCTAGATCTCACTCACTAGCTAGTTGGGATGATCAATAAAAAATGAGGGACCTCATATATATAGACTCTCTAGCCACACTAAAACATTTATCCATATTTAGCAAGTCCTAATTACTTTCTAAATACATGTTCAATGTTCTAATTCAATAAGAAATCCATGTTTGAGCAAAAATCCAACAATCTATATATCACTTTTTATTTATATCACGAGAATGAGTAGTTAGCCGTGGAATCTCTTTAATGGCCAAAATGCCATTAAATATATATATAAAATACAGAAAGTTGAAAAACTCATGATGAGATATTTTTTCCAATCTTAAAAAAATACTCTTTATTGGTGCAAGATTTGACCGACACTAATGAGTGATGTCACGACGCCCCTGACGTAGGTTGACGTCATGACCGGCACAATATACTATACACCATACATCTCATATATAGTATACAATACATTGTCAGCCTCAACAGACATTCACAATAATTTTCAAAATTTTCAAAAATTTTGACAGCACCTCCCCATAAAATAGACAATTCACATTTTTTCCCTGATATACCACAAATCAAATCCAATATATATATGTATATAATCATTCCATTCATTCCACAAATCAAATTCTCACATGATAAATATATATAATCATCTCATTTTATCATCACAAGCATTGTATAACCCAAAATATCAAATCAAAATCCATGTTTCCTTACAACCCATCTAGGTGATAATATATATATAAGTAGGATGTGATATATATTCATTTGAAAATAAAGCAAATATAATCCATTTCCTTCGCATACACGTACATTAACAAAATAAGAATCTAACTCACGTATCTACTCTCGTGCTTTTCCTTTTAACTCTGTACTTGAAATATTGAAGGAAATAGAGTGAGAAACCAACAACTCAGTGAATATATCTCTTGATATGACAATTATAGGCATTTAGGGAATCATGACATTAAAATTCATTTCAAACAATTATTAAACACATGTATCATTCAACAAATATATCGTACATGTCAACAACATAGATTTCATAATTTTTCAAGAAAACAATGCATCCTTTATCACGAAATCCACAATCTCCCTCCTTCAAGGCAAGAGAGCGGGTCTAACCCCTGTATGGTCGTTACAAGGTAGCCACAACCTCTCATTACCCAATTCACAGTCATTTCAAGGATCTTCAATCCTTGTTAGGACATGCCAACTGACAATGAGGTTACGCATAACACTCATCCGGGTCTAATTCATAACGAAATGATACCAACTTGCCTTTGCATGTCACGACGCCCCTGACATAGGCTGACGTCATGACCGGCACAGCGTACTATACACTGTACATACCCATATACAATATATAATACACTGTCAGCCTTCCCGTACTCTCACAATCCATCCCAAACTTACAGAATTTTTTTTTTCTATACCACAAATCAAATCCAATATAGTTCATTCATTCACACATCACATTTTCATTTCATCATCCAATATATTAAGCTATCTATGTCCACACATCCCATCTAGATGATAATACATATATATGTAATGTGTGATAAGTACACATATCAAAATAACAAAAATATAATCTATTTCCTCCAAGCATACATACACATACCAGACGAAGGCTCACGTGAGTATCACTCACGGAATTTTCCTTTTCCCTTCGACTCAATACCTGAAATATTGGAGGAAATGGGGTGAGCAAACAACAGCTCAGTGAATATAGTTCTTGAGATGACACTTATATACATTTAGAGAAATATGACATTTAAAATCATTTCAAACACTTCTGCAACACATGCATCATTCAACGAATATATTATACATGTCAACAACATAAATTTCATGAGTTTTCAATAACACAATGCACAATCTCCCTCCTCCGCAAGGCAAGAGAGCGGGTCTAACCCTTGTATGGCCGTACAAGGTAGACAGTCTCTCATCACCCAATTCACAGTCATTTCAAGGATCGCAACCCTTGTTAGGACAGACCTACTGACAATGAGGACTCGCAAAACCTCATCTGGGTCTATTCCTAACGAAATGACAATGAGGATTCGCAAAGCCTCATCATTACAAACTCCAATTGCTAAAATCAGTTTGCATGATCCCTAAAACTCAATGCATTATATATAAATATACCATGCATACAATCAAACATTTTATATGCGTACAATGTCATACAAGAACCAAATCAAGAAAACTATACTCACAGTGGTTACACGGGTTTCTAATCCAATATATCCTCTAAAATCGAGCACCATAAACGTCATTGCTTCCTCAATAGCGTTTATCCATGTACGTAAGCTCTCAACTGAAATGAACCAGAGCTTATCATGAGAAGCACCATTTATCATATCGTTAGCTACTAAAAATATCAAATCATATCCAAAAATCACGATCTTAGTATCGAAACGTCCGGAATTCAGTTCTCTACGAATCTATGATTTCAAATCATTTTTACATCACTGTTCACAATACTATTCACGATGTACTATTCACTACACTATTCATGTTTCACTATTCACTATTCATTATTCACTATTCAGTATTCATCTGAAAGTTGTAAATTGTATTAAAATTGTCCAATGGTCTCCAAAAATCATGAAATTGAATCTAACCACATATTCGGGGTTCTAACAGTCCAGGGAGCATTTTTCTACCTTTCTAGCGGATTTTTTATTCACGTTGGGTCAAAACCCCAATTTTTTGAAAACGCCGTGAAACAGCTCTCACAACAAAATTTACTCCACTAGACTTGTTACTTCTAGCTTAGAGATCAATTTCACGAAGAAAGAGAATGAAAATCACTTACCGCGGGTTCGGATCTTCCTCCGTTTTCCCTTCTTTCTTCCTTCATTCCTTTCCTTTCTCTCTGCACTTCTTCTTCTCCCTCTCTTTCTTTTTGCAAGTTTTTTTTTTTTTATTCTTTGTTTTCTCTTGTCGGCATTGGAAATAAGAGCCTTTTCTTATTCTTTTTATTTTAATTTTTATCCCATGCTCCTCATGCAATTTAACAAACCAACTTTCCCATGTTATCCCATGCTCCTCATGCAAGTTAACAAACCAACTTTCTCATCTATTAATCAATTTAATTCAACTCCAATTCACATATCTAATTAACCAACCCATTCCACTAATAAAACTTATATTCTTTATTTAATACTTATATTTATTTGTTCATATTCCTTAAATATAGCATGTATTTCATACACAGGTATATTTAGCTCATACGTATCAAATACGTATATTATCACGTGTATATTTAGCTCATATGTATAAAATACGTGTAATATACATCTTGATATACGCGTACTTCAACGTATGTATTTTATTAAAATTACGGGGTGTTACATTGCAAGTCTCACATGCTCCAATGCTAAAAAGAAATCATTTATGAATGCAAATTAAAACACAATGCAACAATATATGCATAACATATTTACATTCAAACATTTCATATATTTAAAATGTCATACAAGAACCAAAATCAAGAAAATATACTCACAGTACATGACTTGTCAACTTAATTACAATCACCGTCGTTTTCAAGTTCAACTCCAATTTAAATCCAACTAACCCAACCTGTCACAACCACTCCATAATCAATTTCATTTATTCATATATATTTATCTCAACTCAATTCAAATCACTAATAATAAAGATCAACCTGAAAAATCTTATACACATTCTATGAATTTAGATTCCAACTCAATTTAAGACTCATAAGCAGTTGAAGAAACTACTATCTCGTTTATGTGGTCAATCTAGATATTTCCACAAGAAAGAACAGTGAAAATAGATTTCTAATTCATATTTTCACTAGTTCTCAGTTTTATTTTTCTCCTGGAACATATATCAATTTTATTAAAAATATAGAACATTCCTAAAATTATTCTGTCCACATCGACACGTGTAAAATTCGTCATACTACCATTCTACTACCTTCAACAGGTATTTTACTAAGGTTTTACACGTTCGCAGATGTATCCAAAGTCAATTTTACTCACAAAAATCATATATTTAGCTACTAAAAATATCAAAGCATATCCAAAAATCATGATCTTAACATCGAAACGTCTGGAATTCAGTTATCTACGATTCTATGATCACAAACAGAAGTTTCATTAGATTCTAATTCCATTTTATAAACTGGATATGATCACAGTACTATTCACATCACTGTTCATTGAAAACATAGAAATTTTTACTAAAATTGTCAAACGGTCTCCAAAAATAATGAAATTAGCATCGATGGACTCGCAACAGTTCATTCTACGATTCTATAGCCTTAAACTGGAGTTTCATTGGGTTTTAAATGATTCAAACGGTTTTCGATATAAACTCTAACTTCCAACAACTTCCAACGACTATAAAAATTCAAAATAAACAAATAAATGAAATCTAACCACATATTTAGGGCTCTTACAGTCTCGGGAGTGTTTTTCAACCTTTCGAACAAAATTTCATTTAAGTTGGGTTAAAACCCCAATTTTGAAAACAACTCTCATAGCTAAAATTACTCCGCTAGAATCGTTACATCTAGCTTATATATTAATTTCACGAAGAAATAGAGTGAAAATCTGTAATACCCTGCATTTCACAAAAAAAAAATTACTATTTGGGCATGCCAGAACGTTCAGGCGCATGACAGAACGTTCAGGCGCAATCCATGCCCGAACGTTTGAGGCGCATGACAGAACGTTCAGGCGCAATGCATGCCTGAACGATCAGGCGCATGCCAGAACGTACAGGCGCATGCCAGAACGTATAGGCTCATGCCAGAACGTACAGGCGCATGCCTGAACATTTGCGCCTGAACGTTCTGTCATGCGCCTGAACGTTCTGGCATGCCCAAATAGTAATTTTTTTTGGGTGAAATACAGGGTATTACAAAATCACTTACCGCGAGTCCCGATTTCGCGCCAATCCCGCGTTTCTCTTTTTTTTTCCTCTTCGTTCTCTCGTTCTTCTATCTCTCCCTTCTTCCTTTTTTTTTTTTTCATTCACTGCAACTTCTTTCTTTCTTTTTATTTTGATTTCTATTTTTTTTGTTTTTTAAACGTTGGTGAGAGAGAGTTTATAAGTGAGAGATTGAAAGATAAGTATAAAAAAATCTTGATTCCATGCTTCCTCATCTAACTTAATAAAGCAAATTTCTCATCTTAATATTTAACTTTCATTCATTAAATCATATTATTCATTAAGTCATTAAATCATACTCCAATCCACATAGTTAATTAACCAACCCCATATATTCATCAATTTAATTCAACTTCATTTTTTTTAAATTGTAAGCACCCATATAGGATGATCTCATATGTATCATCTTCATTTAATAATTTTATTTATTTACTAATACCCTTTAAATCTAGCATGTATTTTCATACACGCATATATTTGCCTCTTACGTATAAAATACGTATATATTTCATATACGTATTATACATCTCGATATACGTAGAATTTAACGTATGTATTTAATTAAAACTACGGGGTGTTATAAGTGATGATGTGAAGGGATGCACTAAGTTGGAACCGGTCTTAATTGTTTTCTCCTTCGCTAGGTACCTTAAACCTACAAGAGAGAGAAAATAGGTTAAAGTGAGGAGCACCGATGTGATGTCAGTTAAAGACCCTCCGTTGTCCAAGTCAATTCTGAGCTATTTTGGGGACTAATCTTGCATTACTTGGAGTAATTTATGAGTTACCTCTCTAATGGAGACCGATGATGTATTTATTATAGTGGGATTTTGTCACGACGTAAGCTGACGTCATGACCGGCACAGTGTACTATACACTGTACATACCCAAAAATCATGATCTTAACATCGAAACGTCCGGAATTCAATTCTCTACGATTCTATGATCTCAAACCAGAGTTTCATTGGATTCTAATTCCATTTTATTCACTGGATATGATCATAGTACTATTTATGTCACTGTTCACGTCGTCACTATTTATTAGAAACATGTAAATTTTTACTAAAATTGTCAAACGGTCTCCAAAAATCATGAACTTAGCATCGATGGACTCGCAATAGTTCATTCTACCATTCTATAGCCTTAAATTGGAGTTTTATCGGGTTTTAAATGATTCAAATGGTCTCCAATCAAAACTCTAAATTCCAACAAATTTCCAACGGCTAGAAAAATTCCAAATGAACACATAAATTCAATCTAACCACATATTCGAGGTCCCTACAGTCTAGGGAATGTTTTTCTACCTTCCTAGCGGATTTTCATTCACGTTGGGTCAAAACTCCAATTTTTGGAAACGCCGTAAAACGGCTCCCATAGCTAAAATTACTCTGCTAGAATCGTTACATCTAGCTTATATAGTAATTTCACGAAGAAATAGAGTGAAATCACTAACCGCAGGTCCGGATTTCGCGCGAATCACGCGTTCCTTCCTCCATTCTTTCCTTTCTTCGTTCGTCCTTCTTTTCTTTCTCTCTGCTTCTTTCTTTTCTCTTTCTTCTTCTCTTTTTTTTTTTTTGTTTTTCGTTCAGCAACTCTTTTTTTATTCATTTTTTTTAACGTTGGTAAGTGAAAGAGGTTAGAAATGAGAGAATGAGAAACATTTGAGAGAGATGAGAGTTTATAAGTGAGAGATTGAAATCTTGATTCCATGCTTCCTCATGCAAATTAATAAATCAACTCCCCATAGTTAGTAGTTAATTCATTAAACCAATTATCATCAACTCAATTCACATATTTAATTAATCAATCCCATAAATTAATCAATTTAATTCAACTCTAATTTTTAACTTGTAAGCACTCATATAGGATGATCCCATATGTATCATCTTCATTTCCTAATTTTATTTATTTACTAATCATACACGCGTATATTTGGTTCATACGTATAAAATGCATGTATTATACATCTCGATATACACATAATTCAACGTATGCATTTAATTAAAATTACGGGGTGTTACAGATTTTGTGGCCAGATGGCAATGACATGTGACACCTTGCCATAAGCTCAATATCCCGGATATGGCTCTGTGGGTCCCGAAAGGTTCGTATCCAGTGGGCACTTTTATTTAGTCACATTTGCTCGGTATTCCGAGAAAACATGTTGAGTTCAGGTCATTCCGTTTACTACTCGATAGTGTTCTTTTCTCGAAATTAACGTTGCTGTATCGACCTGACGTCTTTCCTAAATCTCAAGGCAATCCGTGCTGTGATGAATGAGCTGACTAAGTTCCAATTCAATATGTCGTGGTTATGGCTCAACAACCTTAAAAACTCTATAATTATTTAAAATTTTATACACATAATCTTATTAAAATAAAAGGTAATATATAATACTTAATAATTTATTTTTTCCCATAACTCATACATTTTTTTCCCGGGCTTGCTCTTCGACCCCAAAACCCCTTGGTGGCTGGTAACTTCTCCGCTCACCCACTTTAATGGATAAGGACCAAATTCCACGGGGAATAATAAAAACATTAGGCTGTGTTTGGTTGAGAATAAAAAACTAGAATACAGTTCAAAAAGTGAAAATTTAGGAAATAATTTTTTGTTGTTTTCTAAAAATAACCTGTTTCCTTTGTTGAATCTCAAAAAATTGTTTTACAATCTAGTCAATCAAACAAATTTTTTTATGTTTTTCAAATTTGAAATAAGAAAACAGTTTTTAAATTCCAAACTAAATGGGGCTTTATCTTTCTTTAGGCCCGTTGTTGGTGGGCCTCAAGCCCAAATTTGTAACTTTCGTGCCTACTTGCTAGCACTCTTTGCCCTCTTAAGTCTTTAGAGACCTTTGGATTTGCCTATCAATTGCAAGATTCACTTGTGCCATAAGTTTTCCTAAAATTGATCTTGGCTAGCTATAATTTGTCACACCCCGCCGATTCACCTGCACAAGATGAGAAAATTAGGTACAGGTGTTCGAACTCATTCGAACTGAGTTGCACACACAAAAGGGTAGTAGTCGAAAACAACATCAATACAACGGTAAATAACAAAAGGAAATACTATTATATATTAAGTAGAAGTTTGTTAATATTACATCCCCTTTTTCTCATAAAAAAACAAAATAAAGATAAAAGACCAGACCCTACAAAAGTAACAAAAACATAGAAAATGAGAAGACAAAAGAGAGGCTTTGGAAGCTTAAGAGAGAGGACAAAAGAGAAGCATCATAAGCTTGAAAGAAGCCACCATAGCTACGCCGACTTGGAGAAAGTACATACACAAAAGTCCCACATGAATCGGGTTAGGCCACCACCCCCGGTACAAGTCCAGCTTAACCCATCTTATCTCCCTGGAAAGATTGGCAACAGGGTGAGCTCAACAACCAGTGAGATCAAACAAGGTAAACGAGTTTACATGCACAATAATAAGTACAGAATAACAATTATCAGAAAGTTATGCCATAACAATACAATCAAACAATAAATGGTGGCCACACGACCTCACAGGCCAGACACAATGCAACTAGCAACCTGTGAGCCGAGGCACCAAAGCAACATGTAGCAACTGAGAGGTTTCATGAGTTTCAGCGCTTAAAGCGGCAACGTGACACCTCATGGGCCAACGATATTTCTGCTCGCAACCCATAGGTTCAACGTTCCAGATAGGAACAAAGCCATCTCATGGTCCAACGTAACGACATAACACCTATGAGTTCAGAGTCCAACTGTCATGATAATGTATGTATCATTTTATAAATAGTTTTCATGCATAAGGTAGAACATGGTAGTGTTCATGATGCATGATGCTATGTAAAATATTATTAAACAGGTAAAAGACACAAACTTAGCCTTTATTCCCACCTTAACACTTTAGTGGCGGCGCAACATCTAACTTTTTGCCTATCGAAGTGTCCGGGATCAAGAAAACGCAAGGGTCAAGAAAGAGAAAGGGTAGGGCGAGTTGAGTCGAATGAGGGGGTGACCTGGGGTCGACCCCCCATTACGGGGTCGGTCCCCCCTTGGGGGCCGGTGGGGAACCCACCCCCTATAGGGGTCCGTTCCCCCATGGGGCCGACCTCCCCACTGAGAAAAACCTCTGATGAGATTTTTCACGGGAGGGCCACCTTTTCCTTTTAGGGAGACTTCTTGGGTTTGTATAGTAGTTCTCAAAAATACCATCTATTTTGTAAAGGAAAACCAAGGAAAAATGAAAAAAAAGAGAAAATTTTAAGGTGTTACATAATCTATGCACAAAATTTACCATACTTCCTCAAAATTGGCCTTTGTGCAAAGTTTGCAAACGGCTTCTATCATAATTTTTATACCCGAAATCAGATATTAATGGGGGTTGCCGGACTCAAACAGGTTCAGTCTTAAATTTTGAATAAAAATTGAACTAGATATTAGTGGCGTCGCCCGGACTTGAACCGGAGACCTTCAGTGTGTTAGACTGACGTGATAACCAACTACACCACGACACCGCTTGTTTTCCTTAACATTTTAATTATATTTATATATTAGAGTAGTAATAAGGCATAACTATAACCCCACTTGCGAAGACTCGAGTATCCCTCTTGGTTCCCTTTCTGCACGCGCTAAGGCCAGCAGAAACCCCTTCTCTTCTCTCTCTCTCTCTCTCTCTCTCTCTCTCTCTCTACCTCTACCCTTTCTCTTCGCCTTTCCAAAACCCTAAAAATCTGGCCTTCTTCTTCTTCTTCTGCCGTAACACACACTTCCTCAAAACCCTAATCTTACTTTCCTCTCATTTCTTCGGATCTGATAAAACCATCTCAAAACCCTTCTTCTCTCGTTATTATTAGGGTTTCATCGAAAATGTCTAGCGCTTTAGACATGTCTCTCGAAGATCTCATCAAGAGCAACAAAAAATCCGGCGGAGGTGGTGGTGGTGGTGCCAGCGGCGGCAGAGGTAGAGGCCGAGGTTCCGGTCCCGGTCCGTCTCGTCGAGCTCCGAACCGCGGTGCGAATCGAACCGCTCCTTATTCGATGGGAAAGGTGCGAGTGAGCTAGGGTTTCTAATGCTTGATCTCTGTCTCTGTGTTTGTTTGTTCGATTATTTCTTTGATCCATGTGCGCTTTCGAACTTCCGATCTCATATTGTGAGTATTTGGTTTGTTTCAATCGATCCGAAAACAGCAGCTGATTCAGGCTCCAGATTCGACTTGGAAGCATGATATGTTTACGGATCAGGCAGCGGCTTATCCGGCGGCGCAAGGCGGTCGAATGTCTGCAATCGAGACCGGCACCAAGCTTTACATCTCCAACTTGGAGTACGGTGTTTCGAATGAGGATATCAAGGTAAATATCACTATTGCACTTTCTTGATACTACTATTTTTTTTTTCTTTTTTAGTCTCTTTTTTTTTTTAAATTCTTTTTTGATTTGATGCTTAGTTTTTATTTCTTATGAATTTGATATCCAAGTTGCTTCTGCTCTATATATGTTTATTAATGAGGATCCGGAATATTTAATACCAAATCTTGATGGGCCGTCATAATACTTTCTTGGTAGTTAAGTGAAATTACTAATCAGTATCAGCTAAAAGTACATAAGTTCATCAAATTTTTTTTTTTTTTAAACTTTTTTCTCACTTTCTCTTAAGTGCTCAATATGTAAGATTTCTTAGCTAATTATTTGTGTCAATGTTTTGACTAACATATCAAACATGAAAGGATGGATTTCGGTAGCAGTTGTCATTTTCTCTAAAATATGGGTATGTGCAACTCTAATGAGGGCTCAATTGCTTGTAGATGAAACTTAAATTGAGTGAATTTTTTCTTACTTTTGATTTATTATGATGTGGCTGACAAATGGTCTTGGGTGCATGAACTCAGATGAAAAGTCTGGATCATGATAACCGAAGAAGATGCAATAAATTTTGTTTATGGGAATTACACCTCAAGCTGGGCAAAAATGTTACAAATGGTATTTGGAGATATACAAGACCACTTTGTTTGGTACCAGATTTCTCCCTACGTGATTAATGCATGATTCGGTGCCTGAAGAGGCAAAGAATTTGGTCTTTCCCGCATCTCCTAACATGGAAACATCAGCTTGTGTCATGCCTTTTGATGGTGAAGAAGGAATTTTTTTGTTTTCTTTTGTGGTCTTTTTAAGTGTTACGAGGAGAAGTATATGAGTGATGGTAACTGATAAAAAATATATGTATAATACAAGGTTGTGCACTGGGCTTAAGACTGGAGGCTGTATCCCCTTTCTTTGATTGTTTGTCAACTTTTTTATTTTTTTCATTATAATGGGATAGATGCTTCTGCATGATAATAGGTGAGTATTATAAAAAAGTAAGGTGTGATCAATTTCAGAAGGGGAAATGGAGCACATAAAGATGCATTTGGCTGGTGGTATGTTCGTTTCTTGGAGCTGTAGTTAAGCCATATGAATCAAGAGGAGAACTGTGGTGGCTAAGGATAAGAAGTAAGGGCATTTTATACGTGAGATCAGTACTTTGCCTCAAGTGTTGGGTCTGTCTCTTCAGCATCCTTCAAGATCAACTGGCCATTTGGGCTCAGGTGGTGAAATGCCCAAGAAAGCCGTGGAGTTAGATTGTGAAAAATGTTCAATAGATATGTTTGTTTGGTCGAGTGACATTGCTTCTTGGGTCTAGACCAGGATTTATTCATCAACCTTCTATTTTTGTTCTTAGGTTGAGTCACAGTAAGTTGGAGAAGGCAATAGTAATGAATGAATTCTTGTTGGATGATACCAATGAATGGAGATATTAATTGATTTGGTGAACAAGTTGGCTATTGGATATGGAGTTTGAGCATTAGTTGGATTAGAAGCATCAATTGAGGTTTGTCTAGATGGTTGTGGTGGTTGAATGTTGAGATGAGAGTTGGGAGTAAGGATCTAGCAAGATGAGTTTGGAATCACTTCACTGAGAAGTGTCATGAGTTTGGTGTGGAAGGCTTGTAGGGTTGGCTTTTTTTTGAGAAGAGTTAGCAAGAGTATTGAGATTGTGAATAAGCAGTGAAGTATCTTAGGGGATTGTATGAAATCTTAGCAGCTGGTAGGTGTTATGGTGATGGTTGTGGCTGACATGGTTAAATAGCTTGCCTTCGACTGATTTTCTTATGAAAATAGCTATCTTGATGGTAGTAATGCAATTAACTGCTTCTTCTCTTGTCTAGCCTATTTGAAACCTCTGCAGCCAATAAGTTTTGACAGTGGAAAATATGTGTCACTGGGAAATAGGCTGAGAAAAGAAGAATATCGGCCCTGATAGTGATAGTTTCGGCCCTATCTATATATGAAATGTACTTGAGAACCTTCAGAATATCGACAGCCTTGTTTTGAAAAGATCTCGAGTATTATGAATGGATTTTATGAGTTATCAGATAGAGATTTCTCAGCAGGGACGTCAACTGAGGAGGAGGCCCCTTTCTGTTGGTCAATTTGGGGAGAACTCATTGCATTCGTGGCATGAGTATCAATTTTCCTTATGGTGAGGTAAAATGTGATCATGACATAATGTTTTGTGAGTGGCTTCTGTACTGTTACTTCCCTTTTGACTAATATTTCTTCAAAACTTTCTTTGCATGTCTTTGTAGTTTGGTTTGTCCTCTTGATGTACTATCTCTCTTTGATTCTCTCTCTAAAATACTATCCTTGTTTATTGGGTGAAGAAAAATGTATAGGATAAGGCCCTGAAAAGGATCTTTTGTCCAATTAAGCTCATGGTTGACAGTAGTTGGAGTGTTAGAGAAGGTAGAGAACCTTTATGTGGCATTCCTGATTTTTTTAGTACTTGTTTCTATGGTGAGGTCTTCTTAATTTTGCTTAGGATGTAGCCTCGGATAATTTATTCTTTAATGATTATATGCTAGGCTAACAGAAGGGATGTAGTAGTAGTTATTTTTTCTTGAATCTGCCCTTTCTGTAATAATTTTTTTCATTTTATTGTTATTCAAGGAATTGCATCTTCATGAAGGTTCTCAAGATTGTATCGTTTGTCCCTACTAGTTCTATTGTATTCTTGCCATTACATGACCATGAGCTGATTGAATTGAAATCCGCTTTTCCTTTTTTAATTAGTTAGTTGGATCTTTTTATCTATTTAGGTTGTTCTCTCCTCTTGATTTAATTCTGTGCATAGTTAGTGATGAGGCACATACGGTATGCATGAAGGATTCCTGAACTCCAAAATTGTCCCAAGTGTCACGTTTTCTACAACTAAGAATACGATATTTATTTATAAGGTTGACATGTGATACACACTAGTTATTTTATAGAATGATGTTGACTGGGTTCTTGGTATGTTATGCATTTAAATAGATATTTTGAGATATTCATTATGTAATTTTGGCCATTGCAAAGTATTTCAAATACATGCAATTGTTTGTGTTGGAGCAATGTTGAAACTTCAATGTCTGTTTTAATTGTCAGTCTGCAATTAAATTTTCTATGGAAATAGCTCAAATAACTTTTCAAAATTCTAGGGTCCTTTCATAAACTCTTTAAACTGCATTTGAATGCGCATTTCAGTATTTCACTGAACTTGTGTAAAATGCACAGTCACTCCTAATCTTGTTGAGGTGCACTAGGAAATTTGTAGATTTGGACCATTGAGGGTTTTTGTTTGTTGGTGTGCCCATGTTTTACATTTTCTATATTTCAATTTTTTTTTGGGCTTCACCTAGCAGAGCTTTTACGAAGGGTGAGCATGTCTTGACTGGTTTTTGTTGGTTTTAAACCCAGGATGGTTTAGTGGGGTGCTAAAATTTCAAACATAAAAGGAGGATTAAACATTAATTCTAGTATTGTAGAATTGACATTAACCCAACTGGCGTAAGATAAATAAACATTATACACAAATATATATATATATGTATGTTTGTATATATATAATTTCTTCATATGTTATTAGCATACACATAAATGTCTTTTTTCCCCTTCCATGCCATGGAACTTTGTAAAGGCCCCTCATAGGTTAGGGGTGGGGTTGGGGTTGGGGAAAGGAATTCTCCTGTTGAAAGAGAGAAAAGATATGGGAGAAGGCACTCCTCTTACAGAGGGGGGAAGAAGAGGCCTCTTCTCCTCATTCCCTCATGGTTGATGTACGATTAAAAAGTACTGCATCCTGTGCATATATACCCCCATTTCTTTCCACATGCCTCCCTCCATACGAGCAATCACCTCTCTCCCACTCTATCATGCCTCACTCTCTTACCTGAGTTTGTTTGATACATTTGCCTAACCTGATGATTGAATCAAGTGTTATTTTAAAATTAAAATGCCAGGTCTGTTTAAGATGAATAAATTTTTTACTCAATTACATTGGGCCAGGGTGGGTTTTTGTTGTAAACGGACCCAGTGCATTTCTCTAGTTGTTGCATGCACATTCTTGGTAAGTTTAGGTTTTGGCTCTACTATGTTCCACATATTTTTCTAGTTTGAATTTGTCTAATGCATGAAACTTTCGTAAGACTTCACTTTCTTCTTGTGATTTTGTTCCTAGGATGTTGAATATGCTTGTGAGCTCCATGATCAGGGGTCTATTTGTACAACTGTGATTATCTGTCTGTTAATGTGATTTATTTGGAGATTGGTGTTTATTTTCTACTTAGTTCATTTTAATTTATTATCTATTTCTTACTTGGTTCTCCTCTTTGTTACATTTGGAATATTGCATCCTTAAGTTCTATTTTCTGGTTTTAAGTTGAATTTTGCTCTGTGCAGGAGCTCTTTTCAGAGGTTGGTGATCTGAAACGTTATTCGGTTCATTATGATAGGAGTGGAAGATCAAAGGTACCTCATCAAGTTTGGATTTGTCAGTTTTGCCTGGGGATTCATTTTCTGATGCTATAATTAAGAAAGATTCTTATAACAGGGAACGGCAGAGGTGGTCTTCTCACGGAGGGCTGATGCTGTGGCAGCTGTCAAGAGATACAATAACGTTCAGCTTGATGGGAAGCCGATGAAAATAGAAATTGTTGGAACAAATATTATGACTGCTGGTGCAATACCTCCTCCTACTAATGGTATACTTGGGACTCCAAATGGTGTTCCAAGAAGGTATATACTCTATGCCCTCACATTATATCTCATTAAAAATGAGAAGGTGAAAGATATACCATACTCTATGCCCTCACATTATATCATATTCTAAAATGAGAAGGTGAAAGATAATACTTCAATGATCTGAGGGTAAGAGGTGGCACTATGACAATGAATTTCTTTTCATCTTATACCATGATATGATAGAAGATCAATGTAATAATCTGTGGGTATTGGGAAAAATAATCATCATACGTTAGCAGAATGGCAGATCAATCAGTCAGGCATCTTGCCATGAATTTGCCAGAATGTGTTTGCATTGGGGGCATTGGGGGAAATCATCATTAGTTTCTTTCAGTATATTAGTGCAGTTGCAGATTTGATAGCTCGGGTCATATTCCCATGAGTTTGCCAGATCTGTTTATCTGTACATATCATCCTCAAGGATCTAGAATTCTGTTTATAAATATTTTTTACTAGTTGCAGTATAGGCTATATGCATTTTTGAAAATGATCAATGTTTTGAAGTAAAGGAAATATATCTGTTGTTGGATCACTTGGTGGAATGTTCTACTTCAATTATTGCTTCCTATTCTTAATGGCTTGGCTATTACATGCAATGATATCATACGATCAAGTTAATTTGTTTGCTTTGCATTTACCCATGGAAGAACGCCCATGTCCGAGGCAAGAAAGAGAAAATGTGAAATTGGAGATGGCCTGGGGGGATTCTTTTGTACAATTCTATGTTATTGTACATCAAGTTAAGGTGTTTGCATTTACCTATGAAAAGACCTCCATGCTTGAGGCAAAGAAAGAGAATGTGAAATTGAAACTGACCTCGGGGAATTCCTTGGTAGACTTTCTTCTGTGGTGAAACAATCCTCTGTCGATTCTTATTCAGTTTCTCTCTCTTGTTCTTTCAAATCATTGGTCAATTTGTATGTACATCGAGAACTTGTTTGCTGATTTCTTTTAGTCCATTTGATTTTCTTTCTAGTTGTTTGATCGTTTAAATCCATTGTAACTGCAGTCAAGAGATATTTCGTCTTATTTTCTGAATTCGATTTGATCTTTTTGTGATGGTCATTTTCAACTTCCACTGTCTTCCGGCCTGTTTGGAAACTCTATTTGCAACCTCTAAAAAAAGTAGAGGGTAATAAAAATAATTTTTTAATTTTTTCAACCTCTAATTGAAGTAGAGGTATGACCTCTACAAGAATAAGCAAAAAACTTTACTTATTTTAGTAGAGCTTAAAACCTCTACTACAATTAGAGGTTGGTTTTGAAGTAGAAGTAGAGGTTAAGTAGAGTTACTAAATGCTACCCAAGTCAACACTTGGATGCCGAGTGTTTGTACACCATGGCATCACACGGTTTGAGTTTCTTCTTTCAGTCTATTATTTGATGGGTTTGGTCAAGCCTGAGGCAGAACTTCTAATTTGGTCTTATATTTTCATATGTGCTGGTCATAAAGAGGGACATATGAAGGGATCTGTTTTATACCCGTTTTATGTCTTGAACCTTCATTTGTTTGATATTTTTGAGATTTCTTAAATCAGCAATCTGGAATAGCTTTCTATAAGTTCTTGAAATACATGCACCACACTAACTACTATCTCATTCTATTATTTTAGTGGTATACATAAGGAATTCTCTTTTTCTTTGATTTATCATACAATTCTCATTAATATAAGCTGTTGATAAGGTTTTTTTTTAATGATTTTCTATTGTTTCCCTCCATTGTATTGGGAATTGGTACAATGCATATCATAATATTCTCATTGTTTACTTGGGTAACAGTGGACAAGGAAGAGGTGGAGCTTCTTCACGAATCCGAGGTGGCCGTGGTTCTGGGAGGGGAGGAGGACGTGGGCGGGGGAGAGGCCGGGGTGAACAACAGCAAGTATCTGCTGATGATTTGGATGCTGACTTGGAGAAGTACCATGCAGAAGCAATGCAAATAAATTGAGAAGTTGTCTCTTACTTTAGTATCTTGGCTTCTTAGATTTTATAATTTATGGTGTTGCATATGATTGCTGCATCTCCAAGTATTTGTGTATTTCTAGCCACTTGCTGCTCTTTTTGAGAAAAAAAGAGGGGGCGCAATGTTGGAGAAAATAGTTAGTACTTGGTCTTTTGGAGCTTGGGCATGTCGTGATTCTCGCCCTTTTGTTTTTGACAAACTAGTAATTGAACCTGCTAAACTATGGCACTTCATATTTTGGTTCTGTGATTTTTTACTCCCCTTTAAATCTTTAGTTCTTTATCTGAAGTGGGAGGATAAAAGGGGGAGACTGCTGTGCCCTTTTTGATGATCGACACTTCGACAGAAAAGTTGTTACAGCCAATGAGAATGGAGGAATGTTGCTGTTTTGAGCTTGTCCGGCCCAGCCACAAGGACAGAAGTCTAAGCTCCAACTGTGCATTATTACATGATCTGACTTGTGTAGATGGTAGGTTTTTAATTTTCTGTTAATTTATGTTTTAGTTGCTCACAACCATTATTTAGTATCTTCATTGCTTCCTTACATGTGAAACCTCTTGTTCCTTGATCTGCTGTAAGTTGCTTTATTGCTGGGTAGTTATGGTTTTAGTAGCACAAAATTCTATGTAATCCTAGAAAAATCTCATTTATAGGAAATTTTTGCTTGTGATGTTTGTCTTTGAGCTTTATTTCTACATTTATTCCATGATTTGTGGTAGTAAATTGTAGAGGCTTTTTATTGCGATATAAACGTTGGTAAAGTAATTTGAATTTAATGACTTGATCTCATGGCTTTTTTGTTATCTTGTGCGAGAAAATTGCAGAGTTGAAATTGCTGGTTTAAATTGGAAAACATTACTTCAGCAACAAGAATGGCGTGTTCTATTTTGATAAAAATCAAATCAGGGGGAAATATGCGCATCCCCGGCTAGGAATATGTGGGGTTGGATTAATGGAAATAAGTCACTATCTTTAGCAGGGCTTACAAGTTTGATGGTTGAAGGCTAAATTTAGCTTTTTTAAGAAAGGCTTTTACATTATCAACGGTACTTAATATTTTCATGAGAAAATTTTCGGTGAGAAAATGGAGTTTGGCAATTGCAGAGAAAATCTCGTTAATTATACACAATTTTTTGAGGTTTATGTATTTTTGGCAAACAATGTTGAGGTCTTGATTTTTAAAATTTTTAAACAATTTTCCATGGCCTTTTTGCCAAGAGTCTTGGGACTTATTGATAACGGATCTCCTTAAGGTAATGAAAGACTTCTTTTGCAATGGGATGGTTAACGCGAGGACCAATACAACATACATTTGCTTGATCCTTGATAAGATTATATCAAAGGTGGTGCTGATTAGACTAAGGTTGATGCTTCATAAGACTTTTGCCTCTACACAATGTGCCTTTTTCATAGGCGTTAGATTTTAGATGCTACCTTAATTATGAATGAAGCTGTGGAGGATTTATCGAAGAAGGGGAAAAAAGGGTATTGTGTTCGAAGTAGATTTTGCAAAGGGTTATGACTTGGGTGAATTGTGATTTTCTAGATTCTGTTATGCAAAAGAAAGGATTGGGGTTCAAATAACGAATGTGGAAATGGATGTCTCAGATTGATCAACTATTCAATTATGGTGAATGGAAAGCGGAGGAAAAAATTCATGGGTTAGTGGGGATTGAGACGGAGATTCATAATCTCCCTTTCTTTTTTCCTTGGTTTGTTAATGTCTTGAGCAGACTTGTGGCAGTGCATGCGATCTTTATGTGATGAGAGGATTCCTAGTAGGTAGAGATGGTGTTGAGATTTTATATTCGCAGTTTGCTAATGATACTCTGTTTATGCTTTAATGGCTGCAATACATACCTTGCAATGCTTCTGTGGTATGTTAGGATTGAAGGTTAATATGAAAAAATGTCAGCTTGCGGAAATCAATGTGGATAATGGCTTATTAGTAGACTTGGCTAAAAGGATTGGCTATTTGTGGCAATCCCACTTTTGCTGAGCTTGTGGGATCCTGTCATTGCAAAAATGTCAAAATGATTGGAAAGGTGGAAGAGGTACATTTTGTCCAAAAGTGGAAGGCTTGCTTTTATCTATTTCATTTTAGTAGAACCACTTACCCTTTTCTTTTCTCTTTTCAAGATTCCCGTGAGGGTTGCTAATTCTATTGAAAAAAGAATTAGATCCTTTTTGTGGAAAGTTGCGGGTAAGGAAAACAACGGTCACCTAGTCAATTGGAATGTGGTTTAGATGCCGATTACCGAGGTGGTTTGGGAATTGGGAATTGGGTAAAGAGGATTGAAGCTCATGCGAGGAAGTGCTTGTGTGGAGACTTTCTCAAGATGGTCATTTGTTACGGATCAAGTCATTCAAAGCATTCATGGGAAGCATAACTCAGGTTGGGACATCGAAGCTTCCCCATCTATTTCCTCTAGAAGCCCATGGAGATTTGTTTCATCACTTCTTCCTATGTTTAGAGCACATCTTCATCCCCATTTAGGTAACAACTCATCCTTTCATTTATGGGAAGACAAGTAGTGAGGCCGAAGGGTAGGTTGCTATTTTGCTTCTTGCTTCTCCAGGTTACAAGATTTCCTCCAACAAATGTAAAATATTTCGAGGTGGACTTTCTATCAGTGATATTACCTACCCAATCTGCATCCGTATATCCATAAACCATCAACTGACTGTTATGTTTTGAGAACATAAGCCCCTTGCTTGGAGATGACTTCAAGTACCGAAGTATTCGAATCACTGCTTTCATGTGGCTTTTACTTGGATTATGCATAAACTGACTTACAACACTCACAGCGTATGCAATATCTGGATGAGTATGAGAGAGATAAATGAGTTTACCAACTAATCTTTGGTATCTACCTTTATCTGTTGGTACTTGGTCTGGGTATTCTCTAAGTTTGTGATTCTGAACAATGGGGGTGTCTGCAGGTCTACACTCCAAAATTCCTACTTCGGTTAGCAAGTCTAATATGTATTTCCGTTGAGAAAGAAATATACCTTGCTTAGACCTAGCAACTTCAATTCCCAAGAAATACTTGAGTCCTCCCAGATTCTTCATCTCAAATTTAGTTGCTAATTGCTTTTGAAGTAGAGATATTTCTTCATCATCATCTCCTGTAATAATCATGTCATCTACACAGACTATCAGAGCCGTTACCTTACCCAACTGATGTTTCAAAAACAAAGTGTGATCAGAGTTACTTTGTTGGAAGCCATATTTCTTCATTGCCAAGCTAAGCCTTCCAAACCATGCTCGCGGTGATTGCTTCAGTTCGTACAATGCTCGCTGCAATTTACACACCACTCCATTATCTGAAGAAGCTATATAACCTGGAGGAATATCCATATACACCTCTTCTTGGAGGTCACCGTTGAGAAAATTATTTTTCACATCAAATTGATGCAAAGGCCAATCAAGATTTGCTGCAAGGGACAATAACACTCTAACGGTATTCAACTTGGCTACAGGTGAGAAAGTCTCCTGGTAATCAACCCCATATGTCTGCGTATATCCCTTTGTTACTAGTCTCGCTTTGTACCGCTCAATAGATCCATCTGTTTTGTGTTAATGGAGAACACCCATTTGCATCTCACTGTCTGTTTTCCTTCAAGTAATGGAACAAGAGTCCATGTATCATTTTTTAGTAGTGCCTTCATTTCTTCCTCTATAGCTCGGGTCCATCTTGGATTTGCCAATGCCTCATGAACATTAGTAGGAATCTGACATGTGGAGAGTTCCTGTGCAAAACTCTTAAGAGGTTCAGATAGTTTCTCGGTGGATACATAGTTAGCAATCGGATGCCTCGACCTTCTTTCCTCAATATCTGGAGAATATCTATTAGGTGGCTTGCCGCGATTATACCTAGGAGGTAAAACATATCCCACAGAATCATCTATGTCATTGATATGTAAGGGTGTAAGAGTGGTACTTACCTCAGGATTATTCTTAGGAGAGGATTCGGCTGGCACTTCAGAGGAAGGGGATATAGGCTCGGTTTTAGATGTTGCATGCTCTGCATTCAGAAATACCTCAATTTCACAGTTCACATCGCCTGAATTATCATTCGGCCCATCATGCTCATGCGGCTTCTCATTCCGATTCTGTTCCTCATGCTCAGACGACCCCTCAAGTCTGAACCAATCAAAATCATTTGGTGTCTCATGCTGGGACCAATTCAACTCTTCATTATGTATCTCCCCCTGAAGAGGAGAAAGAGGTGCCGTAGATGGAAAAAACATGTCAGTTTTCAAAAATTGAACATCCATAGTCACATAGAGTTTTCGGGTAGTAGGATCGTAGCAACGGTACCCTTTTTGATGGATACCATAGCCCAAAAACACACACCGACATGTACATGGATCAAGCTTACTGCGTTGGTTTTTGGGGAGATACACGTAGGCGACACACCCAAAGATACGAGGAGGAAGCATCAGCGCCGTAGGTATGGACACATGATCGGAAAGAGATTGAATGGGTGTTTTAAATGATAAAACCTTGGATGGCATTCAGTTGAGAAGATGGACGGCAGTTGAGACGACATCGGTCCAAAAACGTTTGGGCATATTGGCACCAAGAAGCAGAGCACGGGCAGTCTCCAGAAGATGTCTATTCTTCCTCTCGGCGACACCGTTCTGTTGGGGTGTTTGTGAGCATGAAGTTTCATGAATTAAATCATGGTGGGAAAAATAAGATTGAAGAGCCTTATTAACATATTCACCACCATTATCAGAGTGGAGAACCTTCATGGGGGCACCGTACTAAGTACCAACCATAGCATGAAATGTTTTAAAAACACTGAGAACGTCATCTTTGTGTTTTAGCAAGTAGAGCCATGTCATACGGGTACAATCATCCACAAAAATAACAAACCAACGAAAGCTAGACATATTAGCAATGGGCGAGGGCCCCCAGACATCAGAGTGAATTAATGCAAATGGAGTGTCACTTTTATTCATGCGCAATGGGTAAGTAGCGCGATGGCTCTTAGCCAAAACACAAGTATCACACTTCAAGTCAGAAGTCTGCAAATGCTTAAACAAATCAGGTAAAACATGCTTCAAATACAGAAAAGATGGGTGTCCCAAGCGTCGATGCCATAGCCACAATGTTGTTTCTTTATTGACATGCAGATTGTTCATGTTGTTGGCCTGACCGATGTCATCCACATAATATAATCCCCCCCTCTTAGTACCACGTCCAATTATTTCCTTGGTGAGAATATCCTAGATAAGACAAAAGTTTGGATAAATAAGTACAACACAGCCAAGGTCTGCAGTAAGCTAACTTATAGACAACAGTTTATGGGATGAAGACGGAACAAGTAAAGGGTTGGATAAAGTGAGGGATGGAGATAAAGTCACAGAGCCAGCTCCAGTGACTGGTGAGATAACACCATTGGCATTAGCTATGCGGGTGCATCGTGGAAGAGAAGTGTGAGAGAAGTCCGAAGCAGCAAAATTCATGTGGTCCGTGGCCCCCGAGTCGAGAAGCCATGCCCCACAATCCGCATTTCTATGGGAGGTAAAAAGAGCAAGACCAGAGATACCTGAGTTTAAGTTGGGAGGAGCATCCGTGGACATTGTAGCCGACTGTATAAGAGAGAGATGAGGTTCGACACGAGCAACAACAGTCGTGCCTGAACGTCCACTAGTGCCGGGGCCATCAGGACGCTTACGGGCTTGAAGATCATGCCACCAATCAGGGTACCCATGCAACTTAAAGCAGTTTTCACGTGTGTGTTTCTGGTTGCCACAATGAGAGCATTTTTTTCCCTCAGTAGAATGCCGGTGCTTGGTAGATTTACTATGGCCAGAGGTGCTTAACGAGAGAGCTTTCGACGCCAAGACAGCCCCCTGGGGCCTATCGGTGTCATGGGTAGTCATCACTTGTTGTCGAATAGCCTTTCGCCGAACATGCGCATAAGCCTGTTCAACCGTAGGAAATGGTTTTATCTGTAAAACATCAGCACGAATATTGTCCAGCCGATCATCAAGACCATCCAGAAAAACATAAACAGGGTCTTCTTGGATGATCCGATTATAGTGTTGAATATCAACAGAACATTCCATAGGATTCGGTCGGCGGAAATCAATTTCACCCCATAGACCCTGCAACGCTGTGTAATATTTCTCTAGAGAGCCCACAGCTTGTTTCAGTCGCGGAAATCAATTTCACCCCATAGACCCTGCAACGCTGTGTAATATTTCTCTAGAGAGCCCACAGCTTGTTTCAGTCTACTCACACGACGTCGAAGATCATACACTTGCGATGTATCACTACCATCGAAGAAGGTAGTTGCAATAACATCCCAAACCGCTTTTGCCGTGGGAAAGCGAATAAAATTGCCAATTAAAGACGGATCCATGGAAGTAATTAACCAACCTTTAACAATAGCATTATCAGTGCGCCACTTGTGAAAGGAAGGATCAGTTGATGGCGGCTGGGGAAAGTCGCCGTTAATGTACCCCAGTTTGTCCTTGCCCGAGATATACATCTCAACAACCTGGGACCACAATGCATAGTTGGAACCGTCCAACTTAATGCCGATCTGAGCAGCGGATGTTTTAGTGGTGATGGTCGGGGTCCGAGTGTTATTCAAAATTTCAGTCATCCTTGCAGTCAATTCAAGGATAGGATCAGAGAGATTGGACGCATTGCCAGGAGTATTCTGGTCATCAGAATCCACCATGGGAGGAAGGGTAGGGTGCAATACTCGGATCTGTGATTTTTGGAGATGCGGTCGAATCTTGAGAAGTTTATTGCATTATAACAAGTGGGTCAATTCTCTTCTCTCCAAATTTTTTTTTTTGGAGCTTCAAAGTATATATATATATTTGAGATCCAAATTAACAAGGAGATCCAATTATATATATATAAAACCCTTAATCTCTTCTGCCCATCTTGCCAAAAAAGAAAAAAGAGAAAGAGAGAAGGGGCCCGCGTCTTTTAATCTCTTCTGCCCATCTTACCAACAAAGAAAAGAGAGAAAGAGAGAAGGGGGCCCGTGTCTCTTAACCTCTTCTGCCCATCTTAATCTCTTTTGAGATGAATGGGACCCGCATCTATTAAAAAAGGAGAGCAAGTGGGCAGCACTTCAACATATATGTCTTATGATAGCATATATGTCTTATGATAGCAGATCTGACGAGATTTGATTCAAATCTCGAAAGATTGAAGCAACTCCGGGCTTCGGAGGTTTGCAGAAGATCTTTTGGCCGGAAGACGAGGTAGATGACGCCGACGGAGAAGTGAGAGTCCAGCCGAAGCAGCAGCAGCAGCGGTTCCGACGTGGTTTCTAATGAACGCTTTCCTGCGGTTCCGACGAGCGTTTTCGGCGGAAACGAAGACTTTTCTTGTTGCGGATCTTGCTGCAGTTTAGTGTCGGTGTCTTGGCTGCCGGACGACGAGTCTCTCGGATGATGAGCTTTTTCAGTCTTGAAGCTGTAAGTTCAACTTTTTACACTCTGTCAAGCTCAAGCTCTCCTCACCGGATCGTTAGATTCGGCTGTGGCTGCGCTTCAAGAAGCAGCAGGGGTGTGATTGCTGACGGACGCCGCCGGAATACGGTGGGGCTCGAGAGAATCGACTCAGATGGTTCGTAACCTTGCTCTGATACCATGTCAAAATATTTCTCTTTTCATTATATTTTTCCTATCTATTTCCATAGGATATATACAATTTAAAATAATAAAATCTAAAAAAATCTTTGCTATTTTCAAACATTTCCTAAACTAACGCTAATCTATTTTCAAACGTTATTGTCTACAATTACGGCTCACGCCAACATAAAAGAGTCTAGTTCAGCTTGTTTTCTCCATGAGGGGGCTCTAGGGAAGTGAAAATTCTATGAAGGAGGATTTGACAGGCTAGATGATTCTAGGGTTATGAAGGAAGCTATGTTCGAAGGCGTATCAGTCTCATTAGCACAACATCTTATTACTGATATGTGAGAAAGGGGCCGGATGGATTCACATTGGCATTATATCAGAAATCGTGGGAGACTATCAAAGATGATGTAATGAGAGTGACGCATGATTTTCACAGGAATGGTGTGATAAACATCAAGTCAAATGAAACTTTTATCTGTCTCATCTAAAAAAAAAAGAGATTCTTGGCACCTTAGAGCTTACAAACCCACAAGCTTAGTCTCAAGCCTGAACCCTCTATCTAAGGCTTCGTGTTATCCTCCATAAAACCATTGACGAGTCACAATTTGCCTTTGTCCATGATCACCAAATACTTGACGTAGTTCTTGTGGCTAACAAAACAGTGGAGGATTACAAATCTCGGAGATGTCGAGTGGTGATTTTTAAAGTTGATTTTGAAAAAACTTATGACTTCGTTGATTGGAGTTCCTTGATTATGTGATGGAAATGAAGAACTTTGGGAGGAAATGGCGCAGGTGGATTGGTGGATGTTTGAAGTCAGTGTCCTTTTCCATTATCATTTAATGGTAAAGCTACCAGGAAGTTTGATGCTCATAAAGACCTTAGACAAGGCGACTCGCTGTTTCTGTTTCTATTTACTCTGGTGGCTGACATACTGAGTAGGATGATGTCAAAGGCTTGTTTGTCTTTTACGGTCTAGGGGTTCTTTGTTGGCAAAAAAGGTGTGGTGGTCTCTCATCTTATGTTGCAGATGATGAACTTTTTCTTCTTGAAAGTGAGGAGGTAAATGTGGATAATGCGATTTGTCTACTTCAATGCTTCAGTAAGTTGTTTAGGCTTAAGGTTAATCTGGGTAAAAGCCAAATGACAAGAATCAATATCGATCAAGATGTGTTAGGCAGGATGGCAACAAACATTGGGTGTTTTATTGGTTCTTGGCCTCTTCATTATCTCGGTATGCCTTAAGGTGGCAATCCTCTATGCAAAAACTTTTGGGATCCGGTGGTTGCTAAGATTTCTCACAGATTAGATGGGTAGAAGTGAGGAGGAAGATTTGTTCTTACCAACTCGGTGTTGTCAGCAAATCCAACCTATTATTTGTCTCTCTTTCGAATGTCTGTTGCGGTTGCCAAGGTTGTTGAGAGAAACTGAAAGTGTTCTTGTGGAAAGAGGCTGGTAAGAGTAGTGGGTTGCACTTGATGTAACATCCCGTAATTTTAATGAAATACATACGTTGAAGTACGAGTATATCGAGATGTATAATACATGTAGTTTATACGTATGAGCTAAATATACGCGTGAGAATACACGTGTATGAGTTAAATACACACGTGTATGAAATACATGCTATATTTAAGGAATATGAGCAAATAAATAAAATTGATTAATTCATGGGGTTGGTTAATTAAATATGTGGATTGGAGTATGATTTAATGAATTAATGAATAGTATGATTGAATGAATGAAAATGAAATTTGATGGGGAGAGTTAGTTAACTATTGAGATGAGGAGCGTTGGATCATTGTTTTATATAATCTCTCAAAAATCTCTCTCAACGTTGAATAAAAAAAATAAAAAAAATAAAGATCTTTATATTTGATTATCTGTTTCCAACGTGTAAAAGAGGAAGGATAAGATGATATAGTATTATACTATTTCATTCTTTTATTTCATTCTCTCACGTCATTTTCCATTCTCTCACCTTTTTCTCATTCTCTCACCTTTCTCTCTCACACGTTAAACAAAAAGAATAATAGAAAGGGGTTGAAGGAAAGAGAAGTTGCTGCAGAGAGAAGAACGAGCAGACAGAAAGAAAGGAAAAAGAAGAACGAAGGGAGAACGCGGACTTCGCGCGAAATCCGGAACCGCAGTAAGTGATTTTCACTCTCTTCCTTCGTGAAATTGATATCTAAGCTATATGTAAACTTTCTAGCGGAGTAATTTTTACTGTGGGAGCCGTTTTACGGCGTTTTCAAAAATTGGGATTTTGACCCAACGTGAATGAAAATCCGCTAGAAAGGTAGAAAAACGTTCCCTGAACTGTCGGGACCCCGAATATGTGGTTAGATTCAATTTCATGATTATTTGACAATTTTAATACAATTTGCATCTTTCAGATGAATAGTAAATAGTAAATAGTGAATAGTGAATAGTACTGTAAACAGTGATTTGATATTTTAGTAGCTACCGATATGGTAAATGATGATTCTCATGATAATCTATGGTCATTTCAGTGTTTAAATTGAGAGCTTAAGGGCATGGATAAACGCTCTTGAGGAAGCAATATTGTTGCTCGATTTTAGAGGTTGGCTTAGAAAATCCGTGTAACCACTGTGAGTATAATTTGCTTGATTTGGTTCTTGTATGGCATTGTACGCATATAAAATGTTTGATTGTATGCATGCGATATGTATATATATAATGCATTGCGTTTTATGGATCATGCAAACTGATTTTAGCAATTGAAGTTTGTAATGATGAGGTTTTGCGAATCCTCATTGTCATTTCGTTAGGAATTAGACCCGGATGAGGTTTTGCGAGTCCTCATTGTCAGTAGGTCTGTCCTAACAAGGGTTGCGATCCTTGAAATGACTGTGAATTGGGTGATAAGAAGCTGTGTCTACCTTGTACGGCCATACAAGGGTTAGACCCGCTCTCTTGCCTTGCGGAGGAGGGAGATTGTGCATTATGTTATTGAAAACTCATGAAATTTATGATGTTGACATGTACAATATATTCGTTGAATGATGCATGTGTTGAATAAGTGTTTGAAATGATTTTAAATGTCATAGTTCTATAAATGTATATAATTGCCATCTCAAGAACTATATTCACTGAGCTGTTGATTGCTCACCTCATTTCCTCCAATATCTCAGGTATTGAGTCAAAGGGAAAAGGAAAACTCCGTGAGTGATAATCACGTGAACCTTCGTCTGGTACGTGTATGTACGATTGGAAGAAATAAATTATATTTTTGTTATTTTGATATGTATATTTATCACACACTATATATATGTAATATCACCTAGATGGGTTGTGTGGTAATATTATATAATGCTTGGGGATGATGAAATGAGATGATCATAGATATTTATCAGATGAGACTTTAATTTGTGGAATGAATGGAATGATTATAGAGATCTATATTGGATTTGAATTATAGTTTAAAAAAAAAAAATTGCTGTAACTTTTGGAATTATTGTGAGACTACGTGAAGGCTGACAGTGTATAGTACACTGTGCCGGTCATGAAGTCAGCCTACGTCAGGGGCGTCGTGACACTTGATTAATTGGAAGATTGTTTAAAGGTCGATGACTAAAGGTGGCTTGGGCATTGATAACATCATGAAGAGGAACAAAACTTTTCGTGTCAAATGGGTGTGGAGGTTCTACAAGGAGAATCAGTCTTTTTGGGCGAGGGTTATCACTAGCAAAATTTGGACAAATTGAGTTCAGTAGGATAATAACCCCCTCAATTCGGTCAACCTATAAAAGCCCAAGGAAATCTGGGTTGTCGATTCTCCCTGATATGTTCCCTCATCTTCAACCAAGGGTTGGAGATGGTTGTACTTTCAAATTCTGGGAGGATCGTTGGTTAAGCGATACCTCAAATGCTAAAATGTTCCCTAGACTTTATCATGTGTCACCGTTTCCTAATCATCCCATTACCTTTTTTTTTTTTATTGCTAATGCCCAAACGGAGGCTATCCAATGGAATTTATTTAATTCTAACACCCTCACTGTTGGGTAGCAAAATGAACTTGTTGAATTGCTATCCATATTGAGTTCAGTCCATCTGTCTACGGGTCCCGATACCTTTAAGTGGACCCTCCACCATTCGGGCCACTACACTTGTAAGTCTTTATTTTTTATATTTTAATTTTAATTTTATAATTGATGACCTCTCTTTCCCCACTTTCCCCTTGGCTAATTTGATTTGGGAAGCTCATGTTCCATCAAAGGTTAAAATGTTTGGGTGGATTTTGACCCATAATAAGGTTAGAGTTTGGTGGGACTTGGAGTGAAAGTTTACCATTGTGTGAGTTTGCTTATAATAACAGCTATCAGGCCAGTATTGGCATGACACCTTATGAAGCTTTGTATGGTAGGCCGTGCAGATCTCCGACTTGTTGGTATGAGGTTGGAGAATCACAGTTGTTGGGATCGAAAGTTGGTATTGATCACACTGAGCAGGTTAAACAGATCAGACAGAGACTGAAAGCTGCCCAAGACCGACAGAAGAGTTATTTTGATAACCGCCACAAACCTTTAGAGTTTGCAGTAGATGACCTCGTGTTGCTTAAAGTCTCGCCACGGAAAGGTCAGATGCGGTTTGGGGTGAAAGAAGAATGGTCTCCTCGCTTTATTGGACCGTTTAAAATCACAGAGAGGATTGGTCCATTAGCATACCAGATTGCTTTACCTCCTCAGTTAGTCGGTGTTCATGATGTGTTTCATATTTCTATGTTGAGAAAATATCATTCAGACCCGACGAAGTATCCACCCTCGACACATCTTTTAGATGTAACACAGTTACAAGTTTGGGAGGATGCTACATATGAAGAGAAGCCCATTCAGATTCTTGATAGGAAGGTTCAACAATTGCGAAATAAAGCAATTCCTTTGGTCAGAGTCAAATGACAGTTTCATGATAATGAGGAACAGACTTGGGAACGCGAGGACTGGATGAGGGAGACATTTCCTGATCTTTTTACCACTTGAGGTACATTTCTCCTTATTTGTTAAATTTCGAGGACGAAATTCTTTAAGTTGGGGAGATTGTAATATCCCGTAATTTTAATGAAATACATACGTTGAAGTACGCGTATATCGAGATATATAATACATGTAGTTTATAGTTATGAGCTAAATATACGTATGAGAATACACGTGTATGAAATACATGCTATATTTAAGGAATATGAGCAAATAAATAAAATTGATTAATTTATGGGGTTGGTTAATTAAATATGTGGATTGGAGTATGATTTAATGAATTAATGAATAGTATGATTGAATGAATGAAAATGAAATTTGATGGGGAGAGTTAGTTAACTATTGAGATGAGGAGCGTTGGATCATTGTTTTATATAATCTCTCAAAAATCTCTCTCATTTAAAGATCTTTATATTTGATTATCTGTTTCCAACGTGTAAAAGAGGAAGGATAAAATGATATAGTATTATACTATTTCATTCTTTTATTTCATTCTCTCACGTCATTCTCCATTCTCTCACCTTTTTCTCATTCTCTCACCTTTCTCTCTCACACGTTAAACAAAAAGAATAATAGAAAGGGGTTGAAGGAAAGAGAAGTTGCTGCAGAGAGAAGAACGAGCAGACAGAGAGAAAGGAAAAAGAAGAACGAAGGGAGAACGCGGACTTCGCGCGAAATCCGGAACCGCGGTAAGTGATTTTCACTCTCTTCCTTCGTGAAATTGATATCTAAGCTATATGTAAACTTTCTAGCGGAATAATTTTTACGGTGGGAGTCGTTTTACGGCGTTTTCAAAAATTGGGGTTTTGACCCAACGTGAATGAAAATCCGCTAGAAAGGTAGAAAAACGTTCCCTGAACTGTCGGGACCCCGAATATGTGGTTAGATTCAATTTCATGATTATTTGACAATTTTAATACAATTTGCATCTTTCAGATGAATAGTAAATAGTAAATAGTAAATAGTGAATAGTGAATAGTGAATAGTACTGTAAACAGTGATTTGATATTTTAGTAGCTACCGATATGGTAAATGATGATTCTCATGATAATCTATGGTCATTTCAGTGTTTAAATTGAGAGCTTAAGGGCATGGATAAACGCTCTTGAGGAAGCAATATTGTTGCTCGATTTTAGAGGTTGACTTAGAAAACCCGTGTAACCACTGTGAGTATAGTTTGCTTGATTTGGTTCTTGTATGGCATTGTACGCATATAAAATGTTTGATTGTATGCATGCGATATGTATATATATAATGCATTGCGTTTTATGGATCATGCAAACTGATTTTAGCAATTGAAGTTTGTAATGATGAGGTTTTGCGAATCCTCATTGTCATTTCGTTAGGAATTAGACCCGGATGAGGTTTTGCGAGTCCTCATTGTCAGTAGGTCTGTCCTAACAAGGGTTGCGATCCTTGAAATGACTGTGAATTGGGTGATAAGAAGCTGTGTCTACCTTGTACGGCCATACAAGGGTTAGACCCGCTCTCTTGCCTTGCGGAGGAGGGAGATTGTGCATTATGTTATTGAAAACTCATGAAATTTATGATGTTGACATGTACAATATATTCGTTGAATGATGCATGTGTTGAATAAGTGTTTGAAATGATTTTAAATGCCATAGTTCTATAAATGTATATAATTGCCATCTCAAGAACTATATTCACTGAGCTGTTGATTGCTCACCTCATTTCCTCCAATATCTCAGGTATTGAGTCAAAGGGAAAAGGAAAACTCCGTGAGTGATAATCACGTGAACCTTCGTCTGGTACGTGTATGTACGATTGGAGGAAATAAATTATATTTTTGTTATTTTGATATGTATATTTATCACACACTATATATATGTAATATCACCTAGATGGGTTTTGTGGTAATATTATATAATGCTTGGGGATGATGAAATGAGATGATCATAGATATTTATCAGATGAGACTTTAATTTGTGGAATGAATGGAATGATTATAGAGATCTATATTGGATTTGAATTATAGTTTAAAAAAAAAAATTGCTGTAACTTTTGGGAATTATTGTGAGATTACGTGAAGACTGACAGTGTATTATATATTGTATATGGGTATGTACAGTGTATAGTATACTGTGCCG
Organism: Paratinospora sagittata; assembly: GCA_035771175.1. Lineage (NCBI taxonomy): Eukaryota > Viridiplantae > Streptophyta > Magnoliopsida > Ranunculales > Menispermaceae > Paratinospora > Paratinospora sagittata. The sequence continues at coordinate 15,155,273 of CM069606.1, read as the reverse complement.
GTCATGAAGTCAGCCTACGTCAGGGGCGTCGTGACACTTGATTAATTGGAAGATTGTTTAAAGGTCGATGACTAAAGGTGGCTTGGGCATTGATAACATCATGAAGAGGAACAAAACTTTTCGTGTCAAATGGGTGTGGAGGTTCTACAAGGAGAATCAGTCTTTTTGGGCGAGGGTTATCACTAGCAAATTTGGACAAATTGAGTTCAGTAGGATAATAACCCCCTCAATTCGGTCAACCTATAAAAGCCCAAGGAAATTTGGGTTGTCGATTCTCCCTGATATGTTCCCTCATCTTCAACCAATGGTTGGAGATGGTTGTACTTTCAAATTCTGGGAGGATCGTTGGTTAAGCGATACCTCAAATGCTAAAATGTTCCCTAGACTTTATCATGTGTCACCGTTTCCTAATCATCCCATTACCTTTTTTTTTTTTTTATTGCTAATGCCCAAACGGAGGCTATCCAATGGAATTTATTTAATTCTAACACCCTCACTGTTGGGTAGCAAAATGAACTTGTTGAATTGCTATCCATATTGAGTTCAGTCCATCTGTGTACGGGTCCTGATACTTTTAAGTGGACCCTCCACCATTCGGGCCACTACACTTGTAAGTCTTTTTATTTTTTATATTTTAATTTTAATTTTATAATTGATGACCTTTCTTTCCCCACTTTCCCCTTGGCTAATTTGATTTGGGAAGCTCATGTTCCATCAAAGGTTAAAATGTTTGGGTGGATTTTGACCCATAATAAGCTTAGCATAGGTGATGAGCTTCAGAGGACATTATCGTTTATTTTTTTGCTTCCTCACTGTTGTTTGTTTTGTGTTGATAGCGTAGATGATGCTGCTCATCATTTCTTCAGATGCCCCTTTTCTTTGAGGATATGGGGTGAATGACAGTTTAGAATTGGGGACAAATTTTCCCCCCAATGTTGGATGAGGAGTCCTTATTGGTTGCTCATATTCGAGGGTTAAATGGTAGGTAAGTCAAAATCATGAGATCGGCGAACTTTGCAACCTTATGAATGATTTGGATGGAATGCAATCATCGTATTTTTTTATGGAACTTTGCTTTGTTTTGGTTCTTGCTTTGTTTGAGTACTATTGGTACTCCATTTTGGTTGTAGAAAATGCTTTTATACTCATTTATAATACAATTGTTTGTTTACTCTCAAAAAAAAAATGAGAAAGGGGGAACTACAAAAAGTGCTAAGGAAATTGGGAATTGTCCTTCACGCCTAAGTTTGAGTCCCCTGACCATGTATCTTCCCAAAAATGAAAGGTTTGACCATTGCCAATTTGGGGTTTAATGTGATTGCAGGACTCGGGGACGAGAGATGAGATGAACTTCCACGAACTTCTGAATGTTGCTGTTTTAGCTCTTCCAAATTCTTTGCCCATTTGGAATGCACCATGTCTACTAGTGCTCACTCGAGCCCATAATGACTGACTTTCTCTTGGGAATCTCCATATCTATTTGGCACATAATGCGGTGTTCCTCGAACTAATATTGCCAATACACAATCCTCCTTTATCTGCTGGTTTCTGGATTTGTTGTCAACTTATCAAGTTACATCCACCTCTATCATCAACACCTTTCCAAAAAAAGGACTTAAACATCTGCTCGATCATCCTAGCCACTCCGCGAGGTATTCTAAAGATGGATAAGTAATAAGACGAGAACACTGATAATACTGATCAGATAAGGGCTAATTGACCTCCTTTAGAGAGGAAGGTCTTTTTCCATCTCTCTAGCTTGTTGGAGATTTTTTGTGAAACTGGCTCCCAAAAGCGTATGTTAATTGGATTTCCCCCTAGTGAGAGTAGTATCTTGATGGCCAGGTTCCAACTAAACATCCTACCCTATTAGCTAGATTGAGGAGCACTATAGGGTCCATATTGATCCCAACCATTTGGCTCTTAGCCATGTTGATTCTCAAGCTTGAGATCTCCTAAAAACATTGAAGAAGATTTATAGCATTCATTAGATTGTCTTCCTCTCCATTGAGGAAGAAAAGTGTATTGTCAACATATTATAATAGAGACACCTTCGACTTATCCTTGCCCACCAAGAAGCCCCTTACCAAAGAAGTTTGGCGTGCCTTAGCCATCATGTTGCCAAGTCCATCCACTACTAGAGTGAAGAGAAAATGGGATAATGAATATCCTTGTCAAAGGCCTCGATTATCAACAAACTTGCCTTTTGGCTTTCCGTTGATGACCACCGAGTATGATATTGACTTTAAGCACACAATAATCCAACTCATCCATGTCTCCTTAAAATCGATTTTGTTCATAATGAACCCAGAAAACCCCAATCTACCTTACCGTAGACTTTAACAAAGTTTACTTTGAAAAGCACCCTTGCCTGTCTATGTACTCGATGTCATCCACTGTCCCGTTAGCCACCAACAATGCATCCGAAATCTGCCTCCCTTTTATAAATGCTGACTGATATTCTCGACAATTTTAGGGAGAATTGTTCTGAGTGTAACACCCCAAATTCTGATCTTTCCAACTCTCTTTTTATATATATAAGAATCACAGATCAGTACCATACCAGGGCTCAGAGAATTCAAAGGTTACAAACTAATTCTTACTATACCAGAATATGCTCAAAATTTCTAAATAAAGTCCGTATATTTTATTACACCGATAATTAAATATTTTACATAATAACTTGATAAGTTTTTAGTTGCGCCAACTTCAAATCTTACAGAATAACCTCTTGAACTCGAGTATTCACCACCATCACCATTCTATTAGCACCACCAATATCCATACTAATTTTCAGGAGATAGAAATGAAAGGATGAGCAGAAGCTCAGTGGGTCCCCCAGCAGGTTTACCACTTCTTATACCGGTTATTAAAACAAATATATTCAAACAATATTAAGGCTAAAACTAAGCAATCTAGCAAAGTAAGCACACCAGCAACAAGAGAGCACTGCTAACATAAGTAACAAAACTTCGAGAAACTTCTCCAAAATCTCATTATGCTGCAATTATCAATCCAACAAGGGTCAGCATACCCAAAACATCACTAGTGATAAAAATAACAGTGTGCAAGGAACTAAAATAATGCAGGAATAGTATAAACCCAATAAAAAACATAAGAAATGTAAACCATAAGTTCTTTCCTACCTTGAAGTTTTTGAAATTTGTCCTTACGTTCGCAAAGCCTCTCCGTCCTAGGTCCTGTCGCTTTCTTAACAGATTATCTTCGTAGTTTACTTTTTAGAAAAAGAGAAAAAGGGTAAAGAATTTTAAAAAAAGGATGATTTACTTTAACCAAACTGCCCCTATTTATAGGGATACAAATTGTAAGGTTCTTCATTTTGTCATTAGTCTTTTTCAGAAATGACCTTTATGTCCTATTTCTAAAATATCCTTAATCTTATTGATGTCCTTTTTCTAAAATGCTTAGAACTTTCGAGATATTGACGTTTATATCTAAAAATATCTTTAGTCTTATCGATATCCTTTTTCTAAAATGTCTGGATCTTTCGAGATATTGACGTTTATGTCCAAAAATATCCTTAGTCTTATCGATATCATTTTTTTGAATGCTTAGATCTTTTGAGATATTGACGTTTATATCTAAAAATATGCTTAGTCTTATCGATATCCTTTTTCTGAAATGTCTGGATCTTTCGAAATATTGACGTTTATGTCCAAAAATATCTTTAGTCTTATCGATATCCTTTTTTTGAATGTTTGAATCTTTTGAGATATTGACATTTATGTCATAAAATATTTTTAGTCTTATCGATATCTTTTTTCTAAAATGTCTGGATCTTTCGAGATATTGATGTTTACGTCCTTTTTTCAAAATATTAATTTTTTTTTGAGATATTAACTTTTATGTCCTTTGAACTTTTAGTAAATAATTATTAAACAAGATCCTAAGGTTTAAGTTGGCTTAATTTGAGGATATTGTACTGGGTCTTAATGATAAAATCTTTAAGATAATTTTATAAAGGCTCGTTATTAGGTTAATTGGTTTGAAATCCTTGAGTTTTTAAGAGTATTTTTTTTAGGAATGAGACAAATGTACGTCTCATTAGTCATTTTGTCACCACCCCATTGTAGAAAAACTCATTCAAGACTACCATTAAATCAACTTTTAACACCTACCAAGATTTGTGATAGAAAGACGTAGAAAACCCATTACTGCCTTCATAGCTAAACACTGCTCGCCTCACCTCTTACTGTTGGAATGGTCTTTCCAAAAACAAACTTTATCCTCGTCGAAGAATACCTTCCAGTCGAGGCTCTCTATTCCCCAGGAGCGTTCTGAGCTTGAAGTATATAACTCTCAAAAATAGTCAACCACCTCAACAACAATCCCGTCCATGGAGTTGACCATACTGCCATCGTCTTTTTCAATTTTTGATATTATATTCGTGCTACAGGCTGCAGTTACGAATGTCAACTCAGTTTTTTGATATTTGAGTTGACATTCCCTTCACTTATCATCTTATCTTAGTCCTTGTCTCTCCCATGTCTCCCCCTCTTTCAACTGACACGTGCAACGTCCTCACGCTAATGGGAACGTCTACGAACCCCATTTAATGCCTTGTACGACTGCAGCACAACCTTTGAATTCAAATGTATTGGCTTGGAGTTATCTGCACCGTTGATCATACTTTCTTAGTTATTTTCGTTCATATGGAGCGTAGATTTTCTTCGGATTTCTACCTTATCCTGATTTTTAACCTTACTGATATTTCCCCCTGCTGGTGATACGGTAGCTGGGAAATTCTAATAGAAATCGGGTTCTCGACCGAGTTGATCATCGGTTTCTTTGGCACATAGTGGGAGGTTCTTTGTTTCTTCATCAACTTCAATCAATCCCCTACAAAACTTTCCAATCGACCTGAAAGTCTCCATTCCCCACATCTCTACTGGCAGTCCTTCCATCCCCATCCAACTTCGAAAATAGAACACACGTCGTTGGAACCGTTGCAAAGAGCTTTCCCACTCTATCAACTTACACTTGGGAGAGTTAACAGTGCGCAACAAGTGCTCCTTCTCTTGTTTGTCTCTACACCCAATCAGAGCCAGTTGAGCGTCTTGCAAGCGAGGCAATCGCTTCCTGTACGTGCCTCCATCAAATCCTCGCATTGACTCTAAGGGCCATGACAAGTTCTTTCGAAACGACAAAGCTAACTCCCTCCACAAGCATTCCGCTCCTACGAAACAAAAAGGATCTTGTGCGATCGTTGGCGACCTTCGTGATGCCATGAAGCTACCTCTGGCATTTTTAAGAGTTTCTACCATATAAACAGTTGTCTTTGCGATAGGATTTCCATGTAGAGGTGAAGTCAGTGCGAACTCTTTGGAACCAACCCTGCAACCCCATTTCTTCAATTTCTACTCTAAATCTGTGTTATCATACTTCTTTTGATACAATTATATATACTTGTTTCTTCTTCCAAAAAATAAAAATAAAAAAACAGATTTTAATGGTCCTTTTTGTTTAATTCTCGTTAGACATGGTATCTAACATAATTTAATGATAAGGATGGTTTGACATTAGTTTTGTCCTCTCTCAAGAACCAACCATAAAATTACAAATGGTTCCGTGCCGACACACTTGCGGTGTGTGGGTAAAAAGTCCTCTCCCTTGTAGAACATTTCAGATCTCATAGTGCTTGTTCCGACCATCCACCCCTGAGAACATCCATGAATTCTGAACTTAAATGTCTGAGAGAGAAATATGAACCACCCAGACATGAACAAATGGAATAAACACAATTGACAAACGTCCACAAATGAGAGGGCCAAAAAAAATAAAAAATAAAAAAAATACATAAGGATACACAGTTAATGACACACTAAACGCCTGCTGGCCCTCCAACTTAAGGAGCCTTATATTTACAGAAGATTTGGGCTCATCCCCAATGTGCTTTGTTCAAGGGTACTTTGGTCTTCTGAAATTCTCCCATGTAGTAAAGATCAACCTCAGCAGAGAGTACATTATCGCACTGATGCAAGACATTATGAAATTCCAACAAGATGATGGCCAGTACCATGGATAAAGCAACCGGAAGAATAGGCTTATGAGATGACGCGGGTATCTTCCAACCTGCATGGAATGTGATTAGAACATGTTTATTTAATCGAAGAAATATAAACTGCAATGATGTGACCAATCAAAGCATATCACCACACCACCCAGTTCGACATCAATGTAATTGCAAATTCAGCAGTATAATACCTAATGCTAAATTATTGGTCAAGTACAAGTCAAATTGTCCAGTAATGAACTATTGTTGCTCTTGGACTAAAATAAACTATTATTGATTGTTAGACCATATACCGAGCATAAGACATGTCAGCCACGCCAGTCTCGCCAGTAAGATGTAATACAGACCAGATAGATATACCGACCTGTTCTGGACGATATATTATTCGCTATAATGGCCAGATCAATATGGGAGAGCTCCAGGTCGATAGGTTGGGATACCGACCTAGATGACAGGTTAACAACTATAAAACGACAACATCAGCCCGGTAGGACATGATATGTCCTGCCGACCTAAAGTTACCGACTATATCTTTGCTTACAAGCAGACATAATAGAAGACTCCAGATCGGCGTACCGATCTGACGAGGTTTACGACTCCAAAACGAATGACGACTAAACGCAGGTTCAGATAGGGATAAGACGTGATTCACTACGATAAGTTCGAAATTTACTCCTTATCCGACTGTGATAAGGCCTGAAGCTCTACTAGTTCGACTAGGAGGCTACTAAGTCATCCTAATCCCGTAAGGATCGCACCAGATCTTCCATATTCTACCAGGAATCAAATGTGCTCTTCCGGCACAAGATTGATTTATGATTCTACAACAACTCTACTACAAGACCAAAGACCTCCAATCCTCTCTATAAAAATGCCATAATCCCTAAAGGGGAGGTAAGCAATTCTCGACCCAGTTCAATACTATTAACTCTACGGAGCTCTGAACTAACTTAGGCATCAGAGGGTCTTTGCCGGCACCACGCCGGTGTTCCTCACGATAGCCTATTCTCTTTTATTTTCCTCTCTCGGATCATCAATCTTCGACAACCTTTCCAGCACTTCGACGAGTCCCAGATCATTTTATTCCCTCCACCTGATCGTCTACTGGTGTTGGTCAAATCTTGCACCAACATTTGGCGCCGTCTGTGGGGATCGACATTGTAAGTTAGAAACAACTCTGCCATCATGAGTCAGGAGGCAGAAATACCAGTTGAGGTGGAACCCGTTGCCACACCGGTGGTACCCCAAAACAAAAGGGGAAGACCACTAAAAAAGCAGTCAAAGAACTATGCTAAAAAGTCAAGGTTGACTACCATAGGGAGGAACTTGGAGATAATGTCTCAAATCGCCTTGGAGCAGCAACAAATGTTAAGGGAGGTAGTCCCCTTTCTATCACTTCATAGTCACCTACCACATTCTAGCCTTCGACCTCAGAAGGAGAAAAAGAGTAGATGTTGAAGTGTAACCTCGAAGAAGAGGTCGTTATCGGGGAAACAACCTCCGAACTCAAATCGTAAGTCTTTATCTGCTAAAAACTTGCATCACTCATTAGACGCCAAGAAAATTCATAGCTCGGTATTCTCCCGAAAAAGCCGAGATCCACGAAACCTACCTCATACAGGTCAGTATCTTCAAAAAGAGGTGTGACAAGAAAGCCTGGCCTTGTCAGGTTTGTGTCAAGAAAGCCGTACAGATCAGAGTGTTAAGAGACTACTAGATCGACACCTCGGCACTACCAGGAGTATAAGGAACTCCTTTCTCCCTTCATCGAAGACATACTCTAGACACCGCTACATAAGAATGTCAAGACCGCAGAAGTCAGGGCGTACAAAGGGAAGGTGAACCCGAGAGAGCACATCGAGAACTGCAAGTTTTGGATGAAATTCAAGGGCTATGACGACGCCACCATGTGCAAGGGTTTCTAGATCACCCTTGGTGGACCAGCTCAGAAGTGGTACTGGAAGCTCAAAACCAATTCTATATGTTCTTTTGGGCACTTAGCTCACAAGTTCATGAATCATTTTGCTGAAAAAATTGAAGAGAGAAAAACCTGTGAATAGCTTGCTTGCTATCAGGCAAAAGAAAGGTGGAACTCTGAAGGAATACCTCGGTCGTTTCGATGATGTACAAGTTGAGGTAGACGACTGTGACGACAAGATGGCGATAACTGCCTTTCTCGCAGGATTAAGGCTCGGAAAGTTCCATTATTCTCTTGAAAAAAAGAAAGCCCAGACTTACGAAGAAATCTTGGACCGGGCAGAGAAGTACATTAATGCCGATAAGCAGAATGATGCAAAGCGAGGGGAAGATGGGTTCCCGAAGAGCTCGAAAAAAGACAAGAAGCGAAAAAGGAGCATAATTCGAAAGAGGACAACCAGGGCGAAAAGAGATCGGACTCTGGCGATCGGGAGCAGAAGAGTAACAAAGTACCCCAAAATGTTTACTCCAACTACACACCTCTTACTGCCTCACGAGAGCAGGTTCTCCTTGAGATTCAGAATAGACACTATGTCAGAGGGCCCAAAAAGCTGTAAACACATGCAAAGCAGAGAGACAAGAAAAAGTACTTCCGGTATCATCGAGACCACGGTCACGATACCGACCAGTGCTACGATCTCAAACAAGAGATTGAGACATTAATTCGTAAAGGTCATCTAAAGGAGTTTGTGAAGGACTCCAACTGGCAGAGGACTCCGGAAAATGACCAAGCTGGGCCAGTGGGCGAAATTAGAACGATCTTTGGTGGAGACCAGCTCGGTACCTCTAATCGACCTATAAAGGCTCATGTCCGAGAATCTAGGTCGAAAGTCATGAAGCTAGGGTACCGACCTGAGAAGCAAAAGCGATCAGAGTTCACGATTACCTTTACCGAAGAAGAGGCCCAAGACATACTCAGCCCGCATGCTGATGCCTTAGTGGTCACAATGACCGTAGCTAACTACAAAATCTGTCGGATGTTGGTCGACAACGGCAACTTGGCATATATCCTTTACTGGTCAGCGTTCGAAAATTGGGACTGACCAAAAATCAGCTTAGCCCAGTAGATGTCCCTCTGACCGGCTTCACTGGAAATAACATTATGCCAGAAGGAAGAATCACCTTACCAGTGACAGTAGGGGACTCAGAGCACAAGGTCACGGTAATGACCATCTTCTTGGTGGTAAGGTGTCCTACTGTCTACAACGCCATTATAGGGAGACCACTTCTCAATAATCTGAGGGTTGTGTTATCAACCTATCACCTAGCTCTGAAGTTCCCAGCAGAACAAGGTGTCAGAGTGGTACAAGGCAGCCAAAAAGAATCTAGGAACTGTTATGTCATAGCCATGAAGAAAAAGACGAGGCACGAGGAAAGTCTTAAAATTACAGAAGAGCAATTAATGCTGCTAGAACACCCAGTCATCCCCGATCTCGACCCCAAAGAAGAGGTGTTGGGGCTCGAACCCCAAGATGAATGAGTTGAGGTGCAGATCGGAGAAAATCCAGCAAGGACTGTCAAGGTCGGTACAGGAATGAGCTCCTCTCTCATCGACCAGCTGGTTGGCCTTCTACGAGAGCATAGAGATATTTTTGCCTGGTCTCATGAAGACATGCCTGGCATACTGACCAACGTCATGGTACATCGTCTTAATGTCGACCCAGAAGCCAGACCAGCTCGACAGAAGAAAAGAGCTCTCGGTTCTAACAGAGCTCAAGGTCTACGAGAAGAGGTAGACAAGCTACTAACGACATGCTTCATTAGGGAAGTGCTCCATCCAGATTGGTTGGCCAATGTAGTGATAGTAAAAAAACCCAATGAAAAACGGAGAACATACGTTGACTTCACTGATCTGAACAGAACATGCCCAAAAGACAATTTTCCATTGCCCCGCATTGATCAACTGGTGGACGCAACAACAGGCCATGAGCTACTGATCTTCATGGACGCATATTCAGGGTATAACCAGATTGTGTCGAGTCGTAGATATGAAGAAAAGACAACTTTCATTACAGACCGAGGTCTGCATTGTTACAAGGTGATGCCCTTCGGCCTGAAAATTAGAATCAACATAGAAGTCTACGTCGATGACATGTTAGTCAAAAATGTGAAAGCGATAGCTCATCCTACTGACCTGGTAGACGTGTTTACTATATTAAGAAAGTATCATATAAAGCTCAACCCGGCGAAATGCACTTTTGGGGTGAGCTCAGGTAAATTTTTGGGATTCCTCATTAATCAAAGAGGAATCGAGGTTAACCCCGACAAGATTCAGGCTCTAGTCGACATGAGGTCACCCCGGACCATGAAAGAAGTGCAAAGGCTCATTGGATGCGTAGCCGCACTGAGCAAGTTCATTTCTAAGTCCACAGACAGATGCCTTCCATTCTTTAAGCTGATAAAAAAAAAGGTAGTGGAATGGGCCTTGAAGTGTGAGAAGGCCTTTTAGGAGCTAAAAGCTTACCTAGGTCAGATTACTTTGCTCTCAAAACCCCTTCATGGAGAACAACTCTTTTTGTACCTAGCAGTTTCAGAAGCAGCAGTTTTGTTCTACCCTGGTCAGGGAAGAGCTAGGAAACCAGAAGGTTGTATACTACATCAACAAGTCTCTACTCGATGTAGAGACGAGATATCCGGAGATCAAAAAACTTGCCCTCGCACAGGTTACTTTAGCTCGAAAACTGAGACCCTATTTCCAGGCTCACACCATAGTCGTCCTCACCAAGCACCCGTTGAGACAGGTGCTCTTGAGGCCAGAGACATCCGGACGATTGACTAAATGAGCCATTAATTTGAGTGAATTCGACATTGAGTACCGACCTCATACAACTATGAAAGGTTAGGCGCTAACAAATTTATGTTCGAGCTGCCTAAGATAGATCGGCCTACCGACCTTGCCCCACAAGAAGCTTGGAAGCTGTTTGTTGACGACTCTTCCTGCAAGCAGGGATGTGGAGGGGGAATAGTACTCATCTCCCTTAGAGATGAGAAATATTTGTGTGCTCTTTGATTTAGCTTCCTAGCATCCAATAACGAAGCAGAGTATGAAGCACTCCTGGCTGGCTTACGACTCGTTCTCAGTTGGGGGGTGGGTAAACTGATCATCCACTGCGATTCTCAGCTTGTCGCGGGGCAAGTTACATCATAATATCAGGCCAAGATGACATAATGCAAGCATATCTGAAAGAAGCCTTGGCCCTGCTAGGAAGGTTCAAGGAGTATGAACTGATGCAGGTGCCAAGAATAGAAAATACCTTAACCAATGGCCTTTCTAAGCTAGCATCCTCGTCTGAGGCCGAGCTCATGATTCAGGTCCCGGTGGAGTTTTTACTAGAAAAGAGTATTGGTAAAATTGGTATCGACCAATAGGTTGGTAGCCTCAGCCAAAATCCATCGTGGATGGACCCGATTAAAAATTTTATAAGAAGTGGCAACCTCCTCATGGACAAGGTCAAAGCAAGAAATGTGCTAAGACAAGCTGCTAGGTACTTTATAATAGATGATTAGCTCTATAGGCGCAACTTCACGATGCCTATGGGAAGAGCAAACACGACTAGTTGTGGATAAAATTCATGCAGGCGTATGTGGCAACCATTTTGGAGGAATGACTCTCGCGTAAAAGGTTTTTCGACAGGGTTATTATTGGCCGACGATCCACAAAGACGCTGTAAGGATAGCTCGAAAGTGTGACAGTTGTCAGAAACATGTAACCCACACCCGAGCTCAAACAGAGAATCTCTCGCCATTCTAGAGCCCATGGCCTTTTGCTCAGTGGGGGTGGATCTGATAGGTCTCCTACCGACCTGTAAGGGACAGGTCAAGTTCGCAATTGTCGATGTTGACTACTTTACTAAGTGCGCAGAGGCCGAACCTTTAGCACATATTACTGAGCAGAAGACCACGCGCTTCATTTGGCAGTCAATTGTGTTGTTTTGGTGTCCCGTACGCCATTATCTCTGATAACGGCAAACAATTCGACACCGTTAGGTTCCGGTCATTCTGTGAAGACCTTAGTATCCGACACTTCCTTTCTACTCCAGCCCATCCTCAAGCCAATGGTCAGGTAGAAGTCGTGAACAAAATTATCAAACATACATTGAAGGCTAGGCTTGAAGAAATGAAAGGAATGTGGGCTGAGGATATGCCGCAAGTCCTCTGGTCATACCGCACCACCTCTCGAACAACAACAGGAGAAACATCATTTTCCTTAGCCTTCAGGGATGGAGGCCGTCATACCAATGGAGCTCGGGATACTGACATTGAGGACCTCATATGCCAGTCACTATTTCACTAACATATTTTCCAGCCAAACCCCTCCTAACCATGAGAATATCATTGAGATTCTTCAAAAGAGGCTCTCTGTAGAAGATACAATGAACCTGAGCAAAACACCTGGACCCAATGGCCTCTTTACTATCTTCTACAAAACCAATCGATAGCTTGTTGGTCCTGAGCTTCTGAGGATAGTCTAACAATTCTATGATACCAAACCACATAAACCTTAACCAAAACTATTTATTTAATCCTCATTCCCAAAGTCAAAAACCCTTAAAACCCTTTCAAACCTACATCCCATTAATCCAGATGTGGGACTAATAATAGACCCGAATGGCTCATGGGTTATATGTATTAACCCATCCAAAATTGTAAGCTAATAAGGATTAATGAAAGTAAAAAAGCTAGAGAAATACCGAAGTGCAACTATTGATTTGGTTGCCTCCAAGATATTTCATGAGGAGAAGCTTCTTACCTTGCTAGAAAGAAGACATTGAAAATTGTGGCCCTAGCTATCCATTATTCCAAATGTTGTGCTGCCAAGATCTTTTGTAAACTTGTCACATCCAAGCTAGCATCATTTTGGTGCTCCACTTTGAGATAACACAACGGGATACACTGGTGCAAATGGAGCAAACTCACCAGCTACAAAAGCCACCTTGGCTTTAGGAAGTGAGGAACAACATTTGACTTGGAGAGTATAGGCAAGTTGGTGACAGAAAACAATCAATACATGGAAAGATTCTTGCTTGCCACTGCCAAAGTTTCTAAGCTGATGTTGCTAGGAACCAATAATTGCAACAAACCATTCCTTTTTAATTATTTCAAACTTCAGGATGCTAGAATAATCTCCTTCATGTCCATTCAATTAGTTAGGATGTAGAGACATAGATTAAGCATCACAAAAAAAAAGAAGCTACTAGGTAAAATTTGGTAATTACATGGCCAAATTCTTCCTAACCAACGAAGGCCTTTCTTATCAACCTAGTGGGGAACCAAGTAAAGCTCTAGCCATGGACATCTTCCCACAATTATCTGGCACTAAAGATGTGCTTTTTGGTTCGGCAGCCCCTTAGGATTGGAGTCAAACACTTTTCAAGGATCATCTTTTTGATAGATTTGTCTTGATCTCATTTCAAGGCTTGATGACTAGAAAGTAGCAACAAGTTTACACACCAATTGCTTTGCTTTGGACTTTGGAGGTTGTGGAAAAGAAAAAAGAACTTTCTCAATGTTGACATGTGCCTGGAAGACATCACTAAACTCATATCATCTCAAGTTGAACATCTCCACATTCATTCCATCCCACAAGCAAATGCATCCTCCCTCCCTCCCTCCCAATACCTAATGCATCTCCAACCATTCTCCGCATCTGTCAATAAACTTTTTTCTACTTTAGACTGAATCCTACTATCCAAAGGTCATGTTCTAATAAGTCTATTTATAGACTTTTACGACACACCAAAAAAAATAAAAAAAATCAAGAACGAAGATTCATTGAGATTCTTTATTTTTTGTGTTATAAAGGTCTATAAATAGACTTATAACCTTCTTTAGGGACATTGAACAAAATTACAAAAATTCTAGATCACTTTCATTTGGGTTTGTGATATATCCAAACTTCGGTGTGATGCCAACTTGCCAAGTATTTCTAGAAATGATTCTAGATCTTCTAGTTCATCTAACCATTCTCTTTATTTTAAAAATAAAAATAAATACCATATTCTCTTTATTTCTCACAAGTCACAACCATTTCCAAGCCAAATACTATTAATCCCGCAAAATTCTTTCAACTCAATCCCTTTGTCCTACATCGATTCATTTCCAGTGAAGCTCCTCTTGACCCATCTTTTGAACCTATAATTCAAGACATTAATTTATAAGACAAAACAGAGAGCATATCTGCTTCAGGTATGTCTATAGTTCTCAATACTGTAACTCCCCAATTAGCTAGAAGGGTTCTCTTTGCCAAAGAGACCACAACCTGTGGTCTCTCCATCTTCCATCGTGACCAACCATCATTGTTCAATAATTTCTCATCAATGAAAGTTTCTATTTCCGTTCTCTCAGAAAAAAAGGCCCTAATATATAAATATTTTTACTAACATCTCTAGATCCAGTTTCAGTATCATAAAAACCTCCTAATTGTCAAAGCTATTGAACTCCAACAGCGAACAAATATATTTCTGTCAAATTCCAATGAGATACTCACAGGGAAAAGCAGATCTAAAGTATCCCAGGCTGCATGACGAACAGCTCTCGTTGGATACATTGGGCCACCGGGAGATGTGAAGCTATAGAGGCAGGCCTTAAGCCGTGTACTAGTCGTCATCCTCAGCTCAAAACCTACACATATTAATTGGATTGGATTCTTCAGAATACTCCCCCAAAAAACAAGAACAGACAGGGAATTCTTAACATCAAGTTACATGCAGTATACATCATTGATTAAAATATTAAACAAAAACACAAATTACCTTGAAGGACTCTCATGCGTGAAAGATAATGTAGTAATACTGGCTCCACCTTCAACTTTTGTAGCTGTCAAAAGAAGTAAATAAACTGAGGGCCAAATCAATCAATTAATTTCACATAGAAATATGGATTTAACCTATGGAACTCGTGACATTATTTTGAACATTACCTGATCAGTGATCTCAATAATGAAAATATCTGCAGGACCACCCATCAGAAATGCATTTGGAAACGTCGGAAAATGTTTTAAGAAAGTTGCGAGCTTGTCATCTACACAAAACAGAAAATGATCAGAGAAGTAGCCAGTTATGATATTAGTCAACCAATGACAAATTTGCATGATTCATAGACACCTCACCTAAGTTGTAAAAAAACAAAAACCTGGAAAGTAGCAGATACAAATCTCTCTGGGCCTGAAATATGCAGAAAGATGGAAGACATTGTGTAAATGGACTAATAAGAAATGGAAAAAAAAGCCAAGAATTTTGTTAAGACAGGACTCCTGGCATTACTGCAAAATTATGTCTAACCTGCATTGGTATCTTATTTAAGCGAGCAGTGACCAATGCAACATCCTCCAGAAGATACTGGGAAAGTTGAAGGAAATTCATATTAATCATTATATCTTGGGCCATATGATAATTTAAGTAGAACATAGAAATAAAGGAACTTTTTGTCCAAGATCATCTTACATAGAACAAAGAGAAGAAACGCCTTGTGTTTGTTTGAATGTCAATCCTGCCATGCAAAAATAAGGCACACATTATCAGCAGTATAGCTTTTCAAACAGCATCAGAGATTGAGCCTGTTTTCTGCTTAAAATAGAGTGGAATAAAAAAAAGAAGATGGCATGTGATCTAGTAATAGGTTTTTTGTCCATTTACTTAAAAACATTATTGAGGAGTGACGGCAGTATCTCACAGATCCATCCCTGTACTCTAAATTAAAACCAAGAATAACCAACTTTAAATTTGGTTCAAATGGTATCAAGTATGCCAGAAACAAGAAGTAAATAAGTAAACCCAACCAATCCAACTAAAACAAAATTGTATGGCTTGGAGTTAACATGAGAGCTTTTCTTGAAATGTTTTCTTATGTTCCCATAGAAAACTGTAATATCTAAGTTGTAGAGTTAGTTTGATCCCTGTCTGGCCACTCCATGCCACCAAGAATATTGTTTTGAGAAATTTGTTCATTGAGTAGTCCGAACTTCCTAGACTTGATATTAAGCAACCATTCTCCACCCTATTTGAGGGAATCTAAAATACTAAGAAGAACCTGAATTCTGAACAATAATAGAGAATCATTTTTGTTTTAAACCATCTCAGCAAGGTAGTATCCTACCAGCAACCCCCAACCATGCTATAACTGAAAGATAGATCCCCTGGTCCAGAGAAAGAGGTGCAATAGATAACAGCTTTGTACATAGGAACCTGTTGCAAGTCACTAATATAGAAACCCAAAGTAGGAAGGGCAATAAAAAAAAAGATTCTCATTCTATGTGATAATATTGTGGAAACTGCAAATAATAAAGAAGGCACACATTTTATAAAGGAAAAAACTTAAATTTGGGTAGTATTGGATTAGGGGTGTGTATGGGTCAAACTGAGTTGGTTTTGACCCCAAAATTGGCTTGACCCAATAGTTTCAGGTGAGAGAATTGTTCACTCAAAACCAATCCGATAAAAATTTAACTTTACATACCCAATTAACCTAATTGCTAATTGGGTTGGTCGGGTGGGTGAGTTTGTGTATTCAAACCCAGAAAAACAGACAGGCATTATAATTTACAAATAAGAGGCAAAAATAAACTTTTTAAATCCAAGACCATCTAATACTCATATGGTTTATGACACTTACAAACTATCGAAAATTTTCGTTGGTCCCACCTTGGGAACAGCCTATAAATATAGCATCCCCACCCCAAATTCCTTCCATTTTTCTCAGCTCCTCCTCAACTTCTTTATGGAGTTTGGAATAAAATTTGGGGCTCCCTTGAGATATTTTTGATTTTAGTGTATGCTTTATACATGTATACATCTTTGTACATATTTTGTATGTGTGTTAAGTATATATTTATTTATGGTTATATAGGTATTGTTTATCTCTGTACATTAACATATATATTATATTGGGAGGGTCGAGGGTGGTTTTCTACCACCCGACTGACTCGGGAACAGGGATACACTCACCCAAACTAGATTGGTTTGGATTGGGTCAATCAGGTTCCTTGGGTCATCAGGTGTTTTGGTGACCCCTATATTGAATAATATAAAAGTTTTTTGAGTAGGTAGGTGTTATAGGCTACAAACAATGACTACAACACAAAAATCACTACTCAAAATGTTAGGCTTAAATTGATCAAAATCAAATCTTGCCCCTCTATTTGTTCCTATCTATAACCACATCTCGAAATCGAAGGCTATGAGAATATACTGCTAGGACCTTCATCCATTACCATTTTCTAACCACACAATTGTTTTTTTTTAAAGCATCAAGTTGCATGTTTCTTCAATTTGTTAATGATAGCTTAATATGTATTGTTGGGCCTCCACCTATGAGCTACAATTTTTAGGTAAAGCAATTTCTGACATAATATCTGAGCATGAGTTTTATTAGAGGTCTTGGCTTCAAGTCTCGTTGCTAGTATTTGCATGGCCATGATTAGCATATGTCTCTTCTTCTATCTCCTTTCTATCCCTCCACATGTGGGATAAGATTGTATGTGGGGGGAGGGATTGTTAATGATAGTTTGATATGCATTCTACTCAATCCCCCCATGTGTTAAAGAGTATTAGAGACAAGGGGCTGCTTTGTTCAAAAATACCCTTGAAATAAAATAATTTTTAATAATTTGTATATGTATAGTATATAGGTATATGCATATAACAAATATGTATATATGCATATATAATTATATATTATTTAGGTTAAGAAGGTCGGGTGAAATTCGGGTTTAAAATATTAAACCCAACTAAATCACTCGAACTATTGGGTTTTAATTTTAAGACTCAATTGACCTGCATAGGAGGTGAAAGCTCGCCTGAACCTGATTGGTTTGGATCAAGTCGGTTAGGTTCAATGTGTTAGTGGGTTTTTCTTACAACACTAATTTCTAAAAAGGCTACACCTTTCAAACACTATTCTTTTAAAAAAAAATTGCAATGCACTCTTTCCAAACATTTCAAAATCTTTCTAAAGATCCCAAATCCCAATTCATGACAAATTTCATCCATGGATTTCTTGAAAGAAATCTCAAAAAAAAAGAAAAAAAGAAAAAAAGAAACAAATCAAAATCTTGGAAGCTTCTAGTTAGACTATGAGATATTGCCCCCTTTTATTTTGCTACTTCGGAGTTTGACCATCCCTTATTATATAAGCATGGTAGATTGATGTAGCTGGTTGCGTGATGCAATATTGGGAGGAGGAAAAATAAGAAATAGAAAGAAATTAGATGAGAAGAAGAAATAGGTATAGAAGAAAGGGAAGAAGAAGAAATGGGAGAGAGATCAATAATTAATATTTTTTCATTCAATAAAAAACCTATCAATTTCTACTGATAAAGATTCCTACATAGGAATTGGTATCAAGGTTGAGAGTCCAAGTGAGAAGTTTGGAATGTCCCATACGGATTTAGGATTAAAAGGGCCAAACCATCGCATGTACACATCCTTACCTCCACACTCGCTACGCTGTCTCTGGATTCGAACTCATGACCTTCAAGTCACAATGGAGCAACCTTAACTGTTACATCAAGGCTTGCCCTTCATGTGGATCTATGAATATCTCATAAAAATTTAGATGAGAGATCATGATCTTCATTGTAGTATATCACATAGTTTTTTGTAGTTGCTAACTGCAAATTATTTATTAGGAAGTAGCTATTTGTTAGTTCAGGTACCATACTTTTGATTTCTGCCTGTCATACAATTTCTTGACTTAAGATTTAAGGATTTTTTGGGGATATTTTTTTCTTGTCTTTTTTTTTTTTTTTTTTTTAAGTACAAATCATGGTAAGAGTTAGGGTTGTTTTCCTAAATCTCCAATAAACTAGATCACCCTTATGGCTTATGTTCCCCCCTATGACTTCAGATATGCCATGATTCAGTTCAGACATTAATTACCCCAATGTTGAAATGTGGAACTGCTGTTTTTGGTTTCAGCTCTTGTTGATTCCCTCCCAATGTCCGAGCACTTGGATTCATTTTGGTCTGGTCCTAGATATGTACCAACTGACTTCCTAACTACCAGATCGGATGGGCAACTTCAATGTTTCCTGATTAGTGGGCCTACTTGATTACTGCTTTGTCTTCAAAAACTTAAGAAATAAATATAGAAAATACTGATCACTGTGATCATCATCACCGCTAAAGAAGCTGTTCACAAATGGCATGTGCACATACCAGAAAACATTTGTGGCACCTTGAACAAGAGCAGAAGAGTAACGCAGGAGAACTTCTGAATTTTGGAGCTCAACTTCAAATAACTGCAATAGAATACCAAAATATGATATCTAAGAAGTAACAAATATTAAGCTATGAAAACAAGAAAAGTTAAAGAAAAATTAAAATGACCCAAAGAGAACCATATCCAACCTTAACTAGAACAAGATGGCTATTAGTTTTAACTATGTAACTATATGGTATCCAAATCAATCATCATGCGTACATATTCTTTTTTTTCTTTTGGAAAGGCGTACACATTCTTATCTATACTACTAAAGGGCCACCAACCAAACCCACATCATGCACCTAAGTCATTATTACTTCTTTTTTTTTTTTTTTGACAAGAAACAAAAGTTTTATATATATACATATATATAAGTATATCAAAAATGGCCAAATGGGATGAGGGGTCCCAAGCGGCAGTTACATAGGATATTCAGCATCCAGTCCCCAAAGTTGTAACCTAAGGATAACTTACAAGAGCTAACCCAATTAGCAAACAAAAACAAGGCCTGATCCCAAACCCTACTACTACGACCAATTTTGTCATGAAAAATCCCAAAGTCACTATTACTTCATCATCCTGAAAATTTTTGACCTTCATTACCCATTCTCTATCAAATCTGTCAACCGGTTGCCAAATGTAAATATTTCTTTTCCGCCCTTGTTAACTATTGGAAGAACAAAGACATTCCAAACATTTTCTGAGCAAATGATTACACAATATAGGAAGATCATGGTCACCATCAGCTACACATCCCCAATAATAGGGGGCTGGCAAGGTGAGGCAAACCAACACCTGATCAAGGCATGCATCAAGTGTTATGTTTACTGTTCATTATGAATATTCTAATTACTTCCATCATGCCAGTTTCAGGTTCCTGCTTCAAACATCCTTATCAAGATGATTCAAGCAAAGATTTGTGTAACAGAAGTCCAATAAAATAAATATTAACAGGAGTATTGATAATATGACACTTCTTCCAGAAAATGAAAGGGAGCAGAGATATTTCAGACACTGCTTCACTAACATTCATCATAAAACTACCCAGGAAAGAGTTCATGTAACTTGCACAAAGCTACTAAGCACTAACAGACACAGTCGGGTGAGCAGGTTGGAAGCTCCAAGGAAGCACTTCTAAATAAATGATGCATAAATAACTTCCATGCAGCGTGATTTTTAGCATTCATGAACCCCAGCATCCTAATGCTAGGAGCTCTTTATATTAAGCGTCCATTGATAACTCTATGAGAAGTTACCATCTGTCTCCTTGATCAATGATTCAGTGAACAGGCGAAAAAGAGTCTATATTACCCATAAATTTAAGAGTGAGGACATAAGTACGTAAAAGCAAATTGTTGTAATTGAGAAGAGGCAGCTTAAACTGTGATTTTTAACTTGCAAAACAATTCCGTTACCAACGAGTAACTACACGAAGAATTTTCAAGACAGTATGCTAACAATAAGAATATAGAGGAACATTGGAAAGTGCATGAAACATCTTCAGAATTGCAGATCACATACCCATTTATGGAAAAGAAGGGCAAATATATGTGAAGCAAATGACTGACTCCAGAGCTGGATAATCAAATCAAGGGCAAGTTTCCCATCCTGAGGCATCCTAACATAATGATCAGCAAGTACATCATAAAAGCATAGACGGCTTTCAGTTGCACTCTCTACTGGAGAAATCCCAACTTCATTCTTATTGAGGATTATATCTGTTTTTCAATTTCATGCAGAAAGATCAGGATATCCACAACACCAAAATGTCAATCTCATATTTATGATATAGCATGTAGGTTTAATCATTCAATATTGTTAAAACTAATCCAAATACTATGACCTGAAGGATAGAATACTTAAAAAGTGTTATGCATGCACATGTACAGAACATTAAAATGCACTTGAATTAATATGTTTTACTATCCAATGCTTCATAGTTGTGTAACCCAACCACTACAATCAGTCCCAAGCATTAATATTCCACGTACATCAGTAATAAATTCAATTACAGTAACTGGGAAAGTAACTTGAGGGGTACAGTCATTGATCAACACCATTGTATCTATCACACTTGTATTGCGAGATGCAATCTTAAGTATTGCCTTATAATTCAACATTTGAATGGTGGCATTTGATTTATATGCACATTTAAAAGCAAGAAAACTTAAATGGATGAGAAAATATCAATCATAATTATCATGCTTTACAAAAATATTGCAACATCAAATGCTACAAGAACTTGTTGCCCACCTCCTCTGACTTCGTAGCTTTGCTTTGTCACTTCAGGAAAAGAGAAAACGAGGAATAAAAATGAACAGAAAAGGGGCGCGCGGCCACGCAGGTTTTATCCATCCATACCTCAGATTGAGTCATGCATCCTTGTATTTCCTTAGTATCTCCTTAGAGTAAATTTTGCTTGCTTTTCCTCCTATTTAGGTTACGTACTAGCTTCCTTCCCATTGATACCAAATTTGACTTTGATTGAATCCCAAGCAATTTCAATGTACTATCATACTTTTCATAACTGTAAATAAATTTAGAAGATATTGCATTATGTATTTCTTAAGCTGTTCCCATTTTAGGGTAACCAATCAAATAAAATTTGGAAGCTTTTATCAGGATTTCTCCGTGGACAGATAGTCAAGTTTGGTTGATTGTAATAACCTTTATCTCAAGAGGGAAAGAGGAAATCTTTTAGGCCACAGTAGACCATACATCCATAACCACTTAGTTACAAGGAACTAAGTTTGGCTGCAAGAAAGGTAAATCTACAGACCAGAGTTATCATGAAATATGGTAACCGCACAGCTGGTTGGGATAGGAATGTGAGAACTGTATGTTTGCATCTTGTGGAAAGGATTCACGTAAGGGATTGAGAAGTTTAAATGCTAGATACTATCTAGATAGGGAGACGAAACAGGAGAAAGGTCTGGGAAGATGTTGTAAAGGCTACACCTAGGCATCAACTAGTTTGTCATCTCGGCCATATTTAAGGCAGGGAGGCGACTGTTTGAAATTCTTTTAAATATTTAATTAGATCCTTGTAACTTATAATTGTTATCTTCTTTTTCCCTTTTTTAAAAAGGTTTTTCTAGTTTTTTGATTTGTGGACACAAAATTGAAGAGTGCAAAATAGAGTTAAATCTTTTTTCTCCACAAGATTTGACTTTTGTGTGGAACATGCATGTAATTTTTTATTATATACTTAAGGAGCTATAGATAAATATTATTTGCAACACCCACGCTTTGCTTAGGTGATGCCTAAGCACCGCCTTGCCTAGAAGGTCCAATTGCCGAGGCATCACATCAATGCTTTGACAACATTGCTACCAATTGCTTGCCTGGAGGGATATGGATTTGTTGTCCTTTGCTAGGATCTCACTACAAGAGAAATAGATGCTTCTAAGTTCTTTCCTCTTGAGTTATTTCATTTAATCCAAGAGGTCCTATCATAACTGATCCACATTACATTCTCGTTTAGAGCACTTGGTGCACACTCCATCCCCTGATCACTATAAATATCCTCTTGTTTATATGTTGAAAGAGCGAGAGACGTGTCAATAAGTACTAAATTAATTTTCGTAAAAACCTCAAGTACAGAAGGTCAATGTATCCCCAATGGTTTTCTCAGGTACCAAATCATGCCAACCAGAAATTTGGCCATACTTTGACCCTCTCTCTTTGTTTACCTTTCACTATGGGATTGTACAAAGACAGAAAGCTCCCCCAAAGACCACACTCTATGTGCAATATTGAAAAGACTACCCCTTCTAAACCAATTAAATGGGAATTATGATCTTCCTTGAAATGATTTTATACCTAATTAATGGCTAGAATTTACTTGCACAACTAAGGTTATGGAACAAACAATCTTGGAACCAACAATTCAGCCCGGAGAACTACGAGTATTTGGCGAGAAAAAGTCTTAAACGGCCTAAGCACATGGCCCTTCAGTTGTTTCCATTAAAAAAAAAAAAAAACATTCATCATATCAATACAAAAATATAACCATGTTATGCACTACATGAAACATATCACAAAAAACATGAATATATAAAATGTAAAACATCTATATCTTCACCTTTTGGTCAAGAAAAGACAAAGAGATAAGCAAAGTACTAGTTTTACAAAACAACTATGTACAAACAATGAAGGAAAAATATGCATTTCCCTTGTCTCACAAGACTAAAAAAGTCAAAGACGTCAACTAGAAAATTGACATTTGTGTTACGTGTTTACCAAGAGTAGGTCAAGATCAAACTAATTTTCCCATGGAGTACATAATGAGTATGGACTCTGGAGGTGGTATACATTTATCTATGGAGGGCACTGGTCTTATGTGCATGGACAAACATGTTAGTTTGATCTTGACAGGAATGTCAATTTTGCAAGTTGTTGAGATTCTCTTGTTTAGCCCTATTAGATAGGGTAATATCTTTCCTTTCTTATTTTGTAGAAAATTATTATACGACATTGCTATTTACCCATCTTTTTTGTCTTCTCTTTTTTTTTTTTTGAGAAGATACAATCATAGTAGTTAGTTGTATAACCAGCTCCATCGCTAGACTGCACACTCAGGGAGGTATCAGGCCTGCTCCTGACCCATTAATGCCCTTACCCCTTAGGGTGAGGCAGTGACAAGAGCTATCCTTTTGTGGCATTTTTTTTGGGTTATATTACATACTTACGTTCTCCACGGTATGTTTCATGTGATGTGTTACATGGTTATATTTTTGGTCCCAAAGTTGTTTGTTCCATTACCTTAATTGTACAGGTACATCATAGTCGTCGATCAGAAGTAAGATCATGTTAATTGATCTCAGAATAAATGGGAATATGTCATTTGAGGATAATCATAAGGATTGCTCTTCAATGTGGTAGTCTTTTCAGTCTACGACCTTAAAGCATGTTTAGAATTGCCAAACTACATTAGATCGCATTGGGTTCAAATGCAATAGGAATGTGCTCGAACACAAACTCTTGTATGACAAGTTGAATGTCGCAGATCTGACTTTCTGCACAAGATCATGACATTCCCATTGGCTTGTTTGAGCATTTCTCCAAATCAAATAGATCGATTCGAGCACAGTCATGTTCCAACGCCCTATAGGTTGTTTCTATGCACCCTTGAGTTTCGCTATAAATAGCCCTTTTGTGATGATTTCTTCACTCAGTTGATTCTTAGAGTGTTTAATTGTTGTTTTAGCTTCTAAGTGTCCAACGAGTCGTCAAGCCTTGTCTTTGAGTAATGAAGTGTTGTCAACTTGTCATACCACTTGAGGGTTAAGCACCTAATGAGTGATTTTGTAAACGAGAGATTCAAAAAACAATAGCCGAGTACGCCTAAGTGGACAAAGTATGTACACAATGAGCTGTCCAACGACTTGACCCAACATCACAGAAAAGTGAATGTTTGCAATTATATCTTTCTTAGAGGCTTTTTTTCCTTGTGTATTAGTTGTATCCCAGTGTGGTTTTCCACATAAATTCTAGTGTTATTTTATTTATTATTTGCAAATTGCACTATTGAACTAATAGTTTTTCA
Source organism: Paratinospora sagittata (assembly GCA_035771175.1). Lineage (NCBI taxonomy): Eukaryota > Viridiplantae > Streptophyta > Magnoliopsida > Ranunculales > Menispermaceae > Paratinospora > Paratinospora sagittata. The sequence goes on along the minus strand of CM069606.1, from coordinate 15,130,515 downwards.
ATATATTAAGATGTTACTGACTTTGTCAGTCTATACATCATTTAGTTAATGACCTACCCATACCCTCTAGGTCTATGTAAACCATAGAGTTAAAACTTCCAAAGAAGAAGAACCTTATGACAATAGCAATGAGCCAGAGAGAGAGAGAGAGAGAGATAAATTGTGATTCCATTTCCTTTGGTTAAAGATCTCTAGACTCGAGTCAAATGATTTACCCTATTGCTTTGATGATTTCAGTTTAGATACCAAAAATATGTATTGTTATGGGTCTCTTCCAACGTGAAAGTAAATGAAGTGGATTCAATATTTCTTGGGTAGTTTCTAAGAGCTCTAAAGTCTATATTATACAATTCAGGAATTATTAATTGACTGAATGACCTGGGCGACCACCTAATTAAACCCATCAGATTAGTCCTAAACAATGAAGACAAAATTTAATTCAATTTGAGGGTTTTGCTAAAATATATTAATTGATTATCCCATAATTATATAAAAATACATTTGGCTTCATATATTTGCATTGACTCCCACAAATTTTTAATAAATTTCAAAGGGTGCCATTAGTTGCAAACTACCTAGGCAATTCTTTAACAACACTAACTTAAATTGCTGAAAAATATGTTTGTGCGGATAGTATATCAGTTTAATCCAAGGATATTGATGTTTAAAATTTTATTGGTAGCATAATGTCTAAATAGGTTTTGTTTCCCATTCTTACCAACAACTAATCAACAACATACTAAATTAACACAAATGTAAAAAAAAAAAAAAAGATCAAGTCTTATTAACGAAAACCCCAAAAGCTTGTCTAGTGGAAAAGTTGAGCCTGGATAAGTGCTTAAGTCAAAAGCTTAGATCTAACTTGAACTCTCACAACAGCCCAAAAAAAAAGGTGGTTCTTGGAGCCACTAGGTTTCAATGTGACTGAGTAATTGCTTGGTGTATCTGGGACTCTGCACATGTTCCACGAAGCTAGTTTAATGGATTTAATACCAATAAGGTACCCACGATTAACCAAAAAATTACAAACAAACAGTTACAACCACTAAAAAACATCACAATCTTAATAGTTCAAGATGACAAGACTCGCATTTAAATAGATGCTTAACAGAGAGAGAGCACAACTGTTAATAAGCAGCATCTCAATCTATTCCTGTTAAACTTTTGATAAACATGGCAGCTCAAGGATTTTGATTAATTGACTAGATCACCTGGGCGACCACCTAATTCAGCCCATCAGATTAGTCCTAAACAATGAAGACAAAATTTAATTCAATTTGAGGGTTTTGCTAAAATATATTAATTGATTATCCCATAATTATATAAAAATACATTTGGCTTCATATATTTGCATTGACTCCCTCAAATTTTTAATAAATTTCAAAGGGTGCCATTAGTTGCAAACTACCTAGGCAATTCTTTAACAACACTAACTTAAATTGCTGAACAATATGTTTGTGCGCATAGTATATCAGTTTAATCCAAGGATATTGATGTTTAAAATTCTATTGGTAGCATAATGTCTAAATAGGTTTTTGTTAAATACTAATAAAATTCACAAAGATGTAACGTGGTTCGGCTCCAAGGCCTACGTCCATAGAAGAAGAGAGGAAATATTTTCTTATTCTTGATGACGTCTTAGTGGAGGGACACTATATATATAGACATACAGGGCTATGCACACATATAGCTATAATTACAATTTTAGTAACTGCTAAATAAAACGACTACTAAAATTATCATCTTTCCTTAAAGGAAATAAATCCCACAGATTTTGCTCTTCTCCACAATATTCCCCCTCAAGCTGGTGAATAAAGGTTTACCATTCCCAGCTTAGACACATTTGCTTGAAATGCAGTATGGTTTAACCCTTTAGTGAGCACATCGGCGAGCTGATTATTGGTAGACACATATAGAGTACAGATCAACCCACTATCAAGCTTCTCTTTAATAAAGTGTCTATCAATCTCTATATGCTTGGTTCGATCATGTTGAACTGGGTTATGGGCAATGCTAATTGCAGATTTATTGTCACAATAGAGTCTCATAGGGCCATCCCAGTGTATCATCAAATCTGTCAAAATTATCTGCAACCATAATAGCTCACAAACCCCTTGTGCCATTGCTCGGAATTCTGCTTTAACACTAGATCTGGCCACTACATTCTGCTTTTTACTTCGTCATGTCACCAAATTCCCACCAAGAAACGTACAATATTCAATAGTTTATCTTCTGTCAACTACTGAACCAGCATAGTCTGAATCAGTATATGCTTCAAGAACCACTCCTGTGTGTCGTTTAAATAAGATGCCCTGTCCTGGAGTCCCTTTAAGATACAGTAAAACGCGATTAGCTGCTTGCAAATGAATATCTTCAGGGTTGTGCATGAACTGACTTATTACACTTACTGCATATGCAATATCAGATCTTGTGTTAGAGAGATAGATGAGTCTTCCTACTAGTCTTTAATACATCTCCTTATTAATAGTCAGTGCTTCTTCAGCTTCTCCAAGCTTGTGATTAAGATCAATAGGAGTATTAATTAGTTTGCATGCTAGCTTCCCTGTTTCTTTAAGAAGGTCTGTAATGTACATCTGTTGAGAAATAAAGATTCTCTGTTTAGAGTGTGTCACTTCAATCCCTAGGAAGTATTTCAATCTCCCTAGTTCCTTGATCTCAAATTCCTCGGTCAAACACTGCTTCAAATTTTGTCTCTCGTTCTCATTGTTTCCTGTCATGATGATGTCATAAACATACACTAATAGAGCTGTAACTCCCCCTGAAGTCGAGTGCTTAATAAACAAAGTGTGATCTCCTTGGCTTTGTCTATATCCCATATTTTTCATTACTTTGGCAAACCGACCAAACCATGCCCTCGGAGATTGTTTAAGTCCATACAGGGCCTTTTTTAATTTACACACTTTATCAGTGGTGCCAAATCCAGAAGGCACTTCCATATAGATTTCTTCTTCTAAATCTTCATGTAAAAATGCATTCTTTACATCAAATTGTTGCAGATCCCAGTCATAATTAGCTGCCAATGACAAAAGAAGTCTCACAATATTCATTTTTGCAACCGGAGCAAATGTCTCTTGATAGTCCACACCATATGTCTGAGTATATCCTTTGGCTACTAATCTTGCCTTGTAGCGCTCTAGGGACCCATCTGCTTTGTATTTTACTGTATGAACCCATTTGCATCCCACAGGTTTCTTTCCTGCAGGCAAGTCTACCAACTCCCATGTTGTATTTTTCTCCAGCGCTTCCATTTCCACATTCATAGCTTGTTTCCAATTTGTATTAGATAAAGCCTCGGATAATGATGTAGGAGTCTGGATGTTGTTCAGGTTGGTAAGGAAACTCTTATGGGTTGGCGAGAACTTCTCAAAGGATACAACATGAGATAGTGGATACAAGGGATGTTTAATGCATTCCCTTGTGCCCTTTCTAATGGCAATGGGAAGATCATTGTCAGGTTCAGAAGCTAAAAGATCATTGTTAGTTTCAGGAACTAATGAAATTTGCAAGGAGGGTTCAGGATTTGTTACCTCATTTTCAAGGATTGGTTCAGATTCTTGAACTTGCATCGGTTCAGGAGCTGCAGTTTTCTTCCTTGAGTACATTTGTCCAGTCATCCGATCCTTAGGTTCGTCATTGGGTACAGAGGGTATAGGAGATTCGGGTTTGGTTTGTTGGAGGTTAAAGGGGCCAAAAAGATCAAAGGGGTTATCAAGGGAGTTCCGATCCTTATCTTCCATGATGACACTCTCCCCCGGAAGAGGAGGAGCGGAAAAATAGGGCTCAGGTTCACAGAAAGTGACATCGGCAGAGACAAAGAATTTCTTTGATGGCGGATGATAGCATTTATATCCCTTTTGAGTGGAAGAGTATCCGACAAAAACACACTTGAGAGCTCTAGGGTCCAACTTCCCCCTGTTGGGTTGGTGAACATGGACAAATGATACACACCCAAATATCTTAGGTATAAGATTATTGGAGATTTTGAGCTTAGGGTAAAATTGACAGCTTTTCCATAGGACTTTTGAAACCAAGGGTTCGGGATGGTAGGCGGTTAATAAGGTGTGTTGCAGTAAAGACAACTTCCCCCCAATAAGACTTAGACATAATATTCTGAAATAAAAAGGCTCGGGTTGTATCAAGCAGGTGGCCGTTTTTTCTTTCAACAACTCCATTTTGTTGTAGGGTGTGAACACATGATGATTCATAAAGGACCCCTTCCTTTTGGAAGTAATTGGTCAATGTTTGATTAAAATAGTCTCTAGCATTGTCAGATCGAAATCTCTTGATTTTAGCACCAAACTGGGTGTGTATCATGTTATGGAAGGTAGGAAGAACAAAGCTCACATCGGATTTTTGTTTCAATAAGAATATCCACGAGACTCTAGTACAATCATCAATGAAAGACCAAACCATCGCGCTCCAGAAACATTAGATATTGGAGAGAGACCCCAAATATCACTATGAATGAGATCAAAAGGATCTGAACTTCTTTCATTACTAAGTGGAAAAGATATATGCTTGTGTTTCGCAAGTTCACACGAAAATCTTCAACATTGAGAGACTTAAACAAAAAAGGAAACATGATTTTAAGGGTTCGCAAAGAAGGATGGCCAAGGCGGCGATGATGGAGCATAGCTTTTCTTTATTAGAAAATTTGTGCTCGGAGAGAAATGAAGTGTTACTCTTGATAGGATGTACTGGTGCCTCAAGGTAATACAACCCGTCCTGTTCCTTAGCATGTCCAATCATCGTCCCCAAGTCCTGGTCCTGAAATGCACAGTAAGTAGGGAAGAAGGTTACATTACAACTCAGATCATGGGTCAGTTTTTTAATAGAGATAAGATTAGTAGATAGTTTAGGAACATGAAGAACATTTCTGAGTGTAAAGGTGGGCTGATGTGAACATCACCTATACCAGCAACTGTGGTTAAGGATCCATCAGCTGTGGCTATTTTTCGATTACTAGGACATGGGTTGTAGGTATGAAATATATTGGGAGAATTGGTCATGTGATCAGTAGCACCAGAATCTATAACCCAAGAGTTAGCAAAAGACTTATTCGAGACGTTAGATCCAATAGAAATAGGAAAGTTACCTGAATGGGCCAATGAACAAGTACCTGAGGGTTTGTCCAGTGTGCCAAGCAAAGATTTCAATCTTTCAATGTCGTCTTGGCTGAATCCTTCTGGCACCGGGGAGTCTGCATCTGTTTGTTCAGTAGACAAATGTGCTTGTCCACTGGTCTTCTGTTGTCCTCCTTTGTAGCCCCATTCTTTACTGGAAGTTGAAGGCTTGCCATGAAGTTTCCAACACTTCTCCCTGGTATGTCTAGTCTTCTGACAATAAGTACACCATAGATTGTCCCTATTGTCTCGATTTGGGACCTTTGATGATTCAGTGCACGAAGTGTGTCTTCTGATCATTTCCCCGATTGGCAACCATGGTTGAGCCTTCCATCTTCTGAGGTGTGAGCATAACACTTCTTCTGCTTTCTTCAGTACGGATAGCTGAGATAGTCTCATTCAGAGTTGGCAACTCTTTGCTGAGAGTTTGAACTCTCACTGGATCAAACTCTGCATTGAGTCCAGCCAAGAAGTCATAGACCCGATCCTTCTCAATATAGTTCTTTAAAACTACAGCATCTGCAGGGCATGTAGTCTCAATACACCTGTAATGGTCGAGTTCCTGCCAGAGATTCTTCAATACATTGGCATATTCGGCGACCGTCATGTTGCCTTGTTTTGTTGTTCCAACTTTCACTTTGATCTCATACACTTGGGCTGCATCATGGGCCTTAGAGTATGTCTGATGAACGGCATCCCAGATGTCTTTGGCAGTAGTTAGAAACATGCATGTATCACTAATGTTTGGCGTCATTGAATTCCATAGCCACGCCATTATAGAAGCATCTTCGTTATCCCACGCTATAAACTTAGGATCTCCAGGTGTAGGTCCAGTGCCCAAAAGATGACTTAATTTCCCTTTGCCCTTCAGAAAAGTACGCACCAGCTGAGACCACTTCAAATAATTCTTTCCATCAAGTTTGTATGTTGCCTGAATGTTTGGTAGTTCTCCATTCTCCGTTTTGTCAACTGCTTGTTCAGTCTGCACCGTTTCGGAAGTAATCGACATTTTTCTTTTTCCCTTTTTTATTTTTTTATTTTTTTATTTTTTTAGGTTACAAACTCAAAAAAGAAAATAAAAATAAAAATAAAAGAAGAATATCAGATGAAGACGAAGAAGGCGAACCAGGAGCTGCAGACGGCGATGGAGATTAGAGAGATGCAGTGATGCAGTGATGCGCAAGAGAGATATGTGAGAGAGATGCGCGAGAGACGACGAAGATCAGTAGCAACGTCAAAGATCAGCAATGGTGGGTTCGAGCAGTGGCGACTAAAACACAGTAGCAATGGAGAAGAAGGCGTCGACGACGATTAGGATATCGGCAGTGCCGATAAGGAAGACGCAATAGTCGATGGTGATATAGTAGCAGTGATGAAGACGTACGCACCAATCAGCAACACGAATAATGGCGATGAAGGCCAACAAGGAAGGCTCCGGCAACAAAGGCCAACGAGGAAGGTTTCGGCAATGAAGGCCAAAATAAAACAATTTCGACGATGCAGGTCGGAAGAAAAGAAAAATTTCCTAGTTGTATGAGCTTAAAGCTCTTATACCATGTTAAATAGTAATAAAAGACACAAAGATGTAACGTGGTTCGGCTCCAAGGCCTACGTCCACGGGAGAAGAGAGGAAATATTTTCTTATTCTTGATGATGTCTTAATGGAGGGACACCATATATATAGACATACAGGGCTATGCACACATATAGCTATAATTACAATTTTAGTAACTGCTAAATAAAACGACTACTAAAATTATCATATTTCCTTAAAGGAAATAAATCCAACAGATTTTGCTCTTCTCCACAACAGTTTTGTTTCCCATTATTACCAACAACTAATCAACAACATACTAAATTAACAAAAATGTAAAAAAAAAAAAAAAAGATCAAGTCTTATTAACAAAAACCCCAAAAGCTTGTCTAGAGGAAAAGTTGAGCCTGGTTAAGTGCATAAGTCAAAAGCTTAGATCTAAATTGAACTCTCACAACAGCCCAAAAAAAAAAGGTGGTTCTTGGAGCCGCTAGCTTTCAATGTGACCGAGTAATTGCTGGGTGTATGTGGGACTCTGCACAAGCTCCAGGAAGCTAGTTTAATGGATTTAATACCAATAAGGTACCCACGATTAACCAAAAAATTACAAACAAACAGTTACAACAACTAAAAAACATCACAATCTTAATAGTTCAACATGGCAAGACTCTCATTTCAATAGATGCTTAACACAGAGAGAGCATAACTGTTAATAAGCAGCATCTCAATCTATTCCTGTTAAACTTTTGATAAACTTGGCAGCTGAAGGATTTTCATTAATTGACTAGATCACGTGGGCGACCACCTAATTCAGCCCATTAGATTAGTCCTAAGCAATGAAGACAAAATTGAATTCAATTTGAGGGTTTTGCTAAAATATATTAATTGATTATCCCATAATTATATAAAAATACATTTGGCTTCATATATTTGCATTGACACCCTCAAATTTTTAATAAATTTCAAAGGGTGCCATTAGTTGCAAACTACCTAGGCAATTCTTTAACAACACTAACTTAAATTGCTGAAAAATATGTTTGTGCGGATAGTATATCAGTTTAATCCAAGGATATTGATGTTTAAAATTCTATTGTAGCATAATGTCTAAATAGGTTTTGTATCCAATTATTACCAACAACTAATCAACAACATACTAAATTAACAAAAATGTACAAAAAAAAAAAAGATCAAGTCTTATTATCGAAAACCCCAAAAGCTTGTCTAGTGGAAAAGTTGAGCCTAGATAAGTGCTTAAGTCAAAAGCTTAGATCTAAATTGAACTCTCACAGCAGCCCAAACAAAAAAGGTGGTTCTTGGAGGCACTAGGTTTCAATGTGACCGAGTAATTGCTTGGTGTATGTGGGACTCTGCACATGCTCCAGGAAGCTAGTTTAATGGATTTAATACCAATAAGGTACCCATGATTAACCAAAAAATTACAAACAAACAGTTACAACCACTAAAAAACATCACAATCTTAATAGTTCAAGATGACAAGACCCTCATTTAAATAGATGCTTAACACAGAGAGAGCATAACTGTTAATAAGCAGCATCTCAATCTATTTCTGTTAAACTTTTGATAAACATGGCAGCTGAAGAAATTTGATTAATTGACTAGATCACCTGGGCGACCACCTAATTCAGCCCATCAGATTAGTCCTAAACAATGAAGACAAAATTTAATTCAATTTGAGGGTTTTGCTAAAATGTATTAATTGATTATCCCATAATTATATAAAAATACATTTCGCTTCATATATTTTGCATTGACTCCCTCATATTTTTAATAAATTTCAAAGGGTGCCATTAGTTGCAAACTACCTAGGCAATTCTTTAACAACACTATTTTAAATTGCTGAAAAATATGTTTGTGCGGATGGTATATCAGTTTAATCCAAGGATATTGATGTTTAAAATTCTATTGGTAGCATAATGTCTAAATAGGTTTTGTTTCCCATTATTACCACCAACTAATCAACAACATACTAAATTAACAAAAATGTGAAAAAAAAAGAACGATCAAATCTTATTAACGAAAACCCCAAAAGCATGTCTAGTGGAAAAGTTGAGCCTGGATAAGTGCTTAAGTCAAAAGCTTAGATCTAAATTGAACTCTCACAACAGCCCAAAAAAAAAAGGTGGTTCTTGGAGCCACTAGCTTTCAATGTGACCGAGTAATTGGTTGGTGTATGTGGGACTCTGCACATGCTCCAGGAAGCTAGTTTAATGGATTTAATACCAATAAGGTACCCATGATTAACCAAAAAATTACAAACAAACAGTTACAACCACTTAAAAACATCACAATCTTAATAGTTCAAGATGACAAGACCCTCATTTCAATAGATGCTTAACAGAGAGAGAGCATAACTGTTAATAAGAAACATCTCAATCTAGTCCTGTTAAACGTTTGATAAACATGGCAGTTGAAGGATTTTGATTAATTGACTAGATCACCTGGGCGACCACCTAATTCAGCCCATCAGATTAGTCCTAAACAATGAAGACAAAATTTAATTCAATTTGAGGGTTTTGCTAAAATATATTAATTGATTATCCCATAATTGCATAAAAATACATTTGGCTTCATATATTTGCATTGACTCCCTCAAATTTTTTATAAATTTCAGAGGGTGCCATTAGTTGCAAACTACCTAGGCAATTCTTTAACAACACTAACTTAAATTGCTGAAAAATATGTTTCTGCGGATGGTATATCAGTTTAATCCAAGGATATTGATGTTTAAAATTTTATTGGTAGCATAATGTCTAAATAGGTTTTGTTTCCCATTATTACCAACAACATACTAAATAAACAAAAATGTGAAAAAAAAAAAAAAATGATCAAATCTTATTATCGAAAACCCCAAAAGCTTGTCTAGTGGAAAAGTTGAGCCTAGATAAGTGCTTAAGTCAAAAGCTTAGATCTAAATTGAACTCTCACAACAGCCCAAAAAAAAAGGTGGTTCTTGGAGCCACTAGCTTTCAATGTGACCGAGTAATTGCTTGGTGTATGTGGAACTTTGCACATGCTCCATGAAGCTAGTTTAATGGATTTAATACCAATAAGGTACCCACGATAACCAAAAAATTACAAATAAACAGTTACAACCACTAAAAAACATCACAATCTTAATAGTTCAAGATGACAAGACCCTCATTTCAATAGATGCCTAACACAGAGAGAGCATAACTGTTAATAAGCAGCATCTCAATCTATTCCTGGTAAACTTTTGATAAACATGGCAGCTGAAGAAATTTGATTAATTGACTAGATCACCTGGGCGACCACCTAATTCAGCCCATCAGATTAGTCCTAAACAATGAAGACAAAATTTAATTCAATTTGAGGGTTTTGCTAAAATGTATTAATTGATTATCCCATAATTATATAAAAATACATTTCGCTTCATATATTTTGCATTGACTCCCTCATATTTTTAATAAATTTCAAAGGGTGCCATTAGTTGCAAACTACCTAGGCAATTCTTTAACAACACTATTTTAAATTGCTGAAAAATATGTTTGTGCGGATGGTATATCAGTTTAATCCAAGGATATTGATGTTTAAAATTCTATTGGTAGCATAATGTCTAAATAGGTTTTGTTTCCCATTCTTACCAACAACTAATCAACAACATACTAAATTAACAAAAATGTAAAAAAAAAAAATAAGATCAAGTCTTATTAACGAAAACCCCAAAAGCTTGTCTAGTGGAAAAGTTGAGCCTAGATAAGTGCTTAAGTCAAAAGCTTAGATCTAAATTGAACTCTCACAACAGCCCAAAAAAAAAGGTGGTTCTTGGAGCCACTAGCTTTCAATCTGACCGAGTAATTGCTTGGTGTATGTGGGACTTTGCACATGCTCCAGGAAGCTAGTTTAATGGATTTAATACCAATAAGGTACCCATGATTAACCAAAAAATTACAAACAAACAGTTACAACCACTAAAAAACATCACAATCTTAATAGTTCAAGATGACAAGACCCTCATTTCAATAGATGCTTAACACAGAGAGAGCATAACTGTTAATAAGCAACATCTCAATCTATTCCTGTTAAACGTTTGATAAACATGGCAGCTGAAGGATTTTCATTAATTGACTAGATCACCTGGGCGACCACCTAATTCAGCCCATCAGATTAGTCCTAAGCAATGAAGACAAAATTGAATTCAATTTGAGGGTTTTGCTAAAATGTATTAATTGATTATCCCATAATTATATAAAAATACATTTCGCTTCATATATTTTGCATTGACTCCCTCATATTTTTAATAAATTTCATACGGTGCCATTAGTTGCAAACTACCTAGGCAATTCTTTAACAACACTATTTTAAATTGCTGAAAAATATGTTTGTGCGGATAGTATATCAGTTTAATCCAAGGATATTGACGTTTAAAATTCTATTGGTAGCATAATGTCTAAATAGGTTTTGTTTCCCATTCTTACCAACAACTAATCAACAACATACTAAATTAACAAAAATGTAAAAAAAAAAAAAAAGATCAAGTCTTATTAACGAAAACCCCAAAAGCTTGTCTAGTTGAAAAGTTGAGCCTAGATAAGTGCTTAAGTCAAAAGCTTAGATCTAAATTGAACTCTCACAACAGCCCAAACAAAAAAGGTGGTTCTTGGAGGCACTAGGTTTCAATGTGACCGAGTAATTGCTTGGTGTATGTGGGACTCTGCACATGCTCCAGGAAGCTAGTTTAATGGATTTAATACCAATAAGGTACCCATGATTAACCAAAAAATTTCAAACAAACAGTTACAACCACTAAAAAACATCACAATCTTAATAGTTCAAGATGACAAGACCCTCATTTAAATAGATGCTTAACACAGAGAGAGCATAACTGTTAATAAGCAGCATCTCAATCTATTTCTGTTAAACTTTTGATAAACATGGCAGCTGAAGAAATTTGATTAATTGACTAGATCACCTGGGCGACCACCTAATTCAGCCCATCAGATTAGTCCTAAACAATGAAGACAAAATTTAATTCAATTTGAGGGTTTTGCTAAAATGTATTAATTGATTATCCCATAATTATATAAAAATACATTTCGCTTCATATATTTTGCATTGACTCCCTCATATTTTTAATAAATTTCAAAGGGTGCCATTAGTTGCAAACTACCTAGGCAATTCTTTAATTGCTGAAAAATATGTTTGTGCGGATAGTATATCAGTTTAATCCAAGGATATTGATGTTTAAAATTCTATTGGTAGCATAATGTCTAAATAGGTTTTGTTTCCCATTCTTACCAACAACTAATCAACAACATACTAAATTAACAAAAATGTAAAAAAAAAAAATAACGAAAACCCCAAAAGCTTGTCTAGTGGAAAAGTTGAGCCTAGATAAGTGCTTAAGTCAAAAGCTTAGATCTAAATTGAACTCTCACAACAGCCCAAACAAAAAAGGTGGTTCTTGGAGGCACTAGGTTTTGTTAGAATAATAAAAGACACAAAAATATAACGTGGTTCGACTTTATGGCCTACATCCACGGGAAAAGAGAAAGGATCTTTATTCTTGTGTAATGTCTTAATGGAGGGACTCCATATATATAGACATACAAGGCTATGTACTTATAGCTACATTTACAATTTTAGTAACTGCTATATTCCTTAAAGGAAATAAATCCTTAAGGAAATAATTTTGTACAGGAAACAAATCTATACAAGAAATAAATTTGTATAGGAAACAGATCTCAACAATAGGAAACAAATCTCAACACTCCCCCTCAAGCTGGTGAATAAAGGTTTACCATTCCCAGCTTGGACACATTTGCTTGAAATGCAGTATGATTTAACCCTTTAGTGAGCATATCGGCGAGCTGATTATTGGTAGACACATATGGAGTACAGATCAACCCACTATCAAGCTTCTCTTTAATAAAGTGTCTATCAATCTCTATATGCTTGGTTCGATCATGTTGAACTGGGTTATGGGCAATGCTAATTGCAGATTTATTGTCACAATAGAGTCTCATAGGGCCATCCCAATGTATCTTCAAATCTGTCAAAATTATCTGCAACCATAATAGCTCACAAACCCCTTGTGCCATTGCTCAGAATTCTGCTTCAGCACTAGATCTGGCCACTACATTCTGTTTTTTACTTCGCCATGTCACCAAATTCCCACCAAGAAACGTACAATATCCAGTAGTTGATCTTCTGTCAACTACTGAACCAGCATAGTCTGAATCAGTATATGCTTCAAGAACCATTCCTGTGTGTCGTTTAAATAAGATACCCTGTCCTGGAGTCCCTTTAAGATACTGTAGAACGCGATTAGCCGCTTGCAAATGAATATCTTTAGGATTGTGCATGAACTGACTTATTACACTCACTGCATATGCAATATCAGGTCTTGTGTGAGAGAGATAAATGAGTCTTCCTACTAGTCTTTGATACATCTCTTTATTAACAGTCAGCGCTTCTTCAGCTTCTCCAAGCTTGTGATTAAGATCAATAGGAGTATTCATTGGTTTGCATGCTAGCTTCCCTGTTTCTTTAAGAAGGTCTGTAATGTACTTCTGTTGAGAGATAAAGATTCCATGTTTAGAGTGTGCCACTTCAATCCCTAGGAAGTATTTCAATCTCCCTAATTCCTTGATCTCAAATTCCTCAGTCAAACACCGCTTCAAATTTTGTCTCTCGTCCGCATTGTTTCCTGTCATGATGATGTCATCAACATACACTAATAGAGCTGTAACTCCCCCTGAAGTCGAGTGCTTAATAAACAGAGTGTGATCTCCTTGGCTTTGTTTATATCCCATACTTGTCATTACTTTGGCAAACCGACCAAACCATGCCCTCGGAGATTGCTTAAGTCCATACAGGGCCTTTTTTAATTTGCACACTTTATCTGTGGTGCCAAATCCTGGAGGCACTTCCATATAGATTTCTTCCTCTAAATCCCCATGTAAAAATGCGTTTTTTACATCAAATTGTTGCAGATCCCAGTCATAATTAGCTGCCAATGACAAAAGAAGTCTCACAGTATTCATTTTTGCAACTGGAGCAAATGTCTCTTGATAGTCCACACCATATGTCTGAGTATATCCTTTGGCTACCAATCTTGCCTTGTAGCGCTCTAGGGACCCATCTGCTTTGTATTTTACTGTATAAACCCATTTGCATCCAACAGGTTTCTTTCCTGGAGGCAAGTCTACCAACTCCCATGTTGTATTTTTCTCCAGGGCTTCCATTTCCACATTCATAGCTTGTTTCCAATTTGTATTAGATAAAGCCTCGGATAATGACGTAGGAGTCTGGATATTATTCAGGCTAGTAAGGAAACTCTTATGGGTTTGTGAGAACTTCTCAAAGGATACAACATGAGATAATGGATACAAGGGATGTTTAGTGCATTCCCTTGTTCCCTTTCTAATGGCAATGGGAAGGTCATTGTCAGGTTCAGAGGCTAAAAGATCATTGTTAGTTTCAGGAACTAATGAAATATGTAAGGAGGGTTCAGGGTTTGTTACCTCATTCTCAGGGATTGGTTCAGATTCTTGAGCTTGCATCGGTTCAGGAGCTGCGGCTTTATTCCTTGAGTACACTTGTCCAGTCATCCGATCCTTAGGTTCGTCATTGGGTACAGGGGGTGTGGTTTGTTGTAGAGTATAGGGGTCAAAAAGGTCAAAAGGGTTATCAAGGGAGTTCCGATCCTTATCTTCCATGATAACATTCTCCCCCGGAAGAGAAGGAGCGGTAAAATAGGGCTCAGGTTCATAGAAAGTGACATCGGCTGAGACAAAGAATTTCTTTGATGGCGGATGATAACATTTATATCCCTTTTGAGTGGATGAGTATCCGACAAAAACACACTTAAGAGCTCTAGGGTCCAACTTTCCCCTGTTGGGTTGGTGAACATGGACAAATGAAACACACCTGAATATTTTAGGTATAAGATTATTAGAGATTTTAAGCTTAGGATAAAATTGACGTAGTTTTTCCAAAGGACTTTTGAAATCAAGGGTCCGAGATGGTAGACGGTTAATAAGATGTGTTGCAGTAAGGACAGCTTCCCCCCAATAGGACTTAGGCATATTATGCTGAAATAAAAAGGCTCGGGTTGTATCAAGTAGATGACCGTTTTTTCTTTCAGCAACTCCATTTTGTTGTGGAGTGTGAACACAGGATGATTCATGAATGATCCCCTCGGTTTGGAAGTAATTGGTCAATGTTTGATTAAAATAGTCTCGAGCATTGTCAGATCGAAATCTCTTGATTTTAGCACCAAACTGGGTGTGTATCAGGTTATGGAAGGTAGGGAGAATAAAGCTCACATCGGATTTTTGTTTTAATAAGAATATCCACGAGACTCTAGTACAATCATCAATGAAGGACACAAACCATCGCGCTCCAGAAACATTAGGGATTGGAGATGGACCCCAAATATCACTATGAATGAGATCAAAAGGATCTGAACTTCTGTCATTGCTAAGTGGAAAAGATATACGTTTGTGTTTCGCAAGTTCACACACTTCACAATGAAAATCTTCAACATTCAGAGATTTAAACAAAAAAGGAAACATGATTTTAAGAGATCGAAAAGAAGGATGGCCAAGGCGGCGATGATGGAGCCATAGCTTTTCTTTATTGGAAAGTTTGTGCGCAGAGAGAAATGAAGTGGTACTCTTGATAGGATGTACTGGTGTCTCAAGGTAATACAACCCGTCCTGTTCCTTAGCATGTCCAATCATCGTCCCCAAGTCCTGGTCCTGAAATGCACAATAAGTAGGGAAGAAGGTCACATTACAACTCAGATCATGGGTCAATTTTTTAATAGAGATAAGATTGGTAGATAGTTTAGGAACATGAAGAACATTTCTGAGTGTAAGGGTGGGGCTGATGTGAACATCACCTATACCAGCAACTGTGGTTAATGATCCATCAGTTGTGGCTATTTTCCGACTACTAGGACATGGGTTGTAGGTATGAAATATATTGGGAGAATTGGTCATGTGATCAGTAGCACCAGAATCTATAACCCAAGAGTTAGCAAAAGATTTATCCGAGACGTTAAATCCAATAGAAATAGAAAAATTACCTGAATGGGCCAATGAACAGGTACCTGAGGGTTTGTCAAGAGCGCCAAGCAAAGATTTTAATCTTTCAATATCATCTTGGCTGAATCCGTCTGTCACCGGGGAGGCTGCAATTGTTGGTTCAGTAGACAAATGTGCTTGGCCACTGGTTTTCTGTTGTCCTCCGTTGTAACCCCACTCTTTACTAGAAGTTGAAGGCTTGCCATGAAGTTTCCAACACTTCTCCCTTGTATGTCTAGTCTTCTGACAATAAGTACACCTTAGATTGTCCCTATTGTCTCGATTTGGGACCTTTGATGATTCAGCGCGCGGAGTGTGTGTCCTCTAATCATTTCCCCGATTGGCGATCATAGCTGAGCCTTCCAACTTCTGAGGTGTGAGCATAACATTTCTTCTGCTTTCTTCAGTCCGGATAGCAGAAATAGTCTCATTCAGAGTTAGTAACTCTTTGCTAAGAGTTTGAACTCTTACTTGATCAAACTCTGCATTGAGTCCAGCCAAGAAGTCATAGACTCGATCCTTCTCAATATAGTTTTTTAAAATTACAGCATCTGCAGGGCATTTAGTCTCAATACACCTATAATGGTCAAGTTCTTGCCAGAGATTTTTCAAGACATTGGCATATTCAGTGACCGTCATGTTGCCTTGTTTTGTTGTTCCAACTTTCACTTTGATTTCATACACTTGGGCTGCATCATGGGCCTTAGAGTATGTCTGATGAACGGCATCCCAAATGTCTTTGGCAGTAGTTAAAAACATGCATGTATCGCTAATATTTGGCGCCATTGAATTCCATAACCATGCCATTATAGATGCATCTTCGTTATCCCACGCTCTAAACTTAGGATCTCCAGGTGTAGGTCCAGTGCCCAGAAGATGACTTAGTTTTCCTCTGCCCTTCAGAAAAGTACGTACCAACTGAGACCACTTCAAATAATTTTTTCCATCAAGTCTGTAGGCGGCTTGAATGTTTGGTAGTTCTCCTTTCTCTATTTTATCAACTGTTTCTTCTATCTGCACTGTTTCGGAAGTAACCGACATATTTTTTTTTTTTTTTTTTTTTTTTTGGTAGTTGCAGTTGCTGAAAATAAGAAAGAAGAAAGAAAAGAAGAAAGAAAAGACGGAAGAAGGGAAGAGAGAAAGAAGACGGGAGAAAAAGAAAGAAAGAAAGAAGGTGCAGTAGCAGATTTTGGCAAAGACGAAGATGAAGAAGATGCAGTTGAAGACGAAGATAGATTGAAAAGTGACAGTGAACAGTTGTAGTGAACAGTTTGTAGTGAACAGTTGCAGTGAACAGTTGCACTGAACAGTGAACAGTTGCACTGAAAAGCGAACAGTCCGGTTGAAGAAGATGAGGCGCGACGGTCGCAGTCCAGCAGCAGCAACAGAAAAGCGCACAGACGAAGAAGAATGTTCAGATGGCGATGGCGATGGAAGATCTGGATCGCGTTGAAAACAGTTGCAGAATGTTCAACTGCAGTTGCAGACGATGATGAAGGTTGAGTTGCAGGGATTGAAAACAGTTGAGACGAAGGAAGACGATGAACAGTGAAACGCAGATCGAAAAAGGAAGACGATGAACAGTGAAACGATGAACAGTGCAGACGCGATTTGCAGCATGGAGGATTCCGGCAACGACCGCGATGAAGGCGACCCAAGAGGATTTCGGCGATAAAGGCCGACAATGATGATTCCGGCGATAAAGGCCGAAACAGATTTTCCAGTAATAAAAACTAGGTCTCTGATACCATGTTAGAATAATAAAAGACACAAAAATATAACGTGGTTCGACTTTATGGCCTACATCCACGGGAAAAGAGAAAGGATCTTTATTCTTGTGTAATGTCTTAATGGAGGGACTCCATATATATAGACATACAGGGCTATGTACTTATAGCTACATTTACAATTTTAGTAACTGCTATATTCCTTAAAGGAAATAAATCCTTAAGGAAATAATTCTGTACAGGAAACAAATCTATACAAGAAATAAATTTGTATAGGAAACAGATCTCAACAATAGGAAACAAATCTCAACAGGTTTCAATGTGACCGAGTAATTGCTTGGTGTATGTGGGCCTCTGCACATGCTCCATGAAGCTAGTTTAATGAATTTAATACAAATAACTGTTAATAAGCAACATTCCTGTTACCCCCCCCCCCCCCCCCCAAACTGTTAATAAGCAACATCTCAATCTATTGCTGTTAAACTTTTGATAAGGCAGCCGGAGGATTCTAATTAATGATCGCATGATTCCCCCGCCCAACTGTTTGAAATGTTCTTTATTGAGTCAAAATGTTGTCATTAGCAAATTCATGAGCCCCAATTTCACCGCTTCTACTACTTAGAAAACCCTCTCTTATTATTTTACATTTCCAATGTTGGAAAATTTATTAAATGAAAATTAGATTTGTAACGCTTTAAATTTAATTGAGTTTTAAATTCGAATTAAATTAGAAAAACCGTTATACGTTTTAAATTGAATTAAAGTTAATAAAGGTTAAATAATTTAATTGAGTTTTAAATTCGACTTAAATTGGAAAAACCGTTATATGGTTTTAATTCGTAACATTTGAGGTTATTTAGTGCTCTTAATGAGGACATTAAGAGCACCACCCCCTTCTACTAGTATAAAAGGGGGTGTTTTCCCTCATTTTAAACACACCAATTCTTAGAGTTTTCTACTACTTCTGGAATTCTCTTCTTTTTCTCTAGTTTTTTTATTTTTTTATTTTGAGATGTGTTGGTCTGTAATGATAGTCTTCTGCAAAGCTTAGTTCACCCGAGTAGTGACGAGGTACTAGTCAGCTGCTCATTTATCGTTGTATCCTAGGAGACAGACGCCGATCTACCTCTTGCACCAACGTGGGAGGCGAATCTATTTTAGGAACACTGTGTGTTACAGAGACCTCGTTCCATGTTGCTCAACCTTTGTTTTGCTGAATTTGGTTTATTTCTAAACTTATACTGTTATTGATTATAAGCATTATTCCCCCCTCCCCGCCCAACGGTTTTAAAATGTTCTTCATTGAGTCAAAATGCTGTCATTAGTAAATTCATGAGCCCCACTCTCACCACTTCTACTACTTAGAAAACCCTCTCTTACTATTCTACGTTTCCAAGAACAACCGGAAGCAGATAAATTCATTCCATATTCAGTTCTAGAAGCGATAATACTTATGATTCGTAAACATTAAATGCAAACAAAACAAAAAATTAAGAACAAACTGGGAAACCGAGCATGTTACATTGCCATTGACGAACACTCACCTCTAGCCCTCCCATCAACTTCCAAAGCTATATCCGCGAACAGCTCTTGCAGCAGATTAATTCTCTGAGATTGAGAAGTTGGTGCCTGAAAGATTTCTCCTCTCAATATCATTAAAAAAAACATAATTTTTCGTTAATTCACTTAAAACCCAACGAATCTAACTCAGAGAATCCGAAACCGCACCCGTTGGAGCTTTTTCTCGATTTCTTGAGTGAGCGCGGTGAGATATGCAGAACTTGGAACGGTCAAAGCTTCTGACATTGTCGCACAACCACCTCCACCAATAACGCATTTGATAAATCCACCAATCCCTAATCTCGCAGGATCGCCATATCCCAACAACTACCAAGCTAATTTTACACTTAACCCCACAAAAATTTAAAACAAAAAAAATTCAATCTTGATGAAAACTTTCTAGAAATTCCAAACCCTAGTCAGAAGAAGAAGAAAAAGAAGAAGAGAAGACAACTTGATGTGTAGGAAACCCTAATTCTGCGTGCTTTTCGGGAGGAGAAAGGGCAAAGCACACGCAGAGGGATTTCAATTTCAATGGAGATGGAGATGCAGATGGTGGTGGTGGTGGCGGAGAGTGAGGGCGACGACAGGTGTTGTTTAATTCTACACGTGGCATGATACAAGGACAGGTGCTGATTTATAAAACAATGATCCAAATCGGTCTGAAAAGAGAGTTATCTGCTACGAGTCGTAAGATAGTGATGTTATGCGTCGGTATCGTTTAATTGGTCCACGTGGTCTAGATAGGATCGGAGATTACACGTGTTCTGCAAAGTGAAAATCAAACCGAAGAATCTTCGTGAGAAGGTCGCCTGACCACGACCGGTGGGTTCGGTTCGCAAACGTACAAATAAGGGGGTACATATTTAAATAATATATTATTATATGTAAACTTAAATTTGAGATGTTTAATAAATGGGTTAAATAAATTAAGTTGTTTATAACCTGTAAAGCTTAAATAAGATCATTCTAACATATTTATCGTATATAAATTCTAAATTAATATATACATCAAAAATTTAAAATTATAATTATACAACTATATAGTTGTGACGACCCTTCTCTTAAAAACCAAGAAGAGGCGAGTTGCCTGGAACTAGCACTCACATTCTAATTACTAGTAACCCTATCATATACCACTTGCACAAATTTCATACAGATATATGTTCTATATCATCACAAACTAAATTCCTGAACAAGTCTACTAAGCATAGATCTATAAAAATAACTATTAAGTCTCGTATGATCCAATAAAGTCGACACCAAGTGTGCGAAAGTATGAAAACCGAATAAACAAGTTCAGTCAACCCAACCCAAACCATACATAGCTCAAATGTCCAAATAGATTAATAGAATACTGAGCAAGAAATAATAAAATCTATCTATGTCCTATACTACAGTCGCATCGACTATACTCACTTTTGATCCAAGCGAGCCTTTCGATCACAATGTGACTCCTTTACCCTTGTCTAGAGTACTAGAAGATCCTAAAAGATGTGAAAAAAAGCGATTCTTTTATGATATAAACATTCTCATTAAAAAAATATATAATCATCTTTATATAGTAAAAATAGTTTTCAAGTTTTTCAAATATGCATTAAAAAAGTTAAAATTATCTTGTATACATACATATATAATTGATTATTTTAATTTATTTAATGTATGTACATGTAAAACTTCAAACCGATCAACCCAAACTGAACCAAACCGATTATGTTAGGTTCAGTTTGGTAATTCGAAATAAACCGATTAAGCTAAACCGAACCGAAACCAATTATATTTGGTTTGGTTTAGGTTTGACCATTAAACTGATCCAAATCGATCCGTTGACACCCCCAGTGTTATCGTGTCGTGACCTATATGTTAACCTGAGTGGTTCATCACTTAGCACGTCCCTAAGTATACTTGATGAAGTATATTTTGATGATCACAAACAAAATCACTTTAGGTGCTAACAAGTTTTTATCAAGAACCTATCTCAGCACCTCAGGAAAGCAAAAAGCCAAAAAATGATTCGATCAAGGAACTCAAAGTCATATCAGATGTTCAAGATTGTTTCAATCAAAAGGACTTCAATTATCATATCATGATTTCAAGATCACTTCACTCGAATGATTCAATCAAGCTCCAACTTTACATCTTTCGATCAACGTTCAAGACATTCAACTCTAGCGAGCAGTCAACATTAAAGATCTCATAATAAAGAGTTGGATTTAACGATTATGAGAAATATGATAAATACACAATATTTAGGGTATATCTTTCTCTAATCGACATTGCTCAAACGTTTTCCAAAACCATGCACAAATCATTTGCATATTTGCATGTTTTGATCTTACATTTTACGGTATTTCAAATGATTTAATTTTCTACATTTAATTTGAAATTTACCGAGTTTTTATTCACATTTATCGTATTTTTTATCGCGAGTCAAAAATATTTT
The DNA here is from genome assembly GCA_035771175.1 of Paratinospora sagittata. Classification (NCBI taxonomy): domain Eukaryota; kingdom Viridiplantae; phylum Streptophyta; class Magnoliopsida; order Ranunculales; family Menispermaceae; genus Paratinospora; species Paratinospora sagittata. The sequence goes on along the minus strand of CM069606.1, from coordinate 15,109,036 downwards.
TCAAGAGTCTTTCAGGACGCTAATGATTTAGCAGCGCTCTCCTGAATTAGATAAGTCAGGACGCTGATGACTCATTAAGACGCTGATAGTATTAAAGGTTAAATTGAACTGATTCATTATGATGTTTACTTGCAAGTAGCGGCCTCCCTTTAGTAAACCTCTGAAGTTGTCAGGATGCTTCTAAGTTTTCAAAGAATTTATCTTTGAGGACGCTGATAGTTATAAGTTGAACAATCTATCAAGATACTACCTAGATAGGAGTGCCCTCATATTTGAGAATCAACTTAATAACTTTCAGGAAGCTGATTGTCCTTCATCGCGTTTTGTATTGTTTTAAATATGTGGTACGACGTTTACATAGTTGTAGCACCCTTGTGTTATGTTTTATGTTTCAAAAGGTAGGATGCTTACTCAAAAAGCAGCGCCCTTATGCACTTAATTTTTTAAAAACATAGCAGAACGCTAATTGTGCATTAGCGCCCTCAAGGTTAAGTCGTTTAAGTGTCAAAAGAAAGTCAGGACGCTCACGTTTCAGTAGCGCCCTCACTTCATTGTTCAGCAGGACGCTTATGCGTAATGAGCACCCCCAAGGAACAAAATGACAAAGTTGATATTATGCGTCAGGACGTTGATTACGGAATTATGACGTTAATTCAACAACTGTCACTGTTATAATAAGTACACTATATAAGTCTATTTTTTCAGAACGGATCTTTGCACAGAGTCCTTTTCAGATTTATCAGAGATCTTCTCTGATACATGAATTAAGTTTTTCTAAAACTTTCCTTTTTCATGTAATCTGAAAAGAACCAGGATGTTAGTGAAAATTGCAGTTACCATTTTCATATAATATTCTAGCTGTTGTGTGTAAACGTTCATATTATTTGAACTTCAAATGTCTAACGGCTATGTCCTACTAAGTCTATAAATACCAACACTTAGGATCGAATAACTCGCCGATAAATTTTATTATGCCAACACTTTTTTGAAAATTAGTCTGTATCAAAATGTTTTTCAAATGTCTAAGCTTTCAAAGTATTTTTCACTGACACCTTTACATATTCAAAAGATTTTCATACTGAGCTTAATTCATATTATATGTTTGAAAATCTAGTTGATCTGGTATCTACTTAAATTCTCAGCACTGATCTATACTTGATATCAATCTTGCTGAAGAAAGAACTTGAGAAGTAGTTCATGAGAGATGCAGTTGTATTTAATTACATATCTTAAGTACTATATTGAACTACATCAGTAGTTGTGTCAACTACTGAATACTGAACCAGAAAATTTTCATATTTATATTTTATATCTATTTTGAAAACCTTATGTGTCCATGTTTTACACCGGTCCTTCATTTTCCAAGTCAATGTTTCATTGGTATTATATTATTTTCAAAGAAGCACTTAATTGATTTGCATATCATACACGTTTTTCGAAACTGCACTTGAGCAATACTGAACATTGAAAGGTAAAGAACAAGAACTGTAAGTGTATTTTCTCTTAGCATTACGTATTTCAATTTATACATCTTTGTAATGCTATGTAATGAACTTAATTGTAAAGTGTTCTACTCAGTTAGAACTAACATTATCTTGTGTTGTAATGTTGGTGTGTTTTCGGATTGAAACAACCAGGACAAGTGAATGTAGTTTACTTAATGATTTCAGGATTGAAATCATGTTTAGGTTATCTCTTAACCTGTAAAAGAGAAACGGTTCTTCCTTATCCCGTAAAAGAAAAATGGTTCTTCCTTATCCCGCAAAAGGAAAACAATTCTTCCTTATCCCGTAAAAGGAACATGTGTTTTTCTTCATCCTTGAAAAAAGAAATATGATTTATCCTTAGCCTGTAAAAGGATAGGTTTGCCTTTAACTTGTAAAAGAGCAGTTGTAACGGTTTAGTTCTCACCCGTAAGTGAATCAGTTAGTGGATTGAGAAAATCCTAATAAGAAGATTAGGTAGTGGACGTAGGCTTGGCCGAACAACTATAAATCTTAGTGTGTTTCAATTGTTGCAATTTAGTCTAAGTTTGTTTATGCATTCAATTCCAATACACTCATGTATATCACTAAGTTATTGAGTTTAAAATTGACCATCGCACTCAATTCACCCCCTTCTTGGGTGGACCAACACTATATTGCCACCCCTAATCTCCAGTGCAATTGTGGATTGGGAAAAAATCAAATGTTATATAGGATTAATAGAGATTGAGTTATAAAAGACTTCTCCAATGTAATTATCACTATTCACTGTCAAGTTGAGGTGAGAAAAAAATAAATAAATAGAGGATGTCAATATAATTGTCTACTTTTAGAGGGTTTGTTGGACATCCATCTATTGTTGACTCAATAAATAAATTTTTTTTATTTTGCCTAAAAATAAAAAAGAGTTAAAGAGTTTTTTATTTTTATTTTTATTTTATTTTGGCTAAAAAATAAAGAGAGTTAGGAGTCTTTTAGCGCCAAAAAAATGAACCTCTACTTGGGCAACTGGATCCGCGACTATGCAAACTCTGCTCTTGAACAGTATTTTTATTTTTTGTTTTTTTTTAATTACTTAAATTTATATTAACAATTATTTAATTTATAAAATAAAAATTAATAAAAATTTAAACCTTCCACAAAAGAGTACTTTTTTGAAAACTATAACAGTTATCTAACGTTTTTATTTTTTTATTTTTTTAATTACTTTAATTTATATTACCAGTTATCTAATTTATAAAATAAAAAATAACAAAAACTAAAACCTTCCACAAAAGAGTGCTTTTTTGAAAATATAACAGTTATCTACCATTTTTTTTATTTTTAATTATTTTAATTTATATTAACAGTTATCTAACGTTTATAAATTTATAATTTTTTATGTTATTTTTTAACCAAAGTATCATATTTATTTAAAAGAATATAAAAAAAATGAATAGAGAAAAAGAAAAAAAGAATATAAAAAATACTTAAAAAAATATATAAACCAACCTGTGAATCTATAACTATTATTAAAAATGGAAAAAAAAAACTTTTGACACCTCATCAAAATGTGTATTTTAAATAGAAGTATTGAAAAATATTTTTTAATTTGATTGTTTATCAAGTGACATTTCTTTTGATATTGATAATGTGTCATATTTTTAAAAAAAACAATTCATAAGAACATTAGATATGCTCTGAGTGAGAATTGAGAAATTAAGAGGGAAATTATACGTGGCAAATGAATGACATTCTCCCGTTCTTAATCATGCGGGGCAGCAACACATGACGTGTCTGTTGGTCCCACAAATAGTTATTTAGTTATATAATTATTTATTAATTTCGTTATTCAGTTATAAATAATTTGTATTTTTTATTAGGCATGTAATATTTAAAACTAAAAATTAAGATATTAAAAATGAATAAATAATGATCAAGATTAATTTAATTTAGTTATGTAAGTATTTGTAATCGAATGGTTTTAAGTCAATTGTCTCTATATTTTCTATGTGCTATATTTGCTATCGTTCCGTCAGCGTGTCTTTTATTATACTTTGTTATTTTCTTACTTAAACGTCTACATAATATCCTTTTCTCACAATGATGTTATCAAACCTCCCTGTTTGGTTTGTTATCGTCTGTATCATCATTTTCATCCTCCTTATCGTCTTCTGTTGTCTATGTTTTGTGTGTGTAGTCTGTGACTCAAATACTATACAAGATTCTTAGAGTAAGATTGAAGTTCTGGTTTAAGGTATTTACAAGCTACCAGGAACTAACTTTTTCACCTGTTTGATCCAGTGGATATAAAAGGACAGTCCTTGAGAGGCCAGAAGAGCCGTGTCTGATAGTCATACCTTATCCATGGAAGTTTTTGGTGAAACTACTACCTCTACGGATGTATCTACCCCTCAACCTATTCTAAAGTCTTCTTTTTTTAATTTTTCCAGTTTACTTGAGTCATGCCTAAAAACCAAAACATCTAAGATCGACCAGTTAGTAGAAGTTACCCATATTCCAGATAATAGTAAAATAGATGAAACTATAGCTCATTTGTTAAACCCCTATTCTATGTTTAATAAGCGTCGTCATTCTTTTACTAATCAAAGAGTATGTTCAAAGTACTGCCTTAGCCAATTGCCAATTAGAGTCTTCTCGTCAAGAACAATATGTCACCCTTGAATTTGACCTTGATTTTATTCGTCACTGGTTGTCCAACGGATATACTTATCTTCATCTTGGTGCCATCCGTCTGGTTCTTTCTTACCATGGTCGAGGTGACATACCTCTGTTTGCTCGTGTTGCTCTTATGGATACGAATCTATTAGAATATGAATATGCTTGCATTGGAACGGTCATTACAACTCTCAGTCATGGCTCCATGGTCTTCACCATAGCCCCAAACTTCAATGTTTGTTTAAATGATCCTACTCTACCTACCAGATTCAAAGTACAAATTCAGGTCTCTGGTGCTCAACATAAATCTGAAGGAATTCTTGCTACTCTTCATCATCAAATGGCTTTCAGATTGCAAGATCATGCAATCCATCTCAAAACCTACAAACCTCACGGTACGATTATGGCTTTTGTTCATGATAATGAGGTTCCAACTATTGTGCAGATCCCCAGGCAACTGCCAAGGTAAGATCTTTATCAGCTTATGCCTATTGCTTGGTTCACCAACTATGAAAAGTTTATTAAGCACAATGAACCAGTTGTTACCAATGAAAGTCCTCGTCTCACAAAACAACGTGATGGTTCGGTCAAAATCAGTTTTGAGCTTCCAAGCCATACAATCCAGGATAATCTCCCAGTACATCATTATTTAATGATCCAACCAATCTACAAGTATCACAAGGACAGACCCCCGGTTCATTCTTTCCAACCTTCAGGGTTTCCTGTTTATCATTCATATGTAGATGAACATTTTATCTAGGATTGTAATCCTGATTGTTCGTGCCATAACGACCTCTCAGATGATGATATTGAAGCATGGATTTTTGATGTGCCTCCTTCTCAATTTGAACCACCTCCTGCCACTTATACTTATTCGTGCCGACAGGATGTCCTCCACTATCAAGATGATCCTCCTGCTCTACCTGCAGCAGCAATGGTTCAACCATGTTTTCCTGTTAGTCAATATGATCAGGATTTTCCACCTTTGCAAAGAGTGTCGGATCTTCACCATCAGACTACTGTTAAGCCTTTTTCGGTTCCCACTGAAGTACGGTCAGATGGTTCTAATAAGCCCATCTCTCAACCTGAAGAAGTACTGAATTGGAAAACAAAGAATGCTTTAGTTCAAAATCATTATCTACAAAAGATTGATCATCAACTTACAAGCATATCTCCTGCTACTACCAGTCTTGCACATAAGACTGATGCTCAAGCTGCCATAACTCAAGAGTATTACCAGGAAATACGTGAAAAAATTCAGAAGCTTGATTCTACCTTGCGGTATTATCTAGAGAATAAATATTTTGGTCCTGAATTTATGCAGTATGAGGTTGAAATCAGACAGTTGAAACAACAACTTTCATATGTTGAGGCTGATCTTTAGAAGACTAAGAAACCTCCAGCAGATCCTTACAGAACTTTGTTGGATTCTTATAAGTATACATCTCCTCAGCCTACTCCTCGACCTCATACACCTATAGATACCACTAATTTCTTATTCTCCACCTTTTTTCGAAAAAGTCCACCGTCATTTCCCACTAGGCCTACATTCGAACCTCCTCCTCGAGGTCCTGTCCTTTTTATGGTCGTGCAGCTAAAGGTAAAACCCCAATGGACTATGAACTTTACGACTCACCTGCCTATGCACCACCTCCATTTGAAGTCCCATCTTCACATACACCACAACCCATCACCACTTTACCTCCTAGTGAACCTCCACCTTCTAACCCTATCCAACATTTTGTCCAGTTTCTTGACCATTTAGTAACCCAAGATACTGCAATAACTCCAAAGGATAAGCCTCTGCCAACTTCTATGCAACTTCATGAAATATCTGATAATTCTGACTCCACAGATTATTCTTCAGATATTTCCAATCAGACTGATGATGAACATAATTATATGGATCTTTCTCATATTGCTGATATCCATATGGCCGATGATCCATCTTCATCTCGTCATAATGAACCTGGTATTTCTGAAATACTCTCAAATTCAGAAGAACCATTTCTTGAACCTCCAAGAACAGCCCCTGCAACGACCCAGCATAATTCTGGCCCATGGTTCAGTCTGGATACAGTACCTGTAGATCAATGGAGAGTCAAATTATCCACCTGGTGTGCATGAATGGACAATCAACAGTTAACTGGAAAAACTGCTTAAGAAATCATCTGCAACTTTTTCTCCAGATGCACAGGTTTCCTACGTGATTGGCTACTCAGCTTAGGTGAATATCGAATTCTTCAGCTGGTTCAGACCTCTATCTTTAATGTTTATAATGTCACGCTCAAAGAATTCGTTGGAGACATCTCTCTAATTGAAAAGCAGTACAAACAAGAGTTTTTCACTATGAAGTGTTGCTCCCTTGATCGGAAGAAATTACAAAAACATTTCTCCCGTATGATCCTTCGGTTCCACTTACTTAGTGGGATCAATAAGCCTGATCTCAAGTATACTTTTATTGCTTCTCCTCCAGAAGAAACACATGCAGAGATCAATCGTCTTATACTGTCCACAGGCAGACCAATGGAACAAATCTCTTTTGCTGAGATTTTCCAATTTCTTACTACGTCCATTGATAAATTATGTGAAATTCAGAAATTATGGAAAGAAATGAAAGACCCTTCTATAGATTTCTCCCAAGCTTGTTGGAAGAATTACCTCAAAATTGGCTGTAAGCATGCAAAGAAATGTTTGTGTAAAGACAAGAAGCACAAGTTTTTCTCCAAACACTCCAAGAAGAAGTATCGTCATAAACATCGTCCACCTTGGTACTCCAAAAGATTTTCTAAAAAGAAAAGGCGTATCCGATATTTCAAACGACGACGATCTTCCTCACCAAAGCAAGCTACATGTTACATCTGCAAGAAACCAAGCCATTTTGCTAAACAATGTCCTAAAAAGAAAAAAAGTCAGCATCTTATTCATCAGATTCAACAATCTTATTCATTATCCCTTGATCAGGATATTGAGTCTATTTTCTCTGAACAAGATTCACCTGATGAAGAAACAATCTTTGCTTATCAAGCTGCAGAGATATCCGACTCCGACATTGATTCTCCTCTGATTACTTCAGATGAAGATGATGCAGATGATGCTTTTATGGGTATGATTTCCCACTCTTTTCCAACATCTAAGGTCACTCATTCCATGCCCTATGCTCCCATCTCCATATTACAGTCCAAATATGACAATCCCATGTCTGTGATTGCTTATTTTGATACTGGAACTTTCAAAAGCATGATGAATCTGCGAATACTTCCTCCTGAATGTTGGATACCTCACAAAGAATTATTCAAAGCTGTCAACAATGAGATTTTCCAAACTAATCTCATTACTACTACCAAGATTAGTATCAAGTTCTTCCCAGATTACATAATCTGGACGCACATTATTGGTTGTGATTTTCCTGACAAAGATATCCTCATCGGCATGGACATTTACTCTTTAACAAAGTTACGTATACTACCTCATGGTATACAATTTCGTCAACAGTTCCTTCCATATACATCAGTCCCAAAGATGTATACAATACAGAATCTAGAAGATCTCCAATCCAAACTACAAAGATCATTCACTGATTCTCACAAGGATTTCCAAAGTCCTCATCCTCTGTGGAAGAACTCCACGTACTTTGTCCGACTTCCTTTTAAGAAAAATGAAGATCTCAATCCGACTAGGGCAATTCATCCAGGAATGCCTCCTGATGAACTCACTCTTGCCCGGAAGGAATGTGCAGAATTACTTGCCCAAGGTTTGATAGAACCTACCACTTTTGATTGGGCATGCCAGGCATTTTATGTCAACAAATGTGCTGAACAAAGAAGAGGAAAAAAGAGATTGGTAATCAATTACCGTCCTCTCAATACCTTCCTCACTGATGATAAATTCCCTTTGCCAAAGATTTCCTCTTAGCTTGTTCTTCTTGCCGGATCAACTATCTATAAAAAATTTGATCTCAAAGCTGGTTTCTGGCAATTAGGAATTCATCCAGATGACCGTCCTAAAACAACATTTTGCATACCTAATGCACATTATCAATGGACAGTCAAGCCTTTTGGCCTTAAGGTTGCACCTTCCTTATTTCAGAAAGCTATGACAAGAATATATGCTCCTCTGTTGTCTACAACACTGATCTATATTGATGATATTCTCTTGTTTTCCAAAACTGATGAAGATCATCACCAGCTTCTCCACCAATTTCTTGATATCACTGATGTCGCTGGTATCATGCTCTCTGAAAAGAAAAGTGTGCTCAATACTTCTGAAATTGACTTCCTCGGCATGAAAATCTTTAATGGTGTTTATCAACCAGGTCCTCACATTGCCATCGAATTATTGAAGTTTCATGATGACAATCTCACCAAGCAACAAATACAACAATTCCTTGGAATTGTCAATTACTTAAGGATCTTCTTACCAAAGGTATCTCAGTATACTTCGGTTCTATCTGCTCTTTTGAAGAAGAATCCTTCAACATGGCAAACATCCCATACTCAAGTAATCAAACATCTGAAAGAAGTGTGCCAAAATCCACCTCCATTGGTAATCCCAACCACTGGACTAATTATACTTCATACTGATGCTTCAAATCATTATTGGGGTGCAGTTCTTCTAGAAGTCAAAGATGCTAAACAGAGTATATGTGGATATCAGAGTGGAACATTCTCTCCAGCAGAACTTCATTACCATATTACCATCAAAGAAATCTTAGCTGTCAAATATGGTATACAGAAGTTTGCCTTTTTCCTCAGGCCAGTTAAGTTTGAAATCCAGATGGACAATTCAGCCTTCCCAAAAATGCTGGACTTCAAAAACAAACTTGTTCCACCTCCTCAACTGTTAAGACTACAAGAATGGTTCACCCAATTTGACTTCACTGTCAAACATATCAAAGGAACCAAAAATGCCTTGCAGATTTTCTCACCCGTCCAATCCAAAAGTCCAAAATTGTTTCTCCAGTTTCTCTATTAACCAATTTTTCAAGCCTTCCACTATTACTCCAGCCCAAGCTCATCACCAGATCAAGAGAGGGGCATAAAAACAAGGGTAGAAGAAGTAAAAAGGGAAAGGGTATGGCCTATGAGAGAGGCATAAAAGCAAAGACATGGGTAAGAGGGGAAAGAGAAGGAAAATGACAAAAGAAACATGGTAAAAATGATAGAAAGAATAAAAAATGTATGATGTGTTAACCAGTCATTCAAAAAGACTTGATTTTAATTTATTTTTCTCAAATTTTACTTTCTATGTTTAAATATTGTGTCCCTCAGCGTCAAAGTTATTTAAAGAATAACATTTAATTGATTAAATAACCATATTGATCTTCATATCATGAAATTGTATTTCAAAAATTTAAGGACAACTATAAAGTTTTAGAGACTATTTATAAGAATGATAAATAATATTTCAAAAACACCCATCCGCAATCCGCCTAACCTAACTTGGTACCTTTTTTTTTTTGGTCATTGCAACTTGGTTTTTACAGTGAACATATTTGCTTTTCCGTCTCTTCATGCATAATTAAGCCTAAATAACTACAATTTTCAATCCTTAATATCTCTCAATTTTCATTATTATTTGTATTAATAATTAATATTTTAATTCATCTGAAACAAATTATTTTTACAAATAATAATCACATTTAATATACAAATCATGAAAAGGATAATATTATTAATTAAGTAAAACAAAATACTAAAAATAAAAAGAATTGGTAACTGATGCATGCTTAAGCCACCCGTTTTTAATATCTGGGGTTGCCTCAAGGAAACTGTTATCTCAAGGAATCTCATAATGTAAACGTTTTGATGATTCTAAACTGTTCACCGTGTTTATCTAATGATCTTGTTTGAACATTTCAACAATATCATATTTAAGATCAAAGAACATTGAACAAGCTGAGCATATAAGACAATTTGAGCAATCAAAATCAAAGCATCAAGGTTTAAATGTCTAGATTCTTGCAAGAACCATTACTCATATAATCCTCAGCAAAATCATTGTTGGCCCATATGTGTTCGAGAGGAGGGTAAATTGGACACTTAACAGATTTTAACCTGTCTTTTAAATGTATGAAGTATTGAAAGCAGATTAAACAAATATAGTAAATCAAACACGATAACAATAAGACACACAAGATTTATAGTGGTTTTTGGCCTTACCTACATCCACTACCTAACGTTTTTAGTTAGGATTAGTTCAAACTCCACTAAGGATCTTTTTATGGGTGAAGACCAAGCTGTTACACCTTCTCAATTTATGGGTTTGAGAATAATTGTTTCTCAACTTCCGAGTGTGAGAATGACCATTACAACTCGAGCAACACTTACTTTAAACCAATGACTATTCCGTCACAAAAATCAAGGTACAAGATGAGATATGATTCCCTTTACTTAGAATCAAAGTGATACTTACAAAGCTTTGGATTGAACCTTCTGTTACTAAAGATTCAACAAAGTATGTATGATGAAGTTCACCTGAAAACTGGTTCAACGTGTTATTTTTGTACATATGTTTGGATTGAACGCATTATTTTTGTACATATGTTTCTTTCAAATGGATCTCCGTTGGGAATGAAATCATTCCCCGACCTTTTGCTCACTGTGTTTTTCTTGCCATGCAAAACATGCAAAACTTCATTAGGTATTGGTAGTCAAATTTTGGTAACCACTGTGGTTCATGCCAGTGTTCTTAGCACTTCATACCCTCCATCACAAGGTGCTTTTGCGGAAAAAGTTGCTGATATGATGAACGAAGTCACGAGATTTGTAACCTCTAATGGTGCGCCACTTATGGTGAATTTGTACCCTTATTTTGCCTACATCTCTGATCCTGCACATATCAGTTCAGATTTTTCTTTATTCGAATCAACAACCCCAGGTTTCATTGATGGAGACTTGGCTTATTACAACCTTTTCGATACCCAGTTAGATGCCTTTCTAGCTGCCATGGAATGCAGTTGGAGGTCTAATTAGTAATGTCACTATTGTGGTTTCTGAAACTAGTTGGCCAGTGCAGGAAATGTCACACCTCGCCCGGACGCGCCTAAACCGGCGGGACACTCAGGGACGGGGCGCGAATGCATTATAACAATAACCGAGTGCGCGGAAACACGATTAAGTACAAGTTTGATTTCATTAATTTCAGAATATATTTGTACATGAAATAGTTATGGGAACATCCTCCAAAAACCCCCAATGAATAATACAAATGGCACAAAAAATGTGGGCCCAATAACTTGCACCCAGTCCACCCTAATCTCCTGTGAAAAATTGGATAACAACGGGGTGAGCTACATGCTCAGTGGGTAAAATAGTTCATGAATATAACAATTAATAAAGCAAGCTTCATAATCAAATATCATAAATACACATCAGAGCATCATAATCAATCCAACATGTATGTATGCATGACACCGTCGCGTATTGGTTTAATGATTGTACGTCGCCTGAGTTCACGTACAGATGTCCCTCCCCAGGAGTAACTGGGTTCTCATTGTACGTCCCTCCTCAAGAACGACACTCTGGATTCACGTACAAATGTCCCTCCCCAAGAGTAGCCAGGTTCTCATTGTACGTCCTTCTCCAGATAAATATAATGAATAGTGAGCATTGCTTCTAACTATTCTATGAATCATAAACCACATACATCCCTAGGTGGTGCTTATGTATGATGCCAATGCATGAACTGGTCTGGTCTTTACTTAACATTAGACAGGATTTGGCAACGTCTGGTGATCCTTATCATGGTCGGTATCACTACGTGTAAGGTTAGGACATTCAGTATTACTTGTATAAGCTGATAGCTTTCAAATAAGACCAACCTGATCAATCTTCAGTTGAGAGGTGAGACACGAGGTCTACTTAAATACCAATCGTCTTGAGCAACACGCTGCCTCCCGTTCACTATTTAAAGTTACTGAGGACAAGATTGAGTCTGGTTTAGTCTGATTGACCACTAATCTGGCATAGCAATAGTGTAATACATGAACTCAAAATATACAGGCATAAGTATGACAAGTATAAACGTTATACGCAATAATGCAGTGTAAATGAATAGTAAACATAATGATAAATGAATGTAAACTTTAATAAAAGTTATAAGACATGTAAACCTATGTTTCGTTCCCCACTTTCAGATAAAAACTCTTTCGAGAACTGGCGCCTTCCCCCGAGCAGAACCGCGTTGCACCGCACAGAGAGTCTCGAAAAGAGAGTCTCAAAAGAGAAGACAATAACTCAAAATGAGTAAGTGAGAGAAGAAAAATCACGAAGAGAAGTGATTTTGGTGTGTGAAATGAGGAGATGGGGTTCCTTAAATAGGAAAAAAAGAGTGCCCGAAGGTTCAAGCACGCGCCTGAATATCAATATATATATATATATGTTTTGTGCAAACCTAGGATATTACACTCTACCCCCCTTAAAAGAATTTCGCCCTCGAAATCAGTCCAAGTAGTCATGATGGCTATCATCGTGAGATTCATCGCTATCGTCATCGTTTGCTAGCTCAGGGTAGTGTCTGTAAGGTCCCTGAATAGCACTGTAGCCGGTGGAATCCGCAACATCATGAAGCCATGAAGAGCAAATGGAGTCGGAGTCATCCTCGAAAGGTTTCGACCTTTGCTTAATAGATGGTGGTGTAGGGCTCTGCTGGTTGCATCGTTTAAAGGGAGATAGGTTGAGCGGTGGGATGCTTTTTCGTGCTGTTGCTGGAATTTGGCCGTTTGACAATTTTGGTAGAAGATCCTGCCAAGATGAGTGCACTGGATTGTTTTGGGCAAAATTGTTACGAAAAAGTCATGCATGTTCTGGCGATAAGGATCGCTGTCTGTGGGGCGATGGAGTTGGTGATGCAGAGTAGTTTTGACTTGACTCAAATCCTGGAGGAGTCACCACAGGTTGCCAAAGAGGCCATTGCGTGTGTGCATCACTACATCCATCGGCATTATTTCCAGACATCTGCATAGTTATTTAAGTGAAACGATGTATTAAGATATTTGTAAACAAAGTTTCATCATTTTATTGATAAGTGAAATAGTACAATGTATCACATCATCAATTATTACTAGAAAACAATTCAGGGTATTTATGTTTTATTTTTGCTTCTAGTTCCCATGTTGCTTCCTCTACTCCGTGGTGATCCCAGAGCACCTTCACAAGTGGTATGCTACGTCGCATTAGTTCTTGAGGTTTTAGATCCAGAATCTGTATCGCTCTTTCCTGATACCTATTTCCTTCCTCAACCCGAACCTTGACCAGAGGGATGATATGCGAAGGATCAGGACGATACTTTTGAAGCCTGGATACGTGAAAAACGTCATGAACCTTATACATGGACAATGGAAGGGACAGACGATAAGCAAGTTTGCCAATAGTTTAATGATTTGAAATGAACCAATATACCGTGGGGAAAGCTTTCCTTTGACCCCAAAGCGTTTGACACCTTTTGTAGGCTGAACTTTTAGAAAAACCAAGTCCTCCTTATCAAATTCTAGAGGCTCATCCGCTTGTCAGCATTGCTCTTTTGTCGACTTTGTGCAACACGAAGTCGCTCATTTACTAGTGTGATATTCTCTGAAGTCTCTTGAACTAGTTCAGGCCCCAATTGCGGTCGATCTGTCATATTTAACCAGCATACCGGTGATTTGCAAGGGCGACCATAGAGGGCCTCGTATGGTGCCATGCCGATACTAGTTTGGTAGCTGTTGTTGTATGCAAACTCAGCTAAATGTAAGTGCTTTGCCCATCCGTCATGAAAGTCCAAAATACAACACCGTAACATGTCCTCCAAGATTTGGATAAGACGCTCTGACTGCCCATCAGTCTGAGGGTGAAAGGTTGTGCTCATGGTGATCCTAGAGCCCATTATACTCTAGAAGCTTTGCCAAAATTTTAATGTGAATTAAGGGTCTCGATCAGAGACAATCGTGAGTGGTATGCCATGGAGGCGTACGATCTCTCTTTCGTACAGTTTGGCAAGCTTGGCGGGGTTATCCGTGAACTTTATTGGCAAAAAGTGTGTAGACTTTATAAGCCTTTCAATGATAACCCAGATGGCATCTTGCCCTTTATTATTTCGAGGCAAGGCCGTAACAAAATCCATTGTAATGTTCTCCCACTTCCATTCTCCAATAGGTAAAGGCTGGAGAAGTCCAGAGGGAAGTCTTCGTTCTACCTTAACTTGTTGGCGAACGAGACATCGAGCAACGAAGTATTCAATCGCCTTCTTCATTCCAGAAAACCAGAATTGTCGCTTGACATCCTTGTACATCTTGTCACCCCCACGATGCATAGCAAACCTCGAACAGTGCATCTCAGTGAGCACTTCTTTCCGAACCTCAAGATCGTTCGATAGATAGAGACGTTTTTTATAGAAAACAGCCCCGTCTTCAGAGACCGACCAGTGAGGAAGGTCCTGTCCGCTGAGTAGAAGTTCTTGTTTCTCCATTAACATAGGGTCGTTGGCTTGAGCTGTTGAAATTTTTTGAACCAGCTTAAAGTTGGCTGATAATTGAGAGAGTCGTGATCTTGCTCCCTCCTTGATTAGTTGTAGGTTAAAATTCTCCATCTCTGCAGCCAACTTCCCCATTTTGAAGTTAAGAGTGCAAGCAACATAAGATTTTCTACTCAGGGCATCAGCCACAACATTGGCCTTACCGGGATGGTACTGGAGGTGAAAGTCATAATCTTTCAAGAACTCCAACCATCGTCTTTGGGAGGTTTAGGTCTTTTTGGGTGTAGATGTACTTAAGACTCTTGTGATCCGAGAAGACCTCAAACCGTTCACTGTATAGGTAATGACGCCATAACTTCAGTGCGAATACGACAGCTGCAAGTTTCAAGTCATGTGTTGGGTAATTACCCTCATGAATATTCAGTTGCCTCGAGGCATATGCAACAACTTGGCCTTCTTGCATTAGTATGACACCTAAGCCTTGGAGAGAGGTGTCGGTGTATAGTGAAAATCCAAGTGCATTTCTTGGAGTGATTAGTACTGGTGCTGTCGTGAGGCGCTCTTCAATTCCTAAAATAATGTTTCACAGGCGGGATTTCAGATGAATCGCACGTCTTTCTGAGTGAACTTTGATGAAACGTCTGTAATAGCCAGCCAAACCAAGAAAACTCCTAATCTGAGTAACAGTGGTAGGCTACTTCCAGTTTAAAATCGCTTCAACCTTAGAAGGATCCACCTCAATGCCATTGCTTGAAACCACATGGCCTAGGAATTGAACTCGCTTCGCCCAAAATTAACACTTACTCAACTTTGCATACAGCTGGTGGCTTCTCAAGGTCTGGAAGACTATCCTTAGATGTATCTTATGGTCTTCCTCAGTTGAGGAATATATCAAGATATCGTCCACAAAAACCACCACAAATCAGTCTAAGTCTAACCTAAAGATGCGGTTCATCAAATTCATGAACGCAGTAGGTGCATTTGTTAGACCGAACGGCATGACCAAGAACTCGTAGTGACCGTACCGAGTTCTGAATGTCGTCTTGGTAATGTCCGAATCTCTGATCCAGAGTTGATGATAACCGAATCGTAAATCAATCTTAGAGAAGTATTTGCCATTTCTAAGTTGGTCGAACAAGTCATCGATCATGGGCAACGGGTATTTGTTCTTAATGGTGATGTTATTCAACTTGCGATAGTCGATGCAAAGTCGTAACGAACTATCCGTTTTGCGAACAAACAAAGCTGGAGTGCCCCAGGGTGATGAACTTTTCCTGATGAAGCCATTATTCTCCAATTCATTCAGTTGTTTGTCCAATTCGACTGGCTCGACATTGGACATTTTGTATGGTGGAATTGAGATAGGCCCGGTCTCAGGTATGAGATTGATCTCAAAATTGAATTCTCTAACCGGAGGTAGACCAGGAAGGTCATTTAGAAAAACTGTTGGGAATTCAAATATTACTGGGACATCATGTACTTCGAGAAGGTACAATGCTGGTGGTTCATTTTCATCACCAAGGGATAGAGCTCGAAGCTGTGCCTTGAGAAGTGCAGCAGTGGAGTTGTGTATCCATTTCCTCGTTCCCTGAATCTTGTCAAACTCCCCGTGGGCAAGGTTAACTGAACTTGCTTCTTCATACAATTGATCTTTGTATTCAGTGGTGTGAGCCAGTCCATGCCGAGGATAATGTCGAAGTCTTCAATGTCCATCACAAAAAGATCTGCATATATTATCTGTTCTGACATTCGAAGCTCACATCGAGAACATTGCAAATTCACGTCAGTACCAGATCTTAAAGGTGATGTGACATGGATTATGATGTCTGGGGCTTCAGGATGCAACCCTAAATGTTTACCAATGCAGATGATATAAAAGAATGCGTTGCACCCGAATTGAACAAGACTTGTACCATTGTATTGAACAAGGGAAATGTACCTTCGACTACATTGTTGTTTGGGAGAGGTTGTTGGCGATAGCAAATGCTCTGCCCTGGTTCCGTTGCCCTTGGTTCTGCTGGTTCTGCTTGGGTTGGGCATTAGTAGCAGGTGAGGCTTGTTGGACTGGAACAACGAGAACAAGTTGCTGATGGTGCGGACAAACATTTCTTACATGGCCCTGCTGGCCGTAGTTGAAACACACTAGCCTCTGCTGCTGATGGTTCTATTGGCCATGCTGATTGTGGTGCTGATCACCACCTCTGCCATTACTGTTTCGACGACCACCCCTGCCATTACGGCCTCCTTGGCCATGATTGCGAAAACCCTGATGTCCAGGGTTAGACTGTTCAGCCGCAGGTGCCGTGGCCTCATTCTTCTGAACAGGGGCTGAGAGGGCTGAGTTTTGATTATAGCAGGGTTTCTTCTTGTTGCCCTGCTGCGAGCCCTGTTGGGAAAACGTTGCAGGCCATTTTCCTCTATTCAGTCTCTGCTCCTACACAATTTTTTCCTGCTCAAAGCTCATGGCCTTGTCAATGACCTCCCTGTAAATCTTGAGATCCAAGATCGACAAAGCTTGTCGAATGTCATAAAATTTCTCGGTCTTATCTTGCTTAGTTGAGATGATGGAAAGAGAGTAGACTGATAATTCTTTAAACTTGACAACATACTCCCTGACTGTTATGCCGCCTTGGTATAGCTTGGCGAACTCCTGGCGCTTCTACCTCTTCACAGCACCAGGGAAGTACTCATCAATAAACAATGACTCGAACTGTTGCCAAGTCATGTCTGTGGTTTTTATCCTTGGGTCCTTCTTCACTGTTATCCACCGTGTATTTGCTCCACCAATAAGTTGGTAGGACGCAAGTGGAATCTTTCGAGCCTCATCGACTCTCATTGCGCCGAGAGCCTTCTTCAACTCATCCAGCCATTTCTGCACCTCTTCCGCATCAATGGTGCCAACAAAAGTACGAGGTTGTAGCCTCTTGTACTTCGTAATCTGGTCTGTTTGAGTCTTCGACCCAAATCTCACAGGTGCCTGAACAGTGACAACCTGATTGGCCGCGGTCTCACGAACGACCGTCTGAACAGTTACTTTCATCGCCTCGATAAATTCGGCGAAAAAAGCTTCCATACTCATAGGCATGGCAAAAAATGTGGGTTGGGGTGGTACTGCCTGTACAGATGTAGTGGCAGTGTCGGGTGTGGCCTGCGTCGTCGTCGAAGGCAGTGGTTCCTAGTTCTGAATCTCAGGAGGTGCCTCTTCTGCTGGATAGACAGTACATGGCTTTCCTCTCTTCTCGGTTTGCATTTTCTCACTGGCAAGGAGAATAAAACCATGATTTAGGAACTGTAGCCAAGTATAATGTTATGATATTCTCAGCAACAAGCTCGAGAGTACTGCAATATAAAAACCACTTATCTTTCTAAGTATAGTGTAAGGTTTTTGTTAAGGAATCAAAGAATCTTATGTGCCTCGTATGTTTGGCCATGGTGTAAAACAATGTTAGAATGTTTATTAATAAGTATAAAACTTTGCAAGTATTTCAAATGTTTTGGTTCTAGTTTTTGTGAACATACATATATATTTCATTGAAATTCTATACGAGTCATAAAAATTCTAAGATTTTCCTCGGTAAATATCCTGATCTAACGTTCTATCGTAATCTTATGTATTCAAACTCTTTCGCTTAGTCTTTTCGACTATTATCAAAATTCGTGTGTCCCATACCATGTGAATTTGGTAATAAGGGTGTCAACCAAGTTAAGTTGTATGAACACGGTTTCTATAAAACATCGGCTGAAGAAGAGTTCACTAATAGTATCATCCAAGTTTACTCGTCTCATACCGTGTAAACTTAGTGATAATGTTAGTAATGTAACTTTCCCTAAATGTTTCTTGTCACACAAGGTCGTGGGTTTTCTTACTTCCACATTTTATTTAGTATCCTCCAATTTTGTTGTGTCTCATATCACTCCAAAGTTAGTGATACAAAAGAAAGAATGGTTGTAAGTCAGCCCACCAAAGATAGTCTTAAACAAAACATTTTCATTCATATATAAAATAAATTTTACAATGTCGGTGATCATTCCTGATTTTCCTGCCTACTACCGCTCCTTTTAGACCTCTTGCTCGGTACAAAAAACTGCTAGAAGAAAGTTGAGAAGTTGCTCGCTGGTCTTTGACATTTTGCATACGTGTTAACAAAGCATTTTGAGTCTCCTCAATCCAAGCAATACTAGATACAATCACATTTAACTGCTCGAATGGGTTAGTCAATTGCCCCATCGATGGTTGATAGGTCGACTGTCTCATAGGTGCAGGGTAGGCCGTAGGCATTGGTGGAAAGTATTGGCCGTATGGTTGACTCATAGGTGGGGGTAGTTGTTTTGATTGCACGGGGATTCCCTAACTGGAACCTCTTGGACATTTGGATATGCTTGAGTCGAAAAGTCTTGAAAAAATGGACTCATTGGGATAACCTGTCTTTCGAAATTTGGTGACGCATAATTCTGTTGGTGTTAGTTCACAGGAACTTGTGGAACTGGCCTATGTGGTACCTCAGGAGTTGGAAACCTTTGGTACGTAGTATTGCCTTGAGTTAGTATGTTCTAGCAAGGTGGATTTGCTGGAACTCTTTGTCCATCCTGATTTGGTTGATGTTGATTTAGGTTGGCAAAGAAATCGTCCTCGGAGAATAGGTGATTGGTTTGACCATTATTCGGGGCTGGATTTGCCGTAGGGTTCTGGTTTGGCTCGTTATTTAGTGCCTCCCTAACAAGAATCTTGTGCCGACTTTTTCGTTGAAAACGTCCATTTTTGTCTCTAATTCTTTTGCCATTCCTCCTAAAGTCGGGCCGAATAATTCCTCGTCAGTTACCCCTCCACTTGTGACAAACGTCTTGAAGATAGAGGATGTTGTAACCGCCTCAGTAATCTGCTTCGAAGACTCATCAAAAGTGTTGGCGTTTACCTCGTATAGCATTCTCATGATCAAGACTCCGTAGCCGAGGAGTTCCTTTCTTGAAGGGTTTTGAATCACCTGCAACATTTGTTGGATGATGACGTGAGGTAGGGAGACCTTAATTTTCTTCTCTATGTAGTATAGCACAAGAAGTTGAGCCCTTGACATAGGACTTCTAGTCTTTTTCGGCAAGATGTTGCCGAATACGATCTTTCCAAGGCCGGCAAGAGGTGGTTTAAGGAGATTGTTTGGGAGGTAGGCGTACGTCAATTGGGTGTACGACTTTTGGCGAGGAAATTGAACAACTATTTTTTAGACTCCGCGATCTCTGCAACTGTCTGGGGTTCGTGTGGATCAATGATTTTATCTCTAATTGGGATCTTCATAAATAGCGAAATAATTTCGACGTTGATATAAATCTTTGTTCCCCTGACCGTTGTCTCCAAGACAGTGCTGATCCCATCTTCTTGAAGTCCCATGCAATTCATGGCTTCGTAGAAGGACTTCACCAAGTTGAAAGAAACTTTTGTTATGTTCAACCACCCCAGTGTTGTGAGTTTTTCGTGAAGGATTGAACGGTGTCAGAGATCTCTATTGTCGATACTCCTTATAGTCATAACCTCCCTTTCGAATAGTTTCGTGAGTCTGGTGGGAATTGGTTCCCAACTATTGAAAGTCGTTTCTTCACTTGAGGCCATTATCTTGCTGAAAGGAAGATATATATATCAAATAAAAATTTTCTTCCCCTAATTTGGTGGACTTAGGCTGGCCGTGGACCTTAGGCTCTGATATCATTAAATGTTAATGGTCATCACTGACACTCACGTGTGTCCAACACCGTGACCTACAAAGTCACGTGGCACATGAGCGTACCTTAGAGAAAGTTTTATGGCCAACCTCTCGACTGCACAACCAACCACACTGGTGGCAAGCCAATGTGAACATGTAAGGGTAAGAGTCGGTGCTTCGCCACCCTCACATTGTGAGAACCCCTGATCATGCGATGAATTCGCTCTCTCAAAACCCTCTCTGGTACCATTAAATGTCACACCCTGCCCGGAAGCGCCTAAACCGGCGGGACACTCACGGACGAGGCGCAAATGCATTATAACAATAACCGAGTGCGCGTAAACACGTTTAAGTACAAGTCTGATTTCATTAATTTCTGAATATATTTGTACATGAAATAGTTAAGGAAACATCCTCTCAAAATCTCTAATGAATAATACAAAGGGTACAAAAAATATGGGCCTAAAAACCTGTACCCAGTCTACCATAATTTCTTGTGAAAAACTGGATAACAACGGGGTGAGCTACACGCTCAGTGGGTAAAATAGTTCGTGAATATAATAAAGCAAACTTCATAATCAAATATCATAAATACACATCAGACCATCACAATCAATCCAACATGTATGTATGCATGAAACCGTCTCGTATTGGTTTCATGATTGTACGTCGCCTGAGTTCACGTATAGATGTCCCTTCCCAGGAGTAGTCGGGTTCTCATTGTACGACCCTCCTCAAGAACGACGTTCTGGATTCACGTATAGATGTCCCTCCCCAGGAGTAGTCAGGTTCTCATTGTACGTCCCTCTCCAAAGAAATATAATGAATAGTGAGCATTGTTTCTAACCATTCTATGAATCATAAACCACATACGTCCCTAGGTGGTGCTTATGTATGATGCCAATGCATGAACTGGTCCGGTCTTTTCTTAACATTAGACAAGATTTGGCAACGTCTGGTGATCCTTATCAGGGTCGGTATCACCACGTGTAAGGTTAGGACATTCAGTATTACTTGTATAAGCTGATAGCTTTCAAATAAGACCAATTAGATCAGTCTTCAGTTGAGAGGTGAAACACGAGGTTTACTTAAATACCAATCGTCTAGAGCAGCACGCTGCCTCATGTTCACTATTTAAAGTTACTGAGGACAAGACTGAGTCTGGTTGAGCCAGATTGACCACTAATCCGACATAACAACAGTGTAATACATGAACTCAAAATATACAGACATAAGTATGACAAGTATAAACATTATATGCAATAATGTTGTGTAAATGAATAGTAGGCAATGATAAATGAATGTAAACTTTAATAAAAATTATAAGACACGTAAACCTAGTGTTAAAAGAAAATGAATATGGATGTATGCTAGTGTTAAAACAAAATATTTATTTTTATTTTTCAAATAATTAGTACATCTCACTATTTTTTTTATTTTCTTTCATTAAGATGTATTTTTTTCAAAAAATAATAATAATAATACTAGCGACGTGACATGGGTACTTTTTTTTCATTTTTTTGGCATGTCATTTTTTTTATAAATTATTTATTGTCAACTTATATCCAATTATTTATTTATTAATTTATTGATTATTATTATTGAGTTTTTTAAAATGGTGACAAATGAATATTGGGTAGAAGGATATATATAGAGAATAAAAAATAAAAATTGCAAGACTATTAAGTTGAACTCATGTCCTAAGGTATCTAATAATACTACTCTACTACTTGGGCCAAGGTTAAATGATATATTAATATAACAAGAAGTAATATATTTATAAACAATTTACTCTGGCTACAGCCCAAGCTAGCTCATGGTAGCTACGCCCATGTGTCTATCCAAGCATGCAGCCTGTGAACCCATTATGGCCTTAATTAGATTTCAACTAATTAATTCATAAACAACAATATGTTAAAGTTCATGATTGTAAGGTATTGTCATAATTAATTATAATAATATTTATTTATACTATTATTGTCAAACTTTTCATACTCTTCGTACTTTTCTTTTATTTATGATTATCAGAATATGTTTCTTAGGTCTTGCATTTGCGTGCAAAATGTATAGTAAAATTTGGGATATTTCTTGGACATTTAAATACTTAGAACGAAGAAAATAAGACAAAAGATAATACTAGCTAGTATTATACATATGAATATGGATAAAAAAAGATAATACTAGTATTATACATGTGAAAATGATATAAAATATATTATAACATCCTCCATTTCCACCCTAGATGGACCTCTAAGGTGTGCTCCAAATTTTCGTGAAATCTTGGCCCTTAAATCATAGAAAACTATGAATTGAGGTGTTTTAGAATTAAAAAAATTGACCTTTAAGTGTAAAATCCTATGTATGGGGCGATAAAATTCAGAACTTGGGTGGATAATTGCCAAAATTCGAACTTAGAGAGAAAATATGGCTAAGCAGGGTATAATTATGTGATAGGATGAGGAACCTAATGATTGGAAGCCTACTTTTAGTTGACTTGAACGAGGCCGAGACATTTTAGGCCACAAAGGACTAAGGCAGTCGACTGGATGGCTTAGAAATATTATAAATAAAGTGTGCAAGTTTGAATTTAAAACAAATTTCATTCTTATTCAATCATACGAGATTAGGGATAGACAACTTAGAATTTGAGAAAGACTTTAATTAAGAGGGTCAAAGACTTCTCCATAGACCAGATTGGGGTTACTTAGCCTCAATCCAATCCCTTGAAAGTAATTTTCTTAAATCCCTAACTCTCCATTTCTCTTTAAATACCCTAAAACATGTGATGGCTATGCTCACCAAGAATTCCTGTTGGCCCATATTAGAGTCCAAGAGGGGGGTAAATTAGACTCTTTGTAGAATTTGTACCTTTCAAAAATTTAAAGGAAATAAAAGTGCAGAAACATAAGCAAAAGACAATGCATGGGTATTTTAGCGTGGTTCGGCTCTTCAAGTTTACGTCTACGACTTGATCTCCCCGATTAAGATTTTTCAAACACCCACTATGGATCCTACTTTAAGGGTGATGATCAAAACTGGTTACAAACTCAACTTTAAGGCATGAGATACCTTTACAAACACTATTCTCAAAACTGAGAACTCCCCATCGGCTAACAAGCCACTTAAAATACAAATGTTTGAGAATGAGGTTTCTCTTATCAAGAAACCTCAGAAATACTTACAATGATGTTCTGAACCTTATTCTAGGATTGCTCAGTCAGTGGTAAAGAATTAAGCACAAGAACAGTGAGCTGAGGATTCACTTGACTTTGGATTTCAAGAAGATTTGGAATGAGCTCGGTTTAATCCAAAGAGAAATCAGAGAAGATCGTTTTGAAAGCTTTTGAACACTTAGAGAGTTAGAAAACTCATGAGAACTTTCAAATAGTGTAAATTGTTGGCCCCGATAAAGTCCAAGAGGGGTTGAATTGAACTTTTTGTAGAAATAGAAACAAACAAAAGTGCACAACTATTTAGCGTGGTTCAGCTCTTCGAGCCTACGTCCACGCCTTAATATTCTCGATTAAGATTTTTCAAAAACCACTATAGATCCTGCTTCAAGGGTGAGAATCAAAACTATTTACGTGCTCAACTTTAAGGCGTGAGAAACCTTTATAAACACTGTTCTCAGAATTGAAAACTTCCTAGAGACTCACAAGCCACTTAAATACTAATATGTTTGAAGATGATACCAAGAATGTCTCAGAAATACTTACAATAAAAGTCTGAACCTCACTATAGGACTGCTCAGTTAAAGATAATCACCCAAAATCCAAGGGGCAGCGCGCTGTTCTCAAGGACCGGAGTGTGGGTTCTTGGGTTTTCTGCTGACAATCCGCTACTCTCTGTTGGAGCACGCTGCTCTAGAAACTCGAAACATAGGTTTTTTGGAAACCCTGAGACAAGCGTGTTGCTCCTTCAAGGAGCTCACTGCTTGACCCAACCAAGTATTATTGGGTTTTCTGCCATCCTCAAAAGAGTGTTGCTGGTTGTGGCCAACTCACTGGTGGTTTGAATACACAAAAGTGTAATTTTAAGCATTCAAAACACATATTCACCACCAAAATTTGTCAAATAAACATCAAATAACATTCAATAATTAATGATTTGACACATTAGATTTACTAAACATGCCTAATTCCCTTCGGATGCATACAAATTGATATTTTGGCAATGCCTTAGTGAAAATGTCAGCTAATTGGTCTTTTGTCCCAATATGAATGATTTGAATGTCTTCTTTTTGCACATAATCTCTAAGAAAAATATGTCTAATCTCTATATGCTTAGTCCTAAAATGCAAAACATGATTCCTAGATATATTTATTGCTCTTGTATTATCGCGAAAGATCTCAGCACAATCAATATGAATTTGATAATCCTCTAGTTGTTGTTTCATATAAAGAATTTGTGCATAACAACTATCAACTGCAACATATTTTACTTCAACTGTGGATAATGCCACCGAGTTTTGTTTCTTGCTAAATTAAGAAATCAATGAGTTTTCCAAAAGGTGGCAAAAACCAGAGGTACTCTTTCTATCAATAAGACTACCGACATAACCAGAGTCTACAAAACTTCTAAGTTTAAAAAATGTACCTTTAGGATACCAAATTCCTATATCAATTGTCTCACTTACATATTTAAATATACGCTTAACACACTTCAATTGGGATTCCCTAGGACTTGATTGAAATCGGGCACATAGACATAAACTAAACATTAAGTCCGACCTACTTGTTGTTAAATACAACAAACTACTTGTCATTCGCCCGTATAATTAAGTGTCTACAGGTTTGCCCTTTTTATCCTTGTCCATTTTCACAGCTGAGTTGCATGGGGTATCGATTGTTTTCAAGTTTTCAAACTTGAACTTCTTAATCATATCCTTAGCATACTTACTTTGGATTAAGAAAGTGCCATTAGGCATTTGCTTAATTTGCAAACCAAGAAAGTATGTAAGCTCCCCTATCATACTCATTTCAAATTCATCTTGCACAATTTTTGAAAATTCATTGCAAGGATGAGTGTTTGAAGCACCAAAGATTATGTCATCTACATATATTTGAACTAACAACATATCAGAATCTTTGTGCTTAATGAACAAAGTAGGATCTAGTTTGCCCTTATGAAAGTCATGATTTAGAAGGAATGAACTTAGCCTATCATACCAAGCTCTAGGAGCTTGTTTCAAACCATACAAGGCTTATGAAGCCTATACAAGTGCTTGGGGTTTTGAGAATCCTCAAAACCTGGAGGTTGCTCCACATATACCTCTTTATTGATGTACCTATTAAGAAAGACCATTTTGACATCCATTTGGTATAGTGGAAAATCTTTATAGCAAGCATAACTTAATTACATTCTAATTGCCTCTAATCTTGCTACTGGTGCAAAGGCTTTTTCACAGTCTATTCCTTTTTCTTGATCATATCCTTGGGCATCTACTTTAGCTTTATTTCTCACAATAACTCATTTTGTTCCTAAGAACCCATTTTGCTCTTATAATAGATTGGTGAGAAGGTCTTGAAACTAATTCTCATACTTTGTTTCTAACGAAGTGACCCAACTCTTCTTACATGACAAGAATCCAATTTTCATCACCTAGAGCTTCTTCAACCTTAGAAGGTTCAATTTGTGATACAAAGGCTACATGCCCTTGATCTTTGTTAATTGCTGCTCTAGTAGACACTCCCTTAGATGGATCACCTAAAATTTGGTATTTGGGGTGACTAAGGAGAAGCCTAAAATTCTTGGTGTCTTCTAATTTTTGATCAACATTTTCTTCTAAGTCATTTGAGCCCTTAGGAACTTCATCATCATCAATGTTCAGTTTTTCTATGTCCCCACTAAGGTTCTTCCTAGGGTCACTCTCATCAAACTTAACATGGATTGATTCTTCTACAACTGTAGTGGTCTATTGAACATTTTATATGCTTTACTATGAGAGGAATAACCAAGAATATGCCAATGTTAGATTTTGGATCAAACTTATCCAAATTGTCTTTGTCATTTAAAATGTAACACTTACATCCAAAGACTCTAAAATGTCCAACATTTGGGTGACTCTAACCTTCCAAAGCTCGTATCGGGGCTTTTTCATGCTTTGCCTAATCATAGTTCTATTCATAATGTAACATGTTGTGTTTATGGCTTCAACCCAAAAGTGAGTTGCAATATTAAACTCACATAGCATGGTCCTACACATCTCTTGAAGAGTTCTATCCCTACTTCTACTACTCCATTTTGTTGTGGAATTCAAAGGGCTAACAGATGGTGAATATAACCTTGTTTGCTACCAAGTTGAGGATTAGGGTTTTCAAATGAAAGAAAGTATTTATAGCTTCACTTGAATTTTTTCATCTTTACAAACTCCTATCATTCAAAAAATTGAAAATCATTTTCTAGAGAGCTTTTGGAGTTGAAGGAGAACTTTGTGCTTCCATTTTTCTGAGTTTGCAAACTTTCTTGAAAGAGTTCTCATTTGATTTTTGCTAAAGATCAAGTGCTTGAACTTTCATTTGATTTTTTGATCGATTTGAAGATTTCTTCCATGATTTTCAGCTGTGCATTTCTTTTCAAATAAAGTAGCTGAACTACTTAGGAAGAAACCGAGCTCATTGTCAGTATTTTAAGGTTTGTTTGGTAAGGAAGATCCTCTTTTATTCTATCTTGTATTTTGAATTAGGTTGTGAGCTAATTGGGGAGTTTCTCTAATTGGAAAACAGTGATTGTAATCGGTTTAATCCTCACTCATAAAGTAGGATTGATATAGTTGATTTGGGAAAATCTTGATCTGGGTGATCAAGTAGTGAATGTAGGTTTGGGTAAGCCGAACCACGTGTTGGTCCAGGAATGTCCAAGAGGGGAGGTGAATTGGACAGTGTGAGCAATTTAAAACTTAAATAAACCTTGCGGTGTAATGTAAAACTGTGAACGCTAAAAGCGAATAAATATTGCATAAGTGATTTAGAGTGGTTCGACTATATGCCTACCTCCACTACCTAACCTCCCTAGTTAGGATTTCAAACTTTACTAAACAGTCCTCTTACAAGTGAGGACCAAATCGTTACAACTTTCTTAGCTTCACAGGTGTGAGAACAACCTTACAACTCTCAACTTAGAGGTGTGAGACCTACCTACACTCTTGATTTTTGTCGCGACCCCCTTCTGTAGGGTGACGCCACAACCTGCACTATCACGACCCACAACCAGTGACGTCATGACCGACACGGAACCCCCAGGTTTATCCTCTCTCGATACACCCGGGGTCCCATCAGCCTCATAAAAATAGCCTAACGAACACAAATCCCATATCTAGCATCCATCTAAACATGAAGATAGGCATAATCCAATCACCAAGATAATTACATCTCCCAAAAATGACCAAAAATAAAAGTCCATAATGTTCAAATATACAAAAATCACACCTAACATAATACAACCATCTATGTGTTAAGTATATACAATAGGTGTTATTAAGTATATAAATACCAAAATACAGAAATGTACTAATACACTTACATCATAAAAATATGGGAAACGCTCCGCAGCTAAGCCTTCCCTTCCCCTTCTTATCAGAACCTGAAATGATAAGAATGAGGAGTAAGCTACAACAAGCTCAGTAAATGTTTTCTACAAGTGGCAATATACATGCATTTAGATAAAACATAGTAAGATCATCAAAGCAATTTAAATAACATGGTAATATACAAGATTACATACGTGCCGAATATAATGCATCATGTCATTACCCAAAACAATGCATATCATTTTTTCCAAACATGTCTTATGCAATCCTAGACACCTCATCAGTAAGGGCGATCAAAGGCCTGGGTTCGCGACACTCAGCGCCTGATCCGACCTAACATACTTGTATTCTATTAGGATTCCTGGGGATGAGTAGCTAATAGGATCAAAACCCTCTGCAAGGTTTGCAACTAGGGATCACCTCTAGCAATGTGAGATTTTCCAAAGAAAATCCCTACTATCAGATACACCTATTGCTAACCCAACTAGACTTATGCTCAAATTCATTTCATGAACTATTTAAACATGCATAACACATATATATCGATTCAAAACACTTTATATAATACAATGCCTCATATAGAAACCAAATGTAAAGAAACACTCACAGTTGATTGACTAGATTAGCCAATCCCAAGCCAACCAATTTAGCACTAGAGTGCCACCAAATACCCTCTCTTATGCACTTCAACCTTCAATTGGCTTAATTGGGGACAGTTGGATCAATCACAAAACCATCACACAACATGGTTCATTCATCATCAAAATCATTCCAATTACATGCCAAATAACCATGATTAAGCCCCAATTCACTAGCCAACATTAGACTCTAACATGGTTTCGCTAATGAGCTAACCATTATAGCTCATTCAAGCCATAATACATCTAATTAGATCTTAAACAACCCAAAGAATGCCTAAGGTTTATTCCATAATCCAACCTTCATTAATACCATGCATTCCATCACAAATTGGGCTAATAAACCACTCTTATGCCAATTCAAGTCCATTGGCATCATCTAGGCCAAAAGCCCCAATTTTGGGCAATGTCCCAAAATCACGGCCTTAGCCAATTACACTACACATAGAGTTTCCAACATGCATAACCACCAAAATTAGACCATCATTCACCTAGAATGATCCATTTATTCATCATAGTTGACATGCACATCAAATGGAAAACCCTAAGTCCACATTCTAGTTCTAGGTCAAATACAAACAACCCTACAAATTTCTTGCTGGAAATTGGGGTTTTCACCATTAATGGGTTCCAAACAACCTCTAGTCTCACATATTTAACATGCAAGACCTAACTCATACTTGTGTTTATCCACCACCCCCTCAAATCCGGGATTCAAGTGTGGAAAACACTCGGATGTAGATTTAGGCCAAGGAAAGCCATTTCTACCATTACAAGTTCAAATGAGCACATGTAAACAAACCCTAGGTCTGGAACTCTTCCAAACCGTGGCTCATGCCATTTCCTAGGTCAAAATGAAGCTTATTACCATGATTCAAGAAGAATTTGTGAAAGAGGAAGGTAAATCACATTTACCTTGGAAGAGTTTGAGCAAGAATCACCTAGAAACTTCAAGTTTTTCTCATCTTTTTTTTCTCTTAGTCTTTCCCCGTTTCTCAAGTGCTCAAAGTGTGAAATGAGGGACAAATGAGGGTATACATGGCTTAATACACGAGTGGGGCCTACCAAAAAAAGTCAAAATTTACATTTTACTCAGGTGGAACGCGTTCCAGGGCCATGAAACGTGTTTCACGGATATTTTTGGCCAGTGTGAAACGCATTCTAGCACTACTGAAACGCGTTTCAGTTTTCCAGTTTTTCTAATTTTTCATCTTTTCGCTACATGGTCAATACACATTGGAATTTCGCATATAATAGGTCAATTTCTATGTAAAAACGTGTTCCAGACTAATTTTTAATATTCTTCTGCCCATTCGGGCACAACACATAGACCTACAGAATCGAAACACGTAAAAATACACACATATGGGTATCCGGGTACTCTGAGGTCAAGATGACATCATCCTAACGTACATGCGTTACAATTCTTCCCAACTGAAGAGATTTTGTACTCAAAATGAAATCAAGAAAACTGACCTCAGTCGGCAAAAAGATCGGGGAACTGGTCCATCATTTGGTCTTCTTGCTCCTAGGTTTGCTCTTCGTTGTCGTGGAATTTCCATTTGACTTGCACAAGCAGGATCTCTTTATTTCTCAGTTTTTGAACCCGACGAGCCATAATCTGAATCAACAACTCCCTATAAGTTGTATCATCCCCAACTTGCAGATGACTCACATCAAGCACATGAGTTGGATCATGATAAGACTTCTTCAATGAATCATGATTGTACTTCCTCAACATCGAGGCATGAAATACATCATGAACACCCTCGAGCCGAGAAGGTAGAGCTAACCTGTAAGCTCCTAGTTTAATCCTCTCAACAATCCAAAATGGTTCAATAAATCTAGGGGCAAGTTTTCATCTAACATCGAACCTCGTCTGACCTTTTCGTGGCGAGACCTTAAGCAAAACTAGGTCTCCCTTGGCAAACTCTAATGACATATGCCGATTATCATAATAATTATTTTGCATGTCCTGAGTCGACTTCAACCTCTGCCGAATTAGCTTGATTTTTTTGTCTGCTCAATAACTGTATCAGGGCCTCATAGCTGCATATCACCCACCTTGTACCAACAAGCTGGTGATCTACAGGGTCTCCCATATAAAGCCTCATACGGTGCCATACCGATGCTCGCCTGATAACTGTTATTGTAAGAAAACTCACATAAGGGAAAATGCTCACCCCAACCCCCACCGAACTCTAAAATGCAAGACTTGAGCTTATCCTCCAGCATCTGTATCACTTTCTTGATCTGACCATCCGTCTGAGGGTGAAATGTTGTACTCAGTCAGAGATCGGCCCCAAATCGAGTCTGCAATGTCTGCCAAAACCTCGATGTGAATCGTGGATCTCTATCTAACACGATTGACACGGGGCCCCATGTAATCTCTCTCACCAAGTTTCTGGCACTCCATGCAATCCATCGAGTTTCTGGCGCTCATAGGAAGGAAGTGTGCACTCTTGGTCAATCTATAAACCACAACCCAAATGGCATCAAATCTGCCCCGAGACTTCGACAATCCCATGATGAAATCTATTGTAATGTGCTCCCATTTCCACTAAGGTATAGGTAATGTCTACATTTGACCTCCAGGTTTTCAGTGTTCAGCCTTAACCTGCTGGCACAACTCACATCTCTGTACGTACTCAGCTATACTCTTCTTTATCCCATGCCACCACACCGACCTTTTCATGTCATGATACATCTTGGTAGCCCCTGGATGAATAGTATACTGAGACCTATACGTCTCCTGAAGTAACTCAACCCGCAACTCAGCATCATATGGGATCCATAGTCTCCCTCTAAAATGCAAGACATCATCTGACCCTCTCTGCTAATCGGCCTAGTCAACACTGTCTGCATATCTACAGTACATGTCAAAATTTGGATTATGTTCCTATAGATCCTTAACCCTCTGAATATGGGCATCAGTAAGCTGCACGTGCATCTGAGCACATATCTCACTACATGGTGTGTCCGAGAGTATACTCATCATCGTCATTATCTCAAGTAAATGCTCCTGCTGGGCCATTTGGAAAGCAACCACTCTAGTCTCTGCTCGCTTCCTACTTAATGCGTCAGCCACAACATTGGCTTTGCCAAGATGATGCTCTAAAAAGAAATCATAATCCTTAAGCAACTCAAGCCATCTCCTCTGCCGCATATTTAGTTCCTTCTGATCAAAGAGATACCTCAAACTCTTATGATCATAATACAAAGTGAACCTCTTACCATAAAGGTAGTGCCTCCATAGCTTCAATGCAAACACTATGGCTGCCATCTCCGAATCATGCACAGGGTAATTGTGCTCATGCACCTCAAGCTGCCTAGATGCATATGCCACCACTCTACCCTCTTGCATCAACACACATCCTAGACCCAAGAGTGATGCATCAGTAAAAATTGCCAACTCTTTTTCAGGCTTTGAAAGAATCAACACTGGAGCTGTAGTCAGCTTATGTTTCAACTCACTGAAAGCTTTCTCACAGGCATCCATCCATGTGAAGGCCACATTCTTCTGAGTCAGCTTGGTCAACGGTGCAACTATCGTGGAAAAGTCCTTTACGAACTTCCTGTAATAGCTAGCTAAACTTGAAAAATTGGAATCTTTGTCACTGTGGTAGGTCTTGGCCAACCAATGATTGCCTGAACCTTAGCGGAATCAACTGAGATACCTTCCACACTAACCACATGACCCAAAAATTTCACCTTAGTCATCCAGAAATCACACTTGCTGAGCTTAGCATATAGCCTGTGCTCCAACAATGTCTGCAATGTAACTCTGAGTTGATGCTCATGATCCTGTCTAGTCTTAAAGTAGACTAGGATGTCATCAATGAAGACTATAATAAACTGGTCAAGATACGATCTGAATACTCTCTGCATCAGATCCATGAACATAGCTGGTGCATTAGTTAACCCGACGGGCATCACCAAGAACTTGTAATGTCCATACCTCATCCGGAAAGCAGTCTCCGGTACATCCTCAGCTGATGGTACCCAGACCTCAAGTCTATCTTCGAAAAGAACTTGGCCCTCAAGCAAGTCATCAATACGTGGAAGAGGATACTTGTTCTTCAAAGTCACCTTGTTCCTGACGGTAGTCTATACACAATCTAAGACTCTCGTCCTTCTTCCTGACGAACAACACATGTGCTCCCCAAGGTGACATACTAGGGGAAATGAAACATTTGCCCATCAACTCATCTAGTTGGGCTCTAAGTTCATTCAACTCTTTCGGTGACATTGGATAAGGTGGAATGGAAATGGGTCTCATCCTAGGCATTAGCTCAATGGTAAAGTCTACCTCCCGCTTGGTAAGCTAGGTAACTCATTAGGAAAAACCTCTAGGTACTCATAGACCACAGGGAAGTCTGCTGGCCGAACGCCCTGTTCCACATCATCCACTAGCCTCTACTGGCCATCATAGCAACCTTATCATCAGTGGCTAATCTACCTTGGGTAGGTGGTCTAGATGCAGTCTTGCCTCGATAAACAAAGACTGACTGTCCAGGTATCTAAAAGACAACCCTCTTGCCGAAGCAATCAATATGAGCGTGATATGCTGCTAGCCAATCCATACTCAATATGGCATCGAATTGGAGGAATAATAAGACTCTAAGGTCAATAGTCATCTCATGGTCCTTGAATCTAACTATGCAGCCCACACATACCATGTTAGGGTAAATATTCTCTCCAGCCGCCGTACTCAAAATCAAAGGAGTACTAGTTCTAACAGGAGATAATCTCAATCTATCTACCACACTACCAGAAATAAATGATAGAGTAGAGCTAACATCAATCAAAACATACATCATAGTATCACAAATGTTGATCGTACCTTCAATCAATTGTTTGCTACCCTCTGGAGATGCCCGTGTCACAACTCTGGCCTGCTCTCTGGTAACTACTGGCATAAGACTAAACTGACCAACAGACGTCCTCAAAGGACACTGATTTCTCTTGTTCCCATGAGCTCCACATCCAAAATAAACTATAGGTCTCGGCGCTCTAGGTACCAAAGATATAGCCTGCGACTCTGCCACGATTTTCTGCTGTCCACCATATCTCATTGAACTTTGTTGCTGGGGTCGACCCGAAATCTGAACACTTTGGCCTATAGCTGGTGGTGCCACTGTCACTGGAGCGGAGGCTACAGAGGCCTCATATCCACTGCCACTGAATCTCTGCTTTCTTGTTATGTCGGCTCTTCCTATTACCAAAATACTGAACCTCTGACCCTGTCGGCTGTGTCTGAACTGAAGGAGCTGCGGGTGCCTGGACTGCTACAGGTAATCTCATCCTAGAATTAGCCTTTGTAGCCTGCCTTATCTCCTTAGCGTAAGTATGCACATCAGCCAGTGCCAAACCCTGACGAATATGATCTTGAAAACCATTCCATATCCTCTGCATCCTCAACTCATCTGTAGACACCATTTCTGAAGCAAAGAATGCCAACCTGTTGAACTCTTGCTCATACACTCTGACAAACATGTTACCCTAGGTCAGATGCAGAAACTGGATTCGACGCTGATTCTTCTCGTCTTGTGGATAAAACTTTTTAAAGAAGAACTCTTGAACCTAGTCCAAGTCCGGATCTCACCCTCGGCATGCTCCAATCTCTCCCACCATTTGTTTGCCTTGTCAATTAGCTTGAACCTGGCAAGCTTGACCTTATCATGTTCAAGAGCCCGCATGTCACTGAAAATGGTCTCCATCCTAGTCAACCGTCTCTCAGCTAGCTCTAAGTCCAAACTCCCCGAAAACTCAACCGGATTCTGATTCTTGAAGGCTTTCATGACCTTCTCATAGCAGTCATTCTCTACCTTCTCCACCTTCTCAGCCTCAGTCTCCCACTCTACAACATACTGAACCTCAGCTGGTCATGCCTGATCTGCCTGATCTGCCTGATCCCCTAGTGCTGCTGCTACACTACTATGCTTTGTAGTTGCTATTATGTCACCCTGTGGTGGTGGCCTAGCACCCTGTGTATGACCTGGCAACTCAAAGATCTGGGCCTGCTGTTGCTGAGTGGCCTCTAAGACTGTCTCTATACGCCTAAGACGTTCCTCTGGATTCATGGTTGATCCTATTCTTCCCTTTTTTTTGGAGATTTTTCAACAAGGGAAAACACATCAAGATCTCAAACCAGGAAGAGGTTGTCCTTAAGATAACTACCCATAAAAGCAAATATAACATCATATAAGTCTTTTATTATTTTTAAGGTTTTTAAACCTAAACACTGTATCTTTTATACCAAAATTGTCACGACCCACGACCAGTGACGTCATGACCGCCACGAAACCCCTGGGTATATCCTCCCTCGATACACCCGTTGTCCCGCCAACCTCATAAAAACCAATACAGGGAGAATACTCACAATGGTTTGCCAAATACTAACTCAATTGCACACTCTATACCCATTCCTGCACAACAACTCACTTGTACTCATTCCTCAAGTTATTGATTTCCCATTTTCCAGATACCATTCACTGCAATTACCATTACCAAGCATCCTCAATCAATGTCACACAATAATTCACATTTAAACACACACAAAAACATCACACAACCCATTCTAAACCCTCAGCTGCTTCAACACAATAGGGTTGGAGAACATCATATTTAACCATTTAAAATTCACAATTTAATCATCAATAAACTCAATACTTATCAAGGAATCAATTACCTATCAATTGCACATCAAAATCCTTGATTTCCAGCTCAAACCCACGTTCTCAAATGAACCAATCTAACCATGGAAATTCAACAAAATTCACATATGTTGAATAACTCAAAGTGAGGAACACAAATATGAAATTTTCATCGAGAAAGGATCGATCTTTACCTTTGGATTGGTCAGCCCTAACCCTTGTTCCTCTTCTCCTTTCGTTCCCTCTATTTTTTTTCCAGATTCTTTTAGCTCAAATGAGCTAAAAAAGTCGAATAATCAAGTTTTAAAACCCTTAAATCGCTTCACCAACCACTTAAAAAAATGTTGTCTGTCTGGGAAAAGCGCGCTTATCCTTCCTAGGAGCGCGCTTCTTTGCTGTCCAGAAATAAAAATTCTATCGAAACCCTAGCTCGCTTCTTCCCCATAGGGAGCGCACTTTTTATGAAATCCCCAAAATTCAACTCTTTGGAATCCACCATTGAAGCGCGCTTCTCCCTTAGGAGCGTGCTTATTGCGTTCCCGAATGTAAATTTCACCAAGTATAGGGCATTTAATGACATAATTAACATCCTAGGGTACCAATGACCCTACTATACATGTATTGTCATCATTCTTAAGCCCATATACATATATATACGCATATAAATACATCTTACAATAAGTATAAGTCAACATATATGTTTGACTCAAATGTACGGGGTGTTACAAATTTACAGGTGCAAGACAACCTATACTTAAATTCACGGGGTATGAACAACCACTAACTATCCTATCTTACAAGGATAACTTTTTGCAACTTTTACAATTGCAGTTACAACTCAATTTAGATGAAAGGTATACAATTTAGTACATTGAATCCTATGAACCTTTTACTCGAGAAAAGACTTCTTTCAGCAATAAGATATGAATTCAAATATAACTAAAATCCGAGTAAAAATAATATGTTTTTCTTTCACAGGTTTTCCAAAAGGTAAGATATAAAATATGCTCAAAATGAAAAACCATTCATTGAAAGAAAAATATTGATCGAAATAACCTTTTTTTTTCAAAGTTGAAAACTGCCTAACATTCAAAACGTTTTAGCATAGATCAAGGAATTTTCTCTTTTCAATTATGCATTTCTTCTCTTTATAAAACAATTTGTGCACCAAGGTCGTTGTGTTCAAATTCAAAAGGAATTTGATCATTGAGTCAAATGGTCTAAATCTTTCATGAAAATGGTAAGTTTAGTTTTTGTGAAAGTGCTATGGTTGAATTCAGTTTGTATGAGAATAGAAATAATCAGAAATTTACTGCTCACGCAACTAAATTGTCAGTAGTCAGGTGATAGTTGTTTCTCAGTTTCTCTGACAGTGTTCTATCAGCGTCCTGACAGAGTATCAGCGTCCTGAAGCAAACTGGACTAAAAATATAATTTCTACTGACTTGATCAGGGAGGACACTAATATCACATTGCATCCTGATGGGCTTATTTTTTCAAAACACAGAAATTCAGGGAGGGCACTAATGCTACATTAGTGTCTTGATGAGCTTCTGTTGGTTTTTCTAGGTTAGTTCGATGAGGGTGCTAATTATTGATCAATGTCCTACTTTGAATGATGAGCATTCAAACCCAGAAACCATCAGCGCCCTGATGGTCCATCAGTGTCCTGCAGTGTTGGCTCGATATTAAGTGACTAGCCACTGCATTAGCGTCCTGAAAGACACTGAAAAATAGTTTTTTGATAAATTTGATTTTCAAATACTCGATTAAATCAAATCAACACTTCAAATTTTTGGATCAAATCAAACATTTTAAAATCATGCAAATGTTCCAAAGATTAAGTCAAAAAACCTTCGAATTAAATCGATTAAAATGATTTTCTTCAAAATTCAAAGACTTTTGAAAAAAGGCTTATATATATATTTGCTGAAAAGGTTTCAAGTAAGGTTCTACATTTTAACATTTAACCTTTTTGATCTTGATCTTGATAACTTGACTTGCCATAGATTCAATTGGTTTTCTTCCAACATGATTTGTTGAAACACTTCAACAAAAATATTAGAGCACGTGATTGAGTGATTTGGAATCATCAAAACATTCTTTCATGAGGTTTCTTTTGAGATAACACCACGTACTCTAAATCTTGTGTGTTCAATTGTACATTTATTTTCCTGTAACTTTTATGTGCCTTAGTTATTTTGTGCTTGAGAAAATATTTTTGAAAAATCCACCAACACCCAATTCACCCCCTTCTTTGGTGTCTATCACTATTTATCACTATGAAAGAGAAACAAGGAAATCTTGTCCAATTAGGAAAAGGATTCCTAATACCACTCAACTACCCAATGCTTAGGCGCTCAATCCTTGCGGCTAGGCCCCCACATGCTGGTTTGGCTACACTTAAAAATCATCACCCAACGCCTCGAGCTCCACACACCAAAAATCACCACCTTGATTTTCTTCTCTCTAGAGCCTAGGCTTCCATTCTCCAAGACTAGGCCTCTACTTACTATTTTTCACCAACTCTATCGAACTTGATTATGTTTCCCTCCTTGCTTACAACCCTACAAAATAAAGCAACTTATGAGTAAATAAATCGTAAAATAGTCCTAATATACACAATTATCAGTAATAACCCTATCAAATAGATAGTTAGAAAACAACTTATCAAACGCGTTCCTTAAAAAGTTTGCAGAACATTCAATTTTTACATGGAATGCGCTCAGAGATTAAGAAACACGCTATTTAAAAAGTTAAGAGAACATTCTATTTTTGTGATTGTTTGGCAAATCAATTTTGAATTTTTGCGAAATTATTGCATTATTCATTGAACCTGGTCCAAATTAAGGAAATTAGGATTTGCTAACCCTAGCTCTATTTAAACCCTTCTAAGAGAACTCACACATACCTCTCCAATCTTTATGATCTATTTTCTCTTATTTCTAAGTGTTCTTAAGAGGAAAGCTTTTAGTTTTTGAGGGAAAATGAGTACTTAATCTTTGAATCCAAAATTCTCTTGATCCAAAAACGGTTTGGAGAGAAAATGAGCTTAACCCTTATCTTCCTTCTCATCTCATTTTCAAATATCTACAGTGTTTTTATTTGTGAAAGATTTCTTGGTTTTGAGCTTCAAGTTCTACAAAGCCTTCATTCATGTTTTCAAAAACATTCAAGTGCGTAATATTGATTTAAGGAAGGTAAATTGGTTGTAAGATTTCTCAATTCTTGAGCTTAAAATTTCTTATCTCTTGTATTTGATTATGTTTCAATTAGGGATGCAAGCGGGCGGGTCCGGGTAGGGTTTGACCCTCGAACCCACTCGTCGACAAGACATCACCTGTTCGACTCACATTACCCTTTGGGTCGGGCGGGTTATTAACCCACCTAATAGTAAAATGTTATTTACTATTAGAGCTTTTAAAATTTGAAAACATTTAAGACAAAAGTTAAATTGAAAAAGTGAAAACGATAATAATAAAGAAATCAATAGCAAATAAGTAATAAAGAAACAAAAATAAAAAATAATGAGCAAAAACCAAAATGAATACTAAAAAATTAAAAAAACACAGAATAATAATAAAAAAAGAGAAATAAAAAAAATAATTATTGCAAGGTCCTCTTAATGCAAAAAGGCCCCCACTAATTTAGCATGGTCCTTTGTTGGCCCAAATTATAGTCCAAGAAAGGGGGGTGAATTAGACTTAGCAGATTTTCGAAAATCTTAAATAACAATAATAGGAAAGATAAAATGCAAAAGTAAAGTGCAAGAAAAGTAAACAATAGACACAACGATTTATAGTGGTTCGACTTCCTCAAAGCCTACCTTCACTACTTGACCTCCCCAGTCATGATTTCTCAAAATCCTAACCTTGATCCAACTTATTGTTGGCCCAGGTGTGTCCAAGAGGGGGGGGTGAATTGGACACTTAGACAAATTAAAATGATCACAATGGCAAAAGTAAAATGTGAAAAATTAAGTAAAATGACACAACCGATTTATAGTGGTTCGGCTATATGCCTACCTCCACTACCTAACCTCCTCAGTTAGGATTTTCAAACCTTCACTAATCAATTCTCTTACGGGTGAGAATCAAACCGTTACAACGTTCTCAACTTCCGGGTGTGAGAGCAACCGTTACACTTCTCGACTTACAGGCTAGAAAAGAACTACCTACTCTTCTCGACCTACAGGCTAGAGAGCTGCCTATCTCAACTTACGAGCTTGAGACTAACCTATACTTTTCGACTTGCAGGCTAGAGAACTACTTATGTGCTCAGCTTCACGGATGTGAGCAAACTGTTATCTTAAGTACAAGATAAAAAGAAATCAGTAGTTTATATAACTACTGTTACAACTCTTGATATAGTTAGAAGAAATATAAATTAAAGTACAACTGAATCCTATGAATGATTACTCAAACTCCTTCTTCAGCAAGCGATGATATGAAGTTAAAATAATGGTGAAAATTTGAGTAACATTAGTCTACTTTTCTTCAAATAGATTTTCAATGAAAGATAAAGTATAAGCTCGATATGAAAATCTTTTGAATAAAAATTATTTCAAAAACACTTTGAAAACTGAGAACAATTTTTACTTGAAAAAATTCGACTAACTTTCAAAAGTAATAGCTCGGAGAATTTTTCTGTGTGTTTTGAATATAAGTGCAAGTTTATATAGACTTAGTAGAGATAAAGTTGTTGAGCATTTGAATTTGAATTTCAAAAAGAACATTAGCTCACAACAGCTAGAATCTTTCATGAGAATGGCAAAAGCAAACTCCATGAATATTCTGATTTTCTTTAGATAGCATGAATAAGGAAAGTCTTGATAAACAAGATTCATGCACCAAAGAGAGGTTCCTGAAAAATTTGAAAAGTTTTGTGCATAGAAAGTTCTGAAAAAGTTTTTCTGAAAAGTGCACAGTTAACAACTTTATGACAGTGTCGGAATAGCATCCTGATAGTCAGTTAGCTTCCTGGCGCATAATACCAACTTTTGTTGTTTTGCTCATTGAGGACGCTCATATCTAATAAGCGTCCTGCTGAATTGTGAAGTGAGGGCGCTACTATTCATTCAACATCCTGAAGTGTTCAAAAGGTTGATTCAGTGAGGGCGTTACATAGAGATTAGCGTCCTAATAGTTGAAAACATTTTAAGTTTGATCAACGTGTTAATATTCAATCAACGTCCTAATAAGTTCATATGGTTGATTCAATGAGGGTGTTAATGCATGAATAACGTCTTGATGAACATGAATAGTTTTCAACCTAGAATATTATTAGCGTCCTAATGTATCTTTAGCATCCTAACCTGATAGGTGCAAGAAGGCGCTGCTGAGACATTAGCGTCCTGATCAAATACTTAAAAATTTGATTTTTAATCTTTGAAAGCTCGACTAAATAGAGTTAAAACATGATGAATTTCGATCAAACCAAACATTAAAAATTCATCAAAAGTGATTGAAAAAATCAATGAAAATTCTTCAAAAACAAATCGATTAAAACATGCAATTATGCAAATATGCAAAACTTGCCGAGTATCATTTTGAGTAAAAGTTCTATATTATCTAAATAGTTGGAACTCTCTGAAGCTTTGATCTTGATTGCTCAATTGTCTTATAGACTTGATAAGCTGAGTTCATTGATCTTGATTCTTGACATTTACTAAAACACTTAACAACATCATTAGATACTCAAGTAAGTAGTTTGGAATCATCAAAATCGTTCACATCATGAAGTTCCTTAAGATAACACTTATGGGTGTGGATCAAATTGTTACAAACACTATTTTTCGGTTAGGAAAACTTCCTGGATTGGCTAACCAGTTAGTCCAAAATACAACAATTGTTTACAAAAAATAGAGAGTTTTCTTACCAAACAACTCTCAAGATTTGAGTATAATAGAGAATGAATACCTCCCTAGATCAATTCAGTCAAAGATGATGAAAATAAAGTGTAGCCTACAATGAAAGGTTCCTTCTTTGTTTCTTGACTTGAAGAAGATGAAGTTGAAGCACACCGAGTCAAAAACTCTAGAACACTTGAAATCTCTCAAAAAGTTCTTCTCAAAGAGTGAAGAAGAAAGCTCAAGAGATTTCTTCAAAAACAAGAAAGAAGACTTCAAAGATTGCTTGAAAGATTGATGAATACTTGAAGAGAAAAACATTTTCTCTCAAATCAACAAATACTCGAACTTGTGAAACTTGTTTGCTTTGAAAATCAAGAGAACACACAAATTCACAAGCTTCTAAAATTTTTGTAAAAGTTATTCACAATGAGCTAAGGCATGTATTTATAGTAGAAAACACTTCGTAAAGGTAGGAAATGCGTTTGCATGGAAGGAACCACGTTTCTGTTCAAAATACATGTAAAATTGACATTCTGCCAATTTACAAGGAAACACGTTTCTATGATAGGAAACGTGTTTCTGTGACATCACCACCATTTTGTCAAAAAAATAGGAAACATGTTTCTTAAGGAGAAACGTGTTTTTGTGCTTGTTTCCAAAAAACCATCATTCTAGGTAGAATGATGGAAACACGTCTTTGTGCAGGAAACGAGTTTATGTCTATCCAAGTGAAAAATTCACTTTGGATAAGTGGAAACACATTTTTCCTATAGGGAACATGTTTATGCTATGCACAGAACACTGAAACATGTTTTTCTTTAATAATTATATGTTCAAAACATGTTTTCTAGATAAACCAAGTTTAAAACCACTTGAAATCAATTGAATTGAAGTTCATGCAAATGTTTAAATCAATTTGAATGAAAGTCAAATGTTTGACTAAATTGAAAATCGGTTTTACTTTGAAAACTTGAATGATTTAAAAAGACCTATACGTAACTATCGAGGGCCAAGATATCCTACATAATGTAAATATTCCACCCAAAAGTTTTCTTTTAGTTCACAATGATCAATATGTAGAATTAGAACAAGTGATTGCTGAGATTCGTGCTGGAGCATCCACCATGAATTTGAAAGAGAGGGTCCAAAGACATATTCATTCTGACTCAGAGAAAGAAATGCACTGGAGTACCGATGTGTACCATGCCCCCAAATATACATATGGTAATGTTCATCTCTTACCAAAAACAAGTCATTTATGGATATTAAAACAAAAGGAAATCGTGTTTAGAATTGGTAAACTATTTTGATCAAAAGTGGATTACACGGGAATCAATTATTTGTAAAATTCTTCCATACGAAGAAATCACAAAAGGTATGTTGCTGCCATTTTGAAACGATTAAGGATCACTGAAGTAATGTCTAAACCCAATTATCCAAAACAAAGATGAAGGATCTCGAAACAAGAAAACGCCACTTTCAATTGTCTCAACAATTGGATCAGAGTAAGGAATAAAAAAATGTATTCGAAATGAGACAAAGAAGGGGGTTCGAGATGTTGACCTAAGTAGTTTTCCACTTAGTTTTCTTCTAAGTGTTTAGACGCTAACAAAAAATATAACAAATGATGCTAATGTTTTTATCTAGTATATTTCAGCACCTAAATTGGAAAAGAGCAAATACAAAATCAAAGTACTTCAAGCCTCTCAAGCAAAGGATCAACCACATTCAAAGCTTAGACAACTTGAAGGAAAGAAGAAACAAGTGGTTGAGAGGTATATATGTCTAGAATTAGGATGTAACCTTTTTTCCTTTCATCTTTGCGCAATCACTCCTAGAAATCATGCATACTCTTGCACATTTTTGTCAAAGTCATTCATGCATAAAATTTTCCTTAAAAATGATTTTCAAGTGTTCAAACATGCTTGGTTTATGTTCTTAAACTATTTCAAACTTGTTTGAATCATATTTGTATTTGTTTTAATCAAAATAACATTTCTACAAAAATTTTCAAAACTTATTAGTTTAAGTTTTTAAGTTCAATTTGTTTTGAACTTGGACTTGTTCTCTTTGTTTGAAATGATTTCAAAGTGTTTTAATCATTAAACTAAATATATTTTGATCATATTTTGATGCCCAAATAATCCCATAAATTTAGAATTTTGAAAAATCATAGCAACCCAAGTTTTCACACTCAAATTATGACCAAATAAAATCAAACCCATTAATAGTTTGTGTTAGCTTTCTCCGATGGGTTTAAAAATGGTTCCAATGGATGCAGAGTGATCTTTTCATGAATTTTAAGGTATAATATGGCTATATTGGGTTTTCATTTCATGGTCTTTCAAAAAGAAAAAAAGTTTTAAAATTTCGCAGTTTGGAATAAGATGCTATTAGAGCTATAGGACGCTCAAGAACTGTCTAATTTTCTGGGCAGCTCCATGAGGACGCTAAAACCTATTAGGATGCTTACCAAACTATCTGAAACTTTCTTGGCACATTTCCAACAGTCCAAAACCTGATTTTTGAGCCCCCAACGACTAGTTCTTGTGTCTAACAGCTAGTACTTATTTCTAATCTATAAATACATGTACTTAGGCCATTCTAAACACAAAAGAGACAACCATGTGATTTTAGGGAGTGTTCTTCAAAATCAAATCATTTTCCCATTTCAAAAACCCTAGAACTTAGAGTTGTTGATTTGAAGATTGGATTTCAAGCTTTCTCTTTGTGCATAATTTAAAGCTTCTTCAAAATTATTTTCTTGAGAAAATATGGTTTCAAGAAAGGTATAAACCATTGTAAGGCCTCTCTTCACTTTGAGCTTAAATCTTCATATCTTGTATTTGGTATTGGTATTTATGAGCTTCATGTGTAATTGTTCTATTCACTTAGAACAAACATTTTAGTCTTTGTAATTGAAGTTTTGGTTTGTTTCAAGATTGAAACAACTAAGTCAAGTGAATTTGATTCACTTGAAATTCCAAGGTTGGAATCAAGTTAGCTTCACCCTTTATCTTGAAAAGGGTCAAGTGGTTTTTTCTTAGACCGCGAAAAGTATATACAGTTTTTCCTTATCCCGTCCCTAGCCCGCAAGAGGATAGGTTTTCCTTGAACCTGTAAAAAGGCATTTGTAATGGTTTGATTCACACCCGTGAAGTGAATCCAAGTATAGTGGAATCCTAAAGAAGGTTTCCCTAGGTATGGAGGTAGGAAAAAGATTTTCCGAACCACATAAAAATCCTTTTGTACACTTTGATTATTTAAGCATTCATTTGCATTTATCCAAGGATTTCCACCAAAGAACTTAGAAATTGTTAAAACATGCCATAACACCCAATTCTTAGGTGTCCAACACGAGATAGCTCAATAAATGAAATGCCTAGTCTTAAGGATTTTCCTTTGAACTCCGTGAAAAATCCAACTTGAGTTAGAAGTACGAATGGTTTTTTGTTTGTTTGTGAATGTGATTTTATCAAGGATGATGAGAGCGTGAACTCCCAACCATTTATGCGCTGGAGAGACCGTTTCCTATTTTACGCCGAAGCAATTTATAAAGCACAGGCCGAAACAGGTGAAATAAAAGGACATTACTTGAATGCTACAATCGGTACATGCGAAGAAATGATAAAAAAAAGGTTGTATTTGCCAAAGAGTTGA
Source organism: Paratinospora sagittata (assembly GCA_035771175.1). Lineage (NCBI taxonomy): Eukaryota > Viridiplantae > Streptophyta > Magnoliopsida > Ranunculales > Menispermaceae > Paratinospora > Paratinospora sagittata. The sequence continues at coordinate 15,064,416 of CM069606.1, read as the reverse complement.
GAGTCCCTATTGTAATGCATGACTACTTAATGGGAGGATTCACCGCAAATACTGGCTTGGCTCATTATTGCCAGGATAATGGTATACTTTTTCAAATCCACCATGCAATGCATGCAATCATTGATAGATAGAAGCATTTCCGTGTACTAGCTAAAGCGTTATGTATGCCCGGTGGAGATCATATTCACTCTGGTACCGATGCGTGTAATGCTTTGATTGCACAACCTAAAGAGAATTCTACAACCCTAGATGAATCTAAGCAATTACATAGTAGAAATTGATCTTGATCTTTCCTTTGCTTTGATTCACTTCAAGCTTTGACTTTGACTTTTTTGTTGACTTTTATGATTTGATCATTATGGCACTGAAACAACTTAGTCAAAGTGATTAGTAATCATTGGAATGTTATTTGCAATCATCAAAACATGCAAGGGTGAGGGTTATTACACCGACAATCTCTCCATTTTTTATGATTTAAAACATGCACAATGGACAATATAGTCATGATGATCAACATAATATAGAATTCAAACATATCACAACCACACACATCAATGATCCAAAAGTCCACATGTCATATATATCAAATCATGTGAAAGCATATAAAATTGAATGTCAAGAGTCAACATAATCCAAAATATCCAAAATATGTCGAAGTATATCAAAAAGTATCAAAGCCTATACATGTATTGTTGGCCCAAATGTGTCAAAGAGGGGGGGGGGTGAATTGGACAATAACAGGTTAATGCCTTTCTTTTTATAACAGTTAATAATATTCAGCAGGTTATGACAGTCTACAAAGAAAAAACAATATGCAACAGTACACAACGGATTTATAGTGGTTTGGCCTCACCTACATCCACTACCTAACCTCCCAATTAGGATTTTGTCAAAACTCCACTATCCGATTCTCTTACGGGTGAGAATCAAACCGTAACAGTTTCTCAACTTGCAGGCTTGAGAACAACTTTTACAAATTCTGAACACACTTGCTCAACCAAGTGACAATCACAGGCACTTAATAACTGAAATACAAGTATAGTTTTAATTCCTTTACCAAGAATCAACGAAATACTTACAGAGCTTTCGAATGAACCCCGGTTGACACTGATTCAACATAATATGTATTATGAAGATCAGCTGAAATACTAAAGGTTCTAAGCTCTTTTTTTCTTTGATGGATTTGAAAAAGATTTGTAATAAGAATCAATAAATTTGAAAAAAATCGTATCAGAGTTTTCACAAAATGATCAGAGTGTTTACTGCAAAAATGATAGCAGAACTTTCAAAAGTTTTCGCACAGATAATTCAAAGATACTCAGTTGAATATTTCTTAGTTGTGTATCTTGTTATTTCAAAACTTGAAGTGTAGTATATATAAACAATACTTAATCTTGGTCTTCAAGAAAGTTTTTGGTGCTCAAATCCATTTCAAATCAAATGGTCAAATTGTTTCAAGAAAATGGATTGATTCAGATAGTACAATAGCACCTAAATCCTCTGTGCTTTCACGAAAATAAAAAGTTTAGAAAACAACATAGGTTGACGTAG